>OX403624.1:11916541-14316541 GCA_948107755.1 Campoletis raptor
TGATAGGTACAGCCTGGTGTCCAAGATTCGACGAGTGCCCCGTACTAGAGCCACTTGTTTGCAAAAAATTGGCTCACGAGAGACTGACTGAATTAATATTTAGGGAAGATTGCTTCGTTACCGCGTGCCAGGACGGATATGTTTATACGTGGGCTCGACCTGGTCACATGGTAGGTCCTCTCACGATAAACAGCACACTTCATAGGCCACATAATCATAGCAATCCTCACACCAATATCAATTCCATGCGACCTAACGATCTCTGATGTAAACCTTCCCACCACTTTATTCATCACTTCACCACACCCACCACCGCCACCACCTACCACTCTCTATATTCACTGTCGAACCTCCGTGAAGTAGAATTTATTAATTATTAAATAATTCATTTGTATATAATAGAGTAGAGTTTTAGGTCCGTACTTTTCGAATTAAACGATCATTATTACTATTATTAATACTGGAAGATCTGTAACGCTTTCGGCTATTTGTCTCTTGTTTATTACACGCAGAGAATTAAAATTTTTACAAAATTATCGTTTTGTAATAGAAACAGAAAACAATTTAAATTTGTCGATTATACCTAAGTGGAATGTGAAAAGAACAATTTTCCTGTAACCGTTATAGTTGAGTTTATAAAAATTCGACAAAGCTCACGCTGGCTTGTCTTTTTAACAATTAACGTCGAGCTGCTACCGCGTCTGTCGGTATCGCGATGGGAGTAAAATACATTTTCTTACATATTACAGGGAATTTTATTTTCTTATCATGAAAGTTTGCAAGTTGATCAGTGATAGTCACAAATTTTAAGCTTGTCCCTCGTTTTTATTGCTGCATGGTCATTTTTCAATTATAATTCTCTTCGTGTACACACATTACCTAATGATGTGCGAATAGTTTTCAAATTCCGAATAATTCCTGATTTTTTCGAAATGTCGAATCGATCGAATTTTTATTCTTATTGGTTTTTTTTTTTTTTCGAATCCTTTCAAAGACTTTTCGCACATTATGGGTCGCTAAACGGGGTGGCAAGACTCAGGGGTCACTTCGGGTGAAAGTATTAGACTTATTAGTCAGTGATTTGAAAAAAAGTGAAAGAGAGAGATATGGGAAAAGCGGATCGGTGTTAAAAACACTAAAGTGCCATCTGAGGGAGCGTTAGAGATCTTCCAATCGTCCACAAGTTCATATTCGATATGAGTAAATGCAGAATCGTTATGGCCAAGCAATGCTGTGAATTACGTAGCGGTTTCTTTTCTTTTTTTCGTTTATTGTTATTATTATTATTATTTTTTAATTTAAATTACGTTCGATCAGGGTCCTTGCAATCGTTGCTCGTACGTATATTCGTCAGGAATCGATAGTTTTTGTGAATTTAATGATAAAAACGAACCGATTTTTGAAAAATCATTCGTTGTTTGCTTAAATTAACGCATTTTCAAACTTCGTTGGTTTTTTAAGTTTTCATTTTATTGTTATAATGAATCATTCTCTTCGGACTTCTTTCGAAAAGTGAACGTTGATACTTTGACATGGTTTCGATTGAATCGAACATTGTTATGTGTTTGAAAAAATTATCATTTTATTCTGTAATCAAGCATATCACATTTACAGACGATTTTCCACTTTTCTTTGCGCGTCCAAATTGAAAGCTCGTTATCATTTATGGTCTCGATATTTAAACTGTTCATTTTTCTATTGGTGCTACCTTTTTTGACCAAATGAAAGAGACAAGTTTACTTTTTTTTCAATTGAAAGATCTAAATATTATTTCGTCATGTATTGTTGTTTCGATCGATGAATCTTTCAAATTGGTTGTATAAATATTAAAATAACTGATTCCTAGTGTCTTCAATTTTGCTTAAAAAATCGAGCCCACCCGGAAAAAAAAGTCGTATTTTTTTTCTCGGAATCATTTTCTGTGAATTCTATTAACATGAGATTTAGAATTTTATTAAATTTCCGATCATTTTTCAAAAACAATGCATATTCAAAAAAATATATAAGCGATAAATGATCGCTGAAAAGTAAATATTATATTTCTACGATATACATACGAACGGCTGTCGTTTTAACATGACTTCATTGTATTTTTATGTTTATTGTTCCGTTTTTTTCTTTAAAAAAAAAAAAAGAAAAAAAAACGGTTTGAAAGACCGCATTTTCGCCAAGTGCTAAACTTTGCTTGGTTATTGTTTATTAATCATGAATTTAATTCATACGCTATGGCTTGAGAAGCATGTTTTGCTAGTTGCCCATTTTATTGCGATGTGCGAGAGATAAGGAGGAAAGAAAACAAGAAAGAGAAAGAGAGAGAGAGAGAGAGACAAAGAGAGAAAGAAAAAAAGATAAATATATATTATTCACGCTCTTCACAGCATTCGCTCTCGGTTACGTCTGCGTCGAAAGGAAAAAAATCATTTTCAAAATTGTATCTGGTCAAAAAAGAAAGCATATATACGTTCGTGAGAAACAATGAAAGAAAAACGAGAAAAATGAAGAAAAAAATTTTAATAATAGAAATAAAAAAAATCGCGTCAAAAAATTATGAAGATAGAAATATATTTATGTCTGGTTTGCATCTTTGAGAGTAAACATTGTTGTTTTGCGCTCCCGTGAGGTCTTGTAACAGGGCAGGCCCCTCAAATCCCACCCTTCGCTCTCCTGCAAAGAGTTATTTAGCTTTTACGGCTTAGCCAAAAAAAAAACATAAAACGTAGAGAAGCTATAGACATATATAAAAAATATATATGAATTATGCAGCGAGAATCAATTCAACATCTGCCCCGTCTCACTCCCCCCTTGAGAATAATATCGATAATGTGACATTTAATCCTTTGTTAAATACAATGAATTGCCTTGTTGTAAAATAAAACAAAGAAAAAGTTGATTGAAGAAAAAAAAACGAACGAAAAAATATCACGAAAACGAAAATAACTGCTGCTTGCTTCCTGCTTGATTTTACGCCAAATTAGCATTACGGAAATACAGCCAAGCTCCGTAGTACAAAGTAAAGGAAAATCATGAAAATCTCCAATTGCAAGAATTAAATTAAATTGTTGAATAAAAAATTGAAAGTACAATTTGTCGCAGAAGATTTCATAAAAACACGGAGCTTGTGCTTGTTTCCTGTGCTTGCTTGGCATTGATTTTGTTTTTCCTTTAAAAAGAAAAAAAGAAAAAAAAACTAGAAAGATTAATGATCTGTGCGATGCTTTGGCTCTTGCAAGATTCCGTGGATGCCGCCCTGATTTATCGCATGGTACGTATAACTTATCGTTTCTTTTATAAACCATTGAATAGCAAAACAAATATATAGAAGTTTTTTCAAATAATTAGACATTACTGAACATTGCTGGAAATTAGAATAGTCCATGCTTTACACGCTGTGAATTTTTTATTATGTCATTTATGAGGATATTGTTGCCAGTTTATTTTGTTCATTAACACGAACTGTCATTTTTCTTGATAAAATATTTCCGGCACGCTTTGTACGACGGACTTAACTTGTACGCACGAATTATTATGTAAGGATGAAAATTTGCCTGCCATTCATTTCGCTTATGTATTTTGTTTTATGTTCGCAGCCAGGTATTGGACAGGTAGGGAGTACCCTGCATGTCGTCAGTCCAGGAGAAAATGGAGGAACTATAGTATAGCCAAGCTCTGGGACTAGAACAACTTTTATTCATCGATCAAACTACTGGGATTTCCTCGACAAGATAAATATCCTACTTTTGGTGAAACATGTCGCGTGAACAGTATCCATCGACAAGGCCAGAGCCATAATTGTAATGTCTCTTGGTTGTCGTAGCGAATGAGCTACGAAATTCACGGTCCAGAGAGAGGGAGAGAGAGAAAACGAAGAAAAAAAAACAAGTTCGATCTTGGAAATATGATCTGAATAGCTCAAAAGACAAATATTTACGAGCTAGATAATCCTGGGATAGTTTGTATCATTTTCACGTGCTTTTTGTACAGTTTGTAAACGAAGAAAAAAAAAACAAAACATAAAATGACACGAATTGGTATTTACCCATTGAAAGTTTGAAAACACGAACTCTCGCCTACGAGCTCGTGTTTCATTGAGTCGAGATAGAAGTGTAAACAACCTGGAGCAAGATTATCCATCTCGATGAACTTTATAATGAGATTTTTTTATTCCGGTGTACGCCTATTGACCTTAGAATCATTTCCAATAAATCAGAAGCTTTTTAGACAAAAAAAACATCAAAATCTCTTAGTATTTCTTGATGTCGAGTTGATAAACACTTAAGAGAATTTTCAATATTCAGCCAAATAGTGATCGAGAGAATATTTTGGATGTTCGAATTAGAGTTGTTCGAAAGTTGTTCACAACGTGAAAAATGTTTTGTATTGCCAAAAGCTCTCTATGATTTTATTTCCATTACAATTCATAAAATTCCATCCTCCATGGCGATGGTATTTATTTTTTCATAATTTTCAAAATTTATTGTTTTCATTATTACAATTAATTTAGCAGTAATCATTTCATTGATCTTGTTGAAAAAAAGGTAGAAAGTGATGACAATAATTGTCAGAGGATTCGAATCTCGATACTAAATTTGTACAGCTGCAATAAAACGATTTGTTTTTGTTGCAAGACTCAGTTTTAATGACACAAGATTTAAAGAAAAAAAATCATTATAAAGTTTATGGGGATGTAGTGATTTTGATCTAGGACAAAGATCGAAGCTTTTGCGTATTCGTCCAGTTGATATGCTTCATCATTCCAATTTATTCATTCACGTCGGGACAGAATAAGGAGAAAAAAGAATATATTGTTTGTGCATGATAAATCGTCAATTTGAAGAATTTTATACGAGCGATTCAGTAATGATATATATATGAAAGAAAATGAAATAGTAAAATACAGTTGTACCATTGACGAATATTCGATTGAGATTTCAAAGATATATTGATTTTCAAGAAAATCGGTTTTTCACATTATACACACATACACAACAACAACAAAAATACACACACTTATGTATATGTTTAATGTATCGCGTACGAGCGAACGAACGATTATAGTTGTAAAATGTACCTAGTGTGACAAACGACGTGACATATGGAGATGTTATTGATTTTTGCGGATTAAAAAGATAAACATTTGTTCCGAAATGAATTTAGGATAATTTTTTAGTTGAATTTGTATTATTTCGGGGCAAACTTTTTCCGAGTGTGTAAATATACACGTTATCGAGTTGTTGATTATTTGTTTGGAAATATATTATCAACCGACATCCAACTTACGTTCTCAGAATAAAATTTTATTCCATCAAAATTTCAGTTCTCTGCAGTAAGACAAAATCATACAAAATTCAGTCTTTCGTTACAACAATAAAAACTTTCAGTGACCTTCAACAATCAGTGGACCTTTTAAACGCGAAAAAAAACAAATTTAAACGAAATCTCTTTAAATTCTTAAAAATTGGAAAAATATTGGAACGTTTTTGCCAAAAAAACAGTGAACTTAAAATTGCAAATCGTTGAACGAACATTATCATGAATAACATTTTTACCTTTAATTTAAATAACAATATACAAAATAATAATGAATTCATTCAAAAAAATAATGAAACTGACCAGATGTGACAGAAAAATAATTCTCATTGTTTATTCAAAGTATAATTCTTGAAAAAAATTTCCAGAATATTGTAATATTGATGGAATGAACTTTTCACTGTGAACGTTTGTGAAAAGCATCGTTAATGTCCAAATAATCTCGAAATTAATGTCGAGGCTTTAACACTTTTTGGATTAATATGAATTTTCAAGCCTTCATAGAAACAATTATTTTACCGTTGATCATTCCGTTTACATTCAGAATGGGCTCGGAATGAAAAAAATTTCGAGATCCTTATCTCATAAACGATGACAACACCTTGTTGGGGTAACTCAACGGAACATTCAAGCGGTCACTATTAAATTTGCCTTAGTAATATCGTAAGTGAAACAAGAGAGCCAAGTATGACTATTTAACAACGAGCCCTGAAAGCTAAGGATCTTCTTGGAACTTTTATTTCCACCAGAAACAACGCAAAATACATGAATATATATATATCCATGCATTTATTCCAAGACAAAAATACATTCAATTTCCATTGTTTACCTGATGAAGAGGAAACCAAAATTGATTGCACGATTTTATGAAAAAAATTGCTCTAGTGTTTCAAAAATAATAAAAATCGAGGATTTAATCATTTTGTTTGCACCTGCGGGCCGTGAGTGTTCCAGATATGTAAATATTTTTTTTTTGAACATATGTATCAGGTCTGATAAAAAAAAACCCTCAGACAATTATGACACGACATTTGCAGGGTTAAAACGCAACAACAACAAAAATCCATTTTTTTCTAATTTCTAAATGAATTAAATTGCCTTCAATTGATTTCTCTATTTTTGACCATTACTTTCTTCTAAAAACCTCAAAAATTTGGCTAATATACAAAAACTATATTTGCATAACAATTTTTGTCAATATCGAGAAAAAAGTTTGTTGCATTCCAACGATGCAAACTTCGACGTCATAGGTCGTCCCGATGTTTCAAGAACTACGTTAAATCGCAGGGTCAAACGTACAGGAGAAGAATGAAATTTTGCAAGCTCAAACATTAAGTGGCCACAATTGTGTAATGCGTTGTACAAAACGCAGAAACACGAAGAAAAAAATTAGGGAGAACGATTTATTAATCAACCAACCAATATTTTATTGGGGATTATAGTTCTCAGATGCAGAAGTGTATTATAATACGACAGAAAAAGAGAGAAAGAAAGGCAAAGTATAAATACCTATAGGTACTTATAAAATATTATCGTGTAAGCATATATTCCAAATAAGATATTCCAAAAGGCGATATTACGTATTAATTTATCGAAAGCTACAGTGTTGACGACGAGAAGGCTAGTAGTTACAAATATCTTTCTTTTAGATTATATACGTATGTGTATTTGTTATATGTGTATATATATATATATTATATATAAATACATATAAATAAACATATATATGCACATATAAAAATACGAACTTTCCTGTTATTGGGGGGCGTTCGATTTTTCTCTGGACGATTGAATACAAAGTCGATTTATGACTTGAAATTAAAGGGAGGAATAAATAGGAATATTTGGCTATTACAATAGCGTTCGTTTCGATGGAAATTTCCTGAGATAAGAAATCGAAGAAACAGAAACGCTTCAATTAGGCCATTAAAATTTTTTTGTATTCAATTTTTGTATATTCTATAATAATAACTGTTGGCTATTTTAAAAAAATTGAAAATCATTAAATTTAAAAATCGGAGATAATTGCAACAATTTCAACATTTTAGTTCATTTAAAAATTTATAAACATGGAACAAAGTGGTCAAACTGACGCGTTTCAGTTTTTTTAAGGAAGACAAATTTCCTCCTTGTTTTCAGCTCGTGAAAACTTGATGATTTTGGGAGAAAAGAGAGAAAGAAAGAGTGCTCGTACAAAAATTATGATATTTTTTCATACATACACGACGATACGATCCTCGCAATATATTAAAAAAAAAAAAAACAAACGAAAAGAAAATCATCTTTTTCTATTCGCATGCATTGACATAATTCAATTGTAAAGTCTCTTGATTAAAAATTCATGAACCTCTAAACCATTTGAAATATTCACATGAGTTCTTGTGTGTACAATTTGAAGCTCGGTGTGAGTTCTTCCACCGAAAGATTTAATAAAAACACGATTGTTTGGCCGGTAATAAGTGTTTGTCCCCGGCGTTGTTATCGATCATCACCACGTGTGTGTAAAAATAAAAAAACAAAAAGAATGAAAAAAGGAATACAAGAGAAATGTGTGTGAGTTCGCCGCCTCTCCGACACGCTTCGTTTTCCAAATGGCTATTCACATGAACAACGAAAACTCTGTAAATTCGACTGTCAGTTGTCTTTATCCGGCCTCCTCTGCCAAATTTTTCACTTCTGACAGATGACAATTATCATTTCCTAAATTTATCAGTTTATCGTTTCAAAGATTTCTTAAATCTCAAGTTTATTTTGCACAATACATGGATGATCATGGTAAATAAACTGCAAATCGTTCGAGTTGACAATTTGACTGTCCAAAAGGTCGATTTGCAAGTTGGCAACAACTTCATTGGACGTGGCGCTGCGACTGGGGTAAGTTGATAGAGTTTAAAAAATCTCAACGCAATTTACTCAGAAATCCAAATCTGTCATTTGAATTTTGTACAAGACGATGATTACTATAAAATTTCAATTTAATTCAGAGTCAAACGAACTGTTGGGCATGGTAACTTTTCTTTTGCGGTCATTCTTTTATTTCAAGGCCATTTGGGGAGGGGATACATTTAAAAATGGCGCCAGTTCCCATATGATTCTAGCAGTTTATGTGGAAAACATAAATAGCACCGAAAACAAGGATTCACTCATCCGATAATAACCAATTTTTCTACATAAAGTTGCCTTTATTTCGAACCTTACATAGTCACGAACAACGTGATGATAATTCATCATTAAATTCGATACAAACATCAGTAATCGATTGGTTTTTAGACTGTGGATAACCCTGTTGCCGATCATGCTGTGAAGATTACTCTTGAACCAACAGGTGAAATGACGATTACACCGGTACGCATTTTTATTCTTATCAACTAATTGCTTTAATAACAAATACAAAAACAAATAAGCTTTTGTCTAGTAGTTATTGTTTTTTGAAAGTGCCTTACAGAACGTCGAATTATGCGATAGTTAAGGCAACAAATTTTTCAGCAAACACGAAATTTATAATAAAATCAACAAGTACAAAAAATTGTTATGCTGGATGATAAAAGTCATACTAAGCATTAAAATATTTGGTAGACGAATTTACCGAATATAGGTTAGATTGATGTTGCAGTTTTCTAAGAGAATTTTTATTTTTGTTGATTGAAGAAATATCCTCAAATCTGGTACTTGTAAACGTGAGAAAAGAAAACGACAATTTTGAACGAAGAACTGATTACTCAATTGATTATGCCGATTATTGTTGACCTCTAATAACATTAAAAATGATAGAATCTATAGGTGAAAACTTTTTTCAGCATTAGATGTTGGCGTGTTTTATGAGATGCAGCTCTTCTGGTCGTTGGTTATCATTAAAAATTGGTAAGACAGTTCCAATTGAGCTCGGTGATATTTGTTCTCTTTACCCGCATAAATCTTGGTTCAAAGTAACGTCCGGTGATACTCCGAACAACATGGAGGACGAAAGTCCAAAACGCAAAGTAAAAGATCTTTAAAAATTCATAGTGTGCCAAAAATTTTACAATAACAGAAAAATGTATCAATTTCTTTTTTTTGAATGAATTTCTTGTGGCCAGGCACCAGATTCTTCGGATGAAGAACCGCCGGACAAAAAGCCACGTAAAGGCGAAAGCGTCAATACTATTTATTCTCAAAATAAAATTGTCCTGGACAATTGGGATACCGAGGAGGCATACACTGTCCCAGAGAACGACAACTCTAATATCCAACAAATAAAGGACTCGAACAAAGACTCTTCCACCTCTCGGGATCAAACTACTGCAAGGTATTTTGTGAAATGTTTTTTATCTATATTTTCACTTGTAGTAAGAGAATTACTTGTTATACTGAAAAATATGGAAAAATATTACATATTAAAGGATTTTCTATCAACAAATGCTTACCTATAAAATAGACCCCGCTTATAAGCTACGTCTCATGGAGATTGAATAATAGTACAAAAATAAAAAATGCATCCAATAATGTCAAAACAGAACCAAAATAATATGTCGGCACACGCCAAAGCGTTTGAACAACAGAAAAATCGAGTTTCGTAAAGTTTCAAGAGAACCAAGTTAACGTAAGTTCAAAAAAAAATCGTTGAAACTGTAACAAAAATCAAAGAAATGAAGAAAAAAGTTGCAAGAAACGAGTCGACAATGGAGAATCATCACCTATTCTATTTTGATTTCCGTTTTGAGAAAAGAACTACAGGATTTCGAATAATTGAAAACGTATTTATAAAATTTAAACGAGGTTAAGTTTGTAAGTATCACCTCCGTGGCTAGTAATGACGGGGCCCCGATGCGTGGGTTTTACGACCAATGAAAACATCACAAAAGCGCGGGGTCCCTACTGATGCTAGACACACCGATGGATCTCGCCGCCGTGCGCCGCTCTCGAAACTTGTCGAAACTGGTGGGCCTGAGGGTATAAAAGCCGGTGTAAAACCCGTGAGCTTGCCATTCCTCTCTGGCCGATCCTGAGCTCTCGCACTGCGAAGTGTGATCCTTAACCTCTGCACTGCGAAGTGCATCTCTGGTCCTGAATAAGTGCCCTCTTCCTGGTGCTAAACAAACCCTAGACTCTTGGTACTGAACAAGTGCTTTCTTTCTGGTGCTGAATAAGTCCGGGACTGTTGGTATTGAACAAGCGCCATAATTTCCTTATCTCTGTATTCAGCAAGTACAATCTCGTCGACTCCTTCAAAACTCTCCGTCGTTAGAGAAGCGATCGTGTTCCGGGCGCCGTAAAAATAAAATCTCTCATTCCCGGTTTCCTAAATTCTTGATTGTTTTTTTGCAAAGTTTTTGATCAAGTAAAGTCACTTCTTGTTGTGTCATATATAAATTTCGTTTTATAATAACAACAGTTGAAAATTTTCGGAATTGGATTATAAATATTATAAGAATGCCGCGAAAACGACATTCAGCGTCGTACCAACGTCGACTACGTCGTCGCGCGAACCTACGTTTGATTCAGGCTAACCAGCGGCGCTTTTGGCCGTATCGGCACTTACCAGAAGGTCGTTATTTCATCGAAACACGTAATGTGTTCTTTCTCCAACCGATCGTGGCAGAACCCAAGAGAACTAGCACAGATGAACCACTTACGGCGATACGATTTCGGTGTACAGAGTTTGATTCTCCACAAAGCCCTGACCCTGAGGACGTCGGAGATGACGTTTCATCTTCAACGGCTCGCGGAACGATCCCAGATTCTCCGGATAGCCCTGATCCTGAGATCAACACAGGAGAAGTTTCTTCTACAACACATTTCGAAGTGCACGACGATTCTCCCCGAAGCCCTGAAGACGTCACAGAAGATGAACCTTGTTTTTCGACAACTTTCGAAGATTTACTTAAATCTCCGCGAAGCCCTACAATTGTCACGGAAGACGAGCCTTCATCAGCGCCTCTTCAAGAGGAATTAGATTCGCCACGAAGCCCGGAAGTTGTCACAGGAGACGAGTCTTTTCCAATCATGACTTTCGAAGATTTACTAGAGTCTCCAAAAAGCCCTGATCTTCAGTCCCTCAATCAATAAAAAATCACGAAAGGGAAGAGGGAAGGAGGCTTAACTAAAACAAACTGTTTCCTTTAAGGACCAAAGTACAAAGCCATATTATAAGACTAATTAACAAGACATACTAACGAACGCCTCACCTTGGCCAAAAAGAGAACTAAACAAATGACATTTTAACAATCGAATTAACACTCGAAATCATTCGATCGATTAACAAATATTTTCGTAACCATCGAGCCGTCTACGTTACATCTTTCCGTTGCCCTGCTGGCTGTCGACATTCTCTCTATCTCCTGGAATCGTTATAAAATTCATAACAAACCTTCTATATATCTGAATAAAAGTGAATAAAATTACTATTTATTCATAGCGTTCCAAACGAGAATGGATCAGCTCAAGATATCTGGAAAAATTCCGACAATATTGAAACTCCTCCTCAACCTATAAATCCATCGAACCTTTCCAAGGACAACGCATCAACGAGAGCAACCGCAAGTGCCGATTCATCAACGAACAAGGAAGGTCCGTGTCAAAATCGCGACGAGGCTAGCAAAAAAATAAAATGGGACTGCGCTCAACACTTTAGCGACCAGACTGATCAAGGAACCAGTGCAACACCTGCGGATGAAACCAGAGACGATACGACTACGGGACCAGAAAATAATCCTACTGCCGAAACCAACGTGGCGTCCGATGAACCACCCAGAAATAAGTGTGCATACGGATCTCGATGCTACAGGTAAATATTTACTTCTTGAAAATCTCATAATTTGACACTTCAATGAATTATTTTTTTTTTCATTAAATGACTTATTTTTGCAAATTTCACACTCAATAATAACTGATCATTTTTTTGGATTTTTAAACGGGAGACAAGAGAGCATCTGATATTTACAAATTTTCATAATTGTTTAATTTCCATACGTTTTCATTTTTTTTCCATTCAAATTCCGTACATTTTTCACGTTTCAATCATACAAACGTGAATGTTAAATGTCATTTTGTATTTCAGGCGGAATTCCGATCACAGGAGACAATTCAGTCATCCAGGTGACCAGGACTATGACGTTCCTGACACGCGACCCGAATGTCCGTACGGCGTAAGATGTTATCGAAAAAATCCACAACACAAGCGAGACTTCAAACATACGAATCTTCGACCCAGCCGAGCTCAGACTCCGATTCGTGGACGAGCATCAGACGCGACATCAGGCACCGAACAATCGTCGGCTGAGGAATCAATCGACGAATCTGATTACGAGCCATCTTATTTGGGTACGACTTCGGACGACTACAGAAGTGATTTGGACGGTCTCAGTGAATTCGAAGGTATTAGCGACGGCGAAGATGAATAAATAATTGTTGATTGGTTGACCAAAGATGTTGAGTTCTCTTTCGTTTGTAAAACAATGTATCAAAATGAATATTTTTATAAATACCACATTTCATGTTTATATCTCGACCTCTAAGGTTTTCTTCCAAAGTTTGTAATTGAAAAAATACAAAAAAACCGTCATTCATTTCTCTTTTAACAATTTTCTGATTTTTTATTTTTTAATCTATTGTGAAAATCAAAACTTTTGGAAGTTGCCTTTAGTATTAAGTCCAGTGCTACCTCGTTGCATAAGTAGATGATAATATTTTTCAATCAACGTGTACGAAACACACTTCAAACAAAAAACATGTCTAAAGTTTTCGTGCTATAAATTTTATGCAATTTTTTTCGTGTAAACCATTCATTGATTATTTTGTAATACTAAATGTTATGTGACTTTGAATACGCGAATATACTTTTGTAATAAAAATGAAAAGCAGAATTACGTTATTGAATAATCCTTTCCAAGTATTGTTTTTCATCTTTCTTTTATTTAATGTATCGGTTTACATCTATTATTTAGAATATAAAATGTCTTATTCATACATGTTCAGTATTTATGGATGAACATTGGAACCAGGGTGTGGATTATCCATAAAGTCTCTGTGTCCAAATTCAGGAAAGATAAGAATTTCGTGAGACTTTTTTGTGAGATTGAGATTTGTATCGTTGGAATGTAACGTAAAACTTTGTTCCATTTGTGTTTTGTAATTTTAGGAAACATCTTCCAAAGGGATCAATAACTCGAGGTTTTAATTGAAAGTAAAATAAAAAATTAACTTTTTTTTTAGCTTAACTGTAAAAAAATATAAGTGGAAAAAAAAAAATGATCCATCCCAACAATTCAAACTTCGATGTCATACAGTTTTTGTTTATTGAAGATTAAGCCTGATAGCCTTCATCCTCATCAGCAGGATAATTATCATTGAGAACGCTGGCCACATCGGCGAGCATGTGTTTTGGCATTTCGCTTCCTCGAACTTTAATTGTGTAACAGACGTTTTCCATTTTAATAAGACTTTGCTTGAGAGTGAACGATTTTCTGCTAACTTCTTTGATGGAGAGACCAGCACAACCAAGGAAACCCTTGTAAACGTCTCTGACAAAGTTACAAGTGTTAAAGCAGCTGGTTATGTCACCACTGGCCAAATCGTTGATGCATTTTCGCATAAGTTCGCCAGTTAAGTCAGCGATGCCAAGAATATAATCGACAGGTGGAACCAGAGTTTTTATTGTTTTTGATGTTTCCTCTTCTTGCGACTCTTCATCTTTTTTAGCAATTTTACGAATCGGCACGGAGTAAACTAAACTCTTTTCCAGATGATTGCAGTCCTCAATTGTTTTGTTTCGCAAATATTGATAGAAAGTCACAGCCTCGATATATTCTTGCAATCCTCCTCTGTAAGCTCTGATGTACTGATACGGATCGCGACCATCCAACTCCAAAGCTATATTCTTATAAAGCGTTTTAGTCAGAACTTCCAATCGTGATTTTGCCTCGCCTAGGACAGCATCTCTCTTGTTCTCCTTGTCTAGCGTGTGTAACAGAAAAATTATTTTTTTGCTCTCGATAGTCAAATCTCTGCATAACTTGACTATTCTCTCATAACGATCGTGCTTGTCATCTAACTCGGCGGCATATGCTTTAAATTGCTTTAGCACGGGACTGTTCGGATCTACGGGCCCCAATCCATTTCTTTTCTTGTCATCCAAGCCCTCTTTGTTTTTGTGACCATGATGGTGGTGATGATTTCGGTTTCTGTGGTTTCCGACCCCCGAGTCTAGTGAAATAAATTTACATTCAAACTGACAAGCAAAAAATGAAATTTTTTAAAGAATTGATTCTGACACTGTTTTTCATGCCTGCCTTTTTTTACAATTATAAGTGAAAATTAATCGAAATAAACTCGAACAATACAATTACTTTGGAAAAACTTGGTTAATTTTTTTTTTTTTTCGTATTCAAGGTTTGCAAAGATAAAGTCTTTTTCGGGCATCGTGAAGTTTCCTAAAAAAAATTCTTATTTTCGAAGTTTTTCTATAAGATTGTTGAGGAAGTGAATGAATTTTTAACCGAATACTTGTTTCATGATATACACATTTTACAAGTTCGTGTTATTCAAAAGAAATGCTAACAAATTTACGGTTATGTGATAAGACAATGTTCAGTAGTTAATTTCGATATGGATTAGTTATTATAAGAAAATATCTGTTTTACTTACTTCGACCTTGGTACATAATTAATAGCGGGTTTGATTCGAGTTATGATTTAATGTTGTGATCGCTTCTTTGTTACTGCGAGCAAAACCAGTGAAACTTTTAGTCTGTTTACTGTATTTGTTGTTGTTACGAAGTGTTATGGTTCTGACGATACCGCTTTTGTCATCACCGTCACTACAGAGTACAGAGGAACAGAAAACAGCGCAGCAACGAGAACAAGAACGAATTATAAGTGCTTAACAGATAAGGTAGCCGTAAAGAAAGGTTTTTTTTTACTGACAATCGATAAGTCACAAAAATTGACATTCCCATATATATATACATAAATTTTTTGTCAGAAACTGTGTTAAAAATATAGTCCACCACTAAACGTTCAAATTACGCCACGATAAGCCACTGAATGACCCTCACGAGATTTGTGAAAAAAAAGTCAATTTGCTTGAGGAAGGTGGGGAGGGCTAACTTGGCGGCCCAATTTTGAAATTCATTTTTCGAAAAAGTTGTTCGCCATTGCACGATCTAATTGCTCCACCACGAACCACTGTATGACCACCCAGAGATATACATATTTTGATATCAATTCATTTGACTTGAGACGGCTATCTCAGGGGAGGTCGGAGAATCCGAAGAATTAAAAAATCGAAGAATATTTGTATAGTGGGTAATACAAATGTCTAGTAGGAAAGAACTCGAAGACTAACAAATTTGATTAAAATAAAAAACTCAAAAATACGGAAATCTGAAAAAAAAATTGAACTCACACTTACCGTTAGAAACTGGAAAAAACAATTGACATTTGAACGGTTGGTTTTATATTTGCGTGTGCTTTCGGATCGAGATAATTTTACTGTTCTCATTAATTATAATAGTAACCTTGCACGATTCCTTATAACGATGCGAGCACAAATATGGAATTGAAAATCGCGCCCTACCTCACTTTTATTGGGTAGAAAGTTATAAATTTTCGACTATAAATGGACCATATGTGGCACGGATTGAATAAATGTTCCTTGATCTGGGAATATTTTGGAGTAAATAAGTTTATCATCGCGATAAAAATTATCATTTTCAAGGTTATAACTATATCGACGAGCTTTCGTGACTGTTTTTATCTCACGTTGATTTTTGACACCATTATCGAGCAATAGTTTTCTAAAATGATGTACGTTTGTTACAAGTATAAAAAGAGAAGCAACTCACCAAATTCTGGATCGAACTCGTATTTTTCTCATGATTTATCGGAATTGTGGGAAACAGCAGTCAGGATCATCCTGGCGATCACTATATGTTTCCGTAACATTTCCACTCTGATTATCCACTTTATTATTACACTGCAGCTCTCGCTTTACACTTCCACAACACTTTTCACAACAAGTTTGATTCACCAACACTCTTTTTCGTATAATCTCGCCTCCATTAATTTGAAGAAAAAAAGTAATATTTAGCGGAGCTTATACAGGACTCAATTCAATCATTGTTTGGGCGATAACGGTCTTTTGCTCACGTCGTTTTTACGAGCTTTCAAACTTTGGAATATTCGGGAATGCTCGGGTATGTTCGAGAAGCAAGCTTCCTTTAATCACCAGCTAGAGCGCTGTTGTCGATATTCTAGTTTCGGTTTTGAAGTGTCAGCTCGTTTCTGACCACGAGTACAACGCGGTCAATTTTCGTCGGTGTTGTTCAGGTCATTGCACACAGACGTAAAACGTATAGAAAGTTTATTAATTTTTCTTTCATCCGTTGTTGCAGTCGCTTTCAACGACTATAATGACAGACGCGACTTTTAGTTTAGTGAATGTTGACTGGAGCTATGTTCGGAAGTAACGCATACAGAACCGCTGCCCGTTTCGACCTGAGTATATTTTTAACAAAAATACATCTGATTACATAAAAAACAAACAATTGTTTTCCGGCCGGTTTCGGATTATCCAACGTCGCAATGCTATTTATATCGTGAAACGCGATTTTCGTGTCAACGATAAATGCATTTGTCATATCTGTTATGTTTCTCGGAGACGTCAGTAGAGCTCGCAGGACATTCATTGAATTGCGAAACATCTGCATCGCTTACGCCGTAAGTTCTAGCTGTTATCTGCTTTTAGTGTTGACATTTTAAATGATAGTATATGTTTACCAATGCTCACATGACACAAATGAATGTAGTAAAAAAAAGCCATTTTCTGTCGTTTTTCTATTGTGACATTTCGATCGATTAATGGTGGAAATTACAAAAGGCATTTTCATTTTGAAATCCTTTTTTTTTCTTGTTACAGTATTTTAAATCGCATAGAGACCTAGAAAAGTAAAATTTCTTACTTCTAATCTTATTATTCCACAGAAACTAAAGAACAACGTGCAAAAGTATTTGAACAAATACTTACCTTCGCCATGGCTCATTTAATAGCGATTATCTGCATGGTATTCACGTTTATTAATATCCAAAGGGTAGAATCGTCTTCGCAATATCCCAAACTTCTTGTCGTATCTTACGATGGATTCAGGTATTTTTTTTTATTTTGAATTTATTCATTTTTTCATCAAATATCATTGTTTATGACAAACTGAATAAAAATTTAATCAGAGGATCAGAACAATACTATATGGAATTGCTCGCGCAGTTCCAGAATGGTTGTCTGCTCAAAGCTCTAAATTTTCGTGATAAAAATAGATCTTCTGCCACAGAAGCTGACACTTGTTAAATTCACCTGATGACCTAATGATTGAGTAAACTGATGAAAATTGTCAAATTTTTACAAAAAAGCTCAGATTTTGATGAATTATTTACCTTTAATGACCTTTAATCTTTAAAAAATAAAGTTAAACAGTGAATAAGAAAAAAAAATCTGTAAATTGTTATGTTTTTATGACGATATTTAAAATGCAAAACAAATGACAATAGTGACATTTGTTAACATTGAAACCTCTTTGTCTAATTTTTTTATTGATCTATTTTTCAGACACGACTACCTGAACAGAAATGTAACAACATATATGAATAATTTGAAAAACAATGGGACTTATGTGGATCACATGATTAATGCGTTTGTGACTAAAACATATCCGAACCATCATACCATAGCGACTGGATTTTTCACGGAAACTCATGGTGTATTGGACACCATTGTTTATGCAGCTAATAAAACCATAGGAGATTCGCCAGAGCTCTTTCAATACAACAAAAATATACTTCCAATTTGGGTAAAAAATTTACGCATATTAGAATCCTAAAAATAGAGATCAAGAATACAAATCAAATAATTGTTCATTGAATAAACATAATTTTTTCAAAATATTTCTCCAAACTTTGTTGTAAACTTTTAACGTGGAAATATGTTACAATTTGGATTTCTGCTTAAAAAAAAAAAAAAAAAAAAAAATAATGAAACTGATGCAATTTTGATATGCAATTTCATTCTCTTTAGACAATCAATGAACAAACGGGAAAAGGCAGACACTCGGGTACGGTAATGTGGCCTGGTGCTCAGTACAAGTACAACGAGACGTCGCCTGTATTTGTGGAAACATTCAACATGTCTGTGCCATGGAAATCACGAGTTGACAGCATGGTGTCTTGGTTTTCGCATCCTGTGACGCCCATTAATTTTGGAGTTTTGTATATAGAAGAACCAGATTTTCATGGTCACGCATACGGTGTTAATGCACCGGTGATAGATGAGATGCTCAAGAAACTCGATCTCGTTACCAAGTATCTTCACGATAAGCTGCAAGAGAATAAACTGGCCGACGTGAACGTCGTTCATCTAAGTGATCACGGAATGACCAGTGTAACGATTGATAAAATCGTTAATGTATCGAGTTACCTCGATGATGTGGGCTACAAATCTATCTCTAAAAACACCATTATTATGATTACTCCGGATCCAGGTGAGAACTCATCCAGAGTCTTTATAGTGTCTCAACGCCAATTATTAAAAAAAAAATCCAGTTGAGCCCTGCCCCTGCTCTTATATACTCCAATATGATGGTTTTGGGACAAAATTTTTATTTTTATTTCAAACCGCACTGATGGAGAAACGGCTTGAGTAAAAAAACTGAGTTTAGACGACAGTTTTTATTTTTATTCCTTTCTCTACTGGTACTTGTTTGAAGTAAATGCGTAAAATGTACCACAAATCAAGGATTATGGAAATCAAATTCAACAGACGCTTTGAAAAACTTTCAGCCACGTTATCGTTCTGTAATAATTTTACGCAAATCAGTCTCATTTTCGTTAAATATTGATAGAGTTTATTTTAATAAATTTGCATTCCTTCTTACATTGATTTGTAAAAACATTCTTCGATTTCAAATATTTAGGAACCGAGGATATCATTTACAAGAAACTCAAAGCTGCATCTACGGAAACATCAATGTTTGATGTTTACAAACGTAATGAAGTGCCGAAGAGATATCACTTCGATAATAATCCGAGAGTAGGAGATATAGTCGTGAGTGCTAAAAGCGGCTATGCTTTCGAGGACTTGTACTATACGTTGGATTATTATAAGAAAACGTTCAACATAACGGGTATTTTTTTTCGTAATATTATGAGGTGAAAAAACTGGAAAAAGAAGCAAAGTTTATATTATAATTTTCGTCTGTTTTGTAATTAGTGAACAACCAATCGGAATTTGGAGTGCACGGTTACGACAACGAGGATCCAAATATGCATCCCATTTTCTTTGCTCAAGGACCGGCGTTTGTCAGTAAATGCAAACTCGAGCCCTTCCACAATGTCGATCTTTTTCCTCTATTTTGCAAAATTCTCGAATTGGATTGTCCTTCGGTGAATGGGACCTTGGAATCTTTTTCCAAATGCTTAAAGTCGCCTGTGAATCCAGAAGAAAGCGACAGTAAGGCTCTTGGTGAGTAAACAAATGACTGAGATAAAAAATAATTGATGAAAGATGTTGCATTATTAGGATCTGAAAAAAAAAACACGAGATTTTTTTTTTCGCCTCAACTTTAATTACAATTTTCGATTTTTTCAGCTATAGCGATCCCTTGTTTACTCGTCATTGTCGCTATCAACATTCTCGTCGTATTCCTCATTCGAAAACGACGTAAACTGATGAGGACCCAAGGCAGGTGCGTAATCGAAGCCCAAGTTCTTTACATCAAATTTCATTGGTTCTCATTGTTTTGCAAGTTTCGCTTGAAAATTTCGTCAAAATTATTGAACGATTTTATTGAAAACGATTTGTATTTTTTCCAGGAGACCTTATGAAGAAATTGGATAATTTTATTGACAACATTACCATCGATTTAACTTCACGTATATTTTATGCCATTTTTCTGTTTTATGCGACAAAACCCTAGCTATTTCGTAAACGCAGATATGACCAATTATAGAAAACGATAGTTATATAACTACACTATCGTTCAAAGTATAGATTCACCATTATAAATATATATATTTTTTAAGGTATTGTTTAAACAATTTAGGCAAAGTCAGTACCCGAATGAAATCGAGTAAACATCATTTTTTAAATGAATTTGACTCAAATCTTCTGGACACAAGAAAAGAACAGCTAAATTGGTTACATTAATCAAATTTCTTGTTTTACATTCAAATTCGGATTTTTTAGATCGAATCTATTGTAGTTGATTTCTTAGCATTTAACTATTTGATTGGAAGACGTCTGAATTTTTTAAATATTCTAGCAAACTAGAAACTTCCCTTTTGACTAAAATTTTCTATCGATCCAAAAAATATTTTTAAACATCGAGAAAATAGAGTTTCTATACTTTTGAACGGTAATGTACATGGTATATTTTTCTTAAAATCCGGTGTTTGTTGCCATATGATGAAACGAGTATGGTCAATTTTAGAAATTTGTGAAACGTACGTGTCACTATTTGTTCGAATTATAAACATGCACTCGATCGATGACGTGTCCGAAGAAATCTTCGAGATAATAACTAGTTTATAATTCCTAGTGTGTGAGTTGTAAATCAAAATATTCACCTATTACTTTTCGTTCCTTTTACTCAAATACCGTACGCAACAAAAAAGAAACGAATTGGACGTTTTTCATGAAAACCAATGTTTCAAAATTAAGATTGAAAGAATACATCATAATCATCATTAATCTGATTTTTGAGATATGAAGAAATAAGGAATTTAATAGCTTGAGAAAGTTTCATGTTTCGTATTGACCTCCCCGACCCAGTGTGTTATTTGAGGGTTAAAATACGAGCATTTAATCGGTGCTCAACATTCGGATACTTTCGTTTTCGCGACGACATATATACGTAATTCATGTTTTTTTCGTAAGACAATGCAGAAGTATTTAGAATTTTAAGCTTAGCTTATAATAGATTCATTATTTGTAGGCGCTTGGTGATAAATTTTTACGAGCATTGATCGTATTCTACAAAGAATTACATTTTTTTAGATCTGAGACGAGATATAAATGATACACCAGTGAATGACTAGCTTTTATTTATTTGTATAGCATAAAATATTTAGAGGAAAGAATTTTCCGAATTGTTGACTAAATACGCTATTTTTATTATAATCAGACGTTTGCTGGTTCACTTAGCCTCAATAATCTGATACTGAATTTAAAAAACAAAGTTTGTAATAAATATCACCAAATTCGATGAAAAATTCATTTTTTATTCGTTTTGTCAAAGTAACTCAACCGTATAAACTATTTTGATAACTTTAGACCTTCGTAGACTTTGTTGCATCTGAGCTGAGAGCACAATTCTGTCATAAAATTAGCGACAGGAGTTTCTTTGTCTCGCTGTTTAGCACTCTCAAACGCAGTAACTAAAGTCATCTTCGGATCAATGTTGTACATCGCATAAATTGTCGAATCTTTGATGCTCTTCGTCTGTACCAATCTGTCCATGTTTTGAAGCTCGGTGTGACGTTCCTTGATATAATTCTGTATATTGTCCCAATGTATTGTTGGCTTTTGCAAAAACACCTGTAAGTCATTCTCCGTAAAATATTATTTTAAATGTTACTAGTACACTTTTATTTCATGAATAATAAAAACATCGATTATTTTTTTACTATAAAAAATTGAATATCTTTTTGTTATTTTCATGCACTGTTGGAATGCAAAGAAACTCTTCGTTCACTTTCGACTTGCACACTTAATCCGCAAACAAGATATTGATCCTTTTGCGAATGGACTAAGAAAATATAAATCATTCGCAATATTGTAACGGAAATTTTTTTGCCACAGGATTCTCGAATTAAAAAAAAACTTACACTCGGGCAACCGACGACTATTACGAAGTTTTCTGAAATATGAGCCTCTCTTTCCGGATGTTTGTAGCCTGGACCAAATTTTTCTGCTCCTTTTGTATCGAAAACAATCAAAATGGCCAAAAGATCCCATTTTCTTTGGAAACTTTGGATCCTAAATTTAAAGGAACAACAGAATCATTCGGTGTTAATTTCAAGATAGAACTTCGTATTTTATTCTTTTCAGTTGACTTACCAATTGTTTAATTGATATCGATTAATCGAGTCATATTAAAAAACCTACTTGTGGTAATAATCGACGTTCTGTTTGCTCATAACGTTTCTCATTTCGCCGGGACTGGCCTGTTGACTGAGAGTAGTGTGAAAATATAAAGAGCATTTGTCCAGTATTGAACTACGTAATTTAACGAGCCATTGATACAAGGCTGGCTGTTGATTGGTCTTGAGAAACGTTGCACCGAAACCTCGTTTCCAGGACTAAACAAAAAATTTTCATTTTGCTTTAATATTTTCAGTCAGGAAAACGATTTCTTGAAGAAGAAACAAGTAACAATGTTTCAAATAAATTTCCTGACTTCTTTACTCTGCAGAGTTCTCTCCCACGCGGACATTCTCGCTTGAGCTCCGTAAAGTGCCATTAATGTTGGAAGAAATCTCCAATTTTGTAGCTCAACCTGGGCTTTTATCAGTTGCACCAAAATCTCGCACTCTAATCTGTCAAATATATCAATTTTTATAACATTTGTATTAATGAAAAAGATCAGAATATATCTCCGGAAGAAGGACACTGTGACTCTGAAGTGTCCATAAAAAATATGTAATTCAAGTTTTCGTATAAAAATATGTCAGATTTGAAATTCTGACAAAATACTGATGGAATATCCAGTCCTTTTTCAAAACAAAAAAAAACATCTGCGCATCATTCTCACTGGAAAAATAAAAATGGGATATCCAATTTGGTAAAAAAGACTAACGTTAATGCAGCTTTCATGGCAATCAGAGCCAGATGAGGAAACGACAAAGAATGATTCTCCACGATATTCTCAATAATTTGTAATAATTCCTGATGACGGATGACTTTGCTGCTGATACTCATGTTGTACATTTTTTCGTAACTGTAATTGAGAAAAGAAATATTTATTTCTCAAGTTGTTCAAACGTTTGGCATAAGCTAATTAGCACATTACTGACAATTCAATTAATTGTATTCTCGCAGTGATAAATTGACAAAGCTGATTCGAAACTTCAGCTACCGTTGCACCAATGGTGTCTGTTCCTCGTGTCATTTCCTCCACTCTTCTCAAATCAGCCTTCAAGGATTCGTACATCGTTTTCAAGGAATTCTATAACAACTTATCATTAGCTACTCGTTATAGCAAACAGCAACAGGAATTTCCCAACTGTTTTTGCCAACTAAGCAAAAGTACAATAAACATCACTGCTTTTATGGACATACATATGGAACATCGGTGTGTAAAAAATTTTTTTTTTAATACATGGAAAAGAATTGATTCAGTTGTTAACTTTTGCAAACTGGATTTATCAACAAATAATAGAAAAATGACAATTGTGAATTTTGATTTTCCTAAACACTGACCAAAACTTTGTCAATAACATCACGATTTAGTGAATCTTCTACTTGCTTTTATTTAGTTATTTTTTCAAGTAAGGCCTCACGTCTTTCCGGAGAAAACCCTTGTTTTTAGTATGAAGAAAACCCAAATCGGTGTAGGAGCGTTCCGCTACTGCAAACTGAGGTAAATGCATCAGGAGCATCCCCCATGGCCCCATTTGTGTCACTTTTTTTTCACCATGATCAATTTTTTGTTCTCGTTCTTTTTCCTAAAAAAATGTAAGAAAAAAAACTCATCTCTACTCGAAGTGGATGGGATTAATTTGACCATCTGTGTTTTTAACCTTGAAATTATTTTTCATCACTTAACCTTGATATCAAGTATAAAGACCTAGATTTAGGAATAGATGGATTTCAAAACCCTTCTTTGTTCTTCTCGTTAAACTTACCAACAGTTCTTTGGCCTTTTCGAAGCATAGTTGCGATATCAGAGTGAAAAACGTGTTTAAAAATTCGTCTTCGTAATCCATCTTCAAGATTCACATTTTTTTATCATTCGTACATATATTTAATAAACTCCGATTGTCAAAGAAGAGACTGTTATGATCATAAAACCATCAGACGTAGTACGCGCATTCAAGATGATCGAAAATTGATATTTATATTATATTGATTGGGGTTACTCATTTGGAAACGTGTATAATTGGCCTGTGTGATGATTTTGTAAAATAATTTTGAGGTTAAACGTTGGTTTGCAGGAGCATAGAATGTAAAAAAACGACTTGCTTTCATTTCTTGCGATACGTATATACTTCTGTTTGAACGTATAAATCACGTCCCCCGAGTTAGCCCCCTCAAGTCAAATAAATTGATGTTTTTAATATAAATCTCTTGGTGGTCATATTGTGGTTCGTGGTGGCGCAATTAAATCGTTCAGTGGTGAACCACTTTTTCAAAAACTGAATTTCAAAATTCAGCCCCCCCCCCCAACCCAAGGAAATAAGCAGTGGTGTACCGTGTTTTCGACTAGTGTAGTCACTATCAGTACGTAGAAAGATGAGAAGCAGATAAAAATGTCGAAATTCTTTATATTTACGTATATAATTAAATTGAATATATAAATGTACGTATATACGATAACTTATTATTGTTTATTTTCGGTTTTTTTGTTGTTTTGGTCTTGAAACTACAATTGACTCCTTTAAACGCTTTGTCCCCAGGGATCCTGCTCCCTAAAATATTTATAAAGCTTACAACGTTTCTTGACTTCATAATTAATTTAGAGGAAGGGAAGGGTTGACGTACATAATTCATAGCAGTCAAACGTTTTAGCATTTCTTGCAACTTCTCAAACGTTTTACGCACACTTCCTTCAGAACTTTTATCCTCGAAGTACTCATTCATTGAGACTTCTTCATTTTCTTTCTGCGATTTTTCCCCCTCAGGAATGTAATCCATTGGTCTATTTTTTATGGCGAAATTTGAAAATGTCATCTTCGATGTGGCTGGTATTTCTGTTATTCCTGGTCCTAGAGTTATTCCTTTCGAAAGTTTCGGAAAACAAACAGTCTTAGAATTGTGATTGAAAACGAATTTTTATTTTTACTTCGCGTGTATTTTTTCGCGGAAGTGCTACCACTACTTCCGTGTATTTTTTCTATTCATAAACGACCTTATTTTGTTTCTCATTGCAGTAAAGTTATCGTTTGAATTTTTATTATGACGACTCAATGGACTTTTTGTTCATTTTTTTAAAAATCGAGTTATCGATATTTTCATTTGGTGTTGTGAAGAGGTGAACGATTCGCAAAATGTAAATAATATTACAAACCGTTGTCTTCTAAAGCGCCCACTTTGACATTCTCAATATCTTCGTCGTTGTTTCTCACCGAACGAAAGTCTTTGGAATTCGAATTCTTGCGGCTGGTACCCTTTCGAACATTAAGTTAAAGTGAAAATTTTAAGATATCATGAATGTTTAAATACTGTTATATAATTAATGACTGACTTTTGCTGAATCATGACTACTCGTTTTGGAGGTTATTCGAGTAGCATTTTTCAACGCGTTCTCATATTTTTCCAAATCTTTTCGAGCATCTTCTTTCTCAGCTGTGATTCTGTGGTAAAGAGTGGACAATTGAAAAAATGGATTGGTTTTGAATGATCTGACAATAAAAATGAAATAAATCGAACGATGAGTTAGAATCTCGTGACTCACTTTGTATAAAAATCTTTCATAATCTTCGTGAGAACTTGAGTTTGCGAAAGACTGATTAATTCAATATCGGAAATCGATCCGTTTAAAAAATCGAAAAAATCATTCTGAATTTGTTGTGCTCTCTGAGCCGAAACGTTCATCGAAGCTTCTTGATGAAAGAACATCTCGTTCATGTATAATTCTCGCTTCAGTCGTTTGATCTCCTCTTGTAATTTTTCTACAAACATGGTGTTCTGGGGTCTTACATCGTATGTTACTTTTGGGATTGATATTTGAGCTATTTTTCCTACGAAACGAAGAGTCGACAATGACACATCAAGGTCATCCATAGTGATTTTTATGTGGGCTATGAATCTGAAAAATATTTATATTTTTTATAAATTATTAAAAATTGTTTTTTCTATGAATTGAAGGTGGCAGTCTCGCCACAATTGAAGTTTAGAGTTTAAGAAATCATCATCTTTTCCATGACAAACACGCAGAGTTGTATTTCCGAAACAAAACGATCAAAATTCGAAAAAAAATAGAAACATATCCGTGGAAAAATTTCGAAGTTATTTTGTAAAATATGATTTTTTCAAGGCTCTCCATAAGAACACGTCTGAAACGTGCCATTTTTGATTGTCAATAATTTTGAAATTTTTCAAGTACTTCTATAATGGTGCCCCTAATGGGCCTTGGTAATAAAAGAAAATTATCTGGAAAAAGTTTTGGCGAGACAACTACCTTAAAAAATACTAAAGATCTAAAAGTAATTCAACATTTTTATCGTTCAATAATAACTTTAAATAATGAAGCCACGTAAATACTTAAAAATCCTGCTGCAGAACAAAGTTACCGTATGATTGATTTGAACCTCAACGCATCACCCAAGTATTTCAACAAATAACTAGACCGTACGTTCGAGTTTGACGTTGTATTGATTCTCCAAAAATTAACAAAGAACTGTTCGAGTTCGAGTTTCATTGAATTGGCTGAAATGACGTCGCGTGCTGATTTTGAACACTTGGAATTCCTGGTGTTATCAATCCCTGCCATTTCCACGATGTGAATCTGTCCGATGATGTCTTTTTTTTAAAACGGTTTCAAGTATTTTTCATTGGGTGAGCAAAGCGAAAAAAAAGCAGACCAAAAGGGCAAGAGACACTAAATAAACTTATCCAGAAAATTAAAAACACTTGAATGAAACAAGGAACTAGAAAAATATATTCGTGCTCGTTAAAGTTTTGCAACTGAAAATAAATCAACGTTTATATTTTTAAATTAAGTTGCTTATTGCTCGTAAACTTGGTTGTACCATAGACGTGGTATCAACAGCCCACGATGTAATCAAGCTCGTATTGCGAATGTGAAATGTAATAACTGAGGTGCCCAAGTTACAAACAGGGTAGTCAGACGTTTGGGCGAGAGCTCTTCGTCCTTCGCCTCGGAAAATATGTTGCAAAGCAACGTTTTCATTTTTTATGTTCACTTTGCTAATGTCCTGAGTAAAATAAAAAACAGAATAAATATTCGTAAAATAAACGACATTAGCTAAATAAAAGATAAGAAAGAAAAAATAATTATGAATTATTGTATCTGGAGTTACCTTAAATACATCGTGGCTATTACTATTGAAAGGACCCACGAAATTAGGATTCAAAAGGTCCTTGAACTTTTTACCACAAAATTCTACGTAACTGAGACTGTACTGAATTTTGTTTGTACGTTTTCTGTGTTCTTTCTCTACCATTAAATCCTGAAGGAGCCTTGGCACGAGTCCTCTGTGCTAAACATTTTTTTAAATCTTTGATCTATTAATTGATTTTTTAAAGCAAAAATTGAACACGAGATTTTCGAGCTGAAGAATTTTTTGTTCGAGTTCACAAATTATTATTTCAGTTGATGTTTTCTTCGAATTTTAATTAGATTTTGGTGGTACTTTTAGTTTGATTTTTAAGTTTTAATTAAACGGTTTTGTTTACCTCCCAATTATTTCGAAATCCTCCAGTGGTGAAGCTTTTGCCTGTTCCCGTTTGTCCGCAGCTTACGAGCACGAAATTCGCACCATCTAAAACACTTGAATGACTCTTTTTCTTAACTGAGTGATCGTATCGATATTTTCGTAAGATATTTGATTATTCACTTGTGAATTATATCGTTGGTAGTCTCGCGATAGATGTCATCTTGGGAGGAATAGTAAAAAATTCCATTCGTCATAAAACTCCAATAGCGAGGATCCTTGGATGGTAAAATTTTGTCCTGTTTCATGTCTTGCAAGCATCTCAAATAAATTGTCTTGAAAATCACGTTAAAAGAAAAGGAAACAGATTAAAATATACGAATTTATGTAAGAAATTGTTTGAAGGATAAAATCCATTAAATTAACTTTTTTGTCCAAACTGATTTTGGCACAGTTTTCACAACGTTTCAAAAGTGGCAAGATCCTGACGTATACTTTGACACCTTTCGAGACATCAGTATTTTCTTCGTTCTTCTGCATCACTAAGAAGTATTCGTAAGTTCCAAAAAGTTTGATATTCGTTGAACGACGAAGAATCCTTTCACTTTCGTTCTTGAATGTGTTTTTTTGTGTAGTTTCTGGCGAATGAGGTAGCCATGTTTTTTGAATCCATGACCAACTGTCAGTTGGATCGACGTGTATAGGTAAACATACTAAAACAATGTATAATCGAAGATTCATAGATGTTGAATAAATACTTATGCATTTATTTGAAATAATGTATATATATACAGACAGTGAGTGTTTTTTGTTATTTTTTTAAATCTTATTTCGTTTAACATATTCGGGACCGCAATCAATTCGACAAGAATTATTTTCCACTCGATATATCCGAGCGCTGTTTGTGCACGAAGAGTGTAAAAAAAGCTCGTCAAAGTTCTTACTGCCAACGTCAATAGAGATATAAAGAGACGAGTTGACGAGATTTCTTTTTCTCTTGGATCTTTGATCGAAGAATTTTTAGACGAGGTCGATGACATTCAATATTTTTCTTTATTTTCCTTCCTAAGATGTTAATCAGTAATGGATTCGTGATTCAGAGTGGAACACGTGATCGAAGATCAAAGTCTTGTTCGTCGCTGTTATTATAAGTGTATATACAACGCTTTTTAAGTAACAATAATTTGATTATCTAATTAACATTAATAATTAGGCGTACGTTGAAAAGCTCGGAGGAACAGCGCAACGACAAAAGACCATTTGCGAACGAAAAACACAATAATTTATCATTCACAAATATATATTTATTTACAAAATTCGGATGACTTTTGTAAAAGAAGAAATGATGGTAAACGGCCAATTTGTTGATTACGGTCGTAGCGCAGATCGGAACTTTATAACGTGGAAGTTCTTTTTTTTATCTTCGTTTCTTTTTCCTCTTCACATCACGCACATTTTTTAGAACGTCCTCTCTTTCTCTCTCTCTCATTTTCGGTCTCTTTCTTTCTCTTACTCCATGAGCCTTTTTTCTCTCGCTATATACTTCGTCGATAACAATAATAATTCAATTAATTGCGCGTGAAAAACGCTCTTTAATCGCATGTAAGGATTGGCACCAAAACGAGTGAGGTTCAGTATTTGTTTTCCTCTTTCTATGGGTGCTTTCAAAGTGGGCGAAAAAGACTCAGTAACATTTAACTCTGACAAAAATATTACACAATATCGTAACGTTATTTATAAAAAATTGTACACACTTGTTTGAAAGCTTCAAAATATCACTCGGTTTTATTATAAATAAGACGTAAGATGAGCTCATTTGGTTAAGGGGCCTGAAGAGGGAGCCAATTCTCAATGAGAGCATCGTCGGATTTATCATGGAAGAGTGTCATTTCAAAAGTTTATAAAACTACATCATACATCAAGGACTTCTGTCAGTAGTGTGAGTTCGAGAGAGAAATTTTAAAGTAGATCCTCTTTTCTTTGATGAATGGAAAACAACGTGTAACTTTTATTTTTTATCTCAACAACTGATAGATCGTCATGAGGATTTTTAAATAATTACGTATGCAGCTGAACAAATATTTCTAAAGTAGAAATCGTGTTCTTTAAAACAGTTTTTGTTGTTGTACTTTTGACTTGACACCCTGCAATTATGATAAATGATAATTCATTCAAAAATCTAAGAAAAACAGTTGAATAAAATGAGGAAAAACTTGTAACACTCTCGGAAATACACGAAAATTGAAAAACGTCTTGATAACAGTGCTGTCGATGGATTTAACGAACGTTTATAATATATTTATATATCTGCCTTTTCTAACGCTGGACGCGTTCAATGAAATGTACTTTCCAAACTTGTTCTTGGAGTAATTTCTAATAAAGTGTATTCTGCGAGTGCAGGATTGTGCGATGCTCTTCAGGCTGGGTCTAACATAGACTACTCGCACTACAGTACCATCGAGCTTATAGTTGACAGTTTTTTTTTGTTGTTTCACGTTAAGTAGCAAGGCGCGAATATATATATATATCTATATTTTTTTTTAGTTTTATTTTTTCATAAAAAATTTAACGACAAACGATTTCTCGTATGGTGCAAAAAACGCGAGAATGCGTGATACATATATATATTTTTTTTTCTCCTAGGGAAAAAGAATTTTTTTTTACAAGCTGTAGTAGGACATCACATGACAAAAAAAATCTACAAGTTTCTTCATGATGTTACAATGATTTCCAAAAGTGTCATTTTCCTTTCTGACATAACAATTTTCCTGTAACGTTCACAAATCTCTTTTATCAATGTCTTCAAATGCTGTTCGAATATCTTTGTGGGAAAAAAGCTCTTGTTCTTGATTGATTTAACAGTTTATCGATATTTAATTATACTTTAAACGATAAATTGATGAAAAATGTCTGTTTACTAATCTCTGTCTTTATCGCTATGACTATTCTTTACGAAATTATCGGTGACATGTACTTTTGGTAATCATTGATAAAACATTAAAATGGACGTTGGTTTTTTTTGTCATGGGAGATGATTTACGATGATAAATTCGTAAACGTCGTATAGTGTTCGTGAATGAGTTTCATGTGATGAATATAGCCGTTTTTTTTTTAATAGAATAGCAGTATTTTGAAAAATGTTTAAAAAAAGTCAAAAATATATGAATACAGACAAGTAACAATGAGCCGCTCGACGAACTCACAGATCACGTGGCGGACGGATGAATATGTGATGAGTCATTTTGTACGACGCGACCTTACAATTTATCACGAATAGTTTTGGTTTTTTTTTTTTTTCTTTAGAAAAAGAGTATTTTTAATATACGTTTTCGATTCAGGACGTGTCACTATTTCACTTTCATCGAAATTATTTTAAAGAATAAAAATGATTATCGATGCTAATTTTTAATGAAAATATTACATGCCAAGAAAATTCTATCAAAACAAAAGTGACACACCCCGTTACATATTATTCGAAAAAAAAAATTTTTTTTTATGGAAGAAACTCGTTTAGTATATAGAGAGTAAATATAGATATCGTAATTACAGCAGTGAGTGGTAGCAATTGGCTCAAATTTAATTTCTAGAAAAAATTTTTGTAGAGTGTTTGAAAATTGATTCGTAATAGTAAAGAATTTTTGAGATATAGATGAAAGTTTCTGATAGAGTTGAAAAATAATTGAGATTTGTGTTCATTAAGAGTTTTAAGATTCAATAACCGAGGATGAAATATGTGCCATTTGTTGGTAAATTTATGCAGAAATTTGAGTAGTGCAAAAAAATGAAATTCAAGATGAAATTTTTCCAAGTATTTCTCCTTTCTCATTAGTTCAGAGAGTAATGAATTTGTTGAGTCGATATTTTGACGAGAGGAGAGACAATTGAATAATAGTCCATCAAATTTATCATTTTTTCGAGCAAAGAAAATTTCAAACGTCAATTTTTTCGAATTCAAATATAAATTGATAGAATTTAACTCGTATTTGAATCGTAAATCCTAAATCAATTTTATTTTTCAACACAAATGACGATTCCGATAAATTTATTCGTTATAATAATTGGTTTGTGGTTTTTCGTTTGAAGATATTTTCAAAATATTTCACCCTCGATAAAATTCCGTGATGTTGTAGTATTAAGTACATTGATATAATTTTTTTCGTTTTCGTGATTGTTTTTGGTGTTGTTGTAATAAACAAATGAAAATGATCAAAACAACCCTCATTGCCCCTCATATATGTATACCATGATTTAATGATTTCGAATTGATTCAAAACACTGGTCGAAGGTCGATGCGTAAGAATGGATTGGACCGAGGAAACATGTGAAGTTTTCGACTCATATTTCAAAAAATGCTCTAATTTGAATGCTGCATGTAAATTATTAAAAAACACATATTGAAGTACAACCACAACGTTGTGGGACAAACAAAACATTATTAGATCATGAAGATAATTTTCTCAGTGATTTTTCTGTCAGTTCCTATGATAAGTGCAAAAAGTTATATAACAAAGAGAAAAACGCGATAAAAATGTATATTTCTTTCCAATTGTAAAAATAAAACTCAATATTGAAATTCAACGATCCAAACGAGGATGAAACTGACGTGAACATCCAAAAATCGAAGACCGATATTTTTTCTTCGATTTTTCTTCAATCTCACGCAAATTTCAAAGACTATAATTACATATGATGAGGTTACGTGTTGTAAATAGTTGATAATGGTCGACTAGAGTGTCCGTATATGGCATATCGATATTAATAAATGTGGATGACATTGAATTTCGAATCGTTGAAAATTCAAGCATATATTTATACCACAATATATTTGGGCACGTTGAGCTACGATAATGGATTGAAAGTTTTGTTGTATGTGTGTCGTCAGAACTCCACGTAGTGAATTCATAAAAAAAAAACTTTGCCATTTTATAAAATTAAAAAATTGATAATAAAAGATTTTCGTTGCATTTCAACGATGTAAACTTCAATACCATAAATGTAGCCCGGTTTTGCGCGAAAATTCCTTAGCTTCTTGTTCAACTTTTGTTTATCCGTTTTCTTTTCAATATATATATATATTTTTTCTTCGTTGCGAGCCTTGAGCTAGCCAATCTTTTAGGACTGACTTTAAAGTGTTGGCCCGAGATTAAACTAATGAAATTCGTATGGGACCTTCGACCGTACTCGCTATCGAAATATTATAATAATCCTATCGAAAGTTTTTAAGGACTAACTTTAAATCGTGAGGATAAATTGTTCGAAGCGCCTTTAAGGCAATTCCACACGAAATCAGCCACGAATTTTTGAAGGACGAAACAAACCGGACGTTAATGAATTTTTTAAAACGGTTTACGATTATTCTCAAGTTTTTGCAAGTTTTTTGTTCCATTATATTTTACTGTTCGTTGTGCACGTTATTTTGATAAATAAAGTTGATATTGTTTTGGCTATTACAACGCGATGACATTTGATCGAATTGAGTAGAAACAAAATACAATACCGTTGGTCCGAACGAATATACACTAAAAATATAACTTTTACTTAAAAATTTGAGAATAAAAATCAATAACTTTCGGTTGTCCTTTTTTTATGATCGATGATAGATGCGAAAAAATGAATTCAGACATTACTTCGGATTCTTCATGATCAAATAATGGAAAATATAAGTTCCCGAGTGACTGAGTACGTGGGAATTCATCATTAACGCTCAATCGTATTTCCCATTACATTGTTACGAATTTAATAATAATAATAATATTATTGATTTTTGGTCGAAATGTGATGGTGACTGTGTTGCAGTTGGGCGAATCTTTTAAGACGTGTATCGAGCACATTAGGTTCGACGAAAAATGTTCTTTTTTGTTTTATTTTTGTTTTTGTTTTTTTTTTGTTTTTATCGCAATCTGTAACATCGTTCCTGTCTTACTATCATAAAACTTGATTTTTCTTTGTTTCTTCGATGTATATCATATACTTTCGACGAGTCGTCATTTCTTCATTCGTTATTCTAGAGCAATGAAATTTCTGTATTCAGCATTGTAAACCGTTTCTTGAGATTCACGTTGCTTTTCGTATATCTCTATTATTTTATTGTTGTTCCTTTTTTCCCTCGTTTTTTATATTTCTTCTTTGTTTGCCTAAAATTTCATCCGGATTCACGTGTGAGCAGTATTTTTACGACTAGGACTTGGACTTGGACTAGGACTAGGCGATGAGCTCGGTGACCTCGATGAGCTACTACTTGAGCTCGATCTTATCCTTTCGCGTCGCTTTTGCTCAATCATATTTTTTTGCTTCCATAATGGACCGCGAATAATCTTAAGGGTTGTTTCGAGTTCGTAGGCCTGTTCTTTGAGGGCGTTGTAGTGATTGAGATCCAAACCCATTTTTTTCGCTCTCTTGTGAAGCACTACGAGATATCGCCTGTTGAGCACGTCCGGTAACATGTATTCCTGCAATACGTGAGTTATGAATTAAGGATTTTATCCGGACCTCCGAGGGCACACTGCATCAACAGTGTACTAAACTTTTACATTTTTTTCTTCGTTATCGTATTCTTTACTTAATAATTAACCTCCAGAAAGAATAAAAACAATACATTTTTTATTGTCGTTACAATTCTATGGAAATGAGAGTCAAATTTGTGTTTTTGAAATTATTTTTAGCTACATTATTTTTGTTCATTACTTAGACACAAGAATTTCTTTTACAAACTCTTGTGAAAACAGAGTTGTCTGAATAAAAAAATTACGAAGTGTCTAGATGGAGTAAAATTTATGATGATCACCTTGAAAATTGTGTCTCGGTGGACGTGGAATAGTACTTTTTCAATTACTCACCTGCCTCGTGAGGATAAAGTAGATATAGCAAATCATGCCAGTTCCATAAGTAACGAAATACGTGACGGGCTCCATGATGTCCCACGAGTATTCCCACCAGGTTAATCTAGCCAAGATTCCGAATTGCACAGCCATTGCAACCAAACCGAGCCAGGGTTGAATATTTGCTCTTCTCTCAGCGGAAGCCTCCAGCTCTTGGCGTTTCTATTCAATAATTTTTGGTTTTATCGATGGTTCGATGTATATGAATGTGAAATATTGACGAACGCTTAAATTCTGTATTTATTTTTGTTTTTACATATCTGTATAGAATTTTGCACAACTTTGGACAAAACTTTCGATGTCAAATAAATTTGTTATCCGGAATTGAATATTTGACTGATGGTCAGATTCGACATTGGAGAAATCTGTGCAGACGAGAAATTAACGACCAATGCCATGAATGAAACTGATGTTCTTAACAATTATTTTGATTCTCAGTCTTGTTTCCGAACTTATTTATTCTCTGGTCAATTTTTTTTCAATTATGACGTGAATATTTACCAGTTCAAGCGGCTCAAGCTCCAGCATAACTTGTTCCAATTGAGCCATCACTTCTCGTTCAAGCACAGAATTGTGTTCATGGCAGTTTAGTGTTTGATATAGTTGTCCTACAACGGTTTTAACGTCTGCGAGTTGATCCACGCTTTCCTGCAATGTGATCACAAGATAAGAGTTTTTCATTTCGTTAAATTAAATATTTGCGCGACCAATGTAGATCGTTGAAAATAAAAAGCAGAAACGCAATAATGTGAAAAAATGTATGTTTTTTTTTTTTTTTAATTACGATAATTTTCTTCATATTCTTACCGCATGAAAAAATTCTTGATTCGGTGGAGAAACATCGTAAGTCACGTCGTTGATGACTAATTTGAAATCAGCTTCGAGAAGCGACTCTATCGTATTTCCGCAGGCTATTCTGGTTCCGTCTGTAAATCGTTCAAGTTGCGGAGCATTATTTCGACGAATAAAGTAAAACGAAATTCAGCTCAATTTAGTTATTAAAAAAAAAAAAAACTCACCTATCGTTGTAATTACAGCCCTATCAATTCCACGATCTTCGAGCTTCAGCATGTCAATGAAATCGGCAACGGTGTTCGTGATAGGTTTTAAAGTGAATATGCATTTTTCTTTTCTCGAGGGCAATGGTACAGTGATCCTTGGCAGTCCTCGATGATATTCAATAATTACATCTGAAAACAAACCAATGGAACATAATTGTAATTAGAAATATTGTATATATAACAAAAAAAAAAAAGATTCTCAAAAAGCGTAGCATTATGGATGCTGTATTTTCGTGAATAATTATGATTTAAAGTGTTCTATTTATAATCCAAAAGGAAAATTGTCCATTGAGGACAAAAGGAGAACAAAATTACTTACAATTGTCGTTAATAATATTAAAGCTCCATGCTAATGAATTTCGTATGACAATAAAGCGCAATTCACTAATTTTGGGAATATTTAATTACATTTTGAAACTGATTATGAGTTGAGTTTTTTTTCTTTTTTGTAATGGATACAAATAACAGATCAAGGGTGAAACCTTCAACGATAGAAGAATCAAGAATGCTCTTTAAGGGAGTTTCAATTTTTGATCATGTCCATAATCCTCTTGTCAGATGATAAATCATCTTGCGATGGAAGAGGAAAAAAAAATGAACATGCACCGTTTCCGCGAAGCGTTTCGCGTGATAATCGTGCGCGTTCGTCTCGAGAGTTCAGGCCGTATAACCTCGTTAGAAGCCGTTGATATGGGAAAGGTATCAGAGTGTGGAGAACGGAATCCGTCGGTTTTGCACTACACGGTGAATCTTCTTTATGTGATAAGCAGAACGGAACCGTAAGAATACACGACGTCAATAAATAGATCTACATATAGATCGAAATTCATGACGAGTCTCTTATCCAGACATTCGTACACATTACTTATTATTATTATTTATTTAACATTAAAAGACTTCATAATAGTTTCTTATATTTTGATACGAAACTCGATTCATTTAAAAAACATTATTTTAAACAGATAAGCTACAAAAATATTCAGTTTGTAAAAAAAAAAAAAACAAAAAAAAAGTTTTCATTTTGTTCTGGCAGCATTTTTTTTTACTTCATACCATCATTGCATAGAAAAAAAAATGAATAATCAAATTTGATTCGAATTCATTTTGTATAAGTTGCAAAAAATAAGTATCGAAAGAGTATGAAAAATATGAAATTCTGGAAATATTGTAATCGTTAAAATTTGACCTAGATAATGTCTGGTTCATTAAAAATAATAGCAAGAGTGAACATACGAAACTACTAAATATGTATTTTATAATTAAAACCGAAATATTAAGACAATTAATAACAAATATTAACACATATTAACACATTGCTCTCGATTAAGTTTTTCAAAGAGATAGAAAAATAAAAGAAAACAAACGTAACATCACACTCGTATGAAAATCCTTTGTTTATTTTCCATTTTTAAATAAAAATCCCACTTTTGGCTCGTTCAAAACTCATGTTAAAAAAAAACTGTGTAAATTATTGTTGTGAAACTTGAGGAAAAATAAAAATAGAATTATGCAACGTCGGAAACGGAAAAATTCGAGGGTCGTTTGAATGAGAATTATTCCCAGTGAGAATGAATTAATAAAATTATATACGAAATGTTTGCTGCAGTCGGGAGAAATGGTACTTCGATTTGAAACGAGCCTGGTAATTAGGACTCTAGCTCAGCAGTGCTCGAGTTATGAGTACATAAGCATATAGTTGTGGAGGTGGCAAGAAAGTACATAGTGGAAGAAGTATAATCGTTGCATCCCTCCTTTCCTGTCTTTTGCGTAAACTCTCGTGTTGCTTTGGCACACTCCAACTGCCAGTTGATCATGAGATCGTGAACAATTAATAAGTACATAGTTCAACGTGCAAGACTTCAGATGCGATGAAATTTTCATTGCTCATTAAAACAATAAAATACAATTGATAAACGAAGAAAAAAAAACAAATTTTTCAATCGAATTTGTTGGTTAAATCTAGCGATTAATAATCATTTCCGATCAACGATGTGTGTACTCAAATTGTGTGCCAAAGAAAACGTGACATATTCTTCGTGGAGAAAAAACTTAACGCGATGAAGAAACCAATGGATTGTTTGACGTGACGAGGAAAATATTTATTAACAACGGTGTCAAAAATACTTCAGGTACATATAGCGTTTCAAATGAAAAGCTAATTTCCTTCAGGTTTCACAATATGTAGAAATTTCTAATTCGGAGCTAACATTCTTGAAAAATGCTTCATTCTAAAAATCCAAGATATTGTAAAACCTCTGTTCCGTGCCTTTAATGCCTAATTTCTTTCATCGTTGCTACAAACAATTTAAATGAAATCTGAAAATTTGTATGCTGTTTTTTCGTTTCGATCCATTCGGTACTCATATAAAATGGATCAAATGAAAAGAAAAACCTCACAATTTATGAAATTCAAAAATATTAGAATGGAATTTTGAAAGATTAAAAAGTAACACATCGAGTAAAAATATTTTGAGAAATGTAAAGCTATTTTTATGTTAGTCCTAGCTACTGGATTACACATTATTGGACCTCGAATTCGATTTCACGAATTCGACGATATACGTGGTGCATCCAGTCGAAGGATATTAATCATAGTCATGGCATGGACTTTAATGAGTAAACAAAAATATGAAACTCATTTTTCCTAGAGTAATATTATTTTTAGGATTTAATTTGGGGATCGAAACCTGTTGGTTAAGATCCTTTCCGGAAAAAGTTAACGTAGGAACAACTCTGTTCACAAATGTGAAGATTCTTTTACAGCGGTGAGCTTTTATGAGTTCCGGGGTGATGCTCCGAAATAGAGAAAAGAAGACGAGGTGTCCATCTACCGGACAACTCGAGAACTATGTAAGACCTCGAGCCTCGAGCTGGTCGGGTCCACACACACATTGATGTACATATGCGAAAGTATTACACACGCGATAGAACGATGCATCGTTTTGTAGCGATAAACGATCACGATGTTAAGCGCACTGAACTTTTGTAGCACGGATCCAAAAAATTTCTCCGAAGCAACGTTTTTTCACATAAAATAGAACATATGTTTTTTGTCTTAAGATTTCACTTTGAAATTTTTTAAACCAAAGTCAATATTATAATTTTCAATTAAGGCAATTGTCAGGTTTAGCGGTAATTATCGCTCGTAACAATTCACAAATATTGTTTAATCCAAGGCCCCTGTTACGTGGTCGAAAATTAACGAATTAGAAAAAATAAAAAACAAAATTTTTATCGCATTTGTTCGTTTCATTTATTCGGTACTCATGTAATATGTGTCACAAAGAACCGAAATCCTTACGATTTATGGGAAGTTCAAAAATATTATAATGCAACTTTAAAAGAGTCAAAGTAGCACACATCGAGTAAAAAAAATTGTAGAAAAGTTAAAAGTTAATAATATGTTTGACCTATCTGGTTAGTTAAAGATTATTTCATGGAAGTATGAACAGGAGCTTGGATTATGTTGTCATCGAACATCGAATTTGATTTTAATAATTCCACCATGTACGTGGTGTATCCAGTAGAATATCATTACTATTAAACCTGAGAATTGCCTTAATTGAATATGACGGTTCTCGAGTTGTCCGGTAGATGGCTTGCCTCACCTTCTTTTCTCTATAGCGGAGCACCTCTCAGGATTTTATAAAAGCTTACCGCCGTTTGAGAAGCGTTAGAAATGTGAACAGAGTTGTTCCTACGTTAACTTTTTCCAGAAAGGGTCTTAACCAACAGGTTTCGACCCCGAAATTAAATCTAAAAACAATATTACTCTAGGAATTATGAGTTTAATAGTTTTATTTTACTCTTAAAAATCCTTGACTATTTATAATATCATTCCACTGGATAATATTTCGTACATGGTCGAATTCTTGAAAACGAATTCGATGTTCGATGATATCATAATCCAGGTTCCTGTTAATACTTCCGTGAAACAATTTTCAATTAACCAGATAGGTCTAACATATCAACTTTTTACATTTTTTTATAAATATTTTTACTCGCTGAGTGCTACTTTGAATCTTTTAAAATTGCATTATAATATTTTTGAACTTCATGAATTAAACTTCATAATTAAAACTTATTTTCGCATATGCGGAACTTGTTATGTTACAGAGAAGATTGTCGTAGTTTTCCGTCATTCATGTGATACATTTGCCAAATTATAAATCGTGTTACTTTTCAAGCGATGAATAGGTTCGTTTAATTAACAAGATTAATCGATTGCGATCATTTTTAATTACAGGCTATTCGGAGGATACGAAGCTCCTGAGTTGGTAAACAATGGGAGGAGTTCAAAGCAGTGCTCACAGTCTCGGTGATGCACTTTGGATGCACGAGAGACAACGTCAGCGAGGTCAGAGGTGAGTTTTTTCGGTCGTACGAGCGGATCGCTGATATATTCGCGGGAGAAAAATCGATTGATGCAGACTATAAAACATGTTTGCCTTGAAATTAGTACTTGACGTGGGCGATTGGCTAAAAAAAAAAAAGACTGGAAAACGTGATTTAAACCACGATATACGTTAGTTGAGGGAAAAGCTATGGGTCGATGTGTTCGGTTAACGAAACAACAGCGAATTCTCATTCCGTTTGGAAATTTGCTCTCGTGTATCTCATTCAAATCATACAGATGCTTTAGGAAAACTGTGGGGAATTAACCCCTGTGGCTGGTACCAAACCCTCTCGAGCGTTACCCTCTACCCTCTCGTTGAATACAGAGCATCGTATTTGTTCGACTGCAACTCGAGTGAATCGGAAAATAGACTCTTGACTCTCCCTTTCCTCTTTCTCTTCTCTTTCTCACCCGGTCTCTCCCTCTCTCCTTTTCTCTCTCTTTCATTCTCTCATTCTCTCTCTTTTTCCCTCTCACTACTTACTCTTTCTCTATTTAACGAATGCATCCCTCTTTCGTTGTTAGCCTTGCAGTGGAAACAAAGCGGGAAATTTGCCGAGTTTCATACCTCGAGTGGTGAAATATATCTCCATCTATGTTCATGCATATATATGACAAGAGTTTCCAGTTTACACAGTTTCGTCGTTATTTCAAGTTTTCGAAAACTCAGCGCGTACGCATATGGGAGTTCACATCGTCATTCCTTTATTCCTACTTCAATGCATAAAATCTTGAATGTCAAAAAGAAGACATTTTCAGTGAATATCGTGATTTTATTGAAATTGTACAAACTTTAAACTTTTTAAATTTATTTCTTTTCAGTATGCACCTCAAATAATGAGTCTGTTTTAATACGCTAGAGGTTTCTATATCAGAACGTAAGATTGTCTCTAAATATGGTAGAGAAAGGCTTTTAGGGCAAAAAACTTTGAAATCAATTTCTATTTCGATTAGTAAACGTTAGAGCATTATTCCTACACTCGAAATGTAACAGTAAAGTATTTTTCGCTTTTAAAGTTTATTTTTTAATATTGTTGTGCTGGTTCCGATACTCTCCGATTTGTTTTCGGTCAATCTGTTGAGTTTTTTTCATGCGTATTGACATGAGGATGATTTCCGTTGGTATTTGATCAACAAGAGTCAATAATGTGAATAATTCCAAAAACGAATACATGGAACCTGTAATTTTTTCCCTCATATATCCACACGGTTGCTGAGGATTTAATTACCGATATTTCCGTTTGATTTCGTAAAAGCTCAATCAATTTTCCGGGCTTAGTTCGAAATTTAATTCCTGAATGGACGTGTGTGCTGCCATGTTCGTATTTTCGATCCCAATCAAAGCTTTTCATGGTTAAACAATGCCTCTATTAAACCTTGCGAATGTGAATTTTGTGCTTTATCTCCAAACGAAAATAACAACAAGAAAGAAAAAAGAATTTCATGAATGATTTCTCAGTGATTGTCTTTGGATACTTCGAAACGATGAGAGATCGTGATTTCTCGAAACATTAGTTCTTCAAATACATTGCTCATAAATTAGAAAAATAGAGAACATATTTATCGTCAATAAAACCTTATTCGATTTTTAAAAATCCAAAGAATCTGCGAAAAAAATATCATTCAGAGTATTACGAAAAATAGTTTTAATTGAAAATCGAGAAAAAAATGTATGCAGCCGTTTTCAGCCGGAAAACTGGATATGATTGTCCAACGTTCTTTTCAATTGTTCTGAATACTTTGGAAAAATCTTTAAGAAGAGAGTTTCGAGGATAATCTTATCCCGTCGCGTAGTTAATTCTTCTTAATTTTTCTACATCTCGTTTTGCGCGTTTTAATGAACGAGATCGCTAATTGGCAAACTGTTGCAACGGTCAAGCAACGCTTATTAGTACGTGGACGTGATCTAGTTGTTCAACTTACGTGAAAACTTATGTTTCTATGTATATCTCTCACATTTATACACACAAGTACGTATATTTATAAATTAGTAATCGTCTTTATTGTATACGCACTCTCTTAACATACAAATGTTTATTATTATCCAAATCCGTAAAAAAAAGAATGTACTAAAGTCGTGTATAAATTTTATAGACACTTTTTTTTTATTACGGATGAAAGTCTCGCCTACGTAATTATAGGAATCGAGCATAATTTCAATGATTGGGATGAGATTTCACATTCACCGATGTATTTATTGTTGTATATAAAATAAAGTCGTGTGAAAATTACCTTAATATCAATATTCAAAACACACAATATTCACAATACTACGCTTAAATGCGTTTGAAAATTTAGAGCAAAATTATAATACATTGTTGGGAAGTGGTGTTAAATCTTCCACGATCGAAACTGACGTATGTGGCGTAATATTATAATGAACATATCCATTAATAAACAGCTATTTGTATGTGGTGCATACAACGCTCCATCGCCTTCGTCTTTTTGGCATAATATTCGACTAAGCAACTGCAGCTGATTCCTCATTAATATGCAAAACGTCGAGAGAACCCTCGTCCATCGTTATGATCCCGTACAATGCAGTCCGAATATATCCATATATACAGATATTTAGCTCGAGCCTTTTGATTAATTACTTTCATCTAAGTAGAGACTCCAGAATGGGAGACGTATTCGAATTTTATTTTCAAAAGTACCCTACAAGTGTGTTTACATCAGCATCCACCGCCTACACATAAATACACAATTTTACTTTAAACTTTTGCTTCAAAATGACAAAAACTTGATATTAAAATACTTTGTAAGTATGTTGATGTTTATAACGAAGTAGTAATATCAGTAATATCAGTTAATTTCGGGAATAAATTCGGTACAGCAGCAATTATTGATCATTGCGAAGCTGTTTGACTTGATCAAAATGATTCACATGAGGATATGCGAAATACCAGTCGGAGGTACTAATATTCATGAAATTATGCGAATGAAGGGGACGAAGGGAAAGAGACGACGAGTTGAATAGCCCTTCGGGCAGTTACAGATCTGACAGCCAGGAAGTTGGAACACATTTCAACTTCATCTGATAATTTATAACAAAATTATCTCCATAGAGATTAAGTCTGGATAAAATAATGATATATTAATTCGCGATGTTTAGAAAAGTTTTAATTTGAAAAATAGGATATTCCAATGAATCAAAAAAAAAGTAATTTCCAGAATTTTTCTAATAATTAATTAACAATTTAATAAATTATTAATTAATTTAAGAATTTTACAGAATTCTTTCGAAATTTTGATTTAAAAAATAAAGAAACACATATATTTGAATTTCTAAATATCCAAATTAAATTTCAAATTTCAAAGAAATTGTTAATAAGAAAAACGTTTTTCGTTGCGTTCGAACGATGCAAAGTTCAATACTATAAAATAGTACGGTGTGTTTGAAAACTTTGTAAAGTTAGTACGTGTCGAGTTGTCAGGAGCAACGGTGTTATATATATAGGATGTGGCGAGAGAAGCAGGTGACAGTCGGTAGAAGGATGAGAGAATGGCCAGGGTAGCGGAACACCGGACATCCGCGTTATATGTGTGTTTTACTGCTGTATAGCTCGACCGGTATCGTGCCCTGTTCAGGGCATTAGCACATATCTACCTCTGGGCTAACATCGAATTTCACTGACTTTGGTAAACATGCTCCATTCACTCACACAAGTTCGTTTACAGATCTAGATATTTAGTTCAATATCTACATATGCATGAGACGTTTACTTCCCCAACACATTCCTGTATATTCTACACTCGTGTTAAAACATTCGTTAACTACCAAAACACAAGTACTTTCTAAATTGTTTATTGAAACACTTAACAGTATTTTGATAAGCTCTTGTACTCATAGAGGCTAACGACAGTCGATGTAAACATGATTATAATGTTATTGAATACGATTTGGTATTTGTTTTCAGTTCAAAACAAAAAATTAGTATCTGTTGATAATTGTAACTATAATTTCGAACTGAAACGTTTTTCGACACAACTACGAATGATTTCTCAATATTTTGGAATAATTCGACTCTCAATCAATCAGACGAATTTCTATCTTCGGAAATATCTTTAAAGATTTTTTAAAACGTGCCTGAAATGAAAATTTCATTAAAATGTATCTCATGTTGATTTAAATAGTTGTCAGTGTTCTACTTTCATGAGATTTTCTGTGACGTCAAGAACATATACGCGGATATGAAAAATAAATGTTTAATATATAATAACATTTGCGATGTATTGTGTGATGCTAATAATACGTAACTGGCTAAGAGCAATATACATATTTTTTTCATATATCAATATTGATACAGTAATATCTCATGACGAATAAATTATTCCAGAGCTGCCTTACTTTCCACTGCACTACTTTGTGAAAGCACACTGACGCACATGAATAAAAAAAATATTGTATTTCTCTATATCATGAAGAATAGGTAGTGAGAATAAATATTTGAAAAATTTCAGTTAAATTCATAGAAACGGAAGACAATCTTGAATTTTTTGACAAATTTTATTAATCAAAATATAAATTTTCATTAAAATTTCTGTCCCCGATTTGTATAGCCGTAAGGGTAATTTTTTAAATTCCATTCTCTTTGTTTGTACTTGATACGAAAAGCAATAGTCAAATATTCGTAATATAATGGGTTGGACAAAAAAAAAAGGCGCTCAAAAAATTGTGTACCCAACTTCAGGGACAAGGAAAAGCTTAACTGCTTGCATCGTATTTTACATCAAAGTATCATCTGTTCACTGGGAGTACGACCGAGATGTGCGGATGGCCAGAGTATACAAAGTGAATTTTTAATTAGAGACGGAAAAGGAAAATGAATTTTCTCTCAAATTGAGTCTCTTCCATTACACCTTTCAAAACAATTCTACGATTTTTGTTGGTCATGGTGTTCAAATAATGTTCCTGAAATTCATTCTACAGAGTCAAGAATTCTGCACATCGCTTAAAAACATTAGTAAGAAATAAATGAAACGTCACTTGGTTCAAATAAACAAAAAATATACTTTGTCAAGCGCCGCCAATGCTGATCTTCGAAAATAATGACAAAAAAGGAGGAAGACAGAAGCGCCGGAAAAAGAGAGAAAAGAACGCGTGGAATTTACCTGTCCGGATATAAGTTCAACGACAACATGGAAAACAATACTTGCTGTTAATGTTCACGAACCATGGTAGTGCGTGTGCACAATGTTTTTTTTTTTTTTTTCACCATTACATCGTACACCATCCGCAGTTACAGTATCCACTTTGACTGGTCAGTAGTAAAACAAGCGTCATTGCGGTTGGATGGTAAATAAAATAAAAAGGGGCAACAATTTTATTCCATTGTAATTAAAAAAAAATTGTGATACCCGCGAGTTGAAAATCTTGCCTGGTCCTGATAGACAAAAAAATAAGGCTTCGGGCAACCGTTGGTAAAATGTTTTCAGTGAAAATAGTATATTGCCAAGTGACGATGGAATTTGTGAATATAGAAAGAGCAGAGAATTCACGCGATGGGTGAGAAATATACATATTTTTTTTATATAACGCGTGTTTTGTATCGTGAGTCTTATCACGTTCTATAATAAATCTCATTCATAATGTTATCATTTCAATTTTTCATAATTAAATTTTTCGCGTCTGGCCGTACTTAATTTTTAATGAACAGCTGACGTTTTCTCACAGCTTTTATTAACATTGTTAATGAAAGTCGTTACAATATTATTAAAATCGCATTGAAAATGCTTCATTATTAAAATCCAATATCTAGCATTTTTTATAGCAAAAAAAAACGTAGGAACTAATAAAAAAATTAGTCACGGTCGTATCATGCAGGAAAAAAAGAATCAGATCGATGGCCGCTTATGTATAGACACGTTATTAATAATCGTTTCGCACATAGAATATAATTAAAGATCTCGGGCCATTGATTATTATTGATACTCGAAAGCCAAAGGGGGTTGTTGACTTCGATAGTGATCTAACTGGTTTGCGTTATACCGGAAATGAAACAAGCTGACCAGCCGAGGAAGACGTGCACGAGAGGCTTTGGGCGAAAACCGGAAGAATATACATCACTGACATAAAGAAAAAATATATAGTCCATAAACGTCTGCATTTTTTAGAATTTTTACGAGCCACTTTTGAAACGATATTTCGTTGCTAAATGTGAGCGACATGAGTTCAAATGAAAGTAAATATTTATATTAATATATGAGTTATGATATATTTTAACAAAATATTTTGCCTCAATGAAGATACATTGCTCTATGAACTCTGGCGAGACTATTTCACCAATAATAAACACAATCTATCAATCTTAATATCCTATAATATGGCTTTACGAACATTAGAAGCGTGGAAAGTGAGTCTCGTAAAGAATTCTCCGCGCGGACCACGTAACTTTCTTACCATCTCTTTCATCCCTGCTTAAAGCCTCGTTCTACTGTACACGAAATGGTTTAATGATTAATACAAAAACACGAGAAAAAAAAAAATACTCGCAACAAAAGATTGCGTGTTTCCTATGTTGTTCCATTATAATTCAACACTATGTAATTACGATGATATGTGCTCGTCTTTGTGGAGAGGCTTTTGGATAAATGGAATAATGGAGGAATAATTCATGACGGATTTTTGTAAGTCCTTTCGCCAATGAAACCTCGTCAAGAGTGCATAATTATAAGTTTTGATTACACGAGCGTGAGGCTTTTGAGTTTTACTCAAAGAAATATAATTTGACGATAATATAAGTGACAAATTAAAATTGAATATCAACGGAAGATGAAATACAACCAAATTTTCTTATAATTCGATAACAAATTTAGTTGTACTGATACAGAGTTCTGATCATTCTGTTTCATTCAAAAAAAACTATTTATTGCACATTGTCACACAAGAATATGACTTATTTATCATTCAATTTTACGTTAATCCTTTCAGCCACAGTGGGCCTTATACGTTCTCTTAACTACTTCTCGCAGTTTTTCGATTATTTAATTATTATCGATTTTTAATATCTATTTATTCGCTGCTGAAAATGAAAACTACAACAATTCAGAATTTCACGATTCTCAAAAACTAAAAATATATTTAAAAAAAGAGCTAACGATAGCTACTAGTAGAAATAAGTGACTACCGCGTCGGATGCTTGTTCCCTATTTTGCATCTTAGTATTCTTAGTTAAGAATGATTTGCTTTTTTTTTGTTTAAAGTCCAAAATCGGAATATCTCATCGATCGATAAACAACGAAACTTTTGCTTTGCCAAAGTTTGAAGGAGGGGGAAAGGGGGGACTGGATTGGACTGTTGGGCTATGATATTCCGCCGTTGACGAATGAATCATGTTGGGGACTCACCTGGTTGGTCCCCACACGATGGTCAAACAGGGCGAGGTATACACCGAGTGGCAGGTGACACAGGAGAACCCGCCACAGTAGATGGTCGGACGTCGAGTTTGTATATGCACTTTCGAGTCGGGCCAAATACATTGTGCGTGTATAAAATAATATCGCAAAAGATCCGGCAAGCTTCGTCGTAAACAGTAATAAAAATTTTCGTGCAGCGGATGGATTCACACATACGTAAAAGTTCATGCAAAAAAAACTATGAACAAGTACGTATGTATTTACGAATACATTCGCGAGGGGTTTTATGATCGAGTCTTCAGTTTCAAGGGGTTCAAGGACTTGATATATACTCGCGGTGGGGGCTGAAAAAATAAAATATAATCAAATAAAACGACGCGTCATATCCGATATCGTGACGAAACTAAGAAGTTGCACCCGTGTACTTTTTTCGCGTGTGAACGACGCGGCTACGAGTTGGTTTTTTTTACGGTTTTTTAATCTACATTCGCAACCGATCGATTAGTGCGGCGACTTGAGATTCATAAGAAAAAATAAAGAATTAACGGAATCAGGGAAAAAATAATTACTGGAGAATCCACATTTTCGTGCGTCCAAGAACAAACCTTCGTTGTTTTTTTTTTTTTTTTGGAGAACACGAGCCCCGCAGGTAATTTCAAATTCAATCAAAATGTTATTAATAAATTGTGACGAGCAGCTTGCGATGATCGTAAGTTTTGTACAGTAGACCAAGTATTTTTATTTATATTTTCTTATCCACCAAGCAAGAAAGTTTGTTATACGATGAAAGGAAAAAGTAACATAAATTCTGTGAATTAATTCCGGACATGTTAGTCGTTAGTCGTAACGAAATACGGACTAGCAATTAAAACAGAAATAGTGATAATTATTGAACGGAATAATCATTGATAAGTTGTTATCAATTTCGTCGTTATCAATTATCCAAAAAGAATTATGACTCCTTAGCGTGCTTTTAGTTAACAAGACTTCATATTTAATTATGCAGAGATTATCGTGTTATTTTCTCGTCACCGCTATCACCAAGTAGTTGTTGATTAGTCAATGAATCATCAGAAAAAAACCGACACACCGAAGTATAGAAAAAAAAATCGCTGTAAAAGCAAAAGCTTACTTTTACAGAAAGCTCACTTACCATTGAGCTTTTCGCGCTTCTTTCTTTCAGCGCGCTTCGCTTTTGTAGCAACTGCAAAATAAAACAAAATCAAGCACGTAAACGTGAGCAATTCTAGTGTGACACAATATGTAAAAAGGTCAATGACATGAAACGTGGTTTCGAAAAATAATTTGACAAAAAAGCGTTCAAATGTTATTTACACACACCGATAAAGGTGAAAATTGATGTATTACATTTGGGGATATAAGGAATTAAAAGCTCTGGGTCATACAGACCCATTTGTGATCGAATGTGACAAGTGTTCAGGAGTTAAAACAATATTACTTAAGATAAATTATGTTTTGCATTTATTGTCAATGATTTTGGAAATGAATAAAAAATCAATTCAAGTTTGGGGATTTCTGAATTCAAGTATCAATTTATTTCCGCAACATCGCTTGTGAATTCTCATTAAAAATATAAAACATGATGAAACTTTTTTAAATCTTTATCTAGAAATTGATCTTATCGTTGATCTGCCGCGTGAAACGATTCGCGTAGCAGGCTAGTCAAAATGAAGGAAAAAAAAGTTTTCATGCATTCTAACGATGAGAGCTTCCACAAGTTGATAAATTGAGGGTTTTCGTCACGATCATCACCAAGAAATAACAGATTTTCCACAACGAAGCGAAAGGCATCAGTTCTTGTGTCATGTGCGAGTTCATGGCGCGTTGAGCGTCACCAAAGAACTCGTGATGAGCCATTTAGCGTTAATTATTGCCCACTCCTCGAAAGCAAAGAGTTAGTAAAGCGATATAGCGATTTCGTGATGTTTTGCGAACAAGTTATATACGTCCACGCGCATGATGAAGCTCGAGAGTTAAATGACTTTGCTATGGTCAGCACGACAAAAGTATCGCACCGAGACTATTCTCACCGTTGCAGTTCAGGGAAGAAAAAAAAACAAACTTAAAATCGTTGCAATTTTCGCATGAAAGCCGAGACGAAAAACGCGAAATAAAAACTACACAAAAAGGCACATTAAAATTTGTCCACGCATGTGTGTTTAGTGGAATAAAACGAATAAAAAAATTGAATGAACTTGGCACGTCCGACCACCGAGCACGAGTAACGGGTTTGTGGTTTTATATTTGAAAAGCTGATACGGCCTAACAAAGAAATCGAAAGTTGATCAAAGATCAGACAATCTTAATAAAAATATATAGCGTGATCCAAAGATCGAGAGTTCGTTGACCAATAGAGTTGCAACCAATTTTAATATGGAGGTAATTCATTCCAAATGATAAATAACGAATACGAAATTAATAGAAATTAAAAATCGTTGGCATGATCTCCAGTCGGAAAAAAATGAAGAATAATTATTCGAAAATCGGAAAAAATATACTTCCACGTTATACATACGTTGGTGGTTGTCAGGTAATCGGATACAGCGAGGTCATTTGTGAACCACAGTCACTTTCTTCTTTGGGGTGTTCTCGAATTACGAATATGTACCGCACGCAGTTGCGATTAAAACGGGCACGAGACCATGACTTTGATCACTCGAAGGAGAGAAAAGAAAGAGCATGTATCACGAGGCGAATCAATCAGTACAACTTTCTCGAGGAAATTCAAGACACAATGTATAACAACGAAAGAAATAAGATAGAAAAGAAAAAAAAATGACAAGCCAGCAAGAGATACAGATCACTTTCGATCTATTAGTAAATAAGATCAAAGAGTTCGTCAAATCCATTTGACCACGATTGATCCAAGATCAATTACGATTAAGTGCTTGTTTGACGTTGAAATTAGGGTGTGACTGTGTAGTTTTTATGACACCTATATTTCTATATGTGTTTATGCATGACGTAAATGTTTGAGTGCCTAATCAATTATGATACAAGTCACCAACTTTTGTGCCCTAGCTTTCCAGTCAAAGTTCCACATAAATACTCGTATTTTTATATGTATTAATACGCATATAAATATACAGATATATAATTTGATCGAGTTATGTTAGTTGACAGAACGATTAGTGGGGTTCGCGCTTTGTTTGCTCGTCTCCTTCTTCGCGCCGAGCATATATTGCAGAAAAAACATGTGCGGTGAGATGAGAGTTTATTTTCCACTGTCTACTCAAATATGAGACCACGTTTGATATAAATGGTACACAGTCCTATGGACACTAAAATAATTATGACAAGAGCAAGAAAGGTCAGAGAGTTAGAGCTCGAAGAAAATAATCAAATCTGTGCTCCGAACTCGATCGTTATTTTATTTATTTTTGACTCGAGTTTTCGTGCGTTTAAAGTGACCTTGTGGGAATATTATAAAGAAGCTTGTGACCAATTGAATTTTGTATTTGGATTTAATTAGGATTTTTCATCTGTATATACGAAACGTTGCAAAGCATTTGAAATCCGAAACAGAATTCATTCGATATTTATATCGTTCGATCGATAATTAAAGTCTGATTTACATGTTTACCTGAGCAATAAATACTCGATAAATTATATTCTCCATTTAACAAGGTACGTGCGATTCGATTGAAGAGCTATCACGTTTTTTCTCCACGCCATCAAACGTGTTTATTAATCAGTTGCTACTTGATTGTTTAATGAATATTCAATGAGTACGAAATTAGAAAGAAATTGAATAAAAAACATTGCTATGGACGTGGTCAGTGAACGGGGTACGTAAAAACTCGTGCTATGCTGTAAAGATCTCATAAATTGTACTTCTTGGAACGTTATGCTTGAAGGATCACGGCCTTGACACACTGCACGAATTTCAGATAAACTTATCGGTATAAAGTACAAAAAATAACTTCCTTGAAAGTTACTGCACGTTAAATTGTGATTGACGTAAAAAATTTATAAATTTATACACTTTATTCTACAAAAAGTTATCTTTTGTCAAAAAGTTCGTTATCTTCAAGAGAAATAAAAATATCCTTTTTAATTTCAGACAAATAAACAGTCACTAAAATTACACTGGGAAAAACAGATCGATTGATTTCATCGAATATTAAGTCAATTTCCAAGGAATATATTTGTTTTTGAAACCATGTGCTTGATGCAAAAGAATATGATATTTAAATTACAAGATCAATGCACATGAGAAACACCGTATGATTTTCAAGTAAAAATATATGTTGTCGACTTCGATAAAATTTAAATGGCTTAAGATTTGTCCTTTGTTCATAATTTTTCAATGAAAGAGCTGCTTGAGCAATGTATTGCGTAATAAAAACAAGAGTTTTGAAGTTTGAAATGTTGGTAGCAATTTTGAGAAAAAGAACGAACGTTGGAGTAAGTTGACCGGATATTCGGTATACTGGATATAATTAGCCTTCGTCACCAATGATACCAGAGTCTAAACTCATATGACGAGAATTATTTCCCTTGTTACCATACGTATCGTTTTCTATTTTACGTGAGGACGGGTCAGAAGGTGAAAGCATGCATGTAGGGAGCTCGTTATAGATTTTCGTGATGATGACCTTCGACAACAACGTCCAGATCGCGAGCCCGTGACGAGCGTCTGACAGGCCAGTTTTCTGGTAACGAATGAACACACACATCCGTGAAGAAAAGGTTGAAAAAGCGTTATGTCGACGTTTTGCATCGTTGGATCGAAACAATACTCTGTTAATCGATTTAAGCCCCGAAACTTGATTCAACTCTAAATTTTCATTTTTATCGGCCATTTCATCAGTCTTTCTTTCATTATTTTTAAATTTGTCGATGGATCTTTAAAAGAGATCGAAAAATATATAAAATCGAAATCGACTGTTCTTTGGAGCCCGTGTCTGCATAACTATGACTAATACTAAAAAATAAAATAAAATACGTTTTATTTCGTCGATGCAGACTTCAACATCCTCCAAAAAAAGAATAAGAAGAAAAAAAAGATAAGGAGAAAAAAGGGGTATAAGAAAATTAATGATGGAGCAGGCAGAGTTTGCGTTGGATTATTACTAATGTCATGAGTAGTCTCGTGCTCCTCGCCAGTGACGTCACCAACGTTAAGCTACAAGAGTCTGTAGGACGTTTATCGGATTCTCCCACTTCGCGATTCTTTCCGCACGGATTCTAAGAGTCTCGGTTACGGGGTATAGAAACTCGTAGTCAAGTAAGAAATCTGGGCAAAGTGTTGCCGAGCTTCGTTACGATCGTACGCACGAAATAATTTCACAAATTTAACGAGTTGTTTCGTTTTTTCACAAGTTTCAGAATCGAAAGTGTTATTTTTTTGGTTACTGTGATGTTTTAGCGATAACAGAAGAACATTTTGTAGTGAAAGGGTTCGTTGCTAATATGAATGATTAAAAATGGATAATTGATGGCTTGATTAATCGCCGTCATGTTAATCGAATGAATATCGATAGAAAAGGAAAAAAATGTAAACATAATGAGGATTTATAGAGAAACAGGCGAGAAAGAGAGAATTCGATAAGAAGAAGAAAAAAAAATTCTTCGGGATAACGAGCGATAAGAGAATTTCGTAAGAAGCTTTTTAGGGTGAGTGTGATCGATGCGAACATTTTTTCTCTCCTTTGGATCATTTTCCGATATTTCTTCTTCTCCTCTATCACTTTTCTCAATTTGCTCCAATTTCTCGCGTGAAAAATTGAAATGCCTTGGGAATAAAATACGTTTTTTTTTTCTTTCAAGATTTTTATACCCTTTTTCTATTATCCGGCTGAGTACGAGATATTTCTTGCATTCAAGTTATCTCATTTATTGGAAGAAGGATATTTAAGGTGCTCGATATTGTCCAGTTTAATTTTTTCTATAATTGTGTGCGCAGTAATAACTTGAACGCAATTATAGATAAAAGATTTGAGTTGAGTCCCACGACATACATTTTTCCAATGTAATTTCTCATTTGTACATTAAAAAAAAAACGAAAAATCAAGTGCAGTCCTGAATGATTGTCCAGAAAAAAAAAACACATTGTACATCACGTTACATGATGTTCTATAGCGTTTCTCTTACAATCAAATAATTCTTCATGAATTACCTGAACTTCAAGACTTCACGAACCTTTTCTTTTACCTTTCCTCACAGTTATTTTTTCAAATGACAGTTTCAACGCAGTTCTCATAATTTCGTGTTATTTTATCTCCGTCTGTTCTTAATGAGTATGCAGCTCGTGTGTATTCGCTTCGTCGAGTCTGTACTTTTTTTCTTCATCCTTCAAAACAACGTGGAACGAAAAAGCAGTTGGTAGAAACGTGAATGATGAAAAAAAGTTAAATATTAGTCACGCTGTTCGCTCATTGAATTGAGAGGCCTTGCGACCTGTCTTTTTCACTGGGTCAATCATCACTGACATTTTTACGTACGTCACAATACTCGGTTCTGTTTTCTTATGTTTTTTCTTCAGTGACCTTCACTAGACTTTTCAATTCAGAGATTTAATCCTTATTTTTCGGATTAAAATCACCCACCCATGATGAACAGCATAAAATAATTTTGTCATTTTCGTATTTTGAAAGTGAATACGATGCACTAAAAGAAAAACGTCAAAAACGTACACTTTGCAAATTCAACGTTCCAAACAACGACAAAAAATCAATTTTCGGAGTCCCAAACTATTGCAGCTGCGAATATGAATTAAGGGATCAAATTAAATGAAGAATTAGACGACTACGAGCCTATAGTTATCTCTCTTTTCATCGAACAATTGTAAAATGGCAAGAAGTACTAGGATTAAACGTTGGAATGACAAAGGAGGTGATTATTCAGTGGTTCTATTGTTGAAACAGATGGTTGAGAGCTTTCAGGATCGTCAGATGTAAATATGGTAACAGATAAATTGCATGCTTCTGGTATGTGTGCCTTTGTGTATAACTCATGAAAATAATAGAAGTACATATTCTCGTTTTGGATAAGAAGAGAATGGCAAAGCTACGAATACGTCAGACAACTCAGTTGTTCAGAGCTCCGGAACTTCTTCCGGTCCTCAAGAGTGATAGGATATTCCTGTCTCGATGCTTTTACTACGTGCTGAGAAGCCCTTCCCTTTCACCTTTGTCATCGTTGTACATACGCCCATAGGTGTATAGCGATGATGATACACCTCTGGGAACTCGTACGTGTCTTACGTACTTATGTACTCGCGTACATATTTTATTGGTCCCCTAGTATAATCGATCGGCTGCCTAAGCGTGTTGGAAGAACTGAGATAAACGAATAACATATATGTTTACATATATATATATATATGACTCAATAAACTATAAATTTGTATTGGCCACGTGAGACGTTTTTTATTAGCCGGATGTTAAACGGGACATCCACGAAACGTTGAGGATGAAAAAGGAAAAAGAAAACATAATGGAACCTGTCTCACGAGAGTTTGTTGACACTTGAATGTTTTTTTTTTTTTTTTTCCAATTTTATTTTCATCAATTCAACGTTCCTATTGTATTTTTTCGTACTACATAGCTCTCAGATCGAGATAAATTGACTCGAGCCACTTTGCGAGCTCACAACTCTTGATGAAATCGGAATTTTTACAGAAATTTTTTCTCTAAACTACTATACAATTTCTGACTAATAAAAAGGTACAAGATTGAATATCAGCAAATTATTGGTTTCACTGGGGTTCAAGTATCTAAAAAAGTGAAACTTAATTTTCGTATTAAAGATCGATTTGGGCTGGGATCGATAATATGTTATCAAAAATGGTTTTTTTCTGGATTCATATAAAATCAAATAAGAGCAGCAACGAAAAAGGATTGAAAATACATTTTGGTAATTGAATCAAATGCACATTGCAATTATTTATTTCCGGATCTGTTGTGATGAGGCAGAATTACTTGGGTATCTGGTCGAACTGAGAATAGGTGACCACAACGTAATTGGGGATTAATTATGTCCAGCATCGGTCTGATATTGAAAGGATTAATTAATGGAACCTCAAATACATGATTATGGCAAAATAACTGTATATTAACTGCGATTTAGACGTCATTCATATTATTAGTCTCTCATTCTCGTCATTACACTGATAAAACTTTGCTGTGTTTGTGCAGTAAGAAATGGGAGTGAAATCATATCAATAACGATCTTTTGTTCGAATCGATTGATTGAATAATAAAAAAACGGCACACTCCGTTGAATAACAATTCTATAAACCTCAATAAGCTCAATAGTTCGATCGTCGATTAAAAAATGACTTTTATCACGTTTCTAGACCAAGGAAGAAAGTACGATTTTGTATAATCAGGACAGATTTTATAGCTGTTTTACAAACGATTAAAAAATGTGCGTTTTAAGCAGTTCGAATGGAGAAGTGATTTATATGCTATTTCCATTATTAATTGCGAACCAATATATCTTTAGTCATTTGGGTCGTTGTTGCTGCGGTTAATCTTTGCACAGTACGTTACGATTCGTTATTCTTATACGTTATATACGATTTTGTTACGGCTGATTAATGATTGAATCGTTAAACCTCTTTTTGAGACATTTGCACTTCGATGGTTTTCTGTTAGCCAGAAAATTCAATTGACAATGTGACGGATGAACGAAACGAAAGTAGAAAATAAATACAAAGACGACGCTGCTGGATTATTTTGGGCAATAGAAGAAAAATTAATTTCGGAACTCGCCTTTGAAATCCTTCATCCACCGCACAATCGACCTCCTATTGTGTCGTTCAAGCTCTATCATCTCCTGTCAGAGGCATGAGGAAATGAAAAAATAAAAATAAAACGAAACGAAAAAAGAGATTATGCTTTTTTCTCTCTTATTTCTCTTGGCTTTGTACTCTGTGCAGTTATGATTAAGGTTTGTACCAACACGGTGCACCATGATCCTCTTATCCGTTTCTCGTTCTCAATTCAACTCGCAGCGCTTGAATCCAACAGGCTACACGATATCCTTTATTATTTTTCTTTTCTAAAAGGATCACTCGCAGGACAAAACACGATGTAAAACATTATTAATGAACGTAACTTTTTGATACGGACTTTTCGTTGCCAAACTTATGAATCATTGGGAACTCTAATTTTTAATGTTGTGAACGAATTGTAAAAACCTCCAGTTTTTCTTTTTTTACATTATTCTTTTCCCGTCTTAAATCATTTAAATGAGACTTTTGTTTGCACTTTTTGGCTGAAAGTAACATTCACCTCCCAGATTTTTAATTTCAGCCCGGAGCCCGCGCAATCAATAACGTAGGAAATTTTTTTCGAAATCGATGAACCTTTTCAACATCTGAAAACTGAATTTCGCGACGAAAATTTACAATCGAATCAAATTAAAGTTATAAGGAATGAAAATCGTTCCTCAATTATTTTATTATTATTAATCGACGAACGATCTTTACTTCGATAACTTTAAATACACACACGCACCAAAGCAACTGCACATCTTGAGGTTGAGATTGAGATTCGAGAAAGCTAATATTATTATAACGTATGGTCATTTTCAGACTCCATTACAAAAGAGCGTACCGAGTCGTTACGATAACTCGTTGGCTTCTCATCGAATTATGTAACTTTCATGTTGCTCGGGTGCCCGGATGCTAGGTAATATGTGTGTATGTGTGAGGGAATAAGAAAAGACGGTATAAAATCGACGAAATATATTCAGAGGCTTAAATCTGGTCACGTAGGTCGTAAGATTTAAACTTTGAAAAATTCCAACTTTAAATAACAGAATAAAAAAAAAAGAATAATTTAATCAAGACTGCGTTTTACGATTGAAACGAGTCTAATTTCCAGACTAGTTTCAAGGAAGCTTTTTTGCGGAGAATTAATTTTTTTATAAACTTGAAACAATATTCAGGGAACTATTATGAAACTACGTTCAAAATTTCAAGAGGGTTTGTCATTTCGTATTCGAGATATTGGCAATCGAACAAATGTTCATTTAAATGAAGCCAAAATGCAATGAAATATCAAAGACAAAAAAATGCAAGCCCCAGATAAATGTCTACAGCGGTTTTTTTTTAAGCAGAATTGTCTTGTCAATAAAGAGTGTAATATTTATTGATTCAAAATATTGTATGTAAATATTGTAATATGAATTAATACAAAGAATTCATAATCAGGTCAAATTTCAAGATTCGTAATAGATTCACCTTTCGCTATGCATATACGAAATTTTTCTTATAAAACTGAAAATCCTGGGCACGTTACCTCGAGGGATCAAATGATTAAGGCGTTAAAGACAATCTCAGAAAATGAATATTCGTGTAGATATGGAATATTGGATTTTACATATTTTTCTTACACGTTCGGTCCATGGGGAAGGAAATCCGTGAGATAAAAATTGCAGTAGGATAATTTCCACGATTTTATGTATTTGTACGAGAACGTCGTACGAGTATAAAGTTTGAATCGAATTTCCGGAAAATTTGTGAATAACTTATCGTCGTTCAAAGCATTCGATCAATTTTCACATCAATGTAAACGTCGCCAAAACATGTATGTCTATGCAAACACGCCAACAAAATCGAATATCGTTGAAGAGACGTCGAATTCATCGCCATGCAACGAAGTTGATTTTGGTTATTTAAAAAAAAAAGAAAAAAAATGTTGCATAACATACATGAATGCACGTGAGTTGTATATTTTTCGACGATTTCTCGCCGCCAACCTTGAACGAATATTTTATATGTTGTTTTGTTTGAAACTTAATTTTTCGCTACAAACGCGTTCGTTGCTCACGAAGAATAACGAGCGAGCATGACTCATGTATCGCGAGGGCACTTTAGTGAAGTTTCATTAGACACAGGTACATTTAACTCTTCTTAATATACCTGTCTGCGTATAAAGTTGATTATGATGATGACCGAAGACGAACATTATTATGCCAGAAGCTTGAAATTTGTAATTGGCATCCGGTTTTTTAAATGTCTCAACACGTGAAAAGACTCTATATACGGAAAAATAACGAAATAAATGTTTCATTTTTTCAGGACTTTACTCTTTGAGTGACGAAAAATGTGTCTCACGGAATGTCAAAGTTATAAATAAATGAATCATTTTTGGACTAACAAATCAAATAAACAAGTTTTTTTCGAAATTTTCCTCAGATTAATGTCAAAGAGACGCTTTATTAAAAATGCTATAAAATTAAATTCAAAAGGGACGTCACTTTTTATTTTAATTTTTAACATTTTCACATGAAAGCTTGTAATTCAGTAAATTTTAAATATATTCCAGTAAAAATTAATTTTCCAGTAGTTCAAAATAAACTCAATAAAGTATCCTTTGCCCCATTCTTGAATAACTACTTTTTTTGCAAAAAGTGATGCAAGAAAAAAATTATATAACGGTCAAATTGGCTTCGACAGAATATAATTTTGAATACAGACCCGGTCATTTGAGCGTGTATTTACTTTCTGTATCTATAAAACATGCTCTACACGACATGTGAGACCCTGGGTCGTTGAGATCCCTTGAGTCCTGGAGATTTATCGTCGCCGATTAATTACAATTGTAAATGTTAAGCATGTTGAAAAATGACCGTAGGGAGGCAGCGTCAGATCGATACGAATCGCAGGAGGGACCAAACACTGAAACCCAGGATCGTCGAAAATTACTAAAGCGAACTCGAAGCTTGGCCGTTATATCGGAGGATTATTCGAATAAGGAGAGGGATGCGAGCTCACGTCAATTTCATCTGGGCGAGCCTGATTTGGAATTGCCCAGGAGGCCACAATTGATACCACGAGCGAAGCTGATAGATCGTAATTCTCTTAAGGACCGGTAATTATCACGATTTTCTTAGCGTATTCTTGGGTTCTAACAACGACATGAATACAAAGTGATAGAGAGTACGAGGAAAAGAAAATAAATAAATAAAAGGGCTGCTGAAGGATCTATTTAGATGGCGAAGAATAATTTCCCCATCTTATTGAACGTTACGAGTTCATTTTTACAGATTGTCCAAGAGCCAGCAGCATCTCTCGGATTCTTACGATCGTTCCAACGAGTCAAGATCCTATCATTCGCACTCTACGTGCGAGCTTTATTCCATTCCATCAGCTTTATCGTCGCTCCCCGATCCACCGTTATACGGTCGTACCAGCCGTGCTGATCCTGATCGTTTGAATATTCTCGATTGGCCGAGAACACCAAGACGATACAGGAGCCATCAGGATCTTGATACGGTCAGCGGTCTCGTAGAAATCGTCGAGGACAATTGGCCTATCATTGATGACAATCCTAATGTCGATTCCATACACACTCAGGTAAACGACCAATTAATCAGTTTTTGGGGTATCGTGAACACTAGTTTTCAAAATCATGTTTCGATTAAAATGCAAAAAGTGGAGCTGGGCTTCATTCAGGTTGGTCTGGTGCGTCGCTTCAGTCAAATTTCGCAATTATAACAGCGAGTAGTTGTCAGGAAATTTATTAAAAACAAGGCCACAAATAAACGAAAAATTCGTATTTTCGATGGTTTTTTTTTCGGATGTCCTTCGGACGCTCCGCAGGTGTGCTGTTCTGAAAAACTGCCTCCGTTCGTTCGATAAATTTGAATTAACATTCGTTAGTAGGGTCTTTTATGCCAAAGCTTGTAACGTTCGTGAGTTTCGTGCTATTAGCGTAATTGGTTTCCCACTAAGTTGACGAAGCAGACGCTTTTTAGAGTCGATTCGAGGTGTTTCTGTCTGTACAGTCTTTTGGGCTCCATAAACTTTTACCAAGCACGGAAGTTGTGCGGTAAAATAAAAAGACGAAAATAAAATTCATCATAATCTTAAAAAGTGAAAAAAAAAAAAAAAAAATGCTGGTCAGGACTACCGAACGCGAGTAATAATCTCACTCCCATCCTCCGTTTCCTCATTCATTTCGTTTACCTCACATTTCGGGCTGCGGTTGCCAACTTTTTGCGGTTCTCGCCTCACGCCGAGAATATTTTCCCATCGTCAAATCTCTCCCTCATTCATAGCACGAAAGGTCTTGGGTTTCGAGTGGCAAAGGGAGAGAAATGATATCGTCGGGGTCAAAAATGAAATAATATTTTCCCCCTTTTGCACCAGACCTAACCACGATTTCAATGCTCCGAGAAAAGCGAAGGGTTTTTTCGCATCATCTTGTGTAAACGTTTCATTAACGAAGGAAAAGTTTTCTTGCGATAAAAAATGTAGGGGAGGATTTTAAAGAGTTTAATATTTTACGAAAATCGAGATATTCGAGAGAAAACAAAAATCGAGAAAGCTTTGAACCAATTAAAAAAAAGTTTTATTTGTGTTACGATCAAAGGAGTTAATTGTCATGAATGAGGTAGAATTTAACGATCTGGTAACCATTTAATTCTGAGGTTTTCACAATTACTGTATTGGGTCTAATATTTTGTCTAAGCGGTTATGTTTGGTTGGAATCTAAAAAAAAACGGTATTTTTCGTACACCAAAATTAAGAGCTATTTAAGAGCTAATCAAGTGCGCAACAAAGAAATTCGGAACTCCACTCTTCCTTAGTAAAAAAGAAACAAATGCAAGAGCATTTGTAATTTTAATAGCATTGTAATTTCAATACAATTTGTTTCAACAAAATAATGAAATGTTCGTCAAAGTCTGTTTCATAAGTTCCGTAATCACTTGTTACATCAAACACGATCTTTTTGATGAGAAAAAAAATGGGAAAAGCACCTCTTAACCGTATTTTTATGATTGGAGTATAATGTCAAGTTTTCTTGGTTGTTTCAGGTGAAGCGTAAGCGCAAGGAGCACCGAAGCCTCGACAGTATATTGCGCGAGGACGAGAACGAGTTGGAATACTTTGATGTCCTTAATTTGTTGCCACTGTCAAAAGTGCGATTGGAATATAACGAATCAGATGCTCGCAGCACAATCAGTCACAACCGCAATAGCAATAATTACGACAATAACCGAAGTAGCAACTTTGGCAACTTTGGTAGTAGCAATAACGGTTCGTCAATTGATCGAAGACGAGATTTTATCGATCAAGGAATAAACGAAGGTGTGACATCGAGTGAAGTAGATGATGATTATGATGACGATGAGGAGGATGAAGAGGATGACGACGACGGTTGTGAGGATGAGTTAACAGGCGATACCGAATTGAGCGAGAGTCGTCGAGAGTTTGATATTGAAAAGATTACACGTGAAAAGATAGAAACAACAAATTTTGGAAATAATTATACGGACGAAGAGAAATGTAAGAGTCAACCGAGTCAATCGTATCCGGAGATCGTTGAGTTTCACGAGAGGCGAGACGAGCAAGACTCTTGGCAAAGTTTCACGTCGTATTCACCGGTGAGATTCCCAGATCGCAAAGCGATCTCACAGAGTGAAACTTTGGCTACGAGGGAGAAAGATTGGTTGGAAGAAAAAGTCAATATTGGTAGAGTGAAGGAGAACGCTTCAGAAGACGAGAGCCCTTCGAGTACAGAAACCGAGAGTGGAACATCGAATGTCAAGGATGTCCTTGAGGAGGGATTAATAAAGGAAGCAATTCATGACGTTTCTTTGGTAACGACGACACTCGGAGAAATTGCAACAAAAAATCGAGCTCAAGTCGAGGAGGCTGAAGATTACAAATCTATTTGGATATCCGATAGTGAAGAACCTGAGGAAATGTCACGAAGACCACAAGTTCTCAAGGTCGTTGACAATGAGGTCACCAAAAGACGAGGAAAAGCGTCGAGCGTTGTTGAGATTGACGTTGTTGCACGTGAGACTCCCATGAGCAAAGATTGTCATCACGTACAAAATGCAAACAACTTACGAACGGATTCTCGACAACGTACAAATGCTTCAAATATCAGGGATAATGGGTCTGTTATGGACACGGAGAAGGACGTGATGGTAAGACCAATATTTATACTTTATTTCTCGAAAAACTCGAGAACCACTCATTTCCCCAATTTCCACAACGAAAAAAAAAAAACAAATCACTGAGAAAACAATCAATATATACTTCAAACCATAACAAAATTATAGTCCTATTTATTTATCACTTTATGCTATCATGGATGAATGTAAATAAAACGATTTTTATATGAAATGACAATAATTGATCGTTCGAGACTTTAAAATAATGAAGAATAAATCATTAAAAAAATATAAATATTGTACCTTGATTAGTAAGCATTAAAATTTCAGCAACCGTTGAGCTCGGAGAAGCCGGATGTGGAAGCAGCGAGAAATTTTTTCGAAGGGAAAAGTTTGGGGAAGGAAGCGTCGAGAAATCGTCGAAACGAGGGTAGATTTGAGAGGATAGTCAAAGAGACATCGAGTATTCTTGGTAAAGCGTGTAACGTGGTGCGGGGTAGTTTGGGCTTTGAGGCGAGATCGGAGAGTTCAGATCTCGGTTTAGGTTCTGATTGCGGTAGTGATACGAGGCGAAGATCGATAGACGACGGTGTCGATGTCGTTGATGAAGTATCGCAGCAGCCTAAAGCTAAATCGCAGAAGGCGTCAGAGGATGAAATTAATCACGAGGACGAGGAGGAAGAGGTAGATGACGGGGACAGCGGAACGGTAAATACTGGTCGAAAATCCAGGACAAATTTAACTAGATCTCGTAGCTGCGTTGATTCGATAGAGACACAGAACGATGGAGGTCCCGAATTCGATCACGTTCGTTACAAGATCGTCAAGTCTCGGCTGTTTGGTAAAAACATGTACGGAAACGCGGTGAACAAGAGGGACGTTACTTACGAAGGATTGATGGAGTACCTGAGAGAATATTCGTTCCAGGAACTTTTGATGGACAATAATGTGGTAATTATAGAGCCTGTTCGGGCGGAGACAATCGAAAGAAAGCCATCATCAGTTGGTAGCAGAAATAGGCCCAGTGGAATTTCCAAGAGCATGGGAAATATAACGAAAAGTATAAACGAGAAAATCGATAACGACCCAAGAGGCGATAATAAAATAAATGACAAAGAGAATTCCCTTAAAAGTCCAAAGCAGTCGTCACTCCGAAAACACTTTTTTTATCATCCGATCAGGTACGTTAACATTTAGGTCACTCGAGTCCCATTCGCGGTATTTCAGTTCTTTGAATCACCGATCGATCCTTTTTCTCTATTAAAACAGAGTCAACAAAGAGTTGATAGATGAAGAATTGCCAGATCCGGATACGGTGAGAAACGTTCGTAGAATGTTCGAAAATACGATGAGAAGTAAAAGCTCGTCAAAGGAGTCCAGCGAGGAAGATTGCAAGAGCCGTAAAAGCGTTAGCATGAAAGATCTCAGGAGAATCGAAGAAACGTCGTTGGATGGAGTGACGGAGAGAGTTTTTCAAGCATCCAGCAGGTAAAATGACTCTTAAGACTAAAATCGCCGATTGTAATAATCTGTTTTAGCCATTTTATCCCTCCTCAATAAAAACCAATGATTGACCAATTTTACAGATCACGATGTTCCAGCAGAGCGAAAGATTTGACAAAATTGTTTGAGGGCCTGGACAAAATGGCTCCGAGTAGAAAAAATCAAAGCATCAAAGTTGATGAGGAGAATTCGAAGAGCGAGACAAAGACAAAAATCCTAGCGCAATCATTCGAAGCCAGAAGTGGCAATACGTCACCGAGTGATACGGGATCACCAGGCAACAAGATGCCACGTTATCGTCATGCGAATCAACAGAACAATCATCACCATCAACGTCGTCGTCAATTGCAGAACTGGGACACTGGAAGCTTGAGTTCTGGGGTCTCGAGTGACTATCCGGACACGGATCAAGGCAGCGGTGCTCAGTGTACATCATCCGAGGACGAGGAAATTGATCCGAGAGACGTGTACGAGTCGCGAGAGACTGATCGTGTTTCCGGCCACTTTGTTTCGCAAGATGTACTCCGGAAGATTCGTGAATGCGGCACATCGGTTACGTATTACGGTGGCAAAGTGGTTAACACTTGTAACGGACCACTCGTATCACCGATGAGCTGCAAGCTTGGCAACAGAATCGAGCGTTCGTTGTTGGGTCACGAGGATTACGTGAAATTTCGTCTGGTGAAAAGTAACTCGTGCGACAGCAGACTGGAGTTAACGGGACGTGTTATTGAAAGAAGATCACGTCTTGAGGCGCGGGGTGAAACGAGAATGATAAACGATCGTGACAAGTGTGTGGATCTTAGGGAATCAACGATCGCCGAAACGCCTAGTATTGAGATTACATCGATCGACAGCAGAATCGAGATCCAGGAAAGAAAGAACGAGGATAACAAGGAAACGATGAACGAGACTAAGAGAGAACCACCGATAGTGGTTGGACTGGAACCTAAGAAAGAAGATGCGAAGGAAAGCAATGGTTTCAAGGTCGATTTCAAGCTCGGCAAGATAGACGATGGGAGATCAGGTTACGTCAATCGTTTTGGCAGTGCACTCACCAAATGGCAAGTAAACGAGTCCACCTGGAAAAAAACGAACGCGGACTTTGGAAAAATGGAATTTGAAGAGTTCGAAGTACTCGAGGACAGTTTGAATGACAAATAAGGAATGTTCAAGTTTTCTCACACCATGAGAAGCCAGGAGGTTTGAATATCGTGCAATAAATGCTCTCTTGCAACGAATCCAAAAGTTTGTTACTCTAGCAAATGGTATATGTGCTAAGTGACACGAAGAACGATGTTCAGCATGTTTTGTCTTTGAGGAACCTGATTGGTAGGTTATAAGTCAGTAAATAACGTTCATATTTACTCTGGCAAGTCAACAGAATTCTACCAGCTTACCAGGAACTAGCAAACACGTCGACATGGTTTTTAAAACAACTTATTGTCTGCCTAGTAATAATGAGCAATCGAACCAAGTAATAAGTTTAATCACATACTTATACCAACTAGCAGTAATATCAAGACCAATTATCCATTAATTGAACAACGATTGAATTATCTTTGACGATAATTTGATAATATGCTCGCAATATTCATAAGTGTAATGTTAATAATAAATAGTAGTGCTGATAAATTATATTCTGAGTGCTTGAAACGTTTTTGAACCTTTCGTTGGAAAAATTTCTGTATTTTGTTGCCACGTGAGGGCTGTAGCGAAGTTTTATTTGACAAGTTAAACGAAACACCATTCTACGAGTAAGGGTGAAAGTGATAGAAGGTACAAATATATATAACCGAGTAAATATGTGTGAGTGAGTGCCTTGTTCGCTTGAGAGCACTCACAAAGTTATTTCTGGCTTAGGAGTTTTAATGAAAATGACACTGATGTCCGTTGGTTGCAGCGAACTGGCAAGTCGTATGTCAGTCATTCCAGTCCTAGTTGAACGTTTTTTGGCCAAAGTAAGACTACAATTTTACGGTTCTTTTGTAAGCTATTTGGCAATGATACAAACGCAAGCTCGTTGAATGTCAAGTTAATTTTTCATATTTGTAGCCACTTGTAATAAAACCACTTCTGCTGAATCGTAGTATAAAATAGTTCAACCACATGGCTGAAGAGGGACGAAGAATGCTCTTTTAAGATGTGGTTGAACGACCTACGCGTGTTGGGTTTTTGGCATAAGGTATCGGACGATCTTTGATTTTCATTAAAACAGAGAGAAAGAAACCAACCTCCAGAATTCTGGAGGCTGATCGTAAAACAACTTTTAATAGTTTGATTTCAATATTGAACGAACAGCCGATTCCGTTGGTGCATCCAAACTGAAAAGATAAAATGGGGTCATCGCATTTGACCCAGTGTTTGGCCACGATGATCAAATCCATTGGCAAATACAAAACAGAGCTGCGATGGAAACGGAAAGGTCGGTTCACCGCTGGAATTCATTGCAGGAAGTAAAGTATTCAAGCAGAACAAAAAATGTCGATCGTAAAAATTGATCTGCTTTGAAGTGTAATATATGGGATGAGTTTGGTCTTGTGGTGGAATAGAAATCTTTTTGTTTATCGGAAAAGTGATTACCACGTTATAACATAAAATGTGTATTTACTTTATCACTATGACGAGACATAAACCTCGATTCAGCCTCTATACGAGCAATGTGACACGTGAAATCCAAGCTTGAGAAGTTGAGCACAACGTGAAATTACATGTCTCGCGTTACGACAATAGGTTCGTGAACATGATGAGGATATAGGAGCCAATGTCACCGCAGGGCATATCGGTTTGTTTACTATTTGATGAGAAGCAAAATAAATAATACGTCAATGTTTATAATATATATATATTTTTTCTTTTAAATGAAAATATTATAGAAGTACAAAAATGATGACGATGAGTGATGTTTCCATGATATGATTTTGAAACCTTAACGTTTAGTTTTGAATTGTTCATTTTCATCGATTTCAAAAAATCCATATCCTTCGTCTGCGGTGAGTATGAAACATGCATGTAGAAAATTGGGCCCCTGTTTCCATGCATGAAAGAATTTTGTCACGTGATCGAGACAGCATAAATGAGTCCGAATGATCAGGCAAAAACGTGAATTGCATTGCGTTACAAATTTTAAATAAATTACAAGACCGATTATAATTTACCAGGTACTGTCGTGCTGTCAGGTGCGATGGCCTCTTTTGAAGTCTTTGAGTGCTTTGAGTCTTTGTTGTTCCTGGTGTCCCCGTAATCGTGAGAATCCTTGCTTAGAATCGGACTCAAGGTTGGTGCGAATGCACCTCTAGTTGTCGATAATCCTCTGTGGGAGATAGTCCTCCTACACCAAGTGGTTTCCTGCGAAAAATAAAAGGAACGAATCTAGTGGATTCTTCTCTAAAAAAATATGATCTGCACAGTAACGTCTGTTATAACTTTTTTTCACGTAAATAAAGGGCTTCCAATTAACAAACTTCACCTCAGTCAGATATTTTTCTTTTATTCAATGTGTATCATTTCATGTTTTCTTCCCCTTTTGGAGTTGAGGGTATTACAGCATTTTCAAACGGCGAAGGGAAACTGTAGAAAATCTTCCGCAGGACCACTAGAGCATCTTCAGAAAGGTACCAATAAGCTCTAATTCAATGAGCTAGTCAGAACACGGCTGGGTGCACAATGCACCCGATAAGAACTATCCCCAGAAAGCACCCGGAGATGTAGACGAACCGCTGAGGCATCGTACAGCGGTTTTCAGAACATAGACTTGAACAGAGGACGTCCAAACCCTCTGGGATTGCAGCAGAAACCTTTGAAATTGTTTTCATATTTTTATCAGCTATGACTCGGATTCGAATCTGGGAACCCGTGGCGTGCACGACCCCTTATCCACAGGACAACCTGCTCTCCCTACCTCGTTGGGTAATTAAGAACGTCAGGCAAGGGACCAATTTATCAAGGGAACAGACCTAGTAACTCCCTCGAAACTATCGAAATACGATAATCATCTAGTTCTCGTAATGCCAAGGTCTGTAATTAACCGGTAATTAATTTCAATTTGTCCGAGCTGCGGAGAGTTCGATCGTTTGATGTGCAAGGTTTGTGTTTTCGGGTGGCAATCTACTTGGATCGATTGGGGTCAAGTGTATTTCAAATTCCGGCTTGGAAAATCGTCACTTAGACGAGTAATATTCAAGGAAACTTAATATCGAGTTAGGGCAATTTCGTAGTTGTTCGAGTACGATAATGTGTTGCTCTTGTTGGTTATATATACGAACTGACACGATTTGTTCGACATTCGGTGACCGGAAATATTTGGCAAACTCGATATACACACTGTACCCATCACCAGATGGATGCTTCCAACAAAGCTTTTGGTTTAGTCTGGTACAATCGAGCTTGCACAATTCTATCATGAGGCAATCGAGCTCAGCTATGATTCTCTCCGTCTTTCATCTTCTCGATGTGTTGTTTCATCCTTTTTTTTTTTATCAATAGTCTGTCAACCCTCTTTGCTCAATTTTGCCCAGACTTTCAATTTGCTATCTCATGAGCTTCGATTTTCTACTCGGAGCTGAGCTTATCCGGCGAATGATAACTCCACACAGTCGACATTGACAAATACGTGTGTCGCACAATACCTTCGTCGAGATCATGTCATATTTTTTTCTTTCACTTCGTATAGTAATATTTGTAACAGAGTGACTTTATGATGTTTGTTTATATCAGAACTGGTTTTACTATATCAATTTCGATCATATATGTCGCAACAGTGTCATTTAAATTTTAACTAAAAGCATTTTTTCGTTATTTTAGAAAGTAAAACAGTTTTTATTAAAGCGTAAACATCAAAAAAAGATAAGCCATACATTTTTTTTCAAATATCCACACTGTGTTGATCAAGAGACTCCTCGAAGTCTTGGTATAACAATATAATGAGAAATTCACTAATAAATTGATGGAAAAAAAGGAAAAATATTCTTCTATCGTTCTTCATTCGTGTTCAATTTATTCGGCAACTAAAAAAAAATTTATGAGTTGTCCAACGTGAAAGAGATCGATCTCGTGGAGGTGATCCAGTTTTTTTCACAATGTGAAATGTTCTTTTTTTGGTTATCGTAAATAGAGCTATTGGAAAATTAATTCAGGTGGACGAAAACGGATGGTGAATCGATGTTTTTGTGAATATTTGTAAAGCTGTGATTGATTGAAAACCGTTCGACGCAGAATTCTCTTGTGCTGACGTGCATCAAACAGTCCTCGATCATATTACACTGAGTTCCGTCCACGGATGTCCTTTGCTTCATTATCCTCGGGTCGGAGAACTTTTGTCACGATTACTGTCGTGTTCGGCACGCTACTCGGATAATAAACTATAGTGTACCCGAGCGATCATGACGAAAAACGGGGAGTGAAGCAACCTCGTAACGGAGTGAACCACTGCTTGACATTTTACGTGCATAAATTTTCACTCGAGCTTTATTTTTCATTCTCTGCTTTGTCGTTCAAAAAGTATACGGTTTAAAAATTCATGTACGACTTCATCATTTATGAATGGCATTTTCACTCTTGACAGGCATTCTATTCAAACCAATTAGAACGAAAGTGCTGCTGTTGAGGCGAGCAAATTATTTTCTGCACGAATCTTCTCCTTGATCAAATTAGACACTTTGTCATGTCAAGATAATTCCGATTATATTCTATTTTCATCTGTTTCGTAAAACATTTTGTCCCACAGAAAAGTATTGAATGAAACGATAAATTTTTCACATTTACCGGTGTTTAGAAATGTAAAAGAAATAAAAACATAAATAACCAAAAACTTTCTGTTACTACGAAATTTTGCAATAACGAAGTGAATTATTCTCAAAAAAACCAAAAATTCAGAAATATTTTCATGCAAATATTTCCACTGTTTGTAGAAATATGTTGTGGCGGTTTTAAAAACAATTTGTCAAAAGCACGACGAGTTCATATTTTTTTATTTTACGTTACAGATGAAAAGTAATTTTGAAGGAAATTTTTATGGTCCACGGCACGAGAGCTCTTTTGTGGGAGCTTTTCAAAAACTCGTATATAGTGAGGGCTCGTAGAAAATCCTCCCTTTATGTCGCGTCTATGTTGTGGTCGATGATGGATAAAGCCTCGAGCATCGCACCGATCCGGAGGTTCACAGGAGCGAAATACTCGTCATTGTACGTTGTTTTGCTCGATTGATTCGTGCGTTCAATTGGAGGGACCTTGGATGGTTCAGTCTATATTTATTTGTAATAGTTTGAACAGACTACCGGAAGCGAAGATAATGAACGAAATGAGGAGAATTGAAGCGTTGCAACGATTCCCAGACGAGCGAATAATTCATTTTCTTTCACATCCAATTCGTTCAACAGAACAGATCAATTAGAAAAAAAATTTCACAACGCAATTCATGCAAAAGATATTTTTCAATGGCTCCATTAGCCTAAAATTTATAACAATAGTTAAATTCATATATTGTTCGAATTTCGTGCGAAAAATGTATAAGATCGTCTCAGTAGCAACAGACATTGAAGTTTAGCACGACCTAATTTTTTAAGTGCAGTGTAATTAAAGATTAAAAAAAAAAAAAAAAAAACAAAAAAGTTTGAAAATGTAAAAACGTTCGCAATAAATGCCCAACAATTCAAACTTTTTTTTTTGCTTACGAGATTATTTTATTTTTAACTTGCAGAAGTTGTTGTTTTTTTTTTTTTTACAAAACTTATCGTACTCAGAGGCGAGTAGAAAAATCGAGGGTTAGCAGCACGGTTGCGTGAAATTCCGTATATAAATGATATTCTCTTCAAGGCGAAGTGAGATGGAAAAAGTTCAGACGTAAGGTGTGCCCCGACCCTGATAATGAAGATTGATAAGGAGAGCTGTCGATGTGCATGGTTACTGATAAGAAGAAAAAAAACCTGAAGTAATATACGGAGTAAAATGGAGCAACTTGGAAGAGAATTTAATTGCTACTGCGTGCTGTTGCATTCACCTAACGTGAGCAATTATTGCACTTGTACTTGGGTTCACGAGCGTAATGACAGCAATTGCACTTTCGGTGGGATAGGTACGTCGTTTGTCCATTGTTTTATATAAAAAGTTCCCAATCGCCTGGCCACTCCTTCGAGTCACTTTAATCGAACTCTCGTTACGCGAACGAAGGGAATGAAAGTATGTTTTTTTATTTTTTATTATCTCCATTCTACTTAGTTTAAGAGAAAAGATATTAAAATTTTATGTTGTATTTCCTACTAAACACGTACCCAGTTGTAATATTTTTTTCACCGAAATACAGCATCACTTTTTCGTTTTCAATAATGGGTTGAATTTGAAATTTCGTTGAATAATCAAATACCATTTTCTATCTTGTACTCTGTATTCATCGATTTTGTTTCCCAAAGTCAAATGCTTTTGAATAAATTTTCTTCACGTGTCCCTCCTTTTGAATACGTATTTTCACAGCAAATTGTTATTCCCTGATCTATAATTAATGCAAAAGGTAAATAATCTCGTTTGTAAGACTTGCGTGAATTTCCCGGTACAAGCTTTTAGTCGAAAATTTATGAATGAAGATATCACCATTATTGTTAGTACTTCGTATATATTTTTTTTGTATAGAGTTTTGTCGCGTGTGTACGAACGGCACATTACCAAAGCGTAAAGCATTTCTTTGGAGCGCCTAGACCTTATTATTTCCGTGGAAACTTGCTGGACAATTTCACTTGATGGATGTAGTAAAACTCGTTCTGGGCTGTAGTCTGACAGCTCGCAACTGAATTGACTATATGGTTCTGTTATCGTGTGAAAAATAACTATCGCGTGTACATTTTGTTCTTTTGAAAATAAAAAAAACAACAACAAAAACATATCTCTTTCGCTGTATTACTTTTTGTAGCACAATATACACAAACGAACGAGTGCTGGGTAAAACACGACCATTTGAAATATATAAAAGGCTTGCCTTCGCATCCCACTACAAGCCCACGACACTCATTTTTCCTCTTCTGATAATAACGCATCTTATCCAATTTCTGTATTACAATTAAAGCGACGTTCAGACTATTCCCATCGTCCTTTAACATTTTTTTTTCTAAAACAGCCTCGATTTTCCTATTGAATACTTTGTACAGGTATAACAAAGAATAGGATCTGAGTGGCTCTATAGAATTCAACTTATCTCTGCTTCCCTGCTTTTTGTGATGAAATTTTTTGTTGATTTTCATCATATGTTGCTCATTTAATGTGATAACTTTTATGGCATTTATGGCTTTTCAAACAATATATAAACAACAATCAGCTTTTTCATCGACATTTCAAGGAATTGAAAGAAAAAAAAACAACGAAAATCATTTTTTTTCAACTATTTGCTAAAAAAAGGGGAACACGTCTTTAGTGAAGTAGTTTTTTGAGCTTTTCCATTAATAATAAATAAAGAATAGTATAACATCACAAAAAATGGAAGATTTTTTGAGTTTTTGAGCATGCCATCAAAATGTCAGTAGCGATTTATCATAATTTTTTTGAATTTTTGTTCCAGGACATTTCGTTCTCGTCGCGTCACCCTCAGATTAGTCCATAATAAAAAAAAAAAAATTTAAACAATGTTGCAGTTTGCATGGTGCGAATGCAACGAAGCTCATTGAAAAAAATTTGAAAATTTTGAGCAAAAATTATATTATTCATTACATTCCAACGGTATAAATTTTAATACCATTCGATAAAAGCTTTCTGCTAAATTGGATTTCCTTTCCGTTTCATGTCATTTTATTGCAACTTAAATTATGCAAAAGATATTAATTGCGACATACATTTTGCAGCTGATTTTAATTCAAAATAATGTTTCGCTATGAGCAGTTCCTCATAAAGTGGACAAACGAATTTCCTGACAAACGAGGAAATTTTCACCGGGAAAATAATTATTATTATTATAACGTCGTTCTAGACAATTACGGTTGCCGGAATAATCTTACTTTGAAATGAAATTTTAGGATTTCAGGAACGTTGCACATCTCTCGACATGGCATGGGGTGCATTTCATAACTATTTTTATTTGCAATTTCCTTTTCCTCTTTTCTGCTTCCTTTCCTCTCTTCTTTTTGCTGTCGCCTGGCCGGGATTCAAAATTCTCAGGCGGGCTCACGAACGCGTAATTCTAAAGGATGAATTCCAGACGCTCGTCGCCTTCATAGGCCTCCCTTCTTTTCTCTCTTTCTCTCTCACTCTGGCTATGTGCCAAAGAGAGTTAATGTCGACGTGGGACATACGTTAATCGGGTTATTTTCGTTTGAGATGTTAGAGACTTGTGTGCATCAATCAGCGTGTGTCACAGCCTCTGGTTTTATTTATCTACACATATATCGAAGACTTTTCAAAAAAGTTTTCCAACAAGTCTATTAAGAAAATATCAAGATCTCTAATGAAAAAACCACAATCAAGTTTGTTGTTGAAGGATTTCAAAGGATTGTTTATTTTTCTTCGACATGAAGTTGTAACTTTAAAAACTGTGATCGATTTAAACACCAGGTGAATGTAAAAAAAAAATTGGGCTTTTGTTGATTTTATGAATTTTTCAGTTTTCAAATAAGTTTTTTGGTATCTTTACTTTCGTCAAAATCAATTAAATAAATTAAATAAAATAAATTTTTGAAATGATAATTTATACTAAGTTTTTGCTTTCTACCGGTTCTTGTATACATTTTCTAAGTACAGTCGCGTCCACAGGACCGATTTGTTGTCTTCAAGCACAGTGATTTTATTAGAAAAGCGGACACGATTTACGGACATGTATATTTTGACGTCAAAGAAGTTTCTGTGACCATTTCGTCGAGCAACTCTAATATCATCAGCGAGACGGTTGTAAATCGCGCGAAACCATCAACGGCGGAAATCTATTTAGTCCCGGTGACTTAGTGGTCGAAGCCAATGTTGGTACGTGCCGGGGAAAATTTTAAATCCTAATAATACAAGAGACCGGCTTATCTTGTTGTCTTCAACCATTGTTTCTTCTCTCGTTCGTACGAATTTTTCTTTCATCTCGTAGCAGTTGAAACTACCGAATTCCCGCATGTAAGGAAAGTCGAGAAAATTCAAAAATACCTAAAATATATAAAAAAGTAATTAAAAAAACAAGGGCAACAGAAAATGATTCATATCTGAAGCGGGAAAAGAAATGCCGTCGAAACCGACGGCATTGTCATTTACGTAAAAATTGATTTCTATTTTCCAAATCGTGATCGTGAAATGAATGCTATTTTTTGACAGGTCTACATTAAACCCTGGGCGGCAATCTCAATATGTGATGATTAACGACCCCTGCATCGTTTGAAATTCAATTTGACTAAACCAAACGGTACATTGGAAAATTGTATTGAAACTCAATTATGTTGAGGTGTCGATCGTTATTAACGTCTGTTTTTCCAATACTATCGAAAATTTGGATATGATTTAAAGGCTAAACATTTCGATATTGCTTTTGAAAGATACAAACTTCAATGCCATGGAAATGTTTAACCAGAGACTTCATTTGAATCGTAACTTGAATATTAATCGAAATATTGTCACCAAAAATGGCAAGAGTTTCAATTATTTGAAGAAATAAAAAGTCGAGTGGTGTTTCATTGATCGTATCATGTTTTATGCTATTTAAATTCTGAAGGAAGACCCGTCGGGGTTGTGAGTGCCACAGGGCCAATAGGTCAGGGCCAGGTGAGATAATTGAACGCGATTTTCTCGCGAGCTCTTCGACATTGAATCGAGGCACCTGCCATTTATGCCACGAACCAAAAGATCGTTTGAATAATTAAAAGGTTTATTCGCATAATGTCAAAGAGGACCAAGGCGGTCTTTGCTCTGGGAAAATGTGCCTCATCGATTGATTCACATTGATTATTTCTAAGTTGAAAAGAGACATTCATTTAATATGCAGTATTCTATTTTTACATAATCCAATAGCCAATAGTATCTTCAACCGCGAATTATTCAAAAGGATCATAAACTAGTCTACGTCTTATGATTCTAAATGCAAAACTGTGAATTTTTTCGCACGGAAATAGAAACATTGTTCTTAAAATACTTTATATCTAGGAAAAACAAAACTACAAGAATCTTTTTAAAAGAGTCAGACGTCACTCTAACAGTCTGTGGTGTCAGCTGCGAAGTTGAGTTCTGACGAAAAATCGACCAATTACAAAACTTATTCTACAGATGAAGAAGAAAGTGTAGATAAGAATAACCGACAATATTTTTCCGATCATCCAACCTCACGAATAAGCTAGAATTGCTAAATTTGAAACGATTTTGCTGTTTTAGATTTTTAAGAAATATGCAAATTGTGTTAAATTTATATATTTCTTAGCTGACAATTTTTCTAGAAAAGCTCTTATCGTCTGCGCTAGAAGGTTTCATATGTGAATTTCCACATGTTAAATTAAAAACGTGCATAAAAAGCACGTTATAGTTTATTTCAATCTTCTCCGGAAGCTTTGCACGTCTTAGAGCTCCATTCTTCTCCCAAGGAGTTGGGTTTTACTGTATAATTGATTGTAACCATTAATTCTGAAAGATGTTAATTCCGATCGAAATCAACGGACAAAGAACAATCAGATGAGTTTTGAAAATAGAACAAACGCGATTGTAACATCAATGAGAATTGTAGAAGGAGGATGGAATAAAATGACAAATAAATAAAGAGAAACAGTGGTATGCCAACGTCTGATACTTGGCATTTATTCAAGCTGCCAATCACTGCCGATAGTTTATCGAGAATATTTCGCCCGAGTGCATTTGGGTCAAACGGGGGAGGTTTTGCCGTAGTCGTCACGGACGATTCACGATTTTTTGTTGCAACAAAAAAAGATGAGAAAGGGAAAAGGGGGATCGACGATGTGCGGCAAAGCACAGGAGTCTGTCGGTCGCCCAAGAGAGAACTCGGCAAGTGCTCGAACACACGTTTCATCTTTTCTCGTTGTGGCGAACAAGCTATATCCCGGGAACTTTCGACCTGACAAACTCGTTCGCCTTTGGCGAATTTCCGATTTTTTTCCTCCCTTTTTACTCCCACTTTATTTCCATTTTTTTTTTTTTTATTACGTCGTTTTTACCCGTTATTCGTCCAAGAGTTAGTTTGAGGCGAAACATTTGTGGGGCCGGAGAGGGGAGGCAGAAAAAAATGTAACGGAGCAAAAAAACGTATACAAAGGGGATGAGCAGATACGCAGGAATAAAAAGTTATCGAGAAATAGACGAGAGCTGCAGGCTAAAAACATTTTTTTCACTAAAGTAAAGAAAAAAAAATATGGTTGTGACTGCATTTTTTACTGATTCATCCTGCACAGCTGGGACTGTCATAAAGCGTTGCAATCGGTAAATAACACTTGTGCGTAACACCCACACGTTTTACGCTCAAAGAATTAAAAAAGCAGAGCTTATATTTATCGCGTTAGTCTATTGGGCGTTCAATCTCGAAAAACCTTTATTTTATGTCTCGAAATTATGGAAATTCGTTCAAATCTCAAAAAACGCAACTCAATGAGACATCTCTTTATTTTTTTCACTCTTTAACGAAACTATTTTTCTACAATCGAAATATTTCGTCAGCTTGATTCTGAATCGATTCGCATGGAACATCATTTACAAGTGCAAATATATGCACATCCGATCAAACAGTTAACGAAGTTTAATATTTGCACAATTAACGAGCTCTCGGGAGTGAAAAAATATCAAAACGTGTATATGAAATTTACAAGAACATCAGATTCATATAATCAAAAACTTATCATTGATTAAATCGAACAGCGAGAATTTTATCGAATCAAAAACATATGAAACTCGAAAATGAAAGTTCTTTGAGGTTAAAAAAATACGAAAAGTCAACTCTTCGGTTCATTTTTGAAAAGTTGCATGTAACTTGCGGAAAAATCTTTTGATGGAATTTTTTATATCTTATAGGAACGTAAAAGCAGATAAAATTTTGGAAAAAAATCCTTGTGTGAAGTTTATAAACTTCGTCGCGCATGTTCCTCTGTAATTGAAAGGGAAAACATGTTTGAAATTTTGCAAGTAGTTGCTTGACAGTGCGCCGAATGTGTTCTAAAAATAAATAAAAATACTGAAGGAAAATGCTTCGTCGAACTTCTACATCAAAAGAGAAACAAGTAAAAAGTTCTGATTTAATATTTTTCAATATTTGTGCAATTATTAAGCAGTCTGTGTTCGTGTATGCTTGCCCTAAAACAATTTCCGGAATTTACGAAACTTTGGGTATTTTCGAGAAGAAAATTAATTATGCTTTTGTTAGGGTTGAAATGAAGTTCTGTATGGATTCATCGGCTGCGGTGTATTGGCGGGTTTCGCTGTAATTCCAGGGAAGCTTTGGAGCTTTGTAGCATGATTAGACAAGCAAAACTTGCAATTGAACGTTTCGCGTGATACGAGAATCTCAAGGAAAAGGACGAAGCGAGAGAGCGAAAGATAAAAAGCGAGAAAGAGAGAGCAAGGTGAATAGAGGTTTGAAGTCTTATATCGCAGTTGAGTATTATACTTAAAGATCTGTCAAATGCGTGAACTCGAGAGTGGTGCAGTCGAGTGAAAATTTCAAGCAATGTAAACTATGTGTATCGCAGCATTATTGTCAACAAAAGTGAAATAAGAGGACGAAGTAACTCGAGAAGTTCTCTTCTTTTCTATGAACTAACTTCGCTCTTCGAAGTGGAAAATTCTGCTTCCTGAATGACTTGCAAGTAGGTAAATATATAGATGCAAGTATATGAGCTATTCCAGGTTTAATCGGGGGTCCATAACTCTCCTCGGAATTTAATGTACAATTTTCCATAAAATACGTTCGGTAATAATGTTTAAAAGAAAAAGGTAAAACAAACGTCGACTCTCCCGAGCTAATAAAATATTTCCATTTGAAAGGAAATTCGATCTTTCTAATATATATCTTGTCTTCTGTTTTTTGATAAAATTGAATTAAAAAATATTACAAATTCTCTGTATACGTTCAAATTATTTATAATGCGAAAATGGTAAATGTGCCCGCTGTACAATTTGAAAGTACCGACGAAATTGCATATGCAAATATTGTGATGCATTCCAGGCCGAACCTCGAAATCCGTAACTCTACTTTTGACATTTCATATAAAAATTCTATACTGTAGGAAAAACTTGAAAAAAAAAAAAGAGATCATTATTCTCGTTCGGGATGAAAAAGTTTGGCATCCAACAGGAAATTCAATTTTCTGTATTTCCATATATTCTGTTTTATGATATCTTTGAATTTGAAGAATTGAAAAAAAAAATCCTCTCTATAGGTATGCGAAGAAAAAAATTGATTAAAAAATAGCAGACCTGCGGTAGAGAAGGTTTTAATTTACTATGGAAAGTTTCGTGCACATACGCAGAGAGACAAACGGCGAAGAGGATGGGGTCGGACGTCAAGAGAAAAGTGAACTCGGGTTACTTCATTCTGGCGAAGCTCTTTCGTGCCCCAAGTGTTCAGTTGTACACTTGGTGCTGCTTGACTCGCGGCAGTGACTCTTTCGTAAAGTACAACCCACTCTACGTACACATTACCTAAGAGGGTAGGCACAGTTTGTACTGAACGAGAAGAAAAAAAAATCCTCGAAAACGTCTTTGTGACAAAACAAAACAATTTAACGTTTCATTATTCAGCAGCTCAAAAATGGTAATTATTTTGATCGTAACGATGCGTCACTTATGAAACGTAAGATCGTGTCCTTTCTATTTTACATTAAAACTAATTTCTTATTCTTACAAGTAAAAGTCGTAACGTTAAAAAAAATTAATTCTTTTTAGAGGAGAGAGAGAGAGAGAGAGAAAAATAAATATCACGAAATTCATGAGTTTTTTTTTTGTTCTTTTCATGCATGAGTAATAAGTAGGCCAAAATAAAAATTGTTGTGCTATTTATATTGAGCATTATTATGATAAGAAAGGACGATTGGTGAAGCATAATTTAATTCGCGTAAATGTTACGCTTATATATACACATTTTATATTCATTCCTTTTTAACAAGGGCAGACCGTTGTATAAGTGATGTGAATAATTTTCAGAAAGGACTCTTAGACTTTCAGATTATTGTCGTTATTGAACAGAAGACTTATTGTTATAGAGGATTTTCGCTATTAAAATAGTGTGTAGAAATGTGAATGCATTACGTAGTTTTGTTTCGCTTTAAAAATGATTTATCCGAGAATCGATTTTTCAAGAGCCATTAAGGAGTTTGGTGAACTTTTGTAAAGCAGTGATAAGAGAAACACAGTCGCCCACGTATTTCTTACAAACGTTTCTTTTATCCCAAGAGTGTAGTAGAGCTCGACTTCTTTTGGCAAAGGAAAATTGAACAAAATGGAAATTCAGGAAATCACGTTTCACGCCTTTGCCACAAGTTTCATGTGCAAATAGCCTCCACGCTATTTCGCAAGGGCAAACATGACCGAAAGATCATAAAAAGAACTTTGAATTCGACTACTGCACTTGCATGAAATAGAAGCTTGCAATCGTCCTTAAAAAGCTTAAAATTTTATCTACAAAACTTGCACTCTTTTGTACATTTTAACAGATGCATTTAAATGCACTTTTTTGCATTATGTAATAAACATTATTATCTGTTCATGGGACTGAGACCTTAATTACAAACGACCAGGAAAAACAAATTCAACTAGGATCAAGTTAAATCAAATGAAAAGGTTTCCTTATCTCACAGTCTAACTAAGTTCACTTTAAAATTATGAAACTATTTTCTTCAATCTCAATATTTGTATATTCATGATCAATGGCAAGCCTGGAACTGTTGGCACACAATGTCCAATCATGAGACCCCATGAAAACTCGTTTGTAAGTGCAAGGTCGATTAGCATTCATGAGAAAATAATCAATATTTTCATAAAAATCATAATTGGCTAATTTCATTGAAGAGACGCCAAGTTTTCTTTGCAAATCGTATGGATTTGAGATGATAACGAAATTCGATTTGATGAAACGTGAATAAACGATTCAATAAAAATAGATAAACTTTCAGCGTCTTTATTGGCGCAATATCCAATTAAAATAAATTTGAGAAAAGAACATAAAATATGAAAATATCGAAGGCACATGAATGAAGTTGAAGAGAGATTGACTTTCTCTCTTGATAAGAAAAAAAAAAAAAATTCGGGCAAATCGTTATCGTCGTCTAACGACACACAATTTCGCATATATCTATATATACCCCAACAGAAAAGGCAGCGTCGAAATTCCCATTGAATTTTTAAGACTCTCTTTTGGCTCCGGGCCCAAACGCTTCCTGGATGAAACTGGGGCGTTATCGAAATACGCGATTTTCAACAACGCGAACTTTAATAAATACATATATACACAAGACATTTGCGAGTGGAAAAAACTTCTCATCGATATTTCAACATTGAAGGATCGACGCTAGGGGGGTTTCGGACTCGAAGCGACGCGTTGGCGTCTCGGGGTCGAGGACGAAGACGATGAAGGAGCCAGAACTCTCGTCTTAAAAAAAATTAGTCGAGACAGAGAAAAGCCATTTCCGCTTTTATTCTTCTTCAAATATTAATTCAGCCTCAGGTCAGAACGTTTACGAATGTCAATTTCAAATATCGGAAACAAAAAATTGAGAAAAAAAATCTAAAAGATAACGAAAGTCCTTGAGATAACAGAAACGATTTTGAGCAAAAATATTCCAGGGTCAAAACTCCGAAAAAATACGATCGACGGGGGGCTGTTTATTTTTACGAAATGGAAAAGGTCGTAAGATGGAGGACTTTCGACACGATTTTTTGGCAAGAAAAATTGGTTTTTTTCTTCTTGTTTAGTGAGATGTTCGAGTGGCTCGACCTGTTTTCAAAAACAAAACTGGAGCAGAAACAGGGTTCGCTTATAAGCTCTCGCAAACGAGATAGTAACGTTTTCTCTTGTGAAAAGCCAAGCAAGAGAGTATAAGCTATATGTATAAAAACGTCGCGTCTGTAGAGAGTACGAAGGAAAACGTAGGGTGGGGAAGCAGATCGATGCACGTGGCGCCCGTCGCAGCCTCCGCAGTCTGCGGAATACCGCCTGGACAAACCAGCACCACCGTTCGCCACCACCCCCATGCGATTTCAACCCCCTCAAACTCTCATCTCTCAGCTCTCTTACAGCTCTACTCTGTGATAACAACGTAAACACGATGGGAGCGGTTCACTCGTCTTTGAGTTCAACTTAGGGCTTTAATAATTTTCTTCTTCCCATGCATTAATTATCATCGGGATTCTATCGTTTAGTCATTAACTGGGGAGCATTTCTTGATAGAAAATAAAAAGTTCTCTGCTATCAAAATAAATGGTTAATTGGCAGGCGTCCTTTCGCATATTTGAGCGAGTGTCTTTAAATGCCACAAGAAGGTTGCGATGAGTAGAATTATTCAACATTTTATGGCAGTCTCCTGAGTCTACAAAACCTAACAGCTTTATGGCCAATGGAAATATTGTTTAATAGTTACCAAAAGTTTCCACTGTAAACGTGTAATTCCGGTGAAAACTTCCAAGACATCCCGTTGCTTTTCTTTTGGTGATTGAGCACATAAACAGCTCAGCGATAAAAGCATACAAAATTTGGTGCCGTAAGTGCATAAGTTTTGGCAGTTTCGTGGCTGTTTAAGGTAAAAATAATTCATGAGACAGGGAAGATTATATTTACGTTGTCAATTCGGACTGCCGATTTGACAGAACTATTTTTTCAGAGAGCAGAGACTTTATCAGTGTACAATTCAAGAAATCTCGATCCCCATAAAAATTTAGCTGTTAAAATTTAGTCGCGAAATTCTAATTTTTTGGGTCGCGACAGTTTCCCTTGTAAAAAAGTAACCGGACCATTATTACATGCTGTAATTTACGACGTTGCTGATTCGCGTCACGTGAAATGGATCTTCACAAATTATAGAAAATCATTATGTAAATTGATTCGAATATTTACTGTAATCATCGATTAGTCAAAAATACATTCTTCGATGATCAGATGGGAAAAAAATTATAATGATAATAATAATTGGTGTGTTGTTTGAATAACTAGACAAAAAACTTTGCTAATTGCAAGGCTTCGAGATTCTGCGTAAAATGGTATCGCGGTAAGGTTAACAGCCTTTTGGCTGCGTCGACCAGAATGAGAATCGGGGCGCTCTCAATATTCCGACCACATATTCGAATCACACAATCAACGAGGTAGTTTTAATGTCCGAGCCACCATGAAACCGCGGGTTTAAATCTCAGTTCCTCGAACTCCAACTTCGGCCCAGCGTGAAGTTCATTCCCGAGGATTTTATTCAAGCATGTGAGGGATTTCTACGATGTGAAATCACCACGCAATAGCCGAGTGAATCCGCGACATTCATTTTTCGCGGCAATGATCTCTCGCAGCCAATTTTTTCGCAAGTTGGCACGACCGCGAGAGCAAAAAATAATTCTAAAATTAAGGAGACAAAAAAAAAGTCGAGAAAATTTCAGAGCATCGTTCGAAATGCCTAAAAATATGTTTTCGCGGTAGCGTCGAATGTTCTCGAGCTCAGTTCTCTCCGATTCTTATGTTCTATTTGAAAAAAAATTCCAAATTTTAGTGTCAAGTGAAAGAAGAAAAACACGAAAAATTCAACAATATTTAAATTTTTATCGTCGAAACATAAAAAAAAAACACTTTTTTATACTCAAACAGGCCTGTACAGAAAATCAGTCAAAATATTAGGTTGTAAACAAAATATTAAGTTGGACAAATTGTTGTTGCTTTTCAAGCTGCAGACTTCAATTGACCAAAGTTTTTTCATCCCATTTTTAATATCGTATAAAATAAATGAATAAGCAAAATTGCGAAACAGTGAGCATTTGAGGCGTTCGATACATCAAAGGACTTGATCATGGGTTATACGTTTGTTGAGTCTTTTTTCAGATACAAAACACACAAACTCCAGTAGAGACTCTGTTTATTTTTTAAATCTTCTATATGTATATACGTTTTTTTTTAACATGTAGGTGCATTGTCACGTATTTGTTTATTTGTGCTCGTACTCCACGGCTTAGATCGTACCTCTTTTTATGTGCGGGCAATAAACGGAACAGTACCGAGTGAAATATATCGATTTTAACCACATACGGGATATTTCCAACGAAGCATCATTGGCAAAAGATGTGAAATTCGTGACAAACATGAGCGAGCAGTACGATGGGTAATGCATTCTAAGTCTTTGAGTCATAAATTGTTCCTTAAGTGCAATTTCTTAAGCAATAGTCCCACTGTGGCTCGAACCCTCAAAGTCTTTGTTTCCAAATCGCGAGAATGTGTGAAACTGCAATAATAAAAAACTTAAGTTCGATTTTCCAATCTAATTTCTTAAATGATCAACATAATAAATAATTTTTTTCTAGCAAAGAAAAAGGAGTCCTTTCGAATTGCGTGATTTGTCAATTTGCAGCTTGTTTAATTCTCGGAAAATATGTTTGTCTAAAAAAAAAAAAAAAAATAGCCGAAATGGATGAAATTCATGAACAATGAAGCAGTTTTCAAGGATCGACTAATTTCCGACCGCGCCCTCTGCAGTGGCCATAAATCTCTTTTCTTCACCACGCGACTTTGCTACGTTGAGAGCTTTACGCTTTTAATTATTTTTTTTTTACTTTTTAATTCCCAGTCCCATGGCTCCTAGAGTTCAAGGAGTTGATAATTAACACTCTAATGGCAGAGTCAACTGTGCCGTTAATCTAATATCTGTTTTCGCCAATGGTACACACACCCTGTGCCTCGTTACATCGAACGGTCGATAACGCTCTTTTCCTTCGCACAGCAACGATATAGATAATTCAATCAACACAGGAACTTCCGTTCGATGGCACAGGGGGCGGGAGCGGATTACATTTTTTTCTTTTTTCATTATTCTTGCTATTGTTTATTTTACCACGAAGGTAATCACGTTAACAAAAAAGATTTCGTTTAAAATGATCGATATTTTATTATTTTAATAATAAAATTCAAAATTGTTTGTTTTCAAACGAACGATCAAATTTTTGAAGCAGCCAAAATAAAAACATCGTGTTTCGATTCTTTTGTTGTACATAATCGTATAGAGAAAATAAAAAGCCATCTTAGCCCAACATCGCTGGACCTTTGAATCCTGGTTGGAGTTCGAGATACAAATGCTATGAATTATTACTTTTTCGTGATGGAGCATCCTCCGGATCTCGATTTTACTGGGCGGAATAATAAATGTTCCCTCCGTAGTGTGGTTGACATGGAAATAAGATTTTTCTGGTGATACGCTTTTGCCATATGAGCCACACCTCGATAAAGTCGATCGGGCTACGATAACCCCTTAGATCTCTGTCTCTTTTTCTCTCGAGGCACTGTTTTTTTCTGGGTCAAGTTCAACCAGTGGTTCATACAGGCCATTTTTCAAATTACAATCAATAATTCCGTTTTACTGTCATCATTTAATTCAGTTTCAATGTCAAAACGTATAAAAAACAAATGAATAAATAATCAGCTATACGTAAAGGAAAAAAACGAGCAGATAACTAAATAATTAATTTATTAATCATTTTTCGGTGTGTTCACAATTGAACAATTTCTCAAAACGAAAATTTTAACGTAAGAAACGATGACAAAGTCTTGCAGGCAAAAAAATATTGTTCACCGAACAAACTCCGATTTAATTGAACGATAAATAGTTCAATCTATCAATTTTCGTTCGACTAAAAGGAATTTTGGATGAAAAACCATAAAGAAAACTCTCGGTTTGCAAAATATTATCAATTCAAATATTCATAATGCTAATGCATGTGATTTTTTATGGTGTCTCAAAATACAACAATGATTCGTTGCATGAAAGATAATCCGAAATGCACGGAGATTGAATTCTCAGAAATATACACAATTATATCGTAAAATGATATGCTGCAGAAAGCAATAGGGAAAAAGGAGGAACAGAAGTACAAGTTTGTGGGAGGTCGACTGCTCCCATTCCAAGCAAGAATCTCATTATGATACCTCGTTATAATACTGACATAACGAGGATCCAAGAACGTCAGAAGAAAGAGAAAATTCATTTACTTTCCTCGCTCTTTTTCTCTCGTCTTTAAATTTAAAGTCCATTAGAATGAATTCGATGATAAAAATAATGAAGGAAGCTAAAGAGTCGATTTTTCACTTCGGTTTTCTACCATATACATTTTTTTAACGCCGTTCTGCTGACTGATTAATTATTGAGCTTTGCAGATTTTTGCTCGTTCAACAAATCCATTCATTTTACTTTATTTTCATCGATTGATTATCAATAATCTCCCATCGATAAATGGCTGATTCGAATAATAAGTTTAGTCTAGTCTTCAGCAATAATCAGCTGACTCTGCTTCTTGGGGCGAACGGTTTAACGATCTTTCCATGCAAACCACAAACACACTTCTCACACGAATAAAATACGATCACAAAATACTTGCTCCGCTCCAATTTGCAATTCAGCCTAGCCTTATAGGATGAGAATTCAACGGTTTCGCCTGCATATCCATTTGGTACACACTCTCGTTTAAACGAAAATCTGGCATAGCTATTAAAATTTTGTTACTTTATTGTACGCTCGTGCAGCTCGTTATGGAATAGAATACAATAAATTTCGGTTTATCAGCTCCATAGAAAAGACATTCAATAAAAACAGAAATGGGTGAGGGACGACATGAAAATCATATAATTTCGTTGGTACTTATTCGGGACCAGCAAAAGGTCACGAAACATTTTATTACGATAAATATTACATTGGGATTTTGGAGTTAGTTAAATGATGAAAAATCAATGAAATATCTTTTTCTTCATTTTATTTTCGCCACAATTCGCGTCGTGTATTGAATCTGCAAAGAAATGGCATTGGAAAGAAGAAAAAAATATTTTTCCTTTTTGACAAAAAGTTGAACTGATTGAAACCTTTTTTATATTGGATCAATCGGGAAAAATTGAAATGACAGGTTCGGAATACGATATTTTGAATCAGCCCGATGTATATGATTACTCAAGTTTAATAAACGACCTTTGGATACAAGAAAAATTGGGACCTAAACTTACGATATATGTTTACGTAAACGCTACTGTCACCAAAAATCGTCTGTGCCTTACTTATGAGACCTTCAAAAAGTGGCAAATCCGGTTTTCAATTTATATGAATGTGTTAGTAACACAGTCAGTAAATAAGTGAGTATTTAACTGCCTGATGCTTTTCTCGTGTCAGACAATTTTGAAATTTTATGTTCGCCTGAAGTGTACTCTCGTTTATTACCATAAACCCTTCTTCGCATAAGCCGATCGATAAGATTCACTGGTCAGACAATAATTCGGCGAAACACATGATATTCCATCTTTTCTAATGTCTACATTTTTGGTGTCGTGCCAATCAGTAATAAACGTTGAGGAGCATTACGTGTTTTTACATCAACAGAATTTCGGCACAAAAAATCTATAGTATTTATATTTATATTTATATGTTCATGACAGGAATATTTTTCGTTTGTATTTTGTTAATACGAACAAGTCTTCTTTTAATATTCGTAAGTGATACATCGTTTTATCTTGAAATCAGAGTGTTTTCAACGTGATTCATTACGTCACGAAACTATGACATTTATTAAATTACTTGGAATATTGAACAATCTGTACAAACATGTAAGAAAAAAGTTCTCACAAAAGTATTTTGAAAAACCGCTGAAAAAATGTGACGTTCAAATTCATCATCAAATTTCAACAAATTCAAGAATTTAACAATAACTTTTATTTTTTCCAAAATTCGAATCCCAGTGACCGTTCATTCTCTTCCTTTTCGAATGTTTTTCAAATCGTTATCCAATGTTTTTTATTTATCGCTACATTTTTTATTACTCGTAAATTTTGAAAAATGGACATGAGATATGAAAAATTTGATCTTTTTTTGGCATTGCCGCAATAAACGAGAGACAATTAAATTTGCAGGTGATGTTTACTGTGAAAAACATACATTTCCTTAGAAATATACGATATTTTGTTCCCTTTTTTATAAAATTTTACATTTCGAACAGTTTTTGTTGCTGTAAAATTAATTTATCAAATTCAATTTTCTTTTTGAATTTCGATACTTATGTAATTATAGTGATTGTGAAAATTTCAGCAATAAGCATAAGAGTTTTGACGAATAAACCAGGGACAAAAATATGATAAGTGACCCGGAACGCTTGACGATTTATCACGATTTATCAAAACTGTATACATACACTTTTAACATATCAAGTTTATGTGTATTTATGTAATAAAATCTTTTTTTTTTCTGTGTATACATAAGCAAAAAAAAAAGATAAAGTGAATCGGGAAAAAAGATTTGTGAATATTTAATATCAAGGAATTTGCAAATAACGAGCTGGTTATCAATCTCACGTAATTGAGACAGTATCACACCGATAGAAGTTTCGCCGTTGTTATTGCACAGGATCGATTACAAATTGAGCTTTAGGAAATTGATTACTCAATAAATGTTGCGTTCGGGAATGTGATTTGGAGTAATCAATCGTTCGGAATCCGACAGGACCCGTGAGAAGAATTTAATCAAAAAATTCCTGTAACCAGGCAGTTTGGGCGAGGTTTGATTAAAAAAATGAATATCTTATTGAGTCCGGAACGGATCATAACGTGAAAGAAATACAACTGCAATGTCCACGTTTTCAGGATTGTTTTCTTTTTTCTTTTTGTAGTACCATCAAATTGACATAAATATTATCATTTATTTCAGCAGGACTTGCTTTCTATTAAAACCAAAACGTATCATTTCTCCGGTAAAAATTTTTTTTTTTTTGACATAATAATTTTTGTGACTCAAAATTGTATAAAATTTCGTTGATTTATCGAATTTTTTACATTCTTTTATTCAATTATGAAATTTTTTATTCGAAGGAAATGAAAATATCTAGATTGCTAATTAAAGATACTGGCTTGCTGTTTTTTTTATTTTTCGCGATCAAAAACGTATAACATGGTATAGATTCCAGCTTTGGACGAAAAGTTTCAGTTTCATAAACTCTTGAAAAAATATAGATGTTGTTTCTAGGGATTGGTAAGGTATTACAAGGGATACACATGATTTTTTCTTATGTAATCCTCGGTGAAGGTCGAGATCGGATTCTCGGTTTTTTCCCATCTCTCTTTTTCTTTCTCGCTTGTTTTAATCTGCGAATTCTTTGTACAGGAAACAGTCTCTATATATACAGTGAATAATCTCGTCGAAAGAAACCTACATGCTTGAAAGAAAGAAATACCGAGATGTGGAAATAGTGTATAAAAATTAAGCAATCAAAAGACATTGAAAAACTTGGTATTATAATTTAGTTCTTTTTTGTCACATAAAAATGTCTGGATCTTCTTTAAAAAAAATTCCATTGGAAATATAACATTTTCTTGGCGTTGTAAGAACGTGGTTTATGTTCATGAGTTGATGAAATAGTAATCCAAATATTCGATTTTTAATGAAATATCTTTTTTTTTTATTTCGATTACGTTTTTGTTGCTAAGTTAGAAAACCCGTTGAATTTATTCCAGTCAAGAATGAAAATGGACGATAAAAAAACGCATAGATACGATGAACATAAAATAAAATTCAGGACCCAAAAATCGACGGACGTAAACATAAAAATAATTTTATTCGTAATTTAATTAATCGTAATGACGTTATTTTATTACGAGCTTTATAACAGTTTGCGATAGCATTCAATACTAAAAATAACACAGCAAGGTCTTATATATACTCTCTTTGCAAGAATTGCTATACTGACTGGAGACAAGGTGTAGGAATTTGTACAGGAATCTGTGTCACATGATCCGGTCGAAAAGTGTATCCTAAGGATACAGCGATTAAGCCCACAAAAATAAAAATAAAAAATAATAATAATGGCGGTATCGAAAATGATTTAGTTGGAAAAATCGAAAACTGCTGAAAACCAACTACTTCCAATGTTATATTTCGTCGATATAAAAAAGAAAAATATTTACTCGAATAATCGATACCAATGTTCTAGAATAATACAGTTGTCTTATATATTTTTTATTTATTCATTATGTACTCAATTGTTGTTTATTTGTAAGTTTAAAAAATAAAACTAATCATTTTTCTCAGCAGTCCTAAAAATGAGGCCTTCGTGAACGAAAGAAAAAAATGATTATTCTCGTGACAAAAAGATTCAATCTTGAAAAGCCTGCCATACAAATAAATTATGTTTAGAATGATATTTTTGTCAAAAGTTTTTAAACATATGAGAAAATTGCAGTTCCACAATAGTTCAAACGTTTTTTCGTCTGTTTAAAAAATTCACAAAAAAAAACGGTATGAAATTGAAGTATTAGGAATAATAGAAATCGTGGAAGAATTTGTGTTGCATTTCTACAATGCAGAACTCGAATGCTATACGAAAGAGATGACTTCAACGATTTTACTATGAATGAGAATACGTAACCTAGACACCGAGAGCGTACAATACCGGTCACGGCAAATTACGGTCTTGTAACAACTCTGATTCATTGGTAGAGAAAGGGAGAGAGAAGAGAAGATTGAGGTTTGCGACGTTCATTAATGATTCACTCGATATACGCAATGCACAGTAAGATTGCTACCCTTAACACGTGTTCGGTAATGCCAGGAAAGTTTTAATGTAATTTCCATCGAATATACGATCAGAATCTATAGATAAGCTATTCCCGGTACATAAATTTAATATCAGTCTGTTTCCAACTACAAAATCGTATGATATACGGCGGGGATAAATTTTTTATCTCGACTTCAATAAATCTTGCGAAACAAAAACTCTGTATTCACTTAAACTTTCATATCTGGTGAGTTTCGTATTTTTTATGTAATATGAACAATGTTTTATTCACAGAGCTCCGTCGATGAAAAATTGATACTAATTTATGTTAATAAATTATATTTATTTCGATCATATGTGAAATCCGAGCTTGCGATGTAATTATTATATCAATGCGTTCCTTCCGGAAAAAACCGTACTTTTTGGGCGTGTAAGCAAGGCCCGTTATAATCGTTTATAAATTAGACTCGTTAAAAAAAAAGAAATCGAAACGAATTTTCGCTCTTCACGATAAAAAAAAAGGATCGAAAATGTTTACCTAATTGTCTGAAGTCCGATTTTTATTTTTTCTCGGCGAGCTACGAAGATGATAACCGGAATGTGCAAAAATTATTGGGATCTTTCAAAAAATGAAAAATCCGTCAATCGAGAATAATTATATTCGAAAATATATTTATTACTTGTATCCGAGGGGTATAAGTCCTGGAAAAGTCACCGGAGCTTCGTATGTTTGTAAATAGAACAATTAGAAAAAAAAGCCTAGGGTGGAATCCGGAATTTCGCGCTGTGACCTAATGTTTACATGTCCTTCGTGTTACTGCACGAGGGCGCGTGCCTGACATACGATGCGAAACGGTCATCGCCGGTCGTTGAAAACAAAACACGAGAGCAAAAAATTTCCAGACAGTAGAACATCATTATTATTTTTATTATCACTGTCATTATTTGAATGTAAATTTATAAATACGCTAAAAAAACAGAGGTTTAGAGTTTCGTCTGAATATAAAGGAATAATAAACGATTGGAGTTTGAACAAGAAATCGTTAGTCTTTACATTGTCATTATTATTGTTATCATTAGTATTATTGAAGTGATAAATACACAAAATAATCACAGGTCTTATCCTTCGTAGCAATAAAAACAAGCACTATAAGTGATTGCCTTTTTCTTCAATGTGTGAAAAGAAAGTGTGTATTTGATTCTTATCGAAATATGTAAAATGTTTGAACTCACATTTCGATATTTTCTCGGTGTGTTGACAAACGCAACCCCAAGTGCACGAGTAATTTCGAATCGGAGAACGACGAATGCACGACACGTTACACCCGCGGCGGCCATGTTTAGCCGGTTACACGTTCGACACGCACACTTTTTAACTCTGAAACTATTTTTCGCGGACACACAACGAGAGAGGGACAGAAAGAAAGTGTGAAAGAGAAAGAGAGACACCTGTCCACTGCGGTTCTCGCGCGCGCGTTTTCTCTTTCTTTCTTTCCCCCTCCACTTTCCTTTGCCCGGCGCCACGAAACAATCCTTGATCTTTTTCTACTTATATATTCTTTCTTTTCTTTGCCTAAGTTAGCCCAAATATTCCGCCCGATTTTTTTTGCTGCTGTCTCCCTCGAACTTATCGTTTAATTTTTTTTTTACTCTTGTATTTAAATGATATATGGTCTATTTGCTCTCTCGAATAATACGGCCCAACGGCCGCTCGCGCGCGACTGCCGCAACGCAAACCCGAACCGCCAGTTCGCCAGTCCCCTGCGGTATTTACCACATTACGAGTCGTCGGCTCGAATCGCGAATCACTCCCTCCCCCCACACGAGATCTCCCGAAATCAACCGAAGATGAGACTTGTGCTTGCGCGCGTCGACATAACAAATGACGCGCGCATACATTTCCTCAACGGTTCCAGTGTCGCTTGTTCTTTCATTTTAATTCTCATTTTTTATTCCTTTTCCATTTATAATTTACCGATCAGCTGCTAATGACCGCGTTACCGAGTTTCCGCCATTTGAAGACACCTTTGCAGTTTAATTGTTTTAATTTTCTTTGATGTTTGTTTTCGCTCGAATAGCGTCGAACTGAAATCGCGTTGAGTGTGTGTGTTCGTTTTTTTTTTCAATACATCGCGATATTTTTCTTTTTCATTAGCGCATATTCGTTTTGCAAATAAATTTTTATATAGAATTTTTTTTTATCAACGGTCGTTCTCAAATCGTGAATAAAAAGTGTGTTTATTACGAACCCTGCGGAACTTCAAGGGTAAACAACACGAGCTTCGGAACGAGAGAAGTTGGCGGGAAATCATTCCAAGATGTTGTTGTTGTCCATCAAATGCGATACTGCTTCGTGGAATCGTGGCGTCAACTTTCGGGACGAGGATACAGTGAGTCTCGAAACATTTCATTTTCTTGTAACCTTGTTTCATGTTTGATTTTTTTCCAATAACGATTAACAAGCACTCTCCATGTTTCGAAATAATTGTTTGTGTCAAGGTCAACGAATGAATATTTCAGTCCATCGACAGCATACTTATTTTTGGCCGCATCCCTTCGGTCGGTTACGATTGAAAAATTCGAAAATAAAAAATCAAATTGTTTTAAAACATCATTGAAAACTTCGAATTTTTCAAAAATTAAGAATTTCGCAACAAAAAAATCATAACCTACCGAATAATAATAATAATTTTTTTTTTTACGAGCGTGGACTTTTCGAGTGAACAGATCGTTAATTTCGGTAAAAAGGCGATGATAATCGTTGAAAATATTTCTGAAACAGGGATAACTCGTTAAAAAATATGTTTGGGTCAAAATGAGCCAGTGTACCAACCGTTAGACCGTGATGTCGCTTTTCGTATATCAGAAAACTGTCGGAAAGAGTTCAAAGTTTCAGCATTTTTTTTTCTATTCCAATAAAGAACGTCAGTCAATTGTCAAATTTGTGCCTAAAGTCAGAGCAGGAAGGACTGTCAAAATGAAAACATGACATAAATTTCGTATGTGAGAATGTCAACCAATCGCAACATACGGAACGAAATATGTTTCATTGTGTTTTTTTTCTCGACGCTTTAACGAACTCGCGTGAGTTTGAGTCACAGTGACTCGCGTCATGTCGATACCGAATGGGCAAGATTTGAACGTGGAAATTGGTAACGCATACCCGAGTTTTCGTGATTCAGTGGATTCTGCATTGCCGAAGCAACGAGATGTTTCTTGGATAATATTGACGCGATTGGTGTTGACGATAATAACGCGAATCGGTTTTTTCCTCATTCAAATCGGTAGTGTACCAGTGACGAATGTGAATCTCGTATTGCTTCAAAATATCGTTGATTTTTCGTGGGTTACAATCGTTTATATTATCGGTGGATTCGTTATCGCTTATAACGGCGATTATGGGGGTCTAATTGGTCAAGGTCAATGGATCGGTAATGAAAATAGTATCGACAAGGAAGAAATACTCGTTGGATGGCAAGCCACGATCGTTACCTCCGCCATTTACACGTGTTGTCTCGTTGGACGAACTCATGTGCTTGCATATATTTTAATCGGTCTTATCGTCTCTGGTATCGTTCAGCCTTTTGCCATGCATTGGACGTGGACTCTTAATGGATGGATGTCTCGAAACCATTTCATCGGATATGATGTTACTTTTTGGGATTATGGCGATTCTGCCGTTGTACACATTATTGGAAGTCTTACCGGTTACATCGGTTGCGTTATACTCGGCAGAAGAATTATTAGACTCAGAGATATCGATGACGCGAGCATTCCAACTGATTCAGCCGGCACAGCACTTGCCGGATACTTGTTTATACTCCTTGGCCTTCAGGTAATCTATAGCTCACGTATTTTCTATGAAATCTTCCACTTCATCTCATTCGAAGTAATAGTTTCGCTGGAGCCTTCTCCTACACAATGGTTTTTATCTCAAGGACAAATCAAGGGCACTATCATGAGACGATTCTTCTATTCTTCTCCTTCTTCTTTTTCTTCTATCCTTGAATTTAAACGTTTCGTCAAAAAACTTCAAAAAAATTCTCGAAACGTAAAATTGGATTAAAATGTTGAGTTCTACCAACAAAACACTAATTAAAGTGTGATACTGTCATTTCGATGATTTTTTTTTTTCAATTGTCTTTTGAATCACTAGCCAAAAATGCCATTAGTAATTATTTGTTACGATTATTTCAGAGTCTCTGTTTACCAAGTTCCATTTTAAATCATCCAAGAAATACGCAAAAAGATGTATCGATGATAATCGTAAATAATCTCCTCGGTGCTTCGTCCAGTAGCCTCGTCGTTGTTGTACTTCATTTTGTATTGAGTCGAGAGCCATTTAATTATTGGACGGTAATGAGATGCGCCCAGGCATCGATCGCTGGTACAATCATCGTTTCAGCTGGTGTTCATTTTTATAATCCCTTATTGTGCCTTGGTTTCGGTTGCACCGGTGGCATTATTCACTACCTCGTTTCAAGACGAGTTTTTCAAAGTGCCCTCGAAGATTATTGTAACGTCATTGCGACACATTTATTTTCTTCCATAATTGGAAATTTTGTCGCTCCTTTTGGTCACACGACTTCCGAGAGCACGAAAAATCCGATCATCATTCTCGTCAATGTTGCGTGGCAAGTCATTTGTCTTATTGCCATTGTTACCCTGGTTACCGTCCCAGTCGCATTGGCATATGGCTTCCTCGAGTGTCTTGGACTCTTACGAAATAGATCTGAAATCATTAATCATTCAAGAGCCATTGTTGCTGCCGAACGTGGACCTCCCAGGTATTTTCATTTCGTCAGAACTTATTTATCTTAACTCTATTTTATACTCGAATTTATTGGAAAAATTATCCTCTGACTGTTAACGAATTAGGGAGATTTCTCTACGTATGTTTATTAAATATACAATTTTTTTTAAACTCAAACGATGAAGATTAAAAAAAAGTCTTAATAAATTTGACAGTTAATTTTTTTTGCGGGTAGAATTTGTATAAATTTTGGAAATGCGAATCGTTCAATTACAACTACGCTCTGAATTCATATTTTTTGAAAATATTTTGATCGTATTTTATTATTTAGATCACACATGCAAAGACTTTTCCTACCGGAAGGAGAAACTTTGTATCTTCAACCCTGTACCGCCCGAGTTCGGCTGCACGGTAACGAAGCAATTCCTAGATTTCTGAATCCCGAACGTCCAACGATTCAAATTCACAAGGTCGACGAGCCTGTTCACGGTGTTAGAAAAATGGAAAAATCTCAAGTTTTTCTCTCAAACTCGAGCCCAAGCGTAGTTGCACGTTCGACAAGAGTGAAAAAATTACGTCAAGTTCACACTCTTCGATCGAATAGTGAAATTAATATTCTCCAAGCCGAAAGCTACAAAAAAGCCTTCCACAAAAATATGGGAGACGATCAAAAATCCGACGAGGATGAAAAAATTGTTGCCCATAATCCAGATAAGAATTTGTACGTGTTTGAACAAAAATCAGGCATTGAATGCTCCGGAGATTCGTCCATCGAACTTTTGAAAATTTATGAAAATTCTTTGATCCACAAAATCAGCGATTTGCCGTCTCCGCGAATGAAGTATTTTCATTTTTCTCAATTAATTTACAATATTTATATTCATTTTCATTCATGAGCTTGTTTTATTTTCGATTGACTTTTTATTTTCAATATCTCAATCATTTCAGTCAGTGAGAATTTTTTCATTTATCTCTTCATTTTGGCAATCCCAAACGAAGGCATTAAGCCAATAAAACACAATCGTGAATTGAAAAAAAAGTTGGTTATTCTGAAGCTTGCATCGTTGGAATTATTCACAATAATTTTGGACCGTCGTCATTTTTCCAATCGTCGAAATTTTGTTACTCTCACCACGTCGTTGTAAACGAACGATGAAAATAAAATAAGTTCATTTACGTAACTCGAAGCTGCAAGAAAAATATTTAGAAAGAGCGAATCCAGCGATGCAAACAACATTCGTATAAAAATCTTGATATTCCTTTCGATAAGTTTATAGTTTATTCTGAAAAGTTTGAACGTTGTTTCCTTGTAGGAAAAATATGACGAAAATGGAAAACTTTTCACCGAAAAATTTGAAGCGACGAAGCGAATCTTACAAACTTCACAGAACGCAAAAAAGTACAAATTTTCAACTGGATGCGATAAACGAGAACGACCCAAGTGTAAAGTTTCTCGTAAGGCCGAGTGTCCTAAGTTTTTCGAGCACAGACACTGACAGCGAGAACGAAACGTTTGATGTAATTCCGAAGAAACATTTCCGAAGTTCGATTCAGTCAATGCCACTCGGATTGATAGGAAAAAACTGTTGAGTTCACGGACTCTCGTTCGTGAACGAAACCTTTTTATTTCTCTCTATTTTTCATCATCCATTAAATATTATTTTTTGAAGTATTTTCTTTTATTAGAACTTATCGCCTATCCGTACAGTTATTACAGTATTTTACAATACACGTGATGGTAAGTTAAATAATTTAACGGCGTCCATGAAAGTTGTGTTTACTTTAATAAAGTCAACGAATAAAAAACGAGTCACTGATTTGAAATCTGCAAAAACTAAAAAAGGAACGAGTATCAAGTTTTTGTTTTAAATTTCGAGGTTATCCACATATTTTTCTCGTTGAAAAGGAAATAAAATAAAAATTATTCACGAAAGTTTTGTGCTGGCGACTCGAAAAACTGACAGTCGACGACGTTGTGGACGGGTTTTGCCATCGGGGCGCGCTGCGTGACCGAAAAATGAAGTATCAAATTTGAGGTTATTTTGTTTTTATTGTTTTTTTCTTCATATATTCCAAGACTAAAAAAAAAATCGTATTAATTTATTTTCCAAAAGGAGACGCTCGCAATCTCATCATCACTGAGATGAAAATTAATAATATGAGTATTTACAAAAAATAACTGACGATAATGGCACGTTCGACGACGAGATGAACACAAAAATGTTGTTCTTTATTCTCCATTCATTTTTGTTTCGCCTGTTTCGCTTCTTATTTTATTCGTCTCGTTGTCGACAATTATTAAACTTTGTACATTATGATTCCACGATTATACGCTTTTGTCCGTCACTCTCTCTCACTCACTCGTTCCACAATCTCTCTCATCATAATTATCTTATTACACAATGTAAATTCGTTAATTAATAGCGAACGAAAAAAAAAATTGAAAAAAAAAATGTACAAACTTAAGCTCAAAAGACGATGGCATCTTTTTGTCGTTTTTTCTTCTTTGTTTTCGTATCTACGTACATGATGGGACTCGCGAGTTCAAAAGGGGCAGTGGAATCGCATCTTCGTAAATCGTTCGAACGATTTTTATCTTTTTTACTTTTGTTTTTATACACATATAGAACATACGCGCGTTATTAGTTCGCAAATTTTCTTTTCACCCTGCAAAAAAGCGATTTTGTTGTAAAAACTGAGGTTTATCGAACGTAGTGATTAATTAATTGATCGAATTTCGAATCGAAATTGATTCAAATGTAGTTCGATGCTCAACAAAATTGGAAGCTATTATTACGAAATACAATTTCCGAATTTTCATACATAGTTGACACTTTACTTTTCTCTTCTTTTTTACACCAAGTTTGGAAACAAAAGAATTGTAATTATAATAACAATTCGTTCCACACGTCTTTCCGAAAGTCTTTACACTGCGTAAACCTTAATGGAATAAATTTATATGCGACAATTATTTGTTTCATATTTAACATAAATGCTTTCAAACAATTGTACAAATGAGATATTCAGAAAAATTGTATCTCATATGTGTACGTACGTGCAAGTTATGGCAATGAAGTTCATTCGATTTGTACATTATTTTTATAGAATAATAAGTAAAATATAAATTAATCAGATATTTATGTTCGTGTTTAGGTGATCTTCGTTTATTCGCATGAAAATTTTTCCTCACAAGAGTGCATCTGCGATAGAAAATTTCTTTCAGTTTTAATAACGCGCGTTTTACAATAAATTTACAAATGGACGCCCTGTATCCGGCGTTAGGATCGGTAACAAGAATAGTATTGTCAAAATATACACGGAATCATGATTATTTTTTATCATTATTAACATCATCACCATTTTTTTCGTTTACTATGCCACACAAAAATTGAGCATATCTTAATCACGTTCAAATAAATTCAATGAGCTTTTTTTTCATGATCATTTGGGTTTCAAAGAATCCCTGAAATATTTTCTCATCCAAGCGAAAAATTATCGTTACAGTAATAGAAACAGGGATTTCGTGAATTATTATTGAGCAAAATATAAATTTTCAAGGAAATCAAATGAAATTTTATGAAAATTTACTTTTTGCTGAAACTAAATCATCCAAAAATCAAGTTCGTCCTGTTTTCATTGCAGCAACAAAAAAATTTCAGTTTTAATTCTCTCTGTACAGAAATACAGAGCATTTGTTTGAGTTTACAGAGATTTTTACTCGAACTACATCTCAGTAAAAAAAAGACAAAATAATTGATACAAAAGAAAAAATACCAAAAAAAATAGTGTTGTAAAAGTTGCTGACATACTTTTGGTTGCCATTGTATCATTGAAACATTCTGAAGATACGCTTAATTTTTAAAAATCCTTGTGGATACAAAAAATACCAATTACAATCGTTCAATATTCTTACAACGAGAATAACGTACACTGTTACCGAAATTGGTGGTTCTCGCGAAAGTTTTATCCGCGAAAACCATGGACGATCCCGCGCAATTCGACGACTCGATAATTTTGATTGAAAAAACAGGGTAAACAACAAAAAAATATTGACATTGCACGAGCGACATTGTTTATCGATAGGTCGAATTGCCTAATACCGAGGTTTCACACTAACGCGAAGAATTAGAATCGCGTTTAACGATAAATATATTTTATATCATTGAAGAAACATTTAGGACGATTTGGACAGATGCGATCCCAACGTTTGACACTTTTTCTTTTTTCTTATTTCTGACAATTTTACAAACTTCAATCTCTTTCTCTCGATTCCGAATTTTTTTGGTCCGATAGATTATTTTGTTTTTTTTCCATAACTTATACGAAGTTTTAGTTTTTTGCCATAAACTCGTAGCTAAGTGCAATTTGCCGCTCGATTCTGACACTTTTTATATTTCTTGTATTTTTTCGTTTTTATTTATACATTTGCTCTTTCGTGACACGACGAATATTCGAGTAGCAATTTTTTCCTTCATAACAATTATAGGCCACTTCATCAGAGTCCCCTCGAGGTGGAAAAATATTGACGAACGATAGAAAGTACTTTGAAGTTATTTCTGTACACCCCTTTTTCAATGATTGGAAAAAAAGCTGTGACTGTTCAATTTTACTGGAGGTTGCATCGTTCCAGAAACCAGAATGCAAAAAAAAAATCACATTCGGTTTTGACGTTAATTGCAATTTGTAATAGAGCTTTTTATTCGCCACGTGAGCTATAAAAAAAAAAAAAAAAATTGAGGCGTACAGAACATTTCCAATCAGGACGTTCGACCTTCGATTGCAACTCGAGCAACAATCGCTGCAAATTGAGAAATACAACGATGGCACTTACTTAAGAATACACGCAGTACAATAATAACGCTCACTGATTCCATCTTCATTTTTTTAAATCTCTTTTCGATATAGCCAATAACGATTTTGATAAATATTTTCTGAGATTTCATGTCTCCTCGAAACGTAAGGAAAAAAAAAAAGAAATTTGCGACGAATCGTCGTTTCGTTTCAGTTGAAAAATGCTCGATGCAACAGCTGCTTGCTTGCTGGTAAACTTTCTCATCATGAGACCGTTCACCAATGACTAGTTTTTTTATTGGCTGCGCGATGAACTCCGGAGTTCGTAACCATTCCATTAATTTCGAACTCGATCTATTTTTCAACTTATTTAATAATATTTTCACGACTTGTTTTATTTCAAAACAAACATAAATAACGATTTTGAAATTGGGAATATTTTGCAGCCCGAAAAAAAGAATAAACATTTTTTCAGACACTTGAATAGTGTTATTTACGATTTTTTAAATAATTGGAATGAAAAGAATTTGGTTTTTACTCTATTGAAATATTCCATATCGAATTGCGTATGGATTGCAACGGGTAAATAAATAAATTGAGCTCGAGGGTAACGGGAAACACTCTGCTTAATCTCAGGTAGAGATTTTAGGCCAGTTACACCAACGTTGGACGCTTCATAGGCCTGGGCTTAACAAGCCATTGCTTATTTCACGTAAATTTCTTCTTTTCTTCTTCATAATCTCCTCTTTCTTCTTCTTCTTTTTCTTCTTTAGGAATTTACAGTCCCAACTCGGAATGTATAAAAATGTACATTTAATTACAGGTCTTCCGGAGGCGTGCTCACATTTAGTGCAATCAATGTCTCGGAAGTCAAACTTTTCAATCGTAAAAACGTCAGGACGTTTCATACGTCTGGCGTTTGCTAGGTCATTACGGTATCGGTTAAATCGTCCTTCAACCATTGAGGTATCGTTCGTGAGCCCAGTCTCTTCAGAAGCTTAACCAGTGCTGTGTTATGTGATAAATAGTATCTCTGCAAAGACAAATTCAAAAATACCATTATTACTGCACCATGAAAAATCATTTTTTTATATATGAGTTGAAAATAACATTTCCGACAAAGTTTAAGCTTTACTCTTGAACAGTATGTAGGAAAAAAGGTGAATAATTTGAAAAAAGAGTGTTCAGCGATCTTCAGCTTTTTTGTATACAAAACAAAAAAATAAAATCACCGCTCGAACCCAGATTTTTTTTTAAAACCCGTTCATCCGTGACAGCTGTTTGAAAAAAAATAAAATAAAAAAAATGTTCCCAGAACCGTTATATTAGAGTATATCAGGTTACGGAGAGGCTCACGCTGGCTTTTCCTTCTAATATTTGGTGTCGAGCCATTACTTCTCCTCTTGATATATCGCTGTTTTTTTTTTCAAATTAATTGAATTCCAAGATTCAGTTTGATGAAGAAGCGTAAAAATAATAAAGAGCATAGAAGATTAAATAAAATTCATATTGAAATTTCAAGACTTAGTTCCATGGAAGGCGATAAAAGAAAACTCATGACTAACTGAATGCTGCAAATGGGGTTTTTTGTCAATTTTCTCAACTCTTCTGTTTTCAAGTGAGCTTTTTTTCAATTTAACTTTTGCAAAACTGAATTTCTCGCATGTCATTATATTCTTTATATAAACATGATAACAAATATTTTGAAAAACGCGCTACTACCCTGTCAACTAATTCGAAATAAGAATTACAGCGGATTTGTTCTATTTAATTTAGTAAAAATGAAGGAATCATAGAATTTCAAAGAAGTGTACAATAAAATTCTAAAAATTCAATAACTGAAGAAAAATGTTTGTAAAATAAACAAAGATTCAACTCTTTCAATTGAGTTCATTCATGATCCGTTTTTTTTACCATCGAACACATGAGTGGGGTCGTTAACAAACTATTTTGTATTCGCGGTAGTAATATTGTATTTCCAGTGATGATAATACTGCCAGCACCTGAATCGATTCGGTTTTTAATAAAAAATAGAACTGTATGCGAGAAATTGAATTCCATCAAAGTAGAATTGACGACAAAGCTCATTCGAAAGTGGAAGAATTTGTCAGAGAATCGACATAACCTCATAATTTCTATACATGTCCAAATCAATCACTTCACGAGTTTTAAGGTTGACACAAATAATTCAACTGAAACGTAATAAATTCAAGACAACGTACCTGTAAGAGTTTGTAAGATCTGTCTTCCATCGGTGGATACTGTCGGCCTTTGCTTTTGCCAAGACACTTGGTACGATCCTCGTTGGTGACTTGACAGAAAAATCCTTTTTTTGGATCGTATCTCAAGTGAGTTGAGTAATTGAAGGCTGGTGTTATTTTGAGAAATCGTTGCAACTCGTGCAACGTTTCGACCGGATTCTGTCTCAATTGTTCTCCGTCGATAATGTGTAATTGTTGAGGCGGATAATACGAGAGCCATCTTTCCAAATGTTGAGCGTATTTGCCAGGATTGAGACAACGGTTTCGTAAATCTCTCAACGGTTTTGGCGCCGTGTCACTCGCAGTTATTACCGAATGAAATGTGTAATTATTCGCCACTGGATCACCGTGTACACGAGTATGTTGATACCAAGAATAAGCTCGTCTCGCCGGTGACAAAAGGATCGTTATCAATTTTGCTCGTGGTAATAAAGCATGAGCTCGACGTGGCACCAACTCACCGTCGAAATACGTTGCTGACTTTTCGAACAGGTAACGAGAACTCTCGTTCTTTGCAGCTGGGAAAAATCCCATGTACCTAAATTTCAAATAAAATATAACAAGTTAAAAAACCGATTGAATTTCGTGTGAAAATAATCATAAAACTCTCGAATGTTATCTATTATAAAGCTTTTATAAATATATTTAAAAGCCTCCATTTTTCTGAATGGAATAACCTCGAAACTTTTCGAGTTTTTTTCTTGAAATTTTGTACACGCGTTCATTGTTTGTTCAACAACACATACAAATTCTTGACACATAATTAACACATTTTATCTCACAGTGTTGCATGGTTTAGTAAAACTGGCGGCGAAAAAAAACTTCTGATTGGCGACCAGAGTTCTGGGCGTTCTACGCAACAAAAAAAAACAAACGGATTCTTGATCTGACTCGGTGCTGTAGGCAAATATACCAGAATCAGACGAAAAAAAATTTCTTTTTCCACAAAATGGCGACACGCTTAATACTGATGATCGATTTTTTCTCTTTCTACGAGTGAGAAACCAAAATATGACAAATATTTCGTCTCAATTTTTGTACTTCATTACAATGTACAATTCTAGTTGTTCATTATTTTCTCTCTTCCTCTTTTCACAATAATTTTCTTGAAAAATTTGATATTTTACTTTCGTTCATATAATTATTTGAAGTATTTCTACAAATATAATATTTTCAAATTCTTGAAAACATCGATTTTTGTGAGGTTTTCTTTGAGAGTGAATTTGTTTGGCTCACCAGTCCAATCCTTTGTAATAATTTTTGCCATTGAAAAATTGGATCTCTTCGAAAGTATCTGGACTCGGGAGATTGCTGCTTATCGCTGGATGAATTGACAAGAACGTGTAGAGAGCTGTTGTGCCAGTTTTTTGTGGGCCTATCACGAGAAACCTCGGTAATTGATCGCACATTTTGCTTTTCGACCAAATCTTTTGATGGCGTGGATCGTCGCAGGGATTCTGAAAAATATTATTCTCCTTTAGAATATCATTGAAATATTATTTTCTAAATTCAAACTAAAGTTTCATCGATCCGTTCAAACGCCATGTGAACTTAATTGAAAAACATTCATCGAAGATTTTTCTTTACAAATGTAAATAATTAGTGGACCATTTTTTAAATTATAAATTCAATAATAATCGTGAATAACTTACGCCCCAAACAGGATCAGCTTCTTCTGGATAGAGTTGAAAGTATCTTTCGCCAAGTTGGAGGGGTGGTGCACTCGATAACCTCAAATTAGTCCAACATTGAATAAATTTGATAACCGATTCGAAGGTGTAAAGAGCCAAACGATCGTTTCCATAATTTGACATGTGAGTCATAAAGATGTTGATCTAGAACCGAAATCATTAATCAGACTTCTTCTCCATCTTTTCGTCAATTTTTTAATTCTCGTAAATAATAAAAATATTCTACAGATTATTTGATAACTAAAAAAATGGCTACGTACACTTTTGGAAAGAACAATTTTTTTGTTAAATATCTTGTAATGAAAAAAAATGTTTGTATCGATTTTACAAGAGAAAAAAAAAGTTATTACATATTTTGTAACAAAATTTGTCATAGAATTGAGAAAAAAAAACCACTAATAGGTTGGCTTGTTAAAAAAGTTGGTTTTCGTTTTCTCACCGGATTATAAACGATAGTTTGAAACAATTCTCCTCCTTGAATGGACTCATCGAGTTTGTCCCTTCCGCCTGGATAGCGTTCGATGAAGATAGTGTGAGTGAAGAGACCGCAGGTTTGTCTTGGCAGGACCTGAAAGAGAACGTGAATAATTATTTTTCTTATCCCATCACAAAAAGCGAATGTTCTTATTCTTTGAATAAAAAACTATTACGAGAAAGTCATAATAACAAAATGAAAAAAAAAAAGAAACGAAACTAAAATTTCAATTAGGCGAACATAATTGGACAGGAAAATGGAGTTTTTATGGCTATTCAAATGAACGATTTATTTTACGAGTTTCCTTGAGGCAAGCCTCCATTGTTCGTAGAGGAAACTTTGTCGTATTGTTCGACGATTCAGCTGGAAAGAAAAATTGTACTTCGCCATCACACTTTCATTGGCACTTTCTTCGTCAAATAAACTGATTGCTTTGACCTATACTTCCATCTTCTATTTTCTCAGTCTTCAATTAGAAAAAAAAACATATAAATGAAACCTCTCCTTATTACATTTTTATTAATAAATATTAATTCTTGTTCCTATTGTTTGTGCTTTAAAGGGAATTTTATTCATGACCATATTGCGATTCACGAATCGTCAGCCCTTAGAATTTTTCGTTTCACGAAGATTCATCAAATAGGGAATTTAAAAAATAATTTCACCTTTCAAAAGTATTAAAAATTCCATGATTTCATGCAGAAGTCGAATAAAAAATTTATTTAAAACAATAAATTTTGATATTTTCTGACGAGCTGCTGATGACGAGCGAATGAAATGTTCTCCTGGTCAAATTGACCCAGTGTGTCTTATGCAGTGGCCAAATGGAAATGTTACAACAAAGATTCAATAATTCTTTAAAATAATAGTCGTAACTGAATGTTGTTTGAATATTTACCATAATATTACGATGAATAAATCCTCGTCGTAGGCGAGCTGGCCTCAGGTGCGGATATTCTTCCGTACTCGTCACTTTGATGTTCCAAACTTTTTTCCATGCTTCGTAAAGCCCCTCGTGTACCGGATACACTCCCGAATGATGAGGACTTACGCTGTAACCGCTTACGGTTGGAATTCCATGATCTTTCGCGAATTGTTTGTTCAACGTCATGTCCAACTGCAGATGTGTTACATTCTCGTAGATATGCGGCTGTTGATGATTCCACATGTGGGAAAACCACGTAAATCTAAAAAAATATTTAAAAAGTAAGATTTTGCCAAAAAAAACAAGAAAGGAATGATTTAAAAACAAAAAGATTTATCTGGTTTTTTTTTTTAAATGAATTTGCTTATTTCAAGATGAATTAAAAAAAAAAATAATTTAATATTTAATTAGAAAAAACATATGCGCGAATAATTTTCACACATAAAATTCAAATCGTTTGAATTCATTGAATAATTATTGAGTCAGAATGAATAAAATATATGTAATTTCGTGCCTGTCGACGTTCTCGAGCAACATGTCGTCCCCCCAATTCTCCTCCGAGGTTCCATGATGGAAATACTTCCCGGAAAACCCCAAATTGAATTTGAAACCTGGAACTAGAGCTTGTATTCTCTGTTGGGTCGCCAAAAGTGCAAGCACGTCGTCCTTTTTGAGTCTCGTTCCCTTTTCACCCACAAATATATCGTCCACGTCTACGAGTATCATACGGTTCAGGCTGAGGCTGAGCTGTCCGTGTGACAGATAGGACAGCGAGTCGAGAAGGAGCAGCTTGTGAAGCCAGAAACGTAGGCCACCACCGAACAGAACCCTTTGAATTCCATCGTACCTTCCGTGGTCCTTCAACCAAAATATAACGATCCAAGTGTTCAAAAACAATTGACTAACTATACGTAAAGCGATAACAACATTTCAGTTATTCAATTACGTTAACCATGTGTCACATTTACATTTTCATCCAGTAATGTGTTTGCAAAGGTTTTTTTCAACACACGAGAACGACAAAATTTAATCAAACCCTGAGATTTTATAAAATCATCAGTTTCTAATAATAATGAGAGAATAATGTTGAACAAACAGTCCAATATTTTTTTTGTCATATATATGCGACGAATTCTCTCTCTTCTAACTCTCTTTTGGATAAAAAAATGCTCTGTTATCGATTTTTTTTTTTTTTTTTTTAAATCGTAACATCATTGATAAAGAAACTCTTTCCTTCTGTTTTATCCTTTCCTTCGCATTTATCGAAATGTCAAATTTGTCAAAGACGAAAAGGCGTTTGAAATATAATTTTCTAATTATCACGTAAAAAAAGCTGCGAATGGAGACGAACAAAAATCGCGGAATCCGATGAGAATAGATATGTCAAACAAGGTGCCTTAAAACATTAAAAAAATATATAAAAAAAAAATACAATATGCCTTAAAAAAAATCCAATTAAAAATTAAAATACTTGGAGGGTTAGGTACGCGCGTAATTTTATTCCGAGTGTCTCGTTGCGGGGCTCGGTCGTGTCTCACGAGAGTCTGCATGTAAATTATGATGAGAGTATAGATAGAATGAGATAAAGAAGAAAAGGGGGGTTGAGAGAAAGAGTGGATGGATGGAGGAGTGCGGAGAAAAGAGAAGAATGGGTTTTGGCGATCCGTTATAATTGCATCGGTAGTGAAACTCCCTTCGCCTTTTCCTCCCCGAAGCCCTCTTTTCTTCGCTTGCCCCATTCCTAACTCTTCTCATGATCCTTCAAGCACGAGCTCTTGTTTCCTTGTATAGATCGTTTGGGGTTGGCGCGCGGCGTTAGATGTGACTGCTCTTGCCAATTTTCCGACAGGGCTTTGGGAACAGTAGTACCGCGATGGTGCACATCGCTTCAAGTGAGCTTGTTAGCAGTAAACAACAATAATAATCTCGTTGATAACCTCATTACGTGCTCACACAGGTGTGGAACGATACGCTGCTACCGGACGAAGCTTTTCTGACTCCCTGCTCGCGTTGCATGCCTGTGTATATCCTTCAAAACCCCTCCGTGGATCGTGCCAGCGATTCGAGAGGTAATTAAAACAGGAGCCAATCAGCCACCAGGCTGATTGGATTAATGAGCAATCCCGCTATTCTCTTCCTCCATATTTCTCATTTTCTGCTCTCTTTGCCGTTTCGCTCATCGTTCGTTTCTATAGAAAATCTCTTCATCTATACGCACGCACATATCCACATGGACAAACCAACACTTCGATCGACAATTCGTTTTTCATCCATCCTCCGATCCACTCGTACGTAGTAAACAAACTGTATTATCGCTCGACATGCCCTACAGCCAGGACAAAGAATGAATAAAACGATGGAGAATAAAAATATATCCTACTGTTGCAATGCCTCCGAAACGAAGCATATATCATTCCGCTGCGATTTCCTGATCCTCTTTTTTTCCTCACATCATTCCACCGTATGCATATATTCTAGGTACAATTTATCGCATCACTGTTATCGATCTTTTCATACGATAAACCTAAAGCGAATGAAAAATAATACAAAAAATAACAACAAAAACGACTAAAACGTCACGGTCTCGACGAAGAAGTGATGGAATGACGAGATTATTCGTGTACCAATATTAACGAAATATATATATATATATATATATTACTCGTGGTTTCTGCTAATTTATCGTCACTATTATTTCTACGCGATAAATTACCCCAATCGTAATATGTACGCTTTTTTTTACGACGTAACTAGATGAGTTATGATTGAACGTAATTGAGCGTCAAATATTTTATCCGACTCGCACATTCATAATTCATTATTTATTATAATTAAGTAATATGACGCGAGTAATTATTCGTTTATGAAATTACTACAACAGCTAATAAACTTAATCGAAATAGTTTTTTACAGATTATAATTATTATTATTTAGCGAATACGAATGGAAGATTGAATTATTCCAAAGCCATTATTGATGCGACAAATTTACCGAAATTTCTGACTATTATACATAAACCTATTATTCGTCGAGATAATTGATGAGCCTTTCTGTCAATTCTCGGAATTAAATGTAAATACAATTGAAAATTATCGACCGCAATGCGTTTGTTGCTCCAGGGAACTCTCCCAAGTTAAGCAGCCTCCAAAAAGCCCAATATTTGGTTGGGTGATCGTTCACACATGCGATGCACCAATTTAACGAGTGGGTGGCAGTTGTTCTAACTTTTTGTTGGTGTTAACCAATTTATAAACTTATAAAACTTTATAAACTCAAGAACTCATTAAAAATATAGAAAACAGAGCTTTTTATTTCGTTGAGTAATATTTAAAAAGTTTTTTTTTGCAGAGAATATGAGAATTTACGAAACATTTACTATAAGGTATAGTAATTTTTGGAATTCATCGAAAAATGGCAATGCCGTATATTGTAAAAATTTCCTATAGAGTCCCATATTCTGTACAAATTTTAGATAATATTTTAAAAGAATATTTTAAATATTGCTTGACGAAACAGATTCGTTTTCTCTGGGCAGTTTTACTGTGCTCTCATGCGAATTCGATACATTGGAGAATTAGGAAAGACTGACTGTGGGCAACACACTGGTCGGTCTCGCAGGAACATGAACAGGAACACTGAAGTGGTATTGAAGCGATGGGATGGCCTCGTAAAACCCTGCGAGGGTATACGCAGGAAAAATAAAAATAAATAAAAATGTTATGATACTTGTATGCTGACTGTGGATTAATTGATTGAAAATAAAAGTTACAGCACGAAACATAGAAACGAGGTTGACAAAATTCGGGTTAGAAATTTATTTGCTTTGTAAAATTACTCAGTTTTGCAAGGACTTTTTCATATTTGATGATATGAGAATAATGCAAACAAAGATATATTCGTAACAACAAAGATTCACCTTCATTTCTGTCTTTCGAGCTTACTCCGCTTTACAGCCACTTCGATGCTCTACATTTTTGAAGAAAATAGTTTGGAAGAAAAGCAGAAACAGAGAGCAATGCGAAGGAAAAACATGTTTTGGGTGGATGCTTTGCTTTACGATATAAATCTAGGAATTTAGCAATCACGAATTCGTTTACAATCGTAAAAGTAACGTTATATAGTACCACAAATTGTTCCATCGCACCGTTTATAGGAACAAGCATATAGATGTCGACGTGGCAGCCTTTAAAGTACATTCAATGATGTTGAAGTTTGCATCGATGAAACGCAACGAAATTCTTATTTTTTTTTTGCTACTAAAGCCTTGAGCTTTAAATTGTTATTCAGTTTCGATGTTTGAACAAAAAATAATAAACGATTGATATAGCATTAGATGTAGATTTCGGATACAAAATAGCCTGCAAATTCTTATCCAAATATGCTGCTCCTTTGTCTTCAATAATCTTTCAATGATAATTTCATATGATTTATGAGGTTTCGAAAAATCTTACGAAAAATTTCAAAAGGTTGAAGTATTAGTCAAATAAATTAAACTTTAGTGTTCTAATTGTAATAGAAACCTTTTGAATTGTTTTTAATCAGAATAGAAATAATTTTTTATCATTCTTCACGAAATTTTAGTAGAGAACATACCATGGAATTTTTAAAAAATTCTTGGCTAATAGAGTGGCGGATTGGGGACTTGGATAAACTTATTTTTGTATCAACAAAACTAACAAGTTATTTCAAAGTAATTAAAAAAAAAAGAAATATTATTTCATTGAACAACGCTGACGTTTCAATTTAACCCGTTTATCTCGATAACTCTTCTGGAATTGATGGATTGAAAAAAGTGTATATACGTGTATGCGCTCTTTGTTTCTGGCATCGAGAGCCTCTAGTTTTTCCGTTTCAAATGCACTCAGAGCCTTTATCTCGATCCACTTCGACGGTATTGCAAATTCGCACGAATGATTGTTTGTTATTGGATAACAAACAATAATGCGCTTCAAAGTGAGATCAAATACCGAAGAAATCGTTGAAGAACTGTATTCTGTAGAATTCAAATCGAATTTAAACTTTCTATCAAAAAGACTGACGAAGAAAATTCGCAAAAACATATAAATTCTTTGAACCACTTCTCGTGATTCACAGAAAATTTGACTCAATGAATTCAGGCAGCAAAATTCAATCACGAATAGATATGGAAATCTGTAATCAACTTTTAGAAAAACAAATATCGTAATGGAATAATTTTTTATTTTTCGAGAGGCAATGAGAAAATAATTAGTTAAAAAACACTGGATTTTGTGAATAGTTCGAAATGATTTAATTAATAAAAGTGTTGTTTTAAAAGTCTCACTAATGAAATTTGATTTGTTGAATAATTAATTGTACTTTCCAAGAGGCAATGAGAAAATAATTAATTTAAAAACACTGGATTGTGTGTATAGTTCAAAGTAATTTAATTAATAAAAGTCTTGCTCTAAATGTGTTGCTAATGAAATTTGATTTGTTAAATAATTACGAAAACTTGTCAGAATTAAGCTCAACAGTGTATGTTTTTTCACACATGGGATAAAACGCACGAGAACAATGTGAACGTTTGAAATATTAATAAAATGTGAATATACCTGTATGACAGTTGCTAAGGGACTTTTGTTCGTTGGATAATCGAGACTATCCCTGTGGGCCCATGCGAGAGGCTCGTACGTGCTATGATTTGCTTGGAAAATGGTCCAATCACCACCAGGCAAAGGTCCCCAAGCAGTTTCGCCGGATCTCGTTAGCCTAAGGATCGGCGATGCTGCGTTGAGCTGTGCGTCCTAAAAATAATTGAAAAAAAAAAATGGAATAAATAATCACCAAGAAATAGAAACAAAAAGATCTTACACTTTTATATTTCATTTAAAATTGGATCGTTGCCATTGGTATAAAAACTTACTTTGAGCCTAAGATTCGTGTGTATGAAAAGCGGAAATCCTTTGAGCTGTGCACCAACAAGACTCTCTTCACCAGGTGGTGCGAAACCAACAATTCCAACGGAATATTCGCGACAATATTTGTCCAATAATTCTCTATTCCATTTGTCCATCTGAAGATACTTGTTTAAATTTTCAAAAACTAAAACCCCATATCGTCCTTTGTCAAGATTCGTAAGCACAGGAAGACTTTTTCCAGCAACTTCCACCTTGTACCTGAAAGCAAAAAAAAAAAACAAAAAAATTGTCGTAAAAATGAAAATTCCAAGATCCATCAACGTTTTTTCTCATGCACAAAAAGTGGCGAGGAAACTACTAAAAAATATCATAACAGAGTATATATTTTGTCGTTTCAATCTGTCAAGTGAAAATGGATGAAAAACCTTGATATATATTTTATGAATAGATGATTCGCTATCCCTATATATTTTCCTCTTAACGCGATTTTCCCACAATACTGGTGTACCCGAGTGTGGCTACCATCGAGGCGGACGAGAGCTCATTGCCTCATTCGTTAATGGCTCGTCCATCAAATCCTGCAAAGACACCAGAGCCACCCGTCGAAGTTAATTAAGTAATCAAGAGCGGAGTGCTCTCCCTGTATGGAATAGAGTATTCTGCCTCTCTGTCATTACGAACATCCACATATTTGCACATACGCATATCTACGTACAATATATATTCCGTTATCTACACACTGCAGATACGTATCTCTGTTATTCTCTCTCAACCATCAGATTTATCGTAAGTTTGATGTATGAAGCTCTATTGACGTTTTCACGAATACTAATGCTTCTTCCTGTGACATGCTATTTAATCCGTTTTCTTAATGCATCATTATTCTTCTGACATATTGTTATGTGCAAAATACGAGCTTTGCTGCATTTAATTGGAAGGTGAATAAACAAAAAATCATGCTGTGATATAAAATACAAAATTTTTCAATCACTTAGGATCGAGGATTTTTCACAAGAAGACTTTTGAAGTGTCATTTGCAATCATAAAGTTTTCCTTTTTCATATAATTATGCTAAGTATACTTTGATGTAGAGAGATTACTGAAGTTTCAAAACAATTCATTGCAGAATGTAAATAGGATGAGAAATTTTCGATAATTATGAAAAGAGTGCTTTTTCATATTTAGAAGACTCCATTTCTTGTTGATAAAATTGTTAAAAGCTCTGAAAGTAATTATTCAAAACCCTATTTGCGATAAAATATCAAATTGCAATATTTTAAAAATATTATAAAACTCTTTTATTTTCAATGGAAATCGTAGTGTAAAGAAGAAAGAAGTCTCATTTCATCAGCATGCAAATTTTAATTACAGCCACACATTTTTCAGATAATTCGGAATATTTCGAATGGCGAAGGATCGTTCACCCTCTGACACTCGAATATTGTTTTTAAATATTTTTTTCTCCTTCTCCGTTATCCATGGCTTGTTTTGTCCTTATGATAGACACCTCTGATATAAAATGTACCACATATATGTATAAATTCGAGTAGAGAAATATTTTTTTCTCCTTTTATTCCGATGCTGAAACGAGCTCACGTCAAATGATATGGTCGGGGATGAAACCCCGATACACCAGAACGTCAGAGAGACAGCGGAGCAGAAAAATCCCATGTTCCTCACCGATGCTGCTTTGCATCACCTTCCCCATCCCTGCCTGCCTAGGATATCGTTGATATATGCTGCTCGCGACGCGCACAATCTAATTTCGCGAACATTGGATTTTTCACCTGTTTTTTTCTCACCATTTTTCCTTCTCTGTCTCTCTTACTCTTCGGTTTTTTTTCTACTAATGAAACCACCCTGACACCAGTCGTCCTCATTAATATAGCTTTGAGCCTTGCATTCCATCCACTCCATACAATCGTATTATTCACTGTGAATATCTGACGTACACGTAATGTTGTTCGTCGTGCATCAATCCTTTGCTGGTTGGATTTTTTAAAATCCATTTATAGCTTACAAGAATATCATTTTCCCAAGGACTTTCAAAATGTTATTGCGAAGTGAAACTCTGATGGAAAAATAATATTGTAGACTTGTCTCCCTCTTTTTTATAAAATATTTCTTTTATGTCTGGACTGAAAATAAAAAACATTAGTTCATCATAATTCGTTCCATTTTCTCGTTTGGGTTCAACAAAATCAACAAAGAAAAACAATAGTTGGATCAACAATATTTATATAAATATATTATTTATATAATATTATTATAATATATATTTATATATATTATTATAATATATATTTATATTTATATAAATATAAATATAAATATAAAAAACTTTTCGTCAGTATAGAAAACACAATTATTGACAAGAAGGATTTACAATTTCGATCGGGCACGAAGTGTCGTAGAATTTTTTATATAACAATTTTAATAAGTCATTGTTGAACGTTTGCCACCGATCTTCAATGGTTTTTTTCTTCACTATTCTTTTGTATGAAGACTATAGAAGAAAAATGTGATCGTTCGCTAGCAGGCAGACGAGGGGAATGCCTCGAGGGGATTTCAGTAATAGGTTGACGGGGTGTATTTTTGCGAAAGATGGGATCGAGGATCGTTGCTGCCCGGAATCTCCGCTTCCTGATTTTACGAAGCGACCAGCAAAAACGAGAGAGTAAGAGATACAAAAAGATAACGCGAGGCAAAGGGGCATAAGGGGGTGAGTGGGGACAGACCCGAAGAGGAAAGTGGTAAGGCTAGAATATGGAACGGTGAGTTCCGACAGCGCAAAACATCGAATTACGCGAAATCTCTTGCAGACACCCTCGCTGGTCCATTCATTTATACATACATATGTGTGTATATATATATATATAAGTATAGACCGGAAAAGGTGGCGTACGAATCAGCTCAACGGTACCGTGCTCGCGAATTTCTCGTTCACTCGGAATAACATGTCTCTTGCACCGGAGATTGCGGCGCATGTTTTCCTCCTATATAGCTCTTCGTCTCGCATTTCTCTTCCTTCTGATGAGCGTATTTTCCGGTGTACAAGTGGAAAAGCAAGAGAGAGAGAGAGAGAGAGAAGGGAAGAGAGTAAAAGAGATAGTAAAAGCGAAGGAGAGAAGATTTTTAGCTTTCTCACTCCAAAACGAAGCACGGTATCGTTTCGATTCCAGGATTTCCACCCAAAAACCGCAAATTCACGGCTTTTCTCATCTCGCTATCACAGTTTTCGTGTAACTAGAGTCCTGCGGGTATATTTCCTCCGATGTTGGATTCGCAGTTTTACTTCGTTGCTTCTCATATAATAATTAGAATAAACATGAGCTTTGGGGAATGAGGCCAATTAATAGTGCAGTAAGCTCAAACTTTGTTATATATATTTCACCTACACATTTATTCACCATCATACATATATACATATATGACTCAATGCGGTTTGCATTGTCAGCGATATTCTACAGCTGAAAGAAAAAGAGGAATTGCACAGTCTTCGGGTTGGTGTACGGAGTGTATACTGCAGCTCAGAGCTTATACTTTATATCGCTATTTATCTCCGAAACTATACGGTCAAAATTCGTTGATTTTTTTAGTCGGACTTCGTCTTTTATTCCTCTGTAATTGATAAAAAAATTGTAGAAAATTTTCGGAATTATTCCATGAAATGTTAAGTTTTCTCCTCCTCCCCATAAGATCGCGTGTAGAACTGTCAAATTTTTTATTACTAATATCTTGAAAATGGAGTAGTAAATCGATTTGAACTTTTGCACATACTTTCGTAATAGTACTCTGGATGTATACTCGAAAATGAAGGAAAAAAATGAAGCAGAAAAACGCTTCGGCGAGTCTACTACCGTAAGAGACGCAAAAAACGTCGAGTTTCATTCAATGATAAGAACAGTAAACAAAAATCAAGGTGAATAGTTTTAGAAGAATATTTTATAGTCAGATTTGTTGTTATTATTATTATTATTATTATTATTATGGTCGTTACTATTGAAAAAAATAGTATTGGTGGAGGGAATGACATGACCTGACTCCGAGGCCATTAGGGAGCTTAGACTTTGCAGTAGCTAAGAGATTTTTTAACATTCACGTATACATATATTGATATCGTACGATAGAGAGGAAAAAGGAACGGAGGAACGAAAAAGAAATGTAGTGAAAACCAGGGCATCAAAAAAGGATAGATTCCCCAGGGAGGAAACGAGGGTGTCCTTTGGTCGAGCCTACGTGTGTATAGATCCATAAATATATTTTTTGCTTTCTTTTTTCTTTCCCTATCTCACGCTCTTGGTTCCCCCGTGTTCACTTTTCTTTTTCATCCAGAAGTTGGCCGTTCATTTTTCGTCCTCTTTCATCACTCTTTCTATTTCGACTGTACGGTTCGGTGGTGTATCTTGAGAGACGGAATAACTGATTTGAAAGCATCTTCAAGAGCCACAGCTGGTCTATGCCTCGCGAAAAGTCTCAACCCCCTGAGAATTCAGAGCTACGTAATTCTGAGAAAAATAGAAAGACAGAAACCAAGATAAAAGGCCACTGCTATACATTTTCGCTGTCTATAGTTTCTCTTCCCACTGTACAATCTCCTACTAAATATATGCCATAACGTTTTACCCTTTTTAATTCTTAAAAGCGTTCCCTGCATTGAGACTACAACCTTCTTCGTAATAATTATATTGTTGTAAATTGTGTGACGAACTACCACCAGAACGAAATGCGAAAACAAACACAAAGTCTCCTTCAATTTAACGTTTACTTTTCGCTCATATGCCAATCTTTGTTACATTTTTTAACGAATATGTCTGTCCCCTTAATGTATATTTATTGGATCTATTTGAGGAATTTTCTCACGAAGAACAATAATACAAAACACCGATTTACGAATTGGATTATTTGACACATATTTCGATAAATTTACAAAAATATTATTTCAACCATGGAAGTTATTAAAATTATTAGACACGTATTTAATTAAAATTTGCACCTCTAGAAAAAATTAGGTGAATGAAGTAATTTACTGTTTCAACAAAGTCAATGACTTTAATCCATGTTTCGTTAACTATAAAAGTCTTTAATTCTTTTTTTTCCCGTCGTTCATCGTTCTCCATGGTTTTCTCATTTGAAAACCAGTCATTGTACGAAACTCCAAGCACAAAGAAGACTTTTACGAGCAATTCTGAGTTGATCCAATTAATTCTGAGCTCGGATTCGATTACCTTGTATCTCGTCGTTGAGCCAGCAGATGAGGACGGGCAGGTCGAAAGATCTCACCCTCGTGGGATCAGTTCCCATATATATGAGGACTAATCCCATGGGTGTTCCCTACATATATATTTATATTATATATCCCACGTGTTTCAGAGTCCCTGGGTATTCGTTCACTCTGACGAGAGTTCTGCTACAAACAAATCTCGCGTTCCTTCTGGCATTCAAATCACGTAGCAAAAGTGCTGGTGATGTTGCCGTCCACGATGTCCCAGGTCGTGCTCTATAGACACGTGACACCTACGTCTCTCGATTTTATTCCGATATATATACATGTATTGCACGTATAAGCCTTCTGAATATATTAAAATTACGGAACGATGCAGGTGTGAGAAGACACCTCGCCTTTCTTCCGTCTCGAGGTTAATCCTTCTTTTTTTTATGCACCTTCCGTGCCATCGTTCATTCAATCGACGCGACAAATAACAATCGACTCTTCGTCTTCCACGCGAATAATCAATAAATTTCTCTGGTGTCCCATGCATTCGACTCTTTCAGGGCCTGCACTCGAGTTGGAATAACTTGCAACTATTATCGCCCCAGGGGCCACGACATATGGGCAATCGTGTCACGCGAACAAAGCTTCATTCAAGATTTCAAAATAAAAACAAGCATGGATTTGACTGAAATGGAGCCATGAATTACTATGTTATCAAAATGAAATAGAATATGAAAGAGCAAATAATACAATTAAAATAATTGTGTCATTTGTTTATTAAAATGGTTTCTCGGTGGAGCATTAGAAAAAACATTTGTGGGAAAAGGTTCACGAGGCAAACTTCGATGAGGTACATATACAGAATGGACTGTGAAAGTCCAAGTCTATGAGGGAAGGAATATGTAGATTAGTAACAAATAAAGGGGCATGACCCCTATAGATAGCGAGTTAAATTGTGTTGGTTTTACGCCCTTGATGATTCGAATACTCTCGGTAAATTATCTAGGACATGAACCCAACGAGGGTCCACAGGATAAACGTTGTACCCACAAAATGTGCTGCAGGCAATGGTCTTCGCTCTACTCACAATGGCTCGCATATTCGGAAAGAGATAACGTAGAGTTTGAAAAAGGGCGTAAGTCGCACGTTCCAGGGACATGGAAAGTAAAGAGGGTTACGACCTTTTGCCAGTTAAGCAATCGATATACATGTTTGCGTAGCCGCGAAGTCCTCGTTAGATTTCACGGCCGGATATGCCGGTACGTTCTCAGGAAGCGACGAGCCTCGCGGAATTATTCATGAAGGATCTCGCATGGGATATATATGGCAAATACTCGTCCTCCGAGCCCCCACACCTTTCCTCCCCCAGAGATCTGCGCCTTTTTTCGCTTCCTTTACTGTACTGTCACTGTTGCTAAAAAATATCTTCTTTTGTTTCGCGCACGCAAAAAACGTTTACGCCAAAATTCAGCTAAATAAGGGTCGCAGGAAAATGAAACACATAGCGAAGTCTTGCCAACGTCCTCGAGGACGCTTCCTTGAATATATATGTCAAATTCCTATGTAAATTCCCTCGAGAGTCGAGAGATCTGCATGCAATACCTGAGGATCAACTCGAAGGACACACACTCTATGGAATATTCGACGAAGAAGCTCCTCGAGTAGAACGAAAGGCTATATAAATACGAAGGAAACCAAAAATACGAGATGGAAGGTATGAAACGATATCTCCGGTTTTTATACATTCAATCACTATATCCTCTCAACTGCGTCAAGACGCAATTTTTTTTTCTCTGCGGAAACGTAATAAATCACAAGACAATCCAAAGCACAGGGAAGTGTATAAAAACGTCGAGGATGTCGTTGACGATATAAGAATATGGCTTTCGACTCTCGACGATGTAATTCGTGTTTCAAGAGACGTTTTTGAATTCACACAGAAATCAATTCGAGTTAAAAGATCGGTGTGAAGTTCATGAGCAAAAAACTCAAAAAAATCGAAAAGATATTATACCTCGAGGATACTTAGCACACAAGTCAGAATAAGACGATATGACTTTTAGAATTCTTCGCCCGCTGCGAGGTAAACAGGACAATAAAAATAGAAGACGTATAGGAGAAAGAATGAAGACGGTGGCGAAGGAGCACAAGGATCTAAAAGTAAAAGAGAGAGTGGGAGCGAACGAAAAAAAAATATCGAAAAATACGACAGTCCGGATGTTGGTGCCCTCGTCGAGTGATTTCTTCGGGGGTTTCTTGGGACCGAGCGACGCGGTACCTTTTTTCGTATTGCTCACTACCGGCAGAATTTTCCAGTGCGATTTACCAGGCTTTTCACCTCTCTCTTCCGCCAATTTCTATCGATCGAGTACTCGACCAAATTTGCTGAACTCAAGCGGAAGAAAATGGGTCAGAATATAGCGAAAAAAAAAGAAACTCAGAGCCAATAATATTCTGGTTGTGAACTTCACAGTGTTACTTTTTACTTTCTTGGCATGTAAGTAGAAATATATCAATTTATTTTTATCTTGCAGCATTTCTCATTGTCCCATTTCATTTCTATAGACTATGGAGAGAAGAGAGTTGGTGGTTATAGAACGTTTTCATATGTATTGCTTCAACAAAGACTTGCCTTCGTACTTGAATCAGTGTCTTTTATTCGTCTCTTTTATTTTACATTGACTGTATATCTGTATCATGCAACGAAACCGCAGTGTTCTACGATTCGCGACTTCTCAATGCGCTTGAAAGAAACGAAAAAAGATGAATCTGAAATGAAACACTTTTGCCATGGTTGAAGGCTGTCATTCTTTATTTCCACGTTTTATAGTGACGTCTTGCAAGATTGGATTTTTTGACTATACAGAGAGGAAAAGATTTTTATGCATTGTTTCGCTACTTTTTTTTCCAAATTTGAGTTTTTCCAATTTTTATCACCTATTACGTACATTTTTCTTTATTTTTTACCGCGAGTTCTAAGCTCGTTACATGGTATCTTTATATTATTGATGGAACATGAGATTCAGAGTCCTTTATCTATGAATTTTGATGTCCTGAAGGTTCATTTCCTAACTTTCTCAATGTCCAGATGTCAAACGATCTCTTCATTCTCTACTTTCGATTATACATTCCCTTCTTCTTCACTATTTCTCTGTCTTGATTGATTCTTGAACGAAATCTCTTTCCATGACTCATGTTTACTCTCGCCGCTGTATCCAATTCTTTCAGTGGTTTCATCTTGTTTTTCTTCGTTCACTGCTTTGGACATTGAAGTCTCAATGAGGCAATGAGGTCGTCTACAGAAAATCTCATTCCAATCAGCATCACAGCACACCTCGGTATCGGTACAAGCAAATGTATTACATACGTGTACATATTTGTTGCAATACAAGACTTTGTGGCGAAAGATTGTGTCTGGGGATTTCTGTCGCGTATATTTGTAGCGATTTACGTTTTGTAGAACTTTTTGAACACTGTAGTCTTTGTAGTCGCTTGTCGTTTACTTCGTACCTGGTAGAACGAATAAGATGGAACGGTTCACAATGAAAGATGTCTAAAATCGTGGGAGTTAAGGTTCTTTGTTTCGCATCGTCTGGTAGAAGGATGCTCGAAGGGAAATTGAGGAAAAATGCATTTCCAAATCGAAATGTTTGAGGTAGTGAGATTAAAGGGAAGATCTTGAGGCTTTACATAGGCACATGTACGTATTCGTAAATCGTAACTCACATGTCCGTAAACATTAAGGAAACGAAAAACTATTTAAAATCTTATCGGCGGTAATATCGTTTCCCTGTAATCGATAGCGAAAAGTTTGAATGGGCGGCAGTTTTTCTAAATTCTGGATGTTTAACCAATTTTGGATGATAACCAATTATAAAATTCAGTAAAAATGTAGCAACCTGTATCGGTTAGGTTTTCAACATTTTCCATTGGTCCTCGTGCAAACGCGACGAGTACTGAATTAGCAGAGAGTAATTGCCGGTTACGCGCTAAGGTGTCAAAGGAACATGAAAATTAGGAAAGTGATGTAATTTTGCGAACGTAGAATTTTTGCCAGCCGTTCCTAAGTTTGAATATAATTAACAGTGTGGTTTAGGAAGAAAAAAAGTCTAACCGGAATCGTATCAAAAGAAATTAAAAGATATGTAATAAAAATGAAAATAATAGAAGAGGAATGAATGGAAAAATATCATGTGTTTTGAGTGAATACATATAAAAAATGTATGTACACCTAACAAGGATGAGACAGGGTTTAGTTGTCCCGATCAGAAATGGGAATATGAGAGAAAGCTAATATAAGGGTGGGAAGTCATTCGCGATTGAATGGCGACGAAAGATAGAGGTATAGAACGAAGAAGAGCGTATAAGAAATGGTTGGATAGATTTTCTGACAGCTTTTCATTAAATTCATGTACGTATACGTATATATAACATAATGTACGGTTTTCCGAGAATTTGAAGCCTCTACGTGAGGGATATCATATCGCCTCACGCAGCTCTGAAAACGTATATCCTCGAGAATAAGGAGAGTCACGTTTCTTTTTTATAGTAACGCGGGCTGCGAAATGCGTTCGTTGATGTTGAAATCCCCGAGTGAGGGGCTAAACTTTTTTCAAGGATTTTCCCCCAAATTTTCGATCCCTTCGGGTCATTCGTTATCCTGCATTATGTACTTTATCATCATTTTCGTTTCAAACCATTTTAAGGCATCAATTTTTTTTCTCCTGACCCTTCAGGGTCGTTCTTATACGTGTGTTTATGTAGGCATATAAATATAAGGATTTAGTATAGACATTTTTTGCAAATTATGTTCAGACAGCGGTACTATTTTTCGAAACTTTTGAATCGATACTTTACAGACATAATTCTTACAGTGTAGATGTTAGATTTTGGTAAACAGTTTTTGAAGGTTGAAAATATGAAAAAAAATCTAAACGAAAATATTTCTTCGCCATGGTCTATCATCAGGAAAGAAAAAGACGATATTTTGTTTTTAAATTCCGAAAAATCAATACTCCAATATTGTTCGTTGGCTTGTTGGCTTTTGCACAAGCTAAAAAATTGACATATATTTACATCCTATCAGGGAATCATTACAGTATTCAACAAGGATAATAATTCGTGGGTTTTACGAAGAATGAGTTGGTTGGAAAATGGCAAGGGTTCGTCGTTGTGCTCTTGAGACTTTGAGAATACCTCGGAAATTCTGTTTTCTTCGGTGATGATATAAACCGTTGAGAAAGAAGGGGCAAGAGGGCGCGAGACTTCAACGCTTTTCTACCGTTCTACTGCTGTTCCGATTCAACAACCCCTTAATCTCCTTAGTGGATCATCAGCAGCCTCTCGTTGTTCGACGAAGAATCCCCGAGGCTTTGTAAAATCTGCTTTCGTAATATCTTCCGTTGCTCGAGTACAAGCAATGAATACACACACATACACATATTTGAACTAGATTCTACGTTTTATGCAAAATTCAATTGTGTATATTCTAGCAGTTGAAACGCGGCAGGTTTTGTACGCAATTTCGCTTCATTTCTTCTATTTCCATACCATTTCATTGAACGTTTTGTTAACATTATTATTATTATTAAGTTTTCAAACGATTATTTCGAGGTATGAGATTCAATTGGAAGTCGTTTTGGAATTCTTTCTTTTCGGTATCACCCCAATAAGTATCTCATTCTGTTTAACGACTTTCTTCATTCTCATCTCAATCGTTCCTTTAATAATCGGTAACGAGTATTGTATTTTGAGAAAATGAAATTAATTTGATCGAATGGATCGTAAAAATAGCGTCGAAACAATTCGTAAAGCTCTGAGAGAAACTCACTGGAGTGAGAAATGTTTTCTATTATTCAAGCTCGTTTCGTGCGCCCAAACGTGTGTATACGTAGACCAAAGCTCTGTATTTGTATTTTTATGTTTGCCTCTATGTGTGGCGAGTCAGTTATACATGCGAAAAATATACGGGCGGAGTGTGTAATACTTCGGAGTGCACTGTAATGTGCAGTGGTGAGAAAAGCCTGAGCGAAAACCGCGCGATTGCCCACCTGAGGCTCGAATATCTACTTTATTTCCCGAGTGGCCGAGCCAACTAATTCATTTTTCCTCTGCGTTAGCGAGATACCGAGCATTCTCTCATGTACATGTGGTACAGCATTTTTTCTTGTTATTTTGTTTATTTTTGGTGTTTTTTTTTTCGTTTTTTTCGAACCGCATTCACCAGGAAGAATAAGAGAAAAAAGGAAAACTCGTGAAAATCGTAAAAGTTCGGGATAGTTGCTCCAATATATAGCAATCGTCCAAATACACCGCACACACGATCCGACAAGACCATTATCCAGTATACACTAAAATCTCGGAATTCTTCGAATTCCGTTGGTCGCGAGCAACAGCCTGCTCCCTTCACCCTCTCCCTCGGAAAAAAAGTCGTGAATGATACCCCAACCTTTTTTTTCCTTTTTCAACCATCGCTATTATATTCTACGAAAAGAAAATTCCTTTTTCCTGCTACTACAATATTTGCGAAACCAGCTTTTCTCTGAATATATTATTACCTTGCGTCCGTTGTGTGTGTCCAGTAAAATCCAAAGGAAATGATCCATTTTTGAGATGTATCAAGTTCTTGTTTACACGATTTTTGAAATTTATATTTCAACCGGCGTTGTAACCTCTTGTTTTTACTGTGAAATTTCTTTCTCGTAATATCAACATTTTTTTTCTGATGGCTTTACATTTCGTTGGATGTTTTTTTCCAGGAAATCGCTTTGTTCTCAAACACAAACATGATATGCTTCCTCCTATTTGTTCCTCTAACCGAAATTTCAAGCTAACGTATTATTCGAATCCATGTTTATTGGCTACCTTTTCATGGAATATTCTTTATATCGCAGGTACACAGAGGACAAAGTAGAATAGGAAAAATAACGAAATAGTAAAATGCTACATGTAGGTCCAGTGACATTTTACAACGTTTGCACTGCACGTGAATGTCCTACAAATTTTACCATGTGTCATATTAGGTCTTCAAAGAATATTACGCTACTGTTCGAAAAGAATAACTATACGTTTCATTATAGAATGTGACGGATCGCGATATAATTGATGATTATTTGCGTTTTCTATCAAATCCGAAGTAAATTTCAAAATGTTTTTCAATAAATAAATATTCGTAAAGAAAAATACCAATTTATAAATTTTTTTCGGATTATTTCCAAATGGAATTGAATAAAAAGTTACTACAGTTTAGGTAAAAATAATCACACAATAAAAAATACAGAATCACGATACAATGAAACCGAAGTAATTCCACAGGGATTTTATCTCCGTGTACATTGGGAATTAATCGTTTTTTATGGTTATTCAGTAGTTTTCGACAAATGTTTTTAAAATACCCGAGTTTTGTTAAAGACAGCATTTTTTATGCAAAATAAAAACATTTTCGTTATTACGAATGCAGAACTAAACGTGATATCGAATGTTTCGTGAAATACTTGGAAAAATATTGTTCTTGTGACATGAATATTGATGAATTTTCCAAAGTTTGCTGTTAATCCTCAATGGTTTTGAGGCGAGATTATACGCTGATCTTGCCTCCAATTGGTACATATGGAACAAGGTAATTGCACCAAAAACCACGCGATATGGAAAACCCTTAGCAATGCTATAATGTCGAAATTTATTCAAAATATACGATGTGCACGAATTCTGTTCTGTGCTATGTCAAAGTGAACTTGATCGCTCGGAGATATATTGAAATTTGATGGCTCGAATATCCACAAAGACGACGTGTTCGTGCAATTGGATTCATCTCGTACGTCCTTATGACTCTAATCGATTCAATGTGTATTGCACATTCATGTGCATGGCAACGCAGCATTAACGTACATCCACAGTCGCGCCCTCTGTTGTTTCCGGTACCACGGAAGGGTGTGAAGTGCGAACGTACCAGTTACGTATATGACGTATGTTTACGCGTAATGATCGCGGTGGTTTCTCATCGTGTGGACAATTGTATTTACCTCGGCATTTATACGGCGTCCAGAATATTCGATTACTTCCCAGTCAAAACCATATTAAACATTTTTTTACGTCTGCCATTCTCATTTTTAATTTCTCCTCGACCCACGACTTTTTTGTTTTGATGTACAAATTTTCAGCTCTTTAGCGTAAAATGTTTATGAAATACACCAATTATGCAGCAATTTCATTAGGCACCAGATAAATTGCTCGATTATTACGAGCTTTGGTAAATTATTGTTTATAAATTGAAATAAACTATTCTGTTGCTGGATGCATTTATTGATGCAATGCTTATGGATTGAATACTTTATCAATGACGTAATTAAATGAATTATTTTGATTATTCGTTAATATTTTAGGATGAAGTTTCGTTCAAAATATAATAAATTACAGTTCTTAGAATTTTTTCATTATTTTTCTACAGCCTGTGGTGCTTGAAGTCGAGATCAGGAAACCTTTATTGCTTTTCTTTTTTAATTCAGAGTTGAACTCGAAGGAAAAAAAGAAATATTCCATTGTTTGACTTTTTGTGCGTCTGTTTGGTATTTGTTCAGGTTTGCGGTGATTATCTTAACGAACGATGGGCGTAAACTTGACAATATATCTATTTCAGTTTGTAGCTCCCATGAACGGCAACTTTATAGCCAGATGGACCTTTTGTGGATTTTTAACCCTTTTTATCTCACAACTGATCGTTTCTATGCATTTATTCGATGTAACAGAAATTCCCCAGGATATCGTTTAGCACCAAAAGGTCTAAAGTCGATTTGCTCTTGGTCTCAGTGATTTTATTTTCGTTCGAGTTCGTGCCCACGCAATAAAAACCCGGAAATTTCAATAATCTTCTTCTCATCTCTCGTGAATAGTCTCGACTTTTGTATTTTCAGATTTTTTCCCATTTTAAAAGAACCGAAAGTAACATTTCTCTGTACCGTTAGAGCGGAATTATTGCAGAAACATTTGTTTCCTTCATTTCAATTAAGTAATTATTTTCGTGTAATTACTCGACCGAATCGTATAGAGAATAAAACATAATTAATTGTTAATGTGAATTTGGGGTAACAAATTAAGTAAGAACGATTGAATGGATTCGTTTATGCTCATATAATAAACAATTCTCGTTAAAAAAAAAAAATGTAAAAAATATATTTTTTGAGATAAATATAACATTTTAATAGTGACCAGTAATTTTTTCTATGGCATGCAGTACAGCCTGTCCATTGAATCTGCATAACAATCGAATTGTCGGTGAGAGATTTTGTTTTGGGTTGAATATATTTTGCATGGAAATCCGGAGAGGTAGGGAGAGTATTTCGTATATTAGTAGGATTGCTCGATGTATAGAAAAAATGTAGAATCATGAGCACCGGAAATATATATAACAAGACCGCGACGCACAGACATCCCCCAGAGGGGTGTTTCTCACCCTCCTCGTGCAGCACATGCGAATTCATGTAAATCTCTCGAATCGTACTACACTTTTCTCTTCTTTACACTCACCACATACGCATGACGCTGTACGAATATCGGAAGATAAAAAAATGGAGTGAAAATAACGTATATCGTGGAAATTGCAATTGATATGTTCGAGCTGCTGAAAGTTTACCAGATATATTCTTCAGCAAAGCAAAAAAAAAAAAAAAAAAAGGAACACAATATCTCTGCACTATATTCATCGAGGAAACGAAATCTCTTTAGAGTTTTAACCTAATTTTTTATTATTCCATAAATGCAGATTTTTCAGCAACCCAAATACCTTTTCAAATTCACTATGTAAAATGATCAAAGTTTCCAATTATCTCACGATTTATTCTACCGATGAACAAAGAAATGACAATGTTTATCGCTTCCTAAATGCTCACGTGTCTGTTCACACGAACGTGAAATTGCATCGACTCAGCGGTAAACGATAAAATTTACATTTCTCACAAACTATAACTATGTAGGTTTATTACAACAGCAAAAAACGATATTTTCATTGGCCGAACGAGTAATTAAATGATTAATTTTCTGCTTCACTAATCTAGAATATAATATTTATAGAAGTGCAGTTTCGATCGGAATGATGCAACGTCCACGAGAAACAGAAATCAACTGACGATTCCATTACAGCGAATATGATTTAACAAGGTTTTCAATAACGATGATATTTCATTAATCGGAATACTAATCGATCTTGTCTGGGTATTTGACTGAATAACTACATAAACACCAATTGAAAACGAAGTTTTTGTTATCAATAAATCAATCGATAATGTTTTTATATACGCAACAAAATGTATAGATATTTGTAATAAAGATTGAGTATAACGAGAAAAACGATAGCAAAATCTACGCTTCACAAAATGAAGTATTTTAAAAGCTCATTTGCTCTGCACGCCTATCGTATTAATACAAATCATTAATCGTCGAAAAACACTATAGTGATATTTGAAAACGAAATGAAGAATTATTGGTTCATTTGCTTCGCAAACAAGTTCATAATGGCTGAAAAAAAATAACTTCCTTTAATTAATTGTCCCAGTGAGAATGCAATAAAAAAAGCTGTAATACAGTAGCAAATATCTAGGCTCGAAAATATACAGATACACGAGAAGAGATTTTCAGTACTCGGTTCGATATATTGGTCGAGCGATTACGCGCGATAATCCAATGGGCTTTACCCGCATACGCGTACATCATACACACATATTGGCTTATGCACATTTCTCTCCTTCCACATTTCCTGCCTTTGGACGTCCCTGTGGTTTTATTCTCTCACAGACGAGGTAAATTCCGTGTTTGCATTTTCCGATATGCCTGATCATCGTAGCGAAGTGTTGCAACCAGTAATATAACAGTTCACAAGGGGTTGAGTGGGGGGGGGGGGGTGGCGAGGCCGAAACGGAATAATTAGCGCTCACTGAATCTACTCGACGCAATTCGTACTAATTTTATACCCCATAGCATTCTCTCTTTCTCTCTCTCTCTCTCTTTTTCTCACTTTCCTGCTGGCAATATAAACATCAATTTTGTACATATTCGTATTTCGAACATTGACTCTGTATAAATTCTGATAAAATGTCTCGATATAATAGAAAGCAAATTCCCTATAAATTGATTATATGCCACAAAACATAGGACAGTGAGTTGAAAACGTCATGCGAAATGATTTTATAAGTGAAATTGGGTTGTCGAAAATCGTTGAGGATGACGTTTGTATCGCATAACTTGTGTTGTTTACTTTATCATTATTTGAGGAGATTCTCGACCATTTTGAATATTTTTTTAGTATAAATTGACTGATAGAAAAATAATTGCAAAAATGTTGTCACATCTCTTCCCTATAACGAATTTTTGATGATTACTATTTATTTATGTAAAAATCTATATTTCCTTAACTGTATGGAATGTGGTGGGCCTGCCAGTGGAGGAGTTAATTCATGAGATTAAATTTTTTTTGTCTAATTGAGAGATCCTTGACGATTATGTGAAAGAATGAAAAAAATTATTATGTTTATACTCACTTAATCCTGTTGTATACGAGTAATTCTGCAATTTCACGTCCTAGTCTTGAATATAAAGTTTCGACGAACACGAGAACTTTTGGATCTATCCTGAGACGAGCTTCGCTTCGATGATCCGGTGCTGATGGTAATCTCGTTGCTCCTCTCAGAGTTGAGCATCGTATAGAAGGTTCGGGCCTCGTGTCTCGATGAATGAGGCTGCAAGAAGCAAAACATAACAAAATTATCGGAAAAGTCGTTAAAAATATGTTGTTAAATATATCGATTAATTTTTTTCCACGTCATATCAGTAAAACAAGAGTTTTGTGTACTTTGGTCTTCGATATTACCTCCTGATCATCTTACTGAATTGGCAACGAATTGAATGTAAAAGTTCTGATTTTTTCGCACGTTTTTTTTACAAACTATTTGTATAATTGAGGATTGTTACTTTTGTTTATTTTTTAGATACGTCGGGAAAGTGACAAGTGACAGACTTCTATCTGGGAACGTAAGTCTCTTTTCTTTCTTTTTTTTTTTTGTCAAAAACAGCACGGAACATGTAGAAGCACATATCTATATTTAGCACCCCATGATCAGACAAGAAGGGATGATTAAGTACGATGAAGGTAAATTTGATGGATGCACGGATAAGCGATGGGTTATATCGTCGCTTCGACAAAACGTGTGTAGAGACGTAGCGCGTGAAAGCCCGATAAGAAAGAGAGAAAAAGAAGAAAAGAGAGTAAAGAGAGAGATGAGGACCGGTGGTAGTTGCCACACAAGAGACGTGAGACTCTCTTTTCCCAATCGGTTAATCGATAGAACGCTGGGACGGTGCGGATAAGAAAAATGATCGGAAACTCTCGAGGCGATTGCGGCGAGGTCTTCTATCTCTCATGGTGCACACGCCGGTTCTTGAGAAATGAACCGTCCGGAGGTACTGATAAAAGCCGCGGAAGAGAGCGTTCACCCGATCCCAAACCACTTGAAGCGCATCTACTCTCGTGTCTTATCGAGCGTTTCAACGATAAATTCAAGATTTTTAGATGAAGGATCTCTACGTATTTCAATTATAGTAGCACGGGACTCCGTTATCGATATATATAAAGTTACAGACAAGGCATAAGAAGTTTTGTCTAACCGTAAAAAAAGAGATTGATAGGGTGAAAAATAGAGATAGAAAAGGAGAGAAGGTTCCATGTCGTGTCTAACGACGATTTAAATCGAATAAATTTTTTCCTCGTCAACGGAACATCATTTAGAAACTGTCTTATCTCTTTTTTTTTCCTTATCGAAGAAATATGCAAATTCTCATTTGCCAACGGCGTATCAGATCTGAAATTCATTTCGCACGTTATTGCTTCCTCATTTTTTTTATCTTCGCTGGCCAAAATAACGTGAAGGGAGAATCGAAAAGATTCATTCGTTTTGATTTTTCATACAGCACGACTTTGTGTGCGACTGCTATGCGTTAAAAAAAAGAAAAAAAAAACAGTCAATTGAGGTCTTTATGGTTACGAGTTACTTTGAGTCTGGTCCCGAAGCAATTACTCGCAAATTGAGGAATTATATGTCTTTTGTGTCGCAACGAGCAAAGTTTTCCGATGATTTACCACTTGGAATTTTTTATTCTGCTCGATCGTTCAGGCAAAAAGGTTCTGTCGATATAGACATCTTCATAAAGTGCATTATATTAAATGATCGATTTTCTGCGTTGAATCTATTAAAAACTCATTCTTGAATTTTTTCACTTCTCGGTTTTCTAGTTCATGGTAAAGTGAACGTGGAAATGCTACGAGTGTGAAAATTTCTGGACTAAAACCTTTTTGTACAGGCACTTTCCACGGGCAGCTCTCCTGATGGTCATGCAGCTTTGTACTCTTCCCATCACGAGTCTCTCCCTTTTCCTGGTGATCTTCTTTTTTCGTCTTTACATGCTCTTTGATCATCGATTGAATTAGGCGTATTATTTTTTCTCCACACTCGTTTGAGCTTAGCAAAAAACGCTTGCAACACTTTTTTAAAATATTCTCTTGGACTACACGTTTTGTGAGAGTGAAAAAGATGATAATATCGTTTCCATTGCATGGACGAAAATTAATGGCTGTTTATATATATATATATATTCATAAGAAAATCAAAATGGCGAACACGATTTTCCGAGCTTTCGAAGGTCCGGTTGCAGGAAAGTCTAACTACAAAGTGTATGTATATGTTTAGATATATTCTCATCGAAGTTTTTTTCGAGCCTTCGGATATTCATGTGACGACCGCTATCGGTTTTCGTCGAACGCAGTCTTTCTCTTTCGACTCAAAAAGTACGGTAAATACGGGGGATACTTTCAAATCTACATGTTCGACTGTTGCAAAAATTTAATATTGATACGCGACTGTTCTGCAATGGTGATCACTTCGCTGTATGCAAGTAAAATCAAATGCATCCCAGGTTTCCTGGATATATATAAGTGAATATTTCTCATGCTACATTTTTTTTTGTGATGCGGTTTCCATATAACGTTGTACTCTTCGCTACAAAGCCTTGTATTTGCGAGCTAAAGTAATGAAAAAAAGTTACATTTTCTGCTATTCAAGATGAAGATTTTTGGCATCGTTTTTGCTGCATCATGTAAACATCTGGGATAAAGGGCGTTTTTTTTTTACTCCAGCCAGGTGCACGTACCAGAGTTTCAATGCGGAATCAAATACTCAGCGTTCAGTTAATGCGGGGTTCATGCTCCGGGCATTCACGTTGATGATCCTTGTTGTTTCAAGTTTATTCCATCAGTTGTGGCGTTTGCTTTTGTACAGAGCTCAGAAACTATTTTTTTTTATCAGATTTTTGTTTTTCAAAGCTTTCGACAGCTTTGCACTTCATGATTGGGTTTGTTTCTTTCGACTTATTCCAAACGTGAACAACAAGAAGGAGCATTTCCATCATTTCAGTTCTTTCGTTAAGATATTCCTCTCATGAACTCGCATATTTTACGAGATAACAGATCTTTTACATGATGAAATAAAAATACATCTCATTTACTGCAAAAATATCAAATCAAGTTACAGAAGTTAACTTCATTATGTTTTTTTGATAGTTTTAATAAAATATTTATCGCGAAGCTTTTTTCGCCCGTTTCAAATTGGCCCACATTTTTACCAAAGCTACTCTGAACTTCTTGAGAATTTCCGAAAGTTTTTGATTACTGTTTACTGCAGCGACCAATTATTGGTTTTGACATTTTTTTTGAAGATCCAGTCTCGTTTATGAACGATCAAAGCGGGCTCTACTTGTCTGTCCGAAAAGTACGACCCACCGCGGAAGGAATCGACTGCGAAATTTGAAGAAATTTTTTAAATTGATAGTTTTAGGTTTTATCGATCATTATTATTATTGAAGTTAGAATAAAAATGTTTGAAATATCGTGCGCGGGTAAAAAAGCTGGATCGAACAATGTGAGAGTTTATTAGACCTCCGGTATTCCAATTACTCTCGTTACTCTTGAACATTCGACGAGATTCTGGCTCGTGCTTGAACTATCTAGCTCCAGCGTACGTTAGAGACGTTCTGTACGTGATTTATTGCGTCGTTACTGTGAACTCTCGGGTGTTGCAGTATAGTGGATTCGCGTGTCGCTCGCAGTTAACGCTAGTATTATCGCCAAACGTAATGTTTCTCCCTTTCGTCTCAAAATATCTCTCAAAGTGTGCAGTGTGCGCGTAACGTGTTTCGATCTTTGCACATATCGGACTATCGTTTTTGGGAGTGTAGCTTTTAGTGCGTTCTTAATGGTTCCATATTATGATGTAGCGATAGAGAAACAATTATGAAGTCAACAATAATGAACCAGTTCTTGTTCCATGAAGAGTGAAAAATGAAAAATTGCCGTTGTAACAATTGAAAGAGAGAAAAACGTTGAATTTCTCAGAGTTTTACTCAGAAAAAAGTAGATTCTCATGAAAACATACAAAATTTTATTATTGTTTCCTTAAAAACTCACATTTTGCACAGTCAAAATTACCTGAACCTGCAATGATAATTTTTCGATTGTAATTTTCCACGTGTACGATTTAGAGACGACTTTTTATGCCCAGACAGTTAAACGTTCTTCATTGGTGCAATTTTATCAATTTAACATTAAAACAACACATTTTGAACGAACGTGATATTATGTGGGAAAAAAAAATGAATTATTATGGTGCATCTATGCGAGCACACGAAGGGAATTAAAATTGAAAATTTATCGTGCAGTAATAGTGAGGAGAGGAGACGATCTGCATTGTTCGAGATTATATTGAACAAATCGCAAATTTTCATGAATATAAAATCAAATTTGTTGTGTAGGGTTAACAATTTTTACCAGACCATTCAGTGAATTTTGATATCCAGTTAATTTTACCAAACATCGATTCGACACTAAATATGCATAATATTAAAAACTTTATATTATATTTACAAATGAATGGCTATAGCAACCTAATTAATTCAATTTCGTTGCTAAACTTGATAATTGAATCATACGGGAATATTAATCGGCTATAATTCTCGGTAGACATTTGAACATTTCACTAATTGAATTTTGTTGCGATTCAAGAGAACGCCCATTGTGATTCTGTCATAAAGCGATTCCCTAATAATAGGATTTCGAACCATTCATCGGGAAGGCTTAAATGGGCTTTTGTCATTTGACCATAAACTGCGTAATTGCACAAAAAAAAAAAAAATAGGTCTAACAAATCGTCACAAAAAGCTACTTCGGTAGCGTCAATCGTCAAACCATCGGAATACATCACGATCGAATTTTTTTGATGAGTTTTAAAAAATTCTTGATTATTTTTGTACCCTGTGATTTTCGGAATAGAACTGCACGTCGAATTTCAACCAAATTAATCATTCTAATACGTATTGATATAGAGGAGTCTGCACGAAGAATAAATGTTGACTTATTTTACATGGTAGAACCTATAAATGTATAAACTATTTCGACTGGTACATCCACAAAACGTCGGTGTATTTTAAATTTAGATACAGTGGACATAGAGCGAGAGAAAATGTGTGCGATTCTCGGGGGAGGAACTGCTGTTAGTTCGTTCGTTGGCCATAGAGAGAATGAGAGAGGGAGAGAGAGAAAGAAAGAGACAGAGCTTGCAGCTACGGGGTGTATACTCACAAAATACACCACCCCAAGCACTGAACGTCAACACGAGTTAATAGTGTCTATGTATGTGTGTGTGTGTGTGTGTGTGTGTGTGTGTATATAGCAGAAAGCATGGAAAAGTGGGGGGTCTTTGGGAGGTTCAAATAAAGAGTGAGAAGGAGAGCGAGAGAGGGAGAGATGGAAAGATATGAGAAGTCTGTTCGTGTCTGTAACGTGAACCTCGTGCGATAGAGTCATAGTTTTCAGAAGATAACGCTGGTTTGATAGCGAGCATAACACGAGGCTCTCATATGGGATCAAGCTCGTTTCAATCTCTCTTTCTCTCTTACTCTCAAGTGCAATGGATGATCGTTTTGGCGCTAGAGGGCGAGAGGAAAAGCTTCAGTATTCGGAGTATAGCAAACACTGCTAGAGCTCATGCTCTTTCTCTTTTGCTCCACTTGCTTCACTTGGTTTATCTCATTTCAAACATATTTCTAAAGCTGTTTAAACATGTGTATTTATATTAAACTTGACACCTCATGTATATCTATGTATATAGAACCTTACATCGATGTTTGTAGACAAACTACACATCATTATCAGTAGCCATATTGGGATAATATCGTTCTTTTACGTCCTTACAACGTACAAAGCGGACCAAAGAGCTTTAACTGTGCTACAGCACGAAAGAAAGTATCCCTTGTATGATCTTCCACAGTGGACTTTTTCTATGGGGGATACATGCATGCACGAGATCTGCGTGTTTGAGCTACGATTTTGAACACCACGTTCCCGCACATCTCTTGAATAAAGTATACGTTTACCAGAGAAACGAATTTTCCTTCTCTCTTTCTTTTGCTTCTTCTTTTTCTTCCTTCTTTCTTTCCTATCTTTTTCTTGCTCCCTTGCACTCTCGTCATTTGCGAAATTTCTTATTTCACCACTTTCTTATACCTATAGATTTCTACGTAGCGTATATAAAGAACAGTTATGTCTATATACGAAACTCTCTTTCTCTCTTTTTCGTTCCACCTTTCCTTCCCTCTTTCAACTTTGCCCCAGAATATAGCGGAACGATGACTCATCCATATCAAAATACTATTTGCATAAACCGATAAGAAGTCGATACATTCATGTCCAAACGTTTTACTAGCATATCACCCAGAGTTACCGCTTAAAGTTGTTGCGATCCAGACGGAAAATAATGTGGGAAAATATCTTCAGGATTATAATATCGTCGAAATTCATTTCACTTTAAACATTTTTTTTTTTTTCACCATTTGTTTCGAGTAGTAGTGCCGACACGTTGAAATATCATCGAACATGGAATCGATTATTTGTAAAATATGATAGAGTATTTTTCATCATATCATAATTAAGAGGTCTATGAGTTTTCAATACAAAATTTAACACTTTAAAGTTAAACACAAAATTTGAACGAATTATTTAATTTTACTACGGAAGATTCATTTGTGTATACTTATTATTATTTTTAACGAAAAATGAGCATAATTTTTATGTAACATTACGGCGAATCCTTGAAATATACGGCGTCGTTTTTTTCAATGTTCTTTTTTTTTCTTTTATTAAATGAACTAAATCCAGACGACAATGGACATCACTCGCTCTTTTCCTGTCAAGGAAAAATTCTTGTTATTCTTTTCAACTTTTCGTTGACTCACTGGGTCATATTGTAATCCAAGTAATCCAAGTTTAATTGTTCGAATAGAAACCTTTTTCAGAAGTCCACGATTTTTCAGAAGATAGCACGATTTTAATTCGAAAAAAATATCGTTTTTCATGTACACATTCCCGATAATTAATGTTAAAAATATTAAAAATTGAATTAATTATAATTTTTTTAAAGTGGAGTGCCCACTTTTTCAGAAGCCACAGTTTTCGATGATTTATTTTAACAATAATATTACTATTATAATTTTTATGAGAAAAGAAATCATTAAAATTTTCTTTGTCATTCTGACTAGAAATGTTTCCATTTTTTCCATTTAAATTCACTGCCCTGGTTTGTTTCCGACCGCTATTGATAATTTTTACAATATAATAACTGGAGAATTCAATAGTCACATGCCTTGGAAAATTCAAATTGGTAATGAAACATTTGATGGCATAGCAACGATTCAGGCTTGAAAAATTTCTCCCTCATTTCATTTGGTATTGTCCTCCGGCGATTCCCGAATTTCAATTTTTTTTTCTCCCTGTTTCTCTTTACCCCATTTCCAAATAGTTTATCGGTTCGACGATCGATCAGTAAATTGGTTCGTTGCTGTTTTATTGTGCGGGGTTGCCAACTACGCTATGTAGTCGGTCGTTCATCACTGCATCAACGGAAATTCTTTTTTTTTTTATGTCAATTGTACGTGGGAAGAAAATCGGTGGTGACGGTGACTCGAGGCTTCTCTAGTTCGTGTAAAAATAAGACGAGCACGATAGCGAAAGGAAGATAGAGGTGTTGCAAAAAATTAGGAACGAAAAATCGTTCTCGACTGACCGTTGCATCACTGAGAAAAAAGAGACATCTCCTGTGATGCGACAGGACACCCACGAGACGGCTGATAAATTCTTCCGGCAATTTACGAGGACGTTCGTGCGACGAAACTGATTCTGACCAGTCCCTCTTCCCTTGCTATATTTCTTTCTATCTCTTTTCTCTCTCAATTTCTTGGCAATCCAAAAATCGATCTATCCTACGACAATTTCGATTTCTTTGATTTATAATACACTTGGAAAGACAATTTACCATTTTATTCCTCTTGTCAATCAAAATCTGCTACTATTTATTTGTTTCCGTCCATAATTATCTGTCGTAAGCTAGTATAAACGTATGAAAAGTGTATTAAATTTTCGGACGCAATGACCTTTCAGGGACCTTTTCTCAGTGTAAAATTACCAAAAAATGTAGACTCTCATACACATTTTATTAAATTTTTGTCGCGAAATTCGAATGCTTTGGGTCACTAGAGCCTTTTTTATAAAAAATATTTCACTGGCTGCGGAGACGGGCCCTTAAGTTCAATAATGAGCTACGGACAAAGAATTTCCAATTTAATACAATAGCAAGTCTGTTACTTAATCACATTTTCGATATTATTAAAGGTAGCAAAATATGTGTGGCATATCATGAAATTCAGTCGTCGATACCACACCACAGTGGAAACGAAATGTGTACAATTAACAAGGAGAACTCGAATGGAAATATCAAAGCGAGTGTGGATTGAAGCACTGCGATCCTTTACGAGGAATTTGTGGTCTACCATAGGGGTCATACGCTTGATGGTACCTTTGAAATATTCATGTACCAATGGAGAGAGAGAGAGAGAGGAAGAATGCATGTGAGATCAGACGAGTTGGCAATGGTGGTTATATTGTACAACCTGCACCCACAACGCCGAAAGCTATAGGAACGTGATTTCAGTGCCATTTTGGCAGAACTAAGAGTTATACGTATTTTGCATTGAGTGCCATGCAATTAATGCGTCATTACAGCTCTTGGTCGCCACCGCGCCAAGAGACTAGAGAGAACTAGAGAAAGGGGAGGATTCGATAATTTCTGTATATGCAATCCATGAACACATGAACACACCAACATTGAGCAGGGCACAGTGAGAACTCAAGAATTGGTTTGCCACAAACAAGTTAAGTCTTAGAGAATTAACTTCCCTGTAATGGCGTCTGTTGTGCGGAGTAAATTATCGATTAACCCTTTGAGCAATGCGGAATGTTCGGTGATTTTCGGGTCCATAGATTATGTATATGAACTATAAAAATTTGAAAATTAAAAATTATTGTTTCTTTATTTTATTAAATAAAAAATAATGTTCGAAGAATTTTGAACCATTTTTGTGAAATTTCTAGGACTGTATTGAGTTTGTGAACAAATTGTCATTCCACTTTTCATAGTAGTTTATGAGCAAATGAATTCTTTCGTGAAAAATTACGAAATTTGGATATTTATTTTCGTGTATGTGGTATTTGTGCAATTAGCAAATGATAACTGTTTGAACTTTTTTTTGTATTAAAAAAAAAAGAGTTATTTAAGAATTAAAAAGCTGCAAAAAAAATACTGGGATAACGTAAGGCCCGAGGCCTCAATTCATCAAATTACTGTCTCAATTTGCATTACATTGATTCCTTTGTGCACCACTGTACTGTATATTAAGCGATGGTCCAGATGAGCTCGTCTAAGTCAAGTGTTCAGGTAAACCAAGAGAGATTTTTTGGAGATGATAAGTTTACCAAGAAGAAGAAGACGAAGAAGCAGAACTCCCCAAGAGCTACGATTCTCTGCTAAAGCTACGTTTTCCTGCACATATATACATGCATGCAAGAGGCTGTTCTGTACATGTTACATACTGAAAGTTTCCATGTAATGGTGCAGTAACACGCGAGGCCACAGGTCTCCAGCAAACCTCGAAGAACTTTAACATCGGAAATGTTGCTACGTGACCACACGACTCTCTGGAAGATAGCTATTGCTATATGTTCTTACAGTTAAGCACACCCACGTATGTCTAGCTCCTTCCTCCTCTTGGTTTTTTTTTATTGTTAGTGAAACAATGGACAAATGAACAATTTAACGAATTTCTCAATATTGATGGAACCAGAAACCGATAAATTGTCTTTTTCGATTGAAATTATAGTCGCAGTATACACAGATTATGACTTTCGTTTTTACTCTTTATGTTCTTCCTACCGGAATATTGTGGATTGGTTAATTATTGCTATTTGATTCAAAAAACACACATTACTCGATTAAAACGATGCCAGAATAATGTTGAAATCAAATATCATATTTCGTTAGCGTTTTTCTCTCATGGTTAAATCTGAATACAGTTGAAATCAAATATTGAAGAGGGAAAATATGATTTTCCAGGATTCGATGCATTGACCCAATCATAAAACGGCTCATATCGGATATCGAGTAAAGAGGAATTATTTTTTTGTTGAATAGTCAAGTCAAACATTTGAGGTACGTTTGCAATTCAAATATTATTTTTCAATGATCTATATATGATGTTTTTGTTACTATCTGCTGATAATATTTGTCAAGTACATTGAAAAATAAACCCTCTCCATGTGCAATGTTGATCTTCAAAAAAAAATACAATTTGTCTGGATTGTAAAATAGAAATCTGACATGAAGAAAAAATATGAAAGTCATTCGCTAATAAAAACTCAATGACATATTCACTTTTGAAGTTGGCGTATCGTTGAACGAAAATCACTTCTTTTTAGGTATTTTGCGTAAATGTATGAAAACCCATTGAATCAGAAATCGCAGTTATGTGTCCACGACTTTTATAATCTTTCGAATCTGTCTGAATTTTGTTATCATTGAGGATTCTAGCCTATATGCTAGAACGTGTTCCCAGGCGGATTACGTCGAATGCAAAACGCATAAAGAGTGAAAGAGAAGAAGAGATGTTGAGAGAGAGAGAGAGAGAGTGGGTTTGCATTTTCGAGAGCTTGCAGAGAGAAATGAAGACGTGCTCTCGTGCGGAAGAGACACCAAGGCAAGAGCAGAAGAGCGGGGAGGTTGAGAAGAGTGTAGGTCGACCGATTAAGGTCGACGAGAGAGCCAGAGAGTCGAGTTAAGCCGCAAAGTTCTACTTCAGCCAAATCGTTTGATCGAAAGTCGATTCCGCTGATAGCTCTCACTATCATGATACGATTTATATACACATATATATTATATATATTCAAAGTACATAATACATGAGCTCTTATATACTACGAGTTCTCGAGAGCTCACGACGTTTTCTCAAGGGACTTGGTAAATATATATTTTTACCTAAACGGTGATCATGTTACTTTGAATATGTGTATACGTGCCTAAACAAATAAGCATTTATATTTTCTTCGATATCCTATACAATCTTTATCCTATGGGTTACAGAGTTTTACCCCTTCCAATATCGTTAAAAAAAAGTTTCAATATATTAAACGAGTGTATGAAATTGGATTGAAAATAATATGAAAAAATATGATTTACAACATGTTCAATAACATTAATATTTAAGAATAATTCTATGGGCCTGCAATTCAGCGAAGGTACAAAAATTCGCGATCCACTTCTTGTTCGTAGACGTGGTCATAGTATTCAGTCTGAATAATAAACCTTCTTGGGGTCCCGACTCAATTTATGCACATCCAGAGCACAATTCGTATGTGAGAAATGTTTCCACACTTTGCACCACGTACTGGTCGGAAATATCATTCTTATTTAATTCAAATACAGCTTTTTTGTTGATGAATTAAACAGAATTTTTGTTAATTCATGTTTCAATTAAATCAAATAAGTGTTGCTTATTGATTTATTGATTTCATGATTTTCGGAATAATAGTTTTCCTTTGAATTGGAATGTCAATGCTCCATGATAGTTTTTAAAGTTAATCCTCATCTTTGCAGGAATATAGTCAAATGAAAATGGATTATTGGGAATTGTTTGAATTCATAGAACGCTCGGAAGTAATTCTATCCGTTCTAATTAATATGCATTCGCAATTGTTGTTAACTTAATTATTAAAATTTTTAATACAATTATCTCGTAGAACGAAATGACAAAATTTAATCTCGGATCTCTTCCGTGGCAAATTTATTCGTAACATTTATCTTTTGTTCAATATTCCATCGCGCGTATAAATTATGTCAGTACATTCAATATTCATACGTGAATCGTATTTTGAACGTGTGTCGTATGTCAAACAGTTATTTCAACACGTCCTCGTCGCAGTGTCTCGATCATCGCAATTTCACGATTGCGTTCGTTCTCTCTTGTCTATGTGAATCTCCTATACAGCCGTGATTTTATGCTTATAATACACGCTATTATTTGGAATGTCATTCTTTTTTCATTTTGTTTCATTTCAAACGATGAATAAACGTGAATGCATAATAATCGAGTGAATGGTACTCGTCGTTTCAAGCGATCGCCGAATCAACAAATATATCGGTAGCAATGCTGTTACAATAAACAGAACAATTATTTTTAGTTCATCAATTCATATAAAAGAATCGCGTAAAATTCTATTGTTCAGAATGGGAATGAATTTCTTGATTAATGATTATTTGCTGTACTAAAAAAAAGTAATTTCAATCGACAAGATAATGCACGAGTTTTTATAATGTTTTGTCGAAATTAGTTGATTGTTGGAGAATTGCTGTGATAAAGTAAATCTTTGGGGGAAATTTGTAAGAATATTATTTATCAATTTATTCTTAATCTTATAGATCAGCGATGGGAGAGAACAAAATTTGTAAATTGAGAGAAATGTGTCTCGTAAAATTGGGAAAGCACCAGGGTCTATTGCGGGAATAATAAAGGGAAATAAGGGTCGGGGTGCATACAGAAAAAGAAGGGTAGAAGCTCCATTTAAAAAAAAGGCAATTGGGTTCAATAATTGGGATCCTAAACAATGGAGCGCGATCGGTCAACCATACTGCACGTATTGGGCGATTAAAGAGAGAAAAGAGAAAACCGGAAATGAGTGTGAGAGAAAAAGAGAAAAAAAAAAGATAGAAGAGGAGCTTTTTTTCTCGCATCGTTTCACTTCGTACCATTCCCAGCGCTTTTCCCATCTCCTATCCTGTTAGCGACACATCTCCGCCTGTATATATCCCATATACACGCAAGCAAACGAGATGTGCGTTCATGTGAATCTATTCACATAGAACAAGGCCATTCGATCCCGGGTAGGAAAAAAAAAATTATTGGATATCGAGTTCTATATACACTTCCCAAATATATCGCTACTAAACATGGATATCATGATTGCCGGACTATTTTTATTCCCTCAATCGTAGTATTTTTTATTCAGAAACTTGCCTTTACCTGCTGCTTTTTCTATGTCGCATTGAATTTCAAGCAAATTTGATTTGCCCTCAATCATAACTGCTATTGGATATCGAATCATAAAGCAAAAACCACATTGAAAATATGTTTCGTAAAGCAATTCTTCTTTTCATGAAATCCCGCTGTCAAGTACCAACTATAAGTCCTGTAAATCAATCAAATCTGGACTACGTTTTTCCCTGTAATTACAACTTCACTAGTACATCTCGGCGATGAGAGATTTGACAAAAAACCGTGGTGTTTGAAGCAAAAATATTCGTATGAAGAATTTTCGAGTGATTCAGCGTTAATTCAGACGAAATTAACTCGTTAACGGTATTTATTCTCGCAATAAAGATTGCAGTGTGCCAGCGCAAAGAGAGTCTTATATATAAACGTTATAGATATACGTTTATATCTATAGTTATGAAAGAGAGCTCGCGAAAAGTTTGTAACGTGGGTGGCTAGTTTACGGTGGAACGTTGGACGAACGGCCGCAAACTACTTTGGTTGTATTATAACTATACCGCGAGAGAGTTTGCTCAGTTTCGTTCATACCGTGTACGCGAAACAACAACCATGCCTGAGGATCTCATAGCTTGCCATCTCTCGTCTGAGCTTCAGCCTCCGAACCTCGTTACCGGTTTCCTCGTCTCGGATTACTTCCTTTGAGCTGCGTGTCTCTTCATCGCTCCCTCTCTCTCTCGCTCTTTTTGCTTGTCTCTCTCACTCTTAAAGGTACTTGCTGTATGGGTCTCGGCTAGGGCTAATTTCGTCCGTAGGCACGTGATTAGAAGCGTGATTAGCGTACTTCCGAGGTTCACCCGAACTGGTGGCCGCAAACATCCAATCCAGAACAGCACATACTCCACACAGAATGTGTACCACGTAGACATGCAGATAAAGCATTGCAAGCGTGCCACAACTAGCCACAAAATGTCCATAGTTCTATAGACCGTTTATTGTTCGTTCGACCTTGATATTTTCAGCAAAGTATTAATATTGGATGCAAACATTCTCAGTAACGTCAAACATGAGATCATTTGATCTCCTTGATCAAATATCCGTCCGTATCGCTTCGGCGGAGGTTTGGCATCGTTCTTTTTTATGGGATTTAAAAAAATTAAAGATATTCAATAAACTACCTACAGAATTTGATTCTTGTTATGTTGTCTATAAAATTATGAGACGATCGTTAAGAATAGAAGTTCGTGTTAATGTAGTAGTCTGGCCACAGTCACGTTCGAGTTGGAAATTGTCGGGGCAACATCAGGTTCTCCAGGAATACTTATAAATGGTGCGTTGAATATGAATTATTAAGGACCTTGTACGTCTTTATCAGCGTAGCTCCCATTAAAAACAATTATAACATTAATCATGATAACAGAGTTAGTTTTCTTCGATATAAGTCAAACATTTTCATCATGAATCGTTCGAAAAATAAGTATCATATACAAACATTAAATCGATTTAAAGTTGGCAATTTTTTTTTTTACATCGATTCGATTTGTTAAAAAAATTTTAAACTCTATGAAACTTTTAATGAATAATTTATAATTTTGTATATGATTTGAAGTTTCGTGGAATGCACCTGCACTTATAGGTTGTCATTATGGGTGATTGATTTATCGAATGAATTCTATCCATTTTTGGCCCATTCGCCAGCCGTCGAGCGTTTTAATTGACCACATACTCGGTCACACGCGAAAGTCTCTAACGAGGGCTTACGATTGAACCGGCCTGGAGAGTCGTGTTTGATGAGGCATCGTATCAAAAGGTTAGTACCAGTCACAGAAGTTGTAAACGCGATATATCGAGGCTTTCGGGTTTCACGATACATATTTGCATGTAGCGAGAGGCCCTCGAGAATTCATGGTTGTAAACCACAAATGATGGGGACATCATCAGCCCGAATACGTGTGTTCTCTTCCTAAGAGCTCTACCAGTAAGGACGCACGTGCTAGGTCATTGTATTTATCCATGCGAATCCCAAATGCGTGAATGGGTGGAACAGACCACACGTCATTCACGCAAGAGTCCTTTGAATTGGAGGGAGCATCACATTCTCCAATATATTTTTTTGCTATGAGATTGTGACTATAGATCGAGTGAGATGCTGCATAAAAATCTGCAAAAAATTACGTTGTTCAGAGTTTAAAAGATTCAAAAGTTCAAGAGCAGTTGAATTTTGGTTGACTATTTAATTAAAAATGTATTCCGCACGTCGTTCAAAAGGCTAATAGGCTCGTTGTTGAACTCGTTATTGTCAGATCTGGTTGAAGGCTAAATCAAATCGGCTCGAATACAAAGTTCAAAAGAATGTCTGATAAAGACAACATTAACATTTAAACCGTACGGACGTTAATAATAAGTGCTTCTAATATTCAGTGAACGTTGACAATGTAGCGTTAATATTGAACGGCAGGGTCTAATTTACGCGCGTAATTAAATGAAATCTATAATAATGGCACGTAATTAGTGACGCAGCGGTAAATAAACAGTAATAGTGAGAGTTGTGATTAATAGCAACGATCTACGTAATGAGTACGATGGTTATGAGGCCGTCATCAAAATTCAATATAAAAATCATTCTTATTAAAAGCGTGCAATTTGTTCCCTAAGTGAATGAATAAATAAACAGTAGTTTGTATAAACGTGTGCTATACGATGGAGGCCAAACTACTAGTCATATACATATAAAAATGATCGCTTATATTGAATGCAATAACGTGAACAAGTTTTTTTGATCGGTACATTGCTCGACCCTGAAATGTCACATCAGAGTAAGAGTCTCAAGACATTCGAACGCTTTGAAGTTGTATCAATCATTTATGTTTATTTTCTACCGGAAATCATCGACTGTGGATTCATTGAATTCGTAACTTGTACGATATTTGCTTGTATAAAACTTCGTCGATCGTTGATAAAAAAATAAAAAATAAACGTTCAATTCGATAAAAATGATGAAAACGCAAAAATAATTCATATAAATCTAACGTTTTCAGTCGCCAAACAAAAATTGAACTACGTACTTCATTGATTTTTAGTCATCACTTTGTATCATTGATTTCTAGAATTATCTGAGCTGTAGTTTCCCCCTTTTTTCCACTTCATTTAGCGATCGGATCGTCGAGAATCGAATATGTTGAATAACTCGCGTTTAGAACATTGACAGCGTTGTCAATTTTTCGGTAGCCCTGAATAGAGCAGACTTTTGAAGTCCACTATTTTCTCAATGATAGAAATCCCTCTCGCACACACATTTAACAGACGTATGTATAGTATACACTACATCATTCTGTCACACACGTATATGGAAAGGGCATTACGTTCAATATGCAATACGAGCACGGAGAAAGTGCGAGACCCGAGAAACCGTAGGGATATCGAATTTGGCGCGTGAGGGCGAAGCAACCAAAGTTGTATGTATTCTAATAATATATATACATATATATATATGGAATGGACATATAGAACGATGTACAAGCGTGAGAGCGACTTGAATTGACAGTGATTGGGCGTGCAAGAAACATCCGTTGGCGTTTCGAGGTTCAACCTTTCTCTCACCCTCTCTCGTTCTTTCTCTATCTTTCTCTTCCTCTCTGTCTCTCTTTCTCTCTTCAGGAGAGTCTGTGTATGTGTTTACATATGTATATGAACAGACGTGTATACAAACTATATATATACGATATAGATAACACTGATTCTTGAAGATGTGACCGCAGCTTCGACGTTGTCGAGATGCTTCACTTGCCACACTTTCAACATTTTGGGAAAGTCCACTGGACATTTTTTACTGGATATACGTCCACAATCTAAATAATGTACATCACGAAAAAAAAACTTACATTTATCCCAGCAAACTAGATCAAATACTGTAAAGTCAAACAAATTGGAACGAAGGAAGGATGAACTCTAATGAGGAGTTTGGAATTTTAATTAAGGTCTACGCTACAGAAATGTTAAATTTATAATAGTCAATGATCAATAATGTAGGCTTGAGTTTTTGTTTTAGTTTCGAGTTGAAAATAGGAAAATCGGTTTTTCGCCAGACGTCGTCCTGATATAAGTTTCGAATTATTCACGTTGCTTGAAATTAGCACTTTAGCACTTTAACCTCACGTTTGGAAAGCATGAGCTTCAAGTTTCGAAGGGGCTCCAAAAACTATTCAGATTTCACGTGACGGTTGAGAATGGATTTTTTTAAAGTCTACATTTTTGACTGTATTATCAATTCATTTTTCTTTTCCCCTCGTCTGGACACCAACAAAAGACCTGATCCATAATTTGCCGAGTCAACAAACTATTCGGTTATTCCGAAGTCAGTTTAAAGTTTTGAAACTCGATCACATCTGAAGAGAATTTGGTCCGAGAATTCAAAATCCTTGGCGTTCAATAAGAGGGAGTTAGAACCCTGGTGTGTTCATTTTTTTTTTTTCGTTGAATCAGAAGTTTCATCACATTTTGAGGTCTGGAATAATTATTCAGTCGAGTGATCGATAATGATTAACGCTATAAAACTCAAGTTTTCAGGCGTTGAATTTTGCAATCAGCTTATATCCGGAGTACCGCGTTGAAGCAAGAGACCAGCGTCATTTACTGAAAAGTTAAAACGAGTTTTCATCACCAGCAAAACGGGAAATATTAAATTTATCACTCTTGAAACTTGATACGATGGAATCCTCCTTTCATTATCATTTTCGAAATAAATGAAAATCGAGGCACATCAAAAAGCGAGTTTAACTTGTTCGTCGAATGAACGACGGTATGCATGCTTTTAATCAAAAAAAAAAAAGTTGAAAGGTCATGTCTGGTTGGAATGCAAAGAAATAGCCGTTTCAACTTTTTTTGTTTCATGAAAATGACGGTTTTATATTCAACAATTGATGACATGTTTTTTTCTCGCTATAAAATACAGTGAAACTACAGGATTTTAGGCATTCCGGTGTGGATCTCGAAAAAAATGATTTTACGCTGATCACGATTTCTCAAATTTGAGCTCCTGAACGCACCATTATTAGGTAAATTTAAAACCATCTTTAAATTAAAATGTGTGAAAGTAGAGCTCCTTTTTATCTCTTCTGCCGAAAAAAAAAACAGTTTGACTTTAATAACAAATGAAACACACTTCGAAAAAGCGATGATCCTGAAATGGATCAATGAGTTTTGCCAGCCAAGTTTTCCCATAGCCGCGAGGATGCTGGGATCTCATAAGATGTATAATGAAGTACTATAATAGAATAGTTTATTTGCAGTAGTTTTGTATGTATATGTGTACGAACATATACATATAATGTGTAGGTGTGCATTCGAATTTGAATATACCCGAGAGTCTCGCATGAATTTGGTGTTCAAAGATACCCATCTCTCGTTCTCGTACATTTATATATATATAAATGCATGCAGATGTATATATACATTCATTTCTGTCTCGGGGTGCAAAGCTTCAGGGAAAACTAACTTTGCATTCACGAGGCCCCTTCCCTCTTGCCACGATGTGTAGAGAGACGGAGATATATACATAGGATACAAATATATGTCGAAGGTAGTGTCGTCGCAACGAACAGTTTCCAAGCGAACAAGCTAGAGACGCGGGCTCTCGGCTAACTCGTTACCCTAAGTGACCCGCTTCCCTCGATTCGCTAGTTTATTAACTAAAAGTTTGCTGTTGCACTCCCTACCCCCCCCCCCCCCCTCGCTTTCCTTCATTTTCTCATAAAAGCATCCGAGAACATTTCGACGGACCATGAGAACAATCGTGCACAGTTCCTTGTCGAAACCACCAGGAAACAAAGAATGTAGTCATGAGTATTTATATTTATATATTTTACCAGCTGTACTTACGGCCTTTACCCGCGGCTAGAAATATCTCGGTTAATGCAACTGTAATATTAATTACAATGAGGTACGAATTTTCCAAAATTTAGTCATCAACAATTAAAACAGATGAATTTTTCAAATTTTCTTATCAATTCACGAAAATAGATGTAACACTGTTTTTTTTAAATCCATTGCTGATTCTCTTTGTTTTTGAATTATCTTCGAATTGATTATTGATATTTTTTCAAATTAAGTCACATTTTTCAAATGTGAAAAATTAGACATGGCATCAGAGTTTGATTGTTTGGTTGGCATTCTCGTAAAAAACGATAGACGTTTATATATATTGAGAAGCGAAGATCTAAATAAATATCATTTCGGTCAAGATGGATGACAGGAAGTCTATATGTTTACTCATCTCCAAACTACCATCTGATTATGACGGAGCCTTTTTTCATCGTCCAAACATATTTATATAAGAAGAACGTATAATGAACTAACGATGAAAGAACGAGCAGTTTACTTGTGCCAAATATCGAGTTGAGTGTTGATTCGCGAGATCAAATCTTCTAAGCAAACGTTCACGTTAACATGAAGAATTCAACAACACACGGGGTCTTGGAGATCCGTGCATGATTTTATTCTCGCTTTTTTATATTTTATAAGTTTCGTTACAATTTTAAGAGATTTTTATTTTTATAAAGGATTCTCCCTCCTTGTCTGATGTAATAGCGGTTGAAAAGAATTTTTTCAAATTATTAGCAAATATTTGAATATTTTTTCTCACAGTTTCGATTGTATTCCGAGGTTTCAATTCGATTATATGAGAAAATGTAGATGAACGATGATAGCGAGTCGCAAACGTGCAAGAAAACCTTGTGATTTTTCGCTAAATGCCAATTTATTCGAGGACAGTTTTTAGATTTGTTTCCCTTGTGCCCTGTGTTTTGTTCGTTTTGCTGACTAAGCCACCAAACGAGTTATCGGTGATAAGCGAACGATCATAATCACAATTTACGAACAAAATTTGGGGCTGGTTTGATCGATGCGAGTGTAACGTGAGTTTTTTTCCCTCCAGCACCACACATAACTCCTACCTCGATAGATGGGATTTGTGTGAAAGAACTGTGTAAATTGGCAAATGCCAATATACGTGGGAAACTTTTACCCTGCATGTTACATGCTTTTTTCTCTCTTTTTTTAGCCAATATTTTTTTTTGCCAATCCTATAACAGCAGGTCAACACGATCGATAAAAAATGATTTTCGAGCGAAAATTCACAATGGTATAATGGATTACTTCAGTTTATATTTTGTTTCTGACATATTCTCCTCGATCAAACAAATTTTTTCATCAACAAAGGATGAAAATTTTTTTTTTTTCGTTGGCAGTTCGGTTGAAAATAATTTAATGGAATCTAACACATCCAATTCTGATTCATGAGTTACATTCCTGCAAAATATTCATCAAAATTGGTTGAGTGATTTTTGCATGAAAAATGGCCAAATACATTTTTAAAGGAGAGGTTTATATGTTTGGAGTTAAGTAATAATTTACCTGGATAATGGACTGCTGGTGATGTAATGGGTGTAATAGAATATGCTGGCAATGGAGACGAGTAGAAGTGCAGCGACGCATCTCTTGACCGTGGCCTGCTTGACCACGCAGCGAGGTCCAACTGATCCAAGAAGAGGCAAGCTAGCCTCACCACTGGGGATTTTCATCTCGAGTTATGTATTTTTTTATCTCTTGTTTCACGGGATCGAAATCGATTCCAGCAGCATAAACAACGTTCAGTCTACTCGAGATGCTGGCAACGTTGCAACATTTCTTTTTTTTTTTTATTATATGATACTCTCAGGTCGTGATCCTTCGAAGCGTCGCAATTGTACGTTTATAGGCGAGAGAATATTGGTTCGTTTTTTTTTTTTTTAAATTTTTTCCTATGACGTGAGGCATAAACCAAGATTGGGGCCTGAAGTCCTTTTTTTATACCTCTCGATGAGTGCAAGTATTCCTCGATCACCCTTGACAAGCTCAACACTCCGCGGCATCGATTCCATTTACAGTTTGCTGAATTTTCTTCAATTGATCAATTCTTCCTTGAAAAGTTCGCGAATTTTCGAGGCCACAAAATAAAGATCTAGAAATTTTGGACTAAGTCGATTTTATCACGGTTAAACTATGTTTATTTATTCATTCAACATTTGACGATTTTTTCACCTTTTTCATCGCACTATTTAAGCCCCGTGTATTCACAACAATCTATTTTGATATTTATTTTCAAATTTTTTAATCAACATTCGAACAATCATCGAGATGAATGTATGTTTTTTTTTTGTTAAGTTTTATGAATTTCACATACTACAGAGAATCGAAAACTATCAACGATCATTCATTTGAATTTTTAGTCGTTGAATAAATATAACGACAATTCATCCGGGCGATGCTCGATCTTCCTCCACTCGTTCTCTCGTCCCGTAATCCATTATTTTTCAACGTTCGATATAACGTTTTTGCAGAGTTCATCGCGATAATCTGAGGCGCGAATAATCGCTAATTACATGACGTCACTTTTGAAACGAGATATTCCCAAGTGCATTTTTATTCTTCATTCGTAATGATCGTTTTTTACAACGTTCCACTTGAACACCAAAAAATTTGCTCACAAGAAAATGCACTAAAGTAAAATAGAAGCTTAGAATTGGAAAAAAATATATACGTCAACACGATGCGATCCAATTAGTATTTCATAAGAATAGAAATGTGTGTTTTTTTTTTGCAAAAAATATTGTTTTCGGTTGTATAATTGATCAAATTACAAGTTATGTTTCCGAGATTTGGTTTCAAGAGTTTCGATTTCACTTCCCCTCGGTATTGCAACTTCGAGATTGCGTACATATAGTGAATAAAAAATCAATTTTTATTGCGACGAGCTGGATGTATAGTGACCACTTCCGCTTCTCGATTGTTCTCGGCAGTTCGTTTCTCTCCGAGCCCATTCGTTATACGTTGAAGCACTACGAATGGAGGGGATGCACAATCCTTCTGTGGATTTCAACCCTTCAACCCTCTTCTTTCTCTCCAGCTCGTTTCCGTTTCGCACAGAGAGAGTAACTCTCACTGGCGATCGTAAATTTTTTAACGTTGCGTGACGCTCCTCTCTGTTTCCGTCGCTCGCTCTCTCGAGCTCTTATTTATTCTGCAGAATCAAACTCCGTGAAATGCTCTCATTCTCTCTCCATTTCAATCCTTCTTTCCCTTTGCCAATTAGGGTTAATACAGATCCAGTGCCGTTCAAACATCGAGTAGTCGTTTCACCGAGTTACTCGATTTTTTCGTGAATGTATGCGCATCGATAAGTCTCGTAGTATCGTCCAGGGGAATTGACTGTAACAAAAAAAGAAAACAATACGTTAATTGCAATTGAATTTTTGTTCAAATAATGATAGCAACTTCGTATGATTATTGGTAAATGTTTGAAACAGCGTGCGAAGTTTCAAGAGGATCAAAAGGTATTTGTGATCTTGGCAATCAAAAATAGCACAATTTTTACACCATCTTGTGGGGAGTAGTAGAAAAAATCATATTCCACGGAATAAGCCTGAAACTTTTCTTCATACTTGATTCTTTTTCTTCTCAATTACAGACGAACACATGACGAAGTTTGTTGAAAAAAAATCAAAATTTATTTTTTCATTTAGTCTCGGAGATGCAGCAACAATTTAAAGTGTAAATTTCATATCAGAATTTCTTCCCAAAAGTTTATTTGTTTTTACATTCTCGGAAGACATAATAACTACCGTTAGAAGATTATTCAACAAGTGATATCCAAGTTCAAAAAAGTGAACCAGAGTGCCAACTTTTGAACGCAACTGCGCTGAAAAAAAAACCACTCGAAATTTATACAAAGCACATATTGTTTTTTTTTTCGTTTAACAACCTTTCCGTCTTTGTTTTTTTCTTTTTTCAGTACTGCAAATTGAAACGTTTTGGTTGCAAAAAACAATTGTAGTAATCGGATTGAGAATTTGTATATAGATTGATCGGTAAACGAGACAGTGATGAAGAGAGGATTTGTTAAGCGAGCACGTTGAAAACGCCTTTCTCCATTGCCACAGGGATACCTCGTAGTACATGGAAGCGTGCCTGAAATGGGGGTTGCGTTACTTTTTTTTATTTCGCAGTTTAGCAATATTTTTTAGCCAAGGTTTTATCCCTGAGTACCGTTTAAAAAACGAGCCGCGCAATAACGGAACTCGGCTTGACGGTTTGTCCGCTCTACAGATACTTGAGCAAGCGAAAGAAACAAAAGAGTGAAGAGTGATCACGAATATAAGGGTGAAAGAGCGAGTTGATCTAACGAGAAGGCCAAGGAAAAGAGAGAACGAAGATTCAACGGGGAAGAGAAAGGCGCAGCGCTCGCCGCAATTAATCGACCGTATTCTCGAGCATCCCTGTTGTTGTAGCGAAGTAATTTTTTCTCTTTCTCAACCCTTGGACATCGGACCAACAAGAAGTCCATTAATCAAGGCTTCTCTTCTATCCGGAGCGAGCTCGACGCTGCAACAACTTATCCGCATCTCTACATTGCGACATCTCTCTCGCTCCCGCTTTCTTCTTGCTACTCGAAGGTAAGTTCCATTCCCACTCGTTTGCCTCTATTTCTTTTATATTTTACTTCGTTTTTGTGGATAGAAACGCTCGGTCTTGCTACACAAATTTCCATCTACAGTTCAAAAGTATTTTCAAGTGAGCTTTTTATCGTTCGATCGGTTGGTAAAGGAGTTTTTATCGAACTTTTTCTTTACTTCTGTACTTTTTAGCTCTTTGCTAAAGGATTATACTTATTTTTATTTCAAGTACATATAATATTATTTCCATTAAATCTGTTGGTAAGAAAACTCTTAGAAGACTTGCACAGAAGTAACAGGAGGAGTTTAAAAAGACACAAAGGCCAAAAATGTTGGAAGCATTTCATCCATTTGAATATCGCAACCCTTCGATATAACATGTTTTTCGCTTAATGCATTCATTTTATTTGCACGTTCATAAAAAACTGGTTTCTGAACTAGTGTTCTATTTTAAAATATATTTATGGATTGTCTTAGACCGAAGTTTGAATGAAAAAAGCCTTAACCGCAGGGAGAAACAAAAGGAATTTATAGTTGCGATGCTTAATAAAAATTGTTTCAATCGAATAAATTGATAAAACTGGATTTATAAGAGAAAAACACAAGGCGAAACAAAGAAGATTTTCATGCCAGTTTATCAGCAACTTCTTAGTCTCTGGAGACGTTTTTTTTATCCATAGAAAAACGTTTGGTTGTGGTTTTATTTGACAACACAAATATATATATGAAAAGGGAGCGTCGACGCTACAGTGGAAATCTATGAGTCTCTCATTTCTTTTGTTCTCGATCTTTTTCTGGCTTTTTCGATTCCGGAGCTGACCTGACATTTTTCACTCAGCGCATATTGATATCCTTGGTCGCGCGTGCCCTCGTGAGTACTGGAGTGTAAGCGCTAGTGTCTGGTTTGCTGGGTCACAGTACTCTCATAGGAGTGCACTTTTCGAGAGGCTGAGGAGGAAAAGAAACCGTTTGTGCTTCGAAAAGAAAGTGAGATTCTGGATGAAAAGAATCGGTCGAGAGGAATATCGGGGTGAAGGAGAAAAAGAATTGCCATAGGATATAGTCCTGAATAGCTGATTCGTTTTTCGCTTGAAATATCGTACGTATATATACGTTTTTTATTAGGTCCTACAATAACTCACGAATGGCATCGACATCGTCTTCGGCCTCGAGCGAGGCATCGGCTGATTTTTTTTTCTGTTGCCGGAAATAACGATTGGAGAATATACGAGATGTTAGGTGTGCAAGGAATTTAATTATACGATCTCTCTTCAACAAAACGCTGCTTCTACACGATAAAACTTTTCTCCAATTGAAATCGTCTTTGGAATTCTGTACATTTGTGTTTATATCTAACCACTTTCTCATTCTCTGCTCACCTAATTCTGCTGTTCTTCTGATGTTTCGATTTCGTTTAATACTGAATGAAAAGCTGACTGAAACGAAGTAGAAATAATGAAAAAGGGGATCCCCGCCACGAATCATTGGGTCTTCTTCGATTATCGAACTGTCCACTCCCTTCGTCAACACACCGAAAACCTTTCACGTCTGTTCTTCCGAGGCTTCACTTTTTTACTTTTCCTCTTTTATCTTTTTCGGCCCCTGACAATGTCATCCAATCGGTTCGTCTTTTGGATTTATTTTTCATCCTTAAATCAATCTTTTGTTGAGAATTCATTTCGGAAAATAATCATATGTTCACTTCGTCTTCGACAAAAAATACGAGATAAAAGATTTTCATGTCACGATATAAAATTTGATAGATTCTCCCGTTTTTATGTTTCCCGTCATTGACATTATAATCTTTGTCTTATGGCCGTGATCGCTGTCTTGCGGCATTCGTTCTTGGTTTTTGACATCTGAGAATCTTTGAAATGCTCGCCTCAAGCCTTTACTTTCTCGCGTGTGTCTCGCACCCTCGTTCAAGTCGACAAGCAGCTTCACCCCGCAAAAGCTCTTCCAACACTGTATCCTTCCTTCGCCAATATTCTTATATACCTACATATCACCTTCTTGCACTTTATCTCTCTTTCTCTCTTCTGTTAGTAACTCAAGTATTATCGACACATGCCCGTCGACTTGGTCTCTTCGAGAGCTAACTCTGGGAACTGTGGTGCAAGGAAAAGAGGATAGATATTGACGATGTAGACGACGACACCGTAGGAACTCAATCGAATCGCGTCTTATCCGAAGAACATCATCTCCCACAACGTCCAATATAAACTTTGATAGCCTCTTCAAGATATTGATGCACTTTCGGTCATAAAATTCTCATGATTTTCTTTCACGTACTTCTTTGATTATTTATTTTATTTCAAGCAATCGTCTAACAACTTCAGATCCACAGAAGTTACATTAACCGTTTAATTAAGAATGGCTGTTGCTAATTACCGATCAATTTATCATTCCATCAATCTAATTAATCGTGGTGTTCTATTCAACTTAATCATCCTTCAACGGTTCTCCAACTACAAGAGTTTATTATTCTCGAAGTGTGGCTCAACCGCAAACGCTGATACTAATGATTGCTTCGAGACACACATTCGATGCCCGAGGTGGTTGATCAAATTGTGTGCACTCGGAACCGTTTTAGCACAGTTAAACTCTGTAAAATCGCGAGAGGTACGAGATTAATCAATTTCTTCCGTCTTCCACAGCTTTTGTGTACGTTTATACGTGAACAAATAAAAATACAGAGACACTGCTTTATATCAAAGACACCTTCGTTATCGATTGCTCGTTTACGTTTGCTTAAATTTCAATTTGGAATCGAAGTATTTGACAGTTCTATGATAAAATTGATAGTGAGACTGTTCGGTTATTGGTATGATATCGAACATGGCAGAGTTGGAATACCACAAAAAATGTATTTTTATTCATCGATTTCATTTATTCATTAAGAAATCTTGTGATTATCATGATGTTTTTCAATGTCTGTAAAGTCTGTTGTGGTTTAAAGGTGCAAAAACATTTAAGGCTTTATTTGAAAAAACACAAATAAATGTCGCTGATGTTCATCGATGTAACCTTTCATAGGGTTTATTGGCTGATGATGTTGAATGGCTGGAAGAATCGGAAGCTCGATAATGAACAAAGATCGCGACGTGGAAAGTTTTTTCATTGCAGGATCAGTGAGATTACAATATGTCGCGTAAATATGCGATAATCTCTCTCCATTTATCCACTAAGTATACAGAACCCCATCAACTCCCTCTTATATCTCTTTTTATTTTAACCCCTCGGCTAAACATGCAATCGAGGAGAGCCTTGAATCACGGTATAAGAAGGGGATATGAGAGCGTGCAAGCGACGAGAGAAGCCTTCTGATAGGGGGGGGGGGGGGGGGCGTTAAAACTAAAGCCATTACGGGACTTGGCACCCCGCAGGATCTAGTCGTCACAGCTACGGGACACGCGGTTTTCTAATGTGTGCGTGCTTGTATATCCGTGTGACACTCATCTGCGACCTCCTTCAGAGCTCGTATAATGCATACGAGGGCCTCTCAGAGAGAACCAGAGAAAGAGAACGAAAAAGAGCTCGTTTTCGCGTCCGCAAATTAGCTCACCAGCGGGGAAGCTCGATGGGTGCACCATCAGTTTGTACTGTGTTATACAGCGAAAGCACACGCGAATTCGTTTGCTGAAAAGCGAACGTTTGCCAAAAAAGTTTCTCGGGTTTCCCTTGAAATTAGACCTCGTGTGAAAATGAGCGAGAACCACGTAAAAAAAAAAAAACGAAATCATTGTTCAAAAACTTTCAACGCTTTGTAGAAACCCCTATTTGGCTCGTTTAAAGATGTCCAAGTACTTCATGTCGAAACGAATTGCATGTCATGTATTCAATAATATTTACGAAAAATTCAGTATTTTAATTCACTCGATTAAAAAAAAATTCAGTTTGAAACAAATAAAAAATTAATAAAACACCATCTTCACGAAACTTTTGTTGAAGAATTTTTGTTATTGCAAATTTAACGATATTTCATCTATAAAGTTTATAACATTCGTTGAATCAACAATAAAGGAAACAAAATAGATTTTGTAGTGTAAAAAAAAAAAACAGTTTTTTAACAGATTCAATATACCCATTAAGAAGCACTCCTCTTTAACAACTTCTCCGTAATACTATTTCGCCATTACATAATATATACATATGTAAGAGTATGTATACATGTCTACAAGAATGCTAACTGTGGCTAAGTGATGCACGACTCGGTGCTCGGCACCGTTGCATACTAATCGTTAACAAATATCGTGCCTCCGTCATAATTTCCATTTGTTGGATTCGTGTTTCACGAAGGTGCGTGGATATAAGTGAGAGAACCAGAGAAAAAGAAAGAGTGACAAACGAGAACGAAGAAAAAGGGACTTTTGTTATAACGACGTATTGACGCACCCGTTTAAATGCAACAAATATTCTCCATATTCTTAATTGTCAAAATTACCATGCAATAATTCGTTACGGATTTAGCATTCACTTCAAAATGTCGCTGCATTCCATTGATGGAAATTGCATAATTTTTTTCAGTATTCGATCATATGTGCTTGCTTGCACATATTTTTTATCACTTTCAATCGCATCTCGAACTTTGTTGCTTCCGCTATGGGTTCATTGCTATTGCCTTCGGTTTCTAGAGTGCGTGCTTCAGGGCTCGCACGTATTATGTCTATAGCAGTGCATACAGTTCGCCCACGTTTTTGATCCACACGCACTTCACATACTTATAAATAGTAAACGCTATCATAACAAAAGACTGGTCTCACGCGATTTTAAAATAATTAATAATTCAGTTTGAGGTTTCTTGTGCACTTGTGAGCAATGCCTATCGTATGAAAAATATGCCGCATGGATACCATGCACGAGTGTTTGACAAGCGAAGCAAAACCGTGTATATGGTTTACAGAACTCTGCTTAATGAGATATAAAATGATAGGTTACATCGTTTTTAAATTGTGGTGTTACTATAAACCTTTTTTTTACAGAATTTTCTTGTATTGTGAGAACACATTCATCCTCATGAGATATTGGCATTCAAAGATTACACAGCTTATACGCGATCTTATGGGAAGCAGTAGAATTCACATTTCGCTGAATGAATCTGAATTCTTTCTACTGATTTTTTTCCTCAATTACAGAGGAACGTTCAACCCCATGGCAGTGGGTTGATCGCTTAAATGATTTCACGCGTGTTACGAGATATTGAAACAAAGTCCACCCCGACAGTTCTGAAAACAGCGCTAAATGCACCTTTTCATTCTGAAGAATTCAATATTGAAAATTTTCATCCTAATATTCATTCCTTGTTATAGCAATTAATACATTTGTATTACAAATATTGTATCGGAGTGAAACACAAGTTTTATTTTTTCATCATTCACGAGATGGTGCATATCGTGACAAGATCTCTTTCACCTCAAGGATTCGGTGGATGCAAGGGTGGACGGATATTCACGAGAAGACATATTACATATGCACAGCGCGGACCTCCGGAAAGCAGTGCCGGAAACTCCGGAGGCATTCCCATCTCGAGAATTTTCACGTTTCTACATTCTTTTCTCGTTGCGATCTTCCAACCAACTCTTACACCTTTTTTTTCATCCCTTTTCTTATTTTTTTACCGTTGTTTTTTTCAACTCTTTTTCTCGTACTCTTTCTCAATTTTCTATACACGTTTCGCAAGTCTCGCTATTACTCTTCTCTTCTTTTATTCCTTCTCTCACGAAGACGCCCGCTCGTCCAACCTTTATGTATACATGCACGTACATATATATAATATGTATAAGAGAACCTCCGCTCTCTTTCGCAACTTTCTTTCAACCCCCGGATTTACGGCCAGTTCGCTTGCCTCAGGCGCACACCAGGCCGTGATACTCAACCTTCTCTCGCGTCTGCCATTGAAGAATCTGCCTCTTTTTCTCTTATGTCCTATCTTATACGTATATATAGATATATAAAAATTATATAACATATACTTATGTATACACGATTTTTTACTTTTTGCCTGAAGATCGATTAGCAAACCGAAAACTTTTCTTGCACTGAAATATTTCATATTTACGAGATCATACATTATCCTTCTCTCCATCTTGCACATTATTTTATCTTTACCTCCTCACATCGAGTTTAGTATTCAAAGATTCGTATCCATTAGCATATCCCGTAGGATATATTTTGCTGGCAAAAACTTATTGGGCAAAGTTTTGAAAATTAAACAAAAATATTGAAAAATACTCTCTAAGCTAAACAACAGCTCGGGAAGAAACAAACGCACAGCAGCACCAAAAACGCGTGGAATCGAATAATGCGTTTTCCTTGCCATAACAATTTTAGCTAATTCGCGATTGTTTAGGAAATATTATTTGTTTGTCTAATATATAATTAAATGCAAACGGTACGCGCACTGCTTTTCTCAATGAAACATTGCATCGGTTCGCTTGAAATATCCATATTTATCTTCATCTATTTATGGCGTGTATTCTGCAACATTGATGCGGTACATTGGTGTGGCACGTTTTCGCGTGACAAAACGTCATATTCGAATATCGGAGTTGTTAAAGACTCGAGTGGTCGGACTTGCACAATATGAGCTCTTGTATATCTATAATGCGATAATTGGTACAGATATATATGTGTGTATTTACAAGTGTACATATAGCATATACACAACACTCCTGTAACCACGAGCATCAATGTTATAGACCTCTGCTTTCTGCATAGGTGAGCCCCTGTATGCACAATATATCGCCATTGCAATTGTGTGTACTCGCGTGCGGTATCTATGTGGAATCTGTGTGTATATAATCGGTGCCTTTGGTCAAGCGCGCTTGCAATGTGCAATGTTGGCTATCCGCGTGCTGGCCGACGGAGATACACACACTGTTCGATTCCAGTTCGAAAGTGCGCCCAAGTATCGGTATTATAACAGAGGTCGATGACCGTATCACGTGTATATACCGACGCTTATTTCTCGAAGACTCACACGGGTATGTTTTTGCTACGTCCCAACTATTTCCGTTTCTTTTCAACTATTTTATCGATCTTATACAATAATCTGGTGTATAAGAAAAGATAATTTTTTAAATAGATGACCGCATTTCAACAAGTTTTGGTTTGTAAAATAATTGCAGGGCAAAAAAATAATCGACGTATGTGCATGTGAATTAAAAATGGGGGAAATCATAAAACACTACAAGAGATATGGGGCGATCGGAAGTCATATTTAAAAAAAAAAAAAAAAATTAGACCCAATTTGTAATTGGGTATGGCTTAAGATTACACGATGCTCATTATGGTGAATTTATGATAAATTAAGTGAAGCAATGTGAATAAAAACAGTCAAGCGTTAAGTTTACTACCCCCGCATGTATATACAGGGAATCAAGCTGAATCAAGCAGACAAGGGAAAGGAAAACTTTTGCTGTGGGGCTTTACTTATATATGCAACTATTCGAGACTAAATATAGTGCAGTTGGTGGTGGTATACGAGAGGGTCGCGGGCTTGCAATGCAGGCGCTCATGCGGCAAACGGCAAATTCTCGAGCGTCTGCGATCTCGTATACAAATAGTGTTATATGTATGAAATATATGTATGTATGCGTGTAAATGTTTCACACATCGTGTGAGACTGGTACAAACACTTTGAAATGTCCTACCGTAGATCGCAAGGTGCCAGAACGTTTTAGCACGAAAACTCGATTCCCCAAGTGTTTTGTATTCCACATCCTTAATAATGTTACTTGTATATATATAACAGCTTTGTAGCATGTTACCTTTGCAACGCCGATAAATCGTCTAACGCGATCAATGAATAATTCAAACTTGACTCCATTCTCTATATATATCCATGCGTAAGGAGCAGGAGGCCCTAAACGTTAATCTCTTAACCCGTAAGTCAATGAAACTTTAGGTCCTTTTGTTTCTTACTCCAAGATTTTATTCATACCTGTGCTCGTATTTTACAACATGATGTAATGCGGAGGACTAGAAATGATTTTTTAATTACACATGAGCGTTCTGAAATATTGAACGAGAAATTATGATAAAAAGTGAGGAAAACGTCGATTTATGGAAGTTTGCAGAGCCACAGTTAATCAATATTGCGCGTTATATGTTGTTGCGCGACGTAATTGCGATTGACGCTCGTAGGCAACACGCGGGACCGCAGTCCGGTGACCGGATCATACGGGAAGTATTGAATATGGGCGCGTGTTTCTCCATCAAATCCTCTCTTCATATTTGCCCTCCGATGGTTGAATGAGGCATATAGGCCCAAATCATGTACATTGGCGTGTGTGTGTGTATATTAAAATTTAATCACAGTTGATTGGGTACGATACACATAAAATGCACCGGGAAAAGGGTGGCAGGTGACACGTACTACGTGGAAGGTCAATATTTGCTCATCACTTCTCCCTGCGATTTTGGTGAATTTATTTCTACTTCTATGCTATTTTTCAAGGATTTTATTTCTTTGATTTAACGATTACACCGATTACGTTTGTAACTTGATGACAAGTTCAGCAATATTTAGATTCTAATGACCAATGAGATCACTAAAATGATAAATTAATCAGTGACAACACTAATAAAATCACTAGACACTAACGGTACTAAAGCATTGACGTTCAAAATTACATCATTAGTATCATTATCACTCACTGTATATTTTACGAAGACTCAGTTGTAATCTCAGCATTCGTATAAAAAAAAAAGTAAAGATTCAAGAAAAATGAAGAGTTAGATTCTTTTTTCAAGTTTATGTATACGCTGCGAGATAAATTCTGTAAAAAGTCGGGGGTTTTCGTTGAAAAATGGTAAATACTTGTGGCTGTTCTTTTTGGGATAAAATATCCTGTATGTATGAACGAGAATACATGTGTGGGTTCTATATTTATGCACAAATATGTACGAACGATAGGTGGTGTAACCGTCGTTCATGCCGCGATAAAGTACGCGAAGCTCCGTTCAATGTCGATGCTCTCCTGGCTGACGTTCCATACATGTAATGCTACATGCATATGCACATTATATATACATGTATATGCATACATATACACGTCTGTATAAACACAAGTCTCTTGGTACTCTATGCCTGACCGGATTGCTGGCTTGAGTTGGCATAGCCGTGCGCTCGTGGTGATGAAGTGCCGGCTGATCGATAGCACAGCGAGGGAGTAGCGAAGTATCGTGTTTGTGTGTATGTGTGTATGTTCATGTGGGCGAGATGAAAAACAATGGGAAAAAAGGCGAGAAAGCAAAGGGGATACAAAATTCTATGGATATTCGCAAACTCTGCTTGAGATTCGAAAACAAAAAAAAAATTACCAGGATATATGCATTTGTATGCAAAAATAAAAATACTCGAGGCAAGGAATAAAAGATTATGCAGGAGTTATGAGAGTACGAGGTTTTTTAATCTGAGAGAAACCAGGTTTAGTGAGTTAAATATGATAGCCATAGAAAAATACGTATCTTGGCTCGAAGAATATTGAAGGTTTTCATTTTTTATCTTCATGTGAGTAATTTATCGAAAAACAAACATAATTGAATCTTTGTAACTTTGCCACTGTTATTTATTTGTAGGTTTGTAGAAAACCTGTGCTGACGGAGTCTGTTGTATTTTTGTTGATTTTTAGTTGTTTAACAACAACAGAAATTTCGAAAAACTGCCTCCCGCGTAGTGACTGATAACTAAAAGGTCACCCGTCCAAGTATTGACATTAACCAACGCTTTTCAACTTAGGAAATCACCTAAGCCACAGACTGTATTGGTGCGGTTGGTCTTATGAGTTATATATGTAATTTATTGATTATGGCAAAATACATGTATATATCCATCGAACTGGAAAACAGGTCACAATTAGAGCTTTCCCAAGAGTCATCGCCGTGTACAGTTTGAAATTTAGAGCAGTTTGCGAGAGAGAGAGAAAGAGAGAGAGAGAGAGAGAGCAGAATTGGAGGTATTTGATGGCCTCAACGTGAGAACCGGTTCAGATCGGAGGTCGGAGTTGCTAAGCTTCAATTTATGTGGACAGTCCATGTATGCGTATAAGTAAATGTGTGAATTCGCTTGTCTACATGACATAAGTGTAGGATACGATAGAAAAAAGTGAACTGCAAAAAAGAAAAGAGCGCAAAACAATAACAAAGAAGGATAAAGATGGACCGCGTGCTGTCTTCTGGACAAAAGCAATTTACGGAAATGACTTTTGCGTAGAGAAGAAAGTTGATTGCATATAAATATGCGCTTCTGAAAATCGATACATAGCTAAAAAAAAGCGGAAACTTTTGAGTTCTTTTAGAAATGTCTGGCATCTTCCATGACGATAATATTTCCGTCAGTATTGGAGATGAGAGTACATAAGGAAATGAAAAAGAAAATGAAAGCGATAGCAAGTTTGTAACAAAGAGTGTAAAATATTTTAAAGAACGACAAAACATTTTTACATGTATTTTTTGTCGGAATATATCTATTTATACTTATGGTAAACGTGCTGGTTTAACTGTTTTCAGAAATTTCTTCATTGAAGCTTTGCAAAAGCTTTACCTTACTCAGCCAACTCGTGTACCCATCGCCCCCGCTGCTATTATAACTCGAGCGAAAATTTATTCATTCCTTTCTCGTGACACGCTTATTTTACTCTGTTACTTATATTCTCTCGTCTACTGTTCCACAACACGTTCTCGGTGTGGCAGAAAAGAACTCCCAGTGATGGAGCCTTTTTACGAGGGTCAGCTCAGAGCCTGTTGAGCTTTTATTTCTTCATGCCCCTATATACATGCTGCGAATGTTGAATTTATTTTTCGAGCAGTTTCGATGGATTCTTTTGACACGAACAAGTTTTAACAGCAGCTTGTTTTATATTTTCTTTTCCCTCAACCTTTCAAGTTCCTCGGGCAATTATTATTTTTTTTTCTTTTGTAACTACCGTATTCAATATTTTTTCATTGAATCTTGACAAATTTGAAAACAAACAATGCTTTGTTCACAGAACTGGTGATATCAATGTAACACACCCCACAGCCTCGGGTAAGGCTGTTTAAATTATTCGGTTGAATGACCCCTTAGGCATGCACCGGTTCGCGTATCAATCATTGAGTAGGAACTAGTTTTTCTGAGTTTCATACCGTGTTGATCAACTGGAATTCAGTAAATTATAGCCGCTATATCGGTCGGGGTTTTGCACAGATTCCCTGAGCCTTTTTGCAAATGCGATACAGTATCGTGCATTGGCAAAGAGTAACTGTGGGCAACACTCAAGATTTTCCACAGCAATAGGAATTGTGATATGAATTGTGCGAGAAACGTAAAGTTGAAGTGATAGAATAGGCTCGTAAAAATCCACCAGGATACAGGAACAATAAAAAATGAATGAAAAGTAATGAAAGTAACACACTCTACATACAATTTTCGTAATTATTATCAAACAGTTTTTACTGTGGGATGACAATGGTGGATCCAAAAGTGAATCCATGTTCGTACTACTCACCGCGATTTTATATAACATTCACATTGACGAGATGATATCAACCGGAAAATACTGGTACGTGGAAGTGCACGAGAGGCGTCAATTAAATTTAATTCGAGACGATATTAACGCGCACGACAAACTTTACCCCTCTTACTGCATATCGCTGGAGGCGTTATTTGACGGCAATATATAAACCGAAATCGAATCAAAGTGAAAGCAACAAGAATCGAATATTTTGGTATTGACGTTAAATTTAATCGATCAAATCATTGAATCGTGTCCTACTTCGCTTTACACACGCCAGAATCATAACGAGCTCACAGAGATGCCAATATGCTTTAGCAATGATATGGAAAATTCACGCTTCAACTGTCATGCCATATCCTCAAACACGTATATACGAAATCAACGAGTTATTTTTGAATATACAAATCTCTATGTACGTATCCAAATTGCCATCAACACCCAGAGTACATAAATTGTGCAGCTCCACTAATTAAAATTTACCAAGAATTCTAATTTGCATGTTACGACTGTATATGATCAACAAATTTTATTTTATGGCACATGCTTTCGTTTCTCTTTTCATTTTTGCTTGTAACGAATATTTTTTTATGAACATTACTTGTTTATGAAAAAAAAAAAAATTATCGATATTTCATCTTTGGCGTTGGTCAAATGATATTGTAAAATCTGCTCTTTGGCTTCTGCGAACGATTTTTTTTTTTACGATTTTTCAAAGATGTAACACATTTAACAAAAAATTGACGTTGAAAGCTCGTAAAAATTCCATTTTACTACCGAGAAAGTTTATTCCATGCAGGGAAAAGAAAAGATAAAAGTAACCTCTGCCAGAAAATATGCATTCGAAAGTGACGAAGAGAAGGTGGGACGTTTGGAAAATCATATGAACAACGGCGGACATAAGTTATAGGAAGCTGAAGCCATAAAGAAAAAAGAAGCAGCGGCACATTTGCGGCTTCTTCATACTTTTCGCATTTCAGCGTTCACTTTGCTATACATGTGTATGTTTATAATGCCTCGAATAGGGTTGAAGGGATCTGTAACGCTTTTTGACAGTACATTGGATAGAAAGAGAATGAAGGAGAGAGAGAAATAGAAAGCCTGCATAAAAAAAACACGCAACCATGTGTTCGATCGTAAATAAAAAAGAGCAAGAACGTATTTTTTTTCTCCCAGGTGTTATTTATTGAATTAAAATTTACTTTTCATGAAACTGACATAACGAATGAGGAAAAAAAACGTTCCAATGATAAAAACACTGAAATTCATTGGATTAGAAGAAAAAATTGCGTCGCACGATAAATTAATCTTATTCAAACATTATTTGCTAAGAAATAAGATTATAAATATCGACCAACTAATTTCTTTATGTGAAAATCATGTTTTACGCTTTTTTTAAATCGTTACTCGCGTATCATATTTGTACTGATATATTTACGTATATGCATTTATGTTTCTATAAATTTTATCATCCGATCATTCGCTTTGGAACAAAAGAACGTATACAAAACGCGTTGACATGTAGGAGAAACGAGAGGAAGCGTGAGTAACATTCATAAATAACACGCATCGCGCTGGTAAGTCATACGTCTCCTATCGTCGGGGATATTTCTAGACCGGTGCGTGGGGCTATAATAAACTTAATGCAGTGTGTGTCAGTCACACATATGTATTCATGACGAGAGCGATACGTTTCACAATCTCAATGATTTTCTGCCGATCCATTGCGTGTGTGGGAGGTTTTGACATCACGTAGTTTTCTAAAACTACGTAATTGCTATCTTTATATCAATGTGTTGCTTCCAGCGGGGAAACCATTTTTCTAAATCTTATGTTTTGAACAAATGACTTTGAACTACTTTTAGAAAAATATGTGATTTCGAGTCGTTCAGAAATGACCATAAAGTGGAAAATTATACCGAAAAGACAGGTCTACCATTTTTTTTAATGAAATTGGATCGACTATGAACCATTTTTCGAAAAAGCCCGCAAAAAAAAGTTTTTGCTGAACTAACATTCCTTGGCTTTCCAAGATTGGAAAGTCTATGACATTTCACGTAAAAGACTACATTTTTCTCGCTTACTATCTAGCACATGAATGTAGTACATTTTAATTGCCTTTAATGATATTCAAAGAACAGTAAAAAAAAAAAAAAAAAAAAAAAAAAAAATTCGATACCCATGACTCACAGTGAATATTTTAGTGTGTTGGACGGTTAATTCTTTAGCTTGCACGAAAAAATGGTAAAATAATCTTCTTTTTACACCATCACATTGGTCTATTGCTGACTGCGATGCGTTTAAATATTACGAGGATTGCATCTAAGCTGGGACAGATCAGTATGTATGCGGAGTCCTATAGGTTAGAGACGCGAGTTACTTTTGATACATACTACGATTATACATATATACATTTGTATATGTTGCCTTGAACGGCTGAGCACGTTCTCGAGTTCTCCTCGGTCCGCGGTAACGTATGTGGTAATTGAAGAAGATGCTGCTGCTATTTGCGACGGAGGCAGAGGAACGTCGTCGACAACGGGGACGAGACGCGCGCGCGTTTCCGCGTTGATTGGTGTCAATGGACGTAAAAGCTTGGTGAGATGACGATGCAGAGAGAGATCTAAAACGTTTCGTAGTATAACTCTTGCATATATACACCAGCTACTTCGTATTTGTGCTTATTTTTAATTTCTTATTGCATACAGTTGAACTACACAAATGCCTCGAGAATTCATAGTCGCAGACGCATTTCTCTTCTCAACTCAGCAGATCATGTTCACGGCATGCATATATATTCTATTTTGCACATTGTGAGATAAACACATACGTTCAAACGAGCTTATGCCAGCTTTCTAATAATGCTTGACATACAAACTCACACAAATTTTCCGTAAATTTTTTGCTACACTATATTTACGATTTCAGAGGAGGCTATTTTGCCAAAGCACCGTAACGTTTCTTAAATTGTTGTTTGTTTACATTTTGATCTCGCAAAGTTTGATAAACACTATGAACGAACTGCAACTATATTTTCATTGTTGAATAGATCACCATTCTAGACAATATCTCTGTAATAAGAAGACTTCACTACATCCACTGATCAATTATTTTTCCTCGTTCTACCCGTTTTACAATACCCTGAAGAACTTGGCTACACGACGCTGCTGCGTCTTTAAATCCTTTGATGAAGTTATAGCAGCTTACCGTAACGAAGTTTGTTTCTAAAGATTTAGGAACAACTTTAAATTGAAACTGTTCGAGGTAGGATTATAAATAATATTCGATCACGAATGACTGGACATTCCATGACTGGAAATACATGGACGAAAATATATTTGCATCAAATACATCAGAACGTCGTCATACAACTAAGGAAGTTGAAAAAGTTTCGAGAGGATAGTGGAAGACATTTGGAAAAATCTTCGAGTATAAAGGCGAGGTTACGTGTATCAGAAGAATTTAGATAAAACTGGGATGTTGGACGAGTGTAGCAAGAGTGTCACGTTTTCTTGTGGAAAAGCAAAGTGCTTCTCACAGTACCGAGCACGCGAATCTGATCTCGCACACTAGATACTCTTTCTCTATTCTATTCAACCCTCCTCGTGTCTTTATCCTTTCTCAGTTTCTTTATCTTTTCCTTCAGTTCTCCACGTTTGAAGATATTGCGGTTCTACGAGGTGTACTTTTTTAGTACACTTCCAAGCGTCTCAGATTTCAGTCAAGTGTTTTTTTTCTTTTATCAATTTCGAGGGTATCGAAATGTTACTCATGTGCACAAGAACTTTTTGAACGTATTTTTTATTTTTATTTTCATTTGCAGGAAAGATGTTCGAATTTCCGATAGAGAAACTGGGTATCTCTGTGATTAATAGCCCGTGATACATATTTAAAAGTGAAGAAAACGATCGAAAAAAAAAATCGTTCAACGAAGCCCTATATTTATCATTTTATTATCTTTCGAACTATTCCATGGGAAATGCTGACGATAATTGAATGTGATATTTCTCCAGAGAGTCCTCGAGTTGTCCCATTCTTAGTAAGACAGGAATTGGATGGCTTTGTAAAATGAGGAAAATATTGAAAGTAATTACTAACAAGGAATATCTATGAATTCATTTGAATTTTTTGTTTTTTGAGTGTTATCTCAGCATTGACGTTGACGCATATAACCGATCAATCTTTCATCATCGGCATTTGAACGACTCTTCTTTCGTATCTTTTGTTAAAAACTCTTTTGTTATTCCGCTCTAGAGAGCGATCGATGTCTTCGTAGATATCCGGATACCAGAAATTCAAGAGATCTCATTAGGTATCTTGGGATCCGTGGAGATCTTGAGAGATAAAGTGCGACTCTAACTCTCATGTGATGGAGCTTCCAGATGGCGTCCCGTTACAATATATTTTAGGAGATAAATTTAAGTGCCAAAAGGTACAAGGTTTGCATGAAAAATTGGTTCAACTGTTTATCAATATTTATTTATTCTTATATTTCTCAATTTTCTCAATTGTTGTCGCGAATCTCTTGGCATAGGTATAAATCGTTATACAGGGTTATTCTCTCGCATACGGGACGATATATCTTCCGGTGTTAATGGGTTTAGCTAGTATTTCGAGGTGATAGCTCTTACGGATACCGAGTACCCGTTTCGGGGTCCAGACAGCGAGACCCTCGAGATTCTCGTTTGCCAGGTTTCGCCATATCCACCTACGTTACCGCGTTCTCTCCCTCAATGTGGCAAACGTAATTGCGCTCAGGGTTTCTCGGCAACCACGTGTGCGTTTGTCTCACACGATCTAACGAGGCAGTTTACACCCTCTGGGGATGTATACAACGAATAGCTACGGCATGTGAAGGGCCCAAAGGGTGTAACGTGCGGAAGCATCCCAAACCCTCCAACTAACATCCTCAAGTAGCTCACGTCATGTACTACCAACAGCAAGCTCGTAAATTCTCAATTCCAAATCATCAAGACTTGCACCTGTAGGCTGCTACATTAGTTTTCAATGATACCTCCAAAATTATTATGAAAATTTCTCTGTTCTATATTCTAATGATCATATAACATCAATCAAAGAATCCAATGAGCATAAAAATGGTCGAAATTCTTCTTTATACGTGATAGTAAACATCAACGATAGTAGAGGAAAGACTGAGACTTTTATACAAAAAAAGACATGAAATTTTCATTGCAATAATTTCGTACAAGAGCTAGATCAGAAAGTTATCCAAATGCTTAATTCCTATAAGAATGCAAGTTCTATTAATTCGCTATTCATTTAAAACAGTTATTCGTGGAATCAATGTGGGTAAAAATTCCAACTATTATATACTGAGGAATTTTTATTAATTGGAGAAATTTTGATTTAAATTTCAGCTTTTATACTGAGGAATTTTAATTAATTGAAGTAATTGACGAGGCAATTTCAGAGTGAAATTCCGTGGTTTTTTTTTTTTTTTTTTCTTACGAAGGAATGTCCATTGTTTCTGTTTTTTGAAACATTGCGATACTGTTCATCTCTATTTTAGGCAATGATTTGTAGCGAAGCTAATTTCTTTTTTAATTTCAGTCTTCATATTTAAAGGTATATTACTCGACAAGAAGATTTTTCGATATATGCTCATCCAGCAGATCCTCCAGCCCTTCTTCTCTTGCTCTCTTCAGCACCCTCCTCTTCACGCAAACACACATTTCATCTCTATATCTTCTTCAAGAACGTGCAAGCTCAGCTCTCCGACGGTTGAGTAGAAACACACAAACGCATGTTCACCTGCACGTGTATGTGTTGTGTTGTTTTACGTGCGCATGCATGTATGGGGGATTTTCGATGTTGCGCATCTTCGTGTACTGGTAATTTTTCCTCAGATTTTTCTTCGTTCACAATTAAACCTCGACGATCAACTCGAACACGTGTGTGCAATACGTGACCGGAAATATATCTCGCTTTGCTGTTTATCCCGGATTTTGTTGCTTCATTACGTCTTGCATTTTTTTAAATTGCCAACGTGGCTATAATTTTTGGCACTTCAAGCTTGCAATGAAAATCTCATGGAAGTTGCAACTGCCAAAAAGTGGCAGCCAGAAACATAAAACCAGTTGATTGGATATTTCATGGCAAACAAAATACGTGCTGCAAGTAAATATTTTTAGAAACACTTTTCTTTCGTGTTTTGTACACTTTGAAAATTAATTATTGTTTTAAATTTTGCATACAACTAATGCAAAGCTACTATATTTTACCTCAATTGCATTCTGCTGTTTTTTTTTAATTTTTTTTATATATTAAAAACATAGTAATTTGTCACAGTAATAGAATTTTTAAACATAGAGTAGTGCACGTTTGTCGATGGTGCGAAATTACGAATAGGGTTCCAAATTACAAGACTTTCTCCATTCATAGAAATATCATTTCATGCAGCACATGTGGGTTTTACGGTCATGTATATAAGTCGAAGAGACGAGTGAACTGGCGATATCATTGTGGATTTTACTCGTGTGAATCGTACACACCATGACAAAGATATGAGACGAGAAGAGAACACGAAACTAATAAAGCTGAAGAATATGGTACGGAAAAATTGATGAGTACAGAGAGAAGAAAAATAAGGAATGAGAACGTTCAGGAAAACACGTCTCTTGCTCTGTTTTTCTCTGCAGCGTCTGGAAAAACTCTTCGTTATGGTTGATTCTCGGTTGTGTGGGTGCTAATAACACTTTTCTGTTCTTTTCTTGGTCCGTTTTAAAAATACTTTACTTTCTCTGCTTAATTCAGTGTTCTAGTTAACATTTGAAACCTTTTCCTTGTAAACATTATAAATAATTTCAATTTTCTTCGCACAAATACGACAGGGAACATAACAAATATTGCAATCTGCGTTGTTGGAATATTTCTGTATCACAAAGTTATCTTTCGTTTCTATTATTACTTCAACTTAATGATTACGTATTGTATTTTTGTTTGTCTTATTCGTAAATGTATTGAATTGTTGTCAGCTTACGGATGGCTCATTCGATTCAAGATATTTCGACTCATGAGTAAATTCACCCAACTTCATAGAATTTAACAGCCACAATTGCACGTGCCAACTCGAGACATTAAGGTATAGTTATACCATCGACAATTGTCTGGAATTCTACGAGATATGTCTCTCCAGAACAGACTTGCGCGTGATCGCACGGCTAAAGGAGTGGCTCTCTTCGTGCTCGTTGAACCAAAGAAAGAACTTTGCGAGAAAAGAGAAGAGAGTGAGAGAGTAAAGCAAAACCAAAAGATTGACTCTGTTCGTGCGATTGAGATGGCTCGTGAGCGCGGGTGGTCAAGGCCTTGACGTCACGTTTACCAAGCTTTTTTCCGTCTGCTCTCCAGTATTTTCTTTTACGAAGATTCAAAAGCCAAGATAAGTTTGTCATGGAATAAAGATCTATTTAATTTAAAGCAAGGCAACAGATTTGACAAGAATTTTTATCATAAACGTTCAGATATTATTTTCCTTTGAATATCTTCGATAATTCCGGTAATACGTTGAACATTTAAGAGGAGTCCGTAAGAAAGATCAAGAGGAAATTTTCAAATTTATCATATATGTAATGAAGAATTTTTTTCTTCTCCTTTGATTCAATTACATTTGATAAATCCTTGCGGAATAATTTGTCAAATAGATATATTACAATCGAGATTTATTTGAATACGGCTGCTGTGTGGTTTTGATATGGAATATCAAAGGGGTTTTCGAAAAGTTTTAACATAGAACACGTGTCAGACTCCCTATTTTAGGTTCAAAGACTCTTATACGTACGCAATGAGACACGTAGGCGTAATGTGCTCGATGCTACACACGCTTTTCGTGTGTACTTTATCCCCAGCAAATATAGCATTTCCGTATCTAGACGACATACAAACCCGCCTCTATGTTTGACTTTATCTTGCCCACGCTGTTTTCAACTCCAGACGTCCTGCTGCATGTATGTAAATATATGGTGTGTGTATATGTAACATTGTAAGTGGCCCATGTTCCATATGGATGGGCGGAAAATATACCTCGATTACAATATCCCAGACAAGCGTTAATCTGTGTTTGTGAAAATGCACATCCTTCTGACTCTAATCCAGTGAAAGGTCGACGTGTAACGATGTTTATAGTGTGATACCATTTTGCGTGGGTTATGTGCTTGCAACCCGGAAGTTAAATGAAGGAAAATTCTTTTTAAAGTTAAGTAAGTCACTGTTGAACTGTCTCGTTATTCTTCTGAGATGAGATTTTATTAATTGTGCTCAGTAAACACGTTTTTATGTAAATTTGTGAAATTCTCAAAGTTTAGAACGTTGGTGAAATGATTTTTATTTATAAACTTTGAATGTTTTTATTACGGGTGGGACAGTAATTTAAAAGAATGTAATGCAGGGTGAAAACTTTCAGTGATTAAGACTTCGGTAGAGCGTTTTTTATTGCTCGATGAAATGAAGGGCTGAATACCGTGACGGAGTCATAAAAACGCGAGTTCAAATTCTATAGCGTAAAAAAAATTTTAATCAACTTAATGCTTCCCTAACGTCATGGCACTCGACAAATCAGGTTTTCCAAAGATACCATCGGTTCGTTTTAACTATAAATTTCTCTATAAAACATCAAATTCGAAAGAAGCGAGAACCGACCGAGGAAAAAAAACGCCTCCATATGGAAAGAGAAGGAACTCGTTTTTCCTTCTATTAAATTAATATTTTCCTCGAATCTACAAATTAACGTCATGTAAAAGCAGCAAAACAATTAAAACGGGAAAGGAAAGCTTGTTTCCTCCTACACGGAGAGAATATAATATCAAAAATTGCTATGCCATCATTGCTCCGTGGTACCATGTTGTCTCTCTGAGGGGTTTTAGCAAAAACATAGTAATTTATCATCCGGAATCGAACCAAAACTTCAACCAAAAACTTCAATGTTTTCGTCAATTTCAATAGAATATGAATGAAAAATTACTATATTTTTGGTAGAAAGGCACAGAGGGATGACATGGAACCACGGAGCAATGATGCCATAGCAATTTTCGATATTATATTCTCTCCATGTATTAAACGAATATTTTTCTTTATTCTACAAATTTCCATCACGTTGAAGTCAAAGAAAAAAAAACAATGAACGATAGAGGAATAATTAATAACGAGAATTCTGTTTTCAGAATTCCATTCAGTCAAAACGAAAGAAGTACCCCATGCAATTTCTCTCATTCAAATGCGAATATTTGGAAGTAGAATTGTTGAAGCTGGTGTTTCGACGGTCGGTCGCTCGATCGGTCGTTTGGAATTTTCAGAGGAATTTTTTATTTTTTGACAAGTTTAAAAGGAGCGTGAAGCTTCCCCTTCCCCTATTCTGTTAACGCTGGAAGTCCACGGGCGTGGCTCGACCTACTCGCGGATCACGAGAGGTATTTGCTGTGAGTGCACGCGCCGAGGGATTCTTGTGATGTACACAACCGCTCTCTCTCTCTCTCTCTTTTTTGCCACTGCCTCATGGTTATGGGGCATCGACCCTAGGGCCAAATTTACAACACAACAGATCAGATGATGATGCGTTTCCCCTAACGTTTCGAACCGAACGAGACGCGCGTGGCTCATCCATTTTACAGGTTGCACGTTCAGGGTCCTCGTGCGAGGACCAATGGCGTTTAGTCTACACGAGGCAAACTTTGCCAGGTAGAAATACAGCAGCCGAGCCAGGTATGCGTGTTCACCGGCGCTTCGGGTAACCTTGTTTCTCTTCTTTATTTTCCTCTTCACCAAATTCCTTCTATATCTCATGACTACGGAGCGAAAATAACCGAAAAAAAAGTAAAAATCAAAGGCTGCAGTTATAAAATGATATTTCACTAAATTGAGTAAAAAAAATGATGAACCCACTCAGAAATACTGATGCAAAGGGTAAAAACAACCCCAAAATTGGTTCTAATCATTGTTTTGAACTGATTGCAAAACCATATTGAATATTAAAATAAAAATATATGAAAAATACTTTTTACACGTATATTGCAGCAAAAAACGAAAACCTTCGATCGTTAGATAGAAAAACTAAGTAATTAAGTCGAGACAATTATTGGCAAGAAATTGAGATACGTTTTCGAACGAGCCACTCTTTCTACATGTACATAGATTTCATATTCACACGTACGTGGAGATCCCGCCCATTCCATGTTTCTTGATCACCGTAACAACATTAGTAAAACTACCCTGAGCTCGTTATAGTTTTTAATTGAAAGCACGTGCCTCGTTGCAATATAATAATGATCGTTTATTATCGACGATACTCCATATCTGTGTGTTATTCTCCCCACTTTGAATCTTGCCATAACCTCTGCCTATATCTCGTTAATTTGCCGGATATCCATCGTAAAACTTATTATTACGTAAAGTATTACGGGGCATCGATCTTTCTATACAACATCATCATTATTGTACGTGAACCAATTATCGAGGGTGCCTGTAACGAACTCGCGTTTCGACTCACGCTGTTAACGAAAATAATTAATACATGTAAATGTCTGTATGTACATCGGCAATTTGACATGCAATTACGTTCTGTATATTTTTCGAAAATACGTTGCATTGTGTGAATAAAAAAGATATTGGCCAATATTAGGCATGGTGGCTTTTGAAGGATATAGTGGCTTAACATTTACTACAATTTTATACCGATTTTCGAACCTATCGGATTGTTTGCATCATTTTCTATTGTCGCTTTTTTATCGGGTTCTATAAATTGATTAACACATTCCATGCTGACTGAGCCATTGGAAACTTCGCTCAAAACAGATGAGATTTTGTTTACACCAAACAAGCAATAACGACCACAATCGTCACACGTAATGAATATGGTATGATAACAAACTGCAGAATTCTTACTCAGCACGATATGAAGCGATGAACCTTTAACTTGGAATTGAAACCTTTTTTTCCACGTAAAAAAAAAAAATCAATTAATGCATAATATCGTATTTCTTTAATAAATGTGTCATCAAACACCTGTCCTTGATAAAAAATATTTAAAAAACACGAATGACTCTGCAGTTTCGTTGAATGGAAATTGCCAGGATGGCTTCTGCATATAAACAAATACTTTTTATTTTATTGCTAGTGTTGGGCCATCGTCTGATTCGATTAGAATACGTTTAATTATCATCGCTACAAGGCCGATCGATTATTGACGACGTTAGCTATACTTGCGTACACGTGTTACACGAATACAATCATTTTGACTGTGTGTTGCTTCTGAATGAGTGAAGAATAATAAGCATTTGTGTGTATTGTTAATACATATCAAGCGGCAACAAAGAAAGAACGCAAATCGTAACACTTTACATTACTGACTTCTGTGGAATATGCCTTTTCGTTCATTAACTTTCTGTGTAGGCAATGAACGCTTTGTATTTCAGTAACAAGTCCTGCTTTATGAATAAATTCACAGAGACGACATTGTACTAATGAGAGAATGCGAAAAAAAAGATATCGGATTCATTCTCGTGTCTCGTCATATATCGTTTGCTTAACCTATTGACATATAAGGTTACCAAAGCATACGATGTAAATATTTTCCTGCGTGATTACACTACTCGTCGCGAATTACAATTTTTATCTCGTTTAATGCATCCATGAATCAACAAAATGGTGATATTGCGATTGAGATTGACGGGCATGTGTTGTTTGATGTAATGACGTGATGCTATGATTGAAGTTTCGAGAATCTGTTTATACTCTTTATATCCAAGACTGACATTATTCGTGCAATGGTTTCCTTTCCGGTTCAAATTGCGTTAAACAAATGACGACATGAATTGCATAAACATTTCATACAATATTTCGATGCTATATAGTATTCAAAATTCTGCAGGTTTTTTTTTTTTTTAATAAGCGATAGTGAAATTAAATTCATTCATCTCTGCTTTTGTGTAAGTAAATATGAAAAGTCAGATTTTGTGAAGTCGTAGAAAAGAAAAAGATTGCATGTTTATTCTCCAGGATATGTCCAAAGGACCAAAGTTCTTTTTTCTCTCTACAGCAAAGAGGTAGCAAAAAAAAATTGTCCTTTGCCCACAAACTATATTCTTGACGTGACCATAAATTCTGACCTGGAATTTTCCGGATTTACATGCCACTGAGCCTCGTAGCATATGCCATGGTACAGTACTCTACCACGAGATGGAACTATAGCGAGACATCCTTTTACATCTCTTGGGAATCACTCTGTATTTCTCTTATTGTCATGGAATGCAGAATGACGTTTTAAAAGGTTTCAACAAAAACGTGATTCGTGAATGTTATTTTAAAATGAAATGAAAATTGTTTATAGTCGTCTCAACGTAGATTTGGAATAAAATAAGTGACTGCGATTTTTTATTCATTATTTTTATCAATTCTAACATCGTAAAAGTGTTATAATTTCATATCGTTTTGAATTACGCTTGTTAAATTGCCAACGAAATAGGCTTTTATTAAACTCTTTATAAACTCATCGTAGCTTCATTATTAAATCATACCATGAAAAGCTTCGTATTACGAATTTGCTTTTACTCTCGAGAAAATGTGACTGCGCGAGACAGGAAAATCACTTCTTTGATGCTCTCGGATTCCACGAGCTATGCAACACGGATGCTCTCGAGCGTTGTTTCTCTGAAAAATGCTCCTTGAAACTCTATACCATATTTGACGTATTAAATATATAGTCAATGCTTTATTAGAAATACACGTCAGAGAATCTCTTTCAAAGAAGAAAATACAAGCTTAGCGTTTGAAAATTTCTCACGAAAAGTCATCAAAGTCGTGTGCCATAATACATTAACTAATTTACGTCAAATACATAAACTATATAAGATCCCCTAAGTGCAATAAGTGGAGAAATGCTGCCTTTTGCAAGAAGTAAATCCTACTTTTGTCATTTCGTGTGATTCAAGATATTTTTATTAATATTTTCAACTCTAGAACTAGATAATTAACAGTAGTATCTTCACCATTCAGTTTGCATGATCAACTATATTTGTTTTACGTTAAATATAGAAGATTTAATCAAGAATTCATCCACGTAGTCAAAGTTTCACGAATCAGCCGTTTTTATGGTATTGTTAAATGACAATTTATAATACATGACATACATTTTCAACGATTAATCGTTTGCTGATATTGTAATATTCTGGTAATGTTGAATTAGTATTATAACAAATATAAGAAGTATTAACAAGAAAAATTAATTTACGAAAGAACTATCTTCAGAACTGCTCTGGTAATGTATGATTTCTTTGCATTTTTTCATCCGATGTTCTTGATATTCTTTTTTCTCCTTCCCCCTTTTTTCTCACACTTATTCGCTATGTACGTTTGTATCTACAAAGTTAAAGGGTAGCATACAGCTGTACGTCAATGCTTTTGACTGTGTTGTATCTCAGTTTCACTCAAGCTACCACTTTCCTTCCATCTTATCTCTTTCCACCCTCTCCTTGTCTTCAACTGCTGATGCTTGCACAGCAATTTTTTTTTGTGCAAACCAGGTTCCATGGACCATCTTCTTTTTTTCACTATTCTCGTTCACGCGTAAGGGTGAAAAAGACCGAAACAAAGAGAGCGAGAGAGAGAGAGTAAAAAAAGAAAGAGAAATCCCCTCACCTAATAACCCCCCTGGCTTGCAGATGCGGAATTTTCGCTGCGACCCCGTCGAATAAGTCCTGACGAGGGTGTTCGCACACCCGAAAGGTGATATATATACACCCTTTTACTCTCCTCGTGTTAAAGGAGAGCGCAGCGAGTTAAAGCCGACCAGTTTCTCTCTACAGTCACATTCCTCCGAGTGCCACGTTCCCAAAAAAATGCACCTGCTATTTGGGAATGCGGACATTCATTTTTTTGTAATCCACACCGGAAAGTCACGTTTGTTTGTCCCGAAAAGAAGCGCCATGCATTGGAAGAAAGTTAATACGACAATGACGAAACGAGCGATAGATAGTAATTTACTTCTAAAATGACAGAAAATGTACTTGAAAAAACTATAATTTGCAATCATATAATTTATAATTTCGTTGGTACAATAAGTTGGTTACGGATTTATTGGTTGAAGAAGAAAATCATGACGTTTGGAATAAAAATTTCCTCAGTAAATTTTAACCAATAGCTTTAAGGTGATTTGCGACGTAACCTGTTTTTGAAACTTCAACGTTCCATTACTTTAAACATGTATAACATCAAAGGAAATGAAACGTTCCCACGTGGGAAAGATTCTTAGGTCATAGACGTCAGTTGCGTCAAAGTCGCGAAAAAAATAGATGGAAGACCACAGATTCTCATGTATCGAGGTCACGTTTTAATCTGGAGTGTTCTATTCGCTTTCAGTCTCTAAAAAGCCCACGCTTTTCTGGTGCACTATGCAGTGAAGAACACTCGTGGACTTTCGAACTACTTTCATTGCAGTCTCAAATTAAAAGCTTTCAGTAGATCTACGAACAGTTGTTTGCAAATACGATGGGATATGAGAGTGATAACCAACGCCGAAAAAAAAATGAACAAAAGGACTTTCGACTTAAAGTTCAAGCACAGGACGAAAAAACGTCAAATAATTCCTACGTTGTTAATTTTTCTTTCAATATTTTCAATCCTCATCCTTTAAATGTCATCGTGCAAATCTCTATTTAATTAGTCGAAGATCATGAATTCAAACACAAAACTATCGTAACTTATGGGTCGGACATATGTTTATTCAGTGTTTGTTGACAGTTTCCAAAAGTTGAAATGTATGGTTTTAGTGAGTCTAATACCACGAATGAATTTGAAAATTGTTTAATATTTTTACTGTAAATGATAAAACGATAGTCAGGACAATTTTATATTAAAATAAACACATTTTTTTGTATTTGCTCCAAAGTTTAAGAGGTAAATATTAATCAGCTGGGTTGACATAAGTGTACGTACGAAAGGCGAAAAATAATCACTGAAAGGTAGTTGACGACTAATGATTAAAGAGCTTTGCCCTTCAATAAGGGGGAGTCGAAGGGTCCGATGAAAACTTTGATACGTCACTGGTTTGTGAGGCATGAAAGAATCGTCTTTGCTCCGTATTCTGTATACAACGCGCCCTCAACATTGAAGCATGTACCACGCGCGAGTGTGTCTTGAAATCGCGCCAAAGACAAAAGCCTTGCGCTTAAGAACTATCAAACCGAAGACGCGGCATTATATTCTATACTTGCTATCTTTACATTGATTACAGGGAGAGAAAGAGAGATAAACTCACCGGCGTCGGAGTCGTGAGGAGATTGTCTCGAGTTTTTCAATGAACACTTGACCAAAAGTGTCTATCTCGTCTGGCCTTGGTCTTCTGATATTGTTACTGATATCATTATTATTATTATTTGTATTGTTATTACGTCTACTATCGTAATTATTATTAAGATTATTGTATTTATTTCGTTGTGACGAAGGTATAGCGGTCCGAATGATGTTATATTAAACAAAAAAGATGCTCACTTGATATCGTTGCACACGCGGCAGTCTCACGTGAACGAATTTTACCACAGTTCATTCATAACAAATACTAGAATGCAAATCAACTATTCACAGAGACATTTAGTAAATATTTATGACACTAATGATACCGTATGTAAATATCAACACAAACTGGTTACGTAGTTTCGTCACGGTTCAAATAAACGAGGAACAAAAAAAAGAGCTGTGAATGGTTTCGTATCTTAATACGGCATCAATTACTCCAATATTTGAAAAGAGTGGATAACATTTGGGTGTTTTTGAGGTTAGGTCGGAGCATCTGGTGAATCACGAGGCGAATCAGCATGAATTCAAAGACGTCTTATGTGGACGCTGAACGAGACTTTCCAATGTTTTGTCACAAACGTGTTGGATAAAGTGCAATTTTTTCCTTCGTTTCTCATTATTTTTTTGCTCCTTTTTTGTTATATTGAATATTCAACTTTTGTGTGCACCGATCGTGTAGAATAAGTTGAGAAATATGTCACTTCAACGCGGTTAAACTTGTTTGTTAAATTTCGTGGGACTTGATACTAAAAAATTGATTAAACGATCGAGCCATGCTGGCTGCGCGACCGGCGTCAAACTGCCACTGCTCTGGCTGGATGGTAAGGCTGGCTGGCTGGCTGGCTGGCTGGCTGCTGCGGGCTGGTACGCAACTCTGATATCGAGGGGTAACAGGCCATAGGAGTGAGGGAGACCGTAAGAGATACGAGTCATGTGGCTGAGAAAGAAGGAGTACGAATCGACGAAGGGGAAAGAGAGAAAGAAGTGAAACCAGGGACGGCGTCACATGAAACATTTAAAAGGTGCTTTGTCGCCTGAGCTCTGGAAACAACGTATACCTTCGCATTCTTCACAAGGAAATCAACATTGTTTACAATGAATTTAATTTTTTTTTAAATTATTTTTTACTATGCTATATCCACAAATAAGGATTAAAATTGGTTGCAATTGCCATTTTAACTTCTGTCAAATACAACGTTAGCTAAACTGTAATAGTAGCTCAAAAAGTAGGCACATTTTTGTGACTTTTGTCGTACGGAATCTTTATGGAGAATGGCAAAGATTCTCAATGTCCATTTGCTTATTTTTGTTTTAGTAGGAATTGTTTATCGGAGAATTAGTTGGAAGCCTTCAATTCGCGATCATAAAAACAGCCACTTTATTTAATAGGTATGACACAGCGATTTTTTGTGCGCAACGAAAAAACATTTCGGGCCTTTGAGATATTTTGCGCCAATTCCAGATACGTGCCTGTCGGACAACTCTCAAGCATCTTACTCACTCTTACACCCAACACAAGACGGGCTATGACCGATGCTATGACGCTCACAGTTTTCTCCCTTCTCATTCCAACCCCCCTCCTTCCCTCTACCGCCTTCTCTTTCTCTCTGCCTCGCTCTTTCTCGTACCTTTATTCCACAACATACCGGGATTCACGTACCTCACCCTCGACGCGCGCTGCCGGCCAGACCAACCTTCCCCTCACCTCCCTTCACGCTCCCGTATTTTCCAAGCATCCGTACAAATGCATCCCCTCTTCCGCTCCGGCTCTCCCCCCTCCTTGATCCCCTCTCCAGGGTTCTCCAGGGCCGTGCACCTGCCTTCGCTTAGGTGGCGTTACAACTAAAAATCCACGCTTTTATCCCCCACTATTAAATTTCACCGCAAGCTAAGCACTACTCACAACACTCCCCACCACGAAACTTCATCCCCTTCTGTTCTCATGATACGATACATAACTACTAACTTATATATAATGAATCCTCCGCGTGCCGCACATAGTCGGAAGGATTTCTCCTCGAAAGACATCTAGCTCCCCGACAAATGACCAATCGACTATAATGATCCGGCTAATTTTTCGTTTCCGAACCTCAAGTTTTTTTTATACACAAATGTTCAATTTTTATAACGAAACTTTTCACACTCTCGTTTCTCTGGCTTAAATCCTTAGGGTTTTCTGAATTGCGGGGGATTTCCAAGGAATTTTTCATCAGTGAATAAAGTACTGAAAATTATATTTTACACAAAATCCAGAAAGATGTAAAATTGAAGAGGCACGGCCGAAAAATGTTGGTTTTCTGAACGGTGAATTTTTAGTCTATGCAAATAAAAAATTATGTTTTAAAGAGTTTACCACGGACAAGACACGGAGAGAGTAAAGGTTGAACATGAACCGTTGCAGCAATAGAATTAGGTGGCAACCTTTAAATGTCAGTGACTTTTATTGGGCCACATGTGAAATTGTCGTGAAAAAAGAAAGAAAAAAAACAGTCAGTAAAAATCACCCAAACATCCAGTTTCTATTGCCATAACCATATAATTCTTCTATTCACTCCCCGTAGAATTAGTTCGCCCCAATGTTTTCATGTTTATCCCAAGGAATTGTACGTTTGCCAAATAATATTTAATTAAAAAGTTTTAATAATTTTATTGTAAGTAATATTAATGTAATCGCAGATGTAATCCATAGCAGAAATGAAATGTGAGTGTTCAATGGATTTATATATCACAAAGTATGTGATTTTACTACCGGGCTGCTATAAGCGGATTGCCGTGATCCTCGAAGTAATCCAATTTCAGGAATAAATAAAATTAATGTAATGTGGAAAAAAACCTTTTGTCGTAGAGGTTCTCCGTCTGCTTACGGTCGTGTTATGGTGTTGGTAGATGAATTTACTTCTAACTTTCAAATTACTATGTGCTCGTTCTTTCTTATCCCAGATTAAACATATCGATACTGCTCCAAGATTCAATTCCTCACCGAATATCCGAACCCAAACTGCGACAGAAATGCCGTCGAGTAATGATAACCTACGACCGGTAGTTTCCGTCTTAGATAACCCTCGCGTGTCATGTTTTGTATGAAAGAAAAATTCACATGCACACGATTCTGGAAAATGATAATAAAGTTTCAGAGCAGCCTTCTCGTTGGTACCCAATATCGCGTGATCGGAAACTGTTTTACCGATCGAACAAATTTTACGAGTACTTCATGGGCTCACTGGGTGTTGTTTAGTTGGTCTATACAAGGCATTATTATGCATCCAGCATTCAATATCAATGCAAATTGTGAAAATACCAACTACGGTAATTTATTCTTTCACACTCTATTGAAAACCTTTTTCTTTTCTGATTATACGATTCGTTCCTCTGTCCTTTGATCGTCGCTCGTGCACTCCATGTGAAAGTATGGATCTCCATTTTTTATTCATTTTTTAAACAAATATCGTTCTCAAATTATTTCTTAATGATCGAATGAAACCTTTCAGGATTTTCACGGACGAAGTACAAGCTTCCCTGTCAGTGTATTGGGTGCTTTAGGTGTGTGTTGAGCCATTCGTCTCTGAAGGAGAAAAATCCACATCCCTCGTCAATGGCGCATCAACTTTTACGATATAATTTACATGCAAAAACTGCGGTACCGGGGTGAGTTAATTTTTTTGACATTCCTTAATCGCTATGAATAAACTTGCTCCGGAGTTGTGTGTGAGAATAAATTAGTTAATTGAAAGAGGGAGACTGTATATCTGTATATCTGAGACTTTTTTTTTTATTGCGGAGTGGTTTAAAGAGTATTAGCGAACGGCCTAATACACATAGATGCGAGTTATTAGAGCCTGCGCGGGATCTTTGCGAGCATCGAATCGATTCTGTCGGCAAACGACGCTTTTGCGTTCAACCTTTCCTCATTGTATAATCGGCTTCAATGACCGCCGGGGCTCGGCAATTGTTCAGCTCGCGCTTTGCCGCCAGATACTCTCGGGTCAGGGAGCTCTCTACTACTCTTATTCTGTGTGTATATCTGTCGTGGCGACACACACACACACACACACACACACACATTTGAAATGATCTATATACATGTATATATGTATATCGTATTAAGTTTATATGCGAGTGTGAAGTTTCTCGCACCATGGTCTTTATGCCTTCAGTCTACGCGAGGGACTACTCTACGAGATCTCGTTTATTTACGTACCGTTTGCCGAGCTCACGTTCAACGCTTGAGGCTGGACAAACAGAAGAGGCACATTGACGGCGTGTATATTCTGGTGCACTGCATCGGTGTGCACCAATTTCGAATTCCACGCACTCTCTCTCTCTCTCTCTCTCTCTCTCGCTTACTCTTATTCTCTGAGCTTAGCGAATACGATGTGAACCCTCGGGAAAGGCACAACAAAACGACTGACAATTTATTTGCTCTCCAATGTCGAAAGTGCAAGGCACATCCCTGTTGCATTTTCTGAGCAATTTTGAATTCTCGCGAAATTTTTTTACTTGAGATTTCAATGCTCATTTTTGTTATAAAGCCTTTTTCCCCAATATGTTTTTACAAATGTAATGTGATTCCTTATTTTTCAACAATACGACTACTTTTTCGTTGGTCCTTCGTATAGATATTACGATGCTATCGCAGTCCACTGCAATTACGGTTGCTGGGTTGCTGAACTAAAACAAAACCTGATTGTAACTAAGCTTCGCTTGTTTGGGTTGGATACTTGGCTTGTTTGTATGCAGAATGGGCGCATCGAAACCAAATAGTTAGCAACTATATATTTTGTAGATTATATTTGGCATAAACATTCGCGTGGTTTCAAGATGAATATTGTACAGTGTATTGAAGGTCCTTCCCAGATTGTACTTATTATTATACAATAATCCAATACTATAATCATTATTTCTATTATAAAAAATAATTTACTTTTCTGCTGCATTTCATGAAATATATATGCATATATTTTACTCACAGTACTTTTAAACGCAGAAAGAGCAGCCCCAGGAACCATTATGTCCATCTCGCGCCTGCTGCATCTCTTTTTGCTGTAATAAAAGAGTTAACGAGATTTACAGTAAAGATTAAAAGCTCTTTTCACGTCATGGTGACCGTTATATTTATGCATGTGAAAATGTGGAATGCTTTCTACGCAAAGTACATACGCTTTGACTGGATACTTCAATCTCTTTCGTTTCTCTCTCTCTCTCTCGCTTTTTTTTGACTAGTAACAGTTGGAGGCTAAAAGCTGCCGTTAATTTATGTTTAAAATGAAATCAACTATATGTTCATGAAGTTATAACAATAAAAGACATTGTTTTCACATTACTTGGTAAAAGAATGAAAAATATCAAAATTTGTACACAATAAAGTCCCTGTTGCAATTTATAAAAATACACATAGATTCCCCGTGTATCATCATATCACATATTCGTAATATTTTCTCTTGTTGCTGACACAAAGAAATGACATTTTTCTTCTGTTTCAATTTGTTACGAGTACACGTATGTTTCCAAGGTTCGTTCTGGCCGCTGTAATGTACATAAGTATAGAGAGAAACACATATTTCTTGAGGAAAACTGCCTTGACACAGGTCTCGGAAGGAAAGAAATTTTGTTGAAATAATATAACGAAATAGAGGGAATTTTCATATAGTCTCGAGATGCATACTGCAAGTAGATTTTCATGATAAAGCATTGTAAAATAAGAAGAATAAAACATATAAGTGTAACGAGAAAGGCAATGGCTTCATAAACTAAAGTTATATCGATCGTTCACATTTAAATTGACGCAAGTCACATGATAAATGAATAATATTTATTTACATAATCACATAACCATAAAACTGTCTTAAAAGAATCAAAATTTTCCTCGAACATGTATAGGTTGATCACTCTAGAAGTTCAACGGTTTAAAGAAAGATAAATGAAACAAAAAGTTTTCAGCAAATATTAGATGGTGGTACGGTTGTTACCAGAGCTCCTTTTAACTCGCTAAAGCGGAAGTTCGGTTATGGCTGAATGAACCAAAGGAAACATCGTACCTCGATTAGCCCATAGTCTATCGTTCACTCATATATTTGTACATAGAACATGATATACACGTGACAGACAACTTCAATTTGTACACGTATATAGAATCTATGAACTATTTGAAATAGAACTCTGTAGAGGTGCTAATTAAATGGACCCTTTGATGAAACGTAACCGTCAAGAGTCACCAGTGCGTATGCAAAAGCGTATGTGATGAACGATCGAGGGTGAATCGGAACATGAGATCGTCGCTCACTTCAGAAATGTCTGTGTACATTCATGCTTTGTACACACAAGTATAGACGCACACTTTTGCAGTACCCTTAATTGAAAACGATCGATGATCGAGGGGAGTTCTTGTGAGGCGTCAATAGGTGGCATAATGGAATACAATGTCAGCGAATAGTTGCAAATATGGATGTTTTTAAATATACATATTTTTTTTTATTGTTCTTTTAGCTGAAAACTATAATCTGTTAAATATTTTAACATAGAACACTTTTGATTGCGAAGATAGTGAGATAAGCGAGAAACAATTGCTTGTGTGTTAGAGGCGCGCATTCAGTGACGCACACTGTTCTATAGGTCTAAAATATACGTATATATAAATGTATATTCATATATTTGCTGCAATCATATTTATACTTAGCCGACGAGTGACCCGAGCTGTCACAAGTGACCCAGCTGTCTACAATATTTAGAATGAAAGCTATAGTTCCTTAACCAACGAGTCTTTTTAAATCACGTTCGTCAGTCTATATTAACGATTTGTAACAACGAAATTGATTCAGCGCATGGTGGTCGGTGACGGTGATGTTACATAAGTGTTTACCGTATGGGTTTCCGATTCAATCATTTAAATATAACGACATGCGGGTTTTATGTATAACATTTTCTTGATGTATAAAAGGAGCAAGTCTCTCGTCGAGAAAACAACCGACCGAATAGTGCAATGCAATTTCCATGCATTTATATCGGCTGACCTCCTTGCTCTTTCTTCCTTCCCGCACGGATCTTCCGATGTCTGTCGAAAGCATCCGTTTCAGTGCAGCGGATGTACTCCAGAGTTTTCTCGATTAATACTCTCGGGGCACCGAACAGCGGAAATTGACTAGAATATGCTTTGAGATCCATCGAACGGGTCATAATGATTCAATACTAACCAGATATTAAGTAGTGCTATGCATGGAAAAGTATTTAACACTGGCCTTAGATCGAGTAATAGGTTCTCTAATCAAGGGTAATCGAGGCTTCTCTAAGTATAGGATAGTGGACAAGAAAAACCCCCATGGATTTGATAAAGATAGCAAAACAGAAAGCAAAGGATAGAAAAAGGAAAAAGAGGGAGAGAGGAGGGCGATTCATTGATTGAATTCCTATTTCACCATGAACTTTTTATGTGACCTCGACAAAAATCGAGTAAAACAGGGCGATACACAAGCAAATGAAAATTCACTGAGTAGAAATATAAAGAAAACGATAAATGAAAGAACAACAAGTCATGATCGAAAAGAAACTAGAAAATTATATCAACAGTAATAATAATAGTTGTCCTTACAATTATAACGACGAAACGAAAATTCCGTTTGCAATTGAAACAATTAAACAGACGGCTCAGCCTTTGAAGTTATACAACTGAGTTCAACCGACAGTAACTTCAATCGAACAGTAATTAATTGGAAGAGACTAAGTCTAACTATCCTCGAGAATAGTGGGGGAAAATATTACTAGTGATGATAAAAAAATTTTTAATTCAATCTATCATCACAAGTGTTCATTCTGGTGAGTCAGTAACGTTTGTAAATTCATTTTCTAAGCACAATGATTATAAGTGTGCGATTGTTATGCAAGAAAAATGTTTGTAAATGACTTTTACTCAGAAAGGAAATATTTCTCACAACTAACGATAAATTGGAACAACGAGTGAACTTGTGACTTGTATTTCTAACTATACAGGTGTGTACCACTGTGAATATAGATGAATGTATTTATAAGCTTGAAAATAGATGCCACGGTGCGTAAAATTGCACACCATGTGTCGCTTATATACATTTAACGTGGCGCGTGTCCCGCACTCGATATCAGCTGAAGCAGAGCTTTCACAAGTTACCCCCTTCGATTATACTGCCGTTTCCCCGCCGCTCTTGCTCCACCCAGAATATAAACGATGGACCATGCTAGTAAATCACAGTAGAGCTACTCTTTCTTTCTCTTTCTCTCTCCCTCTCTCATCTACTATCCTATCAGAAGAGTCTTCACTCTTATACACATCTCCCAATGTGTATATATAGCGCGCAAGGACTCCAAACAAAATCCATAAATTTCCGCTTTGCCGCGCCCGGTGGTTTCCGTCAGAAGTTTCCGAAGTTCCAAAAGTAGTATTTCCGCAAACGCGGTCGAGAGAGATGAGAGGGAGAGGAGTGCCGAGTAACGCATAAATAATGCAAGCAGCAGCAGCAGTGGGAACCACGGAGAACGCGAAATGTTGTCGGGTATCGTGCATATGCGATATATATTCGGGCTAAGGACTGCTCCGCCTCGTACACTGAATAATATTTCTATATATGTATAGATACAGGTTATAGGTGATCCTCCTCCAGTGAACGGGGTCTAACAAGAAACCTCCCTTTCGTAATCGCCGTCTCTCTCTCTCTCTCTCTCTCTCTCTCTCTCTCTCTCTCTCTCTGTCTTTTTCCAGACTCAGGTTTCTTTCTCATTCTCCCTTGTCGAAATAAGAAAAACTTGGATGCATGCGAAAGCTTGCATCAGGAGTTTATAGTACGTACTAAGCAAAACCGTTGCTCTGGTATTTGGTAGAATCAGTCTAGTCTGGATCACAAGGTAGAAACGAGTTTTCAATCTACGCGGAGTGAGCAAAAAAGGAAAATTCACTGATGTACCGTAGCAAAAAACGGCAACCGAGGGAAGACAGATAAAAAAAATGAATGATCGTTTACTCTTGAATGGATAAATGATAAGTAAGGCATTGGGGAGCCAAAATATGCGTTTTTATAATTGATGTTATGCTCTGAACATGCGAATTATTCTCGTGAAAATATATCGTGCGTCATGTGCTAAGCATAAAATGTGTCACGTAGGTACCAATCGGAATTTCCTACGAGGGAATCAAGCCAACAAAATGGTAGAATGCTCTTTCGAAGGAGAATTTTAGCAGAGAACGAACATAAAATTATACGAGTTTTTAAAAGTTTTGTTCACGTGGTTATTTATTATTATTATTATTTCCGGTCTTCATATAAGAAATACCAAGTTTTAATTTGACCGCCCAGCTGGTTATGAAACATTTTCGTCGCTTATTTGAAAACAAAAATTTCAAAGATAATGTCCCTAAACTTGTTTATAATTTTTTTTTGTTTTCATTTGCAAACGCTCTTATTGAAAAAATCGAAAGGATGTGCTCACAACTTGTAAAAAAAAACTTCAACAGGTTCTATTTCATTCTATCCTAAAAATTAAAGGATGCTATTTAGTCGATGGACTATTACTAGGAACGGAATTTGTGTGATAAATTCAGAAATGTGGTGAGTGAAAACTGTACCAAGTAATTTAATGTTCACTAGACAATAAAAAATTGAAGTTTAATCGAAAATAGCCGGGCAATAACTCCAGCGAGTTGAGTCGGAGTAGCTCATGTGCACATATATATGACATAATAAATTTGACGCTGTTATATATGCTGCTGCTTTCCCAAAAGTCCGACAGCAGGTGCACATTTGGCCCATGAGCGTAGTCGGGCTTCGTAATTTAACTTCAAATTAACAAAGCCTAATGCTCGTTCAATTCCCAGTTCGACGTTCTGGAAATGCTTGTATACTGAAGCGAATATACCTACACGTGTCACCAACACGACCATTCAGGTACGTTCAATCTCATTACGGTCTGTTAAAATGAGTTTCGACAAAGTTTTAAACGGACGTGGTGATAGCAGATTCCATGGAAATGCTCTCGGTCTCTCTCGATCGTGAAAATAAGTGAAAACATATGCAATGATTAAGGGACCATGCATTTCCACGAAAACAAGTGTTGAGCTAATATTCACGCTACCCTGCAGTCAAGACCGGTTTATCCGTCAGCCAACATGCCAGTCGATAAATTCAGGCCGACTCATAAGAACTCGTATTATATAAAAACATAAACCATATTATTTGCAATGAAAATAGCTACGAGGAAATAATAAAATAGTTTTAATCAAATGAAGAGTGCGTTGATACAAAATAAAATGAAAGAGTTACTTCGATTGTCATGTAGTCCAATCGCAATGGAGTCTTTCTTATCGTTTATTTACACATGTTACTATATCAGTGTTAAAATCCCCAAATTGTTTGAAAGAGATTCTCGGGTGATAATTTTGGCACTGTGAATAACAGTTTGAAAAACAGCGAGTACGACAGCTCAATTCTGTTGAAGTGTGTTTTTTGTTTGTTTTTCGACGAATTTTTCATTATACCATTTAACCCGCATTGACCTGGCGCTCTGTGTGCATCTCGTAACAACGAAACAGGAGAATAATCGACAAATAGGACGTGGATAAAAGGAACGACAGGGAGAGAGAAAGAGGGAGAAAACATTTCAATCGGCAAATCGAAATTGTAAATTTTGAAAAGCGTGACACGAATTTACCAGGTAATTTCCAACTATTCTGTTCGCAGCCGTGCGATAAATTCCATACCGATACAATCGGTATGGGTGAAGCTCGCATCCGGGCTCGCAGCAATCGTTTTTTACTTTTCACCCCTCAATATCACTCTCCGTACATTTATGGCCATATATGTATGTATTTTCTCCCCACCCGGTGCGTATATAATTTCATGTGTAAGTTCAAACTCGCAATATTACTACCATCTGTGTACGGAACGGCGGCAACTATACTTGCGAGTATCCACTACCATTTTGGAACTCTGGAGTGCGCTACGTTCACATCAAATCTACCCACGCTACCGTTCGGTTGATTAAATTAATTTTGGCACGGAAATCCACGAGTTCCGTGAGTTATCCACCATTGACAAGAGTAATTCCGGCCGGTGCGGGTAACGCATCGTCGTCCAAAGCTGCACCTTTTCATTATAGTCATTGATCTGTCCTTTGTCCTCGGCTTTTCTTTTGTACTCTTTACATTTTCGATATTTCGTCGTGGAATAATAATCTAACAATGACTTCCATTGGAGAATCATTTCAAAGTCGGTTCTGTCATATGATCGCATAGAATAGGTGTCCTGATTTGAATCAGGGACAGGTACATACTTGATGTCTACTATACATGTAGATTTTAATGTACGAACTACTACATCAACATATATTGTGCAAGCATATACGCATAAATATATGGTGCTGCGTACTCAACGTATCGTGGCGAAACGAGAGTTGGGCGTACCACGAATTTAACGCTTCACATCACTGGCGAGAGTCATCTCTTTTCTGTAGCTAGATCGGGGCACCATTACCAGAAACGTACTTCATATTCTACCGTTGCACCGACACCGCTCTTAACGCACCACATAGAACATCGGTGTTGAAAATAAACTAGGGCTTCTTTGATATTCACAATGAGTTTTGTATATTTAAGTGTAAATGAAATATTGAAAACGATCAATGCGTCGAATTCGGTCGGGACTAACTTATTTTCAACGAATCTGCTTGCAGTACAGGATAGTAGATGATTTTCGTAGAATTTATTGTGTTGTCCACTCGATGCGTTGATGTTATCAAAGTAAATAAATATTTACAGATTTGAACAACTATTAATGATTGACGTCTTAGCTTTAGGGCCTAGCACATGTATTTCATGTAGATAGTGATGTATATACATCTCCAATCAAGCTGTCTAGAGAGGCTGATGGATGTTTACTAAGGGTGGACTCTGTTGCGGACAGACAGTGTATCAGCAAGGCAGGTCCTCTCCTCTCTGCGATTTCGCTATGCCTATAGGGGTATCTACTGCTGTAAATGTAATACTACGACGAGAAATTTCAGTCTAAGATGCCAGAAGGGCTTTTGGAGATCGGCAGTGTATACGTACGAAGCTCTCGTGCAATGTAGATGATGCTAGGTTCACTTGGCTAACCATGGTTCAGATAGATAGTATGTTGGAGAACATAGGTGTATATGTACATAAACACATGGATACACAATTTCACGGCAGAGCCTGATAATGCTACTGGTTAAGGCGCAAGGGCACCGAGTGGGTGAACACTGAGTCGATGGTGAGTTTGTATATATAACATTGTCTTGCATGCAGTGTCCGCATCTTGACTACAGTATATATGCTACTTTTGGGAACATTAACGCCGGAGGTCACCTCATCGGGAGGATATTCAGGGACAGGTATAGGTTCTAACCCCTTGGAGGAAGGGACATTCTGGGATGGTTAGAGTAAGGCAGAAACACCAGAGGGCTAACGCCGCCAACGACGGTGACATCAATGTGAAAGCCAAGTCTCTCGGTGCTCCGTAGCTCGTACCTACCACGCCAACGGTATTCGGAGCACGTCCCGACGATAATCTATGAGTCGATAACTTACTGGCCGGATCCGTGGTCCAAGCCCACAGCTGACCAGCTCAAATTGTCTCTGCATCCCTCGCCTATACTGTATATCCTCTCTTACGGTATCGAACACCACTGCAACGCGTCTACTTGCAACCATTATGTATAAATGTGTTTGAATGTAAGTTACTGTCGAATGGACTCGATTACCCTTCCATTCTATTCAGGGTATCTCGATTGGTCGTCAAATTAATCGTAGCCCTAATAAACTGTCAGGTTCCGTAATACTCTGGTAGAGTAAACCGCCGTGGTAGATAATTTAGCATGAAGCGATTATTCTAACGATAAATGCCGTAAACGTAAGTCAGGCTTGGCAAAAACAGATGAAGATAATCTTGGTTTGTAATAGCATGATGCTCGGAAGGTTATTCAATGGTGGTAAGTTTCCCCATACATCTCGAAGTCCTAGTTGTTCGAATGATGCACACATCCAAAACCTCCATTCAACTTGGCGTTAGGGTTATATGCGATAGATGTCAAATATCGTCATCTGCACCCAACATCACCGACAAATGTGAGAATATTCACAGACTTTATGAGAAACAGCTTCGTGCAGCCACGGCTAAAGGAAAAGAGCAGGTATCCAACGGCAGTATACAAATAAACCACGAAAATGTTAGATGACATATAAAACGAGTAGTTGAGATATCGTACACTTCAGCAAAATTCTAAGATACAGCCGGCGTCGCAACCATTCCGTCTGTCCAGAACTCAAGCAAACTTGGCGCTGGAATGTATAATACAGACTCTTCGCATATACTTACTATAAACACGTATGCACTCCTTACATCTTGGCTATAGTTTATAAATCTAATATTTACAGTGGCAATATTAGTATTTGCAAAATTGTGCCTAAGGATGTACCACGTATCAATACATCCAGGTTAGACGCTGCATGTATTTTCAGCATCTGTTGTGGGTCCTATGAGATACCGTCAATACAGTATACGAAATAATGAGATTACCCACAAATAAACTTTGAGCACGCTCCGTGTATCGTAGATGGAGCTAGTAAAAAAAAAAAAAAAAAAAAAAAAATCAACTTGATAATAGTCGGTAGCATTTCCCGAAAAACTATACTTTCACTTCCTAAGCACAATGGGATAAACCAACATCCTGCCCCGTTTTCACTAGAACCTTTGTCTGATAGGAATCATGCTGTACCTCATGTAGTTGGGTTTGTTCATAGCTAGCTTCCGTTGGTATATTTCGCTTGATAACCCCTTGGCAAGCTCAGATGAGAATGCTTGGACTTTCCTGCCTATTCTGAGGGTAGTGAAAATCCAACCCTGTGTCGGTTCAGACTGTCCGGATACCCAACGCTGGCCTCGGTACGAAAATACTGTGAATTTTCATCTCTGGTAACTTTATCGTCGTCGAGAAACGCATATATCCCACACGGTTGGTGACCATGGGGACAGTCACACGGTAAAAATGATAAAAGTGTGGAGAAAGTCTGCGGGCAACTAAGGCATAGAGCTGAAAGCGTTGGTTGTGAGCTAAAAGAAAAAGGAGATACCCTTGATGTGTCTGGTGACGGGTAGTTAGTCTTTGCTTAATGTATGTTCCGTACGACAGAATATGCAGTAAATCACGTAAGAATATCACGTAAAAACTACATTTTTCCATGATCCACATAGTTAAATTTTTTCACGTTTATGCATTCCAGCTTTGAGTCGGATAAATATGGATTTTAGTTCATTAATTAATGACGTCTGTATCTGGAACATATGCAGGTTCTTATTTGTAACACGTGAAATGGAGAATTTTGAATATAGTGATCTTTTTCGGCAGATTGATCTGTTTTCCTACTTTTAATATGATGTTTGTTTGAAAAAACGGAAGAACTGTATCCATTCGGTGGTTCAGAACGTAGTTTGTATCAGTGCGGCACGAGCACTTTGTTCGCAATAATCCGTGTAAATTTGGCATCCTGTATTCTCATTGATTTGCTCGCAAGCTCGGTTAGATCGCATTTCATATAGTGAACAAAAACAGAACGATCGAATGGCCAATGGTGAAAATGACAAGCTGCCAGGGTACATTACTGGGACCACGAATGTCTCCAGTTCTGTGCTTGCTCACACAGTCAAATGATACCACTGCTTCACGCCGCCACATCTGTACTGACGCTTACAGAAGTGAACAAGTTCGATGCTTGATCAGTCAATAACACTGAATAAATAATATTCCAAAATTGATGAATGATTTTTATGTCTAGAACATTGTGACCCATCGTTTTTGGAAAATATTATGCTCTGTGTTCAACATAATTTCAACATAGGATTACATTCAGACTCAAATTGTGAATCCTCATGGAAAAGGCACGTGTTAAAAAAAAAAAAAAAAACACTCTAAATACTGGATATTTTCTCTTCATTCACAACATCTTATAGGAGACAGTGACGGGAAGCATTCCTTATGGAAAATAATGTTGCGCCCCGTAGATAAACAAGTTGGGGCATTGAACTGTTATCCTCTTGAATTTACCTCATTTGTCTTCGTTGGTACACCTAGGCATCTTTCGTCGAGGCGAAAGAGCGGTTGCCAAAGAGGTAAGTTTCTGAACTGGGTTATCGGTCGAAGTAGCCGATAAAAGTGCCTCGATGCCGGAGGGAAGGAAATATTGTGGCGCAAGAACACGCTGCCCTCTTTCTTCGCAACAGAGCCCGTTCCCAGAGTGTACAGAAGCGAGTCTATTTTATGAATAGTGTACATAGACCAAAGGGAAAATCGTGAACGCGCCCTCAGTATTCACTTTACCAACGAACTCATCGAACTTCAAAATTCAATACATTTTTGCGTTTACACACGCGCATTAAGAAAGAAGACGAAGAATCTAATGACTTCCATAAAAAATAGAATTGTTTCGCAACTTTTTAGTCTCAACATACGTTCGCAATTATCAATAATAAATATCTTATTATTATATAGATGATTAAATATCGCTTCGAATAATGACCTGTAAGTGCCAATAACTGGAGACATTGAAACTGAGGCCTCCAACCGTAATCGTCAAGGTCAATTGGGAGAATCTTCGTGTGTCAAAGAGAATGAAACCTTATAAACAGTAATCGATTCAGTAGCTTGTTCTGATCATGCGCAGAGAATTCCGAATAGCAAGATGTAAGAACGGTTTTTGATATGGAACGTCTATGTGAAAGCATATTTTATAAAGAGAATGGGGTTTTCCTAATGTTGAAAGTCAATATAGAAAAAATGGATTTGAACAAAGAGCGTTGGATTAATTGAAATTACATTGTGTGCGGCATAGCAAATTCAAGACAAATTGCACGTAAGCACGCATTCTGGCTCTTCACATCGGCTCCTATTAAATCCGACTAATTGCAACAACGTCTAAGGTAATGTGCACTCGGGTTGAGAACAGTTTAGTTGTGTATATCGCATTAGATGTTTGAAGCAGATTATTACCGAAATGACACATGGAGGTTGTGAGTTGAATTTGTTCCCTCCATCTTGACTCTTTCTCAAGTAATCTAGGACTCGAGTTATGCAATATGGAAACAGTATATGGATAATTGTGAAGGGATGTGCTGACAGTGAAGGAAAGTCCTTGAAGAAGTTAGCGTCACAGCCGGTTACTTCGACTTAACGCTCCTTGATCTCTAGCTCGTCTCAAGACTCGAGCGAACCTTAACACGTCTTGTGTTCGTATGTCAGAAAGAGGCACGTCTAAATACGCAGATTTTACGAAGTAGAGGAGCGCAGATGCTCGTAATTGCTACTGCAGCGCGTAAAGTGTCGAGAGCGTTGGAGAAAGGGAAGCTGGAAAGCGAAAAGAAATTAGAGACTTACCAAGCTCTCTTTTGCAGCTGGGGATCTGAAGGGAGAGAATGAGGTGGCTTGGAACGATGCAAAGAGGTTGCATGGCGGTCATAGGGAACAGTGGGTGCTTGAAAAATGTGTAGCAGTAGAGGGAAACTTGCAGAAGCAGTCTCGCGCGAAAGCCCGTGAACACACATTCAACCTTTCTCCTTAAGAAATTGCAAGGCGTTTCAAAAATTTACCGATACTTTCTGCTTTTGCTTCTTTAACATTCATATTGTGTATTCCTGGTTAGCGTACGGCTTTTAGTGTCAACACGTCACCCCTTTCCGTATGTGTACACTCGAACTCTGACGACGTTCGCAGTATTCGTTGAATATTCCTACGCCTGCACCCAGCAACCTCTTCCTGTAAATTACTTAGCCTCGTTTCAGCAAAACGTTATAATGGTATAGTTGTATCGTACTACTCTGCTTGGAGTGGTGCAAGTTAAGAAAAATAAACCCAGGGATTACATGAGAAAAGCCGGGGATGATGAGAAAATCCAGGCGTTGAAAGTGTGTAGCCCGACCTCGATGAAACTCGGGTATGTACAGTGTTGATGGGGTATTGTCAAATAACTTGTAATGAGTATGTGTAGTAAGCTGTAGGTCAACCGGTCAACGTAAGTGCTGCGAATATCCTGAATACTAGAAGATTTTTTTAGTCAAACATTTGCTTCTTTTATGGGGTCTTTTGTGATGTAATGGAAATAAAAGATAATCTTAAACTGGTAAACAAAAAGATTTATTGCCGCACTATTCATAAACATGTTCTCGAGTCCGTCCATGCGAAAAAACTATCACCATTTAAGTGTGTCTTGCAATTCGCTGAACACAGTCTTGTCATTCCTGTTCATTGTTTCCCCTTCATGGTACGCCAGAAAGAGAGTGTAATTATATGACACACTGACTTACATCTGGAAAAATTGCAATCTATATCCGTGATTTTGGATTTTTACACATTTCATTGATCTCAATTGATAGAGATGAGATTTCATGATTTCACATGGTGGGCTACGTACCGTAACCTGACGACGAAATACCGTGAAATAAAATGTTCTTCAGTCGCATGCGCACACAATATTCCTAGAGGAACCATCATATCACACCATAGATCATCACATCACACCCTACACCATCACATTACACCACGCATCATCACATGACATCATAAATCATCATATCACACCGTAGTATCCGAAAACATCAGTCATATACTCAGCAATCAATATCAATAGTATTTATAGTCCCAATGATTCCTGTGTTATAACATTTTACACATACGCAATACATATAATAGTTTAGCAGAGAGGAAAATAGTCATTTTCTCATAAAGCAAGTCCTCCTAGTTAATGAGAAATAAATGATCAATTAATCACGGAACAATTGATCAACAGCACACCTGAATTGTGAAACACCGATGGCGATAATTTTATCGGCGAATATTTAGCTTTGCGGACATTGTGTCGTGGTGATATTTAGTCGGTGGGTTAGAACGAATGTTGGTGCATAGTAGTATTCCACGATCTTGTCTTCAAGAAATGATCGTATCTGTGAAAGAGAGGATTTTGTGGAAACTGATAGTTGCACTGTACTGTTCATCAAGGACGCAAGACAGGATGTTGGAAAAGGATAAGAAAAGGCTTTCACGACCTCGGACAAGATACGGGAGGGTGGACTCACATAGTGTCCTCTTGTGGGGTACAAGGGATGAATATTTATCGTCGCGTTGGGCACGGGTGAGTCGGGGATATCCCGAGGTGGCGCGGTCTCCCGCGACAAATTAACGTCGGGTGGCAGGTCGTTGGGACGTGAGCAAGACTTCAGGGTAAGTACGAAGTCCGGGAAGGCGGTGGTGGCTGCGGACGACGAACGAGGCGAACTAGAAGGATGAGGAGAAGAGGGGTGGAGTTGAGTCTGCAGAGTGGGTCGTAGGTACTATACTAGACCGTCGCAAGGCGGTACGAACAATTTTAATTACAATATTTCAACGATGCACCAGCCGGGTCAGAGTTGTTCTTCTAGTGATGGTAGTGGCGCAGCATGTGTGCACTGCATGTCTCCTCGGTATATGTTACGTAGGACGAAGAGCAGTCTACAGGAAGACGACCCGTATGAAGGAATGGCTGAAGGAACTGGGTGCAGAGAAACTCTCACGATGGTAGCGACCCCGAAACTTGAGCCATTACCCACAGTACTCTGTATATAGGATTTCATAGCTGCAAGCTGTACGGAGAGACACGCCAATAAATCCGTAAATCTGTGAGCCCGCGAGGAATGGAAAATTAGGGAGAAAGGTGGCTTGTCGACGGAAGAGTGTGAGCCAAGGTGAATCTTAAGACCCAAGTTTTGCTATTCGAGCATCATCAACAATGAAGTTCCACACTTCTGAATCAACAGAAAGTCAAACGTTTCTAGCGTAGCCTATGACGCCAGCGCTTACGCGTCTGTAATATCCTGCTTCGTGTCTATATACATGTTTAATGTACAAAACACATTTGCGTGTTGCATGTATGCCTGATGGAGTTGGTACACGTCTACGTGTACATCCGATATAATGCATCGCATGACTCACGTTTCTGCTTGCCACCGGCGCAACAGCTCGGTCTACCAGTTGTCTCTCATACCATCTAGATGCATGAAGACGCGTATCCATGAGCGTAATTGTAGAACAACGAAACTTCTAGCGATGGCGTTATCTGAGATAAGTGCATTGTAATTTAGTCGGTTTTTTAGTGTTGATAAGTAGAAGATTGAAAAACAAAACAAAACAAAAAACGCCAAGAACTGACTTTAAATGTTTAGACGCATCTTTTCATTATTCTTTTAATCCCGAGATCTTTTGGGACCGAGATCACACTATTATAATTTACTCAGATTTAGACGCATAATTGCCGAACGTCAATGTCGTTAGAGTAATTCAAGTACCACATGAATTGGTCCTCGAAAATCCATGCCCTCTCGCGAGCTAGCAAACAGACAGCACCAGTCCCTTCGGGAGGTCACGTACAAGATGATTCGCTTGTCACTGTATATATAAAATACTCCTATACTTATGTGTGCATACATATGCATGGATGTATATTTACACCTAGAAATTTTGACCCGACGAGGATTGTACGTATGAGTCCATAACCACGGCCTTGAGATTTTCCTGAAAGCGTCTGTTTACGTACGACGGCATTTTACTGTGAGGACATAATCATGTGCCAATGGTAGTGGCATTTAGAAATCTAAACTGCATAGAATCTTATAATTGCTTTATTAACTCCATGCAGTCTTTTCAATTGTTCTCTCCATATTCGGATACATGGTTCTTGACCTTCGTGGCGAGGATTTTGTAAATTTAGTGGTGTTTTTCATATCGTTGCCATTGAAATGACATCTAGAGGAATTGATATCCAAAACAACCATCTGAATAAGAAAAATAAATGAAAAGTCTTCATGTTTTCTTTAAGGCAACATCAACACCATTTTGCAAATCCAAACTCGTTGCTCGCATAAGCACAGACTTTTTGCATCCGCGGTATATTTCAAAGTTCCATTCGGTTTCCAAAGAACGAAACAAGAGAAACGGAAATGGAGGATGGGCGGAGAATAAGGATATTAAGATCCTTTTTTTTTTTGCTAAAGTAACTCAGGACACGTTTCCACTGTTTCCGGTTATACGACCACGTTTTAAGGTCGGTGGATCGTCTACGTATGCCGCATTACGTATGCATAGTTTCATAAATTTTGGTGGTTCGTGAGGGTTACCAGCGGGTTCAACGCTGGCCGAGGGAAAACACCTTCCATGTGAATGTTTCGCGTTACCTGACGCACCTGAGCCTCAACACGTTCTTCCTAGCTATTACAATAGCTGTTGGAAACAACAAAAGCTCTTGGAACCTTAAATAAAATCTGTTTTTCGAATGAATTCATTTTCTAATAAATCTCCATTCTAAAGTTTCACGTTATGATGCAACAAGTATGTGCACCATAACAATAACATGTATACACTTTCTTTTTTGAATCAATGTATGTAAATTTGCGACTAGTGCCCAAAAGTTTGAAAGATCATGACATTTTTTTACTTTTTGGCGACCATGGAAAATGGCTGCGACAAAAAGTAGTTGACAGTGAATGAGCCCTGCTTAAGATGTTTTTTGATCAAAGTATAAATGAAAAAAAAAAATTAACTCCATTTCAATTTTCGACTTTTTGGCAAATTTTCAAAGCTTAAATAAGTTTTCAAATAGCTTCCATTGCTTCTTTCATTGCCATGTCATAATTAACAAACGTGGTTCGTGGAAAATCCATCGAAATCCCTTCACTACTTCTCCAGTTATGAGAAATAAAACATAGAGAGATGAAGATATTTCATGACTGAATTGAGACGAACTGCCGACATTGCAGTTTAACCATCACAATTATTTACAGAGTTATTCTTCGTAGCAGTAGATTTCTGAAATAAACTTTTATGGAATCAGCTCGTTAGTCAACTCAACAATTCTAACTAAATGTTTCGAATATTCGTATGCGTAAAATTTCTGCAACGCCTCCCGGAACACTTCATCCTGTCACGTTTTACTCCAACGCCTTCCTCGCCTTGAGTTCACCAAGTTTCCTAATTAGCAAGGTGCTCGCTGCGCGCAGCGAAGCTGAATGAGCCAATATGGAAACCCCTCGAGACGATTTTCCGCTGTAGTATCTCGTATCATTCATCTATTTGTGACAATACTACATAACTTTGGGTGAACATAAAATTAAATTTCCTGAATTGACTCTTGTCAATCATCGTAATGTTTTTTTTTTATTGATTTGACAGTTACAGTTTTGAGAAACATTATTTGAACGAATAATCATCCGAATAATAAACAACATGTGAAGATCCTTTGGCGCACGGTTTCGAGCTAAAACGACGTTAACTGTATATTTACAAGCGGACAAATTATTCTAATGATAAAAGTGGACAAGAGTAAATTTGCTTACTTACAACCTTATCGTCTCATTCTTTTATTCTAATTTTACCATTTCTATTTTTGTTCGTTCTCGAGCGAACATGAAAGAAAGTCAAGTTTTCAGACTGTAATATCAAACCCTAGTGTCACCACGCTTTCCAATCGAAAAGTGTTCAATAATTTAAAATAACTAAGCGGAAGAGTTGTCGAAGAATAAAAAGGATTACAAAGTTAAGGTTTTCCTCATTTATTGAGGTTACGAATTCAATCATATCCCAAACGATTGAAGGGAAAAAATAATAAAATAGCCGTCCGCCGATTGTGAAGAGTGAAAGGATTATTGTGGTGGAAGAAGGCGAGCGCAAAAGAAAAAAGTAAAAGTACAGCCGGTCGATTATCGTCTCCTCGTCTGCCCGAACGTTTCGGAATAACAATTTCCTTTTCGTAGCTTTTGCATTGTAAAGTGGTAAAGGGGCCCCACGGGTGTGCCTCATCATAGAATCATCGTATTCTCCATGTACTCGTTTTATATCGCCGACCTCGCGTATTTGCGTCTGTATCCGTACATTTTTTTGTTCTTTTGCTCCGTTAGATTTTCTCGCTGTATTTATCCATTGTGTAACCAAGTAAAGAAGACGAGCTCAAAAGGGAACGTGGCCAAAACGAGAGCTTTGCGAAGGGTGTTTTGATAAACGAGAGGCGGGAACGATTCGATCGTAAATCGATTATCGTAGAGCGTTCCATCAATTTCTAATTGACGCGATAATAAATTTTGCCTCTCTTCCCTATCTCCTCCATCACGATGAGGGTGAATTCTCTCTGTACCTCTTGGTATGACTCTCCTCCTATTTTCGACCTCTGTTTCTCTCTCTCTCTCCCCCCCCCCCTCCTTGAGTTCCGTTCCTGTTATCCAATCGCATGCTACGCTTGTCCTCGTTTCTTCGAGCTTTCTATCTCCTTCATCTCTACCTCCACTCTCTCTTTCTCCCCTCATGCTCTATAGTCATTCTCCGATTCTCAGCGCGGCCTCGTTTCCACTTCGGTACGTTCTCACGCTTTGAATTACCTCTTCAATTAAATTTAAATGCTTTGGTACTCCCGTTTTACGCCAGAATTGAAATTGGTCCTGCGAATCTGACGAGTATACTGCATTTCGATATTTTCTTGAAACTATTAGCCTTGAATGATCAGACAAAATTAAGTCACGATGTAATGACGTTTCTTTTCGTTTATGAAGGAAGCTTTCATTCCGTGAGGAAATATAAAAGAACTGATAATCTTCTGCAAAGCACAAAACAAGGCTTTAACAGACAGACGGAAATATGTTGCCAGGCCGTGTGCAGCTACCGTTTTCTTGTACATTTTTTATTAGATGCACGACACATAGCTACGAGTACCTTGTACTCGGAAATGCTATGCTGTAAGGTAGCTCAGCCGTGCTGCAATATACAGCAGTAAAAATGCACTATAAAGAAACAGGCAAAAAAGAGAGGGAAAGAGAGTAAGCGAGAAAATAGCGTTAGATATCCATGAGACCATAAACCAGTGTGACAAATTCAGATTCATCGACCGTTGTCTTGCTTCTGAATGAAGAAGGAACGAGTGGCCAATATTCAGACTATATTGCGGGTTTGGCTCGATGTTTATTCGTTTACACTTCTCGCTTTTGTGATTCGTTCGTGCAACACGATCAAATATTTTCGTCTGACTTCTAGAAAACGTTCGATTTTTCTCATCAGAGTCAAACGGTCGTAAAATAAAGTTATAAAAATTACATCACAATTTCTGTACTTTCATATTTTTTATTGCAAATGTGCCGAAAACCCTTTTAGGAAAAATTTGTTTTAGGTATTTTGCAAGGTTTTCTTATTGACGTTCATTTATTTTACGAAAATGTGAAAGTCTCCAATGTAATCTTACGTCAGTTGCAGCAATTGAGACTTAACGTCATAACCGTTCATACAAAGCCCTCAAAATGTGTATTCGATTCGAGGTATGAATGGTGCAAATAATAGCAATTCATATCGGGACCTCCCAACAGAACTTGTAAAACGTAACCTTCATATATTTAAGTATTATTCACGAAATACATATTTTATGAGAATTTTCTTATTCCCACACAGCATCGAGCTTAGTTCCACACAGCATGAGTCAATAAATCGTGAAAATCATTTCAAAATTCTATTTGATATCTGGTTTCAGCACACGATAATCGTTATAAAAAGGATCGTTGAAGTCACCTAATCGGTTCTGATAAACTGTTTGCATCATATATTATTTTCTATTTATACCTTAATACAGATTTGTATTTCTGATTATAACAGACCACGAAAAATTGTAAAAATGACGTACGAAAATGCTTTTTTCCATGAATATATTCCGGGTTGACATATCCCTCCAAATTTATACGCGGGATTAATAACAGTTTCGGAATATTTGTAGGTGTCAGAGTTGCAGAATGGGAGTGGGAGAGCTTGCTTCTCTATTAAATGAATCTTGAAACTTAAAAAGACTCTTTCGAAGCGCAATTCTGCAAATGTTATTTCCGACATTTGACAAAGTGCCACCGTGATTTAATTTCTGTTTTTTCACTTTAAGTTAATTTCACTGGTCAATGCTAAATGCAAGAAAAGAAAAAGTTCACAGAACGAAACGCAGTTTCTCGAAATAAAATGACGTTTTTTGGTGGCACATTTACAGATATATTCTTACTTGTGCTCTCGCTTATGTAAAGACGGCTAAGAAGACAGAAAAAAGTGAAGACGCTGGGAACAGCTTGGGAAAAAGTTGAGCGAAAGAGTATAAATGCTGTCGAGCTTTTATTTTCGCTTTTCTAGTATTCGTTTACCTTACTCTCCGGCTCATCGCCTTTTACATGACCTTTCCCTCGTTCCGGCTTATCCTCTCACTTTAGCGTAAAATTTTCACACCAATCCTCGCTTCTCTCTGTATACCGTTCTGAATCGATTTTGCCCTTGTGGTGGAAGCTGCGCTTGTGTCTCATCCCTAACCACTTTTACCTCACACCATGAGAACCGAAATTCTCCGGCGACATTTGAACTTGGAATTTCTTGGAGGGCCTTGAGCGTGTGAGAGAACACACGATCATTTTCTTCACTATGAAACTATACTGTTTGTGTGCTTATATCTTTATATGTATGTATAAAAGCATGTGAGGGTGTGTACATGACCCATACGTTGGTGAGAATAAGCTCGTACGGCCTCGAGCAAGCCTCTGGGGAAGCCCTACCGTTCGAGAAATTTCTCAATAACCCGTGCGTTCTCTCGCAATGCCGAAGGCACTCGAGTACCTCTTGCGTCCCCGATCCAGGGAGGTTGGCCCATTTGAAAGTCAAACCTCGATGTTACGGCCAACTTAGAAGCGGCGAATGCGAGCAAAAAAGAAAGGTGTACGAAAATGTCAAAGATAAAAAAGTAACATAGGACACGATCGAAAGTAGCAGTGGTGAAAAGAGAATAAACGTGTTTGGAAAAGGTATTGGAAACGAAGTTGAAAGAGTGGATCGGGAGAATCGAATAGTGCGCCACGCGTTTCCAAGGTCTGACCAAGCGTAGATTTTTTCACTTGAATCCACCACTCAATGAACTCTTCTCGAGCTGTTTGCTTTGTAAATGTTTATAAGTTCAACCACTCAGATTATTTTTGCAAACCAAATTCATTCGGAATTATATTCTTACGTGATTTTTTATAATTAATAGAAACAGGGTCATTTTTAATTCTATTTTATCTCTTTTTTTTAAATTGGAGCAACCGCGACTTTTTTCGAAAATTGATCATACAATTATTATTTATTCAAATAAACTTGAAGCTTTGGTTTTAAACTCATAGCCAAACTTATTTTTTGTCTCGTCAGTCTGCACATTGACTTGTTCTACTTGACAGCATGATTTATCAAAGAATCAAATGAACAAATGTGCTCAACAGTTTTTTTTTAACAAGCTTCGGTTAAGGTCACTTAACATTGTACAGTTTTGTTGAGTATATTCATTATGCTAGAGATGTGATAGCTGATACTGTTTGCGCTCGCCTCAAAGGCAACGCGATACGATTGAAGTTTCAGGCTTGACGTAGGGCTGTGTGGAGAACCCAAGCACGCCCTTTGCCATCAGAAGGATTCGACTCATGCAAAAGGCCTGTAAATTTACTCTAAAAGGTAGTTTATGGTAATGAGTTTTTTGTTCACACTATTGTTCACTATCACGCTCAACGTTGAGTGCTATTAATTGATAAAAAGTAATGTTCCAACTGTATAACTTTTAAAAATATTACAATGATTACTTTTATTACTTCTCTTCTGTTTTCTTCTCTTTTGTATATATTCTCTTTCCTATGCGTATAAATCTATACTGCAAAAATGTTTGTCACTGTTTTTCACGCGAAAACCACTAAACCGTTTTTGATGGATTTTTCACATGAATGAAGCTCATGAATCAGAACAGGTTGCACAACATCACGATAAATAATTTATTAAGTGAATGCCGACCGAAAAATCAAATTTTTGATCCTATTTTCAACTTTCAAAGTTCACAAGTAATTCAGTAAAGTAGATCAATGGAAAACGCTTATTAACAATTCGAAAACGAAGAGGATAAGCTAGGAAAAAAATTATAACGATTTTCGTCAATTATTTGTTAACGTTTAAAGAATTTGCCATTTTTTTCTCACTCACTCATCATATGTTCATATTAGAAAATATGCAAATATAAAAAAAAAAAAACCCGCATTAAATAAATCTTTAGTATTTGAAATGCATAGTTTTTTTTATAAAATTTCTATTTTCTTTTCATAAAAATATTTGTTTGCGCCTCAGAATACTGCATTAATTTTATCTTTTGGAAACATACAGTGTATCTAAATGCACATGGGCCCAGCATATTTTGTGTACATATCTGCATTATGGAGGCTCAGTGCGATCATGGGGGTTGAAACGAGATCTTGAGCGAGTATGGAGGATGAGGAGTGAGGAAAAGCAGACGAAGCGTTATAGTGTATGTACCGTTGGGAGCGTATGGTAGCTCCCCTCAGGCAATGGAAATTCGCGATATATTCTTCTGTGGTCCACCCGTATGCGAGCACGAGGAAATGCGATTCCTTTTCATCCACATATGCACCAATGGATGCATGCACATTTAGTGGAGAATATTTGTACACACATATGTAGCTAAAACCCACACATGTCTATATGTTGCAGGCTGTCGTCGAGGTTTCACGGGGGAGCTGTATGGTATTTCATTTGAAGGGAATGGCGCCGATGGGCGACGAAAAATCGTGAGTAAAAAAAAAACCCAGTCTCCAGAAGAGCAGTTGTCCCCATGGTTATTTATAATTTCCCGAAGGATATCTTGAGGAATCCCAATTCGACTTAAATCGGAGAATATTGAGCGCACGTTCGTTTTCAGTCTTGAAATGAAATTTTGTTATTTGATCCATGAGTTTTTGGTGTATTGATTTTTCTTTCCGGGGATTCTGTAATTAAATTAATTTTATTACAAAATTTTATCCATTTGAAGACTATTTAAAATCCTCCACGAAATTATACTGGAAAAGACTTCAATAGAATAATTCTATTAATTTCTATCATTTATATATCTTGCAAATCTTGGAACAACTTTTTTTAAAGTTCCATCAACAATTTCAAACTCTCCAGCATTTTTGAATTCTAAAGATCAAGATGTAATTGGTTGAGAAACGATACTGATCGAGAAAACATAAAGCGCTCGAGATAAAAATCTTTTTTCTATATGCAAATCTAGTTCGAGCGAAAAGAAGCAATGAGATTTCGAGAGAACACTTTCCCGATGGAGAGAGCCACTTGATACTTCAAGTGTCTTATCAACGTGAAGCTTTATGGATCGTAGGCGATGAGATCCGGAGAGCGAAATACTCGTTCGGAGTTACGATACTCGTTTGAAGCGAAAAGTGAAGATCGAGTCATTAACGAAACGATCTCCTTCTCAGCTCAGCTCATTCTCTTTTTAACTATATGAACATAAATATTCACGTGCGTAGTTATAAAAAAAGTCTTGTCTGGTTAAAGACCCTTTAGAGCTTCGATCTAAACCGATTCACTCAAAGTTTTGAGAGCAGCTATGAGGAGAAAAACGATTTTGTATTACGAGTACAGCATTTTTGTGGTGCACACAGGATCGTCAAAGAGCTTTGAAAACGTATTTTCCAGAAATGAAATTTTTTTTTAACAATTGTTATTATGCTTTTGTAAGTTTTAATTTTACTTTCAATTTGGCATAATTAATTTTTAATTGGTCCGGACTTTTGTCGATATCCGGCAAAGAGTTGAAGCTTTACTACTATTGAATCTTTACTTTCTCGTTCTATCTCGTCAATTCTTATTTTTCTGTGACGGGCTCAAAAAACTTGCGGCAATTTGGCCATCGTAACCTACGAGAATGGCGTAGTTTTCCAGCTCTCAAAATGTAGCATGGGACCCTCTACGTTTATTTACGATTCTCTTCCCATCTCGACAACTTTATATTCATTCCTACTATTCCCATTGGTTGTTGGTTTTTCGAAACTGATATTGCCAATTTCTGCGCTCGTGCATGGAAAGTCCTCATTGCTTTCTCTTCATATAAGTTTGACAGTTGTTCTGCAAACATTTATTTCCCATACAAATATTTGCTGAAATGGAGAGCTTTTCCAGGAATGGCTGATGTTTGGGCAATTGAAAAATTGCATAGATTTTTGACATCAAAACCCCATCTTATTTATCGCTATTCTTTTTCCATTCGTAACAGTTAGGAATTTCCTTCCCAAGAAATCCTAAAATTCGTTTGTTTCTCCAGAGTTATTGGTCTTTCTGTAACTCCAACATTCTACACTATGTCCAACAATACACGTGGTGAAAAACATATATCTGTATTGCCAGAAGTAATATCGAACCGCACGTACTGTTATAGGTTTGCGTGTACCTCTCGGGTATATAAAATGTGAACGTCGTAGGGTATGAGAGACGAGGATCGATAGTCGTCGCGAACAACTACCCCAAGACGTGGAGTGAAGCAACGAAATCGAGGTTGTCTCGATAGCGGGTTGACGCCACAGACAACGCGAGAGGCCGGAAGATACGCGGTACGATCGCGAAGGGCCGTTGCACTTTTCGTCTATCCTTCCCTCTCTCGTGCCCATCCTCATTCCTTCTTTCTTCCGCTCATTCGTTCATCGACATTCAACGATCTCGTGTTATATACACGGGGGAGGTCAACGACTGTATAGTCATAAGAATAACTTTTGTTTATCAAGCGACGTCCCAGCGGCTTAAGGATAAGTTTAAGATAAAAAAAAATAATGAAAATCAGCGGTAGAAATTGTCCTTAGACATAAGCACACGCACGCTAACTCTCTGGAAAAAAAAAAAAAAACAATATCATATCCAGTGAAGACTAAATTGACAAGCAACGATTAAATAGGCAAAAAAATCCCCGAAGAACGTCTATCTCGGTTAACTGACAAAACAGAAGCGAGAAAACTAAAGAAGGGACGTTGGTGATAGCAGACGCGCGCGATAAGAAAGCGTGGGTAAGTTTTATGTCAACATGAAAAGAGTAATTGAAGAGAAAATTTTACGCGCGGCTCATTTAGCCGGAAAACAAGTTAACTGGTGTGCCTGCAAGATCGGTAGATACGAGATACTCCTGTTACAAAATAAATCTAGTATGGTGTCACGGATAACGGGGGTAACGAGTGGAAAAGAGAAAAGCAAGCCGGAAATGGAAGAAAGGCTGTTGAAACGTTAATCTTCAGCTTGGTCGTTGACCGGCCAGATGGGGCTAATTTTCCTTCTCTCTGTGTCTTCACTTTAATCTTCAAAGTGTAATCCAAGGAGTCATCAATTAGTTGTGTAATTTATAAAAAGTTAAAGGTTTGACAAAAAAAAATTTTAGTCTTTTTTTTTCAGGCTTTCTGTTTACCTTGTTTTCAATGCTGGTTATCGAAATTAAATTCAACTACATGTTTGCCAAACCATATTTAAAACATGAAATAGACATATCTGTTTGCATGTAATTCTTTGTTCCATTGATAGATTCTTATTGTTGGGTACAAACACTGAAAATACTGAACATATTAACACGTAGCCTATAAGCTCCCGTGCAGTATACAGCGGTTAAATAACTTTTCTGTATGTATAATTCTTTGGTTCTCTATTGGATAACTAAACATAGCTCTTTATAATTAATCTTGTTAACGTCATCAAGTTCCAGGGACCATGACAACGTTTCTTAACGCTTCGGTGCAGAAATAGAGTATCATGAAACAATGTTTAACGCTGGGTACCGTAGGTTTAGAGATTCCTACGGATACTTACTTACGAAAATACATATACATGTAGAAATAACCGAGTCTATTGCTATGGTAGCTTGCATCGGTGTTGAGATTCGCGGTTAACGGCCCGTAGGTAGCAGATGACGCTCCAGGGATATACTAAGATGTTAATTCAGCTATTACTTACATCCGACCACCGCCCCAAGGGCCGCCTGGAAAATAGGATCATCCACTATGTGAATATACCACTTTTGCCCCATCCCTATAGTTTCTTCGTCCCTTAAAGTATTCCTCCTTCATTCTCCGTCAGATAGTTTCAGGACAACAACACCAACGACTAAGTTTACTCTATATGCACACTATGAGTTGTCTATTATTATATTATCGATCGCGCAGAACTATCAATGCTGTCGTGTTGACGCTTTCTCGTCTCCAGCTTCGTACACGAAAGTTGGAATATGACAATAATTTGTTCTGTTCCCCACTGCAAATAGACTTTAAACTCCTTCGTGGCCAATCTACGGTTATCTTTTTATGAATTGCTTATCTTAAGAAAAATGGAAATAAAAATTTCCCATAAAAATCTATTGCAAATATGCTTTGAAATATTAGTGCATTTTCAAAGGAATTTTATAAATTTTCTACGATAATTGAAAAATAATTGAGCAGACCTCGTGTCTCTATATTCGATCGACTAATTCCTTTGCCACAAACTGCGCCATCATTACATCCTGCAAATGCTGACATAATCAGGTTTCGATGCGATCTTATCAATAAGCAAAACGAAGAAGAAAATAGACCCGGTTGAACCAACCAAGTGGAAAAGGTGTATAGCGTTACCGAGTGCAAAGGACGCAAGTAATGACGGATGGACTCTCTTGCCGATTCCTCGACGGATGGTCCCAGGAAATGAATCGGCAACCCTCCCGAGATAGGCGAGGGTTCACGACGGAAAAAGCGACGGTCTCTTGCGGAACTCCTTTGGCTCTTTCCCTTCCGCTCGATAGCTTCGAGCCCCTACCCACATACCAATCTATTCCTCTCGCAGCCCACGATCCCCATCCCGTACTTATGAGAACCGTAATTGCACTCAAATTGGCAAAAAAAAAAAAAATCGACCTCCAACATTGATTTTTTCATAGCTCGTCGATTATATGATGTGAAATTTTCGAATGTGTTCGTTGTGTTTATACTAAGAACTTCGTTAAATTCAAGAAGCAATTATATCGTCAAACGCTTTTTGTATAAAAGCTATTAGAGAAAGAATTTTCCATCATGGGAATTTGTATTCCTTACAATTTTAGTGAAGTCGATATACATCGAAATGAATGAATTCATATGAGTCTTAACAGAAAAATCCTACTCTTCACACTGACCTATCGCGTTCGCTTGCAATTCATAATAAGTAAGATTACATGTAAAGATGCAGGATTTTTTTTTTCGGGTATGAAATGTTATTCTGGAATATGTACTTGAGCATTAAGAGGATTGCTTTGATACGGCTTTGAGAGAATAGGGCTACACAAAGGGTAAGCGAAGCTTTATAGCATAGACGCGTGATACGTTGCTTCGTTGGAGTTCTCCGAGTCTTAATAGGGGCAGGAGAAGCAGCATGAGTGAGGCTGTTAAACATCGGAGAGGGCCGCAGCCTTGGAGCATGATAATCCATGATTGTACCGCAGCAAACATAGCTCCAGGAGAATATATACGTGTATTCGAGAATGTAAAGGTTGCAGGTTTTGGGTGCGAGCGAAGGGCATAGAACCAGGAAAAGACGAGCGGCAGGGTTAGCCAAGTAGAGTAGGCAAGCTGAGTTCTAGCTTTGGCTAACCCTGCATGAAGGCATTCATGAAGCTTCTGTACGAGGCTTGTGGAATTTTGGTCCTCTTATCTACATGAGCCCTGACTGAATGGTAGGCTGTTAGCCACGTTACAATGGACAACAAACTCGTTATACCCTGGGCACATAACAGCTCAGCTATATTCTCCGTTCGGGTATACATAGGAAGTATGAAATTTCCATATAAAGGCCCAGCTCCAAGCTTAAGTCTTATATACCCAGAGCAGTTCGGCATGTACATAATCGTGTTTTTCCATTAACTCTGTATTGGACTTCATGGCTGTTAAGTGTTGCCAATAAAAATAAATGTCCATGTTATTATTAAGGATGTCAACTATTTTACGCTATATGAAAAAAAAACCTTGTGAAACATTATCGAGCATGATTCATTGATTTATTAAATTGAATTAACTATTGGTGGAACGACATAGTGTAGCAATATAAAAACGGATCAATTTACAGCTAGTAAATGAGCTTTTCTTCGCAAATGGAGGACATCAGCTTTGAATAGCGGCATGCGGTGATGTCAGATCTGCACGTACAAATTTACGAGCTAATAACGTGTACCATACAGATGTTCATTGGATCGTTTGGGTCCAACTATCTCACGTCGATCGTTTTAAGTATACGTGTATTTCGACCTCGTGACCGACGCTTGTAAACAGGTGGACCTCTGTAAAACGGATAGAGTGTAATAAAACATAGGGTGGGGGCGTGTTTCAACGAAGTGATGTTGGAGTGGCGAAATCGTGCGCGAAAATCAACGACTCCTGTTTTCACCGGTAGTAGAAGCTTCCCGCCGGATTCACTCCCTCGTACTTCCTACCATTCTTCCACCCTTCATGAGAATCGTTCGGAGAAAATCCGAGGAGGGGCCTCAAACCACGGAAATGAAGCGGCCATCCGGTGTCTTAATGGTTGTACTTGGGTTCCCTTAGCAACCGCGTATACATCGAAAAGACTTTTTTTCACGTAGTTGAAGAAAACAAGTCATATGCCCCTCGTATGGGGAAGCCTTTTCCGTTGTATATCTGAGTTAAGGCTTCTCTCTTCTAACTCACTTATGAATGATCATTGACAGATTTATAGAATGGAATAAAAGTTTAACCCAATGATCCCAATTTATGGGAATGATGTAAATAATGACAATTCGACTTGTCAGAGAGGTACCAGTGAATGATGTATAGCCACGGAGGAACCAATTGTCGTCAACATTCCCGCGTGTAACGTATAAATTCATACGCAGAGTTAAAATCAGGCAACTATTCACACGAAGTTTTATTCTAGGAAGGAAACTCCTCCTGCCAGTTTTTCCTCGTGCCACATGCGATAACTCACCAACGAGCCTTTTATCCTACCCACGTGCACCTCGTTCGAGCTCAACATTTATTGAGCTGACATGTATTCCAGCGTTGAAAACCATATGGGTGAGCGTAAATCATGAATTCAAATCTTTTCTAGAAATATCGTTGAATATTGCCCTCTTTTCCATCTAACCACATTGGGAAACCATGTAATTTTGTGATGTGAAAGTTGAGGTTCGTGGGATTGAATCAATTATGTTTCCAAAAACGAATTTAACTTCGTCATTTGAACGAAATATATAAGCAATGAATTTGTCATGAACATTCGTTGGTTTTCTCGATAAATCAGCAGCCATAACATAAATATTATCAATTACTTCGTCTGCTATTAGAAATAATTGAAAAATGAAATTTTTTGAGTATATTTTAAAGGCGTGAAAGTATTATTGTATCAATCGAACGGACGGTGCGATGTTCGGATAATTTGTCAATTTTATCGTCAAATTCCATGGTATATCGTGCCGTGGTAGTGAGATATATAGTTGTGGCATTATCACGAATCCGAATGATGCTGTTCCGCTAACGTATCGAAGCGTAGGCTTGCCAGCATACAGAAATCATTTTGGAAGGGAAGGAGTGTGGGAAATTACGTGTTGGGTGAGGAGGGAGGAGTAGAGATATTATAGAGTCAAGCGAAGGGGTAGCCCGAATCACGAATACGACTGGCGGTGAAAACTGGCGGTAGTCCAGGGGTTCAACGATACGCCGTGTCCTATATGTGCGTTGGTTAACAATGCTCTGCGGCAACAATGCACAAACAAATGATTCCGATGTATCGGGAGAGCGTAATTACTGACCGGATAGCTCGACGTTCCTGGTATGTTATACACATGGATCTCTCCAGCGATTGCTAAATCAACGCATTTCGATTGACCCGTAGCACATCCGAACCACCCCGATCAACTTGATCAAGGTATCTCTACTATACTGATTGAAATTATCCTCAATCAAGATTAGAAATCTCATAAGGCTTGGACTTTCATGTTCATTATTACTAGCATGGCGCTATAAAAAAAAAAAAAAACAAAGCATGGGGTTAACACTGGGACGATATGATTTTAAAAGGATTAGGGGTCGTAATTAGGATTGCGAAAATCACGTCCAACTTCGATTTCATCATATTCTGGAGGCATGGGTAAAATGCAACGAATGTGAAGAAACCTTTGCACGGAAATGAGAACAGAGAGTGGAATACCACGTTGCCCATGTGCTTTCTGAGTTCACCTCGTATACCTTACGTATACGTGTAGTATCTATATTGCTAAACTTGTACAGTATGTAGCTGCTACTGTAGAAGGTAGAAGCGAAAAGCGAGCAGGAAGTTGAGCTAGACAGCTATAGAGCTGTTGTGGAAGCACGGCTTACGGGCATATAACTGGTAAGAGACGGCTTAATAACGGTGCAATGCCAGTTTCTGCACGCGTATGTACTCGCTATCCAGCGTGCTTTCTGTTACCCTGGCGCACAGCTGCATTTTCATCTATAGTTTTCATATGGTATATAACTAAAAAGCACGTACGACAACATAGACGCTACTGCGTCGACTGGCGTCAGGCAATATTGAAGCAATAATCTTAGCTCCCAATGCTCTATCGTGGACCATCTCTTTCAATCTCACTTTTGTATCTTCACTTTATTCTATTTCGGACTCGTTACTCACTGGGTTCCACTGGATGTTAGTTATTACGACACCATCAATACTCGAAGATATTAAAGTTACTTAGACTGGAAATATGGATACGGTGTAGCATTAGACAGTCAAGCTATCTGAGCTTTTACAGCTATACAGAAACGTTAGGAGTTTTCAACTTTGTGCTGCAGAATGAAGGGCAGCCTACTGTATGCACCCCTAAGATTGATCTTGATGCCTCAAGCCACTAACTTGCTTGTGGAAGATACGACCTCCGTACCTGTTCTAGGAATCTATGAATAATAAAATCATGACATTTCACCACCGCAACCATCACTGTTCCAAACATCCTCAAGCACCGAATCCCCAGGTTACGAAATCAAGTTTCTCCTGCTTCTTCGCATAATCCACCCAAGAAATGTCAATGCGATGCAAACGTTGTTGGGGAGAAATGAATTCCACAATGTTGAGAGCTGAATACACGCTGAGGAATCTAGAGATTGATTTTTTTAAATCCAAATCCTTTTTTGGTCGATGCTCACGGAGTATTGAAGCTCACAACTTTGTCCTATCAATAATGCTGCCATTCAATCAATTCTAAACTGCTGTACAGTCCTGCTACTACTTTTATTACTGGTGAAAGATGAATAAATGAATCTTGAAGCTTTTGATGTAATATGGTGACATGAATTACGAGAGGAACTCTGACGCTTTATAAATTGTGAATGGTACGACGGTTTTTTTTATCATAAGGAGACGAGAAATGAAAAAGAAGCGAGATTTGCGAGGCTCCAAATTCGCCTGGGAAATGCCACGATGGTGTGAGGATACATGTACAACGAGCAAATTCCTCGGGTTGCAGTGGGTCACGGTAGAGATGAGAGAGAAAGAGAGCAGAGCATGGAAGAGACATACATAGTGAGAAAGAGATTCTGGGGTATAACGGCGGTACGAAATCCCCGGTGAAATCCTAGCCACCCCGTGGCCTTACCGTTCCGGGTGCGCCAGGTAATCTAGTCACATATAACCTCGGCGGAGGATGAGAGTGTTCGAGGTACGTATAGATAACTGGTGCTCATACCAAAACCGGAGTCTGGTACGGAGGGCGTTCACGCCAGGATAAGTACTACATTATAATTCAAAATCTCATTAGAACCGGATCAACTTTCGGAGTATACTTTTTTCAAGTTTAACACGTAACCAACTGAAATTTGTAGTTATCTCGCACGAGTATAAATATTTCCACACCTAAGGGAAATATTAACTGAGAAAATTTGTTTTCGGTCCAATTGACACGTAAAAGTGATTTAGTAGATTTAGTTGTTTGAAGCGGGAGTGTTTTCAAACCCCCAGGACAATTCTAACTGTTATTCAAATTAAAAACTGAGCGAGAGGCTTGGGAAACCCAAAATAGTGTTTTCCACCTTAGAAGAGTTCACGTTGCTTTAAAACCCTAAAGTGTACTTTAATGTTTTCGAGATTACGCTATTTGTTGCTTACTTGTTCACCATTATTTCGATATCGACGAACGTGTTCTCCGCAATGACATGAGCTTAGAAAATGCATTTTGCAGTACATTCTTGATAACAAATGGACAAGTTTGTAGTCAGTGAGAGGGAATAAAACAGCTTGATGTTCAGACAGCATACCAACCTTTTCATTTCGAAGAATGTAATGATTCGCAAAGGAAATTCTACGACTATGAAGAAGGAAGCTCGTTATAAGCGCAGATTGCGATTCTTTGGTAAAACGAGGGTGAAAGAATGCGCAGCAACGGGTTGCGGGATGTGCCGTGTGCGAGGAGAGAAGAAGAGAAGATCCTGTCTGACTGAGAAAGAGAGAGACACATATCGAGTCTAAAATCGAGCAATTGACATCGCTTTCTTCTTTACTACGTTAAGATCGAAAGACAGAGAGAAGAAACTAACGGAGTTTCTGTGAACCGGCAAAAAGCATTCCTTGCCGATAGGAGTGAGAGCATTTTCCAAGAACTCATACAGTACCGGAACCAAGATCCGTAGTCCCAGCATCACAACCAGCAAACCTGGAACGCGGAATTCCTAAGATCTTGGATCTGTGCCGTCTTATGTGTTTCTTGAGTTTTCCATCCTCTTTTTCGTTGATGTAAAGATACGCTGGTATCAGTTACCTAAACAGACAGCAGTCAAAGATCGCGTTCAAGCCTTGGCATTTTGGATGTACGTTATTGTCATCCGGTTGACCTTTTGACCTGGTTCAACAACTTTTTTTTACTGGTGTTTCAACAGGATATTCAACTGTTAATAAGACTTCTATGTGGACTGTGTTTAGCAGTTGTAACATATGTAACTGTTAATTCCATTTAGTTAATTTGAAATACCGGAGTTGAAATTTATGCAAATTTCAACTCCTGTTATAGCGAATCAGGTTCACTAATTTTTCTGTCCAGTCCAAGTCAATCACGATGGAGGAAATCCCATGTGTGCAATTGTTTTATTCTCATCTGCGCATCACATACTCCGGGATAAAAGTGAAGTTGAGTGGGAAGTGAAGGCAACTGGTGAAAGGATTCACCACCAACCACCCTCGAGAGGAAATTTTTTATTGCCTGACGCTTTCATCCAAACGGGTTTTGTCACGAAACGATATCGCTTTTTCACAAAAAAAAAAACACTGAGCAAACTGACGTCAGGTGTCACTCTGTTAAACAATTTTTTGGTGTTATAAGACTTTTTCGTCCTATAAGAATAATTGGAATCATCTGTTGCACTTAAATTTTATCACGTCTTTGATTTGATAACAAAAAACTTCGTACTTCTGTATCAAATACAACTTTTTTACTTCCGACGACTCGAAGTGTGTCGCAATCATTTTTATGATGAATCTTGAACATTATAATTATTTCCACTCCGTAGATCGACATGGAAAGTTGGATTTATACTCGAGACGTTAAAAAAAAAGAAAAGCAGTGAATTATATTGATAAAAATTGTGGAACGACTTTATTCGTTATATTCCGAGTGTTCGTTATATTTTTGTTCATCAAGATTTAACAAACCTTCGCGTACATTTATTCTTCTGCAGTTTTTATAATCAATTAAAACAAATTTTAGTCGAGCTTTGCACAAAGTTTATGAGAGATGAGTTGATGAGTTTCATTTTTATAGAATGAAGCAATGAAAAAAGTATAACGAGACGCGAGCCATCTAAAGAGCAATTGGGAGAAAAAAAGGCTGATGGGGTGAAGGGTCAATGAGATATACCGAAGGCTTTCGTCCATTTGACGATGAGCTCCCAAGAGGATGTCTCTCTAGTGCAAAGCCCACTTCTATTTTCCATTTTCCACAGTTATTTCCGGTTTCCGTTTTTATTCCTCGCGCTCGACCTCATGGCCCCACGTCCATTAGGCCTCACTTCCGTTTCGGCGTCGCTCTACCTGCCTGGGGTTGCTTTTAACCTTTTTAAATCCTTTTCTCCTGTGCTATCTACTTCTCAACAGGGCCACAGAGATCTCGAACGGTGGAAAAGATAAAACATAAAAATAAAAAAAATGCGGAACGGATGCAGAACTTAATTGGTTGCAATTAAGGTTAACCAACGTACGTCGTCGATTCCGTCCTATCCAACTATCCTTCCACCATCTCTGTAGCCTTTTGTTCGGCTTTTCATCCACACTATCATACGTTCGCTCTCCCAGCGGTTTTGTGACGCGCTCAAACCACCTCTTGGCGCGACTCACCAATTTCGCTACTGTCTTTTTTCTCCATCTTTCTCTTTCTTTCTCCATCTCAACCTTTATTCCAGTTTTAAAAATTTTTTTATTTGGTTTTATGTACCTGAAGCAAAAAAGCTCACACGTGAACAAAAGAATTGTTCAATTTCTATATATGTGCTGCTCCCGGCTACTTTTAATTGTACAATCCCTGGCACACTCGTTATCCACGTCCCTAATACCACGTCCTGATTAACGATTGGACGGGTTCTTGATTTGGGTAAAAAAAAAAAAAAAAATGTGGCCCTTTGCGATAAGACACGTCACCAATAGAATATGAATGACCTTCTGTTTAAAAAAGATTTTTGAAAATAAAACGATCTATGTATATATCCAAAACTCATAGTACCGCAGTATTGAGAAACACAGAATGAACTCAAAACATTTAATTTTTCCACGACATCCTCAGGAATTTTATATTTTTGCTTCGGCTTTCTTTTTCATAATAATTTCACCTTTCTCACTGGCTTAGGGTGTAGTGTAGAATGCGGACGGAAAACCATGGTCCAACGTCTAACTGTGGCTGCATATGTACATCGCAAAGTGTAGCACTTTGCCTAACTTTATTATTTTTTTCTTGACAAAGCTCGTAACGCAAGTGCGTGGTTTCTGCGGTTGTCATCATGCATATTCAGAACATTGCTTGAACGCCGCTGTATCTCTTCCCTTCGGCGGGATAGTGGCCTAAAACGGTGGGTTCGAAAAAAGAACAAGAATAAAAAGGACAAAAATATTAAAAACTCTAGAATATTAGGAAAGAAGAAGAGCATGAACGAAAGAAAGAGAAAAAGCGAGTGTGCCAACGATAGCTCAAGGGGTTGAGATAGTGAAAAGGGACACAGAAAAACGACAGGATGAGAAAGAGTTGTAGCAACTTTCAACATGCTACGAAGGGGAGGTACCACGTTAGCGAGGATGATGGTAAAAAAAAAAAAGAAAACGCAAAACTAAATGTCGAGACTTTCTTTGGTGGACAGATTAAAAAACCAACATTTTTCGAGGCCGCAAGGCCTTTGGAGAAAAAAATGCATATGTGGGCTAACTATACGAGAAAGCCGAGTTTCCCTTCTGCTTTCTCTCTTTTTGAGATCCAATGGAAAAATTTCATTGCATAGAAACAGTGTGAAAACCATAATAAAAATTGAATGACAAACGCATTTTATCAATTACAGTTCATAAGTAAAAATAAAACTGAGAGAATATCAATACAAATTTTTTTACTCTTCCATAATACTCCATAAAATTTACTTCGATCAGCTGATTATATTGAAACTTTCCATATAAAAAATTGCGTGTGTATTCGAGTGTTTATCGTATGTTTATTGCGATTTTTATATCCTGCATAAAAGCATGCTTCGCTTCCAATTTATTACATATTGCCTGATCTTTCTATCGCTCTATCTTCTTTTTCCTATCCTTTTCACTTTTTCTCTCTTCTCTCTCTCCCTCTCCCCCTCTCTCTTCCTCCCTTTCTCTATGACTTGCCATTCGATAAAATTACCCCTGAAGTTTTATCCTACTTCCCCGCTCGGTTTTTCCTTTCGCCTTGCTCATTCACGTCGTTGAACGGTAAAGTCTCTCTCTGTTGTACCTTTAGCGTATCTCCCATTCCGTCGGATTCCGCCTTACAATCTCGACGAAGCATGGAAACTTTTCGTCAAAGTTATGCGCTTGAAAATAGTTTGAATTTTCGTCGCTTCGATAAGTCACGCATAGTTGTGCAACGACGGCATTGGAAAATTTTCTACAGCATATTCCCGTGTTCGCACACCCGGTATTATTCCTTGTTCGGGCAAACCTCCAGTTTCACTCCTATTATCAGTTATGGTGCAGTCGCACCACGTTCGCAACATTTCTAAAAAAAAAAAAAAAAAAAAAAAAAAAAAAAAAAAAAAAAAAATAATGTAAAAGAGAATAAAAACTCGATAATATCTGTCAGATAATCACTGCGCAAAAACCTAATTATTGGTCGCTCTGGAAGGCACATTTCGCTAGTGTGTTGGCTGTGCATAATTAATTTTTCTGGTCAAACTCAGGCTACAATGCTGATAGGATCGAAAAAGATAGAAAAAACGTTTGGTCCCAGCAGCGACATATTTATTCTGACAAAAATATTTCGATTGTGGAACATTTTTATTTTTCCATCATCAAAATTACTGTAAAAATCAATAATTTATTTTTTTCATGTTGGAAATCCTTGGTGGTCGGTGTTAAAAAAATATATATATATCGTTAAAAGCTTGTACGATCAAGAGATTTCAAAAGCGCTAAGATCTTGGATCTGGGTTTACTGTTCATAATTTTGAATTTTTTTTTTAAATACTGAAAAACTTTTCGCGCTTTATACTTTATTGAAACGAGAGAAACTTGAACAACGTTTCGAACTATAAAAATAGTGTAACACTTTCAAAATAAAACAGAAGGTATTATTTTTGTTTTTATTGAGATGAAGTTGACGTATCCTGGAATATACAAATATCGGGCAAATTGTCAACGATTGTCAACGTCTGTGGTTTCAAAATTGGACAAAGATATCTGGCCTCAATTTTAAGTACTGTCTGCAGCTGTTACGTGTTTCATGAGCAGGAAACCAACGTCATCATTAACTATTAATATATTCGAACGATAATAGCACGTCGAAAACCTTCATTCGGGGAATCATGTTTATCGTTATCAGAGAATGAATAAAGAATATGTCAAAATTGGGATATCACTTCATGAAGATGCCTAATAAATTTAAATTTAGTCTCAATATAATTAAATGACATTTAATGACGGACTGTGCCTGTTGTTTTGTCTTAATCAAACAAAATAAAAATGAAAAACGCTTCGAATTGTCCTGCAAACGATAATATCTCAACTATATAAAGTCTCGGTGACGATTATGCTTGTCGATAATTTGCCACGTTGTGCTGAATAGATATATCGTTCCATGGAACAAGATATCCGATGTTTCCCATCTTTCTATCCACGAAGTCTAATAACAGTCTTGCTCCTTCGTTCTTATCATGTTAGTGATTTTCCAATACTCGTTCCACTATATACGGTTATAGATTATTCACGATTTTACGGATTATTATATACGCTAGTTTGTGAGTGCAGCTCCTCCAAGTTTTTCATTCGCAAACACCATATAATCAACCCATTGATCCATGTTGCATGGGACTTACGTTGTCCCACCATTTGATTTTTGCAGTTTCGATTGCTAAAATACTATTTCAACAATAAAAAACGAGTTTTTTGGTTCCATCATTTCCTGGGACATTCATATATGAAGCAAATGTAATCAGTTGTGATCAAATTTGGTTATTTGTTAATTGCATAAATATCACATTCAAATTTGAATTTTCAAATTTTGAGTCCAGATTCGTAAACAGCAATCCTGGAAACCCTCAGTAACGAATTTCCAGTCAATTTCCTTCAAGGAAAAATCTGTAGCTCAAAGAGTTAAGTCCATATGAAATTTCTGTAAATATATAATTATGAAGATTGGACCACGAAAAAGAATTTTTAATTGCACGACTATTATTAATCGTATAATCGTGACTCATATTATAGTGCAGTATAAAAATGGGATATTGTACAGCTTACTTAATAACGTTGTGGTACCTTTTTCTTCACTCTAATTATAATTCACGGCACGACCGTAACGTGTAGTGAATTAGAGTCGTGTTCGCTACTTTGCTCGCACTTTAATTTAAACTGAAAAATGACAACACTGATTCAACAATTAATTACGGACTACGGTGCTCCGACGTAGTTTTTCTTGCTTTCGAATCCTGGGTCAACCAACTCGCAATAATTATTTATTATTCTAGTCATCCTTGCACAGTATATTTCTCAATAAACATAATTAACATTGTGTATTAGTCAACATTAAGATTAAATCAATGAGGAAAATATTATCGTTATTTACCTATAATATCATAAGTAAATTCTATGATTAATTCTTCAAAAAACAACCTGCATTCTGTATCTGTAGACTGTTCCCCATCATTGTAGTCTTCTAGCTACTTTATCGTGAAAATGATTCACGAGATTGACAAAGTTAGTAGATCAAGCTATTGATTTTTATATAAATTCAAATGATTCAATATCGAACACCACGTAAAATGCTGTAAGATTCTCTTTGGATATGAAACGTTGTCATTGAGACTGAATTTAAATGACCATAAGAAATTTATTCCTGCTTCGCTTGAATCTACATTACTCTATTTCAATAACTCAGGAAATTAATAGGTACATTCAGGAATGACTTTTTAAAAAACTTTTTTTCGATACTTTTCACACAAGTAGGTACTTTTTAATTAAAAGTTTATTCAGCGGATGGTCGTATTTTAATTGCATTTACTCGCTCTCTTCAATCCAAGCTCACCAGTATTAATACTCTCAGTTACCACCGATGTATACCCTTTTTTTTTTACCTCTTATGCCGCATTTTAACTCACGACTTGCCATATCCAGTACGTATAATCAGTCTAGTGCACAGAGTGCATTGAACCGCTTAGTCTTGGCGATGTGTATTCCTACATACATGTAAATTTGCCTGCAAGCTTTAACAAGCTCTATGTATTAGGTTACTTACTCGCGTCGGTGTGTGTGTGTGTGTGAAGGAGTTTTACTCGCCTTATAAGTTAGATGTACATACATCCATACGATATACGTTCGAAAGTCAACTCTTTTTTTTTTAACTATTTTTTCGTTTGGTGTTAAGCTCAACATGTGAACAGCCATAGTCCTGCAGCAAATTTCCTCATACACGTGATCTTAGTCTGGGAAGAGAGGATCCACAACCACTATGCAGGAATTTTTACACGAGGCATTCCACACGGTTTTACCGAACTCGCGGCTTAAAAGTTCTTTATTTTACACAAAATAAAAAATGTTGAAATATTTGAAAATAGAACGAAAGATGTGCCATTTATTTTGAAAAAAACTACTGGTTTAAGAAATTTGACCACGCAAAATTATTTTTGATGAAAATCTGCGCTTCAACGAAGAATAATGCTGCACCAACGATTCTCTGAATTTTAATGAGTTCAAAAGTTATTGACATTTAAAGATTTTTTCAATTTCGATAAGTCGATATCACTCAAAATTATAACAACTGAAAAACTTGAAATAAAAATGCAAACACTTTAAAACTAATAATAAATAAACTAATAATCTCAGAAAAGAAACATTGAGGACGAAAGTGAAATGGTATGGAATGTCCGATATGTTTTTCTTGTAGTTCTTACCCTTCTCATTCCCAGTCTTTTTATCGATAGTTCTCATGATACTAAATACCTGCCCCTTTTTGTTTTATCGAAGCCCTTCAGTTATCCGTATCGACGAACTCTCATGGCAGATTGAATCAACACCCCAACATTATTTTACCTTCGTCGTGATCAGTATTTTTCCACATAAATTTCTCGGCGTGGGTTGGAGTTTATAGTTTTAATCACTACTTTTCCCCTCATTCTATCGCTCTCTCGAAGCAGAAATCCAATGGAAAAAAAATGCATAATTCAAGAAATGGAAAAATGGATCTTTCATGTAATAATAATAATAATAGTAATAATCATAATGCAGATAAAAAATTCTCTCTTGTCATAACTTTACCGACAACAAGTCTTTTGATAAATTGAGAAACAATGGATTCTACAGAACGTCACATTCATCAATTACAGAAGGAAGTTAAAATGTTCCGTGTAATCCTGCGTTTTTCCTAATTCATAGCTAATTTCAACGGAATGAGAAACAAGTGGATGTATTTCTTTGCGTAAAAGAAGAAATGGCAAAAGAGTGAAAGAGAGCTACAGAGTGAGAGAAAAAAAAGTTCTCTTCTAACGAAAACGGAAAACTTTAATGCGTCCCACGAGGGTGAGTTACGTTGGGTTGGGCTAGTGGAGAGCTAGGAAATGTATTCGCACAGCATCTCTACCGCGACTTTTGTGAGAGAAATGGAAACAGAGAATGAGAACGAGAGACGAATGATGTTTCTGCAGGGGAAAGGTTAAATATGCGCTTCAATTTGCAATTTAATTGGTTAGTAGAGAAGGAGGAAGGGTGATGAAAAGAGAGAAAAAAAGTGAGATACTGACGAAGCAAAGCACTCGACTATCTGTTTGTTTTTGTACGTTTATTTACCTCCTTGTACTTTAGTGACGTATTGAGCGTCAAGAATTAAACAAAAAAAAAGTTAAAAAGATAATAATTCTTCTAATCCTTATGGAAAAATCATGGGTACAAAAAAGAGTTAAGCGATAGAAAAAAAAACTAAACGAAAATACCGTGTTTGTTTAACTTTTACGATTTCATAGCGATCAAGTATCGACTGACCTCTACCAAATGCAGCGTTTTTATTGGAATTCATACACCTGCAAAAGTCATAAAATATGGCTACGTACTTATAGTATCGTAGCTTTTCCATCTCTACACACGATTCAAGTGTATTAGATTCGTAAAGGTAATAGAATACTGTCGTGATGGTACGTCGAGGGCAGCTGTTGAGCGAATGAAGTCGTCGATGCTCGGGCATGAAGCACAGACGTAAAAAGGTGATTGTGAGGCAGGCATAACATAAAATTGGCAAATTATAGTAAGAGTAAGACGCTTCCACACGCATATACAGTGTCGTACAAAAAAGGTGGAACAAATTGATCTTTTCTGATGCTTCCAAAATGCTCTACTTTGAAATTCCAATTGAGTTAAAGAAGAAACAAAGAGAAGTTTGTAGCAAATTGTCACAGCTTTTTAATGAGAATTGTTGCATTAAAAATAGCTGATCGGTTGAATTTTTTGAACTGATCGCGATAAATCGTCGTGTTCTATTTGTTTTGTACGTTGCTGTATATATAAACGCATTCATACATAACAGACGGATCGAAATATACAGGAAGACATGTACATATACGTATATACAGAGAGTTTATGAGAATGGCTATTACTTCCGCAACGACGCCCTCTGTGGCACCTATCCGAGGAGCCTTTTGTCCGAAATCATTCTCTACTGCTTCGTGAGTATGAGTTCTCTTTCACTTAGAAACTTTGCTGTGTTCGATGGCCTACCATCATCACTATAACTGTAATGGAGGCTTTTCTTCCCCTTGAACTCACAGATACAACCAAACCACTCATCGTTAACAAACCCTGAGAGCTCATACAGCCCAATGTAGTTATAAAATGAGAAGTACTGCGATTCGAAGGATAGAGGAGAGAAATCATTGATTAAGAAGGAGAAAAGAGAAGGATCGTATACATTTTGGTTATGTGTGTGAGTACAAATCACGATTAACACTATACTGTCGCAACTCAAATGGCATAACCATAACGGGGTTTAATTGTACCACCACCTGTTTGGAGGAAACGCGAAACGGCAACGATGACGACAACTACGACGAGCCGGCGGCGCTCACACTGTACCACAAGCATCGGCACCAGTAGCAATATGGCATGAGCGAGACCAGTAACCGTTGGCTGACCATTAAGTATCCATATCTACTGACCGTGCGTATGTCGCCCGTAACCACCACTGAACGCTGACCGCTATCACTCACTCGTGTTCTCCCTCTCTTTCTCTTACTGGGCCTCCGTTTGGTGGTCAGTACGGAAGTAGTAGTGCGAGATAGAATATGGCCAGACAGAAACCGCGGGACCATGTAGAAACTGATGGATACTGGACAAATGAGAAGAGCCGAATGTTTCATCGGTCTCATGAATCTTCGTCAATATAAAACTTTCAGTTTCATTACTTTTATTGGATTTTGGTCTTATTGCTTTTTTTATTCGAGATTTAACTTCGTCTTTTAAAATATAAACTACTTCACCGAATGATACACCAATCACATGAGGGGCGGATCATGAAAGAAACTTTTCATAACGATTGTTTACAAATGCATCAAATTATCATGACATTGTTTTCGAGATATATTTGTGTTGAGGCTCGCTCCTTGTGTTCCGGGGTTCTTGACGTAACGACAAAACTTCGCTTATGAACAAATGATCGAGCTTAAGTGAATTTTTAGATGTATTATTCTTTTATTCGTTGTATTCTGTCCATTTGCATAGGAAATTGCATCCTATTTTATTCCACGGATAAAGTTTTCATAATTCACAACCGTGATAATAATAGTAGTAATAATAGAAATATTATTATTATTATTATTATTATATTCTTTCGGTAAATTAGAAAGAAAAATTATTACGTCCCTCTTCCGGTATGTTTATGTTCGCAGTGTTGATTACACGACATTCAAGCGTAATCATACTCTGCTTCGTTAGTTAAAATATCTCACAAAATTCAACAGAGTATTTACGAAGCGGAAATTAAACAACCTTCATTAATTTTTTTTTTTTTTTAATGTAATATTTTACACCGGATATACGCAAAGGTTTGTTTACCCGATATGATTTGAGGTTCGAAAATGAGCAATCTCTACATCAGTGAACCTTTGAAAATAGAACGCACACATATATTTATACATAAATATTTTTTAATGCGTCTTAGCGCCTTTTCCGAGCCCACTATTTAACCCCACTTTGTTGTTCTTGTTCCTGTTCCTCTGAAATCCCCCGGAGTATTTTCCACAGTCACATTTTCCAAATGCATTACGGTATCCGTGTACATTTGATACATTTGATCATTAGAAACTCAGAAAAACTGTCTCCTGCTCAGCGATTGACACTCGAGCCGGTACACGACCAAGCGGTCACCCAACCAAGTTTTGAGCTCACCCGAAACTACGGGACGTTGGTAATCGCTGCGGCCACACCTCGACCATTCACCCTCCACTGTCCGTTGAGCGCATGATATATATTTTTTTTATATTTAATAGAACATTCACAATACATTGAGATTAACGTTATTATCATTCAGATTTCTGTTCTTCTTGGAATGGTTTTTATTCTTATTATTATAATCGCTATAATGACTATTAATACTATTATTACTTTTATTAAAATGTGCTATCCTCGTTTTTTTTTCTTTTTAGTGTTCTCGCAAAAAAGGGACTTTAGGGCCTCTGGATCTTTTGCAGCCTCTCCGGAGGAGGTTTACACCCAACCGCAAATAAATAGGACAATTAGCATGGCACGATTTATTCTAATTATACGGGCGAAGCGTGGTAATTATTATCTCGGCTTAAGGGTGCAACTCCGCGTGGTTTTATCGCTGTCGGTGTTAGAGCAGGATAGAAAGAGCAAGAGGCACTGAGGGGATGCAGTTGAACCGACGTGGGACTGTTATAACCGTAACGCCCGGGTGTATCGCTCTCTTGGCCACCAGGGCTGTTAGCATATAGAGAGCGCACGAGGTAAAGGGAGGCTTGATGTGGGCTTTGGCCATTACACTCAGCCGCACGTTCTCTCAGCCTCCTTTACTCTCTCTTGTTCACACAAACACACACACACAACACATTCTTTCTCTCTCTCGATCTCTCTGTCGCTCTCATTCTCTCTTATGCACTTGAAGCCGACAAAATTGACCGCATTGTTCCCCGCTGTCAACCGCAGTACTAATGCGAGTGGAAAATGTTAAAAGCAACGTTATATTTGTATATATTATGTGCCACATACCCAATATATGCATAGGGAAAAGGATAACCGCGAGCAAGAGCCGCGGTTTATATTCTGATATAAATTCGGGTCAGCGGACAAATAGCGAATTGATAACACTTTTTTTTTAATATTATTCGATTGTTTTTTTTCTTTATCCTAAGCGTCATCACATTTTTACACCCTTGTTATTTATATTCTTAAGATTATTTGTCCGCACTGCGCTGTTTTACGTCATCGCATAACCGAGAAATATTCAAGGGTTTAAAAGAAACGTAAAAAATAGTAATATCCACGCCATATTCACAATGAACGAAAATGCTTGGTGAAAGCTTTTTCTGAAAGAAAAAAAAATGTGAAATAAAGATGCGAAAATAGAGCATTCTCTAAAAAGCAGTTTTATGCGAGTTCGTTTCAAGCATGTATAAAGGAATGTGAAGGCAAAAAAAGAAACACCGAGATTTTCCTCGAGGCTAAGGACCCATCTTCGTTTTTCGCATCTTCGTAACGAAGATTCAAAATCCACAAGATTCTTTAGTGATTCAACGGTGATCTCTTCATCAACTCTCTAAAAATGACATCTGCGATCACTAATTAGTTCGAATAAATAATCGTTTCGTGAAATAATTGTCAGAACAAGGAACTGTTTTCAGTTGATGAAACATTTTTGTAGGTATACTATTCTTCAGCAGTACTTGCCAGAAGGCACTGAAATTATAATGATGAAGTCGCAGGATATATTCTTGAGAAACAATTCAAGATAAAAAACGAGGTCATAGTTCTCCGTACTAAAAATACATGTCTACGGAAAAGAGAGCTCCACAATCTCGAAGAAAGATTGTAATATAGGGCTAGACTAGGATATTTGGGACGTTTGCCAATAAAAAAACAAACAGTGTGCATGACAGAACCGTCAAATGGAGTTAAATGTTTCAGGATGGACTGAAAAAAAAAAATAATAATAAAAAATAACCGTAAAACAGCACAGAGTGTTTTACTTCTCTACGTGTTTGTCTGTGTGCTGAAAAGCGACGGAGCAAAAACAGCCAGGGTTGATAGGTTAGGTCGACAGACATGACTGGCGAGGATATAATAATTTCGAATACGTCCTCGACGTGCAGCGTGGTTCGATCCAACTCGAGAGTCATAAACGTTTCTCCGAGTCTTTTTCTCTTCCTCTTGCTCTCTCGCAACAGAGGGTCAAAAGTTGAGAGTTTATGAGTCGAGAAAGAGAGAGAGAGAGAGAGAGAAAGAAAGGATCGATTCACCGAGAACGAAAAAGAGGTCCGAGCAAAGCATCCTGGATCGCCAGTCGCCTCGTTAACCTCGGAAGTTCGACTTTTACAAGTGATTGGCTCGAATCCGAAATGACGATTTTGCTCTGCGACCGCAGGCGCGAGCTTGGTTATTGCTCGTCTAATGGAGGTCTCGACTCTTCCACCCGAGAGAGAGATACCATTTCTCTCCATTATTCACATAAACACACCCCTCATTCCTTAATATCTTTTCTTGACTCTTTTCATATATATGTATGAGAGCAGGAAAATTTTCTGGTTTCTTAATTCCGTTCAACAGTGGCTATGCATCTCATCGCTTTTTTATTTCGACATTATGCCTTATCTTATTATACTTATCTTTATGTTCGTCTGCACTCTCGGTTATTGCCATTTTATTTGAGTTTTTTTTTCTTACTTGCGAAAAATGCTTTGTGGCGGATAATAAAAACTCTTGTGCCATTTTTCACGTAACATCGGAAAATATGCTGTCATGAAAGATGGAACATAGAGTTAAATGTACTTTAAGTTCTTGCAGCGAATAAGATACAACGAAATATCTACTCAATCATTTGCGGGTAAACGCGGCCAAACTTAGCAAGTCGCCACCGTAAAGTACACTCTACAACGAGAGAGTCAAGAGGACATAACGATGTCTCTCCACTTCTGAAGCTCAATTGGTCCACCAGAATCTGCCAATTTCGAGTATTGACTGGGGTTCTATCGCTCGATTACCCTGCGTTTCGAGAAACCGAAATCTTGGCACCTCAAACCTATAGAATATTCGATTCCACGTCTGCCAAGTTCAATTAAGCGATTCCTCGCTCTTCGAGAGACGTCGTTGAACTCTCGTTTAACCGATTACTACAGGTTGGGAATGCAATTTCTTCCTATTCACGACATCAATCTCGTTTCGAAGATGTGCAGATTAGACAACCTCGAAGAAACTGCATACAAACTTTAACACAAATTCAATATTTACGGTTTCATCGTAAATTCTATCACAGGGATCATTGGGGGAAGAGTTTTAAGCAAATATTTTAGTGCTTCAGAAAATCAGGCAATTCAAAATAATGGATGAACGTTTCATATGATTACTTTCTTGGTGGAGTCTATGCAAACCACGTATTGATTATTATGAATTATTTGATGTTATTAATTACATTAATAAAAATGAAAAATATCGAAAAACTTGAAATATTTTGGGTCAAGTTATGTAATGGTGACGCTGCTACACAAATATTTAGCTATTGATGCTGGTGTTGGCTTCAATTCAATAGTAAAGCGAGTAAACATAGCATAACCTCGAAGGCGCATGTTACACAGCAGGATATGAAAACAGGCATTCGTGCAACAGATACAGAGAGCCTCAAAAGTTTTGGTCTGAAATACAGCGTTAATAGGATCATTAAATTGTCGAAAGAAGACTTTCCACTGATTTTTATATCATCCACATGATTGTTGATAAGACATAAATTTTCAAATTGTTGTCCATGAGCTAATTTCTGGAATCAGACTGATCTCTAGAGCTTGCTTTCAACATTTGAAACAGCCTGCATATTACATTGAAAAAAGGCAAAAGCAAGGGCTGAATTCAAAATTTATTTCTGCTTGAGCGTTGCTCGTTGAATTCATCGAGTCGCCGGCAGCGCTGGGACCCCAGAGGGAGCACCATGCTTTCTATACGAATGCGCCATTACATCAGCAAATCAGCAGACTCATGGCTTCGTTTTATTCTGGTATATACATCAAGTACGTAAATATACAGGATGTCTCATGTTTCATCACCAATAACATGGATTTGAGCTCAAGATCGAATTTTCAATCTAAAATATTATTTTTTCTCATCCCTTCCTGAAAAATTATTAACTAGTACAGTTTACCAGTACCCACTTTCAAGAGGATAAGTTGATCAACAATGGTATTAGGCTTTCATTAGGAATTAACGTGTTTACATTATTAAAGATTAAACCTCGGTTAACCAGTACGTAATAGCGTGGGATTTGGTAAGCAGAGTTTCTGCACAGTAAACTAAACATTATTGAACTCTATCTTATGAGCATTATCAACAGACTTTGAAAATTACGTTCGTAAGTTTCAAACGAAGTCCAAGTGAAAAAGTCTTCTCACGTTCGATTGAATCTATGAAACGAAATACGAGATATCTTAAAACAAGACGAAATTTATGCAAATTAACATAAATAAAGTTTTAAGAATCTCAAGCGCATGTTCCGATGCTATGTGCAATGGTATTTAAAAATGGGTATTGTTACGAAAGTGATTGACATGAAATACTTCGCTATCGATGAATTTGTAAAATGTTATTCACGCATCATGGAATTCATGGGGAAAGCTGCACGAGGATTTATTCTTTTTTTCCTTTGTAATGCGTAGCCCATCGCCGGTGTTTCCAGCCTCTATGGACGCTGTTCTCGCATTTTGGCGCGTTATTTTATTTAACGCCAAGCCGCCTCGGCAACCGATTGAATTATTCAAATGTCTCTCTATCCCTCTCTCTCTCTCTCTCGCTTTTTCCCTTTCTCTCCTGAAAGTACCATCCAACATAGTAGTGTCTCTTGGCCAGAATATAGGATTTTCATATCGACGTTTACCTCTCGTTTCTTCCCATCGAACGTTTTCCTATTGCTCTCTGACTCTCTCGTACTTTTTTCTTTACCTTTTCCTCTTTGTCGATTGCCCGACGGATTCACCAGGGAATTTGAGCATTCGCTGGTTTCTTTCTTGTTATTTTCTTTCGCTTCTTCTCTTTCTTTGGTATTTTGCATTTTTCATCTCAGCCTCGATCGTTCGTACGCACCATCGATGATTCATTTGAATAATTTCATCAGCTGGAGATAGTGAGAACTGGAAAAATAGGGCACCTGGAGACTTGCACCATCACTATATTCGAATAAAGTGATGAAAAAGATGGAAAATGTGAAAATCATGAGATGAAAATGAGCTCGTACGGTACAGACAAAATTGAATATTTCAATCGGCCGTTATCCATTAATCCTCAGATCCTTAGTTATTCGCACGTTTAAGAAACCGCAACTTCAAATTTTTTTCGTTTCGTATTGCAATTCTTGGTATTAATAAATCCAAGATCCATTCATTACCACCATATGTTAAAACGAATATTTATCGCAGCGTTTTCCTACTAACAGAAAGTCTTGGAAGTAAGCGAATAAAAAACGTAACGTAATTTATTAGTTATTCTCGAGACCAACAGTGATAGGTGCAGATCGTTGTGTAGCTTCAGCGCGATCTCAGAGTTGCTCAGCCTCGGGCAAGGTTGGCTGACCGCTGAGCCATACACCAGCCCACTCATCAATTGCTGGATGAGAGGCAGTTCTTCAGAGTTCTTGATGAAGCTAATCAGCTGAAACTTAGTAAAAAAAATCCACCCACTCGTATTAACAAGGTTTTCTACAGTTTCCTTTGGCCCCCTTCTAAATGCGATACAATAGCGCATAAGAAAACAGTGGCTCCTGGCAACGCTCTTGTAGAATCTTAGAACATGGCAGTTAGTGAAGTAGAGAAAAATCGCGTTGAAGTGATGAGTCGGGCTCGTAAAAACTCGCAAGACTCCACCAAGCAACATTAAAAATCGAGGGAATAAGTGAATTTTAAAATGCATGGTTTTATAGCTTTACTTTTTCATTGTCTTTATGCAAAAATTAAAGTAATTAAACCATGTATGTACCACTGTTTCCTGCTTCTACATCCCTGACATCAAACTTGGCAGATAAATGCCTCAGCTCAGTCGAATAGAATCGAGGTCAAGGAGCCCCAAGCTTTACAGATTCTTAAGCTTGGGTAAACGGGCTTTAGTGAAAAGAAGCAATAGCTTCAAGGCTGAATTAACGTACAGTATCTATCACGTAAGAAATCGTAGAGGTTTGTCTGTGTGTAAGACATTTGATAGTGTGCCAGACGACGGCCTAAACTAGCTGACGACATTGAGGGTGCAAATTCTCCCTCTGATTTCGTAAACGAGATATTTTCATGTATACAGCCCTGCTATTCGTAAATCCACTGCACCATCTGCACCATCCGCATAAGCACCTTCTCAATTAATGTGATCCAATATATATATATATATACTGTGTTTTATACAGAGATGAAGTATACGAGCATATAAATTGTTGCGCACTAATTAATACTAGTTTCGCTTTGATGCACGTGTTCCTGACCACCCGTACAGAAATACCACAAGGTTTGTATACCTATAATAGATACATATAGATATTTATAATTAGATAAGCACAAACACATATGTATGTGTATGTGTTCTTTACTGCAATGGATTTCGCTCAGGTATGCAGGATTTTAGCATGAGCACGTATCGTAGAAAATCTATCTTTGTGTTATTTGAGCATACGAATCAATATTACGTCTGCAACTGCTTCGGATGAAGGCACACATATGCATACAATATTATATGACACATAGACAGTAGCGCCATACGTCAGTTAGTCAATTTGTCCCAAAGTCAACATTCAGAGTCCCCAGGTCGGAATTGCACGACGTTTGCATCGTCATATGTTGTGTTTACCTATTTGAATTGAAATCCAGCGATTATAACTGATTAGAAACAGTTCAGTGGAGGGTTGAACGGGGATGAATATCTGTTGATTATTTTAAATTTCATATCCAAATATACAAATGTGGAATTTCACTGTTTTCAATGGCATATGTTGTAAAGAAGTTGTAAGTATTTTGATTTTTATGAATGGATGTATAATCCTCGACGTTCACACGTTGACGGTTGGGATTTACAAAAATTGTAAGGAATGACAGTTATGAAAGAATGTCTACGAAAGGTTGATCTTTCTTCTCCTCTTGTCTTTTAACGTCTGTTGTATTTCAACCCTTTAGTATATTTGTCCGCGCTGAGGGTTTTGTTGCACGAGATATTATTTTCCAAGAATGCGAGAGCAAAAGTGATACCGCGTGTGTAGACAAACTCTGGGGAGATTTTGAAGACACATGAGGAAGACAGAGATGAGATAATGCGGTGAGGGAGTGAAAGGCGAGAGGAGAAAGGCTTTCTCCTCCGTAGCATTCTCGTTGACGTGTGCGGAACGGCGTTATCCCCCTTGTATAGGGTCCTGAATACAACAGTTCTCGGATTATACCGAGCTGCGGAAAACGTCATATATACATAAATATATGTGCGTCTGTATGTATATAAACTCTCCTCTTCTGGCCTCCGACGCACGCAACTCATTCGTACACCAAATTGTGTACACGCGCTGGACACATATAGCCGAAGCTAATTGTACAGAGTCTCGTCTTCCCCCATTGCACAGTGAATATATTCATCTGCTCATGAGCTTATATTCATCTATGAGCCGTTACGTTCCAAACTTGACCAATGACATACTTTCTTCTACAATATGAATAATCCCTTCAATAACATTAATACATTAAACACATCCTTTTTAAATTAAATTCATTCCAGGAACGTCCATTTTTATGGTTTTATTATTTATTTCACGCGAAGTCGAATACCTCTTATTTTTTAGATAATTTAGTGAGGGTTCGAGATAGAATCTCTGAATATTATATCAAGTTGTCATCATTTCAATTGATTAATCTTTCATTTTTATCACAAGCGAAAGTAAAATTGGTTTAACCCAACTTCAACGCGCTATACCCTAATTAAATTTAATAAATAAAGTAATAGAATTTTTTTAATGATACATTTGAAATGTAATAAAAATCAAGTACTTAGGTTAATGAATAAGCATGACATGACATGAAATTTTGAATTACAATGGAATATCCTGTACGCAGACGTTTTCTCGTTGGCCTAATGTGTACACACATGTCTACCGTTGTATACTGTGCATTACTTGGAAGTATATGTTCTGTCTCACATGGATAATAATGCATTAGAGTGTACGAGACGATGTGAGAAACGCGTGCCGGAATTCCTATACGTCAGAGCGTGCGTCAGCTCGACAGGGTATTACGTTATATTCGCTCGGTGGTTTACGTATATGAGGCAACTCATACGTACCTAATCCTCACAAAGAGAGATACACATATAGAGAACGACAGAACAGAGGGTTTCTGTTAGTGGCGGCGGCCAACGGATCATCCGAGTTACGCATATGCATATATCTCCGAATTACATACGCATACTCACTCATAAAGAGACGTTGTGGTCACGTCGAGGCTGGCTTTTCCGGTATCAACGCTCTGTCGACGCCAAACTCTGCTGAGCTTACCACGTTGCAAAAGTCTCTACTGGAATTGAGCTCGAAGGCTCAGAGCTATTCCACAGCTAGACGTAGGCGGATTTTTCACTCTTTCCAAATACCCGTTACCACAACTTTTAATGCATTGAAAAAAAAACCATAAAAAAAAACAAATGTATAAAACTCAAAAAGTTCTGTGAAAATACGAGCCTCGTCGAAAATTTGATTTATTGGAACGTGCAGCTGTACTTTTCATTTGATTATAAAAACTTTTCAACCATTTACCGAGGAATCATCGATTTTTCAAAAAAACAAAAATATTAAAAATGGAATGTTTTCCTATTTTAAGGAAATAAAATAAGCAATACGTCGTATGTATTTCGTTTGCAGTAAACGTGAATGTAATTTTACGTTTTCAACTATATTCCAAGACCGAAGTGCGAGTCGAACGTTTAGATAGGACACATTTCATTGGGACTGAGCACACACAAAACTCAAACTCTCTTGCGAATATGCATCCGACAGAGCGGATTTAAAACTCGCTGATATTTACGCTTAATGTGTACAGGCACGTGAAGACTTAGAAATCCCCAACGTCCCGTTTTCAACGTTTCTCGATGGTTTACAATAATTGAACGAAAGTTAAATATAAAGGATATTTGCTAGAGAGTTCGTGGAAGCTATAGAAGCAGAACGATAACGCGACAGTGTTGGATGGACTCAGTTCTAAGGCTGGGCATGTCGTGACGTACCTATATGTATATTCAGTGCTACTCTCTGTTTATACATATAATTCAAGATCCTTCAAACAAAGCCACAAGCGCCAGAATACTGTATATACTCGATGTTATGCGGACCAAACTAGTTTCGAAGCTGTCAGTGGAACCACGAGGCTACTACATGCACCGAAACCTCCAAGCTCCAAAGGATCAGAGAAGGATGGATTGTCAAATTTCGTACGCGTCGATTCGCCCCATTTTACGCTTATATGAAATACGTGTACAATGGTGCTTAATGGAAAGGCAATGTTGTACCATGTTTCAGAGAAGCAAAATGTTCAGCAGTTTATTATTTTTTACTGTAAGAGGAGTTAATTGACATTGAAATGTCCTAAATTCACAGAAAATTGGTTAAATACTACTCCTCAGAATGATAAAACTCAAAGCTGCAGAGTATTCGAGCAGCAAAGAGTGTATGCGACAAATTACCATTGAAATGAAAATATTGGACGGCATGTCAAATTAACTCTCAGTTTGTCACTAGATTGTATGTCTTTTTTTTTATCGCGTAAATATATCTCATCTAAAATCCACTGACGAGACGACGTCCTATTTTTTAAACGTTCCAGTTACTTTAGAATAACGTTTTCCTGAAAATTGGAACGAATTATACTTTTATATAAATAAACACACAATTTCTTGGATGGAAGGAGCTTTTATAGACTGAATAAATTACAGTATGGAACCAAGTTATTCGGACATAAATTTAATAACGCAACAAAAGTGAAATTTTATTATTTTACTTCATTCTTTCTACAGACACAAGTGGCTATATTTTTGCTGAGTTTTATTTCCTTAGGTCCATGAGAATTTCAGAAAATCTGTATCTTACTCAGCGATTCAAACGCGAACCGGATAATAGCTAAGCGATCACCCAACCAAGTATTGAATTGCTGGAACCTCACACCAGTCGCCTACTCATTATTGTTGGTAAGAATATCTTTTAAATTTCATATTATTTAACAGGAACATCATAATTTATAATAAATCAACTATCAAATAAATAACATATCATATGTTATTTATAAAAAAATTTGTCCAATAATGCCTTATTTTGTGCGTAAATGACACATTAGATTTATTTACACTACACGACCCTAGTAAACGATGGAATTTCAGGAAAGCGAGAGTAGAAATTGATGCTGAGAAGAATAGAATAAAGTAATAGCATTTTGTACATCGTAAGAAAGGGTGGAAAGTATGTTCTTCAACCCTTCGAATATATTTTCCAGACCCTCTTATCCAAAGATGCGTGTTTCTTCCTTGCAAGTCATTCGTGACCCATGTTCCTACTGTGATGAAGTTTTGCGGGGTGAGATGGGTTCGCACAAAATTAATCTCCAGTCCTACAAGACCTTCATGAATTTTCTTCTTCTTCTTTTGTGACCTGTGATGGTAGCTCTTTTTACGTTACGTGCTCCATGAATTAGCTTGTGCTAACTTTCGGATATCCTCGTTTCTTTCAATCTCGTTTTTATTCCTAACTTTTTTTTGGTGACACTCGTGATCACTGCCATTCACCAAAACTGACTCAACGGAATTATATATATTTATCTTTTCTCTGACTAAACTTACAAACTTGGCATATTTCATGTGAATTATTCATGAATTTTTCGTTCACTAACGTAGTCTTTGTTTACTGTTTATCTCGGAAGAAAAAAGTAGGATCTTGTGTTGAGGAAACGTGAAAAGTTTCAGCCGTGCTGTAATTTTTTTTAATTGTATTTTCATCGCATCTGTTACATTGACCTCGTTCTCGCCACTTGAACTCTCCTCGAGTGAAGCCCCTGTGCTTGTAGTTAACGTTTGGTATGCGCAGATATTTTTCTGGCCCTTCATTATCGTCCTAATTTTGTTGACTGAGAAAAGAAAATGAGATTTTCACCCGATACATTTCCCTTGGTTGAATCGCGTTTGGTGTTAAAGCACGAGGAAAAGTACTGTGAAACTTAACTCCCACAAGAAGTTGCTCATTCCAAATAATTAATAGTCGCACGAACACCTTCTCATATAGCCAGCTCAAACTTTCTGCTGAACCTTTATATTTTTACACTTGGTGCTCTATCTTTTCTTCTTCTGTGGGTGAAAAGTGCAAATGTAAAGCTCGAGATCTGGCAATTTCTCTCTGAAACATACAACCAGGGTGTAAAGTAAAAAAAAAGAACACCTAAAAGTATATGACAAGGTGTGGGGGCCAGGAAATGGAGAGAACAAAATGTACGAGAATGGCAATACGAGACTTGCTGGTAAAGTCAAGAATGAGTTTCATTTAATCGTGGAACCAACTGCTCACTGATGACCGAGTTTTTAAGCTGGTTTCCTGTATCTCTCATCCCTTTCCTCTCCTTTTCAAACTTTTCCTGCTTTCTCACTCACTCTTTGTTTGCACCGTCGCACTCGGTGAGAGCAGCCGAAAGCAACAGCTTAACAATAGAGGAATAAAAAAAAAGTCATAACGTATAACAAGTAGAATTTGAATATCTGTATAGACTGATAATACAAGACTACTGTCCGGAAAAATTGGGGAACATCCATGTGTGTCCTGTGAACATGAATTTTTCGGGACATAGACAGAATGTTGAAAAAAATTCATGTAGAAGTGTCAAAAACATACCGATAAAAAACGTTGAGCCAAAGAGTATTGAATATACAAGTATTGAACTATAAAAATAAAAATAATTTAAAAAACGTACTCCTGAAATTCCAGCTGAAAATTTAGACTCTATATAGACAAATATTTCAATTTAGATCAATACAGTTCGGTTGGTTGATGAATCCATTGCGGTACAAAAAAGTGCACCGTGTCTATTATATTCGGGTTTCTTCTTTCGTCACCCGCCAATGTGTCGTTTCTATGTTCGTCAATAACAGCACGGAATTTTGTCACGTTCAATGCCCATCCAAAAAATATAACAGAAATTCAATCGTTCTTCATCCCTTTTTTCCTACAACCCTACGATTTTAAACATTGCGCTCATGTAAGCTATGCACAAGGGGTTGCAGTAACGGGGACAATGCGTGCGTACGTGACCCGTGTGCCTTCCCAGATTTTAGTCGGCTGTGCATCACGCGTCATTTCATTATAATGGATGCAATATAACGAGCGAAAACGTTTGCGTGCGGTTACCATGCTTCGACATATGCTAATAAAAAAATGTCATCAAATGATAAAACCATCAGCATATCATAGCAAATATCGTGATGCGCATTTATATTATCAGCAGAATTATATCAATCATCTGGGAATTCTGCGGTGTCGAATTTGTCTGTCCACACACTGGTTTTATCTGCTTAGCATCGATTTTCTTATTTTTGAATATAGAGTAAACTTTAAAGAATCAATTTTTAACAAGGATTTAAAAAAATTTCATTGGTAGCTCATTTGAAAAAATCGCAACTAGAATTTCAGGCCCAAATTGTTCTTCTTCGCACAAAAATATTTGTTAATTGTAAAACATTCAAGTTCGCAAAAGAATTTTCCATTTTATAAATTTATTTTTTTTTAATCCGAAGAACGACATCCATTTTCATAATCACATTGATTGAGATATGTCACGTAAATAACATATGTTCTATAGGACGAAATGTTGGAATGTCCCAAAAAATGTCAAAAACGAGAACCAACTCGATATGCCATGGTCCCTAATTATAGCTTCGCTAATTACATTGAATCCCGGAGCAAAGTTTTCAGAAATATCTCCGCTTCTCTCGCCACATTCATGTTAAATGTAATTTCCAAACGTAGCCATAAATTTTGCGGTTTTATCACAAATTTTCCGGGATAGTGCTGTTACTTTATAATGAAAACGAGAATACCCGCATGCGGAAGAGAATGTGATTAAATCTACGAAGTTACTGTGTCAGAATCTGGAAATTTCACGAAAATTGAATGATGTCATTGTTACCAGTCAGATAACGACGCTTCGAAAATAAATTAATAGGATAATTGTGTTTGCAACCTCGTTCTTATGTTCCCAATAAAACAAACCATATGTCGCAAGAAAGTGACGATATCATTTAATTGGAAATATTATTTTCTTTTTTTAACCGGAAAAGTCAACATTAAGTAATCAAACATTTTTTTACCGCAATCACTCGCGTTAGTTTCTCAAAGTCGATGTACTTCTATGTACATGCTGAATGTAATGCATGCTCTTTGCCATTTACTTGGCATGCATATATAGATCTATTGATATTGGATACTGTTATAAATATGATGGAGAACTTCCCTACAGTAGCGATTGAATCAGGTGCTTTAAATGCAATCGAATCTGGTGCAAGTTCTGTCAAATAATCGTCTCTCACTTTCTGTCTTTCTCTTGGACATTCGGATTACGAGAATTGAAATAATGATATCGTTGAGTTCATACTCAATCTGCATTTTGACTTTACGATCAGGAGAGAAAGAGATAAAGAGAATCCATGAACATTCTATCTTTATTCTGTATTCGCATATCTATCCGTACCGTACACGATCGTGTTGGATTCAACTGCAGAGCAAATCGCAGGAAGGATATCACCGTGAATACACATTGGCATCATCGTATTCGGATTATAGGATTTATAACATTTTCATAACCAAATCCAACCCTGGGATTACGTCATATAACGTACAATTTTTTTCCTACCTCGATTATTCAGTCCGATTCTAAAAATCGAATTTTATCCTATGGCACATTTCCTTCTGGGATGTTCTTGTGATTTATGAATAATTCAATATTTCTTTGGCAGGATTGTTTCAAAAAAGTATGTATATTGACTGGTATTATTGAATTCTATATTTTTCAAATTATTACTGAACTTTTCGACATCCCGAATATTATCGAGAGTTCAGATTGTTAATCATTGACCCTAGAAACCAGCAGGAAATAAATTTTGAGTAAATTTCTTTGCACGCAAGAAAAAATGTATGGCTCAAAGGATTGAACGTGGTGTTGAATGTTCAATTGTGCATGTTTTTATGCAACGAACTGATAACAAATGCACAACGACGACGACATTATTGTTGAGTGATTTAATATTCGAATCAGATAATGCTTCCTGGAAATGCGAACCGAAGGGCGATTAATGTATACGTCAATATACAAAGCTATTCGGAGACGTGTATTTTCATCGAATAATAATAGCTTAAACAGAGAACATTACCTTGCTAGGGCTTCGAACATTCATCCTAGTTGAAGGCATGACAACGAAACAGTCGTCGATTGATTAGGGGAAAGCCTCGACTGATTGCACATCATCGAAAGCTACAACACATTACCGAGATAATATATGTATTGAGGCTATATGTGCTTACCTCAATCAACCCTTACTAACCATGTGAAATCTTTGGATTCACTATTCCGTGCACCCTCAACATCTGTTCTCACAGAGAACTAATTTGCATAATTGCAACATATCGTATGTATTGTTGCATAGGCGGTGACCATATAGAATATCAAACTGAGAGAGAGAAAAGTAGAAGAAAGGAGGTTGGAAAAGATTCGAGAAGCAAGATACATTTTCATAAATTCGTGAGTATGATTTATGTTGAATCGAAGAAAAATTTTGTTTTATAGAATTTATAATATTGGAAAGCAATAAAAAAAGAGAGGTGCTAGTTGAGTTTCGCACTGAAATGATAACTTTACTCTCCAGATTATATGCATTACTTTTCCCTCTACTTATTTTTTAACTGTAAAAGTCCGTTATAATTTTTTCCTGGTTAGGATAAATTGGTTTATAAAAGTGGAGACTGAGAACAGCGTCGAGACAGCTTCACCACACTTAATTATAAATACATTCGTCGCGCACACCTTTTTTTTTCAAGCGCATGTTCAACGTCGACTTCTTCAACTTTTGCTTCAATTTCTGCCTCATCAAAAATTACATCGTGGACTTGAATCACGCTCAAAGAACTTCCTCTCGTTAACTTCAGATTCCTTAAGAAAATTGACATCCAGTTGTAAATGCAGTGGCTACGATGTTCTTCGAAATATGCAGGAGGATGAGAATGTGAAGATATGACGCACCTGAAGATTCGATGTGAAAATAAATTCTCATTTGTATGACTATTTTTTTGGCTCGTTCTGCCTTTTTCTCAATGTCGTGTGCTTTGGATCACAAAAGACACTATACAAAGTACATTTTTAAGAGTATTCTATAACTTTTTTGCAGTTAAATATGTTGGAACATAGTGTTATTTCTATTCCGGTTGGGTCCACAAAAAAAAGCTTTTGTGGTGACCATGATTTTTTAAAGTATTTATTTTAACATTAAAAAAAAAAATCTTACTCTCGTGATTATTCCATGCTTGTATTTTGCAACTCAATGAATAGCTTTAAGATAAAAAATGCTATGTGAACTACTTCGCCAAATGATATAATGTAAATATAATAACATAGGGATATAAAAATCTTGAAGTGGCAGTTTCTATAATGGAAAAGAAACAAAAGTATTAATAAGTATGGGGACGAAAGTTGCTTGAGTGTTTGCAAATTTTCGTGTTATCGAGAAAATGTCTGTGGTAGTCAAAACAAGCTTGTAAAATGTGTAACATCGATGTAAAAATAATCGTTACCACGTGTTTCGTGCTAGAAGTTACGAATAAAGTTTTATAGCTCCGTATTATCCGTAATAGTCTAGACTAATGTAAGAGCGAACAAGAGAGAGATAGAGAGAGGGAGAGAGAGAAAGAGAGAAGGTTACGGAAAAGTCGAAGGTCCCAAAGTACACGCGGCTGCTTGGCGGCTAAAAAAGTTATTTAATCGATTTGGCTTTTTCCCGACCACATCGGCCGCGAACCACCCTCACTCTCCCTTTTTCGTATCTACTTGGCCCCGGCATTCTCATACTTCTCGTAGAAACGGGGATGCCATAGTCTTGAAACTCTGAAATCGACGTTGTAGAATTCCCCTCGTTGAAAAGAACGCGAAAAGTTTGACGCGGGTATTACGCGATGCTCCGCGCAAATGCGAGAATGAAAAATCCACTAAGAGCAAGCGAATAGGGGCGAGTACTTATTCCGCTGAAATAACGTTTCTCTTCACTTTGCAAAGGTAAGAAAAATCTTTCGACACTGACGGACCCTCGCGGAGTTATTCCGTATTCGTGGATATAAACTGTCGAAGAGAAACTCCATTCTTGCTCGATTTAGCAGTAAAACTTTGATTACGAAATACTATTTTCCCGAAAGCTTCCGGACCGTATTATGAAAACGATGAAATATAAGTATACATATATTTAACACACACATATATACAGTCAAAGTGAACAAAAGATTGAAACAGTAACGTTCCGTATAATAACTACCGATAATCGAAAAAGCTCAAACTGATTGCTGGTAAATTTGAACAGTGTCGAAAGATGGTTAAATTGAACTTTCAAAAAGGGCGAAACAAGTTTAAACATTGAGTGAGACAGATTGGGACAGCATACTCAAACAAAAGTAACCGAACTAGTTTTAATCGGCGTACTTGTGAGCCTTGTTCTAAACTCTACTAGGACGAGGTTTGCTATGCGACTATATTTATGTCTGCATGTATAAATCTGTGAGAGAAAACACTTTGTCTGCCTATTTATATTCATCACCACTTATACCATGAGAATTACTGAATATGCATTTCCACGAAAACAAAAAATTCCTATAAAAATTGATATGCCAGAATTTTCTCTCAGGATACAAATTTCCATACAGGCAGATAGACAGATATGATCGACAATAGTCTTTGATCTGAAAAACTCAGATATTATAATAATTTTTACAATTTGTTGACTTCGGATCATTCTGTAAACAGTTACAGTGGCGCGAAATTAATGAGAAGGTAAACTGAAACTAGTTTCGTCTGAGAACTTTGATGAGAAAGCTTATTATTAATTGACAAAATATTACAAATGTACTACAGTTTCAGGATTACGGACGTTACAAAATTGTAAAAGCCACCACTTTTCAATTGTTCGTTGTCCTCCTTTGATATTACAGAATTATGGACGTTACAAGACTGTAAGCCACTACTTTCCAATTGTTCGTTGTTCTTCATTGATATTTTTTTGAAAAAAAATTGAATAGAGCCCATCGTTTCATATATTAAAGCCGTGTAAGGTAAATCGTTGCACTTTCAGCGTAATGGAAGTAAAGATCAAAAAGCCTTAAGTAAGGTAAGAGGTTAAAAGTAAAATATGAACCTGGTAAAGAGAGAGAGAGAGAGAGAGAGAGAGAGTGGATAGTTAAAGAGCCCAAGTTAAGCAAAAAGTGTAAATCAGGCTTTCTGTATCTTTTCCTATTCTCATCTCTCGTCCTGTCTCACTCAATCTTTAGAGTTTACCATCCGCTCGTAACCTTCTTTTCATCCCGTAGACGTAAAAAGGGTTTGCGTATGGTACACCAGAAACGACGGGAGAAAGGAATGAACTCCGGAAGCTGAGTGGGTTGGGAAGTGCTGATGGTAAGGAAGTTGAAGAGAGGTTTTATTCTCTATTTTTTTGCACCCCTAAGAACAGTAGCGAATTCCTTGGGCCACTCAAATAGATTTCATTTCCTTGGGTGAGCTTTCGGCGTGTTATTCCTTAGATCGTAACTCCTTCCATCTCAAAAGAAAGGGAGAAGACGAGTAAAGCATGTAGAGGGTTGGTTTGAGGGTAGAACTAAGATGGCAACCCCCTCCGTTATATAGTATAAGTTGAACCTCGAACGTCGCAACTTCTAGCCTCTCAGTAGGGTAGTTTTACCCTGTGTCGAGTACTCCCATCCCTTCTTCTTCTATTCTCATCACCCGACCTCACACTCTCTACGTTGTTCCGACCTTGCTTCCCATTTCCTTATGCACCTTCGAACTTCACTACCCTGAGTAATTAACCACCCTTCGTGAAGTCGCCAACCCTTCCCTTCGCCCTTCTCTCTTTCTCTCTCTCTCTCTCTCTCTCTCTCTCGACGTTTAGATCGTATTACCCAGGGTTAGTTTGGCTTCGCCCGAATATTGTAACCACCCCGCCAGAGACCTTTCTGCTACCGTATCTTACCTTTCAGAGAAGTTTCTATTCACCATCAGGCTTCGGCCAATGAACGTAAACGTTTTGAAGCTCAATGTGTTTGGGTAGCTTCAGAATATACTTGAGCTCGGAATGTTCCTAGCTAATTATAAGATCTTGATTCAACACTAATTTAGGTCAATTAATTTCGGTCAAGGAATTAAGCCAATCAAGCTCCAAAACAAAACAAATCGAACGGTTATGATGAAAAATACATTTTTTTCTTAGCTGAGAACAAACTAGAAAATGTGTTATACTTATCATTTCACAACTTAACTCTAATTATTTATAGATCCCTCAATTAACGATAAAGTATCGGGTGCTCAATCTTCTTAGCTTCAAACGTGGAGAACTTTTATAGAGAAAATTTCCCTCGAGTCTTTTCCCATCTGTTCGAGTTTATCACTTCTATCAGAGAAGCTTGTGCGTTGTTAGCTAGGATTCCCTCAGGGTATGCTTTTGTTGGACGAATCTTCGAATTTGTATTGCTTTATAACGAGGAACCTTGTACTGAACTTCATCGAGCGTAACGAACATTCGTTAAGGTTGAATTTTGTGCGCTAAACAAATGCGTTACACGCCCTTCTGATATTAAAACATGAAAGAGATAGATGGTCTAAAATCTTTATCGTCATAAATATGCCCGAGGGAGAATTTATAGCATACGATACCTCTCGTTATTGTAGCGATCGAGAGCAAAACGAGTAGTCTTTTTGCGGTCTACCATCTCACGGTGAAATTTTCCGTTTCTCTTCAACACCAGCCACCAACCTTCTTTTCTCGCAGCCGCGTGAACACGTCCACGAGGAAACCCCATGACGGCTTGGTTATTTATTAAAGTCGAGCACAGTACGCTTGAGCCAGTGTGTGATAAAAAAAAAAGAAAAAAAAAGAGAGAAGCGAGCGAAGAAGTATAACGGGTCAGGAGCAAAATGCGAGAGAGGGTGGTAAGGACGAAAGGCGTTTATGCAAACGATCCCTGGTACGGACGTCTATCGACACAAACGAGAGAACCGCTCTTGCAGAGGCGAACACCGAAAGAGCTCGTTCGTCATTCGGGGCAGGTTTGGTCGTCGTATAGTCGTTGACGACGAAGCTCGCGTTCGTATCAAGAGACGTTTTTTCTCAACGAGAAGAAGCATCGATAAAGGGAACTTGAGTGAGATGAAGGAAGAGCAAAGTAAACAGAAGAGTACAGACGGACAAAGAAAAAGATAAAAACATCCTGCGGAAACGAGGGAAAAGGAGATTTAGAGACGTAGAATAGAAGAGGACGTCAGAGTGAAGGAAAAAAAAGAACGATCCTCATCATTCTCGACGCTTACGTGAGTTGGTGTAGAAGAGTATACCATATGCGTGTGAAAATACCATTTCATTTTTACGCTCTCTTTCGGCATCGCTTACACACTTCATACGTACGACACACTCCCACGATTTATAACTCCCGTAGCAAACGACATATTGCGAAAATAATAAAATATGACATGGCAGGCCACCCGGTGCTCATTACATACAGCTTTTCTAATGCCAACCCTATATATGCTGTTTGAATGTAAAAAATGAAGAACGGGGAATGATCGTATAACAAAACGATTACCGCGAATCGTGCTGAATGAATTTTTGGTAAAGTCCAGACACACGATTTCATGAACATTCCTATACACTGTACGTTATGACATGATTACGAGTTGGCCACGGTAACTTATCATCCTAAGAAACGCGACAAAATTGTGTTACCACCATTTTTCTTATCACTTACAAGCTTCACGTTCAAAGCATATTGTCCCCTCACGGACTTATCAAGACAGCCAAGTTTATGGACTTACTTCCGGCCAAGTTGACTGCTTCAAGTAACAGGATAATGCCACATGCTCGGCACTCCCAAATTAAGATTTTATATATACGCCAAGACTTTTACTATCGTTGCACTTCTTCCAAGTGCTTTTTTCCATGTTTTTCTAGACCCTTGACCCAACCCTTGGACGGATTTTTCACGGAAGGAACGTCCGAACGAATTATCGCAGCGATTCTATTTTCTTTTTCTACATCAGAGCTCTGCGATATAATCAACCAACACCACCCTCGCCCCACTATCCACAAGGGAACCCCGTTGCCTTCTTTCCTCGAAAAGAAAAGAGATTGTAGAAGCAAGAGAAAGTCAAGGGGTGGACAAAAGAAATTTTCGTGGCAAGAGTCTCCAGGATCGAGCAATAGAATTGTCGTCTTCCTTATCGTTCTGTATTCGTGCTTTCTTATCCGTGAGACAAGAGTTGCTCGAAAGGATCCACTCGATGAAGAATCAGAGACGAGCAGGATTTATTTAACGCTGTCAAACATCATTCTTTCTTCCACTCACTCAAAGTTTAAACTTTTACTCACATTGATTTTTTTAGTAATCCTAGATTGGCAGGTACCAAGTTGTAAGCAAAGCCTCAAGAATAAAAACATTCGATCTCATTATTGATCAGCTCTGCAAGAATTTTTTAGTCTCAACATTATTCAACATATTTATTTATGTATATTTTTTTATACTGTTTGTATCGATCGCATTGTAAGAAAAGTTGAAACCGGTTATGGTTATGATGGTAATAAACTCTTTTATTTCCGGAACATCATTGTGATGCAGGTTTGAAAATGTGTTCCGGAATCTCAACTAAAAGCGATTATGAACATCTTACATCAATGGGCAGCCTACATTGCTGTATATATGCATGTATAAATGTCTGCTTTTACAGGTTAGAACGTAGCGTGATCCGAGCCCTTAGAATTTGCAGAAGCTTTGTGTGTCGGACAGCCCATCCGAGAACCATGACGGGGCAACCCTTGTCCGATGGTTCGGTCAATCGTGACTATGCAATAACAGTACGTACATGTACTAAGCACATGTATACATAGATATTAAATTTGGCTACGTCAAACATTCGGTTCAACGTTCTATGCCTCAATGCTTTACTTCATGCAGTTCTGTATACCTCGAATAACGGATGAATACACCTTTGCATTCATCCACTTGGGCATCGTCAAACCTCTAATGCAGAATTCAACAATAGCATCCTAATCGATTTGTTTCCGTCTCAACTTTACACTTGAAATCATCAGAATTGACTGGCCGTGGGCTATTTTTACTCCATGTTATTCAGTTTTTATATAGGATCGATATTTCATAAAATTTCAATGTACTCCATTAAAGAAGTTGTGTGCAAAGTGTTCATACCCATGTCTTGCAAAAAATGAAACTGTGAGGCACTAACAATGGATAAAAATCATAAACAAAAGCAGTACGGAAAATATTGGGAAACAATAGTGAAAAAATGTACTATAATTTTTCGTAATTTAACTATTATGAACGAAACTTATTATTGGACCAGTACCTACTACATTCACATAAGCCGGCCACAGATATTGGAAAGCACAGGACAATGCTAACGTGCAAAATGAAAATATAATCGTGGCAACGTCGCCTGGTGTGTTGTAAACGGTATAAGAGATGGAAAAACAGAGGTTATCCCGCTTGTTCAACTATGGTGACAGGTAGACTGGATTGGCGGTCCGGTTCAGCAGATTGCTTGCCAGTTCCCTACACGTACGATTTTCACAAAGTTTACCAATTTTCAGAATTAATTGCGAAATAAATACACGGTGAAAAAATATAAAGAAATTTAATTGCATTTAAAAAACATTGAATTATGTGTATTTTTTTTTAAATTGTTCTCCACACTCTTTTCAGTGACATAAAAACATTGATCAGTAATTGAACGATATTTGGAACAAAAAACATGAATTCTTTTAAAAATCCTTTATGCGGTGTTTTGCGTATAAAGTCTCTAAAGTTAATTAACCGAATACAAAATATTCGAATAAATAAATGAAACACCATAACCACTCGACGCTAGGGATTTTATCAAACGTAATATCTATTTGAAAAATTTGAAAGAAAAATATCATGAGAGAAGAATTGATGACGATAGAGAATCTAATATCCATGCTGATACTTTTTTTTAAATGATGCATTGCGACAATTTTAATATGGTACCTTTTTTCGTAAGTCGTTCTCTATCACACATGCAGGATTAAAGAGAACGAATAAGTAAAGAATGGAATGTAATTACTCCGAGGAAGAATAATACTGTCGCGCCGGCACATACCACACAGACAAAATAATTGCGAGATTCATATGACAGTAGGAGAATGAACAAAGAACACAATCTCTCTTCCCCTCATCCTTTCTTCCTTTCTTTATTTTTCTCTTTTTTTCTCACTCTGTTATTGTCTGGGGTTTCTCCTCGGACAGGCGCATCTCACGGAAGCAGACATAATGAATTCGTTCCGTGGGTACGTCACAAGTTTTGTGTTTCAGCTGTTTCAAAGCTGGACACAGGTACCTCACGTTTCCACATTTTCTCCTCATGTTGTGTTAAGTACGACGTGTGAATGTTCGTCGCGTATTAGCGAACGATGTATTGAAAAAAAGTTCTTAGAAATATACTAATTGTTGTCGAATTTCAAAGAAGTCTTTGATACCCTGGGATTTTTAAATAATGCATAAGCGATGAACATACTTTACGTGTCAGATTAAATCGAAGTAAAGAGGAAAAGGCAGTAGAAAGAGTTGCAGTGTGCGGGATTCCAGGAATTTATGTGATCCGTCTTTTTCTCACTGGGAGAAGTTGCTCACGGATTAATATCCATATCATTCGCTGGCATTGCTTTTTCCGCGCCTTCAATCTCACATATACTTTAGCGTGTGCATCCACCATACACCATAGTGGAACTATGAAAATCCTTGCGTTTACTGGCATGCGAGATCTTGCCACGGATATGTATTTGAACGAATATCTTTACACGTATAGATGTATCTGTCTATATGTTTTGTATACGTATATTCGAGTACCCAGACTTATGGAAACGTACGGGAAAGCCCTTCGTATCACATGGGGAGCTGGCACCCACTGGGGTAATCCTACTGCTGCGTTGGCAACGCTTCTTCGATTTATGACGCTATACATGCTATTTCGACAACGTTTTCTGTCTTCTAACTCTTCTTCTTTTATTCGTTTCTTCACGTACAAACTTTATTCAAACCGCAATTCTTTCGTTCCATTCCGTGTCTTCTTTTCTTTCTCTCTCCCTCTCTTGGTTTCTAGCTTTGCATATTTCGCATGCATCTTTTCACGGTTTTAGTGAAGGGTATTCAGCTTTCGTGTATACAGATCTGGCCATTCCAGAAGCTTAGTTTGGAACTCGAAACCTCTCAAAAGTCTTCCAACTCATTGCCTTCCTCCCTTTTTTCATCATCTCACTCTTGATGTACCTCTCTTGTTACACGAGTTCATGCTTCGTGTCGTTTTCGCTCTCCAACTCTGTCCATCATGCAACTTGTTTATTCCATCTTTCGCCATTCGTAATAGCCGGAATTTTCCAATTCCACGCCGGAATTACTACAGATAAATTCTTGTACGTCAGTTGGAATGAATTGGAAGCAAGCGCAAGGAGAGAGAAAGAGAGACAGGGAAATAAAGAAAGAGTAGAATCTGCCGATTCATCGAGTCGAGATGTATGGAACGAGATATTGAACAAACGGTGGTAGTAGCCACACCGTTAATATGCCGACGAACACGAAGCGTAGCCAATAGGATCGGAAATAGCGAATGATATGTAACACGCATTTCTGAATTTTCTTTTCAGACAATGTACTAATTGGATGAATTCACTATTCCATGCATTTCGCTCTACAATAGAATTCTGTTGTTCGTACCGATTGCAAATGCAAAGCACACGGAATACCAGATTTCATTGAAACTATACAAATATTTTGTCGTATACGTACAACGAAATTGATTACCGATATTAACTAATTTTTTCATTATACCAACTGTATATTTGGTTACACCTTAAAATTTATAATTCGGTTGATCGGCATATTCACATTTCAGAAATTTGTATGTTTAGTTTGATTAGTTCGAATCAAATTTAACTAACGGTTCCATTTCATAAAGTAATAGTATTTTTATACATTCAGTTAAATAATCACTTGTCTAATGCATCCAAAATATTTTAAAGAACTCGAGTATTTTTTTGACCTGATGGGCATCTGTAGCAAAACTCTGTAGATAAGTGGGCCTGCTCTTACGTGAAAATACATGTGTCCACGCATACACGCAGCTGCACATATTGTATAAATGAATTACTGGTTAACTTTCCATATCCCTCTGCGTAAGATAAAAAAACTTGAGGTGTACCACATCCATTGGGTATATACGAGATAAACAAGAAAGTGGATTGCTGAAGAATGGAAGTAAGTGAGCAAAGTGTGCAGAAGGGGTGAGTGTAGCCCGAGTATCTGGGATTTCCTCGAGTCCTTGTGTCGAATCAAGAGCAGACAAGTTTCCCTCCACAAACTCGATCCCCCGGAGACCCAGAGTACGCGCGCAGAGAAGAGTAGCCTCAATCGAATGGACGAAATTGCTCTTCGTTGCCCATGAGGGGCTAAAGTCACTAGCTGTTCTCATCTTGTCTTGGCATTTCTGCAGTGAGAATTACTCGTTTCGTTCTCGTCGAAGTACGTAAGTGTCTGATGAAATAACACTATCGCAGTGAGTAAACTGCTACTTTCAGTGTGAATAATGAAATATCTGAAAATTTAGTATCTGCTTCATGATCTCTATGAACTGATGGTACGATTAAAAAACTCTTTTGGATACATCAACGAAATTTTACGTCATTTTCGAACTTTTAGATTAAATGAAATTGCACTCAATGCATTTGGTGATGATGAAATGGAGGAATTTGATTCTGTGTCGAATGCTTCAAACTAAAATACTCAAATAGGCATTCCTTACGGTTCAATGGTTGGTGAAAGCTCTTTGCATTGTTGAATATGAGCTTAAGTTCGAATCTCATAAGAACGAGGCTCCCTCTAAAATGAAGTAACTTTACCTTTTATCGTGAAAGACTAGGATAATTACTTGTTTTTTAATTATTTTCGAGAAATGTTGGCATGCAAGGGTGAAGTTCCTTGTTTTTGATTTATCTCGAAAAAGGTGAAAAATGTATACAGTCTGTAAGTTTCATTGGATGAGTAAGTGATAAAGGAGCCAACAAATAAGGAATATATGAGAATACTTGATCGTCCGAAAGATCAAAAGCTTTGGCTTTGATAAAAAATTCAATTATCTCCGGTGTGAAGCTGCATCGAGAAGGTTGAAGATTGACGGCTAATTAATCGTGAAACGAGTCTATGACGCTTGTCCGAGAGTTGTGAGTCAAGTGGTGCAGCATCTCTTCCGGCAACGAAAGGTGTGGAAAAGCGAGTATTCGCGACAACGCTTTGGATGGTTGTAATGATACACTTCATCACTGTGTTGAACGTAATAACAGAGACATCAAAGACTTTGGCACGTACCGCGTGTTCATGTCTATGTGTATACAGAAAAGGTATAAAGTTCAGAGTCATCCGGGTGTAATGAATGACCGTTCAAAATAGAGGAACGTGCCATGGAAAGGTTGACAGTAGAAATCAAATATTCAAGAAGAGTCGAGGAAGACAAAAACGATAAGATGATGAGAAAGTAAAAAGAAAGGTCGATAAGGGAAGTGAGAAAACACTCTGCCGAGCTAAGCTTTTTTTCCTCGCGTCATTGATTAAAGGGGAATGAGAAGAAAAGAAAAAAGGACTTTCTGGCAACGAATCTTTTAACACGTATTTTCGATTAAACCCTTCAGGCAGGCAGCCTTTTCATAGTGATTCAGGACTTTCTTATTTTAACTTCACCTCCACGCGATATTTACACGTGGACAATCCGAAATGTACACTCCAAACTCATCTAATTTCTCCATTCCTAATTTCCTTCCCCCTAATTTGTCCTCCTTTGACAGATGAAAGGTTTGATGAACGTAAAAAAGAGGTTTTGAAGCCTATGAAAGAAGGGTAATTTTTCGAGAAATAACACTTTTGAATAGCTTCGAATCATCCAGACTAAGGAAAAAGAGGACGACGGGTGGAATGAGTGGGGTTTCGAAACAGCTCTCCACCCTCGTCCATCTGCGTTTTCCGTTTCTCTTTTACAACCTCCCCTCAAACCCCGTCTTCTAAATGTACCCTCGAGAAACAGGAATTCCGGAACTTCTCCTGACGACGACTTCCATCTCTCCAACATCTACCCCTTAACGAGGTCCAAGAAGTAGAAAAAGAAGAAGAGAAGAAGCAACGAAAAACAGAGATAAACTGAACGACTCTTAGAGCTGCGTTCCCTTCTTTGACTTTCGGGAAAGAAATTGGCGAGAGGATTTCTACTTTCCAAAAGGCATATTGTCAGCCCCGAATGACGTCGCCAGGCATCCTCTTTATCATTCACCAGCTACTCTGCCGCACTCAGTTTCTTGACTCATTCGTCGCTTGAGAATCCTCCACTATCCTTCTTCTGCACCTTCAATTCTCCTTCTTCGTGCTCCTCTTCATTTCTCCTAAATACCGATGAACCAGTGAATCCTTTACGACGAAGAAATTTAATATTACCGAGAGAGAAGCTGTATTAAAAAGCCTGCTTTCAAACAACGAGGCTCTTCCAACAGTTAATCTTTAATTATTGAACTTCTCCGGCATTTGTTACGCTGCTCCTTTATCACTATTCTCCTTCCCTCTTCACGCCTTTCTGATCCCTATTATTTTCCAATCTATTCTCGCTCATTTATTCTCGCGTTAGAGAGTTTCTCCATTACAAGAGTGTCATTCGCTCGTGCCACCTTTTCTCTTCGTTACTATTTCAGCTCCAATTTTAATTCTTGTCTTTTACCTGCTTGTTTAACATCCAAGTATTATTCCTTTATTACTATCCTATTATCATTCGTCGCAAGATCGAAAATTTAGATGTTTCTTGGCTCACAGACGGTGTGACTTTAAAAAAAAAAAAAAAAACGTTGACGTATACAAATGTTTCGAGAACATCTTTAAAATCCGTATTTATTTGCCTTTCTTGAAAACTTTAATCCCTCTAAGTTTTATAAGAGTTTAAGGCCACCGATTTATCTCAATATCTTCGTATCAATGTCGGTATCTTGTTGCACTGGAGATTTGACGTTTATTATATGAAAACAGGGATTTATTGGATCCACAAGAGGAAAAGTTTGCCGCCTGTGTAGTATTATGCAACGTAGCTTATAAAACTTTTGCCCCATTTTTTTCCATGTATTCCAATGAGCATTACAGGAATTTTTATCTGACACGACAAAAGCTTTTTGTAATTAAATTCAAGGGCGAGTATGCATTTGCATGAAGAAAGTTCGATATGAACTTCGCTTGCGTTGCATCTGACACATATATGTATCTTTTAAGTATGGACTCGTAGTGCATAGATGGATTTCTATTTGCGGGTAACCGAGTGTACATATTAAAGAAGCCACTGGAAAATGCAAGGCGGCGAAAACTAGTCCCTGAGGATGAATGTATATATATATCTATAATTCTATATATGTACATATTTATATATAGGAAGTTTCCGGAATATAAGGTGGCTGGATTTGACCCAGTCTGTTTCGAATAGGTCCCGTACCGGCGTCGCGATGCCGACGGCAGCAACGCAGACTAGTCGAGTAATTAGCGACTAGAGCCACGATCGCAGTCCCTCTCCCTTTCTCCTTCTCGTGGCCTCGTGGGAGCGGTTTATTAGTGCCGAAAGCGGTGAAAAAGAGAAAAGAAGAGAGCGAGAGAGAGCGAGAGGGTAAATATTCGCTTGCACGAAAGCCAGGGAGGAAGGGGTGTGGAAATGGCGAGAAAGCTCATGGAATGCTGGAATGAGTGCGAGGTCCAGTAGGAAAATGAGGAGAGAAAATGTGCGAGTGCAAAAGAAGGAGATCGAGAGAGACTGAGGGGAAAGGAAGGATTGTAGTACCAGAGGGTTGAAAAGAGAGAGGTACGCGCGTGGTTTTGGCGCCCGGGGGATAAAGTCTCCAGACCCAAGTATATCCTAGACCTGGCAGCCTCCAACAGGAGCAAGCAGCTCTCGGCTACTGATATAACCGTGGAGAACTAACGAGAGTATACCACGAGAACAAGAGAGAATGGAAAACCGGTGTGTGCGTGTGTGTGTGAGAGAGAGAGAGAGAGAGGAACGACGCGCAGAAGAGCACGTACTCCATGCACGTGGGTTATAACTACGAAAAGCCTTCTGTGCCCCTTTCCGCATTCCTCTTTTCCGCCGGCGCTCGATCCTCACCATGCGCCATGGACACTTGGCGTGGAAAAATAATTGCACGGTGATAAATTTCGAATAATCGGGCTACCGCCCGCGTTTTCATTTTCCCTTTCCCTTTCCTTCTTCTTTTCTCCTTTTCTTTTTCTTCTTTCCACTCCTTCTCATACTCCCACTAGTTCAGTGTACAATTTTTTTTTTTTAACCTACAGCCATCCCCCATCACAGTACGAGAGAAGAGCTCGTTAGCGCTCCGTAACACCGATGCTGAGTCCAGATATACCTTCTTTCTTGACACTCACAACGTCTAATAGAAGGGTTCGTGCATGAAAAATGACTATTCGAGGGTCATATACCGCTTAGCGTTAATTCGGGACGGACATTCGTGGCATGGCTGCTACTCCACCTAAACTCACTATATACAAAGCGTGGATACATTATTCTGATTTCCCAGAAATGTAATATCCAGATTATCCTTTTTTTTCAACAACAAATGGACTTCTTGACAATGCAAATGACGGTGGATGTCGTGTTTTCTCTTTTTTGCTTATCCTTCCAAAATAAAATTTCATGAGTGACATTTATAAGTAACGCATGAAATGCAGTTTTGTCACCGTTTACCCGCCATTCTGATCAGTATGCAATGACGCGTCACATGTTCTTTATCATTGATCCACGTATCGCATGTTAAATATTGTTTATTTATGAATTTTTTTTCGAATTTTCTGTAAAATCCTTCAAAAAGGTTGCCCACATCCACTCTTTCCTAATGCATCACTGTGTCGTATTTGCACAGGGGCCTAGGGAATCTGTAGAAAGAAAAACTGACCTCTAAAGTATATATTTCCATTAAGTTTCAATAGGTTTCCAACATCGAAACCGATGCATGGCTGAATGGTCACCCATCCGGATATCGGCGTCACTGGAGATTGCTTAACTAAGGGAATAGCCAGGGCCATAAGACGACCGCCCACCCATCGTTGTCGTTTGATATAAAGAGTGTATTGTAAAGGGTCTCCATTTAATTTTTAGTGATGCTATATATGCAGACGCCAAAAGCACGACCTGTTTTCGTGATCCTTAAACAAGATCTGATGGGGTAGAGATGGCGAAGAGGGTACAAAAATATATAAACGAGAGGGAAAGAGAGAAAGAGAGAGGGCGGCGGGCGGGTTGTTCAGCACTGTGCTCATGGCAGGATACTCGAGACTGTAGTACGATAAATTTTAAGAGGGAGCACGGAAGAGCCAGTAGTTGTTCTTGGAGAGAAGAGTTCGGTAAACAACGTGACATCCAATGGAAAAGAAGCCTCCCGTTGATGCTGTCGAGAACGGAGGGTCAGAAATATATGTACAGATCGAGAGTACAAGAGCACCCCTAAGAAGTGATAAAGAAAGAGTGGACAAGAGGATGATACCAATGACGGCCCAGTGTTATTAAGAAGGGTGGATCGAAGAGGGTATAAACACAACAGTAAAAGCACACCTCACTCCATTTCATTCGTTGAAAATATATTGTCCCATAAAGCTCGTTTACATCAGAGACAAAATAGTTCCGGCTCATAACGAAGATAAATACATAAATATTTATATTCCGGCATGACGATATAAATTAACAAATAAGTCTCGGAAACATGAAGCTCAGTCGTTAGTCTATAATGCGTAATGTGACATATTTCGTAAAACATAATAATCGTACGTCTTAAATGGAATAATATTTCATTCCGCTATGACAGGTTCCATTTATTACAATGTGACAGAGTTATAATAATGCAATAGTATTACTCATTAATAGCAGGAATAATGAATTAGTATATTAATTAGCATACTGGTACAAAATAATTTCAATGAATTACATCAACAATGAATTCACCTATCTTCATGGCTGATCAACCTACAGTGAATTACCTTTCACTTTATTTATTCGAATAGGACAGAAATTATAATAATATTATATTCATAATTACTATTAAAATTGGCAATATATTAATTAGCATATTCATATATAGCGTAACCTAAAATTACTTGGACAATAAACTCACCTATCTTTATGGCTGATCACCCCATAGTGATTTATCTCTCTACAATCGGGCTCTCTCTTCTGTATTTATCCAACGAATGAACCGCACCAAGACTCCAGCTTCTGCAAAGACCAAATAAGTGACCTCGTTACAGTACATAAACTTTTCTCTTTGAGTGCATTGAAGCATTCGGATGCGGTAGAGGGAAAAAACTGCGAGTAAAGGGAAAACTTGGTGAAATTTACAAAGAAAAGCAGAGGGACAGAAAGAGAGGAAGGAGAGGAAAAGACTGTCATAGTGAGAGAGAAGGACGCGTCCAAGGATACTGCCTCTTGAGAATCGCGTTTCTCTTCTCTATTTCATCGAAAGAAAGTCCTTGTCGTTTTCCTTTCGCGACCATGCCGAAGGAATCTTTATATACGATCGATCGTACGATCTTCTTCGTCGTATACGTATGTTACTATCGAAGATTCTCTATCGTTTCGGCATTCCTCGAATTTACAGAAAGGATAAGGAATGCTCATGGAAAAAGCACAGAAGAATGTTACGAGGACTCTTGATCTAAGACCACTGAAAAAAAAAAAAAACAAAAAAAAAATAATGCCTCTGCATAGACTGAACACTGAGTCTCAAGAAAAGTATTCAATTTATCGGAGTTAACCAGTGCACACGTTGCTTCCAACTAATACCTCAATGTACTGAAGGTTTTAGTGTCCTCATGGGATTTTTAGAAATTTCTTCGGTTCTAATCAAGTTAGAAGACTATACTTTCTCTTCGACTGCAGATCTAATTTTCTTCGTAAAAAGAGCCCTCATGAACCTCGATGTGAGACACAGAAACCGGAAAAGTTTACTGAGAATATTGAGACTAATTGTGTTTTTACTTTTCGCTTAAAATTTAATGTTTCCTTTGATGTCTGGAAGACAAAGGTTGGAAATGTAGCATGATATGTGAATGAGATAATAACATTTACGAGGTGAATCATAGTCATCGTTCGAACCACATCATTGAGATCAAATCAATACAATTCCGGAATACTTTTCGAAAAACTTTTCTGCTCGAAAGGCAAAAAACAATTTTGATAAAAGCCTGAGGACTATTATAAAAAAACTTGATTTTTGTAGCTACATGAGCAAAAAAAAGTTCTTGTGGAATGAAAAGGAGTTACAAGGTTAATTTACAAGAAATTTCAAAGCAGCACCATATCATTCTGGCATAAATATACTTTTGGTCGAAGCTCCATGCCGGTAAGCCGGATGAATTTTACATGAAGTTTTACATAGAAGCAACCTTCAGATTTTTCACCAACGATATGGACTTGAGGGTAAGAGGCTCCTTGGTCGCCGAAAATCGAGCACAGTTTCTACTTCAACTTCTCACTTATATACCCACATGAATATTATTATATCTACTCGCGATAAAGCTTCAAAGTTAATAGGATGAAAAAGAAACTTGGGTTGATGCTTCTAGAGCTCATTAACCCGAGAATCACAAGTGTCACGTTTTCTTACGTGGATCTTATCAATTAATGCATTCCACTCAAGGACTCTAAGCGTTTTAGTCAGAATCGTTAAAGTAACCTTTTTTCATCATCGTATAACTACAAAAACATACGAATTTGTATTTCCGATACCAACGTCAATGTCTATGTTTGCAATTTTTTTTCTTTGCGAGGAATTCGATGTAAAATTCGCAACGAAGTCAGTACAATTCGATTTTGACAACGACCGCATCTGTTTTCAAAAACTTTTGACATTTGACATAAAAATTGTTCTTTCACTCTTTTATATAGTTTTTTTCTTCATAGTTTAAAGGTTAGATTCGTGAGCTTGTAGATGTGACCTGTATCGTCGGTTATATTTGTATGTACACGGAGTGAACGAGCATCAACCTCGTGAATTTCTTATACGTATCTGCAGACGATGGGCATGGATAAATTTTCTCTGGATGAGCGAGCAGACCAGAGAGCCGTTTCTTGCTGCGGTTTCCTCTCGTCTTTTTCTTGTTCTTAGGTTATGTAGTATTTGTACGTGTATACAATACATATATATACAAATAGTTACCAGGAGGAAAGCTCGACCGCCCTTCAGGCACGTCCGTTCCGCGCTCGCCTACGATTCCAGGTCGACGCTGAGTAAGACGAGGAAAAGGCAAGGACGAGGGTGACAGGAGCGTCTCAACGGGGAACGGATAAAAGGATTTCCAAGTTTCCGGCAGGTGGAAGTTCCTTCAATACGCGGTATGCCTTCAGGCGTATCTTCATTTTGCCTTTTTTCGTCTCAGAGCTCCCGTTTTCTCGCTATCTTTCTTTTCCTATGATTCGCTGTTCTCTCGTTCGACCCCACAAAACGCATTGCAAATCTCACCCTCAGCCTCAAACCGCTATACGTTGGAATCCATCATATCTTTTTTGTTTCTCTGTTTATATCGTTTTATAGTGTTTGTAGCACTGTATACGTCTATCTATACTTATATAAATGGGAGTGAAGATATTTGCGACTTGCGAAACGATTTCGTGGTTCCTACACTGACAAAAGCGGTCTACGAATACATAGCTATTGTTATATATCCATGTGTATCGAGACAGTGGCAAAGCGAAAGAGAAAGAAAGAAGATGATAGGGTGCCACGAAACAGGGCTACCGTAGAGATTCAAGAGTAAGGGAGTAAGAGGAGGGAAATTTTACGATTCCCCGTATACTATCTATTCGTCGAGAGATCGATTCCCGAGAGAAGAGCAACGAACGAATGAAGAGGAACGGGGTGAAAGCGTAGCTTCTGAACAGCTGTATATCTATACAGCATGTACCAGACGCTTGCACTCGATTTTGCCGATTCCAGAACGATTGTCTACCCGGAAACCAGTAACAGCTACACGCCGTTTCACCCGTTCAAGAGAGACAGATACAGAGGGAGAAAGAATCTGTAGAAATGAAAGAAGAAGGAGTGAGAGAAAGAGTACTGCCAACTGAACCTGATGCTAACTATACAGTAAAGCTTCTCTTGTATCTCGACACACGTGTTATTTATGCATTTTAATGTTGTGCTTTGGCCTCTTCGAAAAAGCCTGTGTACTATATTGTGTGTGCTATATTCATCCATATGGTTTATGTGGCAATGTCGCGTTTTTCACCTTCTACAATCTTTATGTATTATATGCGACCTGCTATACATTTATATCTCATACGTGTATTATATTTTATATTCGGACGTATATAAATGTTTGTATTTATATTACATACGTGCACATATATTCGCTTTGGTATATGATATGAACATATATTGAGTATTTACCTACCTAACGGTACCACATACCATATGTCCTGGTGTATCGATGCGAGATTGGTCCAGGAACACAATTTATGAGCCAACCTACCTACTCTCCCGTTTCGCCTAAGCTTGTAAGTGATCACCGGTACTCGGACGTCTGACGGATTCGTGATTTATCGAATTTATGACCACGGGGCCAGAAAGTGATCTATACGAAAAAAAACACACATACACGAACTCCGTTTTTAACGAAGTGTCATGAACCCACTTTTCTTCTTTTTCCTTTCGAAGATAAAGAATGAACCGTTGTAAAAAAAAAGTTTGTGTATCCTCAACGGGCAATGTATTCGTCAGCTTTTAACGTAAATACTGTAAGATAGATGCTTTTAGTTCACTGTAACGGGTCATTGAATTTTACAAAAAATAAAAATATACCTTTATCGGAAGTGCAACATATTTGGAACGACAGTTTCATTTCAAGAAATATAAAATACCTTACAGAAGATATGACGAAAAAAGCTGCAGGAAAATATTGAACAACTATGAAGTTTTAATCATTGTTAACATAAAGAATAACAAACATTATGAACTTGGCCACTATTTGATTTGATCAGGAAATAGTAAACCACAGTCATTTGAATTAGAAATATTAGTAAAGATGCTCTTTCTAACCTTTCGTTTGTTAACTAGTCATAACGACTGTGATTTCTCGAAATAAAAACAGGGAGGGCGCTAGTAATTCTTAAGAATTGAAAGTATTTCACATTAATTGGAGTATTCTACCCATGCTGTACTTTCTCTACTTTGTTAACCTGAATAATCCACGAAATTATCCGGATAGTCGATGTTGAAAATGGCAAATGAATTTTTCATATCGATTTTTGTTCAATTGTGTTAAAATAATGAATAAACGTATTGACCTTGAAATTGGAATGGAATATAAACAATGAAGGTAATTCGAGTATCAAAAAATTTCAGTTGGGTATTTTAGAAAACCAAAAACTGCGAAGTTACATTTTGAATAAATCATTTCGAAGCTTGATTGATAACGAATAGAATTAGTTTTTTTGTTTCTATGGGAGTTCGAAGTCTACTTTTTTGCACTTGACTTTTATTACGAGGGAAGAGAACGCTGGTGAGAAATGTATCGACGTTTCTCGTGGCTGGTGGTCTGTGGGACGTATACTCTGGCCGATTAATTCGCACCACACCAGCAATCAATTTCCTCTTGTATAAACACCTTCGTACATATACTGACAAGTATATATATATATGTATATCTGTGTATTAGTGTGTTTATGTACACATATACATATGTACAAAGTGAGATTAACTCTGGAATACAGTACGTATTGTGTGCTACGGTGTGCTATGTGGTTCGATCGGAAAAATTGCTTCCACATCGACGCTTCGTTTCGTGGACAATTGGCCGGAAGGCAATATTCGGGGTGCTTTTCTTCTCGCGATCTTTTCTTTCGTATCAATCCTCTTTTCTCTCTTTTAAAGACGATATCCCGAGCGCGATTTTCGTGAGTGTCTTGGCAAGGTAAGCAATGAAATTGATCGATGTCACGGTGGATGCCCGCTGCAATGTCTCCCGGTCTTCACAGCGTGAAAATCGTGTTTCTCAGTGACCTCACACCTTAACTTCTAAACGTTCAAAGATGGCGCTAAGAGAAACGACGCTTTGCTCACGCGAGCGCAAACCAGGTCGCACTAATCTGGAGTAACGAGCTCATGCTCACACGAGCATATATATACATATAAGCGAGAGAACCGATACCTCGATATTTAGAGTTACTGCGAGACTTCACGGTGCACGATTCGACTCTCAGTTGGAAAAGCTCTAGTTGCTCCAGCGTCGCTTGTAATCGGTGTAACACCCCGGTTTATTGCCACGAACCCATTAACCTCGCCCGTATTTACTCTATATACACTATATAGTCTGTATATATGTGTCCATTATATGTGTACAAATACATGTAACTGTAGATACAAGGGTGAATTGCGCGTACCGAGAATCATCTCAGCGTAAAAAGACCTTTTTTGTCACACACAGCTCTAAATCATTCCGACATGGAATTCTCGGGAATACGGCTGAATTTCCCAAATCCACTTTTCACCATTACAGAAAATAACAAATTCAATACTTAACGCGATCGCTGCGCGATCACCAAAGTTCAGTGGTCTCAGCTGAGGTCAATACTCCGTTGGGTGACCGATTAGCCATGGAGCGGTTTCCGTATCAATCGCTGAGCGGGTCTTTATATCGTTCGGCTGTTCGACAGTTTCCTCTGGCCCTCGTGCAAATGTGATACGGTAATGCAGTGAGCAACACCCTGGGGAGGTCTCACAGGAACAGAAACAAGAAGAGATGGAATAGAAACAAAGAATAAATAAATAAAAATAAACGAAACTGTCTACTTTATATAATTTATTCCTTCAAACTGTTTTTCGTCAATTGAGATTTCAACATGTGACAATCGATGTTTATAAAAATAAACTGCAATAAGTGAGCGAGGTTTATAGATTCGTTGAAATAAATTATTTTGACAAGCTTTTATCGCATGAATTTTTTCACATGAACGATGGTGATTATTGTAAATATTTCTTTTAAACGGTGCACGCTCTGTTTCATACCGTGGTAGGCAACGATCGATACTTTCATTTTCGCGTGTACTGTACACCAACAACATTACGAGCTCCATGTTGTGCTGCTTCGTGGCTCTTTTTAGCGTTGTACTTTTCGCTACGACCACTGCACCCGAGAACAATTATGTCTTACACTACCTGGAGTGCAAAGTAATTTCGATTCAACTGCACAATCATCGCTATCACAACATGGGCGAGATGAAATCGGATGCGGAAACCAAGAAAGGATAGACATAAAAATGCAGAAACAAAGGAAAGAGAGAGAGAGTTGGATGCTGACTGACAAAAAGAGAAAGAGATCAAGAAAAAAAAAAATAAAAAAAAATAAAAAAAAACAACACATTGGTAGAACCTTGCAGCAACAATAACAAAGAGATCGAGTGTATAGCTGAATGAGAATAAAAAGGGGTACACCAAGAGAACTAGAAACGAGGAACGCACCAATCACAGGTTTCATTTCTACCTGTATACATACCCTTTTCACGAATAATTTACTGGGGTATCCAAGAGAAAGAGAAAGAGAGAGAGAGAGCTTCGAACCCATTTTCATTTGCGTTGTCGCTACCGTCAGTTCAATATCGAGCGACTCTGGAAAAAGGGGGAAGAATTCTAGAGTTCTCGCTCTCGTTGACGTGTAAATGCGAATGAAAAAGCCTCCAGGGGTTTCTTCCTGCGGCATTCGGCAGTTTCACATTTTGCAAGGAAGGTCGGGGTAATAGAATCGTGGCTACTTGGCATTACAAAATGTAATTTATTTTACTTCCACGCCTACCCACGATTTCTTATCGCCACCAAGTTCATTTCAACGCTCGACGTGTTCGAATAAACTTCGCGTCTAGTCCTCTACACGGAGAAACCCTTAAAGTTCTTTGTTAACGAAGAGGACAAGAGAACGACAAGGGGGACCACATACTTCGTACAATGTACAATATATTCAAAGTCCATAGTGAAACACACACTTTGCCATTTAGTATATCTTCTATATGTGTATGGCACAAAATTGTTTGGGAAAAAAAAACATACGAGTAATAAAAAAGCAATGACGAAAGTGCTTCACTATTTTAACGCCTAGAATTTCTGATACTGACATTGACATTCATATTGAAGTAACTTTTATGTAAAAGTTTATGCAGAGTTTATGTAAAAGTTGCACAAATGGTCCAAGTGTGTTTGCTCAGAATTGACACATTTCAATGGTGAAATTGAAATAACTCTTAAAGTACACGTGAATACAATTTTGACGTGTTTATACAATAAAATCACGAAATATCTGCCTATACGAGTATTTTGATTCCTTTCTTTGTGACGAGGATAACCGAATCAACTTTTTCTTTTTTCATGTCTCATTCGTCGTCTTCATCGTCCTTTCGTTCTTGTGGCCGTAGGGAATGGAATTCCGCGGTTAATAGACTAGACTAAGTGATCGAGGGTTGGCTGGAGAGAAACCGAGTGGCAAGAAACGCAGAAGGATACTAACACAAGGGTAAGTACCCTACCGGAAGCTTCGCAGTCACGGGGATTGAGTAAAAGAAAGAAAGAAAGAGATAGCGAGAGAAGAGAAAAATGAAGGAAGATGCCAATGAAATTTAGAGGCAACCTCTCTTGGGTACAGAAAAAAAACCATGGGTAATTTACTCAATTTCATAGCTGAAGAGTCTTGAAGCTTTTGCTTCTTCGTTTTTAGTATTTATTATCAAATAAGGCACTCCTCTCGATCAAGAGGCTTCAACTTTTTTCGGTCAAAAGTATTTTTCAACCATCTTTTTTCATTTACCAACTGCAGCAAATCGTATTTCGCTGTTATAAATTGCTTGAAGAAGCTCGTTCAGATATTTAAGTATGGAAAACTCTAGAAATAATAAATTAAAAAAACCGCGATGCAGTTACACATTTTTTTTCTCATCGATGTTCAGTAAAATCAAGTCAAACCCACGCTAGCTCGCCAATTACGCAAATGACTACTTCACTCGGAACAGTTTTCATTCAAATCGAATGCTTTCTCGATCCCAATAAGCTTTTCCGTAGTTATATCGAGAAAATGATTTGCTGGTGAAATGGAAATGTGCCTGCATGTTCTTCTAAAAAAAATGCATATTTATTTAATAATTTTCAAATAAACGGATGTATATTTGGTATTTTTCATTTTTAGTCAATCGTACTGTTAATGAGGTTCACTGCTGTGTTAATTGAGCAAAGAACATATAGGGTTGAAATAATGATCGTCAATAATTTTCCAAAAGCGCCGTTAAATCCTCGAATGCATATGTCATATTCGGTGGTAAAATATCTCACGATAGTTATCGTAATATTGGATTCATGCATGCATAACCCAAATGGTGCACGAAGGAAAAACGATTGTTTGCACTTTGCGTGTGAACAAGTCGTTTATTCGATTTTAGATCTCTTTCCAACCATAACAGAAAATGAAGATATATAGATGTACATCACCCTTTGCCTCGCTTTTTCCTCTCTCTCTCTCTCTCTCTCTCTCTCGGTTCTCTTGACTATAGGATTTTTTTATAGCCACACCAATGCTCGTGGATATTTCCTCGCGCATTTGAGCTTTTTTGCAATCGAAATGTGAGCCGTAAGCTTTCAGGAAGTTAGTGACGATACGATCACACGCGAGTTCGACAAATGTGAGAATTTACTATGTGCGCAATAAAGTCTGTATACTACCCAATGAGAGATAAAAAAATATCATCTGCTAGATTTGCATGTCGAAGTGCATAAATTCTGAAATCAGATACGTATCGATGACGTGCTGGTGATTTTTTTCAAGACACACAAATTCGTTAATAAAATTGCGATCGCAGACAACAAAAAAAAACCAAATTAACGGCTTATTTTGTCATGTCCAAAAATAAAACAAAATTGTCTCGCTTTGAAAATCGAGAGATCACAACTTTTTCCAATTACTGTAGAAATATAATACGATCGTTAAATTTTTTGCTGAACAAAAACCATTCCACCACACATGGAGTACTCTATAGTTGCAGCTAAGTCAGTAAATCTCTTCATTAAATAGATGCCGAAAAAAAACTGCAGCTCTTCTGGAATTTATATTTGTGGCAATTCGATTTTACGGATAGTTTTACCGATTTTTTTTCTTCTGTTATCATTACGTCTCTGTGGTAGAATATCATGAATGCTTTCATAGCATGTTTCTAGTTGAAATGAAGGATGTATCTCGGGTTAATCTTCCTTCTATCTCTTTATGAAATGGAATATGAAATCTATATGCATGCATATGTGGATATGATATCCTAACAAATATATATATATGTAATCGTGGGCGTATTATTGCACCTTTATATGATGAGAGAGCTAGTCATGCGAGAGAGATTATCCTTGTGGATGCGATAGCGAAGGTCGATCCTCGTACAGCCAACGGAGATGAGTAGGAAGGTGGAATATAGCGAAACGAGAGATAACGCGACGCCCTCCAACTGAGCAAGGGCTTGATCATCGAAGCTTGGAGGGAAAGACACGAGCAAATATGGCTGCCGGAGCACGAGATATCGCTCTGGCAAGCCTAAGCGAAGATAACACTTCCGCCGGAAATGGTTTCCAAGGTCGTGACTGCAACAGCTGCTAAAAAGGAGAAAGGAGAATATGTCTCATATCCTTCGTCTGATGGAAACCATCTCCTTTCCTCGCATCAACCAGTTTATATTTTGTACTTGTACGAATATGCTCATATTTAGCAAACGGTATACCAAGATTCTACATATATACATTTCGCTGAGGTTTAGATAGCGTGGCTTCTGGTAATATGAGAAAAGTCACTTCTGCACCAACATCAATCTTCCAACTTGTACGAAATAATTACGCAGTGATCTTAACTTTGTTCCACAAAAATATCGTTTTTTCCACCTGTTTTCAATCTTCCTTTGCAGTCGTTCTGCTGATTTGAATAATAAATACTTCATATGAATACTTTCATAGTTCTACGAAATAATTCTGCAGCACTGCTGATCTGTTCATCAAAATACTAGATTAAAAAATTTTTTTTTACTCTTCCCTTTCATTTTGTTATTTCAAAGCCAAAGTCAAACCAAATGAAAACCACACTGTACTAAAAATTTTGGAAAAATTCTGTAAAACTCTTTGAAGTTTTTTTCAGTTTGTAATAAAAAAAATTGACATGCTCAACGCCATAGTCTTTCTATAAATCCGATAAATCCTTCAATAAGTTTATTCATGCGATTTGAGACGAAAAGAGACGTGTATGATTTGAATTTTAAATGTAAAACGTGACACGAGCCACTTGCAGTTATGTATAATCTGTAATGGTCAATTCTTCATTTTACAGATATTTTTTGAATCGACCTGTACTAGAAGATTCGATAGCCAACGATTTTCTGCCATCTCGAATATTATTGCATGAACTATAGTGGACGATTCTCTGATGTTACGTATAGTTTACAGAAAGCCACACGCAGGAGTATCGTCACTCGAGACTTGAAATATGACCATGTGGTAGTCGGACGATTAGGTTATTAGCGACGATTTACAGCGATTCCGTTTTCGGTTTACCGAACACCAATTCGTCATCGATGATTCGTGAAACGCCAAACGTGGTGAATTTCAATATACACATAACGTTGAATATCTCATGGTCACCGTAGACACATTATATATGGTGTTTTGTTGTATGACACATGACATTTGCCAAAAACAGTGAAAATCTACGTCTGTCAGACGAAAATCACGAATTTGGCTCAAAGGTGATTTACTCGACGAAATTATTTGCTCAATAAATTATCGATCCGTGAAAATTTTTTCGGAAAAATGCAACTACCGAGATTTCTCGATTATTCGGCTTGGAGGAACTCTTAAAAAAAATGTTCATAAAAAAAAAAAAAAATTATCTGCTAATCGTTAGAATTTCAGTAAAGTGCGATTAGCAGCAACTTCAGAAGCAACGCAGAAATTGTTCGAATAAATGTGAAGAGTGCAAGAAAAAAAACACTGAAGGTTCAGAGGGTAGGCCAAGCGTCTTTCTCGTTCCGCGAGGTTTCCGTTGCGCACTTGGGTCGTTCCCTTGCTCAGGGTTGGATACACACCAAGAGAGGGAAATGAAATGCGTTTTGTATCCTCTCCGATCGCAAAACGAGGCGGAATAAAAAAGCGTTGAGGGAGCGCGAAAGGGTGTACTCGAGCGGCGGAGCTTGAGTAGAAGCTGAGAATGATGGGGAGGGAGACAAAAAAAGGGGGTGAAAAACGAGAGTCTCTGCGGATAAAGAGAGTGCAAACGGAAGCAGGGTTTGATTAACAGAATGAAAAATTTAAGACTCCCTTGGAAAGCTTCGTTTCGAGCTTGCCCCGCGATTCGGTAGCGTAAAAGAAATCTTTATCCTTTTAATACAGAATTGTTGCAACACATCACTGAGAAACAGCAAAAAATATCTACAATCAACAAATAAAAAAACATAAAAAATTCTTGTGTTCAGGAAAAAAAGTAAAATCCGTTTATCCGTACGGAGGTGTGCTACAGTATCGTGTTATTATTATTATTGTAGCTCCTTAACAATTTCATTCGACTGGTTGAATTGGAAGTCGCCATAAAAACTAAAAGAATACAAAGTTGGCAGAAAGTGGATATAAAGGAAGGCAACAATAAAAAATACAAGAAAAATGTGCAAAACGTTAAATCTGTGTAGCCCGATAGTATTGAGTATAATACTTTGCTGAGCAGATGAATTCAGTAGTCTTAAAAACCTATGCGGTGTGGCTCAGCGAGCAACGCATTCACGCGCGGGTCAAAAGACCCAGAGAATGAGCCTGCATAGTAGCGATGTAAATTCAGAAGTGTTGAGGAAAAGAAAAGACGATGAGAAGTAGAGAGTGCCGGATGTCGGGGATCTATGCGGGGTATAGAACATCACTCGGACTATATACAAGGGATGAAGAACGTATGGGAAGGTTTCTGGAGGCCAAGGCGGGTTGAAGTTGAATTAAAGTTGAATGAGAGTCCGCCTTCGTGTGGGGTCCTCGAGGTTTCCTTGTTAAGGGGATGTAAGAGGAAATAAAGCTACACGATAAAGGGAGAGCAGTAGACAGTGAGTTGGATGAAAGTCGAGTAAGAGAGATGTGAGGGAATGACGCAATGGAATGCTAAGGGAGGTTAAGAAGAGGAGGAGGTGGCAAAGCTCCTAATGGCTGTATAACTAACCCAACCGTTCGTATAGATACGGTTCTATGTTTGTGTATGTCTACTATGGCACTTAGCATCGTAGATTAGACTGCTCGAGCGTTAAGCATGATGCATTATGCACGGGACATCTCCTCCGCATCGTCGTCGGCCATCTAATCCTACCTTTCGTGGGATTAAATATATCTATCTTGTGGCAATGGACCACAGTCTTAATGGATCAGTGATCGCTGAGTGCTACACGAAAACAATATTCAACCTGGCAAATTTGACCCTACGACTATCGCGATGTAAATGTTTAATCGATCAAGTTCAGCAATGACATTTGCAGCTCAAACACTTGCTTCGACATTTTTCACACAGCATTTTTATCGGAATTATTTTCAGTGCCAAATTAAACTCGAACTAAGTTACGTATTTCGTTCGCCATTTAATTCGCAATGTTTTACAATGAACATTTATTTCCGCCGTCAAGTTTTGAAGGAAATATTACTCCGCGTGCGAAGATTCAATTCTTCGCTAGTTTTATCGAGCAACGTGACAAATCAGTGAGGATCATTATTGCACTCGTCGCAGTAGTAATAAACGAACCGAGAAAAAAAAGCGCGTGATTCCACAATCAGAAAAGAAAAGCTGGAACTAAGAGGAAACTTTGTAAAGCGGAAGGCTTTGCACTAGCTTAAGACTGGGAGAAAAAAATTAAGTAAAAAAAGGGCCAAGAGAAAAAGGTAAAGAAAGCAAAGAGTGAAAAGTAAATGAGAGTCCTCACGCTTTCGACAATCTTTCTCATTTAGCTTCATTTCCGACGCTTTTCTTGCTACACTGCCACAGTCAGAAAAAAGAGCTTCAAGCTCCAGTCGAAATAAAAAATTATCTTGTTTTTACTGAGCCTTATATTTTAATACAATTTTTACAGCAGTTCATCGTGGCATCGAAGCGTCCATTTAAAACAAATTACTACTCAACGTTGCTTATCTCCAATCTCAACAAACGCTACAATGCCATAGGCGAATGTCTGATCCACAAAGTTCAGTTGCTAATATAAAAAACAGAACGCATGTCACATATAGTCGTGGGGAATAATATTTTCAAAGTCTGTCACTGTGGCAACTTTAGAATTCTCTGAAAGCATTCGCATTTTTTGCTGCGTGTATAAATGCGATATGACGCGGAGCTCATTATTTTGCAATTGTGGAAAAAGTGAAGAAAATAAGTCTGTATTTTTCATATATAAATTAAAATATGCATTCCAATTATTCCTCAACGCCACAGTAAAACTTCACAGTGCAACTCAATTGACCTCAATATCCATTTTTATTTATTGAAATATTTTTCATCTGAATCATTGTTCTCATTATATTAATTTTTCGTGTCACAATCTCTGACACAATTTATCGTCAATCTATATCAATAATTTTCCACACAATTGCAACGTACATAATTAAATTGTTCCTTGCCTTTCATGCATCCAACCACGCTTTTAGTCAAAAGTCAGTTACTCCTCTAATGCTTTGTCGTCTCTGACGAGATACGCGAATATATGAAAGTAATAATGCAATATAAGAGCAGTCACTATGTACACAAAGTATGCATAATAATTTGTGAACGAAGCTCAATAAGTTACGAGAGCAACGAGAAGATGAAAAAAAGTGAATCTGATTAAAAAGTGAAGAGGGTATTTGAGATCAAATATAAATAACTAATTCCATATCAAATTGCATTTTTTTTTCTTTTCGAGCTGTAAAAGAGTTCTTGAACGTCAAGAGAATTATTATTTTCGTAAAAGCATCAAAAGTTCATTGGCGGCCAAAGAACAACGAATCACTTGTTGTTTCAATTAACGAAGTCCTAAATATTTGAACATCGAATTCTTTAATGAGATTTTTGAATTATACAAATACGATTAACAAATGACACTTGTTGTTTTTCAATATAATTGTTTTGACATTTCACGATAAGAGCGTCTTAATAAATGGGCCAATCGAAATATTATTTACATGTGTAAAAAATAAATAAAGAGAAATGCAAAGTTAAAGAAGGCACAGTGTCTAAACACTGACTCTAAAGTCAGCCGAGAGGCAAGAAAGACGACCCAAGTTGAGAGATCGTTGAGTTTGTACACCAAAAGTTGTATGCCACGAACGAGCAAGAACGACGTTGTAATCATAAGTCGGTTAATCTCTTAATTGTGTTTTGTAAACAAGACCACAGCCTTATCTATAATTGCGTTACGAAAATCCGTTCTCTTCTCGCGTTTCTCTCTCTATTTCTCTATAGCACTAGAGCCGCTTTTCACCTCTTAGATGCTAGTCCATATAATGATATCAAGTTTTCAAGCGTGACTGCGAATAAGGATGAGTCAATTAACATTACGTATTCATGTTGTTGTTGAGCAATTGACGAAGCCAATAAATGCATAATGCATTAGTTGCAATCAGTGAAAGTATTCAGTTGCAGAATATGTAATTCATACAATTAAAAAAACTGATATATCTTATGAAAAAAAAAAAAATTACTCTATGCGAACAAATATCGAGACGGAGGTGATTGAACAAAGATTGAAAGCACTTTGGAGTATTTATCATGTAAAGACACTTTAACTGCTCTTTGAATTTGTAATAAATGGATGAGCCAATTAAAGTTATTAATTGTAATAAAATCAAAATGCCAGGCTCCGACTTATAGTGGGAAGCAATCAGTAAAGCCATAAAGTAATTCAATAGAAAAATTATAACGTTGATTAAAAGACATGTGGTGTAAAGAGATGAAAATGTAGTTCTACTGTCAGTTTATTGAAGTAGAGTATGTTTGGGCGGAGTTAAATATTACATCAATTTTGCTTTCGATCATTTTTTATTTGATTTAACTTTCTATGATGAGATTTGATACTTCCATTTTTTCGTGAAATAAAATAGAGTATTTTTTTCCCACCGAGCAATGATGAATAATTTATAAGTCTCCAGTGGTTTATCCACTTTCGAGACTAAATATCATTGTGTTGCTGTTGTTTATTTACTAATAGGTTTTTATGGGTATGCATATAAACGTTCATTCGGCATTAGATTTTGGTTCCATTTCGCTCGTCGAATGTATTCCATTTTCAAGAGGATAGTTGTAAAAAATTGTTCAACGTACGGAGTGAGAGTCCAGAATTGAAAGGAGAGAAAGAGAGAGAGAGAGAGAGAGAGAGAGTTTGGAGGAAGGGCATGGAATAGAGAATAGTTGAGTATAGAGAGGGCCACTTTATTTAAACGAGAATAGCGCGGTTGGATCGCGGTGATGTTGTTTCTCCCTCGTAATACGAGAGGGAACACCTCTCCCTCTTTCTCTCAGTTATATCTCCAGCTGGCGCGTCGAGACGGGGCCCGAGTGACAAATTACCGGAGTTATCCGCGGGCTTTCTCTCCCTCTTTCCTCTTTCTTTTCTTTCGTCTATTTGCTCAGCGTACGCTCGCGAGAATGCACGGCAAAGCCTTCTCATCACAAGAGCTCATAGCCTCCCCCATTCGTTCCGGCTGCCAACATCGTTAAGAACGAGAGAGAGAGAGAGGGATAAAGTGAGAAAACTCAGTGAACTTCTTCAGGACTCCTTGGGGCGTCCTTCATATCCTTACACACGGGGACAATGCTCCATGTCCTAACGCCGTTGCGCACGTATGAGACCCAATCGTTCTCTTTCTATCCTACTTCCTATTTTACGTCATATATCTATATATATGATTGAAAGCGAAAATGTTTTCCTCTTGCTTCACTCGAGATATCGTACCGTCGTCTACGCAGTGTATTCACACTGCAAATAATATATGGACCAGGGAACAGCATCTCACGAGCAGCAGCAGCAGCAGCAGCAGCAGCAGCAGTACAAAAACGTGCAAACTTATTTCTACGTTATTTTCTTATTTTTCTATAAAATAAAAACGACCGTCGATTATGACTAGCAATTCAATTATTCCCATCATTGAAATCATTAAATACTCAATATGAATTTAAAAAAAAAAAAAAACCACACAAAATCGAGCTTAATTTTTATTCTCTTACATACGATGGATCCCAACTTTGATCTTCTTTCCACTAATCGTACAAATGTCGATCACACTCCATTTCATTCTACACTCGATATCTAGAAGGTATTGCATGAAAAGGTCTTTATTTCTTGGTGTGTGAAGACACGATGCACTTTCGGTTCGGTGGATCAAACATTTTTATACAATGGTGATACCTTCCACGTTTTCGATAGCAACATTTTTGGACACTTTCTTTTTTATAATGATGTCAATAATTTTCTCAACGATTTGAACTCGAAATTCCAACTTTGACATAGAATATTCTCCTCTTTCAAAATAATCAGCGAAAGACAATTAATTAAATTGCCGTGATACAGGACTAGAAATAAAAAAAATTCTTTTTTTCATTTTCACTGTATTTCCACCTAGACTCTTGAACTTTTGATCTTCAATCAATTGCAGAAGATATCAAAACAATTAAAGACAAGGAATTTCCTCTTCGGTTAAGCCTCCTTATACTCATTTTGTTTCCTATTGTCTTCTTTCTCGGGTTTGTGCATCATTTTTTTTCTTCAATTTTTCCCTGGCTTCGATATTGAGTTCCGGCTGCTTTTAACGAGTTGGCAACGTTATCGGTCGATAGACAACATCGTGGCGTGTCCACTGAGCCATTAACACCGATACCACTATTCCCTAACCAACAACCCCATATTTATTGGGCCGAAGTAGACTTATTCGCAACGTATACGTATGCAAGGGGAGATTCTCATACAAAAAAAAATCTGGCTAACTGCAATGAGGATTCATTAAAACCAATGCTCGTTATTTGAACGGACAGCAATGGGTGCTCGGTCGCAATGTGGCTCCAGCGATTTCTCAAGTTAAGCAGCTTCGAACGAAGTTAATATTTCTTGGTTAGGTGACCGCTTAACCATACATCAGATCGCGCATTAATCGTTAAGCGTGAGGCAGATTTCGTGAATTTCTCATGGCGTTGACCAACTGAAAATTAGTAAAAATAGGAAAGTGGAGTATTACCAAAAATTGGTAAAGTCAGAGTAAAATATAGTCACCCGTATACCTGGGATACGGTGGTGCCTCACGAAAGAGAGGTTGGAGGAAAGTCTTTTAGGTGTCCCACAGGATCATGGCAGAGGCGCTAAAGTGATGAGCTAGGCTCGTAAAAACCCCGAAACATCCACTCAAGAACATATTGTAAATAATAGCGAATACTTAGTTATTATTTATATAAAAGTATGCAATTATACATTTTGGAAATTAGCGAGTATTTATTTGGACTAATAAATTTAATTTGAAATGTTGATATAATGATGCTTCATTTGTTCGTACTTCACTTGTAATGTTAATGCTTCATAGTGCATAGTACGTGTATGGTGAAGCTTATATTAATGTGATGTAAGCGTACTGGTCGTAGCGGAGCTCTGCTTTAACGATGCCTGATTGATACGGTGCAATATTGAATCTACGAACATGCATATACATATGTAACTATAGAAACACAACAGCAGATGTACAGTGCAAGCATTATTGAGCAAGCACCAGGATATATTCGGATATTGCATGCTTATGTGTTTCGTGGTTTCATATCAACACACCGTTGTCACATATTCAATTAAGCATACTGAAACATAGTAATAGTTCGAATTTGTTATGTTTATTGTTAATTTGCTCTTAACATATTTTAACTTGAAGTGTTCCATGGCCTAGGAAGTTGATTCAGTTTCTGTAAGTTTGGAATTGAAACAAAAAAGAAAAAAAAATATTATGACATAATTAATAAAACTTATCAACAGTCGTACATACGGTTTAGATTTCAATGAAATGAGATTAAAGGAAAAGTTACAACATTGCATCAATGAAACGTCGTAAAAAACGTAATTCATAAAAAGGTGAGTGAATTGTACGTAGATAAAGTCATAAACGACACTCAACGGAAGTCAGAAGACATGTTTCGTTTGAAGTTGTACGGCAAAGGAAGAGGAGGAGCAAGGGGAGGTTCTGCCGATTAAAAGGGTCTCTGAAACCGACCGCAATGGGTTGTACTTTGGTTACATGGTACAGATATACCAAGGAGTTTACCGTACGGAATATGGCGCGTGTAAGTTGGCGAGTGGCCAGATAGGGCGCAATATTGTGGCAGCAGTCACAGGAGTCGCGAAGCAAGGATCGAGGTGACTCTGCAAGACGCATACATCGTCTTTTCCAGAGCTTTACCATCACGTACACGTTTGAGTACACAGTTCAAATTGTAGATGCAGTGTCTTCTCTACGATTGTCCAAAGCATTCGTGATGCACGTCTGCAGGGGATTACAAGAAGTGTCCAAGATGTGCCGTGTAGATCCATCGAGGAGTTTTGAAAAGGAAGCTTCTCAGATATTGTTCTTCCTGATGTATCGGTCATCAGATATTTGTTGATTAATAACAGCTAATATTAAAATATTACGTAATAAAGTATAGCGATTACCGTAAGATCTCGTTTTGAAGGATCTCCGATAGGAATGTTTTTATTATCTTAAGATTTGGATCGTTGTTGGCCATTTCCAGATCTTCTCTGTTGAATGGACAACAATCTGTCAGATGGATGGTCGTAGCTGTATAATTGTAGCTACTATTTCAAATTAGTTCAGATTTAACTTTAAATAATTGCAATATTGGAGACAAAACGACCAGGGACTACTTTCGTTTGAATTTGATAATCCAAGTAACGGTTGAGTTTTATTCCTAACTTTCGTAACACCATATAGATAGAGATAGTTTCGGTGGTTGCAAGAATCCAATGCACGAATACCTAACACGATAGGAGGTTTGGTAAACAATAGGAATAGTGCAGCAGAATAGTGCTGACGATGAAAGGGGGTAACGACAAAGGAGAGTAAAAGAGAATGGCAAGGTCGAGTCCCTTCGGCGCTTTGGTATTGCTGTCTTACTTGCGAAAGCAACATTTACTGCTTCAACAGCAAACTGGTGAGCTTGAAGATAGTATGTGGGTGTGATGTATATAAATATAAACGTGTACGTATATAAGAGGAACCTTGATTTACGGTAGGAGACTTCACTGTAGAGCGTTGTCCCTCGTGTATCGCTACAAAAGCCAAGTTCCTAGTGTTGCTTTATTCTGTCTACTGCGCATCCTTGAACCTCTTCTTCATCCCACACAAGAACATCCTGATGGATGGCTATCCCGCAATCGCCTGTACGAAACTTACCGATCTGAGAGGAAAAACGATATGGGCTGGAACCTGGATGACATTTCACAAAATTGTGACCCTCATGGACCAAGGAAAAGATAGTTGAGAAAACGAAAGGATATAAGAAGAGAAAAGTTGGCTGTATGGATAAAAACTGAAGTGTGCATAGCAAGTTGAGGCTGCTTGCAACGTAGTTGAATTTCGAATACGAGTATCATTATTCTTTCACTGGCTCTGGCAATCTTCTTTATTCTTATTCTTTCAGATGCAAGCTCCTGTACTTTTATTCTTATCGATACGTTATTATATATGTATTCCATATTTCACAACATTCTTTATACCGTTGGAAATATCCTTCGCAACACGAGCAAACGATAAATAAGGTTGAGTGATGGTTTATATTTTCTAGAGATTTATGGATCATCGCTGGTGTAGTAGTAAGGTCCAAGTATCTGCTTCAGAAATCTGCGGGGTAGGCTTTGCCACAGTCCAGTTAACCCGAATGCGTTTGATATAGGGTTTGTAAAACAAAGTTTTTACAGTGACAGATTTAAAAAGACAGTGCAACTGGAACTGTTGAAAAAGTTTCAACAGTTCTATCAATAAGCTCATGAAATAAAAGTCCTTACTCATATCCTTCGGTAAAGTTTGTGACAATGTCGAGATGAATGGAAAAAAAAGTCAATCGTTCGAGCAACGAAGTGGTTGGTTTGACACTCGTCGTCAGGATGTAGAGCTAAGTGCTTGGCTCGATCTACTGGTCGATTGAACTCCAAATTTTTTTATAGTTTGACCATACAACATTCTCCAATTTATTCTTAACAGATAACCCACGTTCAAATCTAATTCGTATGGGGGAAAAACCAGTCTACATGCAGCCAGAACAATTCTGCAACATTGCTCCCGGCTGTTGTGCCATTCTTCCATCTATAGAGAGTAACGAACAAACTTTACAAAGAGAGTGCGATAGAGATAGAGAGGATGCGTTGTTCAGGGAAAACCCAGAGTTGATTCACTTGCTATAGTCTCTCGTCACCATTCCATTCTCGTATACCCTGGTTTCCGAGATTCTATGCATCAAAGTCCAACCAGGTATACACGAAACACACATACACACGCACACATAATAAGCTCTGTATCCTTTTCACTTCCGTCCTGCCTCTTGCCTCAACTCATCCACTACTTCATCTCTCTATCTGTCTCCCCCTTTCTCTGAAGACGTCTTGCTACGCTGTAGTTTCTTCGTTTGACACGAGAATCCCGTCCCCGCGTTTCCATCACCCCCTCAACCAAACTGCTCGTCTCTCTATCCTTCGACCACAAGTTGTCACGTTACAAAAGCTCCGCAGGGTGAAACTCCTCGGAAACACAGCGTCGTCGGCAAAACGAGACGAGTTGACGTTCGTACAGAAGATCTTTCTCTCCCTCCAATTCGCGTTCGTTCTCTCTTTGACTCACTCACCCTAGAGTTTGCCATGATTCGAAGGTAAAGTGACGACAAGCCTGAAGAAAGAATGAAAAAAACGGAAAGAGGAAGAGTTTGAGAAGCTGACACAAACGAATATAGAGAAGGTATCGTTGCTATAGCTCCGAAAGCTTTCTCGAAAGGACGATTGTTATGAGAAGCTCTTCCGACGGCAACCGGATGTTTTGAGTAGCCTAGAAAACCCTTACGTAGGGATTACAGAAGAAAAAACCTTCAAATGGCATGAAGCTTTGGGTTAACGTAAAAACACGTTAAGTTGCTGAATAAAATGAGAAACTCATATATATGTGTATATAAACCAAGAAAAATAGGGAGAAAGACGAAGCCCAAGAAATAATGGGGATTTCGCTAAGATCCTTCTCTTAAATCTCCATTGTTCCGGTCGTAAGATGTGAGCATCTGAATTGTTAAAAGGCCTGTGCGTTCGTTTCGAGCCTTTTCACACCAAACGTTGAACCCTTCTCCAATATTGTGCGAAGAACTATTGGCAGACATAAAAGGAATCGTCGACCCAGATCTTCGACACGAGAACTAACGGAACGGAATCTACGTGTTCGGAAATTCCTTTATGTTCGACGTTGGAACCATCATCTATATTCACCTCCGAGTTATCATCATTCATTTGCATCTTCTATGTTTTCTTCTCATGTAGTAAACTCAATAAATATTCGAAATGGAACTAAAAAACAGAAAAAATTACCAGGGTCAAAAAATGGCATAACTTCAAGACTAAAAAACAAAAAATTAAGTCTTGATGGTTGAAAAATGTCACAAAACGTAAAAAAATACATAAATATAAAGAGAACATTTATTCTACTGAAGAAAACGTATTTTTCAACTTTCATTGCAAATAAAATTCGATGCAATGGTATTTCTAACAGAAGATTATTATTTTCTAGTTATTAGAACCCAACGTACTTTTTCCTTGTCCATAAATAAATGAGAAACGTGTTGCAATCTTTATTCATAAGAGAAATAAAATCATTTTGAATAATTTTCCTTCGAGTTTTTTCTTTATTTTTCTATTCTGCGATGTACTTCGCTCTTGATGACAGATTAACCAGGAGTAGAGGAACAAGACTTTAGCAAAGTTTTCACGAGTGTATAGGAGCTGCGCAGAAGGAGTTAACTGGTGTAACGGCATGCAATGCCATCGTCGAAGAAGTTATGCATCGTTCCTTTTTCTTCGTACAAGTAGATGTAAAACTTGGAGGAGTTTGTGCGAGCCTGGAGAGATCTCTTTATTCTACGAAAAGAGGAATATCCAGGCCCCCTGACGGCCTGTAAAACGAACGTAAAAACTCTAAGTAAAATGGGAAGTTACGCTGACCCGCATGCGGGAAAAAAGCGACTGGTTCGAAATGCGTGATTGTACTATAAATGGATCATTTTGCTTTACGCTTTATTTTACGAATTATATTCATAAAATGTCACAGAGTCAAGCAATATCTATTGAATAATCAATAAACTATTACTTTGCTGTAAACGATAATAAAAAATTAAAAAAATAAAACCATGAAGCAACGTTTCGTTCAAAAGGTATATTGTCTTTTTTTTTAAGATAGAAAAACAGCTGCTCAAAAGAAATAAACGCAAATTCTTTGGATCGAAAATGCTTTGTAAATTTAACGAAAGATACGAGTAAAGAAAATGTGCTCGTTCCAACTGGCATTTTCATTGTATTGTTATTCATCCAGAATCTCGTTGATATGATTTTCGAGTGACACCGACAAACTTGGAGAGTTAAACAGAACTTTTGCTGTGGTGGCACTCATCTCATCATCCAGAAATGCGAGAGTTCAGCCATTGCTATGTACGTACGATGAATACTGTTTTCGCAAAAGTTTCCACAGAGGCAAACCAGAGAGTTAAGAAAACAAGGATATATAGTAAGAAAACAAGGAATAAGGAAGAGATGAAAGAGCAATGGGGATGGGGGGAATAAACGTTTTTCGAGAGGGATTAGAGAACTTTTTATACGAAAGCAGTCTGGTATTTTGCTGTTGGAGTATGAAAATGTGAAGTAGGCTTCGGTATTATACGAAGTAGTGAATATCAGCCAAGTTTCATGTTGTCATGGAAGCTACGAAAGGAATGGAAGAAAGTACATAATGGAAGTTGAACATAAAGTAGAATTCTAGTGAGAAGCGATTAGAAAATACAGAGAAAAACATGATAACGATCACGATTAAAATGATAAAGCCAATAAATTGATTTTATACATTTTTGCGATAATAAAAACATGTTGGGATAATTTTGTTGTGAAAAGGAATTTCCTATTCAAAAGTTGAATGAACCTCCAATAAAGGTTTATTCGTAAAATAATTATTGCAGATTCATTTCGAACCGAGAATTTTCATGAAATTTATTAGTAACTATTTCGATTTATTTTTCGTTAAAGAAATTGTATTTTGAGCTGTAGCAGATCTTGTTGAAAATTCGCTCAATCGAAATGCGTTCGTATCTATGCAGGATTTTCTATAAACTGTTACCATCGGTATTTCCTACAAGAAAGTTCAATATTGGAACAAAGCACAAGATTTTCTTCCATCTTATATTTATACTTGCGAGAAATTGTTCTGGGATTGCTTCGCGAGTCGTGATTTTCGCATCGAGTGATAAAAACTGTCTCAGCGTATCGCCAAGTGGGATGGAGCACGAATAAGAATAGAACAATTGTCTTGAAACGATAAAATATGTCGATATGCACATATCGTCGCTGTGAATCTCGTCTGACGGCGAGTGGGTTATATGGGAAAATCCACTGAGACTTCCTACACCCAATAACAGAGTTGCAGAATTTCATAAATATTTGTTTTAGAACTTCGTGAACTTCCCAATAAAATACGACAAAAACTGGAGTACGAGTCGTCCAATTTCCGAAGTAATATCCAAACAAGATTGCAAATGAATTCACAGTCACGACGATAAAGATAAATACGCCTACATGGATGCATATTTTTTATTTATTTCAAATTATTCAATCATTTGCATTTTCAATCTTCCATCAGTTTCAATAAAATTACGAAAAAATGTGTATTTTCCATCATTAAATAAGTTTCGATTCAATTTTAATGGACAGATTTTTTTTTCAAAACAAATTAAAAAAAAAAAAAACACGTTCAAGAGTCCTTTATATGCCGTTTAATAGAGGCGTTGATGAAGTATCGAAATCGTTAAAAAACTCGAAAAAATCTGCTCGAAGTCAGTAAATTTTGTTCTACCACTGAGGTCACCGATGTGTGTAAAACCTCAACGATATATCTATCACTTCCACTTGGACTTTTTTAATTAAACGTTCTTAGCAGTTAGGCAAAAATGGTAGGCAACGAAAGCCCTTTCGTTAAAAAAAATAGCTCGAGAGTTGATACCGAGACAAAGAAAAAAAAAAGTACTATGTAATGTTATATTTTCAGGTCAAACACGAGCCGTATTTTTTTTCGCAGTTGTTTTTTTTTCTTTTTTTTTTAACATTTTTTAAGCCGTTGTTCATGTGCACTTTTTTTATCCCGCGTTTCTGCAGATGGAAAAGACCCCGACCGGGAATTACATAATCCTCGTGAAGTGCTCTAGGATTACAAGTCTGTGTATCTTTCTCTCTTTCCCTCTCTCTCCCTTCCTTCCCCTTTTTCTCTTTCTCCCTTTCCGTCTGAGCCGGGAATTTCTCAGCAGGGTCAAGTGCCGCAGTTTGCTCTCTCGTATTAACGTAACTATATTTGTGTATGGTGCATGCGTGCATGTATGCGAGAGTGCAAAACTTTTTCTCCCCTAGATCTCATACAAGAGCTTTCACGAGGAAGAAAATTCGCGCCGGTCCAACCCACGTTTCATTAAGACGCTCAACTATGCCACGGTCGTATTAACATGAAAGAGAGAGAGAGAGACCAAGAGAAAGAGAGAGAGAGAGAGAGAGAAAAGGAGAAGCAGAGACTACTGTTTTAAAAATTCTCACGTATCGCCCGTATCTCTGTCAGTCTTTAACGTTGGGTAGAAAAAATGGTTGGAAGAGGTTTAATGTATACGACTAATCTAACTATAGCCCTTATGCGTGAGCTGAAATATCGATATGGGTGGATTTAACGCGTGATAGGCCATCCATGTAGAGTGTTCCACATTATTTACGCGTGTGTGTGTCTATTCGTACGTACGTATTCACCTCTGTATACTATCTTAAGGAAAATAAATCAGATAGAGAGTGAGAGAAGAGAGACGTTCACGAAACTGTCCATTCTTAATGAGATTTTGGAATCTCTAAGTTGATCCCTCTGGACGAACTATTCCCATCTATTGTTGATAAGATTCGTGAAAGGATCAATCGTCGCTGTCTGCGCACCACTGCGAGGATTTACTACTTTGAGAAACTGAACATAAAACTTGGCTTTTGTAATTTCTGTATACGAAAGATCGTGGCGTTCGTGCACAGGAAATAGGATTTATTGATGAAATAAAAAAATCATAAAATTCCACCTTCTTATCAAATCGAAAAGATATAACATCTTCTTTCATTTTTTTAATCCTTTTGCTCTTTTGATTTCATCACTAACTTGATTATTCGTTTTACAATACCGACCATACAAACTCCACAGTGGCTTTGCTGGAAAGGATGAATGCACCACGATCGATTCGATGTTTGCTGAATTCATCAAATGCAAATTCGTCACGTAACAAACTTTGCACTCTCCGAGTTGAATCCCAATAGCAAGGGCAGTAGGGGACAAAGGGTAAGGAAGAGGATGAGAGAATCGCTCGGTGAACTTCTCGAGCCGTCCTAGACTGAGTTCGAGGTTTTCTGAATCGTACGAAAGTCACGATCGATCGATTCGAGTCAGTACATAAATACGTGCAACTCGTACGATTTTCATTCTTTTCTTTTTTGTAGACCCAAAACTACGAGATCGAAAAATGCATAATTCGTTCAATCGCTCAAGTTTCAGGCAATTTCTTGCATGTCAGAATTCTTCAATTTTCAACTTTATTCGTTCGATTTCACAAACATGCAAAGAGAGTGCATACGAATAAAATTTAACGAAATGACGATTGACTTCACGTAATTACTTATTTATTTGTTAAAATCTGATATACAAATTTCAATATGAAAAAAAAATTAGGTAACAACGAGTTTCGAGAAAATAGAGACATTATTTTTAGTCATAGGCAACAGTTTCCTCTCGTTTTATTTTTTTAACCCAATTCCAGCTAAAAACATCAAGTTACATAAATAGAATTGTGTTTTTTTAGTATCACGTAATTTATATTTTCAATATCAATTTTAAAAACATCGTCGATGCTCGTGTTTCCAGAGGGTGTTTTCATCGAACACTGTTTTCAAAAATAACACGTGAAATTTCGAAAAATAGGATGATCACTCAAGAAAAAAAACGAGGGTTTCGTTTAAAAATCATTTATTACCCATTGATAGTGTTTTTATAAGAAAATGTATAGACAATTGATATTTCAAGGACATCGAAGAACGTACATAACCTCCTGCGCAATCCTACCGCTCCCTTTTTATTCCAGACATAACGAGTCGTGCATCACAATATTTACGATTAGCCCATGCGTTTGTGAGGCTTCAATTGAAATGTGCAAATAATGTGATTGATGTATTATTGAAATACATACGAGGTTGAGTTAGCTGCTCCATAAAATTTCGATCAAAACACCGACACTGAAACAGTCACCGGGTGTGGGTAAAAACTGTCAACTGGTTAAATCCAGAAAAAAACATTTGCACGAAAACATCAAACAGAATTCGCACTGTAGTCCAAATACGAAAGAATTGATGAGCCGGCAAAACATCGAGTGAAACGTTCGATCGTTTATTCACGATGGATTGACAGTGAACATAATCAACGCGGAAGGTTTTGACGTTTTTTTAGAGAAATGTTGAACCTCCAGAAACCCGTAAATGACGCGTGGTCCGTGTCGATACTCGAACAGCTGTTTTTCCTCGTTTATTTCCGGGCAACAAGGGTAGCACAGCAAATCACAGAGTACTCGACTAGCGCCATCGTACTGTTGTTTTGCTAACGTAGTTCGAATAGTTATCTATTTTATAACAACGGTTGAGGGTGCAGAGCAGGGTGGCCGGAATACTAATGAAGTCGATGGCACGTTAGATGGCGTTAGATGGCATAGAAAGAACTTTCCAGAAACTTATTTTCTTTCTATCCAAATTTATTTTTATGACAGTCGTTACGAGAGTGTTCTCCTCATCAGTCAACACTCCCCAAGGACAAGAACGATGAAGCGCCAAAAGACGAGTATTTATTGAAGCAAAGAGTTCGGGATTCAGGAAAAAGCAGGCTACGATTTAGCTTTCGTCGAAAACAATGCTCTTCCGTCGAATCCTACGCCGGACATGCAGATTGATTCCAACATCCCTACAGAGCGAAAACTGAATAATTGAAGAGACTCTTGCTGACAAGAAGAAATCCATCTGAGCATATAACGAAAAGGTAGGCGTTTTTTTTCTCGAATTCCTAACCCTTAAATCCAACGTTGGTCTACTTGAAACTTTTGTTTTTGTTTTTTTCGTCACACCATTTCTCAAGTCAGCTGATCAATGACTTCTTTTTTAAGATCAAGGTCTTTGAGATTTTTTTCGACGTAAACCAAATCATATATAAATTTGCTGTTTCGTTACGTGTGAACTGTAACTAAGTACGAAGTAAAAAAAAAGACTGCTCTTAGAAACGTGAATAATCTGAACCATAAAAAAAAAGCTTTCTTATCAATTTTCTGTTTTCGTAATATTTGACTTTTTAACCAGAATATTTAAGAAGTTTTCACGTATCTTTGTCTACCGAAGTGTTATTTTAGTCTCGACAGAAGCAACAAGTTTGAAGGGTGTTTTTGTCGATGACAATAACGAAATACAAAGGCTCTTCGTAAATAATGACATTTATTTGAATCATCGGTTTTACAGCGTGATAAAATGTGATGCGCCGAGTTGAAGAATCACTTAACGTTTTTTTTCTTCTCCTACGATTGTCTTCTCATATCTCGGTTACTAATTAAGACGATTAGTCGGGTGAGTGATATGAAAAGAAGATAAATGATATATAGCGAGCATCGGAACGGTATCGAAATATCGTGATTGTATTATCGTTTCGAGCTCGTTAATTTTTTAAAAACTAAACTCGACGCCATTTTAATATATTTCATTTTCGAATTTCTCCCACAAAATAGCAAACACTCATCGTAGGCATAAAATTTGTTGTTTATGTTGTTTTTTTTTCTTCGTTCGTTTCCGCGTTGTTACAAATCCATACAATTCTCGATATATAACAATATATATTATTTAAAACGTTAGTTATACTCGTATCTACTCATCTGTATAAGGCCACAATGTTTTGTTCTCTTCGTCTTATTTATTTTCCGTTTGTTGTATTTCGTTTTATTTGTATTTTTTTTTTTTTTTTTCAATTTTTTCTTTATTCGTGTAGTCACTCTTGGGATAATAAATTTCGAGTGTGTGTTCTCGTAAAAAGTGAGATTAATAATCGATTCGAAGCCAAATATCGTGTCAAAAGTATATGCAATGTTTCTGTGTGTTTATGTGTGTGTGTGTACGTCTAAGAACTCTTGAGTTATTTTCGCAATTTAATTCTCCTCGTATTTTACGAATAATCGCTTTCACATAAAAACAGGAGAAAATTCATGAAAGCGATCGATTCAAGCACTCGTTATTTAAAACTCGCAGACAAAATATTATCCACGGGCTTGGCTCACTGTACACATTTCTCAATCGTAATATACGTAATATTCACATATATAAATATGTCAGTATATATTTTCCCCCATAAATATATATGTGTTTTAAAATTGTAAAGAGAAATATACCGAGGGAGAGAAAGAGAGTGAAAAAAACAAAAATATTGATGAATTCTCCAAACTTTTGGCCTTGAATTTTTCACCAGTCCTCAAAAATTTTTCGGGCTTCTCCATGAGTCATTATTCCATAATTTCACGTGTATATGCGAGTATTTCACGGGCCTTATTGATTAAAAACTCCCAAAAAAACACGAACCATTTTAATTTCGAGTTAAAACAAACATTTCCATACACTCAATCGTCCATATTTCTTGTTCCATTTAAACTTAATAGCCTTCTGGTCTATCGTCTAGTTCATTGCATAACAAGACTCGAAAACATTGCAACCCCTGATCCTCACTTGTTTGTATGGGCTAATTGTTAAAGGAAAACGAGACGAAAAGTGTGGCATTAAATGAATGGCATGACGTGGAGTTTATGAAGCTTAGCTTGGCTCTAATTGACTCAATTTTTTCAAATCGTACCTAATATTTAATGATAATATTTTTCTTTTTGTAATAACATAATAATAATAGTAATAATAATATTAATAATAACAATAATAATAATAATAGTAATAATAATATATTATCAAGCGACCCAATCTGTCGTACTTTCTTTTAACTGTTTCTTTTTGCATATTTTTTTATTATTTTTTATTCAGTTTTTTTTTATCGTTCGTACTTTTTTTCAATTATTTCACGATCCAGCCCAGAAAGAGACGTCGTACTTCGAACGTTTTAGACGTTTATTACTTCAGTCCTTCAATAGTTTTGAGAAAAAAAAATGGTTTTTCTTTTTTCTTATGACGGGAAGCTCATAATCGTATGGAAAATGATGTTGTTTTTTGATCGACGGATATTTGTTGACTGTACAGAATGTGAGACTCGTCGAGTCAGGCAACGAATTTTTTCTCACTCTGTTTTCGATCTCGAAAAGACAAAGAAGTGGGATCAAGGGGTTGGATTGAAAATTTGATTTTTTTTTGAACGGGCCCGTTTATTATGATTAATGAATTTATGTCGATCGATACTTTAGCTCTTTCTCTCTCTCGCTCTGTCTCTCTTTCTTTACCTTTTCTTTCTGTTCGCCTCTCGTCACACACACATCACTCTTTTTTCTTCTCCCTTTCGCTCTCTCGCTCTCTTTCTCTTTCTCTCTCTCTCTCTCGCTCTCTACCAGCCTGCGATCTTTTTAGTCCCTTTTAGAACCTCATTCCGAAAGCTTCTGCTTGGCGCACTCGGGACATATGATGTCGTCACCGTCGGTGATGAATCCACGTCCGACCAACGAGGTGTTGCAGCCAGCACAGATGAAACAATTGTTGTGCCAATGCCTGTCCTCGAACGAGATGAAACGCGTGCCTCCGATTCCTATTTTAACGATAATTTTTTTTTTTTTTTAATTCAATTAATCAATCATTTTATAATCAATGAATTATCTTCATTGCAGACAATGAAATCGACGAAAACAAATAAATGAATTGAATATAGAACTGATTAACAACAATGTAAACTGATAAAGAATCAAATCTCAAGCGATTATGGCTCAAGGACTTAGAGAAAAAGTGATAAACGACAATATAACTTAAATAATAACTGACCGGTAATCGGCTTCGTGCATGCGGTGCATCTCTTCGCGAACAATTCGCCAAAGCATTCGGCGCAGTATGGCTTGTCGTCACGAGACGTGAATCGTTGTCCCGCCAATGAGTTGTTGCAGTTGCTGCAAGTAAAGCAATCCCTGTGCCAGGGCTCGTTCTTGTACGTCACGCCGCCGCTGGTGATAATCTGTTACAAAATAATTATCATTCGTTTATCCGATTATTTTATTAACAAAAGATTACGATTTCTTGGGAATGTGCGGGTCGATCAACTTGTAACAAAAACCAATGGAAACGGGAAAAAAATTCATTAATAAGTGGCTTTTGATGATCACTACAGCCTTCTCTAGAAAAAAATTCAACCAGTTGCGGAGACGATGAAAATTTTAAACTCCCTTTTCTTGAAAAGTCACTTCCTTAAACTGTGGACCATTTTTAATGCACAGTTTTCATGCTATTTTTTGCAAATTTCAACATTCAATTTTTATTTTTCAACGAAAAACAGTTGGAGAAAAAGGCAGGATCTGAGATTTACTTTTCGAATGACTGACATTTTATAATTTTTCATTGTAAAAAAATCCTTCGTAGCCCTCCCTGGAATCGGCTATTTTTATGTCCGTTTTTCGATTTTTTCAAAATCTGTGGATAATGATTTTTTCTTCTGAATTTTGATTTAAGTACGAAAAAAAAATCTATTCAGCTAGTTAATTGTTTTGTTTGTTTTGATGAAACATGGAGAATGTTTTTATGAGTTTCAATTTTTGAATAGTGATTTTGTTGTTGTTTTTACCTTATTACACTTGACACAACGAGTCGCGAACTTGTCTTCGTAACACCCGGCGCAATAGATCTCCTGTTCGCGCGGTATGAAGCTCTTCGTACCGATGGGATTTCTGCATACAACGCAACAGAAACATTTCTCGTGCCACTGTCTGGTCTTGTACTCCATCTTCTTGGTACCTAAAACACACGAAAAACAAACATTTTACTTCGAAATCATTTCATCGAGTTCACTATTTCGATTAGCAGTGAAATGTGATTTTGAAATTTGTTTTGTTCTGTAAATCAATTCAAAACTATCATCTGCCAACATTAAATCGAAGACCATTTGCTTATTCGAGAGTTGTACGATTATTTTGAAAAAAAAATTCTCAAAAAATATCGATTCTACCAAGAGCTATGAGCCCTCGAAATAGCCAAAGTCATTCTGGCTGAATAAGTTCAGAACCATGATTTTTGTAATCGATTTTTTGAAGGAAAAAAATCGACACAGTTTGAAGAAAAAAGAAAACATTCTTGTTTCGATTTCGATGTTTTTCGTGGTAATTTCTCATTGTGATTTTATCCCTTAATGTGGAAACTTAGAAACAAACGTTGAACCAAAGATCGCGTGTGGTGCCTCATAGACTGTTCGCGTTATATATTTCTCGCAGACACTACTTATCATGGTCGACTCCAATTTGCAAACACCGTTTGAGTGAGTTGAACAAAAAATGACCTCGTACGAATAAAATAACAAATTTTGTAACAAAGTAAATCACGAATCCGTGGAATTTATATGATTTTTTAAGATCTTCGTGAACCCATTTGCTTTAGGGAATTGAAATAGAAAAATCGCTAGGAATTTTTTTTTAAGGATAATTTTAGTTTCAACAGAGATGAGACGTGATAAAAAGTATCTTGGGAATGACGACGTATTTCATAAAAATAAAAAATAAACTGCTTCAAAAACGTCTACCACGATTTTTGAGCTGTCAGCTTAATGTTGAAAAACAAATATTTAATCATGAAAAAGAAAATCTTCCACCCACTCGATCAGCCTTGAAAAATTGAATGACAATTCTTGCCAAAAGAGGTTTGTGTTGTTCAAAAAAATCAAATAAACAAACGCACGTAGAATTTCAAATAATTTTTCTTTCGATGCAGAAACATCTCGATGGATTTTTCAAAGCATATTGTTAAGAAGTTCTAGTTCGCATTAATTAGAATATTAAATTGAATTGAACGACTCTGGTTTATTTGATAAGGTAAACAGCGTCGATTATCACGACCCACGTTTAATTGCTGCGGAAAAAAATGCAACGAGCCACGATACTTCGACTTCGAGGAACGATTTGCCTTTTTTGTAGTTACTGCATTTGGAGATGGAAAAAAACTGGCGAAGTTTCGTATTTTTTTGTTCGTTTTCGATCGAAATATCCTAACGATCTACAACGACCTTATTCTTGCAACATTGTCAGGCAACGAAAAATCTGAGCTTTATTTTGTCATAAATGCTCATAATTTTAGAAATTTGGGAAGCCTAGAAGAAAATAACAGCAGAATAATGACTTTGGCCAGTTTGCGAATGAGAAAATGATAAAATAACAGAATCTATTCGAACAGCATTTCAACTATGAAAGCTTCGATCTTTCAAGCCACTCAATTCCTTCTACTCTTGTCTCCATCGCTCGGCACATCGCAGTTCATTCTTTTTCTTTGTTTTTTCTCTCTCTGTCTGAATTTTTTTCACCTTGTTCTGCTTATCTCGGCAGTTCATGAATACACGAGATACAAGAAAACGTGAAGTAGCAAAGGAGTCGCCTCGGTATCCGATTGACCCGAATTCGCGGTTGGGTTCTCTCCAAGAAGAGGCAAAAGTCAAAAGAAACTCGTCCAACCGGACTTTTTCTCTCATTACATGAAGTAAAAAAAAAAGAACACTTTCAAATTGACGTTATATATAGGCCCACCAAACAAGAATCTCGATCCAGGGAATGAAAAATTTATATATGCATCGAAAAGTTTGACCTTCCAATGAGCTCACGTAATTGCGGTCACGAAAATCTCTTTTTCATGCTAAAATTTTTTACGATTCAATGAATTTTATTTAAAATGTTGATAAGAACTTCAGAGAAAAAAATAAACATAAATAACATGAATAAATTATCATTATTAAGGGAGGCCAAAATGTTTGGTTACAATCTTAAAAAAAAACTGGTGTATTTTCAAAAAAATCGTGAACATGACTCCATATTTAAAATATTTTATTGCGTATACTTTGACGGGAATTCATGGAAAAATTGTATGGAAAAAAATCGAGAAGACAGCGATTTTTTTGAATTCCAACTAAACATGAATTAAGGATTAAAAATTGATCTTAAAATCCGTCCATACTCTTGAGACGCCTACAAATTTATAGCTATTTCATTAATCTTCTCAGAACCTTTGATCATCGTTTATTTTGATCTTTAATTTGTCAACGTGTCGATAAAAAACTGGTATTTTGTAAATTTGTATGAATTCAAATGATTGAATCTTGACTGAAATCGAATTTTAAAGACTTGTTTCATTTGGAGGCAAGAACAGATGCGCAAAAATAGTACAAACCCGTTTATATATTTAATGGCGATAATTGCGAGGAACATCGCTAACTAATGACAAATTCAAATTATGCACGTAATACAATTCTTATCCCTGTGTTTCAACGAGCGTGGGACTTTAGCCATCAACGAGTTATGATAATCGAAAGTGTACGTCATTCACGAACCATAGTGGGCGGTTTGCTGTATACAGGCACCGGAGACAATTCATCATTTTTTCCGACTATTTTTTCCGACTATTTTTTCCCGGTGAGTTAAACCTCAACCATTTACGCTCGTATATGTCACGCAGTGTCTAACCTAATCGCCTCGAGAAGCGATTCGCTGATTTACATAGTGATTCCCCATCGCTGCAGTAAATAAATTCAGAGGATCGATTTATAGCTATCAAAATTGAAAGTTGGTTAGTTCCTCCAAGGAAATTTGAATAAAGTCAAACAAAAAGCTGTCTTTTTTCTCGAAATTTTATAAATCCACGAAACATCGAAAAAAAACTCCATATTTTACAAAACCAAAAAAAACGACATTAACATTGTTTATAATGCAAATGATGTTTTTTCTTTAAAACTCAAGTTTTCCACACGAGATAATTCTTTATATTTTTCATATCGAATTATGGGAACGTCGAGTATGAGCAATCATCATTTTTTATTCACATAAGAGTGACTTTTAAATTACAATATCGTGATTGTCAACGAGGAAAACATTTCTGTCGTAAATTTATATTAGATGAGCTACAAATAAAAAGAATAACTTTTCTTTTTAATTTCATGCACCACTTCTTTTCGTAGAGCCTCGATATGAAATCTCTTATGCTTAAAAATGAAGATATGTGCATATGTAGAGTTAAATATAGAAAGAGAAAAGTAGAACGGTTCTACGCCACCCAGAGGATTATCCTACACGATATAATTATTTTGTTTTGGAATGACTTGGATATTAAAGTGAAATGGTGCTCAGTCAGCATTATAAAACGACAAATCAACTAAAAGACGTACGTCAACTGACAAAATGTAACTTCCTGTTTATCAATTGCTTCAACTGCCCATTAAATCGCATCGGTTGCTTTTCTCTCATTACATTACAGATTAAAATAGCATTTTTGACATTTACAAATCTGCCAAAAAAAAATACATGTGAAAAAACGGAGAAGAAATAGTTCAAAAAAGGTTTTAAGACTTTGGAAAAAGTAATACTGCTGCGAAGCAATCGTGTTTTCAAGAAATTCTATTTTCTCAGCCCAAAAGTCAATCACTGAAAGATATTCACGTATTTTAATTAGTTTTTATTTTCCAATTGGAAATTGTAGTTTCTATTTCTCGGTGATGAAATTGTTCGTTAATCATTTTGATGATTATTTAGATGACATGGTTTAGGTGTCGTCAAAAGCACGATATTCGCTAAAATGACTCACAAGGTCACTATATTCGTGGGCGTCTATTCAACCTTCTCGAAACGTTTTTTTTTTTTCATTCTTTTCCATCTTTTTAACTCGGTATGTGGTTCTCTCTCTTCTTCGTATACGCGCACTTCTTTGACACAATCATTATCTTCTTCTCACTCGAAGAAGCAACGAATTATTACCGGTCATGTGCGTGTATGTGGTGTATTACGAATGATGATCTAAGACCCGCCGGACAGTCGAGGTGATCGCCACATCAGTATCAACAGATTTAATACATATTAAGAGTAAAAACGCGTTGGTCCATATTTGGACCAGGTGCTGAATTCGGGCGATTTTAATGCCTTCAAATCTGACGCCTATTCAACTGCATTTGGAGAAGCGTATTTCATCATTTGCATGCAAAGTTTAATATACACAAATTAAATAAATTGGCGATGGATTCGTGCGATCGCACGACTTGGAGAACCGTCAATTGAGAAGGATAGGAGGCAAAATTTAATCTTTTAACTTAAACTTTTGACACAACTAATGTAAAAGTTTAATTTTAGTTTTTCCTCGAGTATTTAATTAGAATTTTGACAGTTTTGAAACTTTTTATGATAAATTAAATTCTTAATCCGATTATTAAGACTAATACGCATTGCTCACAATTTGAATTATTTCAAATCTACGTTCGTTTATAGAATATTTTCAGCGATCGATGTATTTCTTGAATTGAATATTTTTCAATATTCCATAATCTCCAAAGGATTGTGATAAAAATTGAAGATTAGTCTGAAATGAAGTGAAGAATAAAAAAAAAATGAACAAATACACCGAGTATTGCTACACGTGTGACTCAGGACAGGACCAGAGGACTGACGTCACTACAGTTCACATTAACGACACGTCCGTATATGTATAATCTGCTGGACGTTGGTCCAAGGCGACGAATGTGGCAACCTCTGAGTCTTATTTTATTTGCGATGATGTGGTTGTGTACGTGTTTTCTTCTGTCTGTCTGTTTAACTTGTCTCTGTCTCACTCTTTCTTTCGTTTAATTCTGGTTGTGGTGAATCTTTTAATTCTCGATCAGCGGCCTATCGAGAACGATACGATATATGCATATAAAGTTACATTGAAATTCTCGAGCGTCGGCGCAATCCTGAGAGAAACGGATAACAAACAAGTTTCGTGTTTTCGATGCTGTTTATTTCGTACAATCATAAAAAAAACGCACCCTTGAAAAACCGTGAATTCTCATCGACCAAAATAGTGATATGTCTAACAAAATAAAAACGTTTCAAAATCTACTGCGGTATATAAAAGAGTCATAAAGTGAAGACTAAATTCTAGAGAAAAAATTCTTCGTTTCCCCCGATTCTAGTAAGTCGTTAAATAAATATTTGGCGGTTTCTCCTCAACGGATCTTCCGAAAAATCACAATCGTGCATTTTTCTTTCGTAATGTCACAGTGTGTTTGAGCTTGAACGACAAAAATGTCGTTTCCTTGTTTCGTGCTTTGTTGTGTAATTTTTTCACAAGACCATCAAATCCGGCATACACAAATGTTGTACGCAGTGTTTTTTTTTCCCATTTTTTCACACAACATAAGAGAGTGTGCGTTTATTTGCGATTACGTCGCGTGTGGTATCGTTGACCAAATATACTGAATCATCAGCGATGTATTGTGTTGCATTTTAAGAAGCTGTTGAATACCGGAGGGTCTTGTCGATCTTTTACGCACGCGTCTATACGTATAGACGTAAATGCGCGTTGTAAATATACAGAGAATCGTGAAAATGCGTATGCGTTGAATCTCGAGGTACCGAAGAATCAACACTATAGCAAAAACTTAACGATCGCAAGACTAAAACGATGAGTTTCGTATGCTCTTGTCTTTTAACATCACATATAACTATATTTATATGAACATAAATTCATGTGTGAACAAAATTACCCTCACGAGGGTCCCGGATTTTACGGAGGCCCCCGGCGGAGCTCAGGGCGCTGGAAAGCGTCATTTCTAAATATAATTGTACAGATAGAACGTCTGATTATTGTTTGCAACGAGGTGGACTCTTTTAGTAACGAAAACTTGTTAACCTACCAGAAAGAAACGAATAGATGTATGTGTTTATTTAAAAATATATATATTTATCAACGTGAAAATAGATTACAAGCTTTCCCAGGTTTGGAGCAACGATAATATATGCGCTTGGACCAATCGACATAAAATTGAACGTAAAAAATTGACTATTATTTATCGGTCAATGTTCGATTCAATTTTATCTTTTTTTTTTATCTAATTTTAATAAACTTCCGAATGTTATTTATTGAAATATTTGCAACGCTGCAAACGTCAGCATTTTGGGGATAAAAATTTAGTCTTCACTGTTGACAAAACTCATGGAGAGGATCGTGGAACGCAAAAAATGCGAACAGAAAAGGTCATGCCCGTATAGCGATGTCAAGGCGACACTATCGATCGCCAGATTATGAACGTGATACATGTCCTGCAACAGGGAAAATAAAACGAAGTTCAAAAAGGCCGGATTTCCCGTTGATTTGCACTCGCTAAATTATGTTTTCAATGTTCTTTCATGCTGAAGCTATTTGTCCAAGAGCATAAATATATAAACGTAATTTTGTTTTTTATGTATGTATACGTTTGGATATAGATATAGGAGGGTGGAGAGAAGTGCAAACGACCAAGTAAGCAAAAGGAAGATCATGGTAGTCGAGGTTAATTAGCGAGTTCGTTAGCTGAGTGCAAGGTATACACAGGTGAACGCATGGTACGGAGCCACCCGGTTGTACTCGGCTTATATTCGCCCGATAAGGTTACGAGAAACTATGACTCGATTTCTCGTATGTTTCACTCGGTTATAATCCTGTTGCTGTTGCTCCAGAGACCGGTTAGTCGCGTGCTATGTACATATGTATCGAAAGACTATGACATTGCATATATATTCTGAATTTCCATGTGTGTTTATTGTAGATACCTCGGCCCACATCCCATTTACCACGACCATGCATACTGACCTCAAAGCGATTCAAGAACCCTTAGACGACGTTCAAGTTACACTACGAATATTAAATCCAAACAATAATTCATTTGATCGGTTGATAATGTTCAGAAAAATGAATATTGATAAATTTCAATGTTGGTACCACAGTGGGGAGGATATGTGACGTGTAAAATTTACTATTTTTTCTAATTCCTTTGGATCTGGTGTCTTTAAATCGCACTGTTTTTTTTTGTTGATTTCTTTATCGAACAATTATTTTGGTCCCTCGAATAATGTTTTTGTAGAAATGAATATAAAACCTGAAGACTTCGATATTTTTTTAGTGAAGAATTTTTTTAATTTTGCAACTAAGAATTTTCGAGTGATGTTTCATTAAAATTTTGTATGCAAAATATTTTATTTGAAGAATGGAATGTTTTTGGTTTGTTGGTGTTCGTTTTCCAAGAGTCTGTTGAAGGAAATACAAATTTTGAACGATTTACATTTTCGATTCTCTTCTTTTATAATTCTGCTCTTTGGGATTTGACTCTTACGAGGATGAAAACTAACCGTGACAAATCCATGAAACAAGGAATAAATATTGTTCAAATTTGAACATTAAGAAATTTCACCTGGTTCAGCTTTTCTCGGTTCGCCTAAAACGCAATCCTTTCCCAAGCAGCAACGAAATTTGGGATCACCCTCCATCGGGAACATGCTAAATATAGCAACATCCTCGTCCTTTTCTTTAGCCCTCCGAATTCTCTCTTCACCAACAGTTTTCGTTGTGAGATGCAACTTGCTCGAGAGTCTCTCTCTCAAAGCTTCGGTGGCCATTGTTATTGCAAAATGATTAATCCTCCTGGATCCCGCACTTCAATTTCGCACTGTATTTATTTTTCAATTCTTTCGAATCGACAAATTATGTTCTTCCTGTTTTTAAAATTTTTTTTCTTTAGTCACCAAACCGGAAATGTTATTTACGTAAGAAAACAAATAAAACAAATTGAATGACACGCTCGATGAATTAATTTCCTCTTTTTCGAAGTCGATCAACGAGTTGTACGATCTCGAGGTTACGTTTACGCGGACTCGGCACGATCTCCGATGCGTCGTGATTCTTATTGGAAGAATCGTGAGCTCGCGACTCACGAGAGAGACTGGTCAGTCTCCTCCCTCCACCCCCCTCCCTCCTACAGTACCGAGACTTTTAGTCGTTTACGTATAAGCGAAACGATCATTTGTCGTTAACACCTGTACGACACGTGGTCTGGAAAGGGACATTTTCTTTTCCTTAACAAGCCCACTGTTAACTGACGTTTTTAAAGATTTATGGAGACAATACACATACGCATGTATGGAAATATTAATGAATCGATGATGTGTCGCTATATCTATACTTTGGTATCATCGCCTTGTAAATATCTCAATTACGTAACAATTCCTTATCTTAAATTTTTTCGATATCAACGATTTTATCTAGTTTTTCGATTGTTTCTTTTTCCCCATGCAATATTCACTAAAATAGAGTTAATTCAATGGGCAAATATCACTGGAAGCGAAAAATATGAAAGAGACGTTTGAAAAGATTTCGAGGATTTCAGTAATTTATAGTATTTTCAATATCGAAAGATAAATTGTAGGGAAATCAAACATTTGTTGATTTTTATGGATTTCCAATTCTGGAACGAACGTAACTAAGTAAACATATCGAAACTACACAGTCTCGTAAACGAATTAATGATCTATGGTGCGAGCAAAAAAAACATGTCAGTGGGAAAACACAGATCAATTTACTCCAAGAATCTCGCGTGCGTGTACGATCTCCTGTCGCAGCTTATTATGTCATTAACGAAAAAGAAAAAAAATTTACTACAGAGAATAAACAAACCGGTCAAGACTGACGTTTCTACGTACGATTGACTCTACTTCCAATGGATTATTCCGTCTGCCGGAGATATTAATTTGTTCAATGAGTCTCTGACAAACAGAGCGTGTAAACACTAAGATCGACGAGGATTAAACGTGCAAATACATTTTATACGTATTATTACATTCTTTGTACGGAACTATTTCATCGATCAATTAAAAATGAAGATTCACGATCATCGACTCCGTAAAAGGATTGTTTTCTATAAATCAGCAAGAATGAAAATAAAAACTCTTTCTAAATGAATCATTGACATGTAAACAAATGTCCAATATTTTTTACAAGAGATATAAAATTACAAAAAATTGCATTATTGAAAAGTGTTAATCACAGTTTCCATAATTTTACTTGATATTCAATATTGACGAAAAAAAATTTAACGTTTGAATACTAATTTATTTAATTGCATGAATTCCTAAAAATGCGTTTACTCCAAGTTCGAATGATAATTTCAAACAAAATCTGGAATTTATTTGACTATCACAAAGCAGAACGTCTCATCCTTCAAAGTTTAACAATAAATGCGGGAAAATAAATATTGCACAATTGACACTGTTGAAGATATATCACGCTAAACAAATGCCCAAAAATGTATCGAAAAATCGATCAGTTCCCTTGCAGATAAAAAGGAAAAGTTGGATTAAAAAATCAATTTTTAATCGCGTATAAAAGGATCGCATAAAACTGGCTTATTTATTTTTCAACGCTGTGCTGTCTATCGAAATCCACGTGAACGTTGCCTCAATATCGAATTTGCAAAAGGAATAAATTTTTTTAGTAAATTGAATAAAACTGGGGATTTGCTGTAAATGAACCTGCGAACACGTCGAACTCGAAGATCAAAATGAATAAATGAGCGGCAGAAAGAGAGGGGAAAACGTTCACAATCAGTTGGAAGAAGCCCGCGAAACGACGAAAAAAATGATAGCCAATGCGATTGGCTCGAAGGCTTACGAGCCACTGAGTGGGCAACCGGAGAAGAACCCATGTACACTTCTGTTTCTCAACTTCTCTTTCTCTCTTTCTTTCTCTCTCTCTCCCTTTCTTGTTGCTGGAGAGACGACGTACCCAGGCAACGCAGTATTGCGATAAACCGGCGAGGCGTGCTTCTGCACTGTGTATTCGCCTTTCTCGTTTTGGCCAAGTCTTGAGGAAAAGCTTTCTCGCTATCTACAGAATTATATTTAAAGAGCAAATGCATCACCACGAGCCTGGTTCCTCACCAAAGCACCTTCGAGTATGTGGCCTCGAAACCACAGCCTCATTTCCTTCTTCACAAAAAAAAAAAAAAAAAAAAAAAAACGAACCAAGTCGAATTAAGGATGAAAAAATAAAAATGACGAAGGATCCTCAGTCACCTTGTTACTTTTTACTAACGTGTGGAGAATTTACCAAAACAGTAATATAAGCAGGACAAAAAAAATGCTGTTTTACTATATCCAAGTTTTCAAAAATTAATCGGAGAGTTAAGTTTTGAACGGGACTGTTGCGAGACTACACTACGTCAAAGCTTCTCTCGATCATTTGTTCTTTAAATCGAAGTCAAGACCAGTGTAAAATGACGTATCAAAGTTTTATCGATCTTTAAAGATCGTCTCTTTCGTCCTCTGCTCATAACATGGTGTTTGCTTTTTTTCTTATTCTTATTCTTGTTTCATCGTGACAATGTCATCGTCTCGTTTGTTTATCACGAGTCTGACCACGACTTCTGATGTCTCGACGCGTATAATACTCGTAATATATTGCCGATTGCGTCATTGAAACGAAGAATCGATCGATACATGCCCAATGATTTACGACTCTTTTCAGTTCAAAAAGATCGATCCAGTGAAACAGAAAAAGAGAGATAGAGAGAGAACGAGCGATCCCAAGAGTGTCGTTACCAAGCCGACTGTTTGCGCTTGACGTTTATTAGTCGTACGAACATTTCCTGGACACTTTGCCTGGATCGCTTTATCTCTTCGTTGTGGGCAGAAACTCGATGGATCTTTTATCCAAGTGTCGTGTGTACTAATAGGGAAAAGATCATTCAGATTTTTCCATTCATCAACATTAATTTTCTTTCTATTTATGCTTTTCAATGCGCATCAACATCTTCTACACAGAAATGAGTTTTTCAACTTATTGCTATCGCGAGAGAATACATTTTTTAAATTCTGTCAGCAGACTGGATGGATTTTCATTCTAATACTTAGGGTCATCAATGCCTTAAATTAAAGGGAACAGATATCAATTTGTTAAATCCCAATTATTGAGGATAAACTGATGGAAATAATGTACGAGCATTAAATGATGCACTTTTTTTGTAGCTTCATACTTCTCGCAAGAATTTCACGACAAGACAAAAAGATAATAATCGTTAGTGTCTTATTGCGAATGGTTGAAAAGAGAAGTACAAAATATGTGTACAATCAAAAGTCTCGAATCTTTCTCACGTAAAGGATTTTTTATCAAGACCCACGCCCTTGATGATGATCCAGCCGAGCGACCTACATTTTCGAAACAATCATAAAAATGATAATGAAGAAGTAGCGTGCGAGGATACAGACTGAGGGACAAAGAAGCAGAGATGGGGAGACCAAATGTCTTCCTTCGAAATATTTAGTAAGGTGTGTGGGCTTTTTGGTATAATTTAGAGAAGAAGAATAAAAAACAAACATCAAGGCCCACGCGTTTAATGGAACGATTGTCTCGATTTGACAGAGATGCTCTAATTAACATGCGTTTTTTTTGTCAACAACGATCATCTGATAAAATTATTCGCTCCTTAAAGTGAGGTTGCATAATTTTTATGCAAAGACAATTGAGATATTAAGTTTATATTCAAATTTGAAGGAATTACATTTATTGGGGACTCAGTAAAAATAATAGACACAAATTTTCATATAAAGAAAAAAAAAACTCTTCTGTAAAAATCCCTGGACAAAGACAAGACAATTGTGTTAAGATCTTTGATACGGAGCTTCATTCAAATCGGTCGTTTAGTTTTCGAGATAAAATGGTTTCCGTTTCCAAAGACTCAATTTTGAATAAAAACAATTTGAAGATCAAGCATCTCTTGAATTGCGATAAAATTTATTATTTTTCAATTCAGCAACATGTTATCGATTCCTGGATTTTTTTTAGAAACTACAGACAAACAGTGACAATGTTTGATAGAAATATTTTCTAAAACTAGGAGATTTTGACCTCATTAGATGTCTTTATGCCCTTGAAGTCAATAATAATTTTGAGAATTTAAAGTAGTTTCTTCATTCTTATGGTGTTCGCGATGATTTTCCGAATGTAATTTCTTCAGTGCACGATTTTAATGTCAAAAGTTATGGAAGACATCGTTTTGAGTTTAAGCTAAAAATTGATAATTTTTCAATCCATCAAGGTTTCGTATGTGACGCATCTTCTTAAAACTTGATGGTTTATCGGATCCCCGGGTTTCTCGCCTCGTTGAATATTTATTTATTCATTAACGACGCAGAATTTGTATTCTAATTACCGTCCTGTCTCTCGTTGACGACTCATTTGCGTTTTTTTATGTAATACACAGCAGACAATATTTTATAATGTACATCACATTAATGTGAACATAAAATAATACTGATGCCTTTAGTCGTAAGATTTATGGGCTCTCGTGAATCACTAGTGTGAGTTTTCATCCGTCATCAGAGTCTCGAAGACACGCAGTCTGCGCTCCCAAGATGAAGAGTGACCGATGCTAATCAATTAGGTTCTTTCGTGTCCGGGTATCAAGTGATATATACGAACGTTGGCCAAAAGCCAGTTATTGGCTCATTTAATGTTCCGCTTGCCTAATTAATGTTCTAATCTCATTGAAATATTGAAAATTCTTCGTAAATTCAAGCTTTTATAATATTTGTTTGTGTTTTCAGAATTCATTGTTCATTTAGTCCACGTAGTAAAACTTTTCCCTTTTGACTACCCGTGAATTTGACGAAAATAAGAATTGTTGTAACTGTTGAACGGTTTAGTGTAACTGCTTGAAATTTTTTTTACCAGCTTCAGAACAGTTGTACAAATAATCTAGAAAAACTTATCGAACGTGCCAGCATTTTGAATTTATGTTACAAATATCTTTAAGCTCGAGAATGTATTCGGATTGAGGATTATTTTATTAATTGAATTCTAATGTAAGATATTTTATAATATAGTATAGAATATGTCGTAATGAATATATCGACAGTCTATAATGTATCGATACTCTATAAATGTTTCTGAGTGTTTGAGATCGTTCGCAAAACCTTGACTCGGTTACCTCAATAAGAAAGCCCGAATGAGAGATGTATCGCCTACCACACTCGATCGCTCGGAGCAATTCCACGTGCAATTATAGGAGCTCCGGTTACACACGACCAAAGCCTGATACGAGGCATGTTAAGTTTTGTATTTCGTATAGCATGTGTATACCCGTGCACTGCTCGTTTATGAATCATTCCATCTTGTGATATGTACCTTCGGGTCTTAACTATACAGTCATTGATCGATCGTCAGACCAATTTTGCTGGTGCCCCCGCAAAATAAAAAAATAAAAAATAAATAAAATAAGAAAAATAAAGGAAACGAACCGCAATCGACTGAATCGACTGGTAAGTAAAAAACGCATTGCGCACGCGTGTCTACTTAATCACATCTCTAATTGCTTTTTACGACGTTTTTATAACGACCAATTATTAAGTCGAAAAAAATCCCTTAAATTGCGAGAACAAAGAGTAGTTTATTGTTTATATTATTTATCGAAATTGACGAAACTCGTTGAAAACATTTCGTATTCGTTACGGAGTAAGGCGGAAATAATGTTTCGTATATTCGGGATTTGCAGAATTTTATGTTTTTGTCAAGTTATTACCAGAAACTAAGACAATTTTTTGGTTTTTTTTCGAGTAGACTTTTCGTAGGTGAATTAATTATAAATAATATCATGAAAATATTGCTATTCGCTATTTTTTTATTTTGAAAAATATATATCTTCATGATTTTCGATGATGAAAATGAGAAAAAAAATAAAAATGACTTACCAGCGCGGAAGATCTCGCCGCATCCATCGCAACGGCTGGCGAACTGGGCATCGTAACAATTGCCGCAGTAGATCTTGTCTACCTTGCTTCCGAACTGTTTGTCCACGAGCGATACTCTGCACTTGTTGCAGAGGAAGCAAGCTTCGTGCCAATGCTTGTCCTTGTAGGACAGATCCTGAACAACAAACGTTTATACCGAATTGAGAAATTACATTTTTTCCATTTCCACTATTAAATTTTGATTTTTTTTCTCAATTTAAAATCTTCAGAGAATATTCAAAAATAATATACGTCAAAAAATTTGAATATTTCCATACATTCTTTAAACATTTTTATTTTGTAAAGTTTTTTTTTTTTAATTACTTATATTTTATAATTCTTATACGAGTTCAAAATAATACGATATTACGAAACGCGAATTAATTTTTGGTGCTACGGAATAAACGAGCTGGGAAAGATGGCTGCGTAAGTGGAAGGAAAATTTTGGATGTGACGGACAAAAATAAGCGGTCTACGGAGTCCGATAAAAAGCGGGAGGTGGAAGTAACACACGAAAGCGTTCGTCTGAGCGCTTCTATTTCTAGGAGTGAGTAAGACGATACTCGGCTTGGATGTTCTCTTTGAATTTTTGAATGTGAGTGGGTAACGCAAGCTTTCGTAATGAAATTTCAGAAAAACTTGGGTCAGTCGGTACTGCTTTTCGCATTGCTATTTCTTACTTTTTTGGCAAAATATCTAACGCGGTTTTCGACTGTTTTTTTGTCAGGTAAAAAGATAATTTAACAACATAATTAAATGATTTTTTTGAAGGCATGAAAAAATCAAGAGACACAAACCTTCGAATCTATTCCGATGATCTTGTTGCATTCCTCGCAACCGTTTGCGAACACGCTCTCGTAACACTTGATGCAATAAGGATGTTCGTCCCTCAGTACATAACGTTGTCCTGTCAGAGACTCGTCGCACTGCCAGCAGCAGAAATGGCCGCTGTGCCAATCCTTGTTCATCGCCTTTGTGTATTCCCCACTGAAAATCAACTGTAATCAAACGAAACAAAATACATTGTTTATCATCCAACAAAACGAACAAATATTTTTTCCTCTGATTTCATCAAAGCCACAAAATACCATTTTTCTACAGAAATTACGAAGGAACTTAATGGGCTAATATTTTAAAATAATATTGTAACAGCGAAATAATTTACTGGAAATTTTGGATTTCGGGTAAAATATCGACATTCGGAAATCATGTAAAACAATACAATTGTTGCAGGAACAAATTCACAATTGAGGTAGACAATTCCTTAACGATTTTCCATGTACCAAACGACGTATAGTTTGTAAAAACAAATTCACAATTGAGGTAGACAATTCCTTAACGATTTTCCATGTACCAAACGACGTATAGTTTGTAAAAAAAAAAAAATGACAAAAAAAAATCTTAATTAATTTTAAACGTATTTTTATTTGCGAGCTGGACAAGCTTTCAGATTCATTGCATGGTACACTCGAACGTCTTTGATTCTGATGAAAGATTTCATTCGATTTAAAATCTATAAAAGGCTTTCATTCCCTCTGAAAATATTAATTGTTCTTGAGGTGAAAAAAAATTGCACACAATCTTCTGCATCAATGGATTGGAAAGAATTTCCAACTAAACTCTATACAAAACGAGGTTTCATACGTGATGTATGGTGCGATTGTCCTGATATGTACCTTGATTGAGTGCTGTTGTATGTGCTGGCTGAGTATTGATATGTGAAATGCGCGTAAAATAATGATGATATTTATGAAAAAATCACAGTCACGAAATGCGTCTAGAAAAGCTACATATTTCTTCCTATATTTTCACTTCGTTTATCGCAATAGGAAGATCGAGTGACACGTGATTTTCATAAAATCATAACGACAGGGGTGCGAGGGATGTCCCGAGTGTGCCAATTGCGACTCACAGCTATAAAATTACAATCCATGACTACCAGTCGTTTTCAAAAGTTATTTTGACTTTGAATGAGATACTGACTGCTGGTTATCACGAAATGCCACTGCAGAGAATTAGAATCCATTCATTTATATAAATATGTATATATAAGTAAATCATTCAGAGAATGGCCTTCATTTAAGGTTTGTAGGCGCGATAAGAAGGATATATTCGTGATAATAATAGAAATGATCATCCTTCTCGTACCGAGGAGAGCACATGGAGTATACTTGTGAACCTTGACAACACACGTTCGGTATCGTAACTCGATATCCAATCGATTATGACCTTTCGACTGGCGATATTACACCCCACAAAAGTATACAATGAAGCGTTAACTTTTTCCATTATCACGAATATCATTTAACGTGAAAATCGATTATTCACACCGGAAGCTATTAAAATGCTGGAAGGCTGGTGGTGTATATTGAAAAGAAAACAAATTAACGAAGATAAAAGTTAAATCTTTGTGAATTTGTTGATTTAACCCAAACTTTTGTAATGCCGATTTATTGACACACGCGAGACGTCTGAATTTTTTGTATATTGTATAGTGAACGTGATCATGCTGCTCTCGTGTGAGATACTCAAAATGATAAATAGATTTAAAAAAAAAAACCGAACAGGGAGAAGGTACGACATGAAAGGGAGCAGCACGCAATTGGTTTTTTCTTTCTTTCTTTTTTCTTAATCTCCAGCCAGCACATACTCTTCGATGGCGTTGTGATGATTGTTCTGGGTGCTGTCGACCTCGGTAATCGTCACCTCCGCGTTCTGATCGTGACTCTCTCGTCTCTTCGTTGTTTTCTTCACTTTGCGAACTTTTCGCTCCGTGGTCGTGTACACTACACTGTCTACGTCCGCCATTATCTTTATAAATATCGATATTTGATTTTCTACCGACTGATTTTAATTTAAGACGATTTAGAGCGAGGGCAGAATAAAAATCGCGACTTTTGTATACGTTCGTGATCTTCGATTTAAAGAACCCCGAAACTTTAGAGACTCGAAACTTTTGTGATCTTCGATCTTGTTCGATCGATTCTCGATTGAAAAATCGGCTTACTCGGACCAGTGGAGAGTACCGTTCAAAAAGCAAAGCACCGTGTCCCTTTCGTGTTTGCGAACTGACTGAAAACTACCAACGAATCGCCCTGGGCGTCATCTCATATCGGGAACCGCGCTATTTTTGTCGTCCCGAAACGACTCCAGAAACCGTGCGCACACCTCCTCCACTCTCCCCTCTTCACGCGATCGCCCTCTATCCCTGTTCCCAAAGATGCTGTGAGTCTTTCCACCACCCCGAGCTTTTGGTCCACGAAGATGCAAGTGTGCCGGGTGCAACTTTTCCGCGATTTCTCTAAGGAACACCGAACGTGTGAGAGAGACGAATGAGAAAATAAAAAAATCTTCGACTCTTGGGAGCGATATTTTTTGCGCTCTTTTACTCTACTTCGGTTCTCCCGTCGGAAGGATAAACCGTTCAAAAAACAACGTGAAAAATAAAATCAGCAACCAATCTCATCTACCGTGTTATTTCACACCTGCTTTTTGTCAACCTCTGATTTGAAAGCTAAAACAAATTCCACCCAAGATTTGTTCCTTTGAAAGAAAAAGATTGGGTTTCCAGTAAAAGTATGTTTTTTTCTGTTTTTTTTTTTTTTCTTCAAGGCGATACTGTTCGCTCGAATTTTCTACATCTAAACAAATTCTGAACAAAACGTGAGATTCTGTTTTATTTGAGAATTTAACAATATTGTTGTTCATTTTCCTAAACACCATTTACCACAACCGACAAGAAAAATCGAATCCCTTTGATCGAGTTATACACTACATAGAGTGAAGGTAACGTTGTCTAGAATATGCGAAGTAATGGCTTAAAAGCATTACGATGGATAAACATGCCCCCAGTATAAACCTACATTAAAAATAGAAAAAATCATCTGTCTTTAATAAATAGTGCAAAAAAATTGAAGAGAATTCATTTCCAGCAGCGGTAATTCTTTGGTAAATTTTTATTCAAATATCATTCAATAAAAAATCTCCAAACTCTAAGAATATTTCGTGAGAAAACGCAGCGGGAAAGTAATTTTTAAATCAGAAACGGTTATGTAACATTAGCCCGACTTTACGATAACTCGGATTACCTAAAACGTGTGTGGAGATCGATGAAATAATGTGCGAAAAATAAAAAGATATCTCAAGACATTGGAATGTTATTCTCTTTTTTTTTCAATCCACACATCACCAATATAAAAATGAGGAGAGAGAGAGAGAGGAAGACGAAAAGAAGATAAAAGAGAAATCAAAGAAGCAATTTTTCTGAAGGTGGATATTTGGGAGAGCATAAAAAAATGAAATGTAAACGTGTGTCTGTACGTGGTTTAGAAGGTTGATCAAGATGAAGTCTTGAGCGTTTGCCAAGCAGGTGGTTTTCGGTTGGAAGTTTCGTGCCATCACAGACTAGCACGGATGTAAACGATGAGTAGTGCAACCCATGCGTTTCACTGCGATAATCATGAACGGGAGTCCCGTATAAGAAAAGCTCTCGAATGAGTGTAAGATAAAAAAAAATTATACGAAAAAAAAGAAGAATTTCGCAATAAACGAGAAAAACAGAGAAAGCTTGGTAGAGCTCAGAAATACACATGAATATGTATATCTAGACATTAATATGTTGGAGTAGCTGAGAATGACTGTCCTGTTAAAGTGGGTCGGTATTTTCCACGCATCACCAATGTCTCGGCCACCCACGCGCGCAACAATCATTTGCCGAAAAGTGACTCGATCACTCCAACACTTCCTCTCTATTCCCAAGAAGCAACATTTTATTTTTCTCGTTATTACTCATTCGTCAACACCCTAAAAATAATACTTTTGAAACAACAAATTTTTCAAACTGTCTCTTATTGAAAAACAAGCTTTATTTGGATGCTTTACTATATCATCATCAAAGGAAAAGTTACCAAAATTCAACATTTGTGAAAACTTATTTCCTGCCTCAGTTATTTTGATGAAATTCTTTGGCCTCAATCTCATGATCTTGTACGAACAGCTGGACAGAACAATTGTAGAGTACTTTACGTGCAACTGGATCATGAACTGAAAACATTGCCAGAATTTATTTATAATACTGCAGGAGGTATGAGAGGGTAGCGAGTGTCTGGTTAAACTATCAACAGATTCGCCACCGATTCGTTCAACATGCATTCGTCAAATGAGCAGTATTAACGATCGATAAATTATTGTCACCAATTGCCACATTTTTTGTCTCAACTAACAAGGCACCCCCTGGCTCAACTGTATTCCTATATTTCAATAATAACTTATTAACCCTTTCGGGCACGATGGCATTGTGGAATCAGACGTTTTCCATAACCATTTCTCGAGTGGTTGGCGTACTTTTCATTCAATTTGTCTTTTGTGTTTTGGTATCAATTGTATATTTAACAATAGAAAGTCGTGTGGAATAAATTGCAGTAATTGGTGATTTTGTTTAAACAAATGAGCGAACGTCGAAAAATGACCATTTTTTTAGTGAAAATGGATTGATGGCTTCAAAGGATTGATCGCTTATTAAGTATTGGTCAAGAAAATTTTGTACGTTAACATTTTCAGGCTATCATATTTCCATCGCATATTCACCAGCCTACGTGATTAAATTGCGCGAACGTGCGCGTATATGAGATTGATATTTTGGTCGACGCCGCCAGAAGTAGTCACACGGCACCAACGTAGGAAATCTCCCCTGGCCCCTTTCTCTCTTGCTCACTGCGCTACCCAATGTGTGTACCTTCATCTCGACCCCAATGTGCGAGAGAAACGGATTTGTGTTCATCTTGCTGAGACAACCAACACAATTTCGTCGTCAGTTTTTACTATATAAAACGTTTGGTCGCCGAAAAACAAGTGCCCAGGTCGCGTGGGACAGCCGTTCGAGTCATTCCTTTCCTCTGCTAACCAGAGTTCTCTAAATTCTAAACAAAACGTCCCTCACGTTTAAGCAACATTCGATAGACAAACCTTTCTGATGTAGAAACATTTTTTTGCTGAGTACTGTGTGTGACGAGCAAATATAACTGATTTGGTCATAAATAATATTGAAATTTCTATAATGAATTAACAATTTGGATAATTTTACCACGTCTGTTTCAAAACTTCACGAAAAAGGTGTAGTGTTTTGGATTTTCTACAAAAGGGCACAAAGGCATTCTCAATTTTTTGTTATCTATGAGGGGTTTGAATTCTTGTGGTAAAACCAAAAACTTTCTCAAGGAGGAACGCAAAGGACCCGTTTGCGTGACATCCAGGGGCTCGAATTTACCCAGAAAGGTTTATCGGATTCTTCGTTATATGGTATGCAGTACTCGATTGGTCCGCCACCTGATAGACTGGTACTCGCCTCCTCAGCGTCAACAAACTCTTCATCCATAGAGGACTCGTCGTCATTGAGTCTCGCAGATTCTCGAAGCTCAAATCGTTGTTCGTTCGTCGTGAACTCGCGGTCATGGCTTTTCTTCACAGTGGCATTGATCCCTCTAGTCTTCTCCAATCTCCCGTCGTTGTCTCTGGTCGTATCATTCAAAGCTCCGAAGCCTTCAATATCACTGGCAATCCAATGTGAATTTGTGTAGTCGTCGAGAGAACGTGATTTTGGTGTGATCGATGGGGGAAATCTACGATTTCTGAATGCCCTTCTTCCAAAATGATCTCTATCTTTAATACCTATGTCTCGTCGACTCTCGGACAATCCGATAACTGGGATATCGAACAAGGGCGAATCATTGGAAGATTTATCATCGAAGCTTGTCTGAACCTCAACTGATACGCTGGTTCGACTTCCGCCGATTGAAGCTTCGCTATTAGTAGGTGAAGTATTGGTCCATTCATCGCGAAGGGAATCCGCTTGTTTCATCGTTTGCACGGAAATGTCGGATTTTCTTCTCTCGGGCTCACGTTGACGCTTCGTAGGTTTCCCTTTCGTAGTCGTAAGATTTTCAGCAGATTTGCTTATCTCAGCATTTTTTGATTTAAGCCTCGTAGGCTTTCTCAGTACTGTACTAGTGCCTCTCGTTTTATCAGTTCTATTGCGTCTCTGACTGCTTTCTGAAATTTTTGCTTGAGCTTCATCGACTTGCGTTTCCGATGTTTTCGTTTCTGGATCAACGCTACTAACGCCTTGTGGGAAATCTCGTTCCATATTTTCTTCATTGAGCAACAGTTTTGGGGCACTTTTGATAAAAACGTGCTCCTGACTGGGTGAATGCTGTTGCCTCAAATCGGGTGATCGAGATCTAGAAATTCTGATGAAACCTCGTTTCCTTACGCGACTCGAAAGATCATCTTCTTTGACGATCGAAGATTCCGCTGACGAAGATGATTTTTCGTTTTCATATCCGGTCAAAATACCAGTAACTTGGTCAAAAGACGTTCTCGTTGGTGCTTCATTTCCAGAATCTATATCCAACGAGCTACTTAATGATGAATTGGATCGTGAAATTTCTTGGGAAACTCCCAGAGGTATCGGAGTTGGAAGTCGAACATATTCATTTACAGTCTTATCAGGGATGAGACCCTTTGCTGTGAAGCCTTCTACTTCGAGATCGTTTATTTCTTCGATTGTGACTCTTTCGTTCGAATCATTCGTTCGATCATCTTCAATGAATATCGCGGTGGTCTGATGAGTTGGAAGAACGGAAAGAAGGGTTCTCCATGCCTCGTCCTCATCATTGTTGGCAATCGATGGATCAAGGTTGGCTAGACTATGTCTGGAGTCTGTGCGCGAGGGTGATAAAAGATCACGCGTACTGCAGTCTGATAATGTTCCCCAATCAGAACCACCGGCAGACTTGAGCTCGCTTCTTACCCTTAAACTGTACTCGTGTAGATTTTCCAACTTTCTTTTAACGCTTCCGGATACAGGGATGTCACCTGAATGAGTAATGCTACAGAGAGAATCATGGAAGCTTGGAATCTCGGTCGACGGTTCGTGATACGATAAACAAGGGGTCGTTGGTCCGGTAGACGAGGATGAAACTTCGTTGGAAACTTGTTTGAGTGAAGACAAGAGTTCGAGAACGCCCACACATCCAACAAGAATCGACAGTAGAAGGCCCATTTTATAATTAACTCTGAATTAGTGAATGCAATTACTCTCCTGGTTATTTCTGCCTTCTGTTCAATGGTCTCTAAGCATTATTGTTCTTTGATACTCGTTAATAAATAACGCTACATATGCACTCCGACATGTGGCTGCGTCGCAATTAACGTTTTTTTTCTTCTTTTTATCATCAATTGGCGACTGTCTCGCAGCTGCGGATGAATTAGTCTTAAAAGGATTTCGGTATTAGGCAACAAATGGTCCGGAGTGATCCACACGAATCTCGATGACGTCAAGATGACGTACTAACACACATGCAAAGAGAGTCACAAATACGCCGGTTGACGGGAGCGTCGATTACGTAACTGAGGAGGTACACCCACACTCGTAGTTTCCCCCGTTCGACGTTGTCGTCGCGTTTATCGTTACAACATTTCGTTCGTTCGCGTTCATCCCGTGCATTCATACAACTGCCGAGACTCGTAAAGCGACAAGCACCGAGGCGGTACAACGTTGGCCCACATTTACGTTAGCGCAAAGGGAGTTATCCTTAGAGTACACATACATACGGGTTACACTTAAAACCATGTGTATTTCTATCCTTTGTGCCGTGAAGACAGATCAGTTCGTAATTATTGAATGGAAACGCCCTTTGCTATTGTCGCGCGATATTAATCGTCATCGGCAGGTAAAATGCATATGGCCGTCGAATATGCCGTCCGACGTTGAACTGGTTTCATTTTGCGCGTTAGAAAACTGCCACTACGAGCGACCCGAGCACCTAAACTGCTTGGACCTCCACACGTAGACGGTCAAAGCTTTACGAACAGTTGCAATCCACTACTATATTGCAAAAGCTTACAGTCTCAGAGGCATTGATGACGAGAGAGACAAAACCAACCGGGGCTTAAAGCTAAAGTTAGATCATATGTCCCTGGACCCCCAAATCTATATCGACTCGGTGTCCTTACTTAATGCATCTACACGCACGAGCCTAAACATATTGTATGTGACATATATCATCCATATAAATATATATTTATATGTACATTCATGTATGTACATACGTAATAGGATCGATGAGCGCCACGATAATTAACGAGTTACCCTAGACCATTTTATTTGGCAGCGCCCTCACTATTGCTATGTAACGATGTGTGTATCATATACGCACATGTAAGTTTGAGTGATCTCACGATCAACCACAAATTTTACGACAAAATGATAAATTTCCAATCTCAAGCTTACATGACTCGATGTAGACTGGCGACACGATAAATGACATCGTAACGGCGCTTATACGCTTCTTCACATCTAGGTAAAAGAATACATTTTACGATTGAGGCAAAAAACACGAGGGAAATAAGAGAGGCGGCAAAAAATTCTGGGTTCGTTCGCTTCAATCCGTTTTGGCAAACATTCTCAATCTACGCCAAGATGTTTCGCAATAGTTTGGGAATAGTTTCAAGTGCCTAGACGCTCATATGATCTCGATAGCATCAACTCAATAACGTCTATCTACTGTAGTACAGTGCATTCCACATCATTTTATGTCCTCATGGTTCAACTACTTCAGTTATGACGGACCATGGTCCATATTCGTGCGAATTATACCCAAGCCAACAACTGCCAGTCATTTAATTGCCAATGAAGCTCATATTCACTGGATGTTTGAGCTTCTAAATAAAAGCAAAAGCGAGCTATCAGTTTGACGGTCAGTAAAAAGCCTGGTACCAAGTTTTCTACGAGACAGTCAAACTATTGACAAAAATCAAAGCCACACGACATTTTTCTTTCATAACTTGGATGAAATATAATTTGGGGTTCTTTTTTTATTTTGTTCCTCTCCCAAATCGTCGTTCAGGTCAGTTGCGATGCATTTTGGAACCAAAGACTGGTTTTCAATGTACTATTCAACATTGTTAATCGGAACCGGTTGATTTGCCCTTAATAATTTAGGAATATAGGTCGAGAGAATAATATATGTTAATGGTTGATCAAAAGTCGCCGGTAAGACGATGAACGATAGCACAAAAGTCGTGGGCACCGAGAACCACGTCACTCGTTTTATTTTATTTTCGTTACCTCATCGGTTTTCGGTCCAACGTCAGAAGATTATCGTGGTCCATATTCCTGTGCTTTCTGTCTCTGCTTATCCCTCTATTCCTTCACCTTCTCTCTTTCTTTAGCAGTATGTTTTGCGCGCGGTACTAAAACATCAAGCTGACTCTCAGTTATCCTACAAGCTGGCCACGTTCCAGCCCCGAAAAATGGCGCGAGCCTCTCGCTCGAGATCACGTCGCAACCCCATCGAACACTCGATGACTTATATTTAAACCACTCTGTAGGACGAGACGAGAATATACGCGTATATTTCTCCATATTTTTTCGAATAATCTAGAGATCGAAACAGAGAGAGAGAGAGAGAAACGCAGAAAGAATGAGAGGGACAAAGAGATACAAAGGCGTAATAATACACTTTTTAATGGATGGACCGATAAACGGAAAAACATTCATAACAAATTTGATTATTCGTTTATTGACTAACTGTTCATATCCACCACATCAGTCGAGCCAACTATGCCAGATTTTTTATTCTTTTTCTGTCTCTCCTTCCGTTTCGTCTTTCGCCATGGGCAATCACCTCGCTTCCGGCGAAAATTGCCCAGCAGTTTAACCGAGGGATGCGAAATTCTCTTGCTACTGAAACTTCCACGTCTTCCCTTTGCTTATTTCACGTCTACACAAATTCGTACGAGCCTAAACACACACACGCCCATTTAGAAATACACGATCATCTTAACCGAGCGTTACTTGAGCCTAAAATAAACGTTTCGTCGACGCTCTCTATACGATGCGGGCAAAAATAAATTCGAGATGCATTTTCTTTCTCCCTCGTCGTTTCTCGTCGTCCCTTTATTCTTATGCATTTCTACATACGCAACCTCGGCCGTCTCACTCGCGGAATACTTCTCGGCAATTATTATCGCGTCTCGCGTTAGCCTCTTAGACACTTGTAGATTTACTGGAAAATGATGAACGAGCGGCGCTATCGTTCGGCTATATCGAAGGATATATTTGCTCGTGAAAACACGTAGTTGGAATTTTACTGCTCCAGACCACCCCGAAGTGTTCTTCTACTTTAATAATCGGTCACGGGTTTTATAACTTTTGAAAAACAAATAGTAAAGACTTTTTTTTCCTTTGGTACTTAATTTCATTAGGACTTCGCTTGACAAATTTCATTTTTATTATTTTCTTCCCTAATGGCGTAAAAATAGATGAAATAAGAGCATCAGAATTTTTGAATATTTGACAAATTTGTCAACGAATTGAAACATTTTTCAAACTGCATTGTTTTTCAATGGCATCCTGAATCTTCATCTATTTAATTACTTTCATTGTCGTATCACACTAATTTCCATATACAACATCTTCAACCGCTGAAATAATAACAAAGTTGCTACGTATGTTGTCCAGGTAAGCTGATAAATTGCTTTGCAAAACAAGTCACAAAAAACTTCGAGCCTGAGTTCAATACTATTTTTAGACTTGATACGGACAAAATCAAATTTTTTTTCTACTTCATGGGATTCGAGATAAGATAAAAGCAAAATTGATGGGCTGTTTTTTTTGAATGTGTCAAAATTGTTTACGCAAAAGACAAACGAGTTCATTAAGCACAAAAAAAACATATCGATGACTGACGTAGTACGAGTAAATTTCATTTCGTTTTCATATTGGTTTTGCCAAATTCGTTGTACTAATTCCGTTTCGTGACATAATCACCGGATGACCTCGCACATATTTTTTCTCAGTCTTCCCATGTGTTTGTTAGCTATTACGAGCGAACGACTCATTGGCCATTCAAATTAAAAAAAAAAAAAAAAAATGAAAATAATTTAACTGAATTAATAGATAAATCATTAATTAAAAGTATTCTGAGAGCATTTCAATCAAAGTGAAAGTGCATCTAAAAAAAGAAATTGGAATTTTTATAGAAAATGACTTATGAGTCATAATTTTTGTTAGTCTCAATCTTCGTCTTGAACGGTAAAAGATCGTTAGTCGAATTTCATTTGATTACGTCAGTTCCTTGTCCAATGAAAGTTCATTATCGCAGTACGTCGACCTTTTAAGTGTAATTTCTACTCTGACGCGAGTTCTCTCATGGCAATCATTCAAACCCATGAATAGAGAGAGCATTTCACATTACATAGTGACGAAAAACAGTAAGAGTAAGAATCTAAGAGAAAAAAGGAGTATGAAGGGTGAATGAATCTTAGTCGCGGTCAAACCTGCTCGCGTAGTAAGCGAAGAATCTGGCACTAGGAAGTGTTATGTGCTGGTCAAGAGCAAAGACCGGGTCAGAATGCGAGTCTCGTGATCGAGTAATCTGCCTTTCGATGTTTTAATGACGCGAGTGAAAAGCGTCAGCAAAATCATTTAATATTTAACGACTAGGAAATGAAAATATGACATAAAGAGAAGAAAAAAACCGCTTCGAAATAAAAAGTAAGATGAAAATATTGAGGCTCATGTTATGAAGCAACAAAAACATTTGTTTGGCCAAAAGCTGACGAGAAAAACAAATTATTTCCAACAAATCGCCAGTGGATTTATTTTTTCGTGATGAAAAAAAAATGTTTTGAATTTTTTTATCTTCATTTAAAATAAAGTTTTTAATTGAATGCATATTAAGATTGTTATTAAATCGATTTTATCATAACACGATAGTTTTCGGAAGGTTTCTCGTGCTATCAATAATCGCCTAATTGACCAATTAACTTGATTTTCAATTAATTATTAATTCATCTTTAAAATCGTGTTTTTACGCTCAAGATTCTTCATCGTACATTTTTTTTCAGCTTGATTCCCTCTTCAGAGATGAAAGACCTCTCCGGCTCTTTTGCTGGGCTCGTGTGCATCAAAGCTATAAATTATGTCGGTTCTTTTTTCTTTATTTCGTTCTTTAGTCCCTTTGAGTAGTTTCTCCAAGTGAAGAATTGAGGTAAACGATTTTTTTTGTTATTCTCATTCTCACAGCTTGGCCATCGTTTAAAAACTGAAGTAGTGTTTATTTATGGACACGTACAACGAGAGTCAGGATGCAAAATGGTGAATGGAATTCCATGCAAAAGTGCTGGCTGATGAAATATGCGAATCATTCGAACAATTAATAGATTTCTTCTCCAGCAATAGCAGAAAAGGATGAAAAAATGACGTTAGTTGGAGAATCGATAAAAAAAAAAAATAATCGATCCTAAGAGTACGTTAAACAAAAATCGATGAAGATTTAAGATTCGTGCAATCGGCAAACGTGCAACAGAATGGAATAAATAATGTTCGCACAGAACAAATTAAGGCTTCGTTCCATAAGCTCTTTTCGCACTCAATAAATCCATTTGGATTTTCTCTTCGAGATATTACGTCGAACAAGAAAAGGCTCAAAAGTTCGAAAGGTTGGTTGTGGTCATGAAGCTTAATAATTGAACCTGGTACACGGCGTTACGGTGTCAAGGTTGGAAACAAAGTCGAAACGAAAATGGAACAAACGACGAAGCGAGGCCCGATATTCTCAAGCCCGTTTCTCTCTCTTTATTTCTCTTTCTCTGCGTGGAGTGAGTTTTGTAGTTTGGGGCAAATGGTCGCGTGCAAATTCTTCTCTTTGTAACACACATTTACCAGAGGAGTCTCCTGTTTTTTTTTCCGAGCAACGCAAAGGCTTCTATATTCTTTAAGGAATTAATCAAATCTGGCACAGAGACACTTTGTCATCCCTTTCGAATTTGGGGAAGGACTTCTTGCCTGAGAATTCATGTACTGGAAGTCATAAAAAAAAAATCTATATTTATAAATAAAGTTCATGGGTATTGGGTGGAGCGAACCAGCGAGTCGTGCTAAATTATTAAGAGAATAACCATTTGGAACAATTTTCTTCTCGGGTCCCTGTGACCGAGAAACGGTCGCCGAGAAATGTCCAACACAGACATTCGCCATAAAAAAAAATACAAAAAAATTTATGGCAGAATCACGGGCGCGAAAGTACGTCGAAAATGACCGCACACGCGAAACATGAAGCAAGAAGTTCTGCTAGAAATAGACAATGTTCTAGAAAATTTATAACTCTCTCTCTCTCTCTCTCTCTCTCTTTCTCTTTTTCTCTATCTTGTTGCGTCACTTAGCGTCTCAGCGCCGTTTTGTATGGAGCTGGCATTCATCTCCTTGGGGTAGTAGTCTCGCCACAGTTGCGATCAAAACCCGCCTGGAAAATTGTTACGTTTCGCCTGTTCAGGATTAAACCATGATCAAGTTACGTAACGAGTTAAATGTCTGGTTAGTTTTTGAAAAATTGCATATAACTTGCAACTTTGTTGTTTTTTTTTTTCAGACGAACTTCGTCGCATATTCCTTTGTAATTGAGGAAATTAAATGAAAAAATCTAAACGAATACGAATGTAAATACGAAAAAACTTTCTTCTAATTCCAATCATTTGATTCCTTTATGAACAGGGTTTCCATACATGTTTCTACTTCTATTTTCTGGTTTGTAGCTCACGGTATGGGTATTTCTACATTCTATGATCAGTTTTAAAAGAAATTTCTAAAACTGTCTACTTTAGGTTCGAAGTCTGAACTCAGTCTTTTGAACCATCCAACGACAATAATTGACATGACGTCAAATAAAGTTATAGCGTAAACTATTCTTGAATAAAAACAAAGGGTCGTTCAGCAGCCATTTTAAGCGCACGCGCAGACATCGATGGTCAAGATATATTTGTCAATGTGTCGTTGACCGTTAATGCGATCTATTTTAAAAATAGATTGATGGAATGCTCACGTGCGAAAAATCGTTTGAAAAATTCTAGTAAATCATGCGAGTTACGACCTTTTGTTTGTAAGCCACTGTTACGAGCGTCCTCTACATTCATCTATGTTTTTATGTGTTTCTGTGTGCGTGTGTGTAAATAATGACACACTCGACTTACCGAAACGAAAGATCTCTTTATTTCTTTAAGCGGTTCGTGAAATTTGTTTCTTTCAAATAGATGCAATGATTTGTCTGGTGTGCTAATTCAAATTGAGGTGAGATTGAAGGAGAAAATGTTACAATTTTGTTTCGATATTTTATTCAATGGTGCAATGAGCCAAATTTATATTTATTTATTTATTTATTTGAATGCATCTGGATTTATATATACGACTCTCTCGCGACGTTAGAGAAATCATAAAACCGCTTTGGCCGTTTTTCGATGACTGACGAATGCAACGGACTTGCACGTACACTGGACATGCAACAGCCCAGTGGATAAACTTCATTTCGTCGCGACAACGTGGTGGGAGATTCGATGAGAAGTCAAAATAGATCGTTCTTAATACACAAACTCAATTCGAGGTGTCTTATAGCTGTCGATTGGGATAGGAACCAACAAATTTTCGCACTCCGTTATGTTTTCATAACCGAGCTAGGCTCCTTCGAAGCTTGGATATTTGGCCAAAGCTTCGATGTTTCGAAAAAAACAAAAAACCGCTTGACAAAGGCTTAATCATTGTGTGAAGGTCCTTTGTTCCAAATTCCTACCAATCACTGATTTGGTTTTCAAAAGATAGAATAATTACCATTATACAAAAATAATTTTGAATAAAAAGCATTTTGTCTAAGCATCTGTCAAATTGAGATGAAACTTTTTTCTCATAACTGCAATATGCCATAGATTTCCGTAAATTGTTTATAAATGATCCATAAACAGTGACATATAATCGAAAACAAACATTTTTGAGGATTTGAATGTTCTATTCTATTCTCTCTACGTGTTCGAATTGTAATCGAGGAGAATACTAAAGTCTCTATTAATTCGAACATCGACCTCATCAAACAATGCCAGCCACAAATCAAGTTCCACGTCAACGTCCACTAAAGTATCTTTCAAAACGGTGCAAGCAAAACGTTTAAGTTTTCACATTGAAGACCACGAAATCTTGAGAAGTTGCTATTTTAGGTGATGATCTAAATGAAGCCAAAATTCGGGCGTGGTTTTAAGGAGAACGAGAGGGTTAAACGCAAGCTGATTTGTCTCGTAATCTCTCGACAGCAAACTACTTTATTATTGCACATGAAATCCAAAAATATTTCGAGAATTTTGAAAACTTTTTCATTGCTTCGCATCCGTCTGGCAAGAAGAGAATTACGTTGGTCATCAAGAGCAGTGAGACACCTCAAGACACTTTGTCCAACAGATTTCAACATCTGTCCTTTTATTTATAAGCGAATAAATCATATTTTCAAAACATTTCTCATATAAGATGAAAAAATGACGAAAGGTCTTTTCAAAATTGAAATATACGAAACAAAAATTCATTAATTTTATCAAAATTTTCACGACATGCATTAAAGTTTTTTTTTTTAATTCGCGCAAAATAACGTTACTCTGTTTATGTTTTGCGAACTTGTTAAATGGATTTTATTTTATGCGCGTTTAAGAACTAAAATGACGATTGTCTGCCTCTGCACATATTTTTGGATGCATTGAAAAAGCGATTTTGTTGAAAAGCTCGAAATTTTCTTTCCATGTTCGAATTATTTTGTTAAATACAGTTCAACTAAATATAATTCAAATGCCACAAAATATATACTTTTGTGATCAAATGATTGGGTGGACCAACAAAAAAAAATGGTTTAATTAATTCAGGTCTTTCAACAAAATATTTCATCGATAACAAATAACCAAAGATTTTATAAATAGCAACAAATGTATCGTAATATGTCATAACTATACAAAATCGTGAAGTACGATGCCAGTAATATTAACGAAATCGTTTGTGGAGTATTTCAACATTGCATTTTCTTGACTTAATTCTTCATGTTTAATAATAAAATGAATTTAGTTTACACAGCTAAATGGGTGTTTCATTGAACATTTAATGTACACAAAGCTTTGTCCTTAAAACGTAAAAATCTGCATGGTCCTCATCGATTGACCGAGCAACGAATACCGTCCCACCTTGAAATAACGCACAACACATGTTTATATTTGGGTCATCGCTTTCGCGATTTTTTTTTATTTTTTATTTTTTTTTTCACGGAGAGCAATGCCATCCCGAATCGGTAGGTACGTGGATTTGTGACTATAAAAATTCCTTGCGTAAATTGCGTCGCGTGCCTTTGCCAAGAAATTCAACCTTATATCGAAGTCGTTACGACCATAAATGGGCTGGTCTTGATTTTTCAAAGACTTTGACCATCGAGGATCCATTTTTATAGATATATCGATGGTTTTAAAAACAAAAGGGCGTACGATTGAAATTTACATTTTATATATGTGTCTTTTCGTTTGCAAGAATTATTTAATGAATATGCAGTTGTAAAAAAACAAGTAAACGACGACAACGTGATCATAATTCGTATTAAAATAATGCCATTTATTTGCAAACGAAAATTGTATAATTTCCGGCTTGTTTTTAGATCTAGAGATTTTATGATTTCTTCATGAAATTCTAGCATTTTTATTTTAATTAGAAGATTCATTGAGAGAATATTAATAGTCGTCGGTAAAACAGAGCACAGCAGATAGAGCAGTTTTTTGGCAGACGGCGAGTTCTTCGCAGACATTTCAATCAATGTCTGACCAAATACCGACATTTTCTACTAACAGCTGACAAGAGCGATTCTCCTAACTTTTAGCTCAGTGTATGACAATATTTTACTGTCTATTGATAAAACAGTTATCTTCTAGTTGTGAGGAAAGAATTTAATTTTTTACTCCTGCATCGGAGAAATCGAACTGTTTGTTATGCTAAATGACTTCGTTTGCGTGAAAGTCTATTTTTTTTTTTTTTTTCACGTGTCACAGTTAATTTGTACGATTTACTTTGCCATAGGATTTCCTTCATTATTATATTTTTATGTACAAAACGTGTAGTAAAGAAAAAAATAAATAAAAACAAACAAACCTCGTCACAAGCTGCACATCTTGGTTTAAGTTGTTCGGCATAATGTCTCTCGCAATAGAGAGCATCGTCGTGTACGCAGTAGGCAAGATCGACCAGCAATTCTCGGCACTGCGTGCATTGGAAGCACGAGGGATGATATGAAAAGCCTAATTTACTCGCCGATACGACGAGACTTCCATATTTAAGGGGTTCGTGGCAAACGCCACAATTCTGAAAAAAAGTAAAAATTAAAATAAACAGAAGTATTAAAAAATATATAAAATTCCAATTTTTCTACAGAATTTTCGAGAAAAAGGTCGAAGTTTTTTTGTTTTCTTTTTCTAACGACCATACACCTACATGGCCTCTTTCGAGAATCTCTTTGACGCTGCCGATATCGAGAGCAATCTCGTTTCTCGCAGCCATAAAATCGTCTGCGCTAGCGGAATGTTGAGAATCCAGGTGTCGGCAATATGCTCTTGCCAGATCCTGCTTCGGCAACTGCGTCGCCAATTGACGATCCCTGTGACGTTCACCTGGTGTGCCGATTCTCGGCACCGATATTTCCGGCAGCATTGAAAAATATTCTTCCACCTGAAACGTTTGAAAATCAAAATAATCAATTGATTGTGATTTTTTTTTCCTGAAATTATTGTTTCATCAATGATTATCAATAGTGTTTCCATCGTAGAAAAATAAATATTTGAAAATTTTTCTTTCTAGTGCCTAATCAATTATTTTGTAACCTGATTATATTTCGTTATTACTAATGAATGATTTCCTCAAACAACAAAGTAAATTTAATATTTTTTACTCCTTGATTGATTCATTATTATTTTTTAAATCAATTTCTTTATCTCCGTTTTCGATGCTTCTTGTATCCTGTCAAGGGCCATTTTATAATTTTATTTTATAATTTTACAAAAATTCAATTATTGTTTTTCCGTTACGATTTCACTCGTTGAAATTGTGAAATGAATAAATCGAATATTTTTGATTCTGTGTTTAAATCAAATGTTTAAACAAGTGAGAAAAAAAATGGTTCTTGACGCATCAACATCATATGTAGATGCGTTCAGTGAACCCTCTAGTACCTTAAGTGGATAACACTGCATTTATATGGCATATGTATAGTAAGGCAGAACTCGATGAGGTTATGCAGAAAACCAGTAGCTCATCTCAGGGTATTTATCTTACACGCCGAAGGAGAGCTTTAATCGAATATTGCGAGCGTAAATACCACATCGTTTCTCATCGTTTTGCCAAACGTTATGTCCCGAGATCCACCCACTGGCCAAGCGGTTATACGAGTGCATAAACTCGTAAAACCAGCGGGTGGAGAATTTATCATACAGAGTAAAAGCTCATGTACATTATTGCTCAAAAGTATTTCTTCCGATCAAGCCTTAAAAAACCTTAAAGTTTTTTAACAACAATTTATAAAAAATAATTTCTCAATCGGATTATGATAATAATCTTGTTTCGATGAATATTACTGCTTTAGACAGAAACTTAAATCATTGTAGAGAATTGTGTTGGTTCAATAGTTTTAATCTTAAGATAGCAGTTTCGTTACAGTTCCGATCAAAAATGATAGTATTGAAGTTCGTATCGTTGAAACGCCATGAAAAATATTCGTTTTATTGATTATTTTAAACAAAAAATCCAATCGTCGCATTTTTTTTTGCAGAATTTGTGTTCAGGGCCAAAAGAAATTTTTGATCGTCAATATCTCGAATACAGGATGATCAATGCTTTTGAAATTTTTAACCTAGTTTCATAATAGTGCTCTGAATTTATCCTAATAATTGATTCGAAAAAATTTGTACAAAAAAGCTTTGGCGAGATGACGACCTTAAAGAAACCAACTGTAGGCTAAACAAATACTTTTGAGTTGTAACGTAGATGTAAAAAATGAATAAAAAATTTGAAAAAAAATAATAATAAAAAAAAAATACATCAAGAGAAAAAGTGCAGAGGTTTGGCATTAAATCGTGTTTGTAACCGTTCGTGGTTTTCTCGTAGTCGCACATATGCTCATATATATCCTCTCCACGACGTAAGTTATGACAGACTTTCTGGAAATATTGAGGCAGGGGCATCCTGCCAAGCTCGTAGAGTTGCTGACATAGTGTGTGGTTCTGTCCTATGTTACTACCGTATGTTTTACATAACTTACTCGTCAAATATAAATATGAATATTCCTATACATATATTTTCAACTAACAAAAGGATGTACGACACGTCACTTTCCGTGCTAAATCGTTTTTACGTGTGTGCACAGTAAGGGTGGCCAGAGATCGACGTCGTATCATGAATTTAATACTCGAAGCTTTTAGCTTATTGAGTTATGAGATAAATAAAAAAACGACTTTAAAAGTAACATCTTATCCTCGATTTTATTAGTATTTTGTCCTAGTTTGAAATATGGGGAAATGAACAGTTCATGTTTAAATACATAAGAATGGTCGAAGGTAAAGACTCATCTGGTCCCATTCATTCTTTTGATAAAATAATATTTTCAACGTAGAAGATTATTCCAATTAATAAAAGAAACACTAAATTAGCTAATCTCTTTGCTTAGGTCGTGCAGTTATAAAGTAAATCAGATTTTTCGTTCTTTTGATCTTCTTGATCTTTGATACATGTGATCAATCTAACCTGCCACGTGTGTTTTATGTTTTTTTTTCGTGATTTTTTCTTGGCTCGCGTGCATCGAACATAAACCACATGTGTTAGTAGCATATACACAGTTTGAAAGGATTACAAATCGCGAAACATCGGAGGAAGTTCCATCAATCATGATAGATTTCGAACCACCCGTGAAACCGCATAATATTTACGGCAACAAAATTGGCAACTTGATGCAGATCGATCCATTAGTAAATTTAGACATTTTTCGACTTATTTTTAGCTGAGATTTCGGGATTTTCATATTTGGAATCTGGACTGAATGTTATGATAAATAATGTTAACAAAATTCTGTTGTTTCCTCCAGAAACTTGTCCGCATGATTAATTAGCGAAAAGGACGTTTTTGGGTTGGAATTGTTATTAACATCAACAAATATACTTTACCTTGCTTGGTGGTAGTCCAGGTGGCGCCCAAGTTAAGCCTCGATCCCTTGGATCAAAACCGACATAGTTATTGGGACCTTCGCCCTTGAGTCCAAGTCTTGCTCTCACCGAAACCCATTCTTCGTGACAGACGTCGTGAGCTTCTCTTGGACATTTACAGCTTGTGCAGTTTTTTCTGAAATAATAAAAAAAAATTCTAATTATTAGAAATAAAAAATAAACTTTGTGCTGATTTTATTGTAAGGGAACTTGGATGCCATTGAAGATAAATCGTTTAAACAATTCCGAAGAAAAACAGAGCATTACGGTACAGTCACCAAAGATTGAAAGACTTTTATGAACATACAGATATGCGGAGTACGAAGGAATAAATATTTACACTTTCACCCCAAACACGTAGACTTTTCTCATTAAAACGTCGAGAGAAATCATCGTCTCGTGTACCGCAAGCGCATGTGAGATTTAATAAGATTTTTTATGACTAACCTACGAGTGGCTCGTAGAGTGTTTACCCCTTGCTATAAAATCGTGATTAAATTTTCTTGCAACTGACAGAAAAAGTAAAAATGTATCACATACTCGTTATACATTTTGTAAAAAGTACATCTTTCATTCTTACACTTGTTAAAATAATCAAAAGATCCGAAAATATTTATTCCTCGACTGAATTTACTTTGATATCGCTTCTGAACATCTTGTTAATCTTGTGCTTTAGTGTACGACAGTTAATGGGATCTACACATCTCGTATGTATATGAGTCGATCGTATAATCAGTGAGATGCATTTATGGCAGACATTTATTGTGATTCTACACCACACCCTTCCGGATGTCAGCCTCAAGGCTTGCCAGCTCCTCTCTTTTCTGACCCTTTAGTATTAATGCCAAGGGGTGCCAGGTTTCTCACTTTTTTTTCACCCTTCTTGCGTAGCGTGGAACTTTTTTCGTCGTCATTTTACGCCATTCGTTTTGCTCTTTGGCATATCAGGCTGAATGATCGTTCGAACAGATAGTCTCAAAGTACTTTTTTTTTAAACACATACTTCAAACACACTTTTTACCTTATCTACGAAAAATAATCACGAACATAACAATAATAATGCAATGATGCTTCTGATATATTAAATACATTTAAAAAAATGACGATGATTACAAAATAATTGATTTTTCAGATGTAAATGAGGTACTCAACGGGAGGAATTTCGATATATTTTAAAATTTTTATAACGTATTTCACGAATTAAATCATGCTCCGAAATATCGAAACCAAAAATTTATAATCCAAATTGACGAATGAAAAAAATTAAGAAAATTAAACAAATGTTTTAATTCTGGGTCACAGTTGTGCAACATAATCTCCTCAAACGTTGAATTCGTCACATTTTTGTTTACAAGACTCTACAAATAAAAAACGAGACTCGGAAGTATTGCTGAATCGATTAGTCGGCCAAGGTTTATCCATATGTGAACACGTGACGAGAGGTTGGGAGGAAAATTGAAAACCAACATTTGTTCGTGTTTACTAATAGATGGAGGGTCAAGATGAGATTAGGCATGTCAGTCAATATTGCGGGATCGTTATAACTTGGCATGTTCTCCGTGTTATTTTTGACTGTCAAAAATTCGTTCGACTGACGTTCCATTAAATAAATGAAAAAAACTTGCGCAGATGGGCGCAAAACTGGTTTACGTAAACATTGTTTAATAATGAGAGCATGATTAAAAATTCTTTGAATACAAATAAAAGAAATCACAAAAAATCAAATCAATTTTTCTTGATTCCAACTCACTTCGAATTAAGCAAATGAATGATTCCTCTTAAAAAACGAAAAAAACAAACAGCGAAGAGAAAAGAGTGACACAGAAGTCGAGTTATACAATCGGAAATATTCAGCCTTTGATATCGTGTCGGTGAGGCAGTTGCGGAGTTAAATCTTAGTGAGATTCGAGCTCATAGAGGAAGTCGTGCATTGTAATAGCGAGAAAAAGTGCGAGACAGATATAGAAGGGGAAAGAGAAAAAGAGAAACCAAGAAAGAGAGAGAGAGAGACAGACAGACAGACAGATAGGAATAAGTTGGTGTGAAAATCACGCAATGATTGCTTAATAGCAGGAAAGTTGAGAGGAATTTTCAAAATGGAATCAAAATGATTATGAATCGCAAGAGAGATGCGTTGAAACGTTAATTGTCGAAGAATTGCTCGTTAGACAATTAACTCGTGTGTTCACGCGTCAAAACATGGTGTACACACGATAATTGCGATACGTCACGCATCGCTCGCCACGAAACGTTTAATGTGAAAATAATTTCAAGCCAAACGAGATATGCGAAGGTGCGATGAGAATAAATGAAACATGCGTGTTGGCATGGAATACAGGGTTCAGTCCAAAGCAGGGAAAAATAAAACAACCCTCCAAATTTGATCCTATTGCTTATTGCTTTTAAACTTATTCCAACTATGAACATTCTATAAAAGATTTATTTTTCATGATCCTGACATGCTTTCAGTTATTTGATGTCATTTGATAGTATGAAACATATCACGTGATGTACCCCTAAGTAATTCTCCCTTATTTTCAAATTCCCACTAGCACACAAGGGTGAGTTTGAAGGGTAAGGTGCACAAACGCAAAGGGAGCTGCAAAAGGGATAGTCCAGTAAATAATCAAGCCTAATTGTCACGACATTCAATATAATGTGCATTGTGACCATCCAATATGTTTCGACTATACAAGACACTCATTTAATTAATATTTCTGTCGATTGATGGACTGATAATGAAAAACTAATTATCATTTATCAAATCCCTTGTTGATGGTTCAAAATTGTAGGTGATTCGAATGATTTCCACCATCTTTAACCCTAGAACCCCACAATCAATTTTTTCGGATGCAAACCATGCACTGCAGAAATTAAATACCCAAATCTTTCTCTTCATAAAATATTCTTCGTATGCGATAATCGAGTTTAATTTACATCATTCTCTTGGTTTTTTCATAACGAACAGAATGAAGTAAAAAACAAGAAGAAGTTTTGTAGAAATGTAAAAAATGTGAAATCAGAACGCAATGATAATGAACATTTTTTGTTTACTAGTACATGGCCACGTTACTTTTCAAACTGGTGTGAATATGGCGCTTTTTTTCAACTGCGTACGCATTCTCCTGACGTTCCAAGTGTTTCTGATTAGCCGTGTATAATTCGCTTTAGTGCACATCACGTGCTCCATTCTCAGGTAGAAAAAACTCTTGCATACCGCACGGGTTTTTCGAGCCCACACGATATTTCATTTCGCAACTTGACAATCTTCGTTGTCGTATGTGGGTGACATGCAATATTGTCGAATGAAATTTATTGCGACGGTTTTTACCAAACGCTGTTTACTTGTCTATGCATCAATTCATTTATTCATGACTTTACTTGATTATTTATTAAATTTGTTACGTTCAAATGAAAATTTAAAAAACGTTTTCCTGATTTTCCGAATAAGTCAATCTGGTAGTTGAACTTTATTATTTCTGGAAGCCGAGAATTTCATGGGAGAATGTATAATATTTATCAGCAACAGAAACTGGCATAGAGTATGAGAAAACAAAGGACATTAGTTCACAGACTAATTTATTTTCTATGACGTTTACTTATGGTTACAATTAATGAAGAATCGATAAAGCGTTATAAAATATCATGGGAAGATCCAAATAATTGCGAGCTTTATAAGCGGAGGACCAAACGTATTTTGGAAACAGGGGAGAAATATTTTCCCGAGAATAACAAAAAGATAACCTCGGAAGCATCGACAACGAAAGAAAGGATAAAAAAAGATTACGGAATCGTCCCGATTTACAATTAAAAACTGTATGGATCCTTTTAAGGGAAGCGCGCACCGCGAAAACTTCAAGGTCTATGCGTATGAATATGTTTAAATGTTTACACGAGTTGCTGCATTTGCTGTGCATATGCGAGAGGAAGCACAACACGACCAACATTATTTTACTGGATGCTAAATGAGGGTAATAAGATTTGCAACCGGTCGAGGTGAGGCTGAGAAATAATCGTGACGACCCAGACCTCATTTTCGACCGATACATTTTCATTTCAACGGGTTGATCAAACCGATACTGTTAAAATGCGATCGAAAGAGTATAATATTTTTCTTTTCTGCAGCCTTTTTATCGGTCGGTATTAAATTCGTGGCTGCAATTAAAATTCAAAACACTTCCGAATCGGTTCGTGAGTTTTTATAAAGTGCGTTTGTATTTTAAAAGCAATCGTTAATTTAGTTGACGACGGTTCATGGAGAATGGTTAATTATATTTGTTTTAAATCTGACACAGGAGTTTATAATTGCTAATTCATTTTTATTGAATGGGAAGCAACAGGTAGAAGCGATAACTTTTTCAAGATAAAGAAATCCACACAACCAAACGGATCGTTTTAAAAAATGCATACAAAAACCTCATTTGATGCAACGAATATGCAAATGCTGTAAAAACGGAAAAGTAAGTTGGCAACCATTCGAAATAATTCGAAAATATGAATGGCCAAACACACAAAAACAAAAAATAACACAAAAGCTTAGGTTACATGTTTACCTAACTATCAGCTCGAAGAGCTCGAACTGATCGAAGACTTTACAGTAGAGATGAAGAACTCTGACGCAAGCCCATTTCATGCCAGGCCATGGGGCAAGGCTGAGATCAAGACCATCCTCGAGAGGACATTTGCCAATGGCGAAGCTTCTCTTCAACTCTGCACCAGATATCGTTGGATAGCGGTGTTTTCGATCTAGCATAGGATTTCTACGTCCACGAGATTGTAATTCACCATTACCGCTAACACTTAGACAACCTTTTATTTCTGCACCCGAGAGAGTTGAGTATCTCTCGCGTCGATCGAGCGACGAAGTTTTTCTATAAAAGTCTTTTTCCGAGACGGAGGGGCATCTTGTGCGGATTGCTTCCCGAAACGGTGGACTGACGGGACGTTTCTTTGGCTCGGGTATCTTCACCCGGATGCCTTGAGGTTCGGCGCCTGGTTCAGGAACGCATGACACCCTGACCTCCATCTTCTGTCCCTCTTGAGTAGGACCCTTGGGACTCATTCTCGAGGTTGCGACTGATGCCAACAGGATGGGCGTCGTATGACGCCTTTGGAGTCGGCTGTTCAGTGTGATGAGGCTTGACCAGCTGTTCACGTCATTTTATCGGGTTCGTTGTCATTAACTGTCTAGAATTGCCGATATTACGGATGAAAGTTCGTGTTTCATGTTGAACGATCGTACAAATCTTAGTCACACTTCTAGAGGCTTTAACACTCGTGCATTGAATGTCTTGAGGGGACCACTTTTATCTCAATATTATTCACGTCACTAAATTCTCTAAATGCAACGATATAACTAGAGCAACCGAAGCCACAAGTTCCGAGGATCAACGTGTGATTTAACGATGCTCACTGCTGCTTGGTAATTCGTTTTAGTGTATAAACAAGAAATTATCGTGTACAGTATGTGATTCACGTGGTACGCCGAGCTGACGGAGATGATGTCTTGCACACAAATGTCTCGGTTAAGAAACTTCCGAGCCCTACATACCACACATCAGTCTCCTCATATATACACAAACTTACATACACACGCGTATTTCTTCCAAGTCCGTTTCTACGACTTCGCAATGGTAGTTGTTTCCGTTTGTTTTACTCTTGTCTGGGACGCCCGATTCGTTACACTTCCGCGATGCGATTATCGACCCAGTGCCATCTGTTGCAATCACTGTGGACCTGTTTTAGTTTAAATTTTTTTGTTTTTTTTTTTTCGAATTTTTATACTGTTTGACTTCGTACAACTCCATAGGAAGTTACAAAGTGTTATAGACAATTTGTTAAATGATTATATCGAAGTATTTGCGAATAGGGAGTGAACTGAGAAGAAAAGGACAATAATGGAAATCGGATGATCGTAAACTAGGTGGGATTTTCTTTGTTTTTCAATATAGACTGATGGAATAAAAATCTACAAATGTTAGCTTCGTTTAGCCCGACACACCTATAAATTTCTCGTAAAAATGGAGTGACGATAGATAAAAATAGATTAAAGTGGAAATCCTCCTATCCGAGTACAATCGTTCTTTTCTCTGTGTTTTTTATCTCTGATTCCCTGCCACTCGCTTCCCTTCTTACGTGTGTTTCATGATCTCACTTTCTGTGGGCCGACCTCGCTCATTTTTTTGTCCGTCTTCCTATATATACACACATTTATACATACAAATATAAATATATAACCGCAAAAGGCTCGACAGGTTCTTCACGAAAGTGCCGCGTCTTCAGGGTCGAGTCAATAAAGTTGGAGTGCATTACGTTGTTGCCAAAGATATTGATACGATAAATCTGATTGAACTCGATAATGACGAGGATCTCGCGTTCATTATGCTTTCTCTATACTTTCGTATTTGATACTTTGGGAATAAAGAAAATCAAAAAGGCAGACACTCTTCAGCTGTCCAGTGACTCATCAAGATATCAATTGTCCAAGTTTCTTTAATTATCTTTCGTTCTAACGAGGCTGAAATCATTTCTATCTTTATAATCGTTTAGCTTCGCAAATTAATTATTAAATGCTGAATATTTTTATCAAAAATATATTAACCAATGGATGGAAAAAATATATATATATTTCTAAATACAAAGGCAATAAAAATTTGCAAGTGAAAAAATTACGCAGGTGTTATCGAAAGAGGTCACATTACTCCTACGGATACACTAACTCATATTGTCTACTTGCGATCCTATATAAACATATTCATATATATTCATAATACACTCATGTGTATGCATATATATATATACTTAGTTTGATACAACGTACAAAGCTTATGTGTACAGGACGATCGCGGTAGCTCGAGAGAGCTAATGGCTATTAATTAGATAAATGGTCGCTGTATCAAGAGACGGTAATGGTCACCGTTTAAAATAGCAGTCCCGGGATTAAGCGCAATTTCGAGTTAATCTATTTACGTCCGTGTACTAAAGGTGAATATTTGTGTATATGTGTAAAATATAACGACGTCATATTTCCCTATTTCACGTGTTGTACAGCGAGATAGATTAGCGTCTATCCGAGTCAACCAAATCCGTCATTTAGAAATAAATTGCATCTTCGAAAAGCGTAATGAACGAGGACAGTGGTAATGATGATGATGATGATAATAATAATGATACAAATTTATTGTTATTATATCGTGAATCATTAAATATGACGAAATGACCGGGTTAAAATGAATAAAAATATATAAAAAGTTCCATGCAAAAACCATGAAGCTTTCGTGTTTCACATTTTGACAAGAATCACGTAACAAAAACGAAAAATAAACTTCGATCCTTTGAATAAAATTTTGTAAAAAACACTTCAACAACAAATACTTCAACTCGCCACCGGTAATGATAAAATAAGCCTCACTTCACCTTCGTTTTTATCGATTTAAACCGGTCGAGAGATTAATAAAAAAAATTCACAATCGGTTGATCTTAGTCGCACGATGATAATTTGTTCGAGGATAAACTCTCGCGTCGAGTTGTCAAATAAAGGGCCATCTAAAGTTTTTAATGGAATATGAAATTTGACGTATGGAAGGTTAAAATAAAGAGGGAGAATGAGAGGGACAGACCGAGAGAGAGTAAAGAACTCGGGTCTGTTGATGATCAGCGTTCGCGCAATAGTGCATCCGCAGAAGGAGCATACTTCAAACTGGCGCCACGCGGTTCGTCAGACAGGCAGAGTAGGTAGAGTCTTCGTTAATGTACATTCTATACATATATATACGGATGTATATACGTATAGAATGTATGAGAAAAACACACTCGCTGTACGAGCAACGAAGAACGAAGAAAATGTTGACGCGCATGCGCACCCGTTATACGACCTGTGTCATCCGCAAAAGCTCAACGAAAAGCTCAGCGTAGCGTGCGCGCGTGCTACATCCCCTCCACTAATTTCAAACTTTAACGAACCCACGAGATGTTGAAGAAAGACGAGGAAGAAGGAAACATCGAAGAGAAATATGACGCAAAGATATCGTCCAACTATCACTACTATATGCGTCGAGATGCTGCTTAGACGTTGTCACATTGACGGGGTCTTTTTCGACTCTATCCTTTGGGATAATTAACGTCAAAAACAAAAATACGTGAGAAAGCTTGCTTCAAAGACCAGAGTCTAATAAATTCTTTCTTTTTATTCCAGCCACACTTTTTGGATCCATGATTCGATTGAATAATGTTATTTTAACAGTGAACCCGGCTCGAAATTTCCATTGTCAATTTTTTTTTTTCAACGAATAGAGTTATTATCAAATTTTAATGATTTTCGAGGCGGTTTCTTAATAAAAACAAAATATTATTTTGGAAATAAAGTGGAGGCTGTAATAACTTTAAAATTCTCGTTTATGGCAAGATTTCTTTTGATTTCTAGGAAATAAAGTTTCCGTCACCGAATGACTCATCACACAAATCTTGGAAAACACTTTACACTGATCTATGGCACATTCTTGTTCTTTCATTACACGTGGACAAGTTTTATGAAAATTTCATGATTTCTTTGATAATTTCATCTTGTTCTTGATACATCGATAAACGATCGATTGCTGTTCACTTGTATTACTTTCTTCCATGCGTTATCAATATGATATTATCGTTAATGTCATTGCTGTTTGATATTTCATCGTTTTGTATTTTGATCCGAATCCCTTTATAAATAAAATCTACAATCTGTACTTTTTCAGATCGATTTAAAAAAAATGTCGTGCACTGTGTTTTTTCTTGTTGGCATCTCGTCAAAAACGAATTTGAGTCCCTATCGATATTTTTATGAATCAGTTGTGATATCTTTGTAAAAAAAATCGACGCGAGTTTTCAATTTCAAATTTTCTTTTTTTTTTTAAGGACAAACCATAAATAACGAATATTTCAAATGATTTTTTCATTAACTTCATGAAACTCTGCCTGGAATATCAAGTTAAAGAGTCGACCTGAAGAGGTGACATCAGGTAACTATTCGCGGAAACTTTCCACGTCTTCGAAATACACGGTGATAAAGGCAAATTGAAGAAAATCGTTGATATGGCAAAAACGAAAATGCATACGAAACACGACACCGTTGTGTAGACCGGCAAAAAATGACGAATGAAAACTACGTAAACAAAAATAAAACAAGAAATAATAATTTACAAAAAGTCGCGGTATATACAGTCCAGCCGGACAGCATCGCTCTCATTCGCTGTCCCTGTCTCTCTAATTTCATTAGTACACGTGTCAACGAGAAATGGTAACGAGATGCGACCTTGGCCGTGCAACTAGCTCGTTGCAACTTGTCACTCATCAACTCGGAGCTTGGCCGTTCTTTTAATAGCCAGAGAAACATTTAACGTGAGTCTTAGGTTTCGATACTCACAGGCTATCGACTCTGAGCATATACGAAAAGCCACAAATTTACGCGTTCAACTTCAGCACTGTTGCTACGTCATTGGATTTGTTAACGAGACGAACGAGTACTAACGAATGTATAGAAAACCCGTTGAAAACTCGAGCAATAACTGAGAAAGAATGAGCTCCATCGCATGAGTTATACCACAGGAACCCTCGCTGAGAAAGCGTTTTGGCAGCGTCCTCACCTTTGCTGCGTTTTCTCACATTTCACCTAATAATCTTTATATTTATACGTTATCACGGTGCGTGCACACAAGCTCGAATTCACAAGCAAATTTTCGCGATGACGCAGCTAATATATATCGAAATATATTTACCTACAAGTTCGCGTGCTTGTTTGAATGCGTATAGATAGAAATCTGACGCGTGCAGGTAGGTGAACGTTCTTCACTTGCTACCCTGCAATTTGCCACAAAATTTCGAACTTTGATCAGGAGAAACGTGTCTTTTTATTTTCGATTCTCTTTGTTTGGTTTATAAATATTCATTTTGCTTTGCCTCGATATAAATAACTGTTGCAGTGGACGAAAATAATTAGCAATTCTTTCGCAAGACTGTCCTTTCCTCAGCGGATATATATTTTTTTGGAACTGGTTATTATTGACGATTGAAAAAAATGTGATGAAAAGAGAGATTTTGGCTGAGCTTCTTGCAACCAATGGGAAGAAAATATACTGTCAATTGACTGGATCAAGTGAATTTCTTGACTTTTATTTTTTATATAACGTGGATTTGCTCTTCCATCAAAGAAACAGCTTCTTAATGGCCACACGTCTCTGAAGTTTTTCTTAAATCCCTTATTTTTATTTCGGGACCTTTACGGTGTACCCTCATATTTTTTCAAGCATATATACTCGGTTCCCTCCAAGAAGAGGTATTAAACTAACAAACGTCGGTTTCACCTTGGCAGTGAAAAGTCTCTCATGCATTTTCCACTAATCCAGTACCGAATGATTTAATGATCATTGTATGTTCGTTTTAAGATGCGAAGAGGCGTTCTCTCCAGGAGTTTATTGAATGTCAGAAAAAGAGGGAATACTCTTAAGAAATTTAAGTGTCAAATGAGCTTTTTCTTGAGAGAAGGAATCCCGAGAAAGAGGCAAAAAAAGAAGATTTATTTTTGGTACAGAGTTTAAGTCAATTTATCTATTTTGATGTTCGTTATTTACGTAAAAATTGCTAAAAACCGAATGTTATTTAATTTCACTTTGCTGATAATATCACGACCGCTTCGTAACGGAGTTGAAAGAATTCATAAAATAAATTTATATTTAGAGCAATTAATCAAGCCTTGCACGAGATTGAGAACGAGAGATAAAAACATTTACGAAATATGCGAATAAATTGTAGTTGAAAAAGAGATTTGTAGTAGATTTTCAAGATTTTCACAAGTCTTGACCTCGGCACACATAACTCAACGAAGTTTTCAAATTTGAAGTTGTACAAAAAATAGTGTTAGATCACATTGAAATCATAAAACCACGTCCGGTTGATAAAAATGTTTTAAAAATACTTTCGAACGAACGTATTTCATTTGATAAAAAAGTTTATAAAGTTATGTATTTTTTTTATCTTTGAAGAAAGATTGAAAAAGCAAAGCGTACTTCGGAGACTCCCTTCAAAAAGATCTTGCCACTCGCATCTGCAATTGGGATAAAAAAAGAAAAACGAATGAATGAAAAAGAGGATTTTGCTTGAGCCTGAAATTCGTCAATCGCCGAACTCATTAATTAATCCAAAACGTTTGAAATATCGTTATTTCAAACATGAGATTTATAATGTGAGAATGGTCTGTAATTTGTTCATGATTGAAGATTTTTTGGAATTTTTTTCAATGACCAGACTGCAGAGAGGATAAATTTTTTATAACGATCCTAAAATGTTAGCTCGAATGTTCTGCTGACGAGTGGCTTTCGTAGCTCAGATGTAGCTCAGATGAGCCGGAAATTAGAGAGAATTTCTTTCTCTCTGTTTTTTCATAGCAAACAGTTTATACAGACACGCCTTATTAGGAGAGCGTCGAGAGAAGGGATCACGCGTTCGACATTAATCAGAAAAGGCACACTCACTTCCATTGCCTCTAGAAACGCGATGTGATTCCTTACATGGCACACTCTCTGCTATAGATATAACGACGTTTAATCCATGAAGGAACCAATTCAAGGATCCAACAATGGTTTATACATTCACGTACGTCTCGAAAGCCCACAAGGAACAACGATGTCTCCTCATTTCTTTCATTTCAGCCTCTTGTTACTCCGAATTGCCGAATAGCATTTCCTATTTTATTTCCCACTCTGTCGTCAATAATAATACAAATAGTTGACGAAGGGGAAATCGAAAGGGCATCTGGGATTTTACCTCCCGAAGTTATCGGCTCGCAGTCCTTTATTTCTCCACGTGATGGCCCCCTCAACAAAAACAATGGCTACAACTATGACGTCTCTTCCCAAGTGACCGATCGCTTATATCCTTCGTTATCTCACATCCAAGAAGATATCAATAACGATGTCTAGCTGCTAAAAAAGAAACGTGCAGAGAAAGAGACGAACAAATTCTTCCTATACGTATAAATCTCGGATCAGGAAATAATCCTCGACTTCTTCATATTTTCATTCTGAGATTTCAATGTGTATGTTTTTGACGGGACTAACGCCTAAGAAATTTAACCATTTGATCCTTACACTCACTAATTACGAGTCTGAACTCGAAACTTTGAAACATGAAATTAATTGATAAATCATTTTCTAAAACAAAAACTGCCAAAGTACAAATTTTGAGGAAATTCTATAAAATTCTTTGAAATGTATTTGAGCAGTACGAAACCGACGACAATTTTCAATGGATAAGATTTCATCGAATCTTTTGCAGTTGAAAAATTCTCAATTTATTTACTATCGTTAACGAATGTTGAATTTGTTGTGTGCCGTTGAATGACCCATATGACGTCGTGATTCTGTATGATCGTATAATGTTTGTGTTATTATAAACCGACAGCAATCCTATGATTCATACTGTGGCTAGAAAGAAAGAGTGAGAAAAAAAATAAGAGAAAGAGAGAAAGAGCGAGAAAGAAATAGGGAGTGAAAGAAAGAAAGAAAACGCGTCGACATCCTTGAACCGCTGCGAGCATCGACATATGACGTGTACTTATATAGAGAACGGGAGACACGATAATCGGTATCGTACGCCCGTGCGATTATCTCTATAAATATACATTTATATATACAATTGTGTACAGAGCCATGTATATGTGCATTTATATATGTATAACGATGCCGTTGGTTCGACCTCGATCTTTCACCATTCCGCATTGCTGTAGCAATACCCTATTCGCAAATTAAAAAAATTTTAAATAAGAAAATAAAATGAACCGACACTGTCCATATCTCCATCTGGAATGTTTCTTAATCGAAGAGTCTCAATTGGCGTAGGAAAAAAAAAACAATGATTATATTTTCGCAGCGGTCGTGTCTCTCAACTCGACGAGTCTAAATCGTCGAGTTCACATTGAGACCTTAACCTAATTGTTAGTCTTTCTCGGCACCTCTCACGAGAAGAATAAGGATTGAAATAGATTAGTTGGGAGAATCGAAAAATTGGTTTGGTCAACAAATCACAAGCTTCGTTTTACTCGGTCTCAGTTCACTCAACTGTAACTTGTCACCAATAATATTCTGCTCCTCAATTTGACTCAGCTGTGTATCCGTTTTTGTAATAATTCAACTTTTTTGTAAAATTGTTTCGTGATATTCGAAATAATGAAACTGAATAATTAATCAAATTCAGATCCCAAAATGGAAAGATTCAAAACACTCGAAGCGATTAATTGGTTTTAAATGTTTGCAATTTGGAATCAGGTGAATTTTTTCAAGACTATCAATATGAGTAATGAAATGAATATTTGAGGGTTTTTGGTTTTAGTAGATTTAAACATTCCCAACGAGGAAAATTGTGCGCTCTCATTAATGTGGATTAGCTTAGAATCGTTATTTTTTCAACTTTTATAACTTTGAAATTATTTTATAACTCGTGTTATTTGCAGATCCTTACACGCACGATGATCCATCGCATACTTGACGAGAGTTACAAGCGTCACCCTGGAGGTCTGATGGACTGAGAATTTCGGTAGTTGCTATTGGGGAGACACCGGATTCGCGAACCGAGGCCAAACGTCGGGGGCCACGTCGTCTCATCGCGAAATTTCTTTCTCTCGATGGGAAGCGTGGAGTCTTCTTTTTCGCCTCGGTGACTTCCTTGACCGACAAACTATCGTCCCGAACCATGATTATATCACTCGTCGACTTTGACCGAAAATTTCAATGTTAATTATAATTATTGTCCCGACAATAATCCTTCGAAATGTGTAACTTGTTGAAACGATTTCCCGAACGTTAAAAGTCTGGAAAGTCTCGATGAAATCTTGAATTTTTCTGTGACGTCCAGAGATCTTCGAAAACTGAATTATTAAACACGAACAAAGGAGTTAATTGATCAGCGAAAGAACGCTCGGGTTCACGTTTTTTTCAATGGCTACACCACGTGTACACAGGCCTCGGTAAATTCCGTCACTAGAAGGAAAATCCAATTGAGGCTATTGAATTAGACAAACGAACTAGAGAATAGTCCACATCATTCTTGGATGTTCGAACAAACGATCGTCACTTTTTGGTTCAAACAGAAATCGGCTATATTCGTGTTGAGTTATTATATTTTTGTCTAAAGTTCAAAATTTTAAGATTCCTAATTCTTATTACAAACGTCCACGGAATATTGACTCGTTTTCAACGATTGCTCAACTCGGGGAAGACTCAAGTGTCCGGTCTCGTAACGAAGAATCGTTGTCGCTGTAACTGTGCCGGACATAAATTATCGTGATGAGTCTCTTGTCTCGATAGCGCAGGCGCTGACCAACATTTATTATATGTGCGCGTATATTAAATTCAGTGTATACCGATCGTTCGCAAGGAATACAAACTACCGATTACGTGAAGTCCCACCGAGTCGGTTTCACAAACGAGAGTTTGTAACTGGCGCTACTCTTTTGTCCTCCCTTTTTTCTTTTGTCCCCTGATTTGGTACCACGCACGTGTGATCATTAACTAAAGTGCAATACCGATATATATACAAGACAAAAATCCATGAAGAATCGCCGACATCGCATGTGCCTCCAATTTTTTCAACAGTTCAAAACGCACGTCGATGATGGGCTCTTCGACCTTCGATCGGTACACGCTTTTTATTACGAAGCCATGAATGTCCGGAACAAGGCCTTCATATTATCAACGTACAAAGTTTTTTTTTCAAGATTGGTCAACAGAAAACTAATTTATTCAAAAATAAAGTGAAAGAGAGAGATAGAAAGAGACTGAAGGCAAACAGAAGACTGTTGACACTTTTAGCTTCGCAATCAACACGATTTTCTGATGTATTTAAATGGCAAAAAAATGGTTTTTCTTCAATGCCTTTTCTTCAAATGATTCGTCACCGTATTAATCTTTATCTCAATTATTCATAAATTTGAGAGTTTCGATTATTTCTCCATCAGCAGCTGGGGCTGATGACAAATAAACGTCGAAGACACAATTCGAAAGGAAATCTTCACTTTATGACGAAAGATTTATAAGTCTCGATGTACGTTGTACAAAAAAAATGACAGAATGATGTTGTTGATCATCAATGACGACCACGAGCGCGACGACACGCGACGACGTCGAAGGACGCGACAGTTGAGCGCAATTCCGTTCTACAGCACTTTCTCCTTCATTACAATGGCAACACCGAACAGAGAAATTCCCGAGTCACTATGCACTTTTCAAGTTTTCCGATGATGTTTCGTCAATTCTGGACAAACGATATGATGCAGAATCGGTTTTATTGGAGATGGAAAAACTGTTGATCGGTTAGTTACGACTGACGCTTGGATTTCTCTTGTAGAGAACTGTAAGACAACTTACAGATGACTGTCGTATGTCCAACATAACGATCGACAACGTAGCATGGATTGTCGAGAGCCGCGAGAAGACCCCGACACACCGATAATACTCTCTCACTCTCTTTCTCTCTCTCTCTCGCTCGCTCGCGCTGTTTTGTCATATCAGGAATGAATAAAACTCACAAGCTCGTTATCGCGAAATACACGATGCCTCGTCTCCCGTTGATCCCAGAACATCGTGTGCTTCAACTGTATGTACTGTATACAAATTTATGTTTGTGTACATAAACACGTTTTCCCTCTCTAATCTCTTTCTCCCTCCTTTTTTCTCTTACTTTCCATTTCTCTTACTCTCTCTCACTCTCTCTCTCTCTCTTGGTCTCAGCTTACGAGAGGCGTGTAACTTTGATATCCCTCGTAGTTTCCCAGTTTATCAATCAAGCATTGTACCGCATTATTGGAACGCTCATGCTCAAGCGCAAGAACTCATAACTTGAGAAAATAAAAATGATAATCGATAATGAACCTACAACGCGTTATTTATACATCGCCTCAAGAAACGCAGCAATCTTTAGCTGCAAAATGATATAAAAAACGACAAAAAATATCTTATAGGCCTATTGTAATTATTTCGTTCTACTAAATCTTTAACGGAATGGGAATGTAACATATTTTCCCTTAACGCAGTGGGCTCGACACAGTCACGTTCAAGGGAAAACTGTGCTGTGTGAAAAAAATTCTTAACAGTTTTTCGGAGCGCATTGAGGTTGTAAAAAAATTGCCATCGCGATATTCATAACAGATTGGTAAAAAAATGCATTTTTTTCATGAATAAGTACAAATTTTGACTATTTGTTTATACATGATATGAAGGTCATTAACAAATAATGAATGTACATGTTTTCTGAATATTAATAAATGGCCAACGTAACATATGTAACCATATAGAACAATGACAAATTTCAATTGAGTGTAGAGTAAAAAAATTGAAAATTTGAGCGAATAAAATATTGTTTGTTAAATAAGAAATTTGATGAGGTGCAGTTTTGTTCTTATAGTTAATCTATTTGTGTACGTAAGCTGAATAAAAGCGGTGCGACGCAAATTTCTATCTTTATTCTCGTGGTTTATTTATTTTATTACAGCAAATCGAGAATTTGGTGGTATAAGTGAGATTTATATTTTTGTGGACGTGCATTGCGACGTATCATCAAGATGGAGTGGCACACGTTGCATTGTTGCCACTCTGTGATGAGTCATAAAGACACGAGAACGAAGAACACTGATGTTCTATATATATGATTCTACCTGCACGATTAAAGTCGTTGTAGAAAAACATGAACATATAAGTATTCACGTCGTCGTATATCACGAGTGTACAAAGAAAAATATTGATATTATGTTGATTCGTTGATTATTTATACGTCTGATCAATTTATTAATGATATCGTATAAAACGATTTTCAATTAAGTACACAAAGGCTTATTTTTTTCGCATAAAGCGTATCAAAACTCGCATATTTCCGGTAAAAACGAATAAACCGGAAGTCCGACTATTTCTATCGCGGAAACCACTCCCAAGCATCAAATAACTGTGAATAATTTATCGCCCAAAAAAAATTAACGATTCTCAATCACAAAGAACTATTTCGGAGCACTTTTGTTGAAAGCGTTTAATGAACTCACCGATCGCTAAGATTACTATCCCTTCGTAAGTGTGAAGTTTCCACAACCCTATGCGGATTATTGGATATCGAAATTTTGTCACGATCGTTGTGACTAACGTTTGACACTTCACCAGCAAAAAGCACCTCGCGCTTCCATGTTTCCCATCTGTCACCCATTGGGACTCGCGTTAAACATTTTTCAGTATTATTCTCGTCGTCGGACATTCTTATCACACCAAGTAATGAAATATTCACCGAAAGACTTTGAACGGATTGTTATTTACGAATAATAATAATTATTAATCAATTATTGTAATGTGGGTCAAATATTTCATTTGACAGATCGCGCACCCCGCGTTTAGGTCATTCGACCATCATTTCGCTACTCCGACTGTTCTGTACTAGACTCTCCTCTCGTAAATCTCGGTTTATCGCGGTTAGGCAGTGTAACACTGCTGCTTGTGTATATATAAATGTATTATATGTACAGGGCATATAAATATATGTTAAGGTAGACGACAATGACAAAGCAATATCGTTGGTTTAAGCAAACACGAGGATTAATTGAATTTATTCTTTATCACGCGGGTTTTCTTGATATTGCCGACAACGTAACTTCTCTTCGAAACAGAGTCATATTTGAACGTTTGTTTTTATTTTATTTATTAATAAAATTGTTATTTCTTTTTTTTTCTTTTCCAATTTCGTTGCACTTTAAAAATTCACGATAACGTATTACTGATGCAAGTTAACGACTGAAAAGCAACGACAGCCAGTTGTTTTAAAATGGGAACATCGCTGCTGGGATCGGGCACGTACACGCATAGATACACAACGAAACGTGAGTGTGGGGAAGACGCTCTTATGCGGCTTCGCCGGCCGTGTGAGATGATAATATGCCATGTTTTAAATTTGGACGATAAGGCATCGGCGCAGGGTAACGCCTCGTCCTTATCAGCACTCTCGCACAATTACGTTTCGAATGTAAAAGCAAATTGTTGATTGTGGAAATAACGAGTACACACTGCGTCGAGATTATTTTTAACCCCGTTATGTTTAAAACCGCGGAGCAGAATTCCTGAGCAAAAAAAAATCATTTTGTCAAGTTCCACGAACGAAATCTTTGAAATTTTCAATTTATACTCCATTATGACTTTTTTCCATCATTAAATTTTTTTTCTTTTTCAAATTTAATAATTAGTCACACTTTTTGACAGTATTTAGTTATGTAACAAATTTCTCGTTTCGTGTACTGGCCATTTTCGATATTTGAAGCATCCAATTACGAAATTTCGATTTTCTACTTACAAAATCATTCATATTTTTTAATATGATTATAAAAAATATATTTTCCATCAGAATTATTGTTATTTGAAGTCGACTCGAACGTTTTGAAGTGGTGATCGCAGGATATAAAACCACTGGATCCATAATGAAATATATTTGACAGCTTTTGGATATAAAACATCGTTGAATCATTGCCGACGGACAAATGTCTTTTTGTTCACTGAATTGTCATAAACACGAGAAAATAATTGTCTGTATCTTTTTATTTGCCACGTTTTGTGCGGGTAAGACGGGTTGAAAATCACTCAAGAATTTCAATATTTTTCGTCTGCAACCGCCCACACTTTGCTGTGTATTTTCTTGTGGTTCTCTCACGTTGTTTCACAAGCGAGAACCTCTCAGTATTGCGCTTTGCAATGTTAAATGGTGTTTACACATTTCTTAAATGTTGTTTAAGAATTTCGTGAGTATATGAAATTCGAAAAATTTGAGGAAAAGCACGTAATTTACCAGTATTCTGACGAGTAAAAAGCAAGTTCGATGATCTTTTTGAGTCATCGTGAGCGAAGAACGAGTCTTTCACGATGCAATAAAACGCTGAATTTTATCTCAATAAATTAACATGTCAGCGAATTTCTTCGTAATTGTGGATGATTATGAATAATCAATTAATTTCTAAGAACTAAAAATCACGAAGATGTTAAAAGGAAAAAAAGAACAAGATCACTGACGACGAAAGGCGTTCCATTTACTTTTTTTTTCATCTTTTTAAACGAATACTCAGGTTCTCATGATACGAACAATCTACCAAAAATTTCAACCTCTTTCACCCTACAATTTAATCTCCATGCTCGCTAAGTACAATTGATAGCATTCAAAGTGTGTTAATTGACCTGTTTTTTTCTCAGAGTCATGCGTAATGAAATTGGCAAACGTGTCGTGCCCGTTCATTGTCACACGCTGCTTTGCAAGTAGCAATTAACATCAGATTTTTACGAGTTTTTAACAATTAAAATGTCGTTTTCCAACAAACGTGTATAGCAAAAGGATTTTATGCACATTGATGTGCTGTTGCCGTTCATTTCTTTTAAAAAGACGTCATTTTTATTTGGTTATTTAAGTGGGTCGAGGCTCTTTAAAATTCCACTGAATCAGCCATACGGTGGACATAATAAATTGTAGATATTTGAAAATAAAAAGATGAAAAACCAGAGATTTTATGACCGAAAAAGCTGACACTAATAAAATCGTCTTACATCAATTCTATTTTCAAACATAACTAAATGTTTTCTCAAAATAATTCTACATTTTTTTGATCGTGATGGGTTTTTTTAATGATATCTTTTTCAAATGTCTTCAAATGTCCCATATAATGAATACACACACACGATCACAGATACCAATGTTTGTGTTTGCGACCCTAGTTGAACGAATCGACACTAGAAACGAGTGGGACACATTTTATATGCTCGACAAATGTCGACGGTCATACCCTTTGAATGAAATTCTCGGGTTCTTAAGGGGGGTAGAAATTGATACGGTTAACTTCTCGTGCCTTTATTAAACTGTCAACATTTTCTACACCCACGTGATTCCACGTGTCGTATAGATGTTAATACGTTTTTCAAGCATGAATCCGATTTCCTCATAATTGAAAGACTTGCCGATCCTTTTTACAAATACGTTTTTAACAACGTATGTTCCCAGCTTTTTCAAAAGGTGACATTTCTTCGGATACACAATGACATCAAACTTTTACGTGATCGTAATGTTCCGAACAGTCATTGATAATAACGTTTCGTGTATTGGTTAATTTAACCCTTTTTCGACTGTTCATCATTAAAGAAAGAACCTAAAACCGTGTTTTACACGAAGTGTAACCGAAGCCGAACGATTCAAATTACCAATCACTATAATTTGCAAATCCTGATCGTACAGTACATGAAAAAATAGAGCAAAAAGACAAAAAAATCTTTGGTCCTGCACAAGAGTAATTTTATATTGAAAATTAAGTCGATGAAGGCGAAATCCGATGTTGAAAAAGATTCTAAATAAGACGATCTCACCAAACGCATCCAGCGTAAATTTTGTTTGTATATTTTCTTCCATGCAGACGTTTATTTTACCATTTTTTTCTTCACGTCCCTATGACTCAATGCGTGAAAAGATGTGAAGCTGATGGGGTCGTGAGATTTGCCGGAGATGACGAAAGATGACGAACTTGGCTAGCAATTTGCGTGCGTTTTTTTATTATTATTATTTGTTTCTTCTGTTTATTCGTTATTCTTTTCTTTCACCAAGTGACAGATGGGTCTCGCGCGTGAGTCGTAACCATCTCAGTCGGCGACCGTTCGGTGAATATATATAAAAATATATTTGCATCTCCGGTCATATGTGCTTTACTATATGTGTGTGTATTTACCATTGTAGTGCACTCTGTGTCCTACACCGTACACAATATTCATCCGGTGAGTGTTTAGCGAACACAACAGTCATATAGCCGTGAGACGTGACTAAAAGGAGTCGTATTATAAAGGTGATCTCACCGTGGGTCTCGTGCTTGACGCGTGGGTGCCCACGATGTATTTGAGAGAGAAAGCAAACATGGAAAATAAAGGCAATGACAGAGCAAGAAAGAAAAAGAGAGAAAGAGGGAGTAAAAAGAAAATTGAAAAGATTTTGTCACTCTGTTCTTCTGATTTCTGAGAGGTTTGCTCGACAAAAAAAGAGCTATAAAAATTTTACAATCCAAACAAACATTTTCGTCTATGAAAGAGATTACGATGTGAGGGCGGAAATGACGAGACCGAAAGTCTCAAGTGTAGAAGATGAATGCTTTAAGAAACACAGTTAAAAAAACATCAAGTCGAAATGGAATTACTTCGAATTGTAAGGTTCATAAGAGTCGAAATGGTTTTTAGAAAAACTCGTTGTTCAAATGCAATCAGTACAAAGTACAAGTACCTTGTGGTTGTTTTACTTTTCTTCTTTTTGAGTTGATCGACTCCAATTCGTAAAACAATAATCCTTTCTGGTGATTCTCGCCGATATAAAAAGTTTCAATTTGTTTGTCATTTTTAAATGGTGTAATCGATCATTTTTGGTAGTTCGATTTAAAAGTACCACCAAAAAGTGAAAGTAGTTGTGAAGAAAGTGGAACAAGCATTCTCTTTATAGGAGGACGATGCAGAATTATGTTTTCACTTTGATGACATCGGATTTGTGTAATAAATAGGGTTTGAGTCTAATTAACTTTTTTTTAAGTATGCAACAAAGTGACTTTGAGTGCAATGTCAATTTGAATGATTCGATACAAGGCTCCACTTGTCGGGCAATCTGAAGAAATCGATTGAACAATGAAAAAGGCAGTAAAAAGAGAGAAGAATATTTTTTTAAATATCCGGTCAAAATGATTGACTAATCTGTGAGATTGTGAGATCCGTTGAAGGAAAATATAAAATAAATTTAATGCTTGAATAAAATGCTTGAATGAAAAAAATTGTCATGACGCAATGAAAGTGGACGTAAACGTAAAAATGTTATTTATCACCAATTATGAATTTTATTTTTATTCTAAGACATAAAAATTTAAGTGCAACCTGTAATTTTTCGCAGTTTGTACAAAAATAACACTCGAGAATATTCACCGTGCAGCTTAATAAAAATTAAAATGATGCTCGATAAAAATTTTCAAAGCCATTGAAATTTTCATTAAAATAAAATATCTTTTTCATTCTTTTCGCAATTTTTATAAATGTGAACCCATTTAGTGAACGGTAAAAATTTATTGCCCTTACGCCACAATTTTAAAACTTGTGTTTCAATATTTTGTGGATTAATAATCTTAACAATTTTTTGTTTATTCCTTAATCTCTGATTTTACCGGATGAGTTTGAAAAGTGGAAATAACGTGTAATTTATAAGACAATACAAGGTCAAACCGCATGAGGTGGACCGCATTGAAAAATCAAAAATAGTATTTATTAAAACGAGCATCCGCCTATGCAGGTGATTTCAGTCACAGCGTGAGTCTCTCAGTAAATGAGTGTTCAGTGGGTTTAAAAAACCGAAATAGGTGGCCCGCTAGCGTCTCCCGCCAACAGAGCATTCGAAATAGAATTGTTGTGCGAAGTCTCCATGAGCGTGTTCTGTTTACGAGAAATATCGTGGGAGAGAACTTGATGAACGTGGGCCAAGTACAGATTGAGCAATGCAAAGCATTCATTAACACTGCAATCTCTTAATGAACTTATTTCTCGTTAATTCAAACGATTGTTTTCCACTTGATTAATCAACTTGTATTATCCATTTTGATGTAAATCACAAGATTCATAAGGTTTACTTCAATTTGATGTTATCACGATAATGAAGTATTTTCATCTATTTTTTTACAATGATCCAATTATTCGCACTTTTCTGATTGAAATCTCATGACGAAAAAACAATCTTTTTATGCAGTTTTCACGTCAAACCATATCTCCCACGTACGTAGACACAAAATACACTCAGGCTGCAGATTTATGATTTTTCAACAAATTGCACTATCACTACAACGTCAATTAATTCTCAACAGATTGTGGTGTAACAACACGAACCATTGTTTCACAAGATTGGTCATTAAGCGATGCGATCAATCGATTAATTAACACACTCAACATCAGGTTTGCTCCGATCCTGTTCACAAACAGTTCGTCGACTCGGTGAACACTAAAAGTAAATTTCCTGCTACCGATCTAGTTATATTATCCACGTGTACTTTTATAATACCGTTTATTTCACATGCACATATATTTATGCAAATGTGTGCAATATTTATATGTCTTTTTAGACCGTAGGCACGCCTGCTTCGACGACGATAGAGCGGGTGGATAACCACGAGGTATAACTGGAGAAAAATCGTGTGTGAGATCGTGCAGTAATCGAGTCGCCAGTTGGGAAGTGATTCCATGTGGCTTTCTATACAGCTCTCATGTGATACTAACTGCGATACATGCATTCATACACAATTCAGTATGAAATTGTACTCCATTTACCGGTAAATACCTCGAGTTTTTATTTTTTTCTTAATTGACCAACATTTTGTTTCTTATCGAGTTTGATCCGTTGAGTCATACATTTTTTCTTACGTGAAATTTATTTGAAATTTTGTACTCGGTCTTGAGCTTGAAATTTAGAAATTGATATTGGAAAATATTTAATTCTCCCGTAAAATGTCACATAATTTTCATGAGCTTATAAGCTAAGGAGCTTAAGAACTTATTTATCTAATGAGGTGACGAGTGATTTATGAGAATCGATGTTGAACAAGGAAAACTCCCATCTATATTTTAACTTTGGGCTGGAGCATCACCCCATTAATTGTTGAGCTTGTTTTTTTGGGACTTATAGTTTTTCTTATTTTAGCAATGGAACCAAACGTTAGAAAATTTATGAATGAAAATGAATTTTTGAGTTTCGATTTTATGGACGAGGGGAGTCTTTAGCCTGAACAAATAGTTTACAAATCTGACAATAACGCGTATCAACAGACAACTCAAAAACGTTGTACGATGCACAAACAACGACATTCTGGACTTCGATGATTGCGCCCACTCCCTCTTAGCGCTTTTTTCGACCTCGAATGCACTCTTTTGACTGCATAAAAAATATACACGCACTTCACCCACTCGAATGTATCATGCGACCTCTCTTCGTCGTCTTTTTTCTTTCTTTGTATTTCTTGCTCACTCAGTCAGACCCTAATTGACTATCATTAATGTTGAAACGTGAGGTGAGTCGTTGTACCGTTTTGTATTCTCGCTCGACGTGAATAATGAACACATCTTCTTACACCGAGAGTTGCCTCTCTTTGTATTTTACCCGCCCTCCATTGCTAGCAAGTTCAAAATTTTTTTAATGCTTTAGAAACTCTGAATATGTTGATCACGCCCATTTAAGACTTAATAACTTCCGGGGATCACATTACAATGTGATATGTGATGAAAAAAATTATTTCTCAGTTTTATAAAAGTGAACCAATTGTTTTTGCTTCAGCACACTCTTAAGTGGAATAGTCACACTGGGTCATTTTGACCCAAACTAAATATCTGCTATTAATAATTCTCTAGCCCATAAATATTTCCACGTACGAAAATCAGTTTTTTAACAAAATTTAAGATTTTTATTTATTTCGAAAAATAGCATTTCTCAAGAGAAAATCCCTGATTTTGAGTCTCAAAAATACGAAAAATTGAATAAGTTGTGTGTGTGTGTGTGTGTTTTGAAAGTAAAATGCCCGAAAGTTTTCAACAGTTTTTTTTTTTTTTTTAATTTAATTTTATATTTTGCGTCTCACAAACATAAGACAATATTTAGAGTGTTCTCCTGATTCTTTTCAATTAAAAAGAGTCAAATTGACCTAGAGGGTTAATGAAGTGGCGAAATCAAAGTGTGTCTCGGAAGATTTAATCAAGTTATTGACGACTTTGTTACTACTTTTTCTTTTTGTTCCGCAAACTTGATAGAAATATTTTGATAGATGTTTAGGTTTTTTTTAGAGACGATAAAGTTATGTTTTATTACTTATAGACGTATATCGATGTCTGGATTAATTTGTGAACATATGAATCTTTAATATCGGTTCAAGTTGTTTTATTTTTGGCATCGGTTGCACTTTCTCTCGTATGGTTTGGTTTGATTAAAGACCATGCGATCTTTCGTTGTACCTTCTCGCATGTATGGAAAGATTTATAAAACTGGCGCGCGAGTGTTAAGGTACACGAGATTCTCGAGGGCCTCTCGTTACCACCGAATTCGAGACAGTTTCATTCTACCGTCGTGTGTCACACGGTGAAACGTTCGAAATAAACTGAGCCTATACACTCTTCTCGGTAAGAACTTTGGCTTGGAGGAATATAGTCACAACTTTTCATCTGTGTGCGTGTGTTCGTAAATGTATATATGTGTGTGTGTGTGTGTGTTCTGCAGTAAGATCGAAAAGCAGAAATAGAGAGAGAAAAGAGAGCAAGAGAAGAACGAAGAATCGAGAACGACAGTATCGCGTGTATATGTGCAACATTCCACAGGAAATGAACCACTTAATTTTTCAACATTTCTTCACGATTCGTTAAAAATGTGAAAAATGGTTAAGAATTAATTTGAATTACTTATATCCATTATTCGCCAAGAAAACACGATAAAAACGACGTTACACGTTCACACAATATCAATTTTTATTCGTACGAACAAAATAAATGATATTTTGTTGTTGTTGTTGACACTCTGAAGAGCAAAGAAAATGATTTTTTGATACGAAGGGAAAAAATTTTGATTAATTTTTTAATATAAAAACTGCGCTTAAAGGCATCAGCAACTTATCGACGAAGAAATTTTGCAATTCTGAAATAAATTTGCATGCATGTGCTCGAAAGACGAAACCAATCTCACTATTGAAGCGTGCGAGTTGCTTTGATTCTTTGCCAATTATTCGTATATACACTTATATTATTTAAGAGTCTACACATTAACGACTCGCTGCGAAAGATATCTCTCTCAATCTTTCACTATTTCATTGTATATCTTGTTCTCACTCTTCGTGGACGTCTCTTATAAAAAGACAAGAGGGAAAGATAAATTATTACTAGCTTAAGAAAATCCACGATCCGGTCAAGTTTCGGCAATTTTGTGGAACATCGTATCAATTGTCTTTATATTTATTTATATATTTATAGATTTATTTTTGTCAATTAACGTAACGAAGTTTAGTACAAATTGCAAATTGTTATTTGCGATCCTTCGTAATGTCAACGTTCCGAAACTTCTGCCACGTGTTATCACAGATGACGAGATTTCGTCTCGTTAATATTCTGTCAAATTAAATCTCATAATCATGAGATCACACACAAAAATGTAACGTTATGTCATAGATAATTGTCTCGAGAGTCACGAAGATTGTTACTCCTTTTCAGAAAATTCATTGTCTATCGTTTGAAGCTACGTTCGTTTAACACTCTTTTTCTATGTTTATACGAGTCTGCATGTCTGTAAACGTGACTTTATAATCATTATTGATTTTAATCTCGATGCCTGTAAGATACGTGTGGCTCGGGGATGTCTGTGGGTGTATACATGAGAGTTTGTTTGTGTATCTACATTGTAGTAATAGCACAAGACATTATTGTTCTGACAGACTTTTGACCTCATTTGGTTGCATGAAAATCTACGAAAGATTTTGCGAACGATGCCCCGTCGAACTCGGGCTTTCTTGTGCAATTAATTTTTTTTTATTATCGCACATTAACTATATACGTGTGACTCATCGATCGAAGATGCAATTAGCCGAGTTTGTAATTACAGCAGCTACTTAGTTACTCTTTCAATAACAGCAGCTTCTTAATGTCAAGGGGCGACATTTTTCGATGGCTCTCTGTTTTTCCTTTGAAATTCTACGGAAATTACTTCATAAAAAGTGAAACGTTAAAAAGAAGAAGAAAAATGGCAAAATCCTGCTTGTACGTTTGAAACCTGTGTCATGATGCAAAAAATATGTTAAAATTGACTCGATTTTTCAATAGTGTTTTTAAAAAAATTAGCCATTTTGAGTAAACTGTTTCTTCTCATGTGAATAAAAATCTAGCTGAGAAAGTGAATAAATAATAATGTAATAAAATATCGCAATATCTTGATATCCTAAATCATTTTTTCTACCTTCATTTTTGTCTCATGAGTGATTATTTTTTAATAAAATATATGTTTGGAAAATTTATAACTAGCAACTTGTCAGATTTAATGTATAGTATAAGAGAGGGGTATAAGAGAGTGTTGAAACCAAGGCGTTTTAATTTGGATGAGTGATGGTGTAATACACAGAGATCCGGTATATGGCCTGAGCTGCCAAAATCAACAAGAGTGAAACGGTAAAAGTCGGAAGTCTCGACGACCTCCCTCTCAGCTGTCAGACATCGCGTCTTGTAACGCGTTCGGCTTGGCGTGAACCAAAGTCAATGCACGCCGACGACTTTTACCGCGCGATCTTTTTCACAAACGAGCTCATTAACTCCCTTGGGATCAAGATAACGATGGTTCAAAAAATATTTTTAGTCTTAGCCTGATATTTCATCCCAGAACCTCCTACTCTATCGATTTTCATACACTCTTCTTTATATTTAGTTCAATATTAAGTATAGCTCACCTCCAAGAGTGTGGAGAAAAACCAGGACATGTTTCGCCGCAGTGCAAACAGGGTTGACCTTCGTCGAGATCCGTTATCTGAACACCCTGAAACAAATTTTCTTTTTATTCACACATGGCTCAAGATATTTATTTATTCTTAAACCAAATTGCATTGAATATGTTCGTATTGCTAGTCTCCAGTAAACACATACGTATGTACAATTTCACAGATGAAATTGATAGTAGGATGGATAGTAGGACGTGGAACACTCTTTAATGTCGATTCAATCACAAGTTAAAGCTTAGAGCTTTGAAATGATTTTTTGAATGTTAATAAATTGTACAAATATACAGGAATTAAATTACTGAGAATTTTGTAACAAATAATAACGAATAAATGGAGTACAAATGGCGTTTTCTAAATGATTCAACTCTTCCAATCATACTTTTTTCTTAAAGTGCGATTCACTTGAAATTTGGTACTTAGAGGAAACGTTTCTTAATTTTTTTAAACGAAAACTATTTTTGAATAAGACTCAAAAATAGTTCCGTCGTTTCAAGAATTGAACTTTTTGATGAAGTTTGAGAATTAAAGACTTTGTCATGCCATTCAACAATTCAAGTGTCCATATGAAATGACCTGAAAAAAAAACTAATATCGTCAAAGGAATAAAAACATAAAAACAAACTTATTATTCATCGATTTCTTTTCATTCCAAATTTCGCTCAACGACCACGTTAAAAATTGTATTTCATGGGACACATGTCGATGCATAACCGACCGAGCATGGGCTTCTCGCTCTATCGGTCTCACTAAACTGTCGACAGGATAGAGCTGAGAGTTACGACATTTAACTGGTGGTTTGGTGTGGCTGGCTCGAGCTTGGAGCGTCATCTCTTCGCAGACTGGCGAAGAGTAAACCTCATGATCGATATCTTTCGTTGGATCGACTCAATTATACGCTTACTTTAATCGAATAATGTTTAATCAAAGCAATCATCAATCCTAATGATGAAGTGAAGACGTTATTAACAACGAGTGAATCATCATAAAATATATATATAATTTATTTTTTAATTGAGAATTGGTTTCAGTCGATACAATTAAATATGTGGCAACAATATATAAAGGGCTTAAAAATCGTTATATTTTTGGGGGAAAACTTGTTAAAATAAAATGAATATTATTTGAATAATCTAGTCTTTTCCTGGCCTAGTTAATCACTTGAAATATTGACGAAAGTCCTTTTCAACGACCAATAATTCAAACTCAAGCGATCCCTATTCCACATCAATATTTTAAAATTTAAATACGTCCTGAAAAAAAATAGGCGTTTCCACAGCACAACACTCTAAATTGTCCCATAAAAATGTATTTTAAGCGAATATAAAAATGATTGGATGTCATAGATATTCTGAGTCAATAAATCAAGGGCTTGTAATCTTTGTAAGGAATACATGAGCATTAGTTCAAGTTCAAGAGTATTCGTCGCTGGATCAAATAATTCTCTCTCTTCTCTCTCTCTCTCTCTCTGCCTCAGTCTCTTGTTCAACCTATAAAGCTCACGTTTGTAACAGTCGATAAAACGATCGTTATCGTTTTTCACCCACGCATGTATTGGCAATAAGAAAGCAATGAAGTTATAGTCAAGAACTGAGATACTCTTCGATAACGAGCGCATAGCGTTTCTATACTAGTCAGACATGCGAACCTTTACGCATTTTATATAAACGATATATTTATATTTGTCCCTATAAGCGATTTTTTATAACGGCATAATGCCCCAATAATGAATCTTTTTGGATTTGAATAACTTTTTATGTGCAAACATTATCTGAACTCTTATCCTGTTACTCACTTCAAAAGAAGAAATGTACGTATTTGAAAATTCTTACTTCGCACAAGATACAAGATCAGTGATATCGGAATTTGCGATATCTGCATCAACTGATATTTTTTCTTTCAGTTTTATCCAACATTTCTGTTGCAGATTCAATCAACGTGAATGAGTTAAACTTTGTTTGAGTCCGTGCATGGTAAAATATCATGAAAACAACCAAAACAAAACATTTCGAATAAATGAAGATCTTAAAGAACAAGAAAAAACAATTTCGTGAGCCCAAAGTTCAACAGCCTTGAAAACAATGCCCTTGTGATTTTTAATTAAAATAAATCAACATATTTTCGAGATATGCGAGTAGAAGGAGGGACCAAAGAGTATGTGGATTTTGTGATACGATGAAGAGAGACCACACGCGGGATTAATAACTGAAAAGAAAATCCGGATGAACAGAGAAAGGGAGAGAGAGAGAGACAAATTTAATATGCGAAGGAGAGAGAAAGAGAGAAAGGAAGAGATGGATATGTGTACTTCGTAACTGATCGAATATGGTCAGTACGCCTACGTGGACCGGCTTTTACCTACGTCGTTTCTGAGCATCACCAAATATCGACTAGACAAACTACGAAGAAAACACCATTCGATTATCTCCATGTTATCTTCATCTCTGTCATGTTTAGCAATCCCAAATAACTATATACATTTTTTTATGCGTATTTGTGTATACATATGGATCCTGGACCACTTTATCGTGCTCAGCTTTTAACGAAGTCCCTCAAAAAAACAAAAAAAAATCTAAAAATAGAGCGTTTGAGTCATTCGTTATCCACATTGGTCAGATTTTTTTAAGGTAATACTCTCGCCACAGTCACGTTCAAAAGTTAACTCTTCGAATGTAAAAACATATAAACTTTCAGAAAAAATGTCTAATAAGTAGTTTATAGGTAGAGAAATAACAACCTTTCCTGTATCTACTACACGTACAGAGCTTTTGATGTATATCGATGTGTCTCTCAAACTAAATAGTCAAAATTCCTGATTTTTTTAAACAAACTTCGTCACATGTTCCTCTGTAATTGGGAAGAAGGAAGAAAAATATTGTAGAAAAGTTTCGTAGTTATTCCATAAAAGATGAATATTTCTACCGTCCATAAAAACGTGTGTAAAACTGTGCAATCTTTGTTTGCCAATATCTCGAATACGACATTTTGAATTCTTTTGAAATTTTGCACCTAGTTTCACAGCAATGCTCTAAATGTTTCCTCCAAATTGCAAAATATTCTGTACAGAAAAGCTTTAACGAGTCTACAACCTTAATTATTCGATGAATCAATACACAGACGAAACTTGGACGATGTTCAAACAATATTTTCTACGCCCACTCACATTTTTACGTATAGATCACACTTCCAACTACAAAACACTCGGAGTTGAAGAGTCAGCCAAACGTATCGCACAACCAGGCGAAAAATTAAGTGCGAGAGAAAGAGAGAGAGAGAGAGAGAGAGAGAGAGAGAGAGAGAGAGACAGGCAGAGTCGAAGCGGAATTAACGAACGTCGATTAGCAAAGTTAAGTGCCGCAGCACGAGCCATACGAGGGAACATCCTATCTCGCGTGTGGACCGACACCGCGAACAACGACACTCTCTACTCTCTTTCTCTTTTGCTCGGTGTCCTACGCGATGCGCTAACGACGTAGGCGTTACGTCGACATTTACTTTTGATGCGTTGATTCTCTCTTTTTCTTTTTATTCCTCACTCATACTCCCGGGCTTATTTTTTGTTTGTCTAACTATATATTTTTTTCTCTTGAATTGTCGAACAAGAAGGCGAGAAAATATTGCGCAAAACAATAGTGAAAATTGTGTCGACTAACGCGAAAGTTAATCGTACAAGTACACACAAATAGCCTTTGAGATTTCCGCCTTTCAGTTTGCCTTTGAGATTTTCCGAATCAAAGCATTTGTATCAATTTTTGTTAACAAGAAAGCCTTTTCTTTTTGGAAGAAGATTGAAAGAAGAAGAAGATGAAGAATATCATTATTTTAAGGTACTCTCTGTGCTATAATGACAAAACGTCATCAAAATTGCTCGAATTTCATAAGAGGATCCTTCATCAAAGTAATCCATTGATTTATAACTTCATACCCCGTCTCGATTGGTCCACAGTCTTCTTGGTCCACCTCTGTAGTCTCTGCGTCGATAATTTCGTCCAAATGTTTCGTCATCTTCGTCTTCATCCTCAGCTTCATCCTCGTACTTTCGGTATCGAGTAGCAGTGACATTGTCTCGATGAGAAGTACGTCTTCGCGTACGTGACTCTGTTTGTCCAACAGGACTTTGTGAATTCGTACAAATTCTTATCACAGTCGTGCCATTTCTCTCGATCGTTGAGAAACTCAAATTGTCATCATCGTCGCCACATGGATCTTCGTCATCAGCGATAAGTTCTCGTGTCGATTGTTTGCTACTAATAGCAGTTTCTGTTCTAGCTCCGCTTCGTCCATTGGAATTGTCCTGACGCGTGTCGTTCAACGATCTAGTAGATCCGACTCTTCTCGTAGAAGAAGAGAAACGATCGTGTCCTTGAGGCACTAATAAACTTTCTATTCCACTGTTTTTCTTGCTTCGGCAATCAATGTGATCTTGCACATAATTGCGAGCAAAATCATCCTCATTCTGGGATGTTCGTTCCTTGAACGATGAACATGACGTCCTGGATCTCCGGTCTCTTGAGTCGTTGCGATCCTTCAGATTGACGAGCTTCGGTGGTGTCAATGGCCTTGAGTGGCGATCGTTCTTCCAGGACGATTTATCGTAATCCTCGTCATCCTCATCATCGTCATCGTTGCATCTCGATGGCCTGCGTCTCGTGATGGATGAATCATGATCCCTCCTGAAAGATTCCGATCTCTCTCGGTGATGAGAACCGTTTTTTCCATTATGATTATTATTAATGGTATTGCTGTTGTTATTGTTTTTATTATTGTGGTGATTATTACTAGAATTATTGTTATTGGAACTGGGCCCAGTGTCCAATAAGTTACGACTGGTCAATGAACTCTTTCTCGTTAAGTCGGTATTGTGGGATTCGCGGTATCGAGAATTTTTTCTGCTCGCTCGTTCGTCATCGCGATCCTCCGAAGATCCTCTTGTAAGGTCCGAACTCCGATGTTTGTGATGATTTTTATTTTTGCTTGGATTATAATCTTTGGATCTTTGATGATCCTCGAATGAGCTTTTTCTCGAAAGATCAGACTCTTGGCTCTTGAACGAAGTTTTTCTACTTAAATCAGAATCTCTTCGTGGCACTCGAAGTGCTCTTTCGTATCTATGAATTTGAACGTCGAATTCTTCCGGTGATGCTTTGTAACGAGTGTGATTTTTTCTACCAGAAGATCCTTTTTTTATTTGACACTTATCATCATCAATTTCACTGCATTTTTTGGAACTTCCGTTCTCTCCTTGACTTCTACTTGTTCCATGACTTCCAATACCATTGCCACCATCAACATTATCGTGTTCTCTGCCCAATCTCTTTGATGCGGATCCCACCATTTCGACCTTTTGATGCTTGTCACGACTTTGCGATCGATTTGTTGAGAATGTTGTACTCCCGTTTGACAATCTACCGTTATTGTTATCAGTGGGAGAATATGATCTTCCATCAGCGTGTCTTCTAGATCTTCGCTCAAGCGAATGAAAAACTTCGTCATCGTCGAATCTTCGATCGGGCGAATAAAATCTATCGTCATTTCTGCTGTCCTTTCTTCTTCTATCAGAGCGTCTATCCAAAGAATCACCATTCGATCCGTTCGCGACTCGTTCGATCGGTGAGTACGAACGATCTCGTGTTTTTCTCATTCCAGCAGAACGATCTATCGGCCCGTAGTCATCAATCTCTTTGCAAACGGTTCTAGTTGGCGAGCGAAACTCGTCGTTTCTGTCATCCCTCGACGTTCGGTTAACCGATCTGCCACGTTTACTTCCGTTCAAAGACTCGTTTGTATGTATTGGTGTTCGATTGGTGACATCATTGGAGCAAAGATTTGCACCGACGATCGATAAGTCTTCGATCACAGGACGTTCGCCACGAGTCAACGAACCGATCGTTCGATGATGATCGCGCCTTGGTTCGATTCGCTTGACCTGCTTCGTCGAACCGTTGCTTGTCTGTACGCTTATCGAAGAATTACCGTTGGTCGTCGTCGCCGTCGTCGTCGTAGTCATCAACGACGTCGAAGTGAGTCTCGGCTCAAAGTTATCCTCGTCATTTGCACTCTCCGCAAGATTATATCTCGTTATTGATGAACCGATCGCAAAACTGCTTGTCGTACTTTTTTTTCCAATCGGCGCTCTCCTTTCCCTCTGTGAATAATCTTCGACCTCGACATCGCCCCGGAATCGAAAGTCCTCCCTGCACGAACTTCGATGGTAACTCGCTGTGGCAGTCGGCCTTTTCTCTTGATCGTCGTCGAATTCACGATCATCGACGTAATGACTCATCCCAGGGCCACTTCTGTCTCGCAACTTTCCATTTCTATTGTCGAGCGAACGTTCGCGGAAAATCCCTTTATCGTTGTTCTCTTCTAGCGCAATATCGTCATCCGGGCAGTCATTACAGTAAAACTCACCCCCGAACTCGTCGTCGATCGAGTGATGACTATCCTGACTTGGACCCGAATCTAAATTCAACGAATTCGATTGGGAGCCTTCTTTGACCCAATTACTACGAAATCGCGAAGTCATCCTGCTCTGCACTGTTAGTTACTCACTTATTTATTGCATCACACTATATTCAAGTCCGATAGTCACTGTCACCGTAGTTTTGCGAAAAATTATCTCGAAATTTATCACAATTTCGAGTGGTGAAAAATAAAAAAAACTAAGACACTTGAAAATCAGAACGATTGGTTCAAAACACTTTCGTTTGTCACACCCGGAATGGAACACTATGGTTTTCAATTAATGAAAAAACTAATGTTATCTGTTGAACGATGTTGCACTCGCCGAGTTTGCTCGTGATGATGTGATTCTTCTGTGCGAAAAAGCCTCTGGTTAAATCCTTGTACGAATTTAAAAGTATGTACCGCGCGCGCGGGCGTGACCATTCGTGGCCAAAGCCAAATCACCGAATCCACGACTGTGTATCGTTTCTCTCGAGCTGTATCCTATCCACGAGATCCGAGAGGAACGCTGGTAGAGAGTGCACGCTCTCAACGATGAAAAGAGTGAGACAGAGGCGAAAAAGGAGCGAGTCGTGCCATGTGTATGTATGTGTGTTGTCCCGATCGTGGTGCGCGTTCTCAAGCGACCCTGAAAACTTGCCGGCACTTTCACGATCGCGCGACCACTTTGGTCCCGGTGCTTGAACGTCGTCGTCGTCGTCTTCGTCGTCGTCTTCGTGTTTACGTCGCCCTCTGCTTCTTCACGAGAGCAATACACAGCGAGGGCGAGCACAGGGCATATGCCTTCAATTTTTATTCTCTTCCTTTCTCTCTCTCTCTCTCTCTCTCTTTCTCTTTTCTCTGTCAACGTCAAGTTATTTTCTTAACCTTCCATTTAAAAAATACTGAACACCGGAATGAACGAATTTATTTGACTTAACGAGCCGTAAGTGATTCTCTTGGAGCATAATTTTCTACCAAAACGCTTCAAAAAATGTCTTACATATATTTTTGAATGGAAAATTATACTAATTCAACTAAACAGGGAACAATGAAAAATAAAACCGAAAAAACGCAATCCAGGATACATTTTAAAAAATCCCTGTCTCTAACGACAAATTATAATTGACCAGCTGTACTCGTAGATGTATTTTTCGGTGACGTTAAAATTGCATAATAAATTCTAAATGTTGAGCAAGTTCAAACAAATGTATTTTCGCGAAACTGCTTAAAAATTACGTCAAAACATTATCCCAGCAAATTTTTTGACGTTATCATCACAAACCGTCAATTCAATTAACGGTTATTTATTATCTATTATTAGCTATTTCTCTCCCATTCATGGGGAGCTAGTACCGTCTGATTCAGGCCCTCAAATATACGATGGGACTATGCTCCCCATAAGAACGCGGATTAAATTGTGCAAACTTTGCTCGCCAACATCGCGAGTACAGGACGGTGAATCCTTTTCAAATTTCGCAGGTAGTTTCATAATAGTTTTCTTCTGTGCAAAAAAGCAGAAGATATAAGTACACGATTCATAAATAGCTGTGAAGTGAATTTTCCTACACCCATATACGAAACTTTAGAACCCTTTACGTCAAATTTATTGCAGATTTAGAAAAGATGGCTTGGAAAGAATACAAAAAAAAAAGCTTTAGTATCTTCTGATCTCCACTTCATAGGCTAATATCGTATTGCTATGTTACAAAATCCTGATTTCCTACTCGTCTTTGATATATACTTTTGTCCTGACGTGTCGGTCGCTCCCTGAGGTTCTTTTGACTTGAAGATTCTACAATCTTTATCTCGGTAGTGGTATTCTGTTACAACTAGTCTGGTTGTTATCGTATATACATATAAATATATATGTATTCGTGTATGTGTGTATAATAAACGAATCCGCGGTGAGAGAAGAGCCGGACAAAAGTCGCGGGGCGACGGCTCGAGCCGAGAGAGCACGGCGAACTGACGGCGGCGGGAATACGAACGACGTTCTTCGTAGCTCTTGCCGGCAATATCCATGAAGCCTGCTGCTTCCAGATCCAGCAGTTGCCTGACATAGCAGCCGGCCTACGGACTCCTCTCTCACTCAAAAGTCAGACAGAGAGAAATGAAGACAGAGAGAGGGAGGAAGAGAGAGAGAGAGAGATAGAAGCGGGAAAGCCGGGCAGGTGACGCCTCGCAAAACCCGACGACTGACGGGGATATAAAAAGTAAAAACGAGCTAAACTCGTCCTGGATCGAGACTCAGCACTGAACCTGAACTCTTGGAATCACACCTATATCTTCTTACCCCCAGGATGCATGGACACTGCATGTATAGTAATTTTGCATCGATGCCACCGAGTCATTCGATACTCGCTGTAGCAAATAATACAAAAAAGCTCCTCTTCCCTTGCGATACATTATTATACATCAAAGTTTTTTCAAAAATATCCAATTTATAACTTTGAGAACATAAAAAATTTTGCTATTTTTTTACGTAGACATACTTTTTTAAGTCTTTCAGAAACTAAACGTTTTTTTTAAATCCTTACCTTCAATCAAGCTTTTGGTTGAAGACTTCGATTAATAATCTCACGATTGATAAATTTTTGATGTTTTTATCTTTTTTTATCTCTTATTAGAAGCCACAAGATTGTTCGACAGCTGCGAATCGTGGTAAAAAAAAAAAACCCGAAATGATTCGTCATCGCTGAATCAATCGAATGCCTCAATTTGTTTATGATTCAGTCTTTTATAATCCCACTTATCTCCCTGCAACATTGTCTTCAATTAATCCGTATTACAATCAAAAAACTCTTTGATATCGACTTCAAAAAAGTAAGCAGGGGTTAAATTTTTTTAAGCAGACATTGTATATAAATATGCTTATAAACGGATATTTATACACGAGATCCATCACCAGAACGGTCAAGAAAGTTAACGGGTCTGTGAACGACGGCTCTGCACAATTAAGTTCCGTTTTGCGGTCAGCTCGAGTTTCCGTCTGGTGTAATTGCCCGCCACGGAACTCCGGGGTGCGTCTTTCGCTCTGATCTTAAACCTATAAGTGTGTCTATATATTTATGTACTGTACGCCCCATATAATCGCCCATGGCTTTTTTTTTATCTTCTGCTAATGGTTTTTCGCCGAGCTTTCGAAACTGCGGATTGAATCTTCGCGTACACGTTATCCTTCAACGAGATATATAGAGCTATGTACATATATATCTATATATCGGTATACGGCCACTTTGGCATCTGCGCTGCGATGCTGTCAGGTGATTATTAAACTACACGACAGGCCGCCGATCGTGACCTGGTCGACTTTGTTGCTGCACTTTTGCACCGTTCGTATGGGCACTCTCATGGAAAGTGAGACACTTTTGGTCTTACAATTTTTAATCTTCAAGTTTCAACAAAATCCATTTCCTTCGCACCCAGAAAAAAACATTGAGTTAATTAAATTAGGACGTAGTGAAGATTGTAGTCTCGTAAAAACCTTTTTCTACAGAATATTTCAACTTTGAAGACACATTCGGAGGACTGTTATGAAACTACGTTGCAAAATTTCAAAAGGATTCAATGTCTCGTATTCGAGATATTGTCAATCAAAAATTGCACAGTTTGTCACACGATTTTATGGGGAGCAGTAGAAATATTTATGTTCCACGAAATAGCTCTGCAATCTGTCTACCAATTAATTTCTATTCTTTGTCAATTACGGAGGAACATGAGACGTAGTTCGCCGAAAAAAATCAAGGATTTTGACCGTTTAGTTTCTGAGATACAGCGATATAAAGTATAAGCTCTGTACGTTGGATTTGGGGAAGGTGGTTATTCCTCAAACTCTAACTTTCATATTAAACATTTTTTCCCAAAGTTCAGACGTTTTTACATTTTTATAAGCTACATCAACTGACATTATTACAATATTCCATGCACAAGTTATATACAACTTTTCAAAAATAAACCTGAAAGTTAACTTTTGAAAGTGATGGTGGCGGAGCTACTACGTCAAATGATATTATTTTTCTTTCTTGACTCATGTCCTAATAGAGTTCTAGCTGTTGATAACTCTGAAGAATTGTTTTCTGAAGAGCATGAAGTTGAGATAAAAATAATATTCATACAATTATCTATTCGATTTTCAATTATATTCTCATTTAATATAATTTCTATGGATTTACAATGATCGGGTGATTCAATGATTTTTCTGAAATATGCAAAACTTCATATCGCTCAAAAAAGGCACGCAAAATGATCGGTGTTAGAATATAAAAAACTAGAAATGAAAATATCTTTGACACGTTGGGAAAAACAGCTTTTGCACATAAATGTGCCTATAGTGTCTGTTTTATATGTTATTTATTTTTCGTTGTCAGAGTATCTCGAGTGGCCACTTGCAAAGAGCCTTTTGAGAGGCTCACTCGTAGCATACGGCCCTGCGTGTGGGTTGCAACAAGGTCCTGCCAAGACGCCCCCGCTCTTCGAGCCCCTGCTACTAAAATGTGTGTACATATATCTATATAATAATAATATATATGTATATATACTCATGGAGGAGCATCAGCCACCGCGCGTCGAATCACTGGACAGTGGGGAACGAGGCCTTATATCAGCCTTCGCCCGAAATGGTTCGAGACCGTAGATATTTCTCTACGTATATCTTTAAGTTCGTGGATATTTGTACAAAAAATATCGATACTAAAAAAAAAAAAAACTCGAAAATTTCGTGGTGGAGAAAAAAATCAATAGATTTTTCGAACATCCATTCAATCTTGAATATTGCCATTTGAAACAGCAGAGATCTAAGACTTACTCAGTCTTTGACAAAAATCCTGTTTCAATTTACATTTTTTACTGAAATTAAATCCCTTTTACTGTTATTATTATCGGTATTATTATTGTTATGAACTCGAGAATTATCGTCATACATCTCAATTAATAAGTACTTGGATATAAAGCCAAGCCTTTCGGTACATGCACTCATGAAAATGTATTTGAGTAAAAAAAAAAAAAAAAATTAATTAGGCCTCGAATTCCGAACCAGAACGATCATATTATTAATCAATTAAATATACATATGTCCTTTATCCGTAGATACTTGTACATGCGTACTTAAATGCATTGAACGTGCGCTGAATTGACGCGATTTATGGGCACTCCGAAACACCGGTCTGAGCAGTTCTGTCCGTATCTACTTCGCGTCATGGTATTTCCACTTCGTTCACGCTACCATGCTACGCGCGTTGGTGCAACAGTACCCGTCTTTCCCTGCACTCTCTTTCTCTTTCTCTCTCTTTCTTTCTTTCTTTCTTTATCTCTTTCTCTATCGTTTTTTCTTATTTATTTCTTCTCTTTCTACTGATCCTCGAGCAAGGAGCGCCATGCAACAAATATGTGTACGAGTGCGTGTGTAAACGAGTTAAATTATTCTCTAAGGAGATAAAACTTACACCAGGAGTGATGCGAATATTACTAGATATTTAAATGCTGCTTGCTCGTGGAAATGGTTTCATGGGATGAAGAAATATCGAGTTTTTCATACACACGTGCTCGATACTTCATCTCTTTTTTTATAACACTCATTTTTAATGCCAAAATTATGTTTTCTTATTATATAATTAAGGCTTTGTCGACACAATTATAAAAGCAATGCCAGCCTCAAACAAGTGTTGCAATTCAAACAATCTCGAAACCATGTAATTATTATCGTCATCATAGTTGATGGGAGAGACGACAAAATTTGCGTTTAACCTTGTGTGAGGCAAGAGATTTGTGTCACTTCGATATTATATTCGAAATTTTACGGTATTGTTTTTCGTAGCGAGTCAGAATTTTTTGGTTAATCTGCTAAGTCGTCATTACATTTGAAATTTTATTCGACTAGCCTAATAAGAAACGCTCGATTGGGATTTATGATGATCCATCAAGAATTTGATGGTCTACATATTTTGGCAAATCGGCTACTATAAATTCCAGTTTCGTTGAACAATCGATGTATAAAATACCAACGCGTCATTCGAGTTTTGCGTTTACGGGAAAAATGGTTATTTCTCAAACTCTAAACGTTCCGGAATCCTATATATTTTGAAATTCCTCATAAAATATAACAACTAACATTATTAGATTATTCTGCAAGTTGTATCCAAGTTTTTACAAATAACTATGAAACTCGATAATGGCAAGAGTACGTTAACCTCGTTTTTAAAATATAGATTTGGTCCATTGACTGAGGCAATACATTGTTATTACAATTTACTGTCGGACCCAAGTTGGTGATGACATTTTTTTCTTCTATTTAACGCGGAGGACGATTCGGGGTTCACTGATCCCACAACAAATCGAAATTTCGTGAATCTTTCGCGACACCGCACGGCGCTGCCGTAGAGACTCATAGCTACCTTGAACGAATTATCACACGCCGGACTTACAGAAATCTACCGAACGATCGACCGAAGGCACATGACGTTCATGGTGTCCCACGTGCCACGACAGATGCTCAGTATAGTTAAGTTTATGTCAGACTCAAATTTTAAGTCCAATACGTTATAGAGTTTTTTTTTAAATAGCAAACCTCAGCAAATAAATCTATTAGAATAGTTTAATACTCTAACGATTTTTTTCCCATATTTGCAAACTATTTGACATCGTAATCAGTCGGATTGCCTTATTTTTCGACACAAAACCCTGAGGTCTGAATTTAAATTCATGGTAATAAACATTCATGAGGTCTATCAGTGATCGATCATTCTTTCAAGATTTTGAACTTCGGTTGGTCGATTTTTAGTCCTAAGAGGGAGAAAGAAAATTGAAATTTTTTCCAATTTTGTAAATCTTTGCATAATCCGGAAAGCAAACTAGCAATGCATTATGTCGATGACGGTTTTTCTCCTTCTTTTGCCTTCTGCGGCGTGTGAAACTTTTGACGTTTTAAGACGTAAGAACCTTTGAATTATTCATTGAGTAATGGGACACCATCCTCTCCCAAATATATTGTGTCCTTCAAAATTGAATTTGCACCTTCCGCGACCACGTAACGTAAGGAACTCTCAATGCCTAAAGGAAATTCAATCACTATCTTTCTACAAGTTCTACAGGCCTCGGATATTCGTTTTTACTCTTTAAAATAATCGTATTATTAGACCCCAAATTAAATCGATTTGATATAATTCACAAGTTCTCCATGTTCCTTGTCTTGCTATGTAAACGTCATCGTTTTATCGTTAAATTCCTAGAATCTCATTCCCGATAACATTTTTTCCGAAATAAGAAACTTTCCATATTTCTGGTTATCAGAAAAATTGACTTCGCTAGAATTTAACATTTTCAAAGCAAAGTTCATATGCAAAAAAAAAAATTGTATGAGTCCGGTGAATATAATTCAAAACGTCGTGGCTATACAGCACAGTATAGTATTTTGTTCTGTTGCTATTTTCATTATCTTCCTCGATCACATATGTAGATTTTTCATAAGTCAAATAAATTTCCATTCATGTTGAATCAACGAAAATAAAAAATACTGAACCGGTGATTTGGGGAGCTACTTAAAAAGTCTTCAAATCACCAGAATATGGAATTAAACAAACAAAAAACCAGTTCTACGATGAGAGCAAAATCAGTTTAATAGTCCATCCATAAAAAACTTCCTAACTCCACTGACCGAACGAAAGAAATCAAAGAAACCTGAACCAGATTGTATCAAATATAATACAATCGGATCATTATTGAACTTCAAAATAAAAAAGCTTAAAGTCGATTATTCCAGATGTAAAACAAAAAAAATTCAATCGTTCACACGATTGGATCACCGTAAACGGTTTAAGTAAAAGCGAATGGATAGAGAAGTGTGTGAATGGTAAAAGGGTTCTGGGAAGCGATGCTATCATCCGATGACATTGAGTCGTAAAACCAGTGGTTCGAGGATGACCCGATGTCTGGACGTCGGGGACGTTCCCCGATATGTGTATACGCGACCGGAAGTGACATCATCCAGCATGTATCTCATTGTACCGATCTAATATCACCGAAATGTAATTCCATCGTGTATAAGCCCGGCCAAATTTGACGAAGATTGTGTGGGTGAAATATTGTATGCATATGTGTATATATACACGCGTAATATATATTATTTCAAGCGTGACCGGGTCAAATTAACACATCCCATCATTTCGGTGCCTTCGTCATTGAATTTCGTGCAAACTATTCGTTCCGCATACACACATGTAAATTCAATTTTATCGTACGAAAAGTTTTTCGTCTCGGTCATTTTGGGTTGGAATTATTATCATATCATTCATTAATATGTTAAAAAACCTTATTACCAAAAGCTCGGCAATTGTTTACCATATAAATAACGTCATTTTCCATTTGATAATTGATTATTATACGATTATGTATTTGTATATTAAATGATTATTCTTATACTGATCAATGTAATTGTATTTGAAATGGATCAAAACAGTGGAAAGATTGAACCGCGAAAACACGTTAATACGCAATATCGTTGACAGAATTTCTCACCGGACGACAACCACGTGTTTTTCCACGTATGTCACACAAGAAATCCATGCATAAAATGTTTATCTATATATACATTTGTATATAAATGTAGCGAAAATTGCTCCTGGCAAGCCGAAGCACAACGTAACTAAACAAAGCAACCCACAGTTTCCTTTCAGAGCTTGATATACGCCATTTAATTTCTTCTCTCTCTCTCTCTCTTTCTCTCTCCCTATTTCTCTCATTCTTTCAGTCAACCTCTCCTTCTCTCTTTATTATCTTATTCTCTTTTCCCCGCCTGTTGAATGTCCGACTATTTTTTCTCTCACTTGCAATGCTCTCTCTTTCTGTCCAATCCAACAACTTTTGATGTATCTAACACATGTATGCGTGTGTATGTGCTTTGTGTATGTCCCCGCAAGCATTTGCTTGTTAAATATAGTAAATATATATGTATGCCATGCATAGCCCACATTCCGGGATGTTTATACTCACACTTGCTTTTAATCAGTGACTCGGCGGAAGGAATGATACAGACGATGTAGAAAAGCCACTCAGTGCACAGTGGAAGGGCCACAGAAGGAAGACTTGATTTCCGTTCCAAAATAGCAAAAAAAATAATAATTATGCGCCTAAATATTCACGTTCATATGCACCTAGAAATATTATCTTTTGCTCCAAGGCAGCTGTCAGCTTTTTTCACATTTCTTGACAAGCTGCTGTTTCGCACAATGTTTTCGTACAACTATATACGCTTCTGGAGAATTATGGAGTTCCCATGCTTCTCCAAGCTGCTTGAGAGATCCAGCAGCTGAATCTGGTAACTGTCAGCGTAATATCTATTCATCGTTACGTACGACTTTTCCGTCCAATATTTAATAATGCAATTATATAAATTCTTATAATTAACCTCTCGAGTTTTTGTCGGACTTACGTTGACACTTAATTATTGAAATACTATTTCTACGGCGAATACCGGGTTTCGCCGTTCTATATAGTCCCTGAATTGTTTTTCAACGTAAAACAAATATAAACAGTCTTTATTTTCAATACCATGATCTCTAATTCATCAAAATATGTAACATTTATTTCTCGACACCTGGAGAACAAATGTGTTTTAATTCGTGTCACGAATTAGACACTTTTGGGTGCCTATTGTCCAGTAAATATTTCTTGTTATAAACGAAGCAGATAATGGAAAGCGATCACAAAATTGATACTACAACTTATAATGAGAATCTCTCACGTGTCCATTCGGAATAGCCTCATGGGTATATTCCTAGCTGCACAGAAGTGAAATGAGAAAGCCCTCTAATGGCGCGATCCTGGGGTCTTTATGAACGTGATACGAGAAGGAAATTTCCGGCATGAAGTGTATCTTTATATATTTATATATAGGTACGTATATGCATTTGAAAAAATTAATGAGCGAGTATAAACCCTAACGTATATGTCGATACAAGTAACCGCATGTTAATTCCACATTTGGTGACATCTTTGGCAACGAGAATACTCAATCGTCGATACACTTGAAAGTTTAACGTTACCTTTTCACCAGAAATAAAAATATTGTTACAAAGTTATTCAATTAACGATTACGATTCAACACATCCAACTTTCGTCAATTCTCGTGAGGGTTGTTTGATAAGAACGTTGTATGTTTGTTATTTTTGTTTGATCACTCGATATACTCGATCATCCTACGGGACACTGTGACAAACATTTGTGACTAAACTTTTGGTTCAACGTTTGAAATCTAATGCCAATGAGATGGGCAATTAAAAAGTTATTACGAACTTATCAAACATTATTCGTTCCAATGATGAATGAATGTTTGTTCACGTTCTTTCGATCTCACGATATAACGAGTGCAAACATTCGTTCATTTCTATGTGTCCTTCGGCTACGACTATTTTTTTACTCCAACATTACCGCGTGTCTATACTCAGCTACAAAATCAGAGGCACTGGAGAAAAAAAAAGAAATTCAAAGGGAATGACGAGAGAGTCATGTATATCATGAACGAGATGATCCATTCGGAGAAACTATATAAGTTGAAGCTTAGTTGGTATGAAAGCAGTCGTAAGTCGTGAATTATTCAGAGAAGAATCTCTTGTCGTCGCCAAGACTCTCTTCCACCCTCACTTCTCACTCTCTTTTACTCTTTATCTTTTTCTTTCGCTCGCTCTGCATCATCGACCTTTATTAAATTAAACGTCAGCAAGGCTAATCTCCTTCGTCTCGAATGCTGGACGATAAAATCTGCGTTTATACCCTCGGTACATAAACGCAGTTTCGTTACGCCACTTTTTACTCTTGACGATGAAACAACCAATCTAAGAAATCGAGGATATTAACTAAAAATGTACATATTCGTGGAATGTCTTTTATCATTTTTCACAAAACAAATCTGACATTCAAACACCCATTTAACATTTAAGATTAACATTTTTTCATCTGATTTTTGTTTTTTCAATACAAGATTATTTAAATTTGATATTTTATTTTTATATTTAGTTTTTGCCGTTGCACTGATTAAAAAGTTTGTTGGATTAATAAAATGTCTCATGGCCGGATGCCAAATTGAAGCATATTATAAACTATGAGAAAAATTTGCTTTTTTATATCAAAGTTTGTTTTTTGTTCCGGTGAGAACAGATTCAATGAGTTCCAACTAACCCCAATGTGATTATTCTTTTTGTTTCAATTGTCAATATTGTCGTTGAAGTTATGATCATGGTTGTTATTATTCTCACATTTTTTGTCATATTGTCGAAGTCAGACCAGAGTATTTGGCTAATAGATTACTTATTAGATTAGAAAATTATGCTAGCAGTACTGCTGCGCACCGAACGAAATGTTTGCTGCACCGTTTGCTATTATCCTTTCACGAGAGCTCGCTCTTCGAATCCAACGAAATTAGACATCACAGTAATAATTACAATGTCGCGCAATACGACGAGACAGAGTTTGCAGTCTTGTGAAACTGCTATATGAAACTAAAATCCCAAGACATTGAGTCTAGTGAAAATTAAAGGTGTTTATACATAATTGGAGGAGTTTTGAAGTAAATACGTGCATTCTGGTTCAATCATTTCACAGTTGATATAATTACTGGGATTCAGTAGTCACATAACATTTCGAAAAATGAAAGAGTATATCACGTTGAGAAATCAAGTCAAGAATGCTTTAGATTTTTTCAATATTCGTCACATTGTCATAAAAAAGATGAGGAGAATGTCATATGACTCTGACAATAGTTTCGATAGCCATGTAACATGAAACAAAAACAACAAGACTTTTCGTAACAAAGTAGCTATTCTAAAGTTCTTTGGAAATAGAAGAAGTAAAAATGTAGGCATGTGAAATTTTTGACAATTTCGTATTCTCTGGAACATCCAATAGCCAATGACAATTTTTCAAAAGTGTTCAAAGAAGATGGTGCTATTTATAAAATTGTCTGTTGACAATAAACTGCTTTATTATAAGGGATTCGTTGCCACCCTTCTATGAATATCATTGTGCGTTTGTTTTTTTCGTATTAAAGAGAAACAGCTCTGCCCTGGAGACCCATCATCATCATCTTGGCAAGGGTGAACGAATAAACTTTCGAAAGAAGCACAAATGTGTACCGTGCTATAGCAAACAACATGTATCGATGTATGCAATATCTATATGTTTATAAACCTTCGTGTTACTGTATTCGTATACGTCCATACTGACATCGAAGGGCGCGGAATAACTGAGAGGGTGCAGCTCAGATAAGGCTGCAGGGTGTGGTTAAATATCTCCCCTCTCCCTTCATCCTTTTCCTCGGCACTGTGCACGTAAAAAAAATACGTAAAAGCAAAAATGCCCATGTACACAACACACTATTCGCAAAACTATCATGTGTTTGTGAACTTTCGCGTGTTACGTCTGCACGAAAAGAAATTACTGCGATCCCAGCCTAGTTTTTGAGCAAAAAAATAAACAACCAAGGTACGTTCTGGGGACGAGTCGATCAACTTCACAGACGTAGAGTGAATACACTGGTAAGGGTTGAAAGTATACGAAACAGACATCGTTGAGATGCTGATATGCCTTCAATTTCCGGCAAAATCACGTTTGGAAGTGCGTTGACATTTCACGAAACTAAAAGAAAAAAACCTCACACATTCCAATCACGTTCAAACATCGATCCTAAATATGGCCTGGATTCTACATTGATCGTGAAATTTCGTTATCGCAGCCATTCGCAAAACCTCTGAATTATAACGAAAAAAATGCTGCTTTTATGAAAATATAGTTAACCATATTTCAGCAATACTCGTTCAAATTAAACCCTACAAAAAAATACTTCCACGTGCGATTTTCCGCTGTTCTGCTTTTCAGAGACGCAAAACATTGCGTCATCGAAACTACACCCCAAACACAGACATAGTTGGTGTCAAAAACGATACGAAATTACACGTTTTATGAAACGTTGAATTTCACTTTGTACTTTGCGTCACGCTCGCAACGCCGAAGCCACTCAACTTTTTCGATTAATTACTTGTGCGTACACGGTACTTGATGGAGCTACTTTGACATCAACGTATTTTCGCTTGCATTTATTGACATTATCGTTCAACAGTGTTTACCGACTCCATATAAAACTTCATAATATAACTCAATTAAATTTATTTTTAACGAACACTTTATTGAGAGGTTTTACAAGGAAAAAAGTCGATGCATGCTCTCATGTAGATTTTCATAAGGACGAAAACGAAAAATTAGATGAAGCCGACATTTTTTCATCCCCCAGAAAGTGCATTTTACATTTCTAAGTATGAATAATCGTAGAATCGAACTTTAAAATATTTTTTTTTTTCGGAATAACGTTCTTTTTTCATTCTGTAAAAAAAAAAAATCCCCCTCGATATTTCTGTATTTATTTTCGAGAACTCGGCATTCACGAAAAGTGAGTGAACTGTCAAAGTACTTTTTAAAATTCTTACATTTTCGTTATTTTTTTTTAGATCCTTGATTCCCGGTTGTACAACGGTAGCTACTTATGTATTATTTTATAATTTCTTTGCTTTTTCAATTATAGATAATCTCGTATTTTCCACCCTTATACACCTCATGTTTACAGAGCCATCAACAGGCTTCATTTGAGTACCGATGATTGATGATTTGCAAAAATGTAGAAAATCGACCGTGGTATATTATCGATTATACGTACACTTCAGGCTCGTCCTCAAAATTCTCCCTTCAGTCTCACACATTGAGAGTTTGCTATGAGTGTTTGCTATGTAAGTATTGTGACATCCATATCTCGATCCATATAGTGTTTGTGGTATCCTCATATAATATTCAATTACGAAACAGGTTTTTTTTTACTATCCGGTATAAATATAAATATATTTAACATACATCCAAAAATAAATAAAAACGGAAATGAAAAAAGAAAAAGCAACTTCTCGCATACATCAATCAAGAAAATTCTAATCGATTAACGCACCCGAGCTCTCACACCCGCGCAAATACAGCAAACGACAAAAAATATTAATTAAACTCGTCAAACGGACGTTGGGTGAAGTGTGTTTCAAAACAATATGCGTAGGCGAAACGCGATATGCCAACGCGAAGTATGTATGTAACGTGTTTGTTTTTTTTTCTATTTTAGTTCTTTTTTTTATCGTTCCAAGTCCGTTTCAACATTCCAACAAGAGAACGAGAAAGAGAGAGAGAGAGAGAGAGAGAGAGAGATGCTCTCTTGGGAAATGAGTATAAAAAAATTCGATGGCAGAGAAGGAAAAAAAGAGACGTGCATTTCGCGGTGGCGTAATTCAATCTCTGCAGACGCACATACGTAACATTCATGTGTTTGTATATAATATTTACATTGTTGGTGTTAGCGATGATCGCATCGACTAGTATGACAAAATGTTGATTCCCAAGAGAACCCCAATTCTTAATATTTTTACGATTAATTCGATTAAGTCAGCAGATGTTGCAGTATTCCCAGCGTTCAATTTCGCTTGACATTATGTCACATGCAATTCTGTGAAAAAGGCAAAATCTTTATCTCCTATCTATAACTCTGTACAAGCGGAAAAAGAATTGCTTGTCTATCTGACTGTCTGGACATTTGATTGTCTATTGTAACTTGAGAACCACTCTTTCGATTTCAATGAATCTTCCATACAGAAAAGAATGCACTACAGAACTTGGGGCTGCGTAACATTTTGATATATTTTTGAAAAAATTAATTCGACTCAACATTCAGTCTGCACATGAAAAATGTAGTTTTTTATAATCGAGTTCCTCAATAAAACTGCAAACTCTTGATATCTCCTTTGCATTTTACACTGTGGCTATAACTTGAAGAGAGAAATTTCATAAAAATGTACGTCATTTATAAAGGGCACATATCCTCGAAGAGGTTATGCGTCTCTTCCTTTATTTTTCATGCGTTATGAATAAATTGCGTCGTAAAAAAATAACTTCCACTTTGCTTGATAATGCGTTATTATATCACTTTTTTTTTTGTTTATGATAGGTAGATTTACGAGGAACTCGTAAACTGTTGACTTTGTGAGTCAAGAGTTTAATGGGAATGGACGCACAATTTTTTAGAAGATATAATGCATAATATTTACAGTGCAGCAAATAATTTGTGTATTTTACGTGAAGTATTCAAAAGCTCTTGGTTTATAAGGGACTGCGCAATATGACAGCGGGAAAGTGAGGATTTTATGGGGTTAAAGACGAGCCGGAATAAATTTAAAAAAACATATATATGTAGCTACTGCGTGCATAGAACGAAATTAAAAGACTTCTTGTTTCGTGTTGATATTAAAATTGGACCCTGTTTGCATCGCGTGCTTTTCCTCAAGCGATAGAAGAAACAAGCATGAACCCGGTCCTTATCACACGGGAAAAGTAAAGAAGTGGCATTTCTCGCCGTAACGAGACGGTGACATTTGCTCTTTGACGCAAGCAAGCAGCAATGAAAATTTTCTCAATTAATGTAGATGATGAAAATCTTTGTTGCCTGCGCTCCAATTTACTTTCATGAAACTCTCTATTGTCGCTAACCTTGTGTTTCTAATGATTGAATATCATTACTTCATTATACTCTTTCCTTGTAATCACAATTACCAATAATAATAAGTAAAAAATGTTAAAATTGGAGTATTTTTTGCAGCATTTTGAATTGTCCTAGTTCATTTTATTTATCGATAAATTCAAATATGTTGCTGTCTTACGCCACGTGCCAACAACTGGTTTGGCCTTAAACCGTGTGCAAATAGCATTGGCACGATTTTATTTGTTACAAGAGGAACGACTTTTCGATCTCTCTTTTTCTCAATCCTGCAGAATTTTCGTCTCCGTCTTTTTGCTATCGAGTGTTTTTTTTTTGCTCTCGATCGCATGCATTGGCAATTTCACGCTGAAGACCACATATGCAACGTTCGTTTGACTTGCTAGCATAACCCTAGCATCATGCGTGCTGCCGATCGTGCGGAGGAATAACATTCGCGTTGGCGAGGAATTCGTTACACGCGTTAAAGAGTGTGATCGTTCGCTCTGTCTCCAAAGCTGGACATTTAATTACGAAACGAAAAAAAAGTCCGAAAAAGGAAGTTTTTCGTTTTATTTTGTTTTTTGGTTTTTTTTTTCTCAACAAGAAAAGCCTGGATGGGAGAATGTTTCTGTTCTCCACGCGATATCACGACGCTATAAAACTTGTGTACCAAACGATTTCCATAAAAGGTCGCTGTGAAAATGAATGCTGTGTGAGCGTCAGAATTCTCGAGTGGCTGATGTTAGGGATATACATTGAGAAAAAAGGGCCCCGCATGAAAGATCCTCGAGAACGAGTAGTCAAGCTAAATTGTGCTGCGAAAGCACTTTTTTCTTTCTTTTTTCAACACTTGAAACTTCCGGGCTGCGATAGCAAACCTTCAGTTTTCGTAACGAAGGGATGACATCGCTGGTGACACTTCTTAGATTACTCAGACGCAAAAGGAATTTCTTTTCCTACTCACTTTGTAAATAAACTCTGGTATCGTTACAGAATATCAATGACGATCATAATGTCTGCTTAAAAAAAAAAAAAAAAAACACAGTATGGGCGCTAATATATTTAATTAACAACGTGGTAACGTTAATTGTAAATTGAATTCAATTATAGTTGCAATGTGTATTTACAAAGGAGAAAATAATGATTAGTCTTTAAAGTGAGCTGAGAAATCGAAATTTAATTTCGTTGTGTCACCAGAGCATTTTTCAACGAATTTTTTTTTTAATTTCGAGGAAGCATTCAAAGCACTATCAAGAAACTACGTGCAGGATTTCGAAAGGATAGGCAATAGAAAATGGAAAAGGGGGTTGTTTTTAAAAGTCTAAAGTTCATATTAGACATTTTTCCCAAAATGTTTTCTGAAATTAACCAGAGAGTTAACATTTGAAATAGACTGTGACAAGACTACGTCGTTAATTAATGCTCCCTTTTGGCTCGTTCACACTTCAACACATTTAGTTTTTATTTAAAAATCTAAAGTTCCAAGCGTGTAAAGATGATACCGGGTTTTTGAGATTCGGAAATCTCTTACATTTACATAACGACGGACGTAGTTGTTGGGACCAGGATAGAACGATGATCGTATCAATATGATACGAGGGGTCGAAGGGTTTCGTATATTGAGTGCGGGTGAACGCCTTGAAGAAACGTCGACGAGGTACGATCCGATAAAAAAGAAATCGAGAGGGGTCCTCTGAACTCCTTTTGCTCTACACAATTTCTTTAACATATACATAGATATACATATAGATATATGTATACTGTCTTCACTAAACACGTGCTTACGCGATACTGGTTACGCGAGCACATATCTCGCGCATAAACTCTCCCTCCGCGTGTATCGATCAACTGAGGGTCGACTGTGGGAATCGTGAAGTAAACGACGAAGAAGAACGATACACACGTGGATAGTGCGAACAAGCACGCGAATGTCATACCTCCAGATAGATCGTTGAAGAACCTGATATGAGGATGTTCTCAAGAATTATTAAATTTAGTTAAAACACATACACACACATTCGCAGCTTGTTTGCGTTCCAGAAAATAAAATGGTTCGTTATGAGAGGATAAAAAAGTCCGATCCAATCGGACTTTTCCAATCGGACAAAAAAAAGTTCTCTCTTGGCAAAGTCATGCTATAAAATATTTTTCATCCAAGTTTTGAAAATATGTTTGGTTTTTTGTTTTCGGATGCATAGAACGTCTGGAACTTTGTTGACCAATTAGAAGTTCTTATTGCACACAGTTTTACTAAAACTTTTTTTAAACATTTTTACGTGTTTTTAGAAAAATAATATAAACGTGTACGAAATGAAAAAAAAAAAAAAAAATCGAAGAGATTCAAAACTAGTTTATCGAAAAAATCACCTATGGAAACGGGATCCTCTCCAACGATGCGGCCTTAATATGATTAAAATGGGTGTATATATGAGTACGCGTGAAAATATTCGCGACAATGAAGCCAATTCGACGAACGAATAAGAATTCTGACGATTTTTTAGTTTAAAAAAAAAGTTATAAAGCAATTACGATACGTTAAGTCGAGTAAGATTATTTACACTTTAATACGCTCCCAGCGACGTACACGAAGAACTCTCAATGATTAAATCGTTCTCATAAGTTTGCACGTAATGCGAAAACAAATAAAATCTAATCTGGTTGAGTCATCGATACAAATATTACCGAGAGTCTTTGCTTCTTCGCAAAGTTGAATCTCTCGGTTGCACACGTTGCAATTTTGAAGAACGAATTAATTTCTGACTGTTATGACATCATCACGGATAACATGCGTTATCTCTCTCGAGGTTTGTCCTTGGGTTGGATTTCTCGGCAAGAGAGAGATTTTTTTTTCCGATGATATATAAATTACAACGATCGAAATCAGCCACTATAATTAATTCAAAATAAAATACATCTTTTTCGTAAATACATCTATGAACATTGAACATGAAAAAATATCAAAAATTAAACGATAAAAATGATGGTTGTCCCATTGGGATGGTTGTCATTTTTGCAAGATACGTAAAAAGGTCGAGGTAACGGATTTCAAAATACTAATAGATATAAATCATTATAATCAAGAAATAACGTGGGTGTGGATCAAATAAAACTTTTTGATGCTTCTCACGACTTTGACAGTTCTATATATAATGTGTAAATCGATGTTAAATATTCTGGAATATAAACATATGATAAATCGATTTATTATATGCCTCATTAATTCCATACTTTCGGCAGCGAGGCATGCCAATCAGAATGTACACCTTGTACATTATTATCCGTCGAGGTGCGACGGCCTCATCGTTGAGCACCGATAATTATACGTTTTATACCCTGTACCAAGTATAGCTTTATTACCAGGCATATTTATCTCATATGTGTGGAAATATATACAGATATATGAATATACAGACATTTATATATTTATATATGTATGTAGATGCATATATTTATGTATCAAAACGTACATACATATGCCACATTCTATTTAGTACCGAATGTATCACGAATCGAGCGACACAACACCTTGACGATCGTCTGAAAGTGGGTGAACTCACTTTTTTATCCTGTCAAGTACTTGTGTATACGCACAGCCTTTGGCTCCGACTTACTGGAGCCGATAAAAAAATAAAAAAAGCTCTATCTCAGCCTCTGGTTTGTTTGTTCTCTTGTTCTCTTGGCAAATCTATGACACGCGATCGTAGCAGACAGTGAATTTTTTCCGTATGTAAACATTTCGCGAAACGTGAGTCACTATAGTGACGTACATTTGACTTAAATTTACCTTTTTTTTCATCCTCCAGCTTGAGCAAACTTTCGAGAAAGTAATTTTCGATTTAAGGTTCAAGAAATTGTGCCTGATTTTGAATTGGTGTAAGATCGATGGAAGCCTTTAAGATTCAAAAGATTTTTGAAGATGATGAAGAGAAATTTTAAAATCAATGCAATAGAAGTGTTTGAGAAATGGAAATTCATCATTCATTAGTTGCGCTCTCAAGAAGGGTTTGCTGTATTAATCTTCCGGCGAAAACGGAAATCACTTTGTAGGGATCGTCGATTTTTCTTTCAACCTAGTGAATATTATATTGAAATTTTATTTATGGATTAAAAAGACGATACTTTGCTGCAAAACGTACATCCCAAGGCTTTTCATGTATTATAATGACTACGTGGAATTTATGAATGATTTCCGGAGGCGTTGAATTATAGTATCAGAGGTTCGAGGTAAGCGAACTTTTCATGTGTTCACTGGCGGATGTGAAAGAAGTACGTCGCGATCGACTATAATATTATCATTTATAACGAGACGATAAAGGGCTCTCTTTTATGTTCGATAGATATTATTAGATAAACCATTTGAGCGTGTTAATTGATTGTGGAGTTCAATCGAGGCACTTAAACACACGTACGATATATGTATACTAACAGCTATGATGCTTGAATCATCATCATTGCAAAAGTGCCTGAAATATGTAAAACTATTATATGAAAATATTCCTGTAATTACAAAATGAATGTCGTTTATTTCCAACAACGTTTTATAGCAATAAATATTGACCCGTTTTTCAAATTCCAAAATCCTTAAACAACATTTGTTATGTGTTATTTTAATTCTCAAGGATCATCACAAGGTAGCAATCGTAAACTGAATTGTGTTTGAGAGAAAATAATGTATATGGCAGTTTTATTGTTCGCTTCATATTAAACATTTTTTTCTTCATTTTTTTAGTGGTTTTATGAAAAATTTGTAATCAATTGTAACATTAAAACTATTGGGACTAAAATTGCCATGAATTCCAACTAAAAAAATAAAAAATGAAATCCTCACGATTAGCGAAGCACAACACGTATTGAGTAACATATAAACCAGAATTCTTATCTCATCGAGAAATTATTTCAGCTTTTTGTTGCTTTTTGCACGTTATAAAATAACTGATTAAATACACAGTTCCTCAAAACTCGTCTATTGGGAACATGTGTGTTCACGAATAAGCAATCCAGCACTTTCACTTTACCTACATATGCCACAGATTTCAGATCGTTTGTTATTTATAAAGAATAAGATAAACTAATATATCGCATAGACACGATACTTGGTGTGTTTGATTTTCACGCACGTGCGCATTTTGCTTGATTAAGAAATATCAATTTCATCGATCAACGTAAAATAACATAATTTTTAAATACACCCTCATTTGAAGAGTCTTTCCAATCAATAAATCGATGAATAGTTAACTGCTACTACATTTCACCATATACTATGATAATAATTTCAAAAATTAGGTCTTTGATCCAATATATAGAAATAAATCACGATTGGAAACGAAACATGATGAATTTTTTGTCATGGTAGTAAAAATGGTTTTCAAAAAATCGATTAGGATTTTGTGTCGGTAACACAGAACATGTGTACGAATACGTTTTGCCATAATCCTAATATTCTTACATCGTAAACATTCGTTCAATCAGGGCGATATAAAAACAATTGTGCTGATTTGTTTGTTTTCTTTCCTTTTTTAATGTGGTTCAAAAATAATCACCTTAAATGCTTAATTTCGGTAATGATTAGAATGATTTGGAATAGGAAATGAAAACGTACCTTTGCGATCAGGGCCTCAACCGAGAAAGACCGTATTCCATTCATTTCTGTCAACTATTCTGAATATTTACAACGGATCTGAAAATTTTCGACCCACACGATCGTATCGCGCTAGTTATCTTCGCCCTTCGCGTGACGAACAATTATAAGATCATGTTGATTGACGGACCGTATGCGCCACCATTCGTAGCCAATTTATATAAAGGCTTCTCGTGCTTGATTCGCACGTTAGTTTAACACATATCTCACCATGTTTTATATCACGTATATGTATATTACGCGAGCACGATCGATACAATAGCCTTGCTGTTTGTCAATCAAGGCGCTTTGTAATTGCTTTCGCACAAAGTTCACCAGAACCTAAATTGTTCCTTAATTAAGAACGTTTTAATTATGGGGAAAGACTGTATTTCGATATTTGTATGACTCGTTAAAATGAAGCACCATAATATCTCTCACTTCTTTCACTGATCAAACATTTATATATCAATCAAACTCTACGATGGATTTTGTAATTATGCCAAAAATTTTGACATTTCAGGCATTCTCGAAATGCCTGAATTATGAGAACCATAAATGACGCTTTATCAAATGAATTTCTTTGATTTTAGAGACTAGAAAACACACGAATCAGTTACCGATCGGGTACTTAATGTCGTTAAGTGGCTAATTGACTAAAGTGCAATTACCTTGGCCCCAAATTTATTGCGCAACAGAATTTTACGATAATTAAACAATTTTTCTTGCGTATTTTTACTTATTCAGTGATATTTAACTTTGATTTTTCGAGTATAGATTTACACAACCGTACAGCTTTTTATTGCAAGTTATCGTTATTTATTGACTGCGGTAGATAACGATTACGCGATAATGAGAAATTTGCAAAATTGGCACTTTCGTTACGATTTAAAATGTCATCTTTATTTTGTGTTCAAAGGTAAAGGATATCTTTCGAAACTGCTGAAAAACTATAACGCCTTTCCAACTATCAGATAATTATCACCTCGGTCTGTCATCGTTTCTTCGAATGATCACAGATATATCGAAACTTGCGAAACTCTTTTTATTATTTGATTTTTTAAATGCTTCTTTCGCAACAAGAACACAAACCGGCTAATCGCCACAATCCGAAAATTGTGTGAACATTTTCTTTACGCTCGTTAATTCGATAACACACTGCACACTTTTTTAATGAACGTTTCAATGCCAGCCGCGGTATTTAAACGGGACAGATGGTGATTTTTGTTTTTACTCGTATGCGAAGCGATGAATCATTGGATATACACGCGAGCGTCGATCAAGGAAACGCTCTTTTATCACTTTTGCTCAACCCCTCCACGTTTTTGTTTGTTTTTTTTCTTTTTTTTTTATCGAAAATCGCGAGGCCGTTCGAATTTCTGTCTCCAATCGAAACTCAAATGAATAACCAGCTACTTAAAAAAAACCGCGCAAAAATTACCGGCTCGTTTATTTAATGACAATTTTACGACTATATTTTACATCGCAATATATTTACTTTTTCTTGCTTCTTCGATTCTCAATCTCTAAGCTGTCGAATGTACAAAATGCTCGCGCTTTGCTCACTGCCGATGGACGTATAGTTGCCTCGCCAGACACACGGCAAAAGCTAGACGCGGACGATATTCGAAACTTGTCTCGCGAGTCGCGCGGAGGAGTAGCGCGCTTGCGCCCCAAGTGTTTTATCGTTCCACCGGGAAACACGTGGTCATGACTTTCGTACATATACATATATAAATATATATGTGTATTTCGAACGCCCAATATCGAGGTTCTTCGGCCGATCAAACGCAATAGCGAATTTTTTATTACTTTACATTTTATTTATTTATTCATTAAGAATGTACAGCGTGTCTCACGCTTTGTACAAAAGCTCTTTTTCCTTATAATTATCATTATAAATAATTGAACCACAAAAAGCCTCATTATTCCAAGTTAAACTATAATTTCATTCCAAGTACCAATTTCACATCGATTCCGTGTTGATTCATTAATTTTTCGTACGCATCCATTTCTTTTTAATTACTTTCTATTTATTGCCTCAATCATTAATGTTAAAGTACAATAAAATGGAATTCCTCAGACATCGATCATTGGACATAAAATAAAAAATTGTTAAGTTGTATCATCGAAATTTTATCGTCTTGACAAAATTATCGATGACACATTTAGAATTCGAAAATTTCATTTTTCCTTTCATTGTTATTAAGGAAAAACTCACTGAAAGGATGCTCTGCGTTCTTCTCTCAAATGCAACACTATTTTGTCGGTATCAAGTGCAACTGAGTACATTTGAGTGCGTGAAAGGAAGAGATAGTGAAAGATACGAATGTGTAAGAAAGCGAGCGAGAAAGAAAACAAGGCTGTGTGCGCCTTTTTTTGTGCGTGTGCGTGAACGAGCACGTGGCGCATATATCCAGTTCCGAGAGGTATGTCGACGATATTATAGTATATCCCTGAAAGTATACGAGTGTATATATTTTCCTATATACAGGGTTCTCCACGAAAAAAAACCAAAAAATCAATTACTTGCGATGTCTTGTTTCAAAATTTTTTTTAAATATTAAAAGTCTTCGCGAATTTGAACTTTTTGGTTTTTGAACGTGGAATTCAGTGAACGTAAAACAGTCACTCTCATTAAATTTATTCTGGACCTTTGTTAACATTTCATCAGAAATAACTTCGAATCGTAGATTGTGAATTTTCGAAATTCCACATTCAAGATCCCCTTCAGTCCGTTTTCATGCACGTGATTAAAACTATATTCTGAGTCTCTGTAAAAAAAAAAAAAAAAAACTAAAGGACTCTAACGTGTCAATTAAAACTTGACAAAAATAATAAGAAAATGTAATAAAACAAAGTTCGTTAGTCACTTTTCGAAGTAGTGAATGTATATTTAGTGCTTTGTCAAACTTTTGGTAAACGACGAACCCAGTCGGTGCTGTGCGTAGTTTGAAAATATTCGAAAAAAAAGACACGACTTAGAAAAATGTTTTTGTATGACAATTGAATGAAATTCGGAAACAAAAAATATTGATTCACGAAACGTTGAGGTTTGCAAAATCGAAATAAGTAGATTTCTAGAGACTTAAAAAAAAAATTCTTTTGGCATAGGCGAAAAAGTGTGAACAATCGGGCGGCTGAGTCGGCATGAAATGGTCCTTACGTACAACCGCGTCGCGGCCAGCGTTCGGGCACTTCGCGTCGCGACTGCCGTCGCGGCTAAGAAGGAAAAAAAAGAGAGAAAGAGAGAGAGAGCGATAAAAAAACCGATGCGATGACCTCATCACCAGCTCGCTATGCTCTCTCTCCTTGCCCATGTCACACTATACCATATACTAGCCATACTAAAAACGTTGTGGATTTTTATCCCTTCCTTAGCTATGTACTGATATCACGGTCGTGCGTCCGCGATTCTCGCACCTTTATAAAATTTACATGTATGTAATCCTATCCATGAGTATATGGACAAACGTGCGCCCCCGAGGTGTCCATGAACGTTTGCGGTCACTCTGAACCGTTTTTTTTTTTCATTTTCCCCTCTGAGATAAAATAGTTACATCTTTTTCAGCCATTGTGCTATTTAATTCGTAATTTTTCATAATAAATGCAAAGTTTTAAAATTTGTGGTCAGGCCAAGGCATTTTTCGAAACGAATCGATGTTTATTTTTAAAAAATTTTCTACACAGCTTTTTGAAGGTTTTACCACGAAGATAAATCACAGTATATTTACAACAACGATTTAGCGCCATAGTAAAAATACAGTAATTTAAAGATTTGAGACGTACAATTCATTCTGTCAAATTGCAATTTCCAACGGGTTTGTTCATTAGTTGAAACAGTAACACTCATGATTTTTGATTACTGCTAAACGATTATTTTTCTTGAATAAATAATAGACGAAAATACACGAAAAAAGAGTTGGAAATTTCAGCGACAATACGAATTTAAATAATGATTTGTGCGTTAAAATTCAACTTGCAGCTTCGATTTTTCAACGCTCGTTAAAATCTTGTGATGAAATCAAAATTTTGTTGTCAGTTCAAAAAAAATGAATCATAATTTCGAATCATTTTTATAATTTGTGTGACGGTCTGGCAATAATGGAAGAATATAGGTGGCCCGTAGCGCAGTGGTTAGCGCTCTGGACTGAGACTCCGCGGGTCCCGGGATCGAGTCCCACTCGGATCACCTTTTTATTCGCTCATTATTGCTGGACCGTGCCTCGTCACATTTGGAAAGAAAAAAATTCACTTTCGGTTAATCTCGAAGTACCGATAAATTTTCAAGTTTCGAAGAAAAAATCTATTGTTTTAATTTTTTTTTCACACAAACTGTTTTTCTGCACTTGAGAAACAACATTATTCCCGTTAACCTTATTTATTTATCACAAAAAAAATCTACACACCGTTTTACGATAGTGTGAAAAACAAAAGTGAATTCGATCGAAAGTATCAAAGTTACGCTGCACACTAAATTCTATTGAGAATAATAAGCTGCTTCAGAACAAAAGCTTTCCGTGTCGCATATAGCAGTTGACGAGCTCGTAAGAAACGCTTTTCTAGACTGGCTTTGAAATACAACAACGTTGTAATTTTGGGTGAAACTAATTTGTTTCGTGCGTCCACGACTGTAAACTGACTAACGATTTATGCCGGAAATTTTTTTTTTTTAAACGTACAAGTAGTTTTTACCTTATTTTATAACGGATTAGGGGATACACGTACGCTCTTTGTTGTATGTCGTATGTGTGTTCATCAAAGCCACAGTATCGGAGAACCACCCCAACTATAAATCGATCGAACGTGTCTTGACGCTTACCAGCGGTAGTGTCTCGACATGAGACGTGCTTTAACCTTTTAGTTTCATGAGAGAAAAGGACCAAGCGTATAAAATCGAGAGCGAGAGAGAGAGAGAGAGAAGGAAAGAAATCCGATGTATTTATCGTGGGCGTTTGTGTGCATGCGGACTCTCGCAAAACAGACCGTTATTACGGAAATCAACGGGGGGAAAGGTAAGAAATGTCAGATGGTGGCGGATATATATCGTGCCAACATTTTGATAAGTTCTCTCAAGAGACGGAAGTTTCATGATTATCATAAAATATCGTTGAAATTCATGGGATTAAAGTGTTGTTAACCTCTAAATTGTACACTCGCCCAAATTGCGGGCGTAAAGAATTAGCGAGATCCAACTCACCTTGCCACATTGAATCCTGGATATCTCGATCGAAAAACTGTATGAATTGGAACATATGTGAACAGATCTCCGAAACCTGGACAGTCAAGGCTGTAATTTATTCTTCATTTTCTCCCTCCCGCCGGCTTTCTTCCCGTCTCTCTCAATCTCACTGTGCGTGGAAAATGTGCCACTTCACAATGAGGGCTGTAATTCGAAGCAAGGAAATGCGGTTGACGATGATGAAGGGCGCCACAATATGGTCTTTTGAATGTGTTGCAGCTCCCACTGCCACTTGGGTACTCTAGCACATATAGTCTCAAGTTCAAATTGAATCTGATTCGCGTCTCACAATTTACCCCACGTAATTTCTTTTTTACCATCGGAGAATTTTTTCGAGTAGTAAACACGTGGACAAATATTTGGCTTTGAATTTTCATTGTTTGGTACATATTTCGATCTATGTTGCCTTCCGTTATTAATTTTATACGGCACACTTATAGCACTTCCAGAAACATCTCTACCGATAACTACTTTACCCAATAACAGCTCTACCCAAAAAAAACTGTACCATCACACACGTCCGTGTGTGTTTGAACGTGGCCGTAGGATCTCCACGCCAGAGATACGCCATACATACATACGTCTGTGTGTGGGGGAATCATAGGAAAAATACTAGGACTGTATAGTTATTTTTATTCGTTGAGGATTGAGAAGAAATCTACTTGTATTATAAGATATTTAAATATGTTCAGTCAAATTTACCCGCATCGAGCGTGTCGCCGGCCGGCGGCCAATTGATACTAGTCTTAGTCTCATGCGACATTCGACACTCGACTGACTCGACGTCGACACAGTGCACAGTGTTTATGTCACTTTTTGTTTCAACAACGCGAACACGTGAGTGAATTGAATTTTATTCGAATTTAATTATCTCCTTATTCCTCGAATTAAATATTTCTGCGAATCGTAAATTTAGAATCGAGTCACTCTTTGAAATCATATTTATCACATAATTAAACTTTAATTTCTGTCACTTTTGAGGTTATCTTGAAGAAGTGTTTATTTCTGAATTGTTCAACATAAATAATTTTTTGAATGGTTTTACAAGTTATCCGTCTGAACAAAAATCTCGATGCACAAGTTTCAGATGGTAAATTTTCTGACATTCAAATGAACAATCGTTCGAAACTCGCGATTCAGAGGCAGTGTAGTAACCATTGTAAAAAATTTGTTAACAGACACGTGAAATATGGCATCTAAAAAACCAAATGATGGCAACAACACACATCTTTCAAATGTCAAAATAAAAGTGGAACCCGGTACTTCAACGGCACCGCTTTTAAAAAATATCAAAGTGGAACCAGGCGTAGCAAGTGCAACGACAAGGCTAACCTCTTTTCGCATTCCAAGGGATCTCACATTAGGAGCTAACGTGAAAAGTGAAAAACCCAAAAAAGTCTACACACCCAACATCAATGTACAAAGAAATAAGAAAAAAGAGTAAGTTGAGTGAATCTTTTATTTATTCTTACTGCATTGAGGTAGTAGTCAAGTCGCTGGAACATTCAAAAGTCAACTTTCTGGTTAACTTTTCAAAACTTTGATATCGCTTGAAACTGAATTGTCAAAATTCTTGATCTTTTTGGTCAAACTTGGTTACATGTTTCTCTGTGATCGAGAGAAAAAAAAGAAATTTGGTGCAATGTTTCAGAGTTTTTCTATGGAATGTAAATTCCTCTAATACTGCTTCCAACATGTAAAACTGAACAAATTTTGGTGTTAAAATGCTTTGGCGAGACTGCTACCTTAAGGATAAACGACACAGGTTCCTCGACCAAAAGTTTTATAGGATGTAAAAGCTTCGCGATTTGATTAAAATCTTTACGATCATTAAATTTCAATATCAATAATTCTAAGAAGTTATTGACATATTTTTTTGTTATGTGGAATGAATTTACTGATATTTCTGAACACAATCTAATTGTTTTAGAATTCCTTCTTAATTATTTTGCAAAAAAACTTGAAAAATTCCTATAGAAGTACAAACTTCTCTGAGGTCAGCAAAAACTTTCGTCGAATTCTTAAATAAAATTTTAATGTGCAATATTTAGATACACAACATTTATACAAATAATGCGAACTTCAAATTACTAAAAAAAATGCTGGTACAATTTTGATTTTTCTACTCAGGGCAAGCTTTTGAAAGTTGTCTTATAATTTTTTCATTTTAAAGCGATGGAGCTTCTGTCAAAAAGGAAATTAAGCCTGGGAGGGGAAGAGGTCGTGGACGGGGTCAGGGTGATCGAGGACGAGGCAGAGGAAAGACTCCCAGCAATTTGATTCAGGTATGAGGCAATAATCAACGAATTATTCCAAACCAATATTACAAAATGTCAATAACAGTATCTTTTCTTTTAGTCGACAGGTATATTTTCAGAAGGTATAACAGATTTGCCGCGTGGGAGTAGACGAAGTGGCGGTGGGTATCGTGACAGCACTGGTGAATCAGAGTCCAAAACATCATTCATGGAAAAACCGTTGCTCAAGTTCAATCAAACTATTGACAAAGCAGATGAAGAAGAAAAATTAAAAGCTTTGCTGAGGGATGATTTCATTGATGACGGCAGTGAACCTATTTTCGAAAATGCTCCAGTGTCGCTCCCTCTAGTTGATGAGGGTGAGTCAATATTCTATTCGAATTTTTCAACTTTTTCACTAATTCTTTGCGCTCAAAATTGAAAACACAAATATTAAACGATTTTCCTCATTTACAAAATATTTATAAATAATGAAAAAAAAAGAGAGAAAAAAGTATTAAGCCCGTTTAAGATTATTAGGGAAATTCATGGATTTTTCATTATGCAGATTTCCTTCAAAGTGAATATAAAACTTACTTTGTGCCATTTTTTTTGCCAGGTAAACTGTATAAAAGTGAATCGAAAACGGAAGCTGAGATGAAAGTTCTACCGGAGGAGGAAGAAGTTGATGTAAAACCAATAATCTTGTCAAACGGCGAAGGTAAATCTTTACTGAATATTCTTTTAGAAATATTGTTAAATTCCGTACCAGAAGTTTAACCAACTTTATTTGCAGCTGTCATGCCACCTAAGTCGACGAAGGGTAAAATGAAACTTAACGTCGACAAGAAAGACCACAATGGTATTGCACAAATGATTGAAAATCCAGCAACCGGTTACTTGTTAATTCAGGTAAGAATAAATACTCATTTTTTAAGGGTTTACAATATCTCGTTTGACCCAGAGACCCATAATAAAATAAAAGTGTACGAAATTTCATCCAAATCAGTCGTTGCAACCGAGGTTGAAAATTATGACATTTTTCAACTCAAGCCACGACCCAAAGGGACTCCAAAAAATTTTCCGTTTTCATGAAACTTTTCGGTTTTCCAGTTTCCGGACTGTCTTCCTGGATTGCGAACGAATGACGAGCCGACGGATCCACGTTCGCGAAGGCAGGCGGAGCATAATCCACCAGTTGTGACAGAGACTAGTGGAAAATCGGAATTCTGTACATTAGGAAGTTTGAAGGGTGGTCTGTTAGGAAAAATCCAGATATGTAAATCCGGGAAAACACGTTTTGTTGTAGGTGATAATGCAATGATCGTTGACATCGGTTCGAGGCCATCTTTTCGTCAGGTAACAAAAAAAAAAAAAACGAAATCTGCACGTGAATGAAATCTTTAACTTGAGCGTTTTAACATGAATATTTGAAATCGTTTCAGGATTTGGTGGCTACAAAAATCGACGCAGACAACACAAGTGGCGAGTTGATAAATTTGGGATGTGTAACAAATACGCTAATATGTTCACCCGATTGGGAAACGATGCTGGCTAGTCTGTAAATAATAAAAAAAATTTATTTCTAATACACATTGGGATTTTATTACATAAAAACTTACACAAATAATTTTCATAGTTTTTCTTGTTGTTATTTTTTTATTCATGTATTTACCAATATTCACTCAGGGCGATAGTCTGCAGTGCAAATTCGATGAATCGATAATAATTATTGAAATGAAGCACTGCAATTTACAAACTGATAGATGAAGGGAAAGGGGGGTCGGTTTGAATAGTTCCAGAAGTTAAATTCGTGAATATAAATTCACAAAATAATTCTATTCACGATTGTTGGATAAACTGAAATTTATGACGGATTATAAAAACATTTCGACACGTGGTTGTCGAATAAACTGACAAAAAAAAAACCTAATGACGTGCTCGATGATCGAAATACATCGAAATATCGAGTAATTGTACACTCTTTCTTTAAATTAAACATGTGATAGTCTGCCTTTGACATTTTCTTAATATTTACTCGTTATTCGTCCAACACTGAGATGGGGAGGAGAGTAATGGAAATTCATCCTCGAGAATAATATTCGGTTCACGTGATAGAATCTTAAATCTACTCAGCAGGTAAAAACGCCAATTTCGTGTTCGTCCAACGTTTGTCGATGGTGCGAGAATACCTTCTAAGGTCACGCGTATAAGATAGTGGCTCGAGTATAAAACGAACAAAAATAATATGTATATATATGTGTATATATACGTTTATATATATAATTTTTTTAAATCCATTCTCAGTCACTTCGTTCAATGCTGTGCCCTTTTTTCATTGATTTCAATGCTTTCTCCCGCAGCTTCTTCTCCAATTCTTCGGTGTTGCCCTCACTGACGTCCGATTCCTCGGAATCTGCGACCTTCTTCTTTTTGTGCTTCCTGTGCTTCTTGTGTTTCTTATGCTTCTTGTGCTTCTTGTCCTTCTTCTTTTTCTTCTCTTCGATTTCGCTCTCCTGATTGACACATGATTCAAATAAATCATATATTTTTAAATACAAAGTTTGTGATGCAAAATATTTCGTTCTAATTAGTTATGTCCTATGACTAAGCAAAAAGTTGATTTTTAAGGGTGAAAACATACCTCTGACTCGCTGGTACTGGTTTTAGTTTTCTTCTTGCGCTTCTTCTTCACTTTTTCCTCGTCACTACTGTCGTCAGGTTTCCTTTTTTTCTTGGCTTCTTTTTCAATCACCTCATCCTCTTCGGAGCTGGAATCCTTTTTGGTTTTTTTAGCTTTCGGACGACCTTCATCTTCGCTCGTCGAATCTTTTCGTGATTTTCGAACTTTAGATTTCTCTATGTCGGACGAACTGTCGCGACGTTTGCGCGACTTCTTCGGTTCTTCGTCGGAACTCGAATCCTTTCGCTGTTTCCTTGATCTCAACTTATCCTCCTCGCTCTTGCTGACTTTTTTCGTTTTTTGTTCCTCCTCGCACGATGTCGATTCCTTTCTAGTACGTTTCACTTTCTTCGTTTCCTCTTCTCCATCCTTTCGGGGTCTTTTGCGGAGCTCGGTCTCGAGCATCTCACGTTTCTTCTGATCCTTTCTGTCTTTGCTGCGATCGTCGATGGAGTCTGAGGCCAACAAAAATTGTCAAACATTAGCAATTTATTCCGTAAAATAAATTTATTATCCATAACGGTTGTAAAAACTCATTCGATGCTGTCGGATATTTCAATTATTTCGAATAAATAATAGAAAGTAAAAAAAAACGGATAATTTGGATCATTATGATTTTTTTGTTCAATAAATGACTTACCAGCTCGACTTGTGTCGCGAGAACGTTTTAATTTTTCCACATGTTTTCGATCGTCTTCCGAATCAGAACTGCTGGCTACTTTGCTTCTATCAGATTTCTCATTATCGGACGAAGGTCTGCGGGGCTTTCGTGACTTGTCACTCTTACGAGATTTTTTCCTCGCTGAAAATTAAATCTCACGTTATTGAATGGAAAATAAAAAGTAAATAAACGCGAATTTTTTTACACGTGGTTACTGGGACGATAATAAACGACAACAAACACGTACTTTCCGGTTCACTGTCCTCGGAATCCGTCGATTCGTCGCGTTTGTCTCTTCGCGATTTTTTCACTTCGACCAATCTCTTGGTGCTCGATGGTTCGATCGATTTTTGAACAACTTTTTTGTCTTCCGGCAACGATTTCATGGTCTCTTTTGTCCTCATCAGTCTTTCGTCCTTTTTTAGTTGGAAGTTATCGACTGAAGCCATCATCACAGTTTTCGGCGAAGCTTCTTTGCACTCTCTGAAATGGATCAGAATTAAATATTAAATATATATTCGATTACTGATTGTTTTATCAGTAGCGTCGACGATAAAACAAAATAAAAAACTCACTTTAGTGTCAGCATTTTCGCTTTGGCAGCGGCCAAAATGTCTTCGGTCTTTTTGAAAGGCGATGGCGTGCGCGACAAACTTTTGGAGAACTAAATAACACGAAGAATTCATTTTATTGATCGAAAACACAATTTGAGATTCGTGGACAGAAAAGCAATGAATGAGGACGGAAAAAAATCAAAATAATACATTTCTTATTGAGAAACAACGAAATTCAAAACGTTTACTTTTTCAAAATAAATCGTATAGTAACAAATTACCCTGTGTCTGCTAATAGGCATCGAAGAAGGTTGAAGTTTCTTCGGCGAGACGCTGGTATCGATTTTTTTGGCAACTTCAACCATTTTTTTCACTTCCTTTTCAGAGCGTTTGAGTGCGGGTTCTTCTTTGGCGGAACGTTCTTTTTCCCGTCGTTTGTTCTCCTCGAGCTCAAGGTCGCGTTTCTCCTGCGATCTTTTGCGTTCTATAGATTTCCTGAAAGCAGAGAAAAACCCGCAGGATCGAACTTTGTAAAATTGGAAGGTACGAAAAAAAAAGTTAAAACTCCAACGACTCCTGAATGCGAAGAAAAAGGAAGAGAGAAAGAATCCGACACCACGAAGAATTCAGTTCTTTTATGTGGAAAAAAAAAATCAATAATCGTCGTCCTGACTCACCTGGGTGATGGCTCCCCATCGCTAGAGGAACTACTCTCGCTACTTTCCGTGCTACTCGACTTGGACCTGCCATTTCGCAATTCTTTTCGCGAAATCGGCACGTCCGGTCTCTTAATTTTTTCGTCAATCGGTTTAGTCTTCTCCCGCAGTGACTTATCCCTCGTAATATCTTTCACACGCTCAGGAGACTTGTTAGCAATATCTTTGCTGTGTCTTTCCACTGATGGGCCATCTCTCGATCTCGATCTGCGCTCCTTTTCAATTCGACGTTCTCTGGAATGCTCACGCCTGCTAGATCGGTCGCGGGACGAGGATCTATCGTACCTGTTCGATCGATCGCGTACGTCGGGCGAACGACGTCTGCTGTTTCGACGATCAGGCGATCTACGACGATCGTGTCGCTCCGAAGATCTTCGTCTTCGATCAGCTGAACGCCTCCTTCGTCTGTCACCGGGACTCTGCGATCTACGACGATATCTTGGCGGGCTTCTGCGTGGTGGGCTGTTCAGACGAAAACATTTGTTGCGTTTCTTATTCCGAAATAACATTTTCTTTAAATCAGTGTTTTCAAATACGTTGTTCTGTGAATTTAGAATATTTGAAATTACTTCATTTTCAAAAATGGAATAATTTCTTTTTATTTCACTTCCAAAATAAAATAATTTTTTACAAAATGAAAACGAGTCCTGACCTTCAAATCGACCAACTAGTTTTTGGCAATGATGGAAACTTTTAAACTTGTAACAAAATCGACTTTTTGAAAGTTCTTCTGTCAGGTAATTCAACATATCCGCGATAAATATTTAGTTTTAGTCACAGAAAGTGGAAATGAAAATTACCTTCGCCGACTAGGGGCCCTGCGAACTGAAGGCGGTCTCATGCCGCGACTGCCGCTGTAACGATCGATTCGTTCGCGTTCCCTCTCGCGTTCTCGATCTCTCCTTCGGTCGCGATCACGATCTAACGATGATCTCCTTAAAAAATAATATTCAAAGATATTTAACAAAAAGCCATAAAAACGAAAACGCTGCTGCGCTTTTTCCCTTCAACTCAGTTGAGTTATTGAGAAAAATATAAATTTGCTCTTTCGTAACTTAAATTGTAATGGAACAAAAAGTACCTTCGATTTCTATCTCTGGAGCGATCCCTCGATCTGTCTCGATCCTTTGAGCGATCGCGATCTTTCCGGGGCGATGGGCTACGTCTCTTGGTTGGTGATTTTCTTTCTCGACTCGAATCGCTGTCAGTGCCAGTGTCGTCTTTGTTCGTTTTTCTGTACGAGCGTTTGGCCTGAACGCCATCTTTTTTCTTCCGTATTTCAAAGTCATTTTTGTCTTTGCCACCTTTTTCGTCGTCGCTATCGGAGGTGCTACTCGAACTCGGATCGCGTTTACTACGATCGCCGTTATCCTTTCTCTTATCGGGTGATTTGGAGCGTGACTTCGAGGATCTTGAGTGGCTCGAATCAGATCTTGATTTGCGCGATTTTCCACGATCAGCGCTCTTCGATCTTGATTTCTTCGAGCGCGAACGAGACTTGGAACGTGATCGGGACTTGGATTTTGATCTACGAGTTTTGGAACGTTCTACCGAGCGAGATTTTGACCTTCTCGATTTTGATTTCGATCTCCGTGACCTTGACTTTGAACGAGATCTTCGGGTTTTTGATACCGGCGAACGCGAAGGACGTCGAGCTTTTAGAATCGGCGACTTTGATCGTGATTTCTTCGGTCTGCTTACCACCGGCGACTTGGAACGAGACTTTTTCGCCACCTTTTCTGGCTCCGGTGTTGGCGAACGATTGTTCTTCTTCTTACCATCCGCGATGCTCATCAGCTTAGCCTGAAGTCTTGAAATTGCTACAACCGCTTCTCTGCTTGACAAAACGAGACAAAATTTCATATAAATCGGTCTGAATGGAGTGTCATTATGTTTATACTTTGAAAAACTACGAAAAAATTATTTAAAAAATGAATAACGCATTTAAACTGCATACAAAAAGTTTACAACAGACAGATGCCTTTCACAAGTTGTTTTTGAAGGTTACAGACTTCGAATGGTCATACTTTCGAGAATAAACTATAAAAAATAGCACTTGTGGCATTTCTTGAAAGAAAATAATGCATATTCATGCAAAAAATCTAGTAAATTGCTTATCCAATATTTCAAACATTCTATCTTAATCCAAATGTTATTGCATTTTTCTTACGGTTTGGTTTTTATTGGCATCATAGGTATCGCATTTTCTGCCTGTGGTGAATCTTCTCGCTCGATTTTAACGTCTTGTAAATCCTTTCCGTTGTCCTTGGAAGGTGCTTTGCTAGGAGACCTTGACCCCGATCGGCGTTTTCGAACAGAACGTTCCCGTTCCCTGTGACGATCGTGAGATCGACTTCGCTTGCTTCTGGAACCAAGTTCAAAGTGTCGAGAAAAATGTTGTGACGTTTGTGCAAGCATTGTTGAAATGCTCGAAGATTTATTCTTCTGTTACAATATTTCCCAAATCACTGGACACATTTCAACCACAAAAATTGGTCGATCTTTCATTTTGTTTTCTTTTAATAAACGACACACAAAACAACAACTACATCATGCTGTCAATTTAACAAATTTAGCAAATATCGTATTAGAAGAATTCAAAATTGGTTGGCATTATTTTTTTCGTCAGAATTCAGCTTTTTGGAACAGCTGCATATTTTTAATTTTTAATGATGTTACACATACCTATCTCTATCCCGATCACGACTTCGTTCTCTTCGTCGTTCTTTCGACGAGCCTCGTTCTTTATCCTCCTTCTTAATCTTGTCCGTATCGTCTTTTTCTTTCTCTCGTTCCTTTTCCTTCTCTTTCTCAGCTATCGAAGCCTGAAGTTTCTCCTGTTCTTCCTGCGAAGATCACAAAAAAATGTATATTAGTATATAGTCGATCGAGTTTGAATATGAGAATAAAAATATAAAAATGAGAAAAATACAGTAAAACGGCAATATTTACCAATCGCTTTTTAATTTGATCTTTCTTTTGCTGTAAGAAAGCCTCCGGTATGCCAGTGACGCTTTCTTGGGCGGACACTAGCAAGTCCCAGAGTTCACCCATGAAAGATCGAGCATTTCGACCGTTCAAAAAGCCGGTGAGGTTTATCTGCATTTTACGTGGATCAGGAAACTGTAAAACAGGGATAAATATTTATGAAAAATGATAATCGAGCAACGAGGCCTGCTCAAAATCCTGTCTAAATATGAGACACGTCGAAATCAATTAAATTCGAAGTTACGATTCTTGGTCTGCGCTTTCAAATAATAATAATACACTAAAAAAAAAAAAAAAAACCCGCAAACTGCTTTTCCCCCTCGAAAAAAGCAGACTCACTTAAAATCTATGCTTACGACTACCTTACCATCCTGGCGAAAGTGAATAAATCCATCTAGTCGGCTGTGCAACCTGAATAGAGAAATTGGAAAGCTCGAAAGGTTTATAAAGTTGATGATGAGCGAAGAGAACAAAAATTTCAAACTACAAAAATCAAATAAAGGAAAAAAAATCATTTTCATATAGCAAATTTAAAAAAAAAAAACAAATGAGCTACGTGAATAAGTCGAAGAATAAAGTTGTTTCTTGGATCCTGTTGATCAACAATAAAAATTGTGCTATTTAATTGTATTTATTTTTTTGTTCTCTCCTCGTTTTTCAAGCTCCATTGATACTGTAAAGGTAAAAAGCGATTTTTAGTTACGTCAATGATACCCAGTTAAATTGGAGGATACGGGTGAATCACCAACCTGCCGAATTGGACATGGGTGTTCTCGTATCTCTTGAGATTAATGAGAGATAGAGAACAAGCAAGGCGAGAAGTGCAGGTGATGAAAGAGCACATTCCGTTTCATTGTTAACGGAAGGCTGAACGTTTTTTATTGTTTTCTTTTTTTTTTTACCACGCATTACGTTTTCAACAGTACCTCCTAATAAATTTGAGAAGTAGCATCGGTTTCGGCACTCGACGATAATGGAAGGAGACCACACTTAACCGGTTGCCCATAGAGCGTCAACGGCGGTTTGGCGAGGATCCCAAACGCATGAAGAAATGCGCTTTTGAAAAAGAGCATCCAGTTGAGGAAGGTAGAGATTTATTGTTGGAATGCTGTCTCGATGAGAACGGCGAGGACGAAATTCAGCTTGAAGCGATGACGACAATATTGCCGATCTCGATGCTAGTGGTCGATTGGCATTTTCAATGAAAATGCAGGCCAGCAAGCAAGTAGATCTGAGTTGCGATGGTGGCCAATTCCCTTGCGATCAGCGAAACTCGTCGGGAGGAAGAGAGTAGATACCTCGTTGACAGAACGAGGGTTTCTGCGTCGACTCAACGAAGATCTTGAAGTTAAGCAGCAGTAAAAACTGCCTCGTAGCTGCTCGAACGAAACGAACCAAAGAGTCGTTTCTCGCCTAAAGTTGTCGTGGTGAATGACGTTGTTGGCCGTGGAATGGCCCTCCGCGATATGTTCAACGAGGACGAAGACACTGTGACTGGTAGCCGGTTGAAATAACGTCTCGTTGATCGACAGACATCTCGGAGATGCAGCGAGAGACGGAAGCACATCCGAATGCCATTTGGATTAAAGGGTTGAATCCCCCATCAACGGTCTCTACTTATACTAACGGGGAATTCAAAGATAACGTGATAAGAGATTACTTGCGCACATTACGTAATATGCAGGTTTCTTGATCTACGATCTTTTCACTTTTTGCTTTTTTTTTGTCTTTCGTTTCACTCCCTCTCCCTTTCTCGATGGCAATTGCCTCGATGCTTTGTATTGATATTTTTTTTGTTTCTTTTTTTTTTTTTTTTTTCATTTTTGTTCATCACGATCGCTGTATAGAATTATAGCACGCGATTGAAGCGCACAAGCTAATTCATCGATCGTAATGAAACTTTTCGCTGAAACAATGTGTGTATTTGTGTGGTTTTTTTGTTTTATTTTGCCTTTTTCTCTGTATAATCTACGTTGAGGGGAAAAAGCCGAGTGGACGCGCGGTACCCGCGTCTTACTTCCGGATTAATATTTTTCGTACAAACTATCCAACCTAAAACCTAATAGTGTTTTTTTTTTTTTTTTTTTCAATTTCTTATTTTGTTCGTTTTTTCTTTTCTATCAATTTGCTCTGCTTTATTTTATTTTTTCGCAAATGCCCGAACGACTCTCAACGTCGTAGCGGTTCTCTTACCTTTTCCTCCAGTTGGTTATAAACAAATTCTACCACAACGTCATCCTCCATTCCTAGTATCTGCGTTATCTTCGTCGTTATCCAAGGCTTTATCACGTCCAGCTTCACCTTCGTCATGTCCACCTGATGAGAAAATCAAGAAAAAAATGTTATCAAGAAAATAATTTGAAAACAGACAAAAATAAGGAATCATGCTTCATTGAAACATGAATTTTTGTTTCAAACTCCTTGGAAAACTCCCTGACTAAATGTTTTCGGGCCTAAATCGGCTTTTCGTAGTTTATCGAAGGTCGGAAGAATTTTTGTAATAAAAACTACAAAACAAGTGGAAGGAAATCATCGTTTACGACTGTTTCAAAATTTCACTGATTTAAAAAAACATAGCAAGTAATTTGTCGCTAATTACTGGCAACAATCACTCAGAGCGTGGCTCTAGCCATTTTCGAAGTTAATACAACAGCTTGTGCATCTGCCCCTGGGTTGAAGGCAGTTTTTCTAAGTTCGTGATGGTGTTTATAAACCGATTTCCAGTCAAAACTATAAGTGAAGTGTACCGGCTTGTTTTTCTACAGTTTCTCATACAAATGCGTTAAAGTAGCAGGAAAAAGTTGATGTGGGCAAAATTTTCAGGGAGTCTCTCACTGGAAAATGGAAGTTAGTTAAGGAAGGAAAGTAAGTTTACTTTAAAGTATATCATTTGTAGCAAATTTCACCAGCTTTCCAATGACATTGGAAAGACACTGGTTCCTTTAATAATTCATTATCATCATTAAAATCATTCATTCTTTCATTAGAATGGATGAGCTTTTAAACAGGGCATTCATAGTGTCCATTTAGTCAAATTTTTGTAGAAGTCGTAAAAAATCATCATTCTCAATCGAGTTCAGACACGAGTTCAGAGTGTTTTCAGATGTTCAATTAAAAAATGTCATGTTTCTATGAGGAATGAAGTTTTGCTACCAATGAAAAAATATATATAAAGAAAAACAACTTGCAAAGTTGAGAAAAATATAGTGAGACGTTACCTTTTGAGTCAAGGAGTCGCCAAACTTCATTTGTTTCAGTAATTTTTTTTCTTTGTCGCTAAACCTCGTGTCCTGAGACGCAGTTGTGCCCTGAGAAATGAAAAACAAATAAATGTTAGCATACGAAATATGTTGAAAGTGATAAAACAGGAAATAAAAGTAAGGCGTAAATTGTTCGAGTTGATAATCGTCAGCGATCGATATTCGTTTTTTATCTTTTATTGTATCGTCGCGATGGTTATTTCGAAGTATCAAGATTCTCACCGTGTACATCATTTTTGCGAACGTTCTTGAAGAGCCGCCAACGGTGAGTCCGGTGTGCGATCCGAGATGCTAAGATTGACCGACGCCGATCATACACGCGTAAACACACACACACACACACACCCACAGAACACTAGCGAACTTGAGTAGCGATAAAACCGCGTTATTCTCTTCGCAAGGACGAAACTACGCGTTATTCCGACATTAACCTGTAATCGCGTTTTTGATTGAATTCACTTGTTAAGCTTCATTCAAAATGGAGAGACTAATCTTTTTTAATCTACCATTAACACTAAACAAGTGCCGAAACGGCCGCAAATTTGCATGCTTCTCTTTGCATAAAGAATATCACACGACAAAATCGATCCGGCAATATGGCGGCGCCTCCGCAGTTATAAGCATTGAACAGAAAATACCATGTCTGATTCGTCAAATATTTTTTTGCAAGAACGCTTACGCCACTTGACATAACGTGCTGGTTTTGAGAACTATTTTTCTGACTATTATCTATTATCTACCGAGATGCATCTCTCCTGAGTTTAGCTCCTCAAGTCAAATAAATAAATTGATTTTTTTAATACAAATCTCTTGGGGGTCGTACAGTGATAATTTAGCTCCCAAAATAGCCCCCCCCCCGGCTCTCAAGAAAATAAGCAGTAGTGTACTGTATTATCGACCAGTGACTACATGAATCTTTATTTTGAGTTTTCAACACTAATTTTATCCGGGAAACGGTTTAATTAATATATTCTTCACCGACGAACGATTATGCGTCGATTAAATCCCTGGCAAATCTTCCTAGCATGAAAGTTAAAAGTTTTGGTGCTAACTTCATGACGAATCATAATAAGGGTGATTCAGCGCCTCAGTCGGTATCTCATCGAGGTACAACTCTATACCGGTGTTTTCAAATCTCCCTGAGGGCGCCACTGTACTATTTCAACTTCCGGTTAAAATAGGACGCCGCTTCAGAAATTTGTTTTTTAGTTTTTAGTCTATGAGAATCACTCCATCAAACATATGCATATGTTTGTATATCTTTTTTATACATACGATTATGTCCTGGAAAAACATTTTTCATCCTTTTTTGATCCATAATACAGTATTTGCAGCAGCACCATGTGTTTGTGAGTAAAACTTAGAATATCGCGTTTTTTTATTCGATGGCATTATAAAAAGTATGTAGATGTTATTTGAAGGATCATTTTGTTGAGAAAGTTAGCTACCGTTGTAATAATCATAAAATCGTTGTCGAAAGAACATTCTAATTAACAAAGAAAAAGTGTTCAATATTCTGCAAAGATCCTCCATTATTGACGGGAAACGGTATCAAGGAACATTTCGTGTAAAAATTCCAAGTAAGTCGAATAATAATTGCACTGAGGACAAAGTTTCGTTGAAAATGTCAATAATTCCGTTCAATAATACGAACGCCTGAACGATTCGCATTGAAAACAACATTTTCTTTGTTTCAACAATACATTTGATTTATTCAAAGACCGTCAACTAAATGCATGACTTTTTGTGATATTTTATTCTTAGGGTGTAAAAGTTTCCTATACTAAAATGTTCGATATGATGTTTTTGGGGCAAAATGGACCCACGCCATGTATATTTTCGAACGCCAACTCGACAACGAGGTCGAAAACGACCCGAATCTTTTCTTTAACAGAAAATGTTTCTCGTTTGTGATAATAACGTTTAACTATTCACCATTTTTTTCGTTTTTTGATGAGGAACGGAAATTATGTTGTTGAGGCAAAATGGACCCACGCAACATATATTTTCGAAAATGTTGTTTTCAACAATACATTTGATTTATTCAAAGACCGTCAACTAAATCCATGACTTTTTTCGTGATATTTTATTCTTAGAGTGTAAAAGTTTCCTATACTAATGTTCGATATTATGTTTTTGGGGCAAAATGGACCCACGCAACATATATTTTCGAACGCCAACTCGACAACGAGGTCGAAAACGACCCGAATCTTTTCTTTAACAGAAAATGTTTCTCGTTTGTGATAATAACGTTCAACTATACACCATTTTTTTCGTTTTTTGATGAGGAACGGAAATTATTATGTTGTTGAGGCAAAATGGACCCTCGCAACATATGTTTTCGAAGGTCAACTCTACAACAAAGTCGAAAACGACCCGAATCTTCTCTTTAACAGAAAATATTTCTCGTTTGTGATAATAACGTTCAACTATACACCATTTTTTTCGTTTTTTGATGAGGAACGAAAAAATGCATAACAAAGTTGTGTTCAGTGAACAATTACTGATAAAAACTCCACAGAACGGAAAAACATTCCGACCAAATGTAAAAAAAAGTTTTTTTTTTACCCAATTCTCTATTCCATCAAATTGAATAAAAATTCACATTCTCAACAAACGAAATAGTTAAATCGACTATTTTTCGAGCAGTAAAATGGTTTTAGTTCGATGAACTATTTTCTCAATATTCTTTCACAACAACATTAACCTCAAAATTAAAAATTATTATAAACCATTATATTATTATATATAATCATTATAACGATTATAAATTATTATAAAATTAAATTAAATGATTAATTAAAGCGTATAATCAGCTGAAAATAATGTGAAAATCACCAAATCGTCAGGTTTATATTTCAGATGCAAGTGAAATGACTCATAATAAATCGTACACGGTTAAAAAAAAATGCTTTATTTAAATCGCCATAATTCTGTGCAATTATAAGTAAAAACCATTTTTTTTTGCTTCAATGCAATACTTTTGTATGTACGTGTCACGATCGTAGGGAATTAGAGATAAAAAAAAGTCAATGTGTGTGACTTTGGAAAATGGTTTGAAAAAAAGAAGCGTCGAGCCATTACACACTCACGAAGCATTCGCGGCCATTATGGTATTCTCGCCACGTTTTCATATCGTCGTTTAAACTTGTAGCGTCGAACGTGTACTACACTGTTATTCGTTAAACTGAAACCATTTGTCGGGCGTGACGCTCGACATCATTGCAGTTGTTATCTCGCTTCTTCGCTCTCTATCTATTTCAGCATCTTTTTTTCTCTTACATAATATCTCTTTGTTTCTCTTTTTCTTCCTCTTCCTGAATCTTGCTCCGAACAACCCCTTTTGCTTTTCTCTATCGCATTCCCTCGCGTCTCGAACGTTTTACCCATTTTACCACTTTTCCTCTCCACTTATTCTCTTCCTTTCTCTTTCTCTCTCATTCTTTCTTCCTTCCGCTATTTCAAGGTTTTCCTGTATCGATTACTTCCTAACTGAAGGGCGTAATCCCCACAAATTTACGCCTTTAAATCATGTGAATTAGGCTCTTTTGTTTCCAACCGACAGATATTTCCATCTCTCGTTCCTACTTTACCTCATTCTTATCCCACTTTTCCTTTTACATACGGTAAGACCGATGGGAGATATTTGTTGGCGCGGATAGTCGAGGGCGTCTCTCTGCCTTCCTGAATACGTTCTTCTTCCTCAAAGTCGAGCCAGGCACACTGTTGAAGTTTCCTTCACTACCACCATCGCGCAGCATCAAATCATCACCGTTACTACCATCAAAAACCTCCCTTTTCCATTAAGTCTCTTTTTAGATGTATTTCGCGTTAGTCTCGCTTGTTAAACTTCTATCGTGAAGGAATCTTCCTGGGTGAGAAGACGATTGCATCCCCATGGTGTGCTGTCACGAGCATCGATTATTCCCCTGATATTTCTACACGAATTATTTACGCTTGTGATTTGAAAAAAGAAGAAAAAAAAAAACGTACTAATCTTTCCCTCTTTTCGAACTTTGGCATGTGGTTTTGTGGCTTGAAATTTTTTCACAACAGCTCACAGGCGTGAAATCGATTCCTCTCAGGCTCAATTTATCTATCGATTATTACTTATCTTCGTCGAGAGCAAATTGAACCATCGAGACTCGACGAGAGTAATCCGATTTTAAGGATTTAACCCAATTACTTATCCATTCAAGATAAATTCTTGAAAAATCAAACTTCTTTCGATTCCAATTAATAAAAAAGTATTTTCTTCAACATAATTACTGATTTGCTTAGAGGTTTAAAAATTTTTGTCAAACATATACTCGCTAAAAGCTCGAGGAAATTACAACTTCTGATCTTCCGCATCCCTCTCGACCTTGTGCGAAGTTACCCAACTGAGGGACCGAACGAGTGAACCGTGCATTGCAAGCTCACTGCGGGAACGGAAGTAGCCACTAAAAAAAAAAGAAAAAGAAAATATATAACGAAAAGAAAGAAAGCTGATGGGAAAAGAGTAAAGGGAAAATAAAACACAGCAAGTGGAAGGATAAACGCGCGGGTGAGCGACCGCAAACGTTTCCGGTCTCTTTGACTCGACGCCCGAGAATTTACTGGTCCAGACTGGGCGGAAAGGTCTCGACGCGCCATTCCTGCCTCGTGTTCCGTTTTACCAGGGATTGCTGAAGAAAACTACCCTCTACCTCAATTCATCCTTTTACTATTTTCGGAGTGGTTGCCGTACGAGTTTCCCGGAGAATTTCTCGATGGCTAAAAGAGAAAAAGATCTAAAAAATCGTCTGAAAGGAAAATTACTCCGGGAGAATCGCGGCTGAAGACAAGCGAAGAAAAAATCGAGTGAAAAATGTATGATTTATCCATTTTTCTTCGTTGCAAGATTTATCTATTGGTCGAAAATTTATTAAAAAATGTAAAAAAAAAAATCAATAATATTGCATTTCAATGCACTTTCGTTTCGAATAATCTCTGACGTCAATCAAAACTCACGTTAAGTCCATGAATTGATATCGTCAAACTCCGCCCCCGAGGGAAAATTGCGTTACGCATACGAATTATTTCCACCCAACGTTTCTTTTATATTACGAGAAGCGGAAACTAAATATTATCACAAAATTTAAAAATTCAACCGCGAGAGCAAGAGCGTCAAAATTTTGTAACAGCGAAACAGAGTTTCAGCGTCTTCAAATATTGACACATCCAACCAAAACTTTGGTAACTTTCGATATTAAAATTTCCACTAGAGTTGTAAATGTGATCAAACATTGATAATTTTTACTCTATCGAATAACCGCCATTTCAGGCTAAATTGTAAAAATGGGTACAGGGTTATTAAATTAACGAAATTTTTAAAAATAATCAACCTGTTGACGATCGATTTTTTGATCAGAACTCACATCAATACTGAAAATGAAATGATGTATTTTGTAGCATGTCTTTTAGATGTTGTTCGAATACTAAAAACACATCGAAATATAAATGTAGAATTTATGTGAAACGAGGTTAAATATCTTGTAATGAACTTGTTTATTTTTACGACGTCTCGTTCTTGAGTAACAAATAGGACTCCATAAAGTTGAAAATTTGGAGCGAAGGATTGCTCTATAGGATTCCACGCAATAAACTCAAGACTAAAATAATAAGCAGCAAAAATCTAAAAGTCCTAATATTGAGAACAATATAAAAAAGCCCAATGACAAGTTTAATCGTCTGATTCTTTTGAATTAAATATCAAAATGAAAATGATGGAAAAAACCTGATAAAAGTGAATGATATGCCAAAATACGAATATTTTCATGAAATTCATACGTCCCCCTAATTATCCTCGTAGTCTTGACGAGCTGGAGCAGATAATAAAAAAATGGTGAAGTGTACATATTTATGTTTGTACTCTGGGTTAACTAAGGGTTGCAGGCAGGGTTGAAAATCTGCAGTTAAACTTGAGGATAGGCCGTTGTAATATTTAAACATTGGTGTATGTAAGAAAAGGCATGAGTACATTGCTCCGGTTCATGCTCCGGGCTAAAGTAACTTTCAAGTATCTCATAAGACAGTCGTGAACAACCGCGGACGCAGTACTTAACGGACGATGGAAGTAAGCGCACGTTCCTGAATAACTTGTACTACTTGGTACACACTTTCTCACTGGATAAGGTATAAATACAGTAACATGAATACACAGGTACATTATATTATACAAAGGCATGAGTATGAGCGAGTAAGAGATGCTACCTAAGCAAATAGGCGCATATGGCAAAGGTGGCCTCAATGCATGCACATGCACCGCAACAACAATCTTCTTGGATGCCTGAGAAAAGGGTTGAGTTTGGGTTGCGCATACTCCAAGCTTGGTCTACCATCGTTTATACTGCATATAGCCTTAATGGCACTCGACTATGTTTCACTATACTTGCTCTTCCGGTTCTCCGTTGTGCGACGCTATTAAGGACCTCATAGAAACGCTTCTTGACTCTGTGGCACACGAGAGCCACGAACGAAAATTTAATTGAAAGACTACTTCTATGTCAATGGTGACTAACATTTTATTTGTACACATGCAATTTACGTTGCGATTTTATTGAAAAGTAGACAATAACGTTATTTTTGTTTTCACTATTTTTGCCCTTTCAGTTCTCTGCGGCTGCATGGTACGACAGCCATGGAGGAAAATTTTATTGAAACATTATTTGTACGTCAATGTGACGCAGATATTATTTTTAAACATATCCAGTCAATGTTCCAATTAGATTGGAAAATAAGATTTTATTTGTTTTTTTTTGTTTCTTCAATATTTTTCATCAAAACATTCTACTTTATGACGATTTTTGTCAAAGAGGTTTTGGAAATTTCATTTAAAGTTCAACTTCATTGATCGGAATGTTTCTGCTGAAGGTATTTTTCTTTTAAATTGTTGTCTTACATAGTTTGCAAATTTAATCGGAATGACAAATCGATGTGACGAATTGACAATGAATTGAGTATACAATGTACCTCGCTTCGGCGAGTTATACAATTCTTAAGCTTGGAAACCTGGGCAAAAAATGAATGAAAATAAAAGACGAGGAACAATTTTCTTGAGTCGGTATGATATCCAATTTCGTGGGATTGTGATATTGCGGAATTTGTGGGGACGATACAGAACCGAGTGGCACATAGAAATATGTTATTCTCGTGTATATTCTTGAGAAATTGTACAGAAGGAGGGACAGGCCAAATGTCTGATTTAAGGGGTATTACCCAAGAAACTGGGAGAAAGAGACATAGCGTTTCGTCGATTGTGGGAAACTGGTGAAAGGGGGTGTATACTCGAGGCTATGCTCAGCTTGCCTTCGCACCAAAGACGGAAGCTGTGGAAAAGGGAAACTATATTCATGACCACCAACTACCCTTCTTCTTTGCCCCTGTTATTCTCGCTCTCGTGCACGTCGTTCTCTCTCTCTCTCTCTCTTGCTATCTTTTTCTTACCCCTTTCGCCATGGAGAAGCTTTGTGGACGACCTGTTTGCATCTCGTTACCCGCGCTATTTGTTTATGATTTGGTACAACGCTCGTGAGACACCCACCAGTGTTGCGTCTTTCCCAGCAATTTAAATGGTCCTCGAGCTCTCAAGCGATATTTTCCAGAACTAAAGTAATAACTGAGTCTGTTTTCTTATAAAATTCCAACAATATAACCTTTCCGACGATTGCACATCTACGAAAAAATTCTGTTAACATATATGTTGGTGATATAAGTAAAGAAAAATCGGATAGAGGAGGTTACTATTTTTTATAAGATGAGATTGTTATTTTTCCTTCTCAAAATACAACTTTTTTCACAACGATGGGTTAAAGCTCACTACGTCATTTTGATATGGGCCTTTTGTTTACATTTACATTTTTTTTTAATCGTCAAAGCAATTCTGTATAATCAAACCTCATTTCTGAATATTAAGATTCGTCGTGTTCCGGAGGTCAACCTATTTCCTCGGTACGTTCAGGCATGATGTGAATTCAACCCTGAATCAGCGAGGGACTTCATTATACATACATATAAATAGGGATATAGAGTTATATTTTAAGGTACATCAGTGTGCGCAACCCTCACGAGCGACCCTTCTTAGGTATTTTCAATTATCTGAAATTACCTCCGATATTAATAATGCTAGCTGATATTTACGCTCTCAGGCCATGTCCCTTGGGAACCAGTTGGGTTGTACGAAATGAGGAAGAGAGAGAGAGAGAGAGAGAAGGAGAGCCGGTGGCATAAATATAAAGTAGCACGAGCTTGTACCAACAGAGTCAAATAAGCCTTATTAGCTCGCGGATCCCGTGGTGCACTGTTTCCATCGAGGGTGGTTTGGTACCCTCGATTCAAACACGTTTATATTCGTGTATTTTCCAGTTGAAAAATTTATCGCTAATACCTCTCGTGAAAACAACACATCTATCGAATTAATCCATTTTCTCAGTGAAAACAAAGTCTATATAGTTCATCAATACGTAAGATCGATCTTACCCTTATAGGAAAATACTAATGAGCACTAGTATACATAATTAGTAATTTATCAGATTCATCAGTCAAGTATTCATGAGTCCCACAAGGGTTTTCATCAGTGATAATTAGTATTAATTTTTGGTACTTGTAATCACTAATGTATGGAAGCAGATTAAGAGGAGGGATTAATATATATGCCATTAGCATTATTTCGTTCTTTTTCACTGATGAGTAGTGATCACTTTTGATGCTTTTATTACCTAAAACAATTATGGAAAACTTCAAAAGTTATAATAAATAAGATGTACACTTTCAATTCTGCTCAACGAAATCACTGTTGGTTCTAATCTAATGGTGAACGATAAAAAGAATTCTTACGATAATTATAAGTGGCAAGATATATATATATTTAACTATCGATGATAAAGAAAAATTGAAACGCGTTTAAAAACCATTTGTAAATGAATTTGATATTTCTCAATATTTTTTTCCTGGCAAACTGCTTCTAAGAATTATTTCAGGGGTTCCTCGTTTCAGTGTCAAACCTCTCGAATAAGAAAGTACATTTGGATGAATAAAAAGTGAGATATATCAAGATACTTGTGATAAATTTTAAAGTGCGATGAAGATTGTTTTATTCAATCAAACGTCGGGGTGTGTAGGCGCGAGAAACTGACGTAAATGATCGCGTGAATGCGGCTTCATCGCGATTATAGCTGAGGCGGAGGCGCACATATATAGGACGATGAGGGGGTGCAATGGCTCGAGAAGTTCGCACCTCTCTAAGCGAATATCTATATATTCTCCTGCTACGTTTGCTATAATTGTGTGGCAAGCCGTACTTCCTCGCCAGTTTGATTACATTTTTTTGCTGTAGCATTTCTCCTGATCTTTTGTACGTGGACTACCCTCTGAGTACTATACATTTATCGTTCGAATACATATACACATTGATATATAATATATAGCGTTTAGTAATACTAATAAAAATATATGGATACATATATAAACGTATAAAACGTATCGCACCAATATCAGTTTAGACTTTGGCGATTAACGGCGACGAGGACTGCGGTGATGAAAGAGAGAGAGAGCAATGTTTCACGAGTTTTCCCGCAGTGCTGAACCAGGAACCCATATATTTATATCTATATAGTTGACGTGCAAAACGAGACTAGAAAGTATCAAGAAGAGAGACAGATAAATAAATGGAGTAGAAGCAGAAAAGAGAAATAAAATAAAGTGTAGTACATCTATTTCGCTCCATATTCGACTTCTAGCAAACAAAATGGCTCAACTGATGCGATTAAATACGTATATGAATGGAAGTTACGCCATTTTGTTGGCTAATAGGTTGTGTATATACTTTAGCACTATTTCTCATGCTGGTTTGTTGGCTCGCCTTTTTACACGAGAAACGGTGGAAAAGAGAAGGGATATTCGAGCTTGATTGTGTAACTCTAACGCCATCTATCACGGCTTCGTCGTTTTCCTGCACCAGTTTCATCGCTAGCTCTGTATATGTGTATGTGTGTGTATACATATATGTTCTGTAACTTTAGCCCCTTTAGCTCGTCTCGTCCTCCCTACAATAGTTTCATACCCCTCTGACATCGCTGTAGATGTCTCATTGGCCACGAGAACGGAAGAGAGAGAAAGAGAGAGAGAGAGAGAGAGAGAGAGAGAGAGAGAGAGAGAGAGAGAGAGAGAGAGAGAGAGGAGAACGAGAATAAGAGCTTGTAGTGAAGATGCAGAGGAAAGTGTGCAGGGGTAGCGACGTTCTCTTCTCGAAGATGAATCGTTCGTGGAGCTCCGACGCGACGACGTCTACCAGTATATCGAACGAGAAGAGAAGAGCGCAAGAGGGAACTTTCACGTCCGTTACTTTGGAAGAAGCGTAACGAGGGTGCAAAAAAAAGGATTGTTGAGGAGAGGGGTTTGAGGGTGAACTAATAGGACGAGGGTATATAGAAGAGAGTACAGTGTACGAGACCGTTAATGGACTATCAATTCATATTGAGGATCTCTATTGTTTCTGCTGCAAGTCAGTTGAAAAAAAGAACAAAAAGAGTCAGACAAAAATGAAAGAATCCAGGAATGATATAAGAGAGATATGCCAAAAACGATTCGATTAAAAGCCGAAGTAAAAATCTTGATTCCATCTACTGATGGTACCAATAATCTTCTCACTCTTTTTCCCAATTGAATATCGAAGTTGTCATGTTGGAAAATTAACTCCACGTAGCCATGCTCAAACAAAAACAACCCTGGGGTGCTACAAATCGTCGGTACTCTATTCTTTTGTTTTTTTTTCCCTGTTTTTGATAAAAAACTTGTTTATACCCAAGAGTTCAATAACGTAGACTCGCAAAGGTCAGGCTCTTTTACCAGGCCGTTGGTTCAAGAGTACTTTATACGTGACCTTGCCGAATTCTTTTCAACCACCATATTCCACACCATATCGTAATGTTCTCCAGAACGCCCAATCCTGCTCCTTTCATGACTATCGAAGTCTGCGGCAAACGATACAAGCGATCTGGCGCACAAACCGCCTAATATAGCAATATCACCGGTTATAAACGAAATATATGTGTATATATGTATAAAGATATATACGGGGTTGAGTACAGGCTGATGCTGTTGGTGACGTGGGACAACCAATCTCCCGAATCTCGATCAACTCTCGGTAATGGCTTACATTCTCTACAAGTCTGCCAGTTACTTGTACTACATTGAACAGCTTTCCTGATGTTCGATCTATGGAATATTTCAGGCCATGTCAACAGGTTCGTAACGATTTGACGCTGAGCTTTCATATTTTTCGAAGCATTGAACTCCACCATCAGTTATAGAAATTATAACACCTGCTTCTATTCGACCTCTGGAATTACTACCATCTCTCTTCATAAATTAACAGGCGTAACCTTTCGTTCTATTTGAAATAATTACTCTGTAGAGAATAGTTGAAAGGTCGATGAAAAAATCACATTTATGTAAGATTGCACTATTTAAAGAACAGATTTGTTGAATATTTCATTGAACTGTCGTCGACTTCTGATGACATTCCTGTTCAAGGGTATATACTTTGTCACATATCGAGTCTTGTCGTTCTCACCTTCATGACGTAGTTGGATAACGGGGTCACACAAAGAATAATACCGCCGCCAGATTCTCTGTATATCGATATGGCAAGAGTATGGTCATTTACGAGGAATATTAGGCGAAGAAATCACGTACTGGCATGATGGCTCGAACGCTTTGACGACGTCGAGAATATCGTTTCCAAAGAGTGAAATTTTGCAAATATACTATATGTATATACATACATGACATATCGTAAACACACTTGATAGAAAAGGATGTAATCGTAGTATGGATGTAGAAAGACGAGAAAGAGAGATAGTAGGACCAGACTGGCCACGTTTCGCCAATATTTTCCGAAACGTGAAACGGGGAGAATGCGGTGGACACGGAGTTGGAAGCGGAGACATATAACATCAGTGGAACGGAATATTACTCCGGTAACGCCAGAGTAAAGGATGCTTTCCCTGTAAATATATGTGCTACATGGATGTATGAACTATTGACACTAGCCAGTAGCATTTACTACCTTATATGGTAACCTTCCTCCTACAGGGAACATTTTCCAGACATTCCTTTGGTTGATTTATGTAGAGGTCCTCTCGCCTAAGCTTGAGGAACTATCTCCCACTACAATAAAATGTGTTCATCCGATATACACACTAGTCTTGTAAGGAAACACTGCTTTTCATTCACGATGCATGTATGTTTATATACGAACATGTGTATACTGGGACGTTTTCTAACGTTTTCATGTACTACATGCACATGCACCACTACCAGAAGCAGATGGACTAGCTGCAGACCCCGTCAGACGTTTCACGGAGTTGAATTCTCGGAGTTAAAGACACCCCTTCATCTACAACGTTCTTTACGTCCACGTCGTGCTTTAACATTGCTCCCTCGGCTCTAGAACCCTTTCCACTCTAGTAACAGAGAGAGAGAGAGAAAGAGAGATTTATATTCTGATTGTAAGAACTTTCGCCAACAAGACTCCTTATTCCTTCACCCTCTCACACCGAGTTTACAAGGGACTACAACGCGAAAGACCCTTCTACTTGTATTCACGTATATATAAATATGTACTAGAAACGTTTATATATCACAACGTTCTTCAGAAGGGATTGAGTGAATGATCGTTCCTATAGATGAGAACTTATGAAATATTTATGGCTTTTATATAAGAGGGCATGTGAATTATTGACTGCGTTTTCTCGTCATGCTGCATAGCTAAATAAACGATGGGTTACATGAACACCAAGTCCATTCAGCACGTCTTTTCTTTCAATTATTCAAATCCATTTTCCTTCATCAATTTGTCGACAAACTATTCATAGCCTCTAGATATTTGTCTGAGACAAGAGTCTATAACTAAAAATAAATGAAACAAGAAATAATAATTCATTAATTATTGATTAGTGATAATAATGATAATAATAATAAATAAATAATATATAAAAATCTATATAAGTTGTTACATAGAAAGAAATAATCAAATATTTTGGCTAATTCGTTTTTTCTATGTTCTTTCAACAATGAAGATGTTTTTTTATGGTTATATATGTAGTTCACGTGGATCGGCCACCCGTGACGGATTGGATAAACGTTTTGCCGGTTCCGCACGTTTGGCGTCTCAATTATTCAGGAGGATTTGTTCCGTTCTCTCTTCTTCCTCCTTAGACACTTCCCATTCCATCAGTATGCACGCTTTTTCACTGTTTTACTATTCGTAAAACGTACGAGCCCGTCACTCATGCGTTTCACCCAGTCTCTATTTCCTCGATCCCCCTTCGTGGGAATAGATCCCCAAAGGAAAAAGAGAAAGTGCGAAAAATCGGCATGAAAGAAAGACTGTAATGATGGGGATCATGGAAGAAACAAGATACACAAAGTGCCAGGCGTGAAAAGCAAGGAGCATGATGAGTTCTAATAAAATTATATAGATATGTATGTAAACATATATTTTCTATGTAACTGGGAAAGAGGGGTTAAGATGAAAATGAGATGAGCACGAGTAAAGCATAGCCAACCATGAATATATCTAAGCGAGAGCACTATTGGTTGTTGTATTCGTGACGGTGGTTGTTTGTTGTTGTTGTTGTTGTTGTTACCGTCGTTGTCATTACCTAAAGGCACGAAAGAGAATTTTATACCAAAGAGTCTTCGTGAAGAACGAACGAAACACGGTAAAGCTTGGAGCACAAGCCACTCGTCGTCGTTACCTTCAAGGACATTAGCGTCTACGAAACTCGGGATAAGGAGATGCTGGTCCGGCGTCGAGTCGAGTCGGGGGATTATGGGAGGCCATAACACTCTTCCCTTCCCTGGCTGCGCTTGAAGGCCGCCAAGGATGGAAGGGTAGAAAAGAGCGGTATATGACTATGCTGTATGTAGGGTGAGTAAGGCGCGTGGCCTTTTCACCTTCCGACCCTCGCGGGACAGTTACAGGTTGGGGGACTTTGTTGCTTGCCCACTTCCTCAGCACCCTGCACACACAGACATATCTCATACATAAATCCCACTCTTTTTCGCTTATTCCTACCTCATACAAGTTTTGTTGCGTTCTTAATGTCTGAATTAAGCGGGTCACAAGAATTGCGAAAGACCGTGGTAACAATACACCATTTAATATGGAAATGTTAATGGTTCTCATTGTTTGGTCAACGAAAGGGATTAAATAATCGAATTTCGAGTCCAGAATCTAGCGGATCCGATCATTGCCTCTTATAATAAATGTATGAAGGCGGGTCTACAATGGAACATTCCACTGGACATTTATAAATGTACGGCAATCTGTTGGGGTGTGTTGTGGAAGTCTTTTCTATTACCGACTACCTGCTACCCGCAGATTTGATCGCGTAGATGTTATTCATGTAATCATTTGTTAATTTTGGGAAATATACTCTGTCATCCCGGATAAACCGCATATTGCAATATAATAAGAGTGCGGCAGCGCTTGGAGAGTGGTGTGATGCTGTTTTTTCATTTTTATTTTTAATGCTTGGCGTCGAGCCACCACTGCGTCTCTTGATAGACTATGTTATGACATTTACCATCCGCAGCAAAGACGTGTACATTTTTACACACTATATGTCACTTATGTGATTACGGGTCACTACATTTTCAGTTGCGATAAAATTGGGCTTATGTCGTTTTTTATGATCACAACTACAAACGTCTAAAGGTCATTTTACATTCAGGGAATAAGGAGTTTTATTTACACAAACTGCCTTCTTTTAAAAATTCTTGATTGATCACCATAACTGAATTTAAAAAAATCACAGAAATATCTTCCTCGCGTAGATAAATGTTATCGTTTCGGAGAAAGTCTTGGCGAGACTTGTAACGGGAATTTTAAGGAACATGATGTTTGCTCTTATGATTTCGGAAAGCTTTGAAATTGTAATCACGATTATTTAATTAATTTAATTTAATGTGTACCGCGTATATAAGTAACAACAAATAGCATCAGAGAATAGCGGATTTTTATGAGTGTCATGATGACCGAACGCTTATATCAACACTATGTCCTCATTTCTAGCCTGCACAAATATATATTACATACTATTACAATAAACGTACGTTTGGCTCTCCCTCGACACTCTTTTAATTAAACCTGAACAATGCCATTGTTTTAGCTCTTTCGCACGTTTCCGACGGTTTCCGGTTGAACCGCGACCGAGAGGGAATAAGAGAAAGCGAGATGGAACCAAATAGAGAGAGAGAGAGAGAGAGAGAGAGAGAGAGAGTAGAACGAACCACGCCCTTTATACATATAACGCTGTCTATTGACACATGTATACAGTGTATACCGGCTGGCCAGCGTCGCGCGAAGTCCTCCGCTTTGTTTCATTTTCGTTCTCCTCGTCAATGAGTCTTTGGGGGTTGTTGCGTGATCCTTTAGTTACCCCTGCGATCCTGGTAACTGTAGAAACCCTTCATCCAGTACTGCATCGTATCCTCGTCCCTGAGATCTGAAGAGAAACGAGAGATGATGAGACGACGAATGACGCTTTTCACTCTCTGTCACCAAGGGTGACGAAAATACAAGTACGTCTAGCGTTTCTCGTCCCTATATGAGGGTCCTTCTACATCAAGACTCTATAGTCTGTTGAACCCTTTTACGCCTCCGGGTTCAACCTAACTCGTAGTCTTGAAGACACATCACAATTACAAACCATTGATCTCATCCGTCGCAGCCATACCACACGCACCATAAAGTTACCTACCAAAGTCCATGCGTGTTTGTTGCATATGTATATTTGCATAGTTACTACAAGCGTGGCATCCAATCCAGAAATCCAATTTGATACGAATCCATTCGACAAAGGGCTACAAAACATTTCGAATTCTCGAATTTCTACCAAACTATTACCAATCGAATTTGGTCGATGTCTCTACGCCCAGTCATCCAGATTCTCCCGAAAACGTTTTTCCGCTCGACGAAAACTTCACTGTCAAATAGAAATAGTGTACGATCAACTTTTCGTATGAAAATATTTGAAAATAGCACGAATGTGTGTGAGTTCATTCGCTTTCGAAGCGACCACTCTCCCACGACAAACTTGTCTCCAACGTTACCACGTACAATCTATATAGACGGACAACAAATATACGCAGTCTCTGAACCAGCGGCTCGGGAGTATACTTCCAGAGTCAATTTAAACTCGATTTCAACAAACATAGAACAAAAAAAAACCGATCAGAAAGATACTTCGTGCACCCTCTCGACAAAGACGTTTACCGTTCATATCGTTATTCGGTATCATGAATTTTCACAAAGTCCCATAAACTTCAAACGTCAATGATAATCTCAACGTAATCGTTTTTTTTTTTCATCTCTCATTTCTAGTGAAGAAATGAAAGAAATCACGAAGACGAAATAAGCAGGGGATTTGGCCATGTTTTCTGTGACAAAATCATTCATATGCTAGTAGTTAATGATCAGATCGTGCAAAATATTAGTTATTATTTGATTAGCTAATGTTTTTTGTTTTTCAATGTTTCCACTTTCCGATCGCTTTCTACTTAATAATTCCAGACGTTGCAGCGTGTGATTAATATACACATAAAAAGGGAAATAAAAATGCGGTACTGTATGATTAAACAGGACATAGTAGGTAATTTTTCTGAGTTCCCATAAACCTGTGTTCGCTCTGTACCGTATTTTACAAGCATTCTAGATCCATTGAATTATATATTGGTATTAAGGAAATGGGTAATCACATGCAATGGTGACGACTATACAACGTGATCGAAAAAACATCGTAATCGCGGAAGGTGCTAAAAACTGGTAAAAGAATGATTATATATTTTCATTCCCTAGAACGATAATTCTATAGACCATGTGTATTCATACGTATGGGGCGTTAATCAGAGAGATAGAGAAGAAGAACGAAAGATGCTATAAAAGTGCTACAAAATGCGAGTACAATGTGAAAAAAGAACGGAGAAAAAAAGAGGATAAGAGCGGGAGCGGTGCAGGTGGATCATCAAAGTATACAGTGACTGACACGCGAATTTTATGACGATGAACGCGCGAAGTGACAATGAAGACCCCATCGTCCTCGTCATGGTGACCTCATAGTTAATCTAATCATTGTCTAACGTCTATACTCAAAGTTTGTCCGTTATGGCTTTTACAGAAGCAAAAGATTACAGTTCACTGAACCTACTCGACGAATGAATTTATTGTTCGTCATAAGCTGACCGAAATAATGTTATCAAGAGAGGTAACTAAGTTTTACAAGGTGGTGATTCGCGGATGCTTTTCTCTCTAGAATTTCGTGTCCTGACGTTTTAAGTTGTTGATCCCCTGAGCAATTTCTACGGCCAAAATACCTGTATGTGCTTCTCACGAACACTGGTCCATTATACTCTGATACATCAGAGCCCGGAGACGTGTGATCTTCAGCCAGGCTTTTCATAGCTATGAAGCGTGTTGGATGTACGAAGTATGGGTCTGTGTATGAGTGGATTTTCTACCAACACTCGTCTTCGTAAAAAAAGATTTATCTCCATGACTGCGTCCCTATTTGTCAAATTCGCTATAGCTCTGAACTCATGAAGGTTGAAAGTATAGTCCTTTTATTGTATGCTCATCAAGTCGCAAGTTATGAAAAATACGAGGAAAAAAGTTACTGAGTTTTCTATAATAGATGAGAAAAACTATGTCGAGGCTTAATGTACGACAGAAAAGCTGATTAAGTGAGTAAAAAAAAAAAACAGGTAATTCATAAAGTCATTGGCATTTGTATGAAATCGAAACAGAAGTTGTAGAACCAAGTCTTCGAATATGCAAAAGTATGATTCAATGATGGAACTAGAAATATTGTAATAGAGAGCAAACGGAAAAGCGTGATTGAACGGTAAATATCGATCGAAAAGTTGAAAGAATCGGGTTTTACCGATTGGTATTTATATGCAAGTAAAATCCCTAGAGTCTGTACAAAGCTAACAGGAGCAATAGATTTCTATTACTTTGCCATAGTGCGCCAGAATATAGCTCCTGGTTTGATTCTCGACATGTAGTGTAATGGAAACCTGTTCTCTTCTTCTCTTTCAATGTATGGTATGGTACAACGAAAAGCAAAGTCTGAATACACCCATGGGGCAAGTGAAGAGATGGAAGATGGTACTTGGATACAGGGTGAAAGCTCGCGTATGAAAACCCGAAGTGGGAAAGTGATTCTGGCCATAACAGCTGCTGCTGCTTCAGCGCCTTCGCGTGTGCGGTCCCGCGTGAGAGCTTCGAGTTAACTGGAAACTCCCAACTCCAAAGGTGTGTATAATCTTGTAGCTATGTATATATACATATAAATAGCAGTCTTCATACTGATGGCTATATATGTGAGTCGACTTTGAGACCTGCACCCTTCGAGAGCTCACTTCGGAATCATCCGTTCCTTCTGTTATTCCTATATATAAACATGCTTGTCTGGACGCTTATCGCAACGCCCCTGTGGACAAATTTCCTACGAGATTCTTGACGTTCAAGCTGTATACTTCTATAACATTTATGATGTCTACACTACAAATACGTACGTATTCAAATAGTTGATCCTGTTATACGTTTTAGTTCGTCGTAGTTTAATCGAGCTTTCCCCCGTGTGAGAAGTAGCACTTTCTTGCTGCTCAAGAAGTATGTCTCCATCATTTTACAAATATATAGATATATATAGATGCGTATATACATCAAAACACATACATCCGTGCACAGATATGCAGAGAAAGAAAGAGAGAGGTTCACTGTTTCCCTCAGTCTCGTTTTCACTCGGGATTCTATATTCCAGTGCTTTTGAAATTCGTGAATCTCAATTCTCAGTAGTCTCTGCGGTAGAGGCCACGGGATGCAAAGTAAGCGTTTGAGTGTGTGTATGTATGGAAGAGAAAGAGAGAAGAAAAGTGTGAGAGAGAGAGAGAGAGAGAAATGATAGGAGAGTGGAGTATCAACGGGAGGCGTGCACACAATGCTCTAGAGCTAGAAACGAGAGAGCCGTGGCTAATACCAAGTTGAAGTACTCTCGTATATACGAGCGACGACGGATACGGGAGATTCCCAACATATATCCCGACCACCGCGATCCCACTATCGCTACTACCACTTACTGGTGGTACTACTACTACTACCACTATAGAAGCAGAGTGCCAGAGTTGAGGAACCCCTTCATCTAGGTTCGTGAGCTCGGTAGAAGAGGTCTCGCGAGGGCTATATATGCTATCACGTGGGTCACCAGGCGCCCTCTTGCACAGAGTTTTCCACAGCTACTCGATCTGCATGCTAATATCCAAGAAGAACTGAGAATCTTGACGACCGTCAATAGTTAAGAGGACGGAAGGGATCTTCTTCTCTCGCTTGGCTTAAGAAACATCACGCTCGAATAGCTTTATACACGCACGAAAATGTCATCTTGTATAATGATGTGTGCAAAGAACTTAAAATATATTATATAGGTCTGAAGAGACCAAAGTGGGGCTGGCGAAAAAAGTAGGACGTTCTTTTCCTCGAAAAAAATGAATAACTTGGTTGTCACTGCATACTTAGCAATGATCATCCAACGATGCTGGAACATGCGTTTGAAAATTGTTAGACATTCATTGAACCGGTGACACGACTGGAGGCGACAATAATAACACGCCAAGTGACAAAAATCTAGACCACATTTATTATGATATTTTCTTATCAAGACAGGACGAAGAATAATTTGGCAGCTGAATGCATTTTCATTTTCTCCTTTATGTTTAAAACAAAAGTTTCAACAGACTGGAAATTGACGGTGTTGGGTTCAAATAAAGTAATTTTTTTAAAATTAGTATTCGAATATCTTTTGAATATTGCAAAATGCTTAAAAGAATATGATCAATCCAAAAGGAATCTCAGTGGAATACCGTCCATTAAGTAATAAAAATTCCGATTAAAAAAAAAAAGACTTCGATTAAACCGTTTCCAGTAGAGATCCGGGAAGTTTCCCGTCAAAAAAGTCTGTAATTTCGTTCTCTGGAATGTGTTAAATATAGATGAGTCGAGATATTTCGAATCAAAACAGAGACTTAAGTTTTTTTTGAATGTTTTTGAAAACAGTAATCGATGAGATTTTTTATATAAAACTGTTCTTCCCTAACCATTTTTTATAGATCGTTGAACACGAAAAGTATGCCGAGTCTAAGAAGTTAGATTACGGCGCCATTTTGATAGTGCTGGCGAGAATTGAAAAGAGGCTAAAAATCTAAAAGGTGGGAATAGAGAGCAAGAGAGAAAAAGAGAAGGAGATAGATGAAGAATGAAAGGCTCGTGCAGACCGCAGGATTTGTCGCCGGTGAACGCCGGTGTTATATCCGACAGCATTTTTCTCATAAAAAATGATCGATCGACACAAGGCTGTAAGAGAGCATCAGGATCTATTCTGCGGCACACACGAAGTATATATAGCATCTGCTACGTTTATATGATCATAGTCCAGTGAAATATATATATATACGCAAGCAACACACACACACACAAATACAAATATATGTATATACTTTACCATTTATAATACATATATATATATTCAAATGTATATGTATGGTATAAGCGAAAGAAGAGTGTGAGAGATAATCCTGACACGATCGTAGAGGGTTTCTTAGTCACCGACGAGATGAGAAAGAGCTCGGCCTCGAGGGATATTATTGACGAAGTATAGATTTTTTCCTCAACGTATAATGCCCAGGAAATATCGTAGAGGAAGTGAGAGAAAGAGAGACTGAGAAAGAGAGAAAGAGAGAGCAAGAAAGCGTGTAAGGAAAAAAGGTGGAGAAGGGATGTCGCGTTCTCTATATTAAAAGAGCCTAAGCTCCCCTGGCTCAACGGGGCTTCGATCTTTACGGTGAGTTCAACATGTCTCTTCGTATATATATATCTGGACCCTTCGAGATTCCAGAATAGCGTGAAGGTCCGCCCAGTTTATATGTATCAAAGACATAGTAATATCGTATCTCTTTTTTTTATCGTTGGGTCTGCTAAAAATCCGCGAGAAAGCTTCGAAAGTCCGAAGAGGAGAAGGTCGAGTCATCTCACTATCTTACAGACGGTAAAAATCTCTCGCTTTGATGCTCATCAAACTTCATCATCTCCGGAAAAAGAGAAGATTACGAAACTTTTTTTTTTTTAGGTGTCTTTTAATAGCGACTGTGATTTTTATAATTAAAAATCTCGTTGAGTATCGGTTTGGATGTATTTATACATCGGAATGAGATCGCTTCGAAGTCGATTGTCTTTTTATCACATCTTGTCATCATGATGTGCGACAAGTCATTAACATTCTATCAATCAATTACACGTTTCATTGGTCAGTTTAAATCTTCCAGTAAATTTTTCTTAGAAAAAAATAAAATAAAGTTCCATAGGAAGTAAAAGAATTTTGTAAACGCGAAGTTTCAATAATTTCACAAAATTCCATAGCATTCTGCTTCCTCAATTTGATTATGACCGCGGGAGAAGAAAACGGAGATTTACGAGAAAAGATGACAATTTTTTTAAACAATTTATCTCACTGACATTTCATCCGAGTTTCTTGGAAATATTTCATGCGGATTTTATCAGAATAGAAGAACATTGAGACTTTATTCGACGAATTCTACAATTTTCCTAAGGAATCGTGGTCTTCTTAACTCGAATGGCGGTTAAGAGAAAATTGAGCTTCCTATGATGAAACCAAGACTAAACAGAATTGCAAAGAAAATTCATTTTCCTTGAAAACTAAGATCCTTTACAATTTTACTTTTCTCTTTTCCTCGGGTTTCTCAGAATTCTACTATAGTATCGGAGAATTACTTTCATCATGAATTTCGATCCTGCTCTCTCTTCTAAATCTCTCATTGGATTCGCGAGCCAATTAAATAAAAAATCTATAACTTAGAGAGCAGAATTACGAATATAAGATATTTTTTACTACCAAATACGCTTTGTGGGCGAGTGGACTGTAATGTAATAAACTTTTCATATAATTCTGCAAAATTTCGCAAATACGTGCAATATTCATAATCGATACACATTTGATATAGATTCAAATGAACTTTGAATATAATATTTGTTTATATTTGGCAGCAAATGCACTAAGGGACGACTGGGTGGGAGTTCAATTTACAAAATTTTGTGTACATCCTACATCAAATTCAAACATGTATATTAATACGTGCAATAATTACAAAGCAGAGAGTTTCGTAACGATTTCCTGGGGTAAATATTAAATATCAATAATAACAACAATACAATATAGACAGTATTACCAGTTACTGTAAAACAACGATATGTCAAGACTATACATTGAAAAGCAGCTCTTAATGAACCAAAACCCGAAAATTTAGTATCTAGATGAAAAATGTTTAAATTTTCCAAACGAAAATATATATCCCTTGGAAAGGATGGGTTAGAAACATGTTTAAAACCTAAAATATGTTCATATATATGGAAAATCCTGTATTTTCAATAATGTAATCCTCTTCCATTAGCTACCTTTGAAATCAATTTGCCGTTTACGCATATAAAGTACAAAAACATTAGAGTATCGTGTCCAGCCTCAGTTTGTTGTACATAAACATATAGGAGAGAGAAATGGTCAAGCAAAAAGCTATGATATGGAAACCGCCGGAAATCAGCAGAGTTAGATGATGAGACAATGGGGGTGAAATCGAGAGAGGAAGGGAGGGAGAAGGAGTGTGTGAGAGGAAGGTGATAATTCCAGGGCGGCGACGAGCCGTATGTGCAGCCCGATTACGAATTCATATTGATGTCGCATTGAACGATAATTACTATTGAAATGCTTAATTGTTGTATGCGAAGAGGAATATCATGGAAAAGGGTTTCGGATACTCGATGTTCCATTGTGTCGTAACTATAGCCACGTCCAAGTAGCACGTGTTCATGTTTCTCGTTAACTGAAATTTCCAACGACTATTTCGTGCTTGTGATACTACAGTCTGTCAGTATAAACATATTTACGTTATAAATATTATATGCCAAAGGCTGATTTGAAGATCCACTTGTTAAAAATCGTATTATAGGGAATATGATTTTGTTTAGAAAATTGAGAAGGGAAAACCTAACTGTACATGTAGCTTTGTCCGAAAATAGATTCCCATGCATTCATTTATGTGTTCATATGTATAATCAGAAGAGCAGAATAGAAACCAGAATGCGTATGGTATTAATGCAATACAGAATTACGTTTAGGCTAGAGAATAGAAGCATGGCATAGGCAAAAGGAACAGCCAGAATGAGAGAGAGAGAGAAGGGGAGGGAGTTGGAGTGTACCAGTACTGTGGTCGCAAATACAAACTATGAAGTAAACACGAAATTGAACATACAGAGGATATAGGGCAATATCGATAGAGCGCTGTGTGTTCTTCGGAGAACTTCGGTATAGAGGATGATTCATAGAGAGAGAGAGAGAGAGAGAGTATAGTATTTCGCAATAAAACATTTATTAGAATTGTCCTGAAATATTTGAATCTATTAGTCAGTTGGGTGAAAGTTGAAGATTAAAAATCAGCAATCAATCCTCAACACATCATCGAATAGCCGATATTTCAAATTGATATATCCACCATATAGAAAATAAAATATTCAATGTCTATTTTTATTTCAGGCCATTGTGATATTAGCTTGAAAACACAAAAGGAATAAAATATGATAAGCAAGCAATAAATTGGTCATTCATTCTGAATCATCCTGTAAAAATGTATATATAACAATATAGGTATGTAAAGGTATCGAGTACATACTAAAATGGGAGAGTGGCAATAGTGGACACACGCGTTAACTTGGACGTGGTCGAATAGCCGTTCGGGCTCTATGGCAAGAATGAGAGAGATGGAAAACTTTTGTCGATTGTTCCAGGCGTTCGTAAGGATCCCTATATATGTGTGTACGCTGTGGGAAGCAATGTTCTCACGTTACCCCAGTAAACGTCCTTTCAACGAATATGTACCCGATCAACGCATAGCACATACTGCTCTTTGTTCCTCTCATTAATACGAACAAATGTGCCCTATTGCTTCCTCATTATATTGACCTACGTATATATAAATAGTACAAATATATATATGCTCATAACCCATTGATGATTGGCATTGAATCATCAGCTGTATGCTCAGGATAGGCTATAAAGTGCAATAATCGTGGATATCATGGGGTGTATGAGAGAAGCTTGAAACGGTATTAATTTTGGACTAACCGCTGAGATAATTCTATTTAATCTCGGTGTGCACATGGATTTGTACGTACGTAAAGCTCGTTATGGAAATCCCAAAGTGAATACAGGGGAATTAAATTTAATGTAAGGTAGAGCTGTCAATTTCTTGCTCCAAATGTATTGAATATGTAACACATAGTTTAAGACTGTGGGAAAACGTGTGGACTAGGTTTCGAAACTTCAAAATTGTCTGCTGTTGAAACAAATGTGAATTGGATGCATCGAGATGCAGTCACTTGCCAAAAAGGATAATGCTGACTATTAAAATATATATATGTCAGTAGTGAGCTCTAAAACTCTGTCAAATTTGGAGACACTCGTTATTTTCTCGGTGAAGCAAGCCCCACCTGCATTATCACTCTTTAGAATATCCCGATGAAATAAATTGTTCAAATATTCCCCAAACGAATATCAGCCGAGATATATATTTTGGTAGAAGTTATTCTGGTGAATATTCATCAAAATCATATTTTTCAGTCCATTCTCATTACAATAGTTTTAATGGGATATTATTGATTACGATATAATTTCAATAAATTATTATGACCCTGCAAGATTATAACGAAGGAATATCATTGATTTAGACAAGTTTAGCTTCGGCTAAAATGACATCCGAACTGACGAATAAATGATGTGATCAGGGTTCCGTTTTGAACTACGGACTTCTTACACTTCTCGAAATGACGGTGAAAACGATCTACATTTAGTTTCAATAGTTATAATTGCGTTTTTCTAAATGAATATTTAAATTGTTCGTATAAGTATTAAATGTAGTAAAATCCTGACCTCGTGCTCCGTGTCCTCAGGTCAATGACATTTATTCTTTCTCGTTGTGGTTTTTGTGAGTCAGAAAAAAACGACACTTTACATGATCGTTGCAGTTATATGTCGACGATAATTGTTTGGGACTACAGTATATCTACATTTCCACCTTGCCATCCTTATCTCGTAAACTTTTATCGCTTGCCAAGACGAAAATTCCATTATGCTCTGTTTTTTCTTTATATATAGACATATATATGAATTAATGTGTGTATATAGCGAAGCTATATTATTCGCGAGAGTCGATTAGTCACTCTCGGCGCTTGGCTATAACTTAAAGTTTCCCTCGCCCTCACTCCCTCTCTCTCTCTCTCTTTCTCTTAGCCTCAGAAAAACGACAAACAGAAAAGAAGAAGCTCACAGAGTTCTCCGTTTTGTTACTCTCGTCCTGCTGCCTTGTTAAACCCCTTTTCAACTCGATTTTCTTCGTATTACACTCTCTTTCTTTCTCTCTCGTTCTCTTACTCTGTCTCACGTTTTCTCTTTTTGTTTAACAATTCTTTTCTTACTGATGCTGTATCCAACCCCTCAATCACCTCGTGGTCTCTACTTCCTCTTTGTTCATCTTTTTGTTAGTACCACGGTCTAATATGTGAGTTTTGTTTTTTCTTTACGAATGTCACAGTCAGTATGCGTCTTGTGAAAGTCTCTGAGCAACGGTGTAATTAGTTGCCGTGAAGAGCTTCACGACCAGTGTTTGCTCCTACTTCATCTTCGTCCTCTCTTTCTTCTTCGTCTTTTTACTTCTTTCCGTGTATACATCTTGTCTTTAGCTTTATCCCTTCACTTCGTCACATGCATATTTATGCAGCAGCAAGCTGCGAGAGAACTTGGGACAATTTTTCTAAACAAGTGAAAGAGAAATATGTATATGCACACAGATGCACATATATTTATAACAGTGAATGTGCTGGCATCCTTTTTGTAACTCGTGCTCGGTGCAGCTTTGAAAACATAAATGTGAACGCCAGCAAACCAGAGCGAGCTTTTTTTTCGCTTTCTCGATCTTGTTACCACACATTTCGAAACCTTTTTTGTGCATCATGATTAGACAGAGAATATTTAAACGAATAATGGATTCATAAGAGAAATGTATACCAAAAATTATCAATTTTTTTCGTAATCAGCAAAATAACAAATTGAATTCTCGTCTGATTATGAAAAGTAGGTATGAACACTCGTTTTGAAAATCGAGTAAAAAAATGATTTAACTCTTTAACAGTATTTATCATTTTTTTTCATCAACGTCGACCCAGAGAACAATTAATTGTTTATTTTCAAAATACATGAAAAGACGAGTCCCCCGGATTCCTTGGGTTTAACCCTTCAAATGCCCACCTATATTTACATTGCTGCTCTCCAACACTTCTTTCTCCGACTTAAATCGTCCAATTTTAATTCATCGCGGCCCATTGTCAAACCCCAAAATGTTTCCAAATCGTTGTTCACTATTAACGAGGGACCTAATACTGTGTTTTAAACGTAATTCAGAAAAAGGCATAATCAGTGGTGCAGATTCGTACACGTGTTTGGTCGTCAATTTTCGATCGAAAGCCGTGATGTATCGTGTTTTATCATAACTCATGTTAGGATTAGTGCCGATCAAATTTACGCGAAGCCAAATTCCATTTTCTACTATTGACAGGGCAAATGAAATTTTGACAAAGTTCATAATTTTTGTTATAACTTTCATATCGAAGATGAATGAAAATTTACAGTCGTTCAACATTTCAACGCAGTTTTTTTAAATCCTATTTGCTCTAATGTATCTCATTACATTGTTCAAAACCAAACTGGTATTCCGAATATGCTGCACTTCCTCCAGGTACATTTATTGTTCAGAGATGGAAAATGGTGGCTCGAAAATGACTCGAACCGTGGATTTTGTGTTAAATGTTGAAAGGAAATGAGAAAGAGTGCGACACACGTGCAATCAGAAGACGAGAAGAATGAAACAAAGTTCATAGCGACGGCGCGAGACGACTATATAACACCCACACACGAATGAGGGTTCGGAGGTTCGAGTCTCGATAATGAAATGGATGCCTTACGGACGTGAGCTTGGCTCACCGGGGTAACGAGAGGACTGTGAAACCCATTCGCAAATTAACCTTACTTATTCATTAACGCTAACGACCTACCACTGTAATTCCAGCCCTCTAGCTCAACCCCATCCCTTCCCTTCCCTTCGCCCCCTCTTATATCTCACTCGCTTTCTCATAGAATCGGAGTGTTCTCGTTCCTCGTCTATTATTCCCAACACACCCTTCAACCCTTGCCTCCTTCTTGTCGAGTCTTTATGACCTCACACTTTCCGCGGTGTATATTAAAGTAGACCGGTTTACGGTGTGCAGACATTGGTCTACACGCCCTTCGTAACTGGAGATTTAAAAAATCGGCATATTTCTCTTTAATTGAATTAAACGAATCAAGTATTATGCACAAATAAATTATTTGTTTGAAGATTAAAGTACCTACTGATATACTAAAAGTAAATTTGTCTAGAAATAATACTACGTCAGTTTAATAACCTTATGATTCTGTGTTTGATTTGATTAAAGCTTTAATATGTAGTTGTTGGATTCTCTTGAGAGTCTGGATAATGAAGAGATCAATATCTGCATTTGAAATTGTAAAATACATTTCAAATCCTACGCTCGGATTTATTTTCATTTATTATTATCGAGAATTCATATCTCATAATCTGAAACATTTTTCTGGCCAAAGATAAATACAGTTTACGAAAAAGAGAAAGGAATAACGAAAAAGCAAGATAAAATGCGAGTATATATACACCATCAATCGGTTCAAATGAAATAGGACGACCAGAGCACAGTCCACAGAGATAAAATCGAACGAAGAACAGAAGCACGAAGAAATAAGATTAGAGGGAATACGAGAGAAATAGTAGACGAGAGAGAGAGAAGCCCGAGTCTCCAACAGAGTGCTGATTTAAATGAAGAGGATTGAATAACTGTGTTGGCTCCGCTACTCATTCTCTATCTACTGTACACCATCATAGAGACGAGAGAGCAAAGGGGTTCAAGAGGACGCGGTTGCTTCCGGAGGAGGGATGATTGAAAAGCGATGAAAGTACATAGGTATACAACTCTGATACCGTTGCAACGACACTGAAGCATTCTCCGGGAGTGGATATTGCGCTCTCGGAATATTGGCACGAGCATTAGTACCGACAATGACGATATTCGTCTATCTCTCTCAACTGGACATTTCGTAGATATCACTTTATCCATAAATGAAGAATTTATAAATTTGCATCCCATCATGAATTTATTTATCGTCCTATCGATAAACCTATACGATTCAAAGTGATTTTCAACACAACATTTTATGATACTTACAATAAATTAGGGAAGTAATTTAATTATATATAATATTCCACGTATAAAAAGTTTAATGAACTGATTCTATTGACCCTTCGAGCCATTATAGGACTTACGATCCCCCGCCCATTTTTTGTTGCAGTTTTTTGATTATTAAACGGCTATTTCAGGACCAAATTCAAGATTTTTTGGTTCTACGTGGTCCCTGGGACATTAACGAATGTAAAAAAAATTAAATCGTCATTATTTGTTAATTGCACAAATACCGTAGATGAAAAAATAGTTGAACTTGGCAGTTTGTTTGCAAAATAAGAATAGTATTTATTTATTCGTGAATTTATTTTAAATTCGATTATAGCTTATAATATCTGATAAAAATCATAAATCGCTGGTGTTCGTTAGATTATACGCGTTTCACCGCAGGTGTTGCGTTGATGGGGAATAAAAATTTAACGAGAAGTCACCAGATCGACTATTATTTCTCGAGATTCTGCTTGAGAGCATTTTCCAGATACGCGATAAGGGAAAGCTGGCGAGTCAGAGAAAAATGTCATTCTATTCTTTAAAATCAACTCTAATAGCTTATGAATAGCTACAAAGAGTTGATCATATCTTTCGCTGAATCTCCAGAATTTAATTAAATACGAAGGATGAAATTCGCATGTGAATGTGATTTGAAATTTGATAGAGATTCATAGAATATGCGATCTTTGAATTTCCATAACAAGGCGAGAATCATGACATTGTTTTCTCGAATTCTTGCTAATGCTTTCGATCGTATTTATCATATTTTTAAATGCTGATGCAGGGAAATATAATATTTTTCCTATTCTTCTTTAACGCTGTTCCAAAACTAGCACAATTTACACAAAGTCTTCTTCGAATTTCTTTTTTCAATATCAATTATCGCTGGTTTCGATAACTACAAGTTTCCCGATGCAAATTGAACAAAAGTTGTAGTTCATTGTGAAAAGTAGCTACTGCAACGTAACATTTTTTTTTTACAAACGCGTACATCAGTTGCACATAGAAACTTGACGAATTTCCCGTGGGCCATTAGCCGAACTAGCGAAAGAAAGAGAAAGAGAGAGAGCGTGTGAGTATGTACCGCAGGGTTTTTTTGTTAGACTTTCATGCTCGAATAATCGAGCTCTGTGGCGCGCATTTTGTTGGTATATGAGACTCTGGAAGGTATGCACTATCGGATACTCGAGCAGTATATAGCTGCATTCTATTCTCGCTGATTGTTTTCAGTGCGAGAGAATTCCGTGCACAGAACGAGAGTGGATCTCGGGCTTACACGTGGAATGGAAAACCCTAGGGGTTGATCGAGGTTCGTGAAGTTGGCTCGGGTGAGAAGTAATAAACGAGATTCAGGTGGGTAAATTTCACAACGATTCGTAGTTTTGTATAGAGATATGTTCGGTAAAGCTCGCAGTTAGTTCCACAGAGCATATCATCTCTTATGGAATGCATTTTTCTAGATATTCACTAGACCTTCGAATATTAATGCAGAGGATTCTTTAGCCACTTTGTTCCTTGCATCATCTCATCTCTCGAATAAAAACCCTGTCCAGGCAATTCGTTGACGATTGAATAAATTATTTTCACTATTAATTGAATAACTAGGGTATCCATTGAGAATTTCTGGCGAGGAGCCTATTTGAAGATTAATTAATCAATCCCGATTTTTTGTAATGCATTTGACAGGAGCTAATTTTATTTCATGCACAGTAAACATTTCATGTTTTCAGTATTTCCTATTTCCATTATGAAGAAATATGTAGGAGCAGTGATTTGTGCATGAACACCGGTAAAACTAACGACGAGGTCATTTCACGCACCAATGGATTGCTGCAATTATAAGTGATTTTATTAGTCATGTTAGTGGCTCTGCTATAGTGATTTATTCCGTAATCTCTCTACTTATTTCAAGAAACCTTTCATTAATGATTTTATCACAGTTCGATTACTGATGTATTTTTTTTTTTTTTCAACTTATGATAGAATTTTTTTAGCTTCCCATTGAGAAATTCATTTATTCAACAATAATATTGTCGTGGTGAACGATATCCATCCTAGCCAACAAATCAAGTGGTTGAAAAAATCAAATCTTTGTTCACTGATTAGTTGATTCAACGAAAATTTCGTTGATCCAACAAATATTTTTCTTCCGTTTCCTATACTCTTGCACTGAGGCCTGAATCAGTTTCGATCAGTCTTAATAAGTACCAAAAGTTTATTACGAATAAATCAATGATAAAAACACTCGTAGGACTGATGAATACTTGATTGGCACTGATCAAAAGATAATCGTGTCCATATTTGTGCTCATTTGTATTTTTTTCATGCTATAGTTATTCCGGATCGAGACGTCCATTGTAAAAAGAAAAAAAAAAAAAAAAACAACGGAATGTTGAATCCACATGTTCTTCATTCTATTGAACAGATGAACATGAAGCAATATCATTGCAGTTGGTTGTCGCTGTTATGGTATCCTCAAATATGCGAGGATTTCACAACGAGTTTCCGCATGATATTTCGTGGCCCAACCGTTTGCACGTTTCGCATATTCCCCTTATATAGCTCGTATAAAATAAAGTAATAGCAGCACTTACCATTATATACCTACATCCATGAGATGTATGCATATTGTATTTGAGTGGCAAGCAGGGAGAATGAGGTAAGCCACATTATTTTATCCGTGAAGTCGTGTGGGCTGCAACCCTTGTTTTTTTTGTTTTTTTATTCTTTATAGCGGGGGATCTATGCATTATTAAATAAGCATGTTTAGATGGTTTATATAACCACATAGCAAAATATTTGCAGGTATATGCTTTTATGAAAACGTCTATAATATAAATATTTTTTACGTAACGCATAGCCATGCATACGCACACATTCGTGTAATATATATTGCCTATATACGTATAAATATTATATATATATATAGCAATACATGCAGACCAGTCATATATACGGTAATGGGTAGCGATCCGTCTCTGTCGATCCATGCTCGCGGTCGACGTTAACGCGCGATAAAAGTAAAACCTTGTAACCGGCGAGCTTCCGGGTTACGGTCGAGCACCTGCGGCAATATTTCATCCCCGGTAACATTTCGCGGCACGAGCTCGTCTCGCAACTACGAGAACGTATAACTCGCACTTCCTCTCATCCCGCAAGCTCTTTCCAACCAGCCAGTCCACCGATCCGATAAGCGTTTCGCGTTTCGAAAATTCTCGTGAATATTGTACGTACAGACTACATTTCTCTGTGTTAATATATTTCTATATGCATGTGTATTCGCGCATACGAGAAAAAATGATTGCGGGAGTGAACCCCAAATCTCGCTTCATCGACGTACCTCCTCCCAACGCCTCTTCGCTTTACTTTCTATTTGGTCAAGTTCCACTCAGTGAAACTTGATCAAATTGAATGTGGAAAAGGCCCATATTCTCAGCTGCTTAGCACTCGACATAAAAAGGGTTGACAGTCGAAGGTTCATTCGTTTTGACTTCGTGCACTGGGCGTCTTATCAATTTTATCATTTTTTTCTGCACAACGAATTTCCCTTACGATATAGAACGCTGGTGGAATAAAATAAAAGCGAAAGAAAAACGAATAGTATTGATTTGAAGATTTATCTCAAAATAACTGATTGAAAACAAAGAAATTGGTCCAAAGATCCCATTTTCGATAAACCGAACTCCATTGTTACAGACTTCGAACTTGATGCAATAAATTTTGACTTTTTATTCATTCATCAATACAAATAGACACGATATTGTGAGGCGACTGATACGGTACATAAATCGAGAATGGATTACTGCAAAACGTGGTTCTCGAGGCTCGATCTTGCCAAGAGCCAGGAATGAAACGGGCTTTCTAGCGAACAGGGTGTGCGTTATATTCCAAGGGGCGAGACGCGACGCAAGTGCTTGACAGCGGAGGTCGAGAACGAGGATAGAAGTGGTCTCGAGTTTGTTCGGTTATACTGGTGGATACGGCGGGCTTTTCCGACGCTTTTACAGACATGTGTGCGGCGTAATTGGCATACGCTGTGTGAGTGGTATATTGGAGCTTGGAAAAGATGTTAGAAATGCATAGAGTTGCGAAACGAACTCTATGCAACGAAGGAAGCAGAAAGGGCAGAGGGATGGCAAAGAATAAATTTCAGCTGAGCGCGGTCAAGAACGATCAAGCAAATATTCATTTTGATAGAAAAAAAAACAAGTCCATTGTGATTGCTTTGATGCTGTTGTTAAAGGCTATGGGTCAGTCGATATCTTGCTACCGTACTCGTAGGAGAGAAAGCTGCAGATTTAGAAATTGAAATTTTTCGACACGGTTTGAGCGATTACAATAAGCTTCCGTCAGCCCATTTTTTCCATCGTCCTGCATGTGCTGATAGAGCCGTTTATTCAATCAGTCAAACCGTGTCGAAAAATTTCAATTTTATCGACGTTCTTATGGAACGCATCGTTTCTACAGATTTTTTTTCTTTATTTTCTCAATTAAAAAGAAACATATGACGAAGTTTTGTCTTGAAAAAATCAAGATCAAAAATCAATCGGAGAATTGACTTTTAAACGAAACGGTGGCGACCATCATTTTAAAAAGACTCGGATTACTGTCCCTGGTAAATCGAGAATTTTGGGGTCGTCCGATATAAATATTTGAGTCGAGCAAACAGTATTAAAATGGAATTTTATTATTTAACTTTGTGACAACTGTGAGAAATGGGCTGAATAAAAAACTGTTTTATTTCGAAAATATGTGTATAAACCGGGATGTTGACATAGGGGTGCAACGTTCGATCGTACGGCAGTCATGGGATTGAAGTTTCATAGGTCCGTTTCGTATTGTCACGTGCATCGCAGTATTGAGCCGATTTATTATTAAGGGTGCATCTGATCACGTTGAAGCGAGCGAAACATCAAATCGAAAGAAATTGTATCGCCATGATAGATGTTTCTGTACCTATGTAAATCTAGCACAAGATCCAGTGAGTGTACTATTTGCACACTTTCCTGATTTATTCAAAATGTTATCGAAATAGTATGCAAACATCGTGCGTTTTGCAACGAATTCTTACTTTTACGCACTTTTATGCTTATTTGTTTATGAAAACGTGAGATCGGCAAAGGTTTGCGCTTTATATAGTCGAACATTTTCCAATCCCGTGAAATTTGGTTTTGGATTGGAGGATTTTCCAGCTTGATTTCAGATGAAACTTCGATACTTGCCAGGTCTCGTAGTCCTGGTCTGATATTGAATCTCGAGTAATTTTTGACAATCAGAAGAAATAAATCTGCATTTCAACGTCAGACTCTTACTCCCAGACAAGAATAGCGCGAATGTCATTACGTGACAAGTTAAAAGAAACGTCAATGAAGACTGTAGTCTGTTGGAAACTGTAGTCAAATTGACTGCACCTCGATCGACGGTTATGTTAATAATTCAGAATTCATAACGGAAAATCATAACTATATATTTTCAAATGATATCGTTGTTCTTCATACGGTTTCCTGTGGCTGTTTCTTCAAACAAATTCAGTGAAAGATTCTCTGTTGACCAATACGCCCCAGTATTACAACCGTAGAACGACGTCGATGGAAAAAAATGATTTTTTATGTGGACTCTACCACTATGGTTAGTCCAAATGTAATCTTTTTCTCAGAATGCTATTCCAACAATGCAATCAAACAATCCCAATCGTACCATCGCTTATTAATGGCTAATCATAGTGCTGAACTTTAAACAATTGTGAGTTTAATGCTCGTGAGTTCCTTGCATCATCAGATCTCTCCTCAAAGCTCTCACGTAATTCTCGTCTCCACTTTCAGTTCAAATCTACATGTATAAATGTATAAATCTACGGATGTCCTTTGACACATACATCAATACAGATCTATAGATATCTGAATAACGGAGGTTCATATACATATAGATATGTACATGTATATATAGGGCTGTTTGGCTCTTCTACTAGTGACCACGACTACACTATCCACTTTGGTCCATCGATCTGCAGAACACAATTCGACAGAGAGAAAGAGAAAGACAAACTCGATTCGACGTGACAATTACGTCAATTTGCACTAGGGTTAATCCGTCGACCGAGACCCCGAATTGTGATTGACTCTATATATCACCTATGCAGAGCGATTACGGCGATTGTTCATCCCGACTGACTGGCTCCGAATAAGCCCCGGAACGAAAATCACTCAAATGACAATTATCCCCTAGAGGTTTCTTTGAAACTTTCTCTTGTTGAAAGAAAAACTTTTCTCAAGATTCTACAGAAGTTGGTGAAAAAAAAAAAAAAAAATCTCATTAAGTTATTGAGGCTGAATGTCCTACCACACAATTCGTTCAATCGGAAAAAAGTTCTTACTTCAATTTGCTATTTTCCTGCGTGAGACTCATTTTATTCCAAATGGTCAAACAGTGTCGAAAACATCCATATTATCAAAAATTCGAGGATGATCGCCAGCCACTCATTTTGAAAGCTTTTCTTGTACCCACACACTTGTACTGCTATAACAGAGAAGCAAGGATCATAATAATTATCATTGACCCAGTGTCGTGTACAAGGGTTAACGAATCCTGACGGTTGAAATCATTTTTTTTTCCTTTCTCCAACACTTTGTTACTCGATTTTGAAACTGGCGTATAACGATATAATATGAAGATAGATATACCGTGGAAGGACTCTCTGTAAATGCATTACAGTCCGGATGATGTCAAATTCCTGCATGTCAGTCTACCGTCCAGTACAGAAACTCCCGCGGCTTGCATCGCCACCACGATCACTGCCTTAGAATCGAAAGGACGTAAAACACAACAGATAACCTGTCAAATTTTGGTTAGTCACGTCCTTATGATTTTTAGTTATGGATATACGTGTTTGCCTAACATGCTAACATGTTTTGGTGTGTGCATGTGCTTGCAATGGCCACGACGAATATATGACATAACATGTAGCTGTGTCGAGCTCTTACGGCGTTATTCACGAAATTTCTATATACAGATATAGAGGTTATCGGGCTTGATGATGAGCGTGTAGGGAAAGCGGAATTTCAGCTGATTTAATCACTCTCCGGCTTGGGTAAGCTGCCGAGAGCGCTGTCACTAACTACGCATGACCCTATATCGTCTACCTATTTAACCCTTTCTCGGCTTTTATGCAACGTTGCATCTGTACACGCCTACCACGTGCAAGGTTATACGACGTGTTCTCGAATTTTGTATTATTAAACAACACATTCAACCGTGCCTCTAACACTTGCTTCATATTATTAATACCTCGTGAATGGACTTCTAAAATTGTCTCATGACTTTTTTTTCCCTAATCCATCTCGTTCGTGCAGAATATACAACATTTTTACAATTGCTTCTTTTTCGTTGATCACTAAACAGATATATTACAAATAACACATTTAGTTGATTATTAAATAATTTGGGAAATAATTATGTTATTCATTTCCTTGCATATATGCAACCGTTTGAACATGTTTTCTATTTTATTTTTCATATAGAACAAACGTCATTGAATTTCACGAAAAATACAATTAACCTTGCGAAATACAATATCTATTTTATTAACAATGTGACACTCGCAGACCTCCGTGTGTTACGTTGCTACAATAATTGCAGTGCCAAACCCGAGGATCCGCGAGAGTAAATATCTGCCGTAATTAGTTTCTCCCTAATTAACTTACCATCGAATGTTACTGGTTAATATACAGAGAAAGCATTGCGAAAGTGGAGGGTGAGAGAGCGCCAGAGAAATACGTCCATGAACAGAGATGGAAGGACGAGAATTAAACTTCATGAAGTGCTTGAATTGGTAGTGCGAACAAAGGACATCCGGCGTTAAGGTTTGAAACGAATAACGGAGTTTTGGCGGTTAATTTAAGCAAACTTTTCAATGCAACAATGACAAACAATGAACTTAAAAAAAGAAAATACTTTTTTAATCATATTTATATCGATCAAAGTTTCATTCGTCTGCAGCACTCGATCTTAACTTTGAGTACAAATTGAAATCAATTTCGTCTTGGCATGTTTCTATTACTTTCAATAAGCGAATCAATGGTTCTCGTCTTTTCTGTTCGATATCATAATAAACTATAGAAATAATAGTCTCGTATCTGTGTATTATAACTTTACAAGTTTTCAACATCGACAGCGTTTTCAACTATTACCCCTTGCCTTCGGCAGTTCAAAAGCTCATTACCGGATTAGGGTAGAAGCGCGAGAGAGCCAAAACTGCCTCAGGGGGCAAAGAAGAAGCATGAACCGGAAACGACTATCCGCAAGGATCTGTCTAACTCTCAAACCGCGCGGACCGGAACTACGTTGCGCTTTACCGGAGGTAGCGCAGCTGGATTAGTTAAATTCAGACTGATTCTCCCTATTTTAAGCAGGCAATGAATTCTGCAGCAGTTTACGCATGTAACTTTCCACCCGAAGAACTGTCCAGAGCTAAAAAGAAAGACAAAGGTACATATAAAGATGAGGTTAATGGGCCTTCCGAAACTGTAATTTCACGAAATCTCATGAAACATTTGAAAATTTTCGTAAAAATTATCTGCAACGTCTTAGGGTGCATTTAATCCTACGAGCCGTTGATCATGATTTCAAAATATTGACGATCCCTTACAATTTACCACACATTGTACAAATGCTTGAAATCTCATATAAATAATTCATTGCCGGCATTTCGGAACATCTGTGGATAGCTTTTCCGTAGACTTTCATCCTGAGCGTAAACTATGCGTAATTATGTTATGTACATTCATAAGAAGAGCTTTGATGAATAAATCAAATTTCTGTAGCCTTCTTGGCCCACGGTAAAGTGAAATTAATTCGAGTTCCTCATGGATTAAGAATCAATCCAATTATCCAGAACTAGCAAAAGATTCTATAAAATTTAAAGGATCCTACGGGGATTTTTATTATTTGTCGCCATGTAAACAAAGTTTCACAAACCTTGACCAATAAAACGTATCTTTTGACCGATGAAATATTCTGCTGCTGCATTTGTATTGAATTTTCACTTGGATCTTTTTTAAACATATTACTCAGTGAAAAATCTTAGGGTTTGCCAGTTTAGGATCACGTGTTATGACATTATGGAAAACTCTATTATGAAGCACCTGATCCGGTCTCGTAACCAAGCCTCCTAGAATGTCTGACTGTTCAACCGCACGCGCCTGGAATGGTTCAGATTAGGCGTCGTTTAGTGTAGTCGGACTGTTGTCTGCCCTAATCAGGCATTGGTCAATCCATTATCGCCATACACTGCGGTTTGTGTTTTGACATCCGACTGAGACACGTCTTATGACTGCGGTATCATTGTTAACCGCAAAACTTTTGAATACACTCCCGGATTAGTCATTTCTTTAATTATTTAATTCCTCAAAGTACACATATTCATAATGATAGCAATGACAGATTTGATTGTAAGTGTTGACGTATAGAATCGCGTGTAGTGCGTTGGATTATTTGTGAAAAAAAGTCTGACGTTATTAAATAACGTGTTTTGTTGACTGTATACAATTGCGTGGATATGAATGATTTAATAAACAGCATTTAATGAACATCATTTAAATGAACAAAGTGAAAAGTTGAAAATGAAAATGTAACGAATTAATAATAAATAAATAAATGAAACCGAAAAAAAAAAAATCATTCTCATAATGTGTGCATTTGGTGTTGTGCTGCACAAATGCACGAGTATCTTTTAAAAGCACAATTATTGCATAATGTCAAACTTTGATTCAACGAAATAAATGAAAATGAATATTTTATCAAATGGAATAAAAGCAATGGACAATATTCAGTTTTGTTTTACAGTTTATTGGCCTCTATATAATGCATAAGTAGGTATTGGTATGAATGTACACGTAGCATGCAAATGGCCTGGTCAGGCAACTCGAATCTAGATTGGCGTGAAAACCCTTGTGTGTCTCTATAGATAATGATGAAACCGAAATGGATAAACGTAGTTTGGGATTTGGTGAAAGGGGCAGAGAGATGTTACGAGTGTTTGCGGGCTTGATCGCGGAATATTCTCGAGGTAGCCTTGTTGTTTTCCCAGTTGTGGTGCATATATCAAACTCTCGGCTAAAAGCTCGAGCTAGGCTTGGCATTGCATTTCGCGTGATACTGGAATGCGACAAGAAGGTTTGTGTAAGGGGTAAGAGATGAGGATTCGGGTGTAGCATACTTGAAGGAATAGTTATATGGGGCTCTCGGAGGTTAGTTAGATGTGAAAGGACTCAACACCCGTGAGACACCGCAGAAACATTGAATACAGATCAGTAAAGCATGGACCATGCTTGCGAACTGCTCGTATTGGATAAGATTGTTCTCTCTCTCTCTCTCTCTCTCTTTCTCTTCGTTTTGTTATATATACGTGTATATGACCTGGAGTTATGGAGAAGAGAAGGCAGTAGGGTAAGACATAAACAGTACAGTGTGGAGGAGAACGTGTAGGTATTCGTGAAAAGGGGAAGACGAGTGAGACAGAAAATCAAGAGAGCAAGATGCTTGCGGATTACGGCATTATATATTCATGCGGTAAGGTGCGACCGAAACCCGGCACATCCTTGTGGCCAATGTGAAGTCACAGGAAAGTTTACTTAACTATCTCTGTCTCTTTCTCTTCGTCATTTCTCTCTCCGTCTTCGTTTCGTTCTCGTTCTTGGCATCTTTCAGTCTTGTCCTCCTCTGCTCTGCACCTTCGCAAGCTCTCTCCGCTGTTAGCTCGACTTCTTGAACTGCCTCGATCCTTGGCTGTCTAACATCGTGCAGTCCTTCGGGCATGGTCTCTTAAAGGCCCGCGCGCAACTACTACGAATTGCAAGTAATTTTGGCAGATTGTCTGAAAACGTGGGCCAGATCCGGGGCGTGTGCTACACGCCAATCTCTATGCTCTCTCTCTCTCTCTCTCGCTCCCTTTTTCTGTCTCAATCACTCACTGCGCAAGATAGAAACGAGCTGAATACTTTAACTCTTTATGTTTAACTATGTAATGGATATATATATAAATATCATTTTCACACCTAGAAATATTGAGGTGCCAACTACATTATTACACATCAGGCAAATGATTTTATTTCGATCGTCGCACCACTAACTTTCGTTTTCTCTCCGTCATCCAACGTTCTTAAATATTACGTGCTTATCAAAGTTATAGACTGAGTTGATAATTTTTTTTTTCATAAATCATCTGTTACATGATTTTAATCATGAGTTGAGGAAATATGGCAAAAATCCCAAATAGAGAGTTTGATTGATGATGTCGATATGAATGTAGATATTCTGTTATCGCAGTTAAGCTGGTAGAAAAATTAGACGAAAAAAATGTCTAGGATACAAACAATATTTGAACAATCGGTGGTCAAAATAGAAAACCTAAATGAATCTCTTTCTTTCATGATAAATATGAAGAAAGTAGTATGCTGTAAATTTTAGAAACTATTCAAATAGTTCGAATGTTTTAAAATATTCGAGTTGCAACAAAAAATAGTCATTTATGTACTTGGGTGTAGCCTGTCGTCAGCCTGTCCTTGCGGATGAAAAATTAATCACGTCAAAAGAGAGTGGCGAGTTAATAATTTGACGCGACCTTCTGACGCCACCTCACGCTGGTTCGAGATTAAGATGAATATGCACAGAAGAGAGATGGAGAGAGTGGGTCATAAGTGAAACGAGTCGCAAGTTTAGACTTAGAATCAATGGATGAAGAAGGATGACGATGAAAGAAGAAGAGAGTGTGGCATTTACGAGATTTTTTATTTTCCCCTATATATGTAAAAAATTGAAATATAAGATGTGAATAACAAAATAAAGCAATAAATAACAGGACAACAAATATCAATGAAATAAAAGTCACAATTAAATGGTCAGAATAAACAACAAGGAATGGTATCTATTCACAATCAAATGAAAAGAACCGACACTTTGTCCGAAAGTTTTATCACTCACTGTCTTATTCATGGGCGGAAAGTATACGTATATATAAAAGCAAGACAAACATATTGATTGATCGATTGATTGATTAATTGAATTTATTATGATTTATCAGACCAAAGGAAATTATAAACATTTCATATTAATTGAATGATGGATGTAATACAAAGATAGTAACAAAGTTAATGATAATAGTAATGAGAGAGAAAAACACAAAGTTCTCTATCCTTCCATATCCCTCCCTCGCTGTCTTCTTTCTCGCTCTTTTGCTTCCTCTTGTTTCGTTCTAAAACTGCGAGACACAAGCGACATGGCGGAGTGCGGGCGGGCGTTACCTACATAATTTTCTAATTAACCGCCCCGGCGAAAATCACGGGTAAAATTCCGTAAGCAACGAACGCTCGGCAACTATTAATTAAATGGGCGTATATACATGGCGCGGTGGTTCTCTCGCGCGAGTTCTACCCTACATAGAATCACAGAGAAGCCTGTACGCGGGAAGGTTCGACGAGCGAGGGGACGAAAGAGCTCGAGGGTTGTTCCGCGCTCGCGGATACCAGCACGTGGAACTTCCGCCGCTCTCACCCCGGCCTCTTGCTATAGTAATTGTGAACCAAACTATGTGCACTTTTCCCCTCCACCCCCTTTTCTTCTACCCCCTGAGATTTCTCCAGCAACGGTGTCCCGTACTGTGTATAGTTGCCTCGCTGTATATCCTATTTTTTTATGTCCCCTTCCGCACCCTTATACGCTCTCGCACTTCTTTTTCACAGTACGCTCCTTCCTTCTCTCATTTTTTGCTCGACTGGTCTCTGTCCCTATTGCTGCTCTGCTCAAGGAAAGGGTTTCTCACCGGCTTTCGCTTCAAAGTTCTTGCTCACTTATTCTTTTTCTTCTTCTGCTTCTTCTTTTCTTGCCACACTTCACGATATATACCCCTGCAGGTTATGAGACCTTTTGTAGTTGAAATGTTTGCAATTATCAACGAGGCCGCCAGACAAAAAAAAGAGAAAGCATAACTGCAGTACAATTGTGAATTGAACGTATTGTTCGATCTTTTCTGTATAAATTGTATGATACTTTGATTAATTAATATTTTAATCAAGTCGTTAATAAAACCATTATTCCTACGATTGCAATCAATACTCATTGTGATATCATTTACATGGCAAAAATAATTGTTTTAACGAAAATAATCACTAATTGAGTTATGTATTTAACGTTTATGAATTGTGTACGAGAAAGTTTATTGCACACGTTTTTGCCTCATCACGAAATATTCGAAGGACAAAATATCTTCAATTTCGTATGACACATCAGTACAATATTTTTAGAACAATCCATTACAAACTTCAAATCATTCAAACTTCATTATATCACTGCATACAACATCATATCACATCATGTTCCAACATATCACACCATAAAATTCAAACACTGCAAACATAAATTCAGCTAACAATACAGTAGTGATCATATTTGCAATTATTCCTCTTTTAATAACGATGACACTATGATTTATGACTATATCAATAGTTTGGGAACATTTGACTGTATAATTAAGTGTATTTACATACGTCATCAACAGAAAGTCATAACGTGATACATACAAAATCTCGATGCATAACAGAAAGAAAACAATTAATTACCTAATGAAGCAAGTTCTTTTATTTTATGACTAAAGTATTATATCGATCAATTAATCAACAGTGATTTACCGACAAAGCAAATGTGAAATCCAGAGATATTTGATTGATTGTTGAATATTTTATTACATGGTACCGAAAAATTAGGACAATTTTCACGAAATTCTCAAAAATATTTACTACAAATTAGTTTTTGTTTCATACCTTAATTTGACTTCGATCCTTTTATATGTTTTAATCTCTCTAAACCTTTTTTATTTATTTATTTTTTACAGGTACCTTTAATAATGAGGATCTTAATAGGAAACAGGTGTACGGAACAGGGTAGGCGCCACCTCTATTATTACGTACGTATGAAGGCAAAATTCTCGCACTCTGCTATGTTATCGTTGCCGGAAATGAATAGCGTAGTAAATTCTACTCCCCATTCCCCTTAAAGCTTTATACTACACATTCGTTCAAGGCGCTCGGTTTCGTTCCGTTCCGTCTCGTTTCGCCTCGTTCGGTATGCGCGCGTGCCGAGTCTCCCGAGGCACACCGTCGTCCATGCGGACATGTAACTATACTGTATGCAAACTACACGTATGTACGATATTCAAACTGCGTCGTGCATGTATCCATACCAATGATATTTAGTCAAACAGACAATTTGATTCGCACGTCAAATTTTTTCGCAGTTCTTTACAATTCAAAGTTTAATTAAAATGATTGAAAGTATCAATGAACACAGAAAATTCATGAATATTCGCACCAAACCCAAATGAAGTTTTGAACTGATGATTGGATTGATTTCATGGAATTTTTTAATCCGTCCTACCTTTTTGTTTCCTTCTGACTCCAGAATTCCTCGCAGGCTTGTCGGATTCCTATTTTAATGAAAACTATTTGAGTTATTAGTTAACATATAAAATTCATGAATGTTTGCACCACACCGGAATCAAGTTCTGAACTGATATTCGAGTTGATTAATTATTAAATTAATCCTACGTTTTTTTCTTCCGTAAAAATGTCCTCTTTCGATAACTTTGTAGAAAAAAAAGAGAATCTGTAACACAGTAGAAACTCTAGTATGGAGAACAGTGGATAAAATTTTAAAGAGTCGAAAACGTTTGTTTTTTCGTTTGAGAACCAGTGGACACTTCATATATACAATGCTCGTCTCTTCTCTTCTGAATCTCTAAATCTTTTACCGGAAATGGTGGATCTGTCTGATGCTTTTCTGTACGTTTGGCAGCATCTAACTCGAGAGCCACTCAACCGATTTCAACGAATCTTTTACAGAACGAAAGCTACGGTATCAGAGTAGATTTGAGGTTGTTAATATTTATGAATTTTTTACTGAAATGCATAAAGTAAAATACAAAATGTTTATTCAATGTTTAAAAAACGAATCATCGATTAAAGATTATTCAAAGTAACAAACAAAACAAAATTACCCTCCAGAAAAGGGGTCATGATTGAGATCATAACCTTTCCTCTTGTGAAAGATTCATTGAAATCAATTCAATTGATCTCCACACTACAAACGTTCAAAAGTACAGACGAACTTTTTTTTCTTCCTACAGATTTATATACATACAGAGAAGAGACGAAGAGATAACGTGAAAGCCTATGACCTGTCTCTGGCCTCTCGGGTACACATATGCAGAAGCGAATGAAAATACTGGTGCACTTCGTCCCAGCTTGGCGGGTCAGGTGTCTGGTTAACTTTTCCTTTCCGCCCGTCGATTTCAATATCGCAAGAGAGAAATGAAAAAGACCAGAGGTCTATAGCGATTGAAAACAATATACTTTACGCTTCGCTGTAGTTTTCATTACTGGCAAAATGAAAATATTGAAACACTAGAAACGCACTTCAGGGACATATCTATATAGACGTTCCACCAACAAATTGCAAGGGCATAATTTATAACTTGAAAATCATTTGCTTTTCAACTATTTTTCAAAAATCCATATTACGTATATATGAATCCCATTGAAACGTAAAAGTTTCATTTGTTTAGTGGACCTTAATTTAATAGTCATGACAACGGAACTTCTTCGATCTTAAAATGTGAATTTATCGCTTTATAATAATATTTATATTTATTAGTGACCTTCCTTGTTTATAATTTCAAAACTAACAATTTGAGAATTTGTAAATTCTGAGAAAAAAAAAAGTTCATCTCAATCCAAAAGACGCTCAATGTCATAATGTTTTTTTTTTAATTCTTAATGGTGTTGGAGGAACCATTTTGCAAAAACTGTTGTGAATAAATTTCAACAACAGTTCATCAGATTATTTTATTATTCACATGAATTTATCCATTTATAGATAACAATAGGGCGTTTCGAATATACAAAAATTTGTTTCAATCGACATTTTTTTTTAGTATACAAAAAATGATTGAAATGGAATTAATTTTTAGCACCTCTGTGTGTATGCAAATTCTGCTTTAAAGTTTAGTCGTATACTAATTGTTTTTCTCTTTTTCGTGTACTATCCATTATTTACCTTATTGTACGATATGAAATCCGAGTCATAATCCAACTACGTGACGAGAAAACGAATAAGAATAATTTTAAACCTAAAATGGTAATCAGCGGACGAGCTACTCTCGTGATAAAAACATTGGGAATTGGAGTTTCTTTTACTTCTTCTCGTGGTTTTTTTAAATTTATTTATTTAACCATTAATACACGCAGATTATGTTTATTAATCTTTTCACACTGTGTTAAAAGGTTTTTCATCATTTTTCAAGATGATACATTTTAATCGGAATAGTATAGGGTTTCCTCAGATCTATAATTCATCGTAGATAAAATATTATTTGTCAATAAAATCGTGAATGTGATACTATAAGCTCAGAAGTTATGTTCTTATTAATGGAAGCTGAGATTAGCCAAAGCATATAATGGTCCTATGGATGTTACAATGGGTTCAGATGTGTAAGGGAGTGAGAACGATTAACCTATCGGTTTTTAGTCAGTTGCTTCGGATAATGGGATTCGATAGAAGTTTCCATTCTGCTCTGGCCGATAATACATCAGCGGCAGAGGTTTCTCATTTTACCTCTATTCGTTCTGGATTCGTATATATGTACAATCGTTTGGATAGTAGCTCAATACACAAATATTACGTAGTATGAAAAACGTAGACATATACAATCGCCATTAGTAAAATCAACAAAGCCCAAATAAATTAAACCGAGCCAGTAGAAGGAATTCGATTCCTGGTTCAAATAAATTTATTAATAATTTGAATAACTTTTTTTTTCAACTCCCCGATCTTCAAAGAAATGTTCTCTTATGAATGTTTTTACGGAACGTAATAAATGTTTGAACGAAAAAAGCATATGATGATTTTTTTGGAGCTTGATTTTTCATCCTCTATATACAACAAAAGCAAAAATCTCGTGATGAACATGACGAATCAGAATAAAATAGCTGCTTCGTACTATTTCAATTTTCAGTATCCTTCTGTACAAAGTTTAATACAATATTTCAATAAACTGACTATGGATTTTCGGTGGTTCATACATTTAGAAAAATATTAAGGATCGATTTGCAGAACTATCAACCAATTATATGCAAAATTCGTCAACGGTGTTGCATTTTCGTCGACATTTTTGTAAATTTAATTACGGAAGCAGCTTCTAAAAATGTCGTCAAAAACTCATGACCTCGTCAAATTTTGTTGTTATCGGTTAATGATTCTGAAAATTTATCGTTCAATTTATCAAATCATTATTATAAACTATAAGCATTGTAAAAATGAAACACTAATTTGATTCATGAGAAGTAGATCGAAAAATCTCCTGAGCAAAATCCTCCAGTCTCGTCTCTTTTATGACGAAAGCTTTGACTTCGTTTTACTGTCACACTCGCAGGAAACAGGTGCAATAAATATATCGTGTACATCTGGAGACGTATGAGGCTAATCGTAAATATGAAGATGTTTCGAGTGTAATGAACTGCATATATAGTATAATTGTTTCAAAACGAAGCGAGCAAAGTTATCGTCCGATGCCTAGCACTCGTCGCTGGTGCAGAATGTGTATTATAGGGATGTGGTTGTTGTTTTGAGGGAAAGAGCTACTACTATGAAATAGAAGGCGTATACTATAGCAGTCAGGTATAGGTAGGAGGCGTTAAGCGGTACCGCATCCCGTATCGAATTACTAACAGACGGCGCATTACTAACAACCGCCTGGTGCATAGTATATACTACAGCACTTAACATATATATCATCGTACACGTGTAAGACCAAGTCATAGTACAAAGGGTCGCATTCCCCGATTGTTGGCTAAGCAATATAACCCAAGCATCTCTGCCTTAGAGTTTCCTCTCTCTATCTCTCTCTCTATCTCATCCCCCGTGGCAAGAAATGTAGACACATATGAAGCTATCTCACTCAGCAATGTGTTAGGAAATCCTCATGAAAGCACATGAGTGTGCCTCATGAAATTCTCCTAATTAATAATAATATCCGTAGTGTTTGGTGTATCTTTCTCCATCTTAGATTCTCTACAGAAATGAGAATAAGCATGAAACTCTAGGCTCATTTAAAGCGATAATATTAACAAAGTACATTACGTTATAGAAACCTACCCAATTGCTCATACGAAATAGTTAAAAAGCTGTTTCAAACTCGGGATAGTTACACAATGGAGTCATATCCCAAATAATTCGCCACAGTAAACCATATATTTACACATATATGTCGAATATGAACATTTTCGTCAAGTAGCTATTAATTTATAATGGCATTTGTGTGACATATATATATATATTTTTAATAATCGGAAACAAATAGAAGCCATGACTCTCATTGTACAATTAGTTAATCCCAATAGTTTTTCTGTTTTCATTGTCATTATGCAGAGTTGACAAAGTTCCAGCACAACGAACCGTGATGAAAAATATGAAGTCCGCACTGGACGAGAATATTATTATTTAAAACTCTACCAAGCGATTGTAATAATGTTTATAAAAATATGTTTTTTTCTTCTTCGTTTTATAAAAAGGTGAGCACGATGATAATTTTTAAATTAAAAAAAAAAAAAAAAAAAAAAAAATAGAAAACTCTTTACTTTTTCTCCGTCCTTTTATTTCGTAATTGGACAGTGACAGATCTTTAAACGGTTTTGAAATTAAATTAACATCACGGTGAACGAATTACAACGAGTTATGTAACTTGATTACATATTTATATACAGGAAATGTAATTTATAAAGTGGTTAAGTTGTTAAATGAATTAATACATAACGGATAATGTATTTTATAATTTTGAAGTACCTGATGCATTATACTATATATAAATACTTTATAATTCGAGTTTGGACGATTTCTATGGAAAAGCGGATTGTGCTAAAATTGTACTTCAAACTGTAGGTATATAGTTGAGGTAATTCGAGGCATCTCGGTAAGCGAGGGTGAGGGAGAAAATCAGGAAGTATTATATGTCGGTTTCGTTGCAAAGAGGGGGAAAAGGATGATGTGTTTTTCCGAATGGCCCACTCACTTCGATTGTTATATTGTGAAAGAGTGTGCTATAGTTTAACTATATACTTACATGTGAATATAAACGCATACACGTAGGATAAATGTTTTGTGGATGAAATGGTCTCGTCAGTAATTGTGCAGATCGAAGAGAAAATCCGAATGGTTGGACATATAGATATATCAATTTTCGAAATGGGTTTGCTGCTGGTGGTCAAAAAATGTTCTGCTCCATTCGTGCCAATCTCGGAGTTCTTTTGAACCCTGTATGCGGATGTATACATGTATATAGATGTATAAATATATATATATATGTATATGATGTTGGTCGGATGCGATGCGTGAACGGATAAAACACACGTCAATCGAATTGTGACAGAGTAATCTTTTTCAGAATCGAAAGGGGTTGAGAGAGCGATGGACGTGTATGTATTGCGTCAAAACAAGAAAAAGAGCGAGAGCTTGTGGAAGAGGATGAGAGAGAAAGAGAGAGAGAGAGAGAGGCGTTCACGATTTCCGTAGGAAAATTTTTCCACACGATATTTTAATTTGAAGCGCGATATTAATGAACAAACAAACAAAGCAATTGCCTGTATGGACGATGGAATTTGAGGATTTTTTTTCCTCTGTTGTCTGCCATGAATGTGATTTTTATCTTGCAATTTGATGGTAAGACAAAAACGGCTTTACCAAGTGGCAATAATCGAATATTTTGGAAATAAAGTTTCCAAGTACTTTTGAACATTACGTACGTTACATTAAGTATGTTAATGAACATTTTAATCAGTTCTTCTTGACGTGATAATACAACTGAACAATGTGCCTTCAGCAAAAGACTCGGAAAAACTTAGTGCTTCAAAGAGATGACTTTTTGTTATCTTTATGTTAGTGGGTTTTTTTTTTTTTATCATTCCTGTCAGAGAGTCGAAAAAAATGGCCTTACAAAATATCAGTTGAATGCTGAAGAGACTAGTGTGCTTTTTTCTAAATCCTCTTCCGCCAGGTCACGTTGGTTCACTATCATCTTTCTGTCCTTCTGCTTCTCTCTCTCTCTCTCTGTCTCTCTCTTTTTCTCTCATACATACTAACTCACTATACTTGTCTGTTACTCATTTTGAGTCTTTTTATTAAGATATATATGTCATGTACGCGCTGGAGGTCGAGATTATTGCGAGTTAGTTGGTTGGTTGGTTCACTCTCGTCTCAAAGTTGTTGGGCTGTACTTTTACGTCGGGGACAGTAGCGACGAGGGAGCGTACGACGAGATCAGAAAGAGACGAAGACGAGGAAAAACCATATACACATATATACTCACACACATACATGTATACCGTGCATTCGAGCAAGTACCAACAACCCCGTACGTTAAGGGACCAAGAGAAGCACGGAGTACTGACTTTACTCGTTAGGCAAGCCCTCAGGCTAAGCATCGCTCCATGCGAAATATATCCCTCCTTCCTTCACCCCGTTCTCTGTCCCTCTCTGTTTTTCGCTCGCACTTTTTTTTTTTTATCTTTCTCCCAAGCTTTTCTCCTCGCTCTTTCCATCACCCGCCGTCGTGGTCCTCTCGACTTTTCCCAATGTTTCAGTATACGACTTATCACCAAGCTTTCCATCGGCGAGAAATGCAGTGATGTAACTAAATATCCAACCATACATAGTCGAGGATAACTTTTCTATGACGGGTCGCAATCCTTTATCAACGATCCACATTCCTGATTGAACTAATACAACCAAATATTTCAGAATAGCACAAAAATGTTGACCAAATGCAACAACTTTGATTTTATTCGTGAACGAAACAACTGGAATCTCTGATTTTTTGAGGCAGTGTGAAAATCGACTCGATGTTTGTTTTTTCAGATACATTACGATCTCGATTTATGTGATGGTCGATTAGCATGAAGCCACGGGTTAAAAGGCTGTGGAACACATCGATGCTATCGTGCACTGTTTGTGTATTTTGGATCATTGTAAAAAATCGCTGATAAAACACACGGAGGTTTAGAAATCTTGATTTCTTTTTTCTTTTTTTTTTTTTTCAAATTATTTTCAACAGTTCTGTAAAATAATCGATTTCGATTTGATTTTTAAGAGCCTCGAAAATGATTAAAAACTATAAGGAAGTTAAGTCGATTGATGAAACGAAGGAAGTTTCAGGGCAATGTATAATATCGTAATCTATGCGTTGATTAAATATGAATATTAGAATCGTGATGGTCGTGGATAAAAAGTAAGTTAACTCGCTGCCATGTCAAACCAACTCGGGTTAATGGCAGTTTCAGTTCTGGTGGATTTAAAAATCTTTAATCAGAGGGTAGAGAAAAGCTCAATGCTATTGTTAAAGGCGAGTCGCTTAACAAAATCGTAAAACAGCTGATGTATTTACTGCAGATTCTTTTCTCCCACCGCTGTTGCTCCCTTTTCATCGTGTTGCTCGTAAAGCTTCCAAGACGTCAATTTTCTTCACATTGACGTTGGGTTATTAAATAAGGAACCTGGACTCTACCTGATCTCAAAATTTAATCTTGTGAGTCGAGCTCTTTTGTTTCGTAGATGCCATTCTTTTTTATTTTAAAACCCCGTCAAATCACTCTCGATCACTTTTCTTCAGAAAATGGCAAATTTTCTGGCAAAAAAAATGTTCTATCCCAAGTTTTAACGAAAGTTAAACTCAGTCGTCTCGACTGAGCGACGCCACCTCCTATTTCTCTGCAACTCCCAGAGCCGAGTACGTCATTTCAAAACAAAGTCTGTATTTTCATATAATTATCATTCGTGTATAATTAATATGAATAAAATGAATTGAACGCATTTTATATTAGCTAAAAAAGTTTCAATCTCTTTTAAAGAAAGAAGGTTGTTCAGCTTTGATTACGGTGATTCGGCCTAGAATAACTCATGCATATTTATATCGCGAATAAAAAACGCATTGTTTTCTATTCTCGTCTCTCGGTGTTTTACTTTTTACATTGTGAGATTCCAGGTCATCGAACTACCTCATCAGATCTTTTGCGTTCCTTTGTGTATATATTTAAAAAAATTCTCTACAGCAATATATGAATCGGTGAACATATACTAATAAAAAATAATAATAAATATATATGTATGAAAATTCGCTGTCGTTTCCCAGCCTGCTCTCTTTCATTTTTTGTGTCGTCCTATTTCATTCAACGTTTTATATATGTCAGGCACAACAGCCCGGGAGCACATTTACTCTGCCCTTCTATACTCTTCCCTCTCTTTCTTTCATATCTCTTATTCTCGATGGGAATAATAAATACATAGTAAAACGTAAGGTTTTTTAAAATTATTTTTATGAAACGATAAGATTTCTGTATTGACATTCAATTATAAACGTTTCTTTCGAAGCTTTGAAATTCAGGAAATCGGTGGACGATGCCTTCTTATGTTAATTATATTTAAACATTTGAAAGTCTCGTATTTGTACGAATAGCTAAGAAATATTGGGATGATTCAGTCTCGAGAAAATTTATACCGAACGAATGCAGTTGTCAAGAACTTTCGAACAAAATATGTTACAAACAACGATGTCATCGAATAAGAGCTGAAAGGTCACGTGATCTTTTACCTCTTGTTCGATCAAATATATACAGTTGTTTTCTTGTCTGGCACGTAGTTGAGACTAAAAAAACTTTGGAGAGTTAGCTCGTTCTCCATAAAGAAAAACAACAGATTCATGATCGAATACCAAGCACAACAAAAGCTCTGGGAACTGTTTTTGTCGTGCTGGATTTTCCATCCTCAACTAGTTCGGGAATGGAGATGAGAGTATGGAGTAACGAAAGTACAGCAGGAATATGCGAAGAGGTTGTGAGCAGAGAAAAAGAGACTGAGAGAGGAAATCGTAACACACTCACCGACGTCCTCCCTCAAGTGTCCACGTAAAAGAGGAGAAATCCTTCTTCTCCTTTCTCTCTGTCGCCCTCTCCCGGTTTCTCTCTCATCCGCTTCCTTCTTACGTATACACATGAGAGGGCAAAACCCACAAGGGTGAAACGTGTACGGGTGACTGCATGTAATTATTCTAATGCGAAACGAGCTTCGTGCTACCGGACCTACCGGAAACTGCATATTTAAACGCGTTTGCTTGATACCACACTCAGACTATGTCAAGTGCAAGAATTCTTTATCCATATGGGAAATTTCTAGCTAAATTGAAAAATTCATAAGTTTCACGATTCCTTAAAATTTAGCTCACGCTGTATCACAAAAAGTCGGACAAAGAATAATCCAATAATACAATTGCTGAATACTAGATCGACTAACTAAATTATCATTTCCACATTTTTCCAATCTTCAGAATAGATAACCCCCTGGACAATATACAGGACTCCAAAGAAAAGATTAAATCGTAAATTATGGAGCTTGATCTTTTAACGATAGGCATTATTTACCAATTCAAAGTTTCGAGTGGATGAAGAACCGGAAATGAAAGAGACGTACGAAAGTTTAAAAACTCTTGGCATATAAAATAACGAGATATTCGTAGGTGTGTATTAAAACAGATACACAGATGGGATGAAGTTGGTGCAAAGTGTAAACGAATGCGGTAGAAGATATAATGAGAGGATAAAATAAAAAGAACGAGAGAGAGAGAGAGAGAAAGAGAAAAGGAAAACCAAGATTAAGGACAAGTGAACAAAAGCGTGGTGGGAAAAGTGGGGGTTAAAAAAATTACGACCGTCTGGATTCTCAAGCCCGGTTGTCGATGGTGTACTGCTATCCATCGAAGCGATCGGCCTATATATAGCATTGGCACCTCCGCGGAAAAAGTGGGAGGGAATGGGACGGAAGTCTCTCGAACGAGGAGTCGAGAGAGCGATGGTTCTGGCTTGAGCTTTTTCGGATATAGCACGAATTGTGAGAGAAAAACGCCTGAGCCAAAAAGAAAGGGAGGGATCGAGGGGGGCAGTGTATATAGATGAGAAATGCTATGAGCTTTCTGGGTCGGTTAGGGGAGGATGGGCAAAGCCAGAGGAAGGTGGAACCAGCGGAACACGTAATTCCGGTCCGGACGAACGTGTAGCATCGGTGCTTATACGCGGGCCAGGATGGTCCGTACCTCTCGCTCTTCTGTTCCTCCATTTCTTTCTTTTTCCTTCTTTCACTTCCTTATATTTTCTTGCTTATCCATCTCTTTCCTTCTCTCTCTCCCTTTCACTGTCTACGTAGAGCAGCGACTCCAAAAGGAATCGGTAAGAACGTTTATGAGAAAGATAGAGATACAAATAGATAGAGAAATATATATATATAGAAGGAAGAGAAAGAATAGACTGCATCTCACACGTATAGACACACATTCACACAGGAGAGAAAGCAGGGCTTAGAGCTAGCGTCCCAATTTTCGGCCCAGTAAATTCCAATAACGTCCGTTACCTTTAAACTCTTCGTACATCACGTTCCACCAGTCTACTGTTCGATTTATAACACTAAAATTCGTGGGTTATCGATATCTATGGAATTTACAGAGAAAGTGTCTGAAAGAAGAGTAGAACAACTGGAGAAATATAAAAGAAGTGATGACAAAAAGTGGATGGTCCCCTGATTTCAAATTTCTCCCTTAACACATGTTTTCCCAATGTTCTACATCTTTGTGTTTGCTCAGGTCCAGATATTTCGGTATCTTATCCTACATCAGCCACCCAATAACCCTAAGAAGGGGAAAACACCAGGTGACTTTTTAAGGCTTCGTCTTGTTCTGATCCTGATATCTATCAATGTGAAATTCGAGCTACAGCCCTTAAGAAACCTGACGAGATCGTATGAACCATTTCAGATCCAAAGCTTCCAATAATCCTGGTTTTTTTTTTGTGAAATTTTATTATTTCAATCATTATTTTTCGCAATTTCATTTTTTTCTAGCATTATTTTCAAAATTCTACTACATTCTGTACATTAATCAACGTTTTCCTTCAATTAATTATGGGCCAACAGGATTCACACGAATGGTTTACTATATTGTTTAAATTCATCGTATTTTACAGTATGAAATGTTTTTAGATTTGGACTTTCCACTAAATTTGGAAAGAAATTTGAATGACAGTGGATTTTCTGAACAGAATTTTAGTGCATTTTTATTATAGTAGCCTAAATATGTCAAGAGACGCAACCGCAGCTAGACGCCATGTATTTTTGATAAACCAGCACGAGCTTGAGCTCTTCCGCCCTTTCATATTCTGGAATACGACGTTGTTTTGATTGTTTTTTTTATTTAAACAGCTTTTAGGAAGAAAAAGGCCGATTAAAAATTCTGCCTGCTGTTGTTGACCAATGAATTATAGTTTTTCTCTTCCTATTGATTCTTGTTAGAAAATGATCCCTCCACTTAATCCTGTAGAACATCCTCTTACAGTTTGATACTTTGTGACTTCGTTAACCATTAACAAACAATTTAGATTAATTAGATATTGAATTCACACGAAGGAATTTCAAAGGCATTTGACCTCACGGGCTATTTCCTGTTGGGTCTAAGCAGATCATTCTATAAGGAGACCACGTGCTAGGAAGGGTAGTGCAGACTGGGATGTGCGTTGTCAGAGTTTCTCCTGTAGATGCTTCAGCCACTCCAAGTTCCTGAGGAATTCGAGAGCGAGGAAGACAAAGGGAGGAACGCGCTGGTACTCGGTGGGTTTGCTTCCGTTTTGCTCGTGCACTGTTGAAACACGACAAAGCGACAGCAGCGAATAACGAACGTATATCCCGCCTGTCAAGCATCTCCTTTGATGCGAGTCTATCTGATGTACACACACCATTACTACTGCTGACACAGAAGCCAATACGTGTAAACCTAGTTGTAAATCTGCTAATTATGCAAACACTCTTTTTTTTACTAAGAAGTCGAAGCCGCAGTTGGTGAAGGTTGGAGTGAAGATTCTGATGAGTCATGTGGTACAGCAGTTACAGTCCTTTATTTTTTCAGAATGCTTATACTTCACAAACATGTATCTCATGAAACATGAGTTGTGATGTAACAGATTGGACAGATTGAAATAATGATATTCATCAAAATGTCCATAAATAGTAAACTTTTCCACAGTCAGTTGAAATCTACTTCTTTACGACAATCAAGATGTATTGCAATTGATCGTTGCATAAAATTATTGATAGATATGACAGTAATACACGCGACTATTAAATTTCCGATTAGACTGCGTTAACGATTACTGACATCAGTAATTTGATAAAAGCATATCCACATGCAAATGCACATGAAAATAAATGAAAATTTTCGGCAATGACCAAATTTATTCGATGAAGGCAGAACGTCATTAGACAGGAAATTCTTCATTAAGTCACTGTTCCAGATTATAATTTCTGTGCAAAGTGAAGTCTTGCCATTTGGTCTGTGCAATAAACAACCAACGAAAGGTTTGTTATATAGAGATTTGCAGACGAGTAATTTTTGTTTCGTTGAATAATGTAAGTGGCTGCTCGTTGAAAAAATACGTTTTATCATCGTGGCACCGAAGATTGTGTAAGTATCGATCTCTTGATATTTATACATCTCAGTATTACTTACTGTTGGCTGTTGATTTAGTGATGGGTTGATGACTCGTGTATAATGTGATACGAAAGGGTTTTCTAGTTCAGTCTACGAACTTTCGAAAAGTTGCTCAAACATAATGGTGTTTCTGTTTGGCAAAATGACGGGCAATTATAATAAAGAGAATTATGAATTAGAAATAAGGACCGCTCGGATTGTCGTGAGTTGGATCGTTGATTGTTCTCAACTTGGTGAATTATTGACTGTTGACCTTCGGCATGTCTACCGCAACGTTAATGCAACTCTTTCGTAAATTTAGTGACCGATAATGGAAAATCGGGTAGCTACGGTTGGAAAAGTAACTGGAGCATCATTACGTAATCCGCAATCCGAGTAGGTCTGAATATATAATGCGTTAAGTCTTCGCCTTGACGTTACAGTGGCTATCGAAAACTAATGCTAGATATATGTGTACGTTACATTGCGGAGAAACTCATCGTCAAGCCTCATTCGCTCGATCGATCGAGGAATCGACTCTGAACGATATAAATCCTGGGAGCGCTGACAGAACCCGCCATTAGAACCGCCCATCTCAATCACTGACGCACCGAGAGTCATAAATTTCTCGTTCCGGAGTTCGGGTAAAACGGCGAGAAGGCAATAACGAGAGGAATAACGAAACAGGAGAAGCCGGCAAGCAAATTAAACTGGAAGAAAGAGAGATGAAGCGAGAGCGAGAAAAGGCGAGAAAGAGAGAAATAGGATAAAAGAAAAAAAAGGCGAAAAGTAATCGACGACGGGAGCAATCGTGAAAACTTTAATATAGAAGCACGAACAAAGTAATCCTTTGAGGAACTCTATTCTCTGAAATTTATGAATATTGGCTAAAGGATAAAATTTATCCTATAAATAAAAATAATAGATGAAAAAGGAATCTATTCGAGTGATTTTATGATTATGATACCTGCGCAATGTTCTACACGAGCAACGTTGCTTGTCATTTTAAATTTTTGATGATGAATATTATAGATTTCTGCTAATTGGTCGTTATGAATAATCCAACAAATCGAATGACAAATAATTTCCAGTCAATTTTAGCCATTTGTCTGTTATATTATTAACGCAAAATAATAATTTTGTCCCTGTGTTGATATCATGTCGATGATCCAAATAACAATGATGAATGCATTGCACATAAATAAACTGATGGACACCATACGTCAAATTTGGAAGAGAATAATATTTCAAATATGAATACCATATTGTTGACTTTTGTACTATCAGAATTATAGATAATCAACACGTTCTAGGTTTAACTAGATGAGGATAAATCTATGATAGAAAATACACGCAAAGCCTAGTTATACTGATTATACGAACAATGGAATCGAGAAATATTGGTTCGAGCTCACCAAATTCTTGTTCGGTACATAAAATTTAATTGCCTGATGGCCTTTGTCATTCTTATCATTATGTCGTTCCTTTGATGTCAACGCAAGTCCCTTTGGCTCGAAAAGCACCCATCATTTGGCGTCGCTCTGCCATTTTCAAACGCCAGGGAGTACAGAAATTAAGCTTACGTGCGAGAAACCAAGGCATGATGGAATTTCATCAATATGCTTCGTAACGGTCGTGAACTAAATCTCTGGCGTCATGAAAAACTAAGTATTGTTTTCAAGGTTGTGTCTTTATTCTGAATATCTTTGTTTAGCAACCTTTCCTCGAATCTTCAAGAGGATTCCACATTTCCTATTAAATAATGCCACACGAAATTGAAGATTATGTCAATAGGAAGGAAAAGTAATGAAAATCAATAAAAAGAAATTAACCGATGGATTTTTCTGTTTGAGTTGATTGAGTGCAGCAAGTACAGTATAAAATGAGAACAAGACGACTAACATGTTACTAGTTATTTCTTAATCATGCACATCTATAGGTTTGTTTCGCAAGTAATGATTAAAAAGGACAAAATCCTTAGGAGACTCATCGTGGTCGTTGGCCATTCGAAAATAGCCAACATTCCTATATTCCAACAACCACATAATAATTCAAGCTCGATACACTTGAATGAATCTCATTAAATTCAAGCCAAAATGAATTTCCCGTTGAAGCGGTTACGTGCTATTGTTAGTGGTGTGACCAAACGTCACTTATAGTTACGATAAAACAAGTTGTCCAGCTGCTAAAATGTTGAAAGCAAAATCTATAGGTTTGGGCTTATATTAAATTACCTGGAATTTTGTTCGCGATTTCGGCGTATTTACGTCACAAGTTAAAAGGCTAATAGGTATTGAGCTCCATTAGATAATGAACTTGAAAAAGAATCGTGACGTTAATCGAGAGACTGTTTACGAACTTCGTGCTCGGATAGAATGAAAAATTTTAAATAACCGTTTCACTGCTACTATTCGACAATTTCCACTTTGCAGAATGTAAAATTTCATGTAAATGAACTTACCGCAGAGTGAAAATTGCCCATCGTTCAAGGTCATTCCTCGATTTTATTCTGTATCGGTAGTTTTTGAGATTTATATATGTTATAAAACAGTATTTTTATTTGTGGGTTGTTAACATCACGAATTAGTTACCAGGATATATGTCAAAAATGCATAATCGAATTTCGATTTGTTCGATTTATTAAAAAGCCACTCGTAGAAAGCAATGCAAAAAAGTCGTAGTTTTCATTTTGTTTTCACATGATTCCATATCTCTTTCGATCTGCGGTCAAATAACAAAAGGTAGAATGAGATAGAGCAAGGGAAGGAGAACTACAGGGTGAGTTTTCCTGTGCTTGTTTCAACGAGTTGGATGCCCTCTGTCGGGGGTGTAAGCGAAAAGGCAGTACATACATATAAAGAACGAGCGAGAAACGAGGATAAGGGTAGTTACAGAGTGTGAGGTAAAAAGGGGTGGAAAATGGTGGTAGCGAGCGAGCGCCAGCCGAGGCAGTGATCGAGCGGTCGCGACTTAATGAAACTCTTAAGTGCCGACTATTAATATGGCTTCCGAGTTCCACACGGCGGAGGTACAAGTTCCCGTATGCGAGGTTGCTTTTATGTATGTATATCGTTGTTATATATAACACTTCGAGCAACGTAAACGGGTGAAGGGGTAGGGATGAGGTAGTAAGGGAAGAGGAGGGAAGTTGAAGAACGCAGAGGGTGGAGAGGGCAAAGGGGATCACTGAGAGCATGAAAATGAGGGAGACGGCAAAAATGTAATTCAAGTTTGAGAGACAAAACCTATTTCTCTCTCTCTCTCTCTTTGTCCGTATGGATAGACCACGACCACACATGGATATAACACAGAAATACTGGCAAAAGTTTATGCGCGCACGACCCAAAGAGAGCAGGGCACAGGTATGTTGCAACTAGCGATGGAACGCGCTGAAGAGGTAGCAAGGAACATCAGCAGGGAGTCGGATGAAATTCCAGGCGGCATTGGGAACCACATGACGTATACTAGATGTATTTATATATATATATTTATAAATGAAGAGAGCTAGAGAGAGAGAGAGAGATGATGTGCAGACACGTATATATATCTACGTGGAATGCTTTCTATACGTTATTTCGGCAATCGGCGTCGAGAGCTAATATCCGGGAGCCTACAAATCATCCGTAAAATAATAGTTGGCGTTTATTGGCTTATCACTGTCGGAGGCACGGTCGAACGCGCAGTCGGTGGCGAATTCTCTCGCCTGGAATCACATTGGTAACCACGGGGTTTGTTGACTTTTTCCGCAACGAGCTTTTCGACCGTGCAATTCGGTGCACAATTTGCACGGACATTTTCCTGGTTTTTTATGCACACTGGCACACACATGCGGATTTAGATGTGGAGAGGGCAATGAAAGTTCAGAGATAACTATGCAGATGTTATTTGCAGAATCACCAATGCCACTGCCTAAATCATTGAGCCATCCCCATATTTTATATCGTAATTTAAAGGTCTCCTCATTCCAAAAAAAATACGATCAAATTCAAATTCTATAAGTTCTTGAATCGAAGTTTTTTTTTTTTTCTCATAAATCACGTAACTTTACAACACAGACATCATTTGTCCGGTTGATGCAATTTCATTCATTGAAGGTATTTGAGAGATCAATTCGGTGATCTCCGGTCACCATTTTACCCCGTGATAGCTCCAAAGCAAGACAAATGTCTTCACTCTTATCCACTTTGTAACACACCTTGGTTTCGAGTCAGCAGTTCGTTCAGTTCGTGTGATAAACCATCACAATTACCAGTGCTTCTTGTCAAGACTCGATTACGTAATGCGTCACTATTAAGGGGTTAGGCTACTCCAGTGCAAAATAAAATTGACATACTTTGGGAATTTTTTATATAGAGATAGCACATTTTTATGGATGACTATAAATGGAAACACTGCTCATACAAGTTTTCATCTGTAAATATAAACCAAATTTTGTTCGATTATATATAAGATTATTTTTTACTACTTAATCAATAGTTCAATAAACAACTATCCACAGAATTTCATTGCTTTACATGATTAGCTAAAAAAAAAAAAATCCCAAAAGTATTTCAATTTTTTTTGCTTTACAGTTGCCCCTAACTATCACATCTTGGCTATAAAATATTGAGTGAAAAGTGTAATCAATAGTCAATATTTATAAAGTGTTGTCACATTTCAGATCACGAGAATGTTTATAGATTTTGTTTATTATTTTTTTTTTAAATTAAAGATAACGATCCGGTGGAAAGCTATTGTTTAAAAAAATCTATCCAGCACGTTTATACGTTGATTATTTGCTCTCATTTGACTTCATTATTTTGAGTATACTGCAAATAAATAAATTATCGATGGATATGAACTGTGTGTGTTGATATACAGAACGAAACAGCGGCTACCGGATATTACGATACCCGAGAGTTCGATATTTTTGGACTAGAAGTGACTGAAGAGTAAGCGAGATAAATAAAGAAAGGAAAAGAGGAAGAGATATAGCTAAAACGCAGCAGAGTGGTGGCATACGACCGATCGGCAACCGCAATATAATGCCCGAGCAACAATGCCGCTATATTGAAAGTCTCATTAATGCAAATTGAGTGAGTTGCTCTCGGAGGCTATATAGTCAACAGTTTTGCCAACCACATAGCGCGTCACTTACCACCACCCGCGATATTTCATGAAAAAAGTGAGGGTGGGAAAGAAGAGGGAGAGGTTATGCAGTGAAATAAGCGGTAAAGTGATTAACCCTTTCCAGGGGTCGAGCATTTTTTTTTCCATTTTATTCGAGTAACCGATATGAAAATATGGTAAATGGAATTGCGTTGGGGAAAGAGAGACTAAAGCGAGTGATCGCAATTACCGCCGCGGAGATTCACGATTGTTTTCAAATTTCGATCAGTATATATGATATTCATATGTACGATATTCACAACATTATTATAGTTTCTCAATTAAATGAAATTTGCGAGATTTCGATCGTTATTGGTGTATCAGGAACACTCAATGACCACATTTTCCTCTCCATTGCTCATGGCTCTTTTCATTTTTAATTATATTTACAAATATGGAAAGATATGTGTATACACTACGTACCCTTCAAAAATATTTATCTCCACTATTTGTCATGAAAATGTATGATCCAAAATTGATTAAGAAATATTAGCATCCCAGCTTTTTGTGTTTATACTTTTTAGTGAATTGTCAGAATGATAACGATTCATACAATCACATTCATTAAATCATGCAATGTTAATAAATTCAGTGAGAAATCAATAAATAAATACTTTTTAGTGATAGTGTACTTGATGCTATAATCATGTCGGATTTATGGAACGAATTGAGAGCTGAAAAAGACTAACGAGTATCAATGCTGGAAACCTAAACGAGGAATTTAAAATGAATTAAAAAAAGTTGACCAAATGGTAGACAACGAAATGGCCCGATCCTGCGGTAATTAATCAATGACCCACCGAGAACCTTGATACGTGGATACGATTGTGAGTGTCCTGCTGTTCTTCACAAATGCCTGGCTGGACCAGAGAAAATGTGTGTTCCATCGGGGAACGATCAGTTTGTTTTATCAGCTGTAACCTTCTCTCGGGTACGATGAATCAATTTTTTTTTCTTTTTTTCATGCAAAATATATCCTCGGTTCTATATTTCCATTTTTTTTTTTGTTTACTTTTGTTCCCCACTTTATTTGGAGTTTGCCTTGATTTTGGTCAATTATTCAGTTATCGATATTTATAATGAAAGTTACCTGCTGGACGAATCAAGTCATATTTTCAACCCTTCGAAACAGTCCGAGATATACGTCAGCACACATTTTCTTTCAATTTTTTAATTATTAAACTTTTTTTTTACCAACAAGTTATGGTTTTTTCGTCATTATTCGTTATTTGCATAAATGCTATCAACAAATAGTCAAAATTCGTATTCTTTCATGAAAAAATTGGATCATCTACTTAGAAAATCAAGATGTCCATTTTTTTTACAATTTTCGTGTTCTGGATTACAATAACAATTTTATTCACTGTAAACTCACGTTTGTTTTCGAACTATGAATTTAGTTTCTTAATCAGTGACCCTGAAAATCCACGTATACAAACTTTAAAGTCAAGACTTTGTTGTCTAAGAAGCCAAATATAGTTTATTGACAAATTAGTCGTATTTTCTGTGACTGAGCAAGAGTGAAAATCGAATTGATATCATCATTTGAATTCACTAAAAGCACCATTTACAGAATTTTCAGGTTTATATTTTATCCATTGAATCTTCACCGATCATTCTAAAATTCCTCCCTTTTATTATCAGTGCCGTGCTCGCGTATTAACGAATGCAATTTTCAGGAGTTCGAAAGTTAAGGGGGGAAGAAGAAGTTTGTATAAAGGTTGAGAGAGTATTGAATAATTCAATCGGTTGCGAAGCCGAATCAATATTCGAATGGAAAACTAAAAAAAAATGAAATGAAAAATCTATTTAAAAAAGAGAATACTTGAGGGTTTGAAGGGTCAGTGATCACAAATCCGATCTAGAAATACGGAAATTCAAAATTAATCATTTCTTTATTCTTTGAACAAAATCACGGTACAAAAAATCTTGAAAAAATACTGTGAAAATCCTTGGAGTGTATCCAGTTTGTATAAAAAATTGCCGTTCCGACGTTCACTGTCAGTTGAGTAGAAAACGAATTTTTTCACGAAAAAACATAAAACTCGACTATTTATTTATACGTGGTATTTGTGCACTGAAAAAATAATGACTGTAAATTTTTTCAACATATCTATCAACGTCCGTCTATCCAACGGGACTACATAGAACCAAAAAACCTGGTTTTTGTTGTTGAAATGGTAGTTTAATGATGAAAAAACAAAAAAAGTAAAAATAGGTGGCGAAACGTAAGTCCCATAGTATGGCTCGACATAAGCTAAGTTATGGAACAAACGAGTGTACAAGTTGAAATGTTCTTTCGAGCGAGCGCGCCGTAATTTCATTGTTCTCTTGAAAAATTAGCACGATGTGTGCGCGATATTCACGACGAAATTCATAGCAAACGTACACCCTATTTAATGCGTCAAGTAATCGCGCGTCTGCATATATACGACCAGCCGCGTTCGAATGTTGTTCTTGCGTTTTGCATGCAATTCGTTACCACTCTGTGAAAACGTCTCGTTCGTATTTAATGTATTTTTTTTCCTTTATTCTGTACATGGGGCAGCTCAAGCGAAGTACTGCGTACGGTGTTTATATTCTTTGAGCATTCATAGGCCTTTAGATGGCAATTAATTAAAGTTAATTATGGAAAAAAGCAATGGATTTACAATCCAATAATAATGTAATGATTTTTTACAATTTTTTTCTGGGATTACAATCACGAGTTCAGTTACTTTTAGTTTGAAACACGAAGGTAAATGAATTGTTCTATAAGAAGGTACGATAAAACTTTTGACTTACTGATTTTAAGTCCACTGGTACAATCAGATGTGGAAAAAAGTAACTGACGTGAAGAGGTTAATAAATTGATGGTACTTTAGAGTTGAAATTGTTTTTAGTCGTGTTCATGAAAACGTCGACAGATGACATGTCTTCGCATTTACGATAGTAATTTCCCTTACAAATTTAAACAAACGAGAATATCTTTAAATTTGTTGGGGATGTCGAGTGGCTGAAATATCAAAGTTTTTCGTTTTCTCGGTTCTTCGTTGTAAGAGCTTGTGATATTTCGTTCAAGATTTTAGTGAAACCCCAGACGACGAGGTAATTCTCGTTCGAAGAGACGCTTCGGTTACAGGTCGTCGTGGTAAGGGAGAAAAATCGGATCGATGCTAACGGGGCAAAAAAGCAGAGACTTGCGAAATATTCACCGGGGGCTGTGACGGGAGTTTCGTTATTACGCGTCCCACATAAGCTAGACAGGAAAGGGGAAAAGAGAAGAGAAGAGGGACACAGGATAATACACCCTCAAAACACGACTTTCCCGTCGTTTTACGGATAGTCTTCGTCAGCCAAAAATCATGGGCACAATCTCCGGCGGTGTGGTTAGCCCAAAGCTTTCTAGTTTTAATGGGCTCGATGAGTTTATTACGGGACTTCTTATCCCTCTTATTTTTCTCTCGCACTACCGATTTCATTTTGAAATTCACTGACTGGACTTTTTCGTTTTTTTAATAAGTAGTTCTTTTTTTTCATCAAGTCTGTGGAAATACTATACGAAAATCTTAATCAAGGGACAGCTCAGCTTCAAAAAGGATTATCATCGAAACAAATTCAGATTTCAACGAAAATCGAATTAAAAATTGTCTTCCCTCTAAGAAAAAAAAACCTCGAATGGTCTGTTCAATTTCACTGTCCCGTTAGATAATTTGAACAAATTTCCTTCACATTTTATATGAACTCGTAACTTTGATATTAAAATTCCGAAAATTAAATTACGTTTACCAGGCACTTGTGTTGTAAATTATATAATTGTAATAATAAGCTTGATAATTCTGGGAAAAAATACAAGAACGCAGGATGTTTGAGAAAAACATCAGATCAAGTCGCAATCTATAAAAGTACCGTCAATAATGATTTTTCTTCTTTTTTCTTTTGGCATTTTATCATTATTCGTGATTTCATTTTTAAAAAAACCTAAGTATATGATGGTAACTACCCTCATGTTAAAATGTATCCCAAAAGTTTCGGTGGCACAAAAATAATCCACTGTGCATGGGACGTTATATTACTGTCGAAAATGCGACAGTGTATGCGATGAAAGATAAGTTATCGTATCAGTCAGATGTGACGAAAAAATAAGACATAAGATACGAGGAAGTGCTTAAATAAATTAAGTGACAGCGCGTATCTTTCCCTTGTCGTTAAATATAGATACGACCAAAAATGGAAATGAATTAGTATTTCATTTGCATATTCTTATAATTGTATTCTCTCACGACAGTCATATTCTAAATACGAATTAGTTTAAATAACTGTCAGTTGGTATCATTTGATGTCAATCAATTTCTTCATTCAGACATAAATATTATAAAAAATATATAGATGTGTAATAAAAGCAAAAAACTCGATGGGTTTGCATAGCAGGGAGATGACAAGTTATGTTCGTATTACACTTGACAAGTTCACTGTAGTTAATTAACTAATAAATATGTTGTACGGTGTAAGGCTTGTTGGCATGAGAGCTGCAGACAGTTGAAGCTTTACGAGAAAGGTAATTTTTATCAGTGAGCCAAATACACATGAGAGTCTTGACGAATGGCTGTAGTAGCACCTAAATTTAATTTAATTGAATACATTTTGTTGTTTTCATGAATAATTTTCTTAATTAGTTATTTTAATGTTTTATTTGTAAGTAATTACTGTTGTAGGGAGTTTATATTTTATTTTATATACATTGCCCGTGTTATCGTAGACGGGAAGTATTATTTCTGAATGGGCCATGGGGAGAGTTATGATCCATTAGATTTTCTATTCGAGCACCAAGTAGGGGAAACAGAAAAACTTAAGCGGAGACATATAACTAAAGTGCAGTATTAAGAGCACATAGAAAGAATATAAACGAGAGGGGAAGATAAAAAAAAAAAAAAATAACAGCTCACCGAGTCGCGTGTTCAAAGCATATAGAGAATATGTATAGAGGCGTTTATCTACGGCATCCATCCTCTCTCGATCGTTGTTACCCGGAATACAGGCGGTTCACGTGCCGTACGCATACCCAAGCCATCGCAGTGACTATTAATTAATTAGTCGTCGAATCGGCCAATCGCCGTTTCCACTCTCGCGGCTCGCTCGAACGGCGCGGCGTGTAACAGAGAATCGGCTGATTAGTGATTACAGAGAACACGCGGGCTGAAACCACTTTATGTATCTCGACAGTGGTTAGGGAATATACCAGAGAGAGAGAGAGAGAGAGAGAGAGAAAGAGAAAGAGAGTAAGAACAAGAATGACAGAGCATCAGAGACAGACAAAGATATTACTATATGCTGTCGAGGGCATAATTATCATCATGTTTTATTTCAATTAACGGAAACTAAGCCCTTTTTATTATGGTCGAATTATATGCTCGTTAATATATAAAAAATAATAAGAGTTATTTAAATGACGTGAAAACAGAGATCCCTTTTTATTGTTAATTAAAAAATCAATAAACTGTTTTTGGTGGAATAATTTCCGAAATAACAATGCTCCGGTACGAAGCATTGGTGAATGGTTGTTTAAATAAATAATTAAAGATTTTTATGTTGAATAATAATCCAAATAAATCGGGGCTGATTTTTGAAACCTCGAAAAATCATGTCAAAAAAATAAGTTCTATTTCCATGAATAAGATTTTTAATATGTCAGATTTTAAATTCGATAAAATTGTTTGTTCAGGCAAAACTTCTGGTATGATTGATACAGCATCGAATACATTTGGAAATGATGTAATCGAATATTGATTCGTAACAGGGAAACAGCTGTAGATGCAGTTTCCCATCTTGCTTAACTAAGAAACTCGCATTCTCGGAATTTATAGCGTAATCCAAATTTGCACCATGCCCTTTATGTGTATACATATACGTACTACAGATATGTGTGAATATAGGGTAGTGAAGACGGGCAATCTCGAGACCTACACGTAACTGGTAATATAGCAGCAATAACGAACGTCTGCATCGACCATACACTCATGTTGAGATGCATGCTGGGTATACACGTGTACATGAGATTAACACGATAATCCGTCTAGGCAAGATAACGTCGATATCGTCGGGGATACGGAAAGCATCTAGGTACTTGTGAAATCCTCTGTTTCTAAGGTAATAAGTTCCATCTCGTATATGGGTAGATATGTGTATGTATGTGAGGAGTAAAATTAACTGTGAAGCCCGAGCAATATACAAATCTTGTACATTATTTATACAGGCAAATGGATTTATCTCTGAAAGCTCGTCCCAATTAATCGAACTTTACATCCTTTTTATATCCTTGTGCACAAAAGGACACGAGACGTTGTTAAAACCAAACAGAAATATACGTGTTGAAATATTGATACAAAAGAAACATCCTGCAGTTGTTCGTTGGTGGGTCATGACACAATAACTATAAATATAAACTCAACACCCAATTTTTATGACACAAATCAAGGATGATTACTTAAGTAAGACTTCTTAAGGGCTTTTTTTTCAATTTTATTGAAAGAGACGTCACAATAATCATATCGATATAATGGTTCAATTTGAATTTTATTCAATGCATGCAGTGTGATAGAAAAATCGTTCTATCTAAACATCGCAATTTGTATAAGACACTAAAAAAATGTGTGACTGTAATGGAAAAAGCAAAGATTGTGAATTTGTGAAATTGTTTGATAAAACAATGGAATAAGAGCGTGCAAGGATTTAATGGAAAGAGAAAGCTCCAGGATGACAAGCAGCACACACCCCATTCGAGAGATGTCGTACATCTTTTATCTTCTCTTTGACAATATTCGTTCCGGCTAGCATCGATTCGAATACCTTCAAAACTCGTTACCCATCTCGTCCTTCGAGAACTTTGAATAAGAATGTGTCCACGTACTTGGACTCGAGGTGTCTGTATACGTATAAACGTTTGTTCGTGTTTCTTTGCATGTATGTGTGTCTGAGCACAGAATGTAGGTATAACGCTTAGAAGAGCCAAGAACAGAGAGCTCTCGAAGAACGATCGAATAAGGAGAAATCGATTGGTGATGTCGTTGTGAGGAGAAGCTCGAGGAGAGCGTCGGGGTTGTCTTCGGCTCTTCCCGACGACGGGGTCTCTTCGAAACTCCTATGGTATGCTATTCCTGTGGGGGAAGAAAGGTAATAAGCTGGCCGTTTGTCGCTCGGGGTGTCAAATAAGCGCATCGCTAGAGAGGAAGGCTCGTCGACCCTGGAAACTGGGTGGTTTTCATACCCCATAACCACCCCTCGTACCTCGGTCTACAGACCGACCGCTCTTTTTCTCTTCCACTTTATCCTCTCTCTTCTACTTCTCATTCTCTCTCTATTCTTGCAATTCTCACTACCTATCGTGACATTCCAACCATCACCATGTAGCATCGCCAACACTTCTCTTCTCTTTCTTTTAGACAGCTTTTTCGAATGACACAAACAACGTGAGGAATAACAATAAGAAGTAAATATATGAGCTCCTGTGTATATATAAAAATAAATAAATATAGATCAAGTTCCATAGAAATAAAACCAACGTTTCAAATGTTTTCGATGTGAAAAATAAATCATTGAATATATATGAAAATATTAACCAAAGGTAACCAAAGGTTAAAATAATTGAAATAATTGGAATTAGTTAATGGATTAAAAAGACGTAATGAAAATCGACAATTTTCATGCTCATTACACTAAGAAGTTTCTTAATCGATGGATATTAAATTCTACCATAACTTTTGAATACAGCATATAACAATGGCAATCTTTCAAAGCGTGTAGTGTTGCTCATTAGCTCTGGTACACCGTTCCAATCGACGCAGTAACCCACATTTTTCTCAGCATTATTCTGTATTACAATTAAACATTGAAGATACAGTAATATCGTCTCCATACATAACTCGTATTGTATAGAACCGCGCATAATAAAAGTAATTTCCTAACAAAATTGTAGCTGAGATACGTGTTCTTTATATCTGTATATAGTTTCATATCTGGCAAAACATGAAAAATAGAAACTTTCATCCCTCTTACTTTCGCCTCGACACCCTGGTTGTTATCAAGAACTTTACCGCGGGCTCGCGTATACCCGTTGCCCTCTTCATCCCCCTTCTGCCCTCGGAGTTGGAGCCACAGCGGTTGAAATTGAGTTTCTCTCGCTCCCTCGCTCTCTTACCGTTCGCTTCGCTTCTTTGCTGCGGCAAAATGGAAAGAACGAAAGGAACAAAAAATAAATGCGAGCAAAAAAAAAACAAGATCGAAAAAAAAGAGAAAAAAAAATTCTCGCCTCGAAAACCTAGAGGAAAATTAGAACGGTCGGGTCGTTACGCAGCACGTGGTCAATGTATGTTACGCTGCATCTACTGTATACAATCGTACGTTATATTATACATATAACTATATGACGTCAAATCTATAGACATATACACTATGCGTTATGTAAATATATATGTACAGATGGTACATATGTGTTTATAGTTGTGTGTACATATTGCGCGTATTGCCACATAGTGAACATATAGCGGTAACTTTAATGTTTAATATAGATTTAAACATATACATATGTACGGTGTGGGTTAACTATATATAGTTAACAACCGTGGGCCATCGTGGCATGGGTACATTAAATGGCCCAAGTTCGTAACTCCTCGAGTTTTCTTCTGTATATATATCTTCTGACCAACTTCACCGAGTGTCTCTGCTCGATAAAGGTGTTTTTCGTCGTCTCTCTTCACCAAGTGAGAACTCCAAGGCTTCGACCCTCGGTATTTGTGCATTTTTTTTTTATCCCTGCATCTTCACCCTTATCCCCTGACATGACTCTAGCCTAGTCTCTATCTTTCTCGTCCTGTCGTATATATTATCAGACCGTCGCAGCAGGAGCTAAATATAAAGAGCGAGAAGCAAGTAGCATGAGTTTGGTACTTCTGGCCCTTTGCTCCTGCCAAGTTCTTTTCTTTTTCATTCCGTTTTTAGTCCCTCTCATCCCCTTTGGGGTTTGCTTTACTGGTCTTTCATCGGATACCATCGAGAACACAACCAGACTTGATTTCTGTAGAAAATCTGGGATGAAAATACAGTATCGTTCAATGGATGGCTGAAAAAATGCTTGAGGTGGGTTGTAAAAGGATACAAAAGGACAGAGAATGAGAAAAGCAAATGGCACCGTCATAAGTATACAGATCCTTTATGGGATTCTACCAACTGATATATATCTAGATGGAAAGATTATTCTGCCCGATACTACAGAGCAGTAGTGAGAGACGAAAAGAGAGTGGAAGAGAGAAAGAGAGAGAGAGAGAGAGGGAGAACGCGGACAGCGATAAGTAATTTGCTGCTCGACGCGTCGGCTGAGTTTGTGCGAATTCTCATGAAGCATCACACACTCATATACGAAAACGTACACACAGATATAAGGTTGAGAGTGCAGAGCGATGCATTGCGCGTGAGAACGGTAAATTAAGGGGGTGGCACGATGGAGTGAGCGTCCGACCCGGGCGCGCGTCAAGTGGGATTTTATAATCCGGAAATTAAAGCTGTATTATATCCGGTGGAATGAAAAGGGCGAATGAGGGAAATGGCGAAGAGATCGAGTGTCTGTGCGTGGGCTCCAGTCCGGTACGCCTCCAAAGGCATTGAAAAGCTCCCACCTATTTAATCACTGAGTTTTCCCGTACCCATTACCCTGTTTTTGGTAATTAAAAGACATTCGAGATAAACAAAAAAAATATACAGAGAGAGAGAGAGATTTTAAATTAATCGACACGGGCATGAAACGTTGACACGAAGCGAATAACCGTAAAAAGTAAATAAACTCGCTCATTTATAATCATACTCAAATGTTCGAGCAATTTTATCATTATTTTTATTGCGTCTCATTGCGAGTAATTAAAATAATTAAAATATCTTGTTTGTTTGATTTCAAAGAGTAGAAATTCTCTTATTACCGGCACCCAATGATATTTTCGGTCTTTTTGTCATTGAAGCAAAATACAATGAGCTCATAAAATGGAAACAAAGTTTTACTCTATAGCAAATCAACAATATCAAATAATATCGAAATCATACTTCGTTACGAAATATCAATGATATATCAGCAACAAGTTTTGTATCGATACCGTTTTCTCAGATAGTATATAAGTAACTGAAATGATAACTCAAATTGCCATCAACCGACTTGCATTTCAAGGAAACCATATCCTCTTCTATGGCGATTCATGGTTTCGTTGGTGTCGAGGTGTACGTATAGAAGATGGAGGTAAGAACTTCGCTGATTTAAAAGTGGAGATGAAGGCTAAGAGTATAAAGCTGTCCGTAGGAGGAGAAGAGATGGCGACGCGATCTAGAGCGAGAAGAAAGAAGAGCATGGCGATGTGGATCCTCAGAAACACACCCAAGAAACTCTAATAATTATATATTAGAATATATATATATATATATCTAAATACATATACAAGTCTGAAAGTGCGCGCAGGTATAAGAAGTGAAGTAGTAAGTCAGAATAAGAGCTAGTGGTAGGAACGGAAGAATGAGAAGAAGAAGAAGAAGTGGAAGAGAGGAAGAAGAACCAAGCGATGGGTCGAAATAGTAACTTTTCTTATAAGATATAAAGTTTTCGCGTGCGAAAGCCTTCCCGAGGGCTCGTGGAAGCGTCGGCATACCCGCGGCGGGAAATATTAGAGCCTTTAAACGTCGTTATTAGTTTGCACTGTGAGTCGAATAACTCCGGGCGCTTCACCCGATGATATTTTCTGTAGCGGTAAGAGAAGTGAATCGCGAGTTGTGCAAGACTATATATACATAGATATAAATGTATATAAAGTGATGAGATGCGACGTGCTCGTGGTGCTCCGCGGACCGCTATTCCAAATTCTCTATCTATCCTTTCTTTTTCTTTCGTTTTATCTTACCCCGCATCCTTTTTTTCTCGTTTTTTTTTTCTATGCCTTTTTATATTTATCACGTCCCGTGGACCGAGACGATCGATCCGCAAACTTTTTACGGACGTGACCGTGCCACTGTGGCATTTTTCACCATAAGCGCGAACTCATATCATGGACCACAGAGGGTATGAACTTTCGAACTAGGTACTGATCAATTATTACTTCGTGATCAATTATTGCTCAGATTAGATTAAAACCTGCATTTTGAGATGGAATACTTTGTCCTCACCTGGGGAGGACCTAGCCCTACTTCAAACACCAGGAATTTTTTAATTTTTAATATTTGTTGTGGGCAAAAGCTGTTTCTACTGACTAATGATTTGAATTGATGATTTATTTCATGTTAACGATTCTACAGAAAAGATCGACGTCCAGCTTAAGATAAAATGTGTTTATTAAGGTAGTTTCCCTCTGGATGACGTTGCTTGATTAATAATAATAATAAAAAAATTTTAATCTAGCAGAGTGCGCTAACGAAATCTTTGACCAAAGTGATTGCCTTCATCAATAAATTGAAACAGTGTGCAGGTATATTGTTTAGTAGAATCATACAAAAAATGATTTTTAATCTTGTAATAAAAGCGACCACGAAAGTTGGGAGCGTAACGTGCGTAACGTTGGAGCAAAATAATGAACAGACAGAAAAAAGATTAAACGAGTAAGTGAATAAGTATAATTACAAACTTGAGAGATTATATTTATTTGTGTGTATGTATGTGTGTGTGTGTGTGTGTGCAGGCGTGCGGATTTTTTGTTAATATCTTTTTTCGAAACACTTTCGTGATTTATTGTCCATTATACGATTATATACGAAATATCCAACTCCGGCAACCTCGGCGACTGGTCTGTGTTCCCGTACCGGTGGCGCTGCGTACAGAGCGTGGCGAGAGATATACGTTGAACGAGAAAGGCGTTCTTGAAACTGGAGTATAACCACAGAGCTAGAGAGGAAGCTAAAATGGGGGTAACAGCCTAAAGAGAAAGCGAGAGAGATAGAGAGAGGGGGGGGGGAGAGAAAGATGGTCCGAGGGTGTGCGAGGTCAAGCCCCGGAAACGATTACACCCCACATGGAAATTACCCTGCGGTCTCGCGCGATTCGAGAGAGCACCAACTCCTCTTGGTGCACGACCCTTGAATTCCAGAGGCCATAGCACACCGACCGGACGCTCTCTCGCTGCTCCCGGATAGAAGTGTTCACGGTGTGCATCTCGACTCCCTTTCCTCTCTCGCTCTCTCTATCTCTCTCTATCTTTTTCTCTCTCTCTCGTCTCTCTCCCTCACGACCTCTCGCGCTCGTTAGGTGCCTCAGGCTCTCGATTGCAACTACGAGCAGAGAACCCTGGTGCTAAAGCCGCATCGCAAGAGAAGGGTTCGAATTTACGTGCCGCTTTTCGTTCTATCCACACTCTCATCTCGCACTCGTTATCAACGAGTTTTATCAGAGCAGCTCTAAAGCAAGACAAATATACCGTTTTACCCCCATTAAATGCCATTATTAGTTTCTGTTGCAGTATTTGCCCTATTTCTTTTCATTTTTTTCACATTGACCATGTAGTACATTGAAATTTTTCTCCAATTTCTTTCAAGTTCATCAGATTCGTGTAAAAAGAGTTACAGCCTGAAACGATTTCCCTTTCGACATTTTTACGAATTTTATCGGCAAACTGATTCGATGGGAATTTTTTAAGTCATTCAGGAATTTGCAAAATGAAAATTTGAATCTTTTATAACCCTTCGGAAATATGATACAACATTTCTCTCAAAAATGGGTCAAGTTGTGTGCAACGTAAAAAATCGAATGTATACATATTTCGACTTAAAATAATAATAAATTTAGATAAAAAAAAAACAACAGAATATTTCAACAATAGAATGAAATTTCCTGAGTAATTATTTTTCTTACCTGATCATGAGGCTTATCAAATAGACTTTATTATCCACGGGACGTAGATTCAAAGATATAGAAACGATTCGATTTTGACGATCGAGGAGGAAATAATTCAGGTTCCAATGTAATCGACGTATCTCGGTCCAGTCAAGCCCTTAATTCTCGTCGCACAGCTAGGACGATAGGTACCTGTAATTGCGATACACTATATATAGAATGGTACTTGATTGAGAGCTAAAGCACCAGATGCTTCCTCGTCGAATTATGTACACACACCGGAGCTCGTACTATCTCGTCGAGAACGTCGAGTTTCTAGGCGGGGAGAGGATTGAATCTCTCGCGCTTAACACGATAAGAGATGGCATAACAGCGGATAATTCGAAGGGAATGTGCCAGAGCTTTGCGGATCATTCGCTGATAGGTTTCATAATGTTCGAGCGAATTCATTCAATTATAAGCTCTGTAGAAAATTTTATTTTTCATTTTTAATTCATTACATACCATGCACTTGAAACGAATGCGAACATTAATTAAACGTCAGTTTATGTGTATTACAAAAAAAAAACACATTTTTCTTTTTAATAACGATTTATTCAAGCAGAATTCTAGTTGCAGACTCCATTGCACAATTATTTATATTCCACTGATTTATTTTTCCTACAATAATATTTCGTTATGAATTTTATTTTGAAAATTTTTTAAACAAATTCCGTTTCGAAATAAAACCTCAAAATGACTCATAAAATACAACCAGAATCAACGAATGATTTTTACTTGTATCAAGGTTACGAGTACTGATAATCTTTGTCTATATGAAAACAATAAAATAATACATTTAACTTAAATTCGATTTCAGGCCTTTTAGAGATGAAGAGAGTATCATTGGTAAACACTACACAAAAATTTATATCAACCCTTTGGTTAGTCACTGGTGCGAGCCTGTAGCGTCAATTTCGATTTTTCTTTTTTGGGTTTAATGTAAAACAGAATTTTCAATTCCCACTTTGAATCCCCCCCGATTCGAATACATTTTGAGGTTGAAAAACGACGTGACATTAATTGTCACGTCGTTTGTCACACACAATTAAAAATGGAAGATTTATATTTAATTGACAGCCGAATGGTTTGAATCTGATTTCAAAGCAAAATTCAGAAAAATAAAATTATAAAATATTGTTTTTAAACCGAAGCTGTGAAATCCTATGCACCATTCAGGCATAAATATCTTGTGAACTTGTGTAAAATTGTACAATGTAGGTTGTAAAAGTCAGGGCTGAACTTTTTTCGATACCACGAACTTTTTATTGACACTGTAATTAGAGGAGAAAAAAAGGTTTGAGTTTCAAGACGTCGAGGTACGGCACATGACCAAAATAGGTCAATAAACTGTAGGACGAGCTTTTCCGTTAGTTTTATTACCAAATCACATAAACAACTGCAAAAGCCTAGTGGTAAGAAAATATTTTTCTCTTTTCGTTTTGCCGCAGGGTTTTTGTCGTTACTGTACCACTGCCACCAGCATCAACCCTCTACTTTATTGACTTTAAAGCTCTCGTCGTTTCGTATATAAAGGAGAGAGAAGGAGAGAGAGGAAAGGTAAGACATAGGGAAGAGGGCGAGAGGGAGGCCATTTTCAGGCCACGACAAGGTCCTCCTCCTACGTCGTAGCAGGGCTTGACTATATGCTTCTGAACACTCTGCACCTGCTTTATCTACTATATATGTATGTCTGTATATAATATAGACACACATATATACGATGCTTCTTGAGGCGGTGGCCGGCATTGCTGACTTAATTTGTTGACGCCTGCCACGATGTTTGTCAAACATATAAATTGGTAAATTTACTGGTTACCATCAGACAGGGATGGAGAAAATATATATATATACATTTTCTCTGCAAACCACATCGACGAAACTACCACTCTCTAAAATTTCTTCTGTCTTTGCAATATTTTTTTAATGAACCGATAAACGTTAAAAAAAATATGAAATTTTGTCTTTTTATTAAACAATATAACGATATTACAACTCGAATTACGTTTTTCAAACTGTTCTATCTCGACACCTAAACGACCGATTTGCTTGACATTTGGTACGGAGAATCTTTGCACAATTTCTAGCGATTTTTCTTTTAAACATCGCGGGAAAAAAATTGGTAAAATCCCGACTTTAAAATTTCAATTCGATCTTCATAAAAACATATTTTGTTTTTCTTATTATCTTGAAGAATGAATTTTATTTCATTTTTGAGCTAAAGCGTCTAGTCGGAATAATGGTCCAATAGCATTTAAAGTAAGGTGAAAGAGTATGCCCCAAATGGAACTGTGTACTTCGTCTACGTGGAATCTGTCCGTTTTCTTCTATCATTTTGTTTAAAATCGTGGGTATATTGATCTTCCTATGTAAACCGGAAGTGATCCTATTATTGTACAGAAAAATACTTCATCTATAGACTCGCCAGTGCGACGAAAATGCATTATGAAATTTGCAACGTTCCTTTATATTCGACGGATGCAACAATGACCGTCATATAGGTATTCGCGGAATCCTCAGATCAAACGTAAATAAAATAATTGAAGAAAATATCGAACAAGAAATTGAATGAGAACGGAAGAATTTTGAACAATAATTTCCATATGAAAAAGCTGCGAAAATGTTTGAATATTTCAGTCTGTAGGTTTTTTGAAGGATTTCAATAGAATTGCGTTAAAAAAACTGTAAGCAACTGAGAAACCAGAAGTAACTTTAAATCTACACTTATCTCGCTCAAACATTTAGATCCATGCAATAGATAAAATTGAAAAGCATGAATGTTGAAAACGAAACGTCGAGCAATTTTCCGATATATGCACCGGGTTTTCTGTACTGGAGAAAATGAAAAAAAATATAAAACAAAAAAAACATTCGATAGAAGCTCGCAATGTTTTCCTTCGATCGAGTGTAGCCTGAAAATGCACTGCATTATTCTTTCGTAAATATACGGGATACACTATAAGCGCGATATATATTCGACGAGGAAAAATGTTGGAAAGCATTTTTGCCGAGGTGAAAAGAGGCGTGAACGAGGCGCGTGTGTTCAGAATAACGAAGGAGAAAAGCAAGAGCGAAGGCTGTCGATATGGTACGCTTGTAGATAGACACCATTGGCACTAACTGTATATATATCGAAAACGAAAGATAGAAATAGAAGGAATATAAGCTTGGAAAAGATGAGAGGTTCAGAAAGTATGAGAATCGTGAGCTGGAGGTTTGAGTCAAAAGCACGCCTGAATATACATAGATTTGGTGAGGATTTTGCGTCCTAAAACTTTGAGAACTTTCGATGCTCAGCCCTATACGGTATGAAAGGATTGCACACATATAGTCATATACATATAGATATATATCTATATATAATATCATGTAAGTATACATGAGATAAAGTCCATCGAGGTTTTTCAACGTTTTCCAGGCAGAGGAATAAATGGGTCAGGATTATAGCGACATGTTCTGTTCGGGGATTGCTTCGTTTCAACCCTACGAATGTTTTGAGCACATACGTGTATATTTTTGTACATAAATGTGCGTGAGTGTGACAGTCTGATGCTTTTCTGTATGTATTTCGAGTGTGACTCTTCATGGCCGAAGGAAAAAAGGTCCTGAGGGTCCAAGAACCTCTTATCCGGAGCGGCCATCCTCATGGGTTTTTATATAAATTAAATCGAATCGATATAATTCGGGGATGTGCCCTCGATCGTTACGATCTACCGTTCGGGGAATGCCCCATACGATTTAATATCGTAGCCGAAAAAATCGCGTCTCTGGATTCTCAAGGTTTTTCTTTTGTCTACCAGACATTCGAAAATCACGAAGATCTTGAAAGTCTGAATGTCATCGAGATCGAGAAGCTCTCAGATTCGAGAAACCGAACGGAAGTCGTTCTCTAGAAAAATGGTTACGTCCTATTTTCACACCTAACGCAATCCTTACTACGAACCTTCTAAATGGGGCTGTAAAGGCTTCCATATATTTTTACTTATATTTATTTATACATCACATACACATCCATACGTAGCAACTATTTCTCTAGCAGAGTATCAAAAAACAAATGCGCGTTGTTCTTGGCTCGTATCAAAATCCCCCTACGTCTTAAGGTACCAATCCAGCCACAATCACGTTCAAGAGTTATAACTCTCCAGTTAATGTTACAAAACTTGGACATAACTTGCGTAATAATCTAATAACGTTAGTTGTTATATTTTATAGGGATGTAAAAACGTATAAACTTTCAGAAAAAATGTCTAACATACAGTTTGGCGATTTTTTCAGACCAACTTCGTCATATGTATCTTTGTAATGGAGGAAAACAATTTTGAAAAATCTGCATAAACTTTCGGAGTTATTTCATGGAATGTGCATTTTTTACTGCTTTCAATAATGAACACGTGCAGAACTGTGCAATGTTTGATTTCAAATATTTCGAATACAGGACGGTGAATCTTGTAGAAATTTTACACCCAGTTTTTCAATAGTATTCTGAATGCGTCCTTGTAATTTTAACAAAAAGTATAGAGAAACGTTTTGACGAGACTACTACCTTAAATGTGTAGGTTCTTCTACTTTGTTTTTACTTTCTGGCAATCGATATAAATATCTAGTCTCTGGGTACATACCCCAACAAGTGAACGAAGGTGTATCTCCAATACAAACTTCGATCTTCACATCTTATTGGATCCTTTTGGTCCTTCTGAAAATAGTGAAAATATCACTTACCAGTGCTGAACCCGCTGAGTTTTCTAACACAGTTCACCTTTCATGACAATCTGCTTCTTCTGCCCAGTTCCCTCTCTCTTTCTTTCTCTTATCTACAGAATCCTCGCGACCTCCACACTTCCCGAGTCGTAAAAAAAAGTCTTGACCAAAGTCTAAGTCACGCGTTCCTTGGCACGTCTCGGTCCCGAAATAATAAATAGTGATTGGATCTCCTTGTCGGCTGTTCTACCGCGCGTGTCTCTAGCAAAATTTAGTGAGGTTGTATCCATGATCTCTCTAAATCAAGCACGTGAAGCAAAATCTGTATAAAGAGGGAAACCCGAATTTTCGGACACGTCCCTACTTCGTAAGTCAATATAGTATTTTTGCCGAGAGTAAAAGATCACAGTAGCGAAAAAAAACATACGTTTTTAACATGAATTTTTTATATTAGCGATAAGCATTTTGATGATTAGAAAAACATTAATCGAGAATAGAAATTATAATTCATTAGATTTTACTCGATCAAATACAGTGAATAATTGATTTTTTCTTTACAGCTTTTCACATCCATTGATGAGTTAATCGACTTTGACATCGAGGGCTTAAACGTTCTACTGTTGAAACCAACTGGGCACATAATGGTGGTACATCATTTTGAGAGATCCTGACTCCTATGGTTATAGTTTGAAATAAATTCGGTATGTATTAAATCTTTCCTTGACAACCAGTAATTCATCTTTTTGGGGAGGAGTCTGAAAACTCGTTATACCACGCTAACCGAGTAATGAATCCCGCCAAGATTCATTTGCATTTTATTCGCTCGAATATTCTTAATGTATTATATTGAGTCATCAAATTTTACCATGTGATCGAACCGTCTGGTAAACGGGAGTGTAATCAAGGGTCCAGAAGGAAAGAGAATCTCAGATTAATATTAGCTCGATTAGTTTACGGACTCGAGAAAGAGACTCTAGAAAGGAAATACAAAATGGTCCATATTTTGTGTGTTTACTATTTATCTCACTGTTTATTCTATAAACATATATAAATATGTAAATACCAATGGAAAGGTTTAGAGATAAAGAATGGAATATGGTGCGGGAACGTATTCATCGGCAGAAATCTACCTCTTCACACGAGAGAGTCTATAATTTACGAACTAGCTCGATCGGGAATCACCGTTTGCGATTTAGGAGGCAATTTCCAAAGTGCGAGAAGATCCACTTCTACTTAGTTGGCGCTGCTGGAATCGCTGAGCTCTTCTACCACTCTCTTTACTCCTTTTCCCTCGCACCCTTGTTCCCGCTTCCTTTTCGAAGACTGTGTGCCACGCCGAAGGAAAAACGATCGGGAGGAATGCAGCCCGAAAGAGGATGAGAGAGAAAGTGTAAAAGAAAAAGAGTGAAAAGGGGTCAGAGGAAATATATAAGCGAGCGTGAGTGAGAAAGGGCTGCTACACGTCCGGGAAAGCTTCGGTTTCAATTTAAATAGTTTTTGCCTCATTCTCTTCTTTCGTTTCCCTTCTGAATGATAAGGGCATGCCCAATTTCCACTAGCTCACTTCTCGCTCACCTTTTAAAACATTTAATTTTCTCCCTTTGTGTCTTATTCTGCTTTTGCCTTTTGTGCTCCTCGATCTTTGAATTATTTACAGATGTACAAATTTCCATCAATGTGTAATAAGAAATTACACTTGAGACTATTTTATGCCGAAATAAATGATTTTAGAAGAGGGTCTCAAGCAAAGAGGTTTCTTTCTGTTCAGTCTTCTCTGCTCCAAAAGATTCTCCGAAACGTATCGTTGAAATAATTCACTAAACTTCGAAATTCGTAATAAAATAGGTGAATATATCATTGAGTTGTACGAGTACGTCTTTAATGTGAGATAATTGATATCCAAGGCAAGGATGATCCCATTTTCCTTTTATAAACTTCAAACCCAAGATACAACTTGTTTTTATCCTTTTCTATTTTACTCCATTTCTCAGCTATCTTTTAGCTCCGTCTCTTGAACTTAAGGTTCGGGACTCATTACGAGACATCAAGAGCTTTCTGTATACATTCGTTTTAAACTCCCTCGCTGCACTCTCAAATACAGGTTTCACGTACTTTGATCTTTCGCCGTATCTAATAAAATCTTGTCTCACTCTATCTTTCTCTTTTCATTTTGTATATATCGCTACGAACTGGGATTTACTAGATTGCCGCGAGGGTAGCAATGGCCACGAGTGGCTACTACCCTTGCGTCGACGCTCTGACAGCGAAAAGTCTTTTTCTCAGCTATTCCGTCTCGTATATATACATGTATATTCTCTTATATACAGTGTCTCGTTAGTAAAAGAAAATATATGTATCCCAGTGACGCTAAATGAGGCTTTCGCACTGACGAGTCTGAATTGCCGTTGGCGTGTCCGCACATTAAAACTAACGTTCCGTGATGATGATGTACGTTTCATCGACAAATGGGCAAGGTCTTGTTATAGCAGATGCGGCACCCTCCCAAAGACATCACGATATCATTATTTCGCGCCTTTTAAGCTGAAAGCTCACTCGACACTATACAAACTCGTGTTAAACCCAATGTCAGCTCATTCATTGCGTCTCTAATGATAAACTTACACATGTGTGTTTTTCTCATTAGGAGCACAGTGTGTTCTATCTATAGATAGTTTTATCGTAATAAATAAAACAGTTGAGCAGTTATTTCCCATTTATACATTTTCAATTGAAGGTTTCAATAACCCACTTTATTGGAAATGGTTTGTTTATCGGAAAAATTTCTTTGACAAAATCGAAAGAAAAACGAAAACATGTAGAATAAAAGTTCTTCTATAAATAGAACTGATTTCTTATTAAAATATTCGTCAATTGATTTTTGTGAAAGGCATGAATGGAAAAATATTTCAAAACTTTAGAGGATCTATCATGAATATCGTATTTCTCAGAAGTCTATTGACTTTAAGTTGAACGAAAAATTTGACGTTTATGAAATGATGAATTTTGTAGGGATTCGTATAACTCTTGAATGGGATGTATGACGACGATGGGTTGCATCTCATATGGTCGGCGCATGAATTTATACGTATTCCATAATACTCTCATAACCGAATACCAAAATTCTTGACGAGTTATGCAATCATATTCAATATATGTACTAGGAGCGCTTCGTAGTTTCGTCTCTCGCAAAGTACTACCGCAAGGGCTTGGCAAAATTGAAATGGCGGGTACCCTCGACTGATAATCTCATTCCTTCATCGTTTCCTTGAACGGGAGAAGTCGTCGCTTTCAACGAGGTATTAACCATCGTAATTTAGGTTATGATTACGATAAGATTCCATAAGAAAAGCGATCTTGTAAATCCACTAATAAAAACACTTAAAGGTTCACATTTTTGTATCAGATTTTCATAGCACACGGAAAAAGTTCGTATTCAAACGTTTTGTGGCTTGAAGTCATTCGTTTTTAGATTAAATGTTAGAAAAACGAGTTTTTTTTTTATCTATCTTTTGGCAATTTCGTGAAACTAATTGGATTGTAATTCGATATTATTTATATCGTATATTGGTAAGCGTGAAATTTAGTTTTTCATTCCCATAATCGGTCTTCGAAGAAAGGAGCCAATTATTATTCGATCAAGAAGTGATTTTCACTTCGATCCCAGAATATATGCTTTTCAGCGTTTTTATTCAAGCGAATAGAAGATGCGGGAAGTGCATGGCTTTGCGAAAATCCTGTTAACCGTGAAAAGGCACTATCCCATAGCGTCGTTTCCTGAAATACACGACTACATGGTGGATAATAAGATGATAGATATTGTCACAGATAGCATTTATTTCCATGCCAATTAATGTTCCTACGTTTGAACGTCGACAAGAGGCTATAAGATAAATCATCATAAAAGCAATAACAATGAACCCATCACTTCATAACTGTTACTAAAAACTTGTGCTATTATGGCCATGAACTGAAGAGCAGGTCAAATAATATACACAAATTTTCCAAAATTTGCGAAATAATTTCGAATTATTAAACAAAAATAATTTCATAAATTATCAGAGAAAATGAATTTCCCAGAAAAGTCTTTACGAGAGATTGGACGCGTGGGGAGTGAAAATTGAAAAAAAAGGAAATGAGTCAACAATCCCGTGACGCATGTCATTGGTATTTCCAGGGAGTCGTTATGGTTTGGTCTGATTAGCCAAAAGAATGCCTAATCGAGTACTTCCGGGCACTACTGTGCCAAAAAAAAAACTCTGACATCTCCGGATGGTAAACTCGATGAAAATATGATTTTCACAAGCGATAAACAATTCATATATTTTGCAATAAAAATCCAGCATAGAAACAGCCATGTTTAATTTCTCTCTGATGTTAAGGCGATATTCATAATGTCATTGTATTGTGAAAAATAAAACGGTGTCTAAAAATATGAACCGGATTGGAGAAGACTGTTAGAAAATTGAAAGAAGTTGAGGCCGGAATGAGACAATAATCGCAAGGGCCAGCGACCGCGTGTGTGCGGGGTCGCTCCTCCTCGTACTCGTGCCAATTAAATCTAATTACTCCAATTCCAGTGAGGGGAGTAACGTCCATCTAATTACCGTTTGGTTGAGGCATTTATTAATAGCCTCGGTCTGGACTGTGGCACAAACCTTCACGCAGGCTCACTCATACATCTCATATATTTTCTCTGCTCTCGCCACGTTCTCCTCGTTCATAAATGTATATATACAAGCATATTGTTAAGACCACCACGTATTACACGTGTACATTAACGTGTGTGGTACCAAACCCCATTAGGGAGAGTATACGGGGAGAGAAATAAAGAGAGAAAGCGAGACAGAGAGAAAAAGAGAATGTGAGTGAGATGACTGAAGCGTAGGATCACGATGCTGGAGTCGCGAGGTCAACGGGGGTTAAATCGCTCCCATAACGAGCAAGAACAAGCGGCTTTTGGTGTATAGTCGGGAGAAGCTTCGGATATAATGTAATATACATAGATATACATTGGATGAATTTCAAGTCTGCCTCAATCGTTCGCTATGCGTTCATAATCGTCATCGTTCCAAGAATCGTCAACAATTTATGACAACTATGCATATTCACATTTTTGTGCAATGACTGTCACCATCAAGAACAAAGAATTGATGAGACGTAGAAATATTTCTCCCAAAGTACATATGCACTTTTTTTTTTTTTAATTAACTTCTGAGGCATTTTCGTGCTGATGAAAATCGTGAAATCAGAGACAATAATTGAGGCTTTATTTTTTTTATTATTAATTGATTTCTTTTTAAATGCCCTAACATTTAATCGACTGTGTCAAATCTTATTCGTTATTCAAGAGAAACTATTTGCCATGGGAATGATCAATTTTCTGATTTCGAAAATGGTTTACTGGGCAAAATATCGTTCGACGAACTAAATCTCAACTATTTATTATTTTGATTGAAAGAAACGACAAATACTTCATCTTTCTAAGTTGCCATTTTTTATACGACGATAATCAAGAAAAGTTACCTCCGCGAGGATATTTTTTGGTAATTTCCATATGGTGATTGAAGCAGACGATGTGTAAAAATAATAATAATAATAATAAATTGTTCGTTAAAATTGATAAATGAAGATGTTGAGTTTATTCTGTATTCTTAACAATCTCATAAATGAAACATGACACGTTTTTTGAAATTACATGCCGTAGAGACACGTTACCGCCTTCCTTAATTTGATATTGAGTCCCACAATCGTTTCTTGGGAAAGACGAAGAGAGTGTTACAGAAAAAAAAGAGAAAGAGAGCTTGGAAGATTGAATGACGATGTTGTTAATAGAGATGCCAAGCCTCGCCTTTCAATTTGCACGTTAATGAATTTTTTTTGATTATGTATTTTTTCACGATGCAACGGTTGGGCATTTGGCGATCGATGTTGAACACACAGCAAGGTTCTCTTGTCTCGCCGGTACCAGTGGGTCCGGCAAATCAAACAGGCAGCTGCGATTTTACGATTGGTTGTCCAGACTTCTCGTATATGGAGAGTATATACCAGTGAATTAAAATGAACCGCACCAATACCCAACGGGACGGATTTAACGTGAAAAAAATCAACGACCTGCGTTTCCGAACAACGAGTTCTCGTATTTTGTTTTCCGTTGATTTTTTTTGTTTTTTTTTGTTTTTTTTTTTTTTCCATTTATTCACTCGTTGCTTTTTTTCCAACTCATACCTTTGACGAATTGGCTGTCGATGATTCAGAGTTTTCCGACTGTTTCAAACATCTCGAATATCTGAAAAAAATGCATTTACAAATATTCAGCAACAACTACAGAAAAAAAAACGTAAATTCACACGCGTCATAGAAATTGAGTACTCGAAATATAGTGTCAGTTTGTGATACATGCGGTTTCTACCTCGTTCACGTTGTTCGTAATATGGACAAAGAATAAAAGGAGGAACGTTCATTTCTCTAGTATTTTAGCAACCGATGTAATAACACGAGTTACCGTAGCCTGTTAGGCGGTTTTATTCTTGTCACTAATTATCCGCAAGTAGGTACAACCGTCTTGAATGACCCGAGTAAAAATTCAACTACCCACATCGTTCCGAGTAAATTGTCAACCGGTATACACTGGCACTCTTATAGCAATGTAACTAAATTAAGAACGTGGCTATTTAACGCAGTGACGATATATCTTCGTTATTTCAAACGAGAGAAAAAAGAAATGTATGAAAGTAAGCTCTGCGTACAAACGATATTTAACATCATAACAAAGGCCTCGAGGAAATGCAGGACATGTGGAAAACTGCAGATAATTTGAAATAGTTTAATTTCTTAATATGTCATAAACTCTAAGTCGAAATATCAACGGGTTAAGTACTGTACATCGACACAATTGATTTTTTATCTTATTGCTGGTGACCTGAAAGATAAAACAAAGAGAAAAAAATTTAATGTTTTGTTATCGAGCCTTTTGGAGGTTATTTTCACTCAAACACCTCGATACTTTTGGGTAAAAGTTTTAAAGCAATATAAGACAAAAATTAGGTCATGTCACCAGAGTCATTTTTCAGATGAAACAAAAAAGTATTGGAAACAGGATAAAAAAATATAGTGTCAAAAAAAAAAACAGCGTTAGACGTTCCCCATCGTTTATCTTTTTGGAGCATGCAACAGTTTTTCTTGTACTTTACTAATCATTTCTCTTTTCTGCCCATTCTTTGCCTTTCACCCCTTTTTAATATCTTTTCTTTGACCTCGTGATACAGATCCTATACGAGAAAAAGAAAACTCAAGGGAGGAAAGATATTGAAGCTCACGGAAATATCCGTTGAGGATGGCGAGCTTTTCTTTTTCTTCTCTACTCTTTCTTTATTTCTTTTTCAATAACCGTAGATTTTCTCGGCAAAGGCAGGTTACTGAGGTTACTCGTGACTTGGTTCTGCTTCGGCCTCGACCTCGTGTTCGTGAGAATCGATATATGTATAAATATGTAGTTGTATACATATATAGGAATCTCGTGACAACACTCTCGGCAGGATTTGGACGTTCCTTTTTGACTTAGATATCGTTTCGTTATTTTACTCTACCCTAGAGAACCATAGAAAAAAGTAGTATTTATATCTCTAAGATTGGTGATCCACCAAAATTGCTCTTTTGCTTATCGTATATATTCATGTTTCCAATGGGATGAGAGAACTACCAACCGTGTTCGCATAGTTTAATGTTTATAAACATTTAAACTTATGCATTAATTCTACAGTCAATGAGAACGCTATTCAAATGCAGCTTGAACACATATTTTTTGTTTTTCTTATAAAAATCTGCTTTTTCACCATATTCCATAGAGTCACAACAAATTTTTGAAAAGAATTTTGAGAATTTATGGAGGTTACAAGTTTCCTTCCACCAAAAGCTAGAAAACTATACATTTTTTAAATTCCACATTTAAAACCTTCGCTAGATCAAACGACAAAAAATCAAACATGGGGTGAATCTTTTTTCGTTTTTATTTTTTATAATTCCTGTCAATATCCCATAACTATAAATCCACTTTTTCCCCACTCCATAGTTCCTGTTGGTTGGCACCATCAGAAACTTAGAAAAACTACCACCCAATCAATAATTGATACGAAACCCAGTGCATGGCCTAGTGATCACCCAACCAAGTAATGGACAACCTATCGCTGTCGGTTACATGGTGCCATAATATGACAAGATTAATGTGTTGATGAAGCATATGGAGTAAGGAGTAGCATAGGAAGAAATTGTATAATTTATCGACGTGTGTTCAAAGAAAAGTTTCTATTCGTTTTTCCCCTATGAGATTTTATCATTTTATCGTCCGATAAAATGTTAGTAAAACCTGGAAAAAATTCACGATCTCAATAGACACGAGATTTGCCATAAATTCGGATATATAGATAAATACTATGAAGGCTTTGCACTAGTTTATGGGCTGCAAACTAAGTCTCTTTTCTATATACTTCATCGTAACATACTGACCTACATATATAGAAGAAGAATCGAGATAAATTGGAAATGCAGAGTTTCCATGGTGTACAAGTCTCAAATTGACTGCATTTGTAACTTTGAATGAATTCGTATATGCTTACACGAGAAAAAAGTGACGCAAGAATTTGAATGAAATCAAAATTCATGATGCAAAATCGATTTTTATTGAGGGACAAGATTTTTTCAAAATTACTTTTGCAACCAGAACGATTTTCATATTTTAAGATAGCGGATACAACTTTCAGGTATCAAAATAACAATATTTATAATGCTAACAATAATAATAGTAATATAATAACAACAATAAAACATCTCGATTTAAAAAAAATACTGGAAGTTAAAATGAAGTACACGTTTAAAAATATGAAAGAAAATATTCATTTGCATTTCTCGAAGTTTTTTTTGATTTTTTCTTCAGTCCAGTGATTCATATTGCCCCGATTCCATGTTATATCTCATCCATTTTCTCCCTCTTGATACACTTTTTGTCGGAAGGAAACCTCTTGGACACCAAGCTCGTAACAACCTGGCATTCGAGCAGCAACCCTAGCTCATAAATATGTGTTTCTTCATGCACGTCCATGTGTACGTAACATCCTACACTGTACCTCATCGCGGAAGGAAATTTAATCGTGCTCACGCGTTTCGTAATCGTTTTTTTTTCTCCCCCTTTACGTACCAGCCACAAGTTTCTGGGCACATATACCCCTCTGATATTGTCTTTTTTCTACCTTCTACGTGTACTCCATGTACTTAAGCTCTTTACCAGCTGGTAACTTCGTGTAGTCTGACGGCCACACGCCCTCGCACACTTGCACCCTTTTCTCCACAAAAGCATGGTGAAAAGACTCATCTTGTTTATACATTGATAAAATGAAATTAATTTTAAAAACCAGTCAACTTTCATCTTGAAAATGTGTAAAGGAATATTAGATTTTTTAAAAAGCCATAGAATTATCATTTTGTGAGATGAAAATATTTTGTTCTTGCTCGTCATTTATTTCGAAGGATTTCTAGAATAAGTTCATAACGAATATTCTCATGCTGAATTTTTTAATTCAAACTTCTTCAAATGTTTACGAAAATAGCTAAAGAAAATTGTTTTTAATATTCATTAACATTATGAGGCGAGTTTGCGTTTGAACGATTTTTTAAATCCATTATTTCTGACTAAGCGCCGACGGCGAGTATAAAAAAAAAATAATCACCATAGCCAGCCCGAGCTCGAACGCTGCTGTACTTTTATAACCTCCAGCAGTATAAGGTTTTTGCGATTTTTTTTTTCTTTCGATTGAACGAAATTAATTAATCGAACTTTACATCGATCCATCAAATTAATTTGCCTCGCTGTGGCAACGTGGCAGGTAGCGGATTCTGTAAACCCTCGTACTTAAGAATTATAGACAAGAGCCTGGGCGAAAGATGTTGATCGCTTTTATACGTTCGCGTGTTGAAAGAGAGAAGCAAAAAAATAAAATAAAAAAATTCACGGCTAGGGCGAGAGCGAAGGCTTCGCGCGGTGAGCAATTTATAAAACGGCGCCTCGCGTTTCATCGCCCTTAGGATTCTGCACCTCGGAGTACGGTCCTATAATTATTGAGCCGAAGATTTCTCGTGTATACCGAAGAAGAGCCTCTGTTAAAATTTTCGATGGGTATTATAGAGTTTTGGAGCTCCAAGAATTTCGTTTCTTCGCAAAGTGATCTCCTTCCTCGTTTTTCCTCGTGGCATCAACCATTTTTTTCCGTTTTCAACCCTTTTCAAAACGTGTCGAAAATCAGTGCAAACGAGGCTCTATCATGTGGTCAAATAATATGAGACTGACTAACAGCGTGTTATACCAACGAGGTGTCTAAGCGTGCAATTTGGAGAAACTATATGTTTTGGCTGACACAAGAGAGGCTCTCGATTAACGACGAATTTGTCTCTCGTTATATAAAATCATTACTACGAACGAGGCCGCTAAACAAAGAGCACTATTATGTACAAAAACAATCTACCAATCGTTTTTTTTCCTCGCCATTGTTGTTGCAGCATTTGGGATTCGAAGAAAAGGTGTCACAATGGATGAAAAAAAAGGAAAACGAAAAGAAAGACACAAGATCTTCTTTTACGGGTCTCGAAGTATTTAGAAAGATCTATTGTATCGGTCCCTATATTGGAGCTCCCCCAGATCACCGAGAGGGTGATACAAAACGAAGAATTTCACAGTGTGATATATAACCAAAGTCTTTTAGACTCTCCCTTATTGCACACCCGCCTCGATCTGCCCTTTGTTCTTGCGCGTGCCACAAAAAGATTTTTCAATGTGCGTTCTTCTTTCTTTTTCTCTTTACGCTGCGCCCTGACAGTGATAATAATAAGAAAAAGGAGAAACGAAGGATAAAAAACGCATTTCCGGAATGCCACCGGAGGAGGCCATCGGGCACAACATAAAATCGCCATTACTGCACAGGGGCGCCAGCACTCCTCGTTTCATCTCGTCTCCTTAGGGTTTTTTTTTTTTTCATATATACATATACATATAAATTTATCACTCTTTCTCTCAATCTTTTCTCTCCTGGGCTCGCTGAGAGAAGACCCGGAAAACGTGAGCCATCGGTGGCATCGTCGCTCCGAGTTACGAGTTACGAGCATTCCGAGAGAGCTCGAGATACACATCGTCTTTCACCCTCTCGCCATATCCCACGGTAAATAAATACCCTATCATTCCGTCTCTCGAGCCCAAGGGGAAACAGGCTTAACGGTATATGCACAAAATATATCCATTCAGTATATTTGTATCTACAAAACTTACATACATCGGCTAACTCGAATATAGGCCAGTGATTTCTCCCTTTTATCGATGCTCATTCAAAGTATTTGGGAAATTTCCACATTGGAAATTTTTCTTAGCGAAGTTATGAAACAGATTAGAATTTTGTAAACAGTCCTTTGTTGAATTATCAATCAAAAGTAACATTTTTCTGGTGACAACTTTTTTTCACACGGTTAGGAACGTAGCTCATACAATTTTAAATCTGGAATAAAAAGAATCATCATTTTTTCGAATATACAAAAAAACAGCTACAAAAGCATGCCGCATGTTTGTGTGTGTGTGTTGATTTTCATCAAAATAACGTACACGGAGAAATAGGTTTGAGTCCCAAGTCCTAACACAATTGTTGATAATAAACAGAATAATTTTAGAGTTTTCGTTGCACTTTTGGAAAATTGTTTCCGTCCCACGTTTCGGGTCAAATATTGAAAATGTTTCAGTGACAGATCGTTTCCTGTGAATTGATTTGCAAGCAGGATGTAGTATTGGTAATATTTTATCATTTATTAGATAACAGATATACACTTTGAGGTTAAAAAAAATGCAAAAAGTCTCGTGCGAAGGCGAGAAACTGCTTTGTATAGAGGTGCTGGGTTTTCTTGGGAGTCCATGGATATGGGTTTTATTAGATATTCGAGACACTGCATCGGGAACGGTCGTCGACGTACAAAGCTTATTCGTCCCAGCCTGGTGCGATCTGGCTCGATGCCATGAAAAAATCCACCAACGCTATGGCTCTGCTCTCTCGCGATCATAATAGGAACTTTAACCGGTGGTGGCAATGACTATGGTGTAAGTGCAGAGTGAGAGAGAAAGAAAGGAACATTTGATCGAAAAATATAAGGGAAAAGAGTCAGTCGACCTCTCTCGGTGTTCACATACGTCAACTTGAAATGGACGACAATGCGCATAAATCGAACCATGCCGATGAGAACTTCCTCTCCATATATTCCGTAACACTAGATATTTATCAGATTTATTTCTCATCCTTTTATTTCGTGTGATGGAACTTGAACTTACGACAATCGATATTACAATGTGCTGCCCAATAGCCACGAGCTTTATATTTCATACAACGAAAATTAGATCCAAAAAACCATATGGATGCCGATATCCAAAAGATAACAATGGTTAAAGCGGACTGGTTATGCATTTGAGATTTAAAAAAAAAAGTATTTATTGGAGAAATATTACAGCTGCTTGTTCTTAAGGTAATTTGGTTCGTAGGTTAACTCTCTGATTAGTTATTGAAAATTTGAACGTTATATATAGGAATGAGAAAATGTATAAACTTTTAGCAAAAATGTCTAATATAGAGTTTCAAGTTGTTTGAGAAATAACCAATTTTTCCATGTCTAAAACACAGAGCTGTACTTTATATCGTTGTATCTCTGAAACCAAGTGGTCCAAATTTTTTACTTTTTAAGGCAAACGTCGTCATGTGTTCCTTCGTAATTGAGGAGATACGGAAAAATATCAGTAGCAAAGTGTTTCAGAGTTATTTCGTGAATTGTGAATTTTTTATACTGCTTCTCGTAGGAACGTTTATAAAACTGTGGAATATTTGATTGCTAACATCATAAGCATGAGACGGTAAATCTTTTTGAAATTTTATATGTAGTTTCTTAATATTGCGCTGAATGTGTTCTCTGAATTTGCAAGAAATTGGTAGAAAAACGCTTTGACGAGACACTTTAAATCGTGAAGGATGCTCGAGGGTTTTTAAATGTTTTTTCTAAAAAATCAAGCAGAGATAATTGATAATGTAGTATCTTGAAAGTTCTTCAAATCAACAATTTAACCATTTACGAACAATCAACGAACAATATACAATTGATTGCTACAAATAATCTCATCCGAATCAATGGTTTCAATGAATTTTTAAAGAATTTACTTTTAGGGTTTTATTAAATGATGATATTAGTGAAGAGATTTTTTTCATGGGATAATTAAAGCTGTCGAAGTAAGGTCTAATAATGAGGTAGAAATTGGTCGTAGAATTGGGTGTTCACTTTTGCTCGGAACAGATCGTGGTTGTTGAGGACGAGCACGTGTTAGAATTAAGGCGTCGTCTCGATGCTTCCAGAGTTGACGTTGCAAAAAGCTCACACCCTGATCTTCCAGCTGTCGGGGCGGTAAAAACAAAGGGACCAGAGGAAGTAGGAAGAGAGAAAGAGAAGGAATGAGAGAGAGAGCGACAAGTCCCGTACAGAGAATAGAAACGGTTGGAGAGTTACAACCGCTTAGCCCTGTCGTAAAAACGTCTCACGAGTTTCACCGAAGAATTGGCGTGTCTCTTCAATTCCTCTCTTCTGTTCTCACTGTCTCTCTGTTTCTCTGACTTTATTCCATCTTCGCAACGCGTATCTAGCCTCCTTGGGTAGTTCCACTTCCTGGTATTTCAATCCCGAAACGGGCTGGTCCTGCAATTCGAGTCTCATCTTCGACCAATTCTTTTGACCCACCGTTTATCGAGCTTCTTTATATCCTATCTTCGTTTTTGTTGCGAACCATTTGGACCATCAGCATCAGCACATATACAGCTCAAGATAGCACAAGAGTCTTTATCCGACTGCCAGGACTAGCCGGACCTAGATACGGCGATATTTTTATTGGTCGATTTCGATAAATTGGTTTTGAGCTATGTAAGAGGATCTCGTTCGTGAATATCAGAAAATATCTTCCATAACTTTTACAGGCTTGCATATTTGCATGTTTACAAAGCTTTGCAAATATTCATGTAAACATCGGGATGCCGGTGCTCAACATAGTTGCAAAAATGCTGCATATGTTGCTGTTCCAAGTCCATGATATGAGACGAGAGAACATATCGACAAGATTTATTTACCATTTATATGTAACATAGAATATTATAAGAAAGGAAAAAGTAATAAATATCAATTTATTCCATCAAGAATAGAAGACTTTTCTACTAGTAAGCGCAACGCTACGATCAATTCAACATTTTTAACAATAAAATCGAAAACATGAATGATATTGACATTCCGTAAAAAAATGTACTATCGGTAACCATCAATGGAACAAATAAATATTATATATGTCCTGCAGTTTCTACCGTTCACAAAGAGCTCTTGAACAAAACGTATACGGATAAACAGAATATTTACCAATGATAGACAAAATCAAATATATGCTTTTGGGTTCCTGGAAAATGAATGGAAATTATCTACCACGGTCCAGAATTGAGTGGAGATGCATAACAGTCGCTATAATTCAATGCATTACGTATATATACACAGCAAATGAACGTTTTCGAGTGGAATATTTATCGGTATATGAGAAATACATTTTGATGGGATCCTACCCACATTTATGTACATATGAAAAATCATACGTCATAGACGGACTGACCTGACGGGAAGAGGAAGGGAGATAAAAAAAGAGAGAAGAAGTAACTTGTTTGGCATGACCCTGAAAAAATTGTATCGAAAACAGGAGTGCATATCCGGTACACGGACGTAGTGAGGCAAAAAATAACAGGATGGAAACGTTTGCTATTTTTATCTTGTGCAGAAGATAAAATGATAATACAGCGATGCTTTTTAGTGTAGAAACATAGAGAGGAAAAGAGAGAAAGCCAGAGAGAGAGAGGGAGTCAAGAGAGAATAATAGAAGGGGTCGAAGCCCTAACAAAACAGAAGAGGAGGTAGCAACGATGTGTACAATAATTCATATATGTGTATGACAAACATACAGTGTAGTTCCATATATGCACACATGTATATATTCATGTTTATGTGCGCGGGCGGGTTTGCTGACGCACCGTTTGCACTTGCCTTTGACGAATTTAACAAGTCGAAGTTCGCGCCAGTAAGCCCACAAGAGAGATCCAAAATGCAACATATACGTACCGTTAACTTTTCAACCGTGTAGTTTGCGTCTGTCATGAGTATCATACACGTTAACTCGTTTACCTCGTGACTGTCCAGCCCGTAACCAAAAACGCAGTTTCTTCCTCTCCTTCAATCCCCTCCTTCTCATCCCCCTTTTTCGTCGATTCCGTTACAACTATTTTACCCAACCACCACGCATTAGCTTCTCTCTCTGTTGGTTCCTGTATTTGTGTCAATCGAGAAGCTGGTCCGGATTAATTTAATGGTCAATTTATAACGACATGTCAATATGTATCCAACAAGATTTTCTCATGATTTGATGGATCGTTAGTTTCACATTGTTATATTGATATATGATTCAAATAAAAGATCAGATTATTTAACTCAAAGCTCATAAAAAACGCATTCTTGGGAATTTAATTTTCATTTGAAATTCGAAATGATTGAGCTGATCGAATAAAATCAACTCAGAAATGTTTCTGTAATATTATATTTGGATACAATTTAAATCAACATGGGATCATTACCAATGAACTGCCCACCAATATATGTACATATTTGATAATGATATTTGAATCAAATTAATCACGTTCTAAAAAAATGATCCATTATAAACATTTTTGGTTTTTCTAGATTAGTGGAATTATGAATTAAAAAGTACTTTTGAATATTAAATCCAAATGATTAGAATCAAATGTATTAGAATCAAATATATATATAATTCGTATTAGGGATGGTCGAGAGTTAAATTCAATGATAAATTTCTCCATGTATGATTCTCAAACGCGCGTATTCAGAGTCTGGCAAGCTCACATCAGCCTCTCGTCAAGCATCACGCACTTCGTCCCAAGTGAATATAGCAACGTTGGGCTTCTCTTGCCCGAGCAAACTCGGAAACGTTGTGTCAGCATTATATGATCGTATATATGAACGGAAGACCGTGCCGGTAAACCTTGGTTTCTCTGTGAATCAGCGGGAATTCACCAAGTGGATTTTGAAGATTTGACAAACCATGTATGCGTCCTGTGGTACGTTCAACACTGTCACTATGAGCAACGTATATTAGGTTCGTTCTATATGTTGCGCTTTTCACTCTTCCGGTGAGCAATCTTAGTCGTGTGTATGATTTTAAATGACATCTAATGTGATAATGATCATTCGTCGTGCAACATTAATATCAATTATCTACGAGATCTGAAGATGTAATTAGGAGTCGCGATGGCGTATTGACTCGACGACTAATTAATGAGCATCTTTATATTTCGTTTGATTAACAGGTCGAATGAGAAACATAGAAAGAATAGAAACCAGTGTTTTGTTTTTCATTTGGAAAAGTTCAGTGCTTAGTTTTTTTTTTTTAAGATCTAATTGAATTGAAAAAAGAGTTAATTGAGCAGTGAACGAACGTGGAGCAGTGAATGGACGACATTTGTTTTATGTTAAAAATTCTATTGAATAAACGTACACAATAGCACAAAATTATTAACTACTTCATTAAGTAAGTTCCAGCCTCGTTTCTTTTTTCAATAACCATCAGCTCTCAATCACGGTTTCGAACGAGTAGCAAGGAAACAATAATAGAACAAACATTCGATTGTATAAATTTGGATTAGAACGGCAATAACGTATATTCATTTAGTAATTAAAACGATAACTCGCGAACCACGTCAACTTGATATCATTTGAATGTTGATCAATTGAGCAGACGGTTGGCAAATATTTTTTCACCACACCTTCACGGAAAGCCGAACTTTCCGTTTTGTGCAAGTAAAACTTTCCTCGGAAGTGTGATAAAAAATAGTATACGCTACACAAGAGTAAACAAAAACTATCCGAAATCGTGGGCTTACCACTCTCGCCTTCGGCTCGGGCTATAATTTTGCCGGCGGTTTGCGATGGTCCACTTTCTCTCCCGAGTGGCATAATATACTATTCGATGTCAATGGATATGTATATTTATATGTCTACCCATGTGTCCAAATACCAGCAGGGTCTGCAGCTAGCTTCATTCTCACGGGATTAGTATCAATACCAAAAAGGATCATCGTATTCGACATAATACCCGCATACCGCGAGGGTTTCAGTTAAAAAATTTGACATCTTCATCTGTAAAAGCCGACAGTTATAAAAGACAGGGTTCTATACAATATCTTTATACATAAATCGATGTACACGTAGATCGCCTTATCTCGCGAACGAAAAAATGAATAAAATAAAAATCGAGCAACAAGCTCGTTCATAAACCTCTGTTCCCGATTGTTATGTCCTTCAAAGGGGGCAATCCCAAATCGGAACTAAGCACAAAGGGCTCCTAACAAAAGAAATGAAGGGAGATAGGATCACGTGGCTGATCCAACGAGAATGAAAGAAAAAAATGTCTGCGTGTATGTAATTGATCGTAGCGTTTTGACTACGAGATGTTTTATCTGAAAATCACCCGTCAACGTAACCTCGTTGTCCTTTTCGACGAACTAAGTAGCACCGCGGGAGGCTGCTTCTTTTTTTTATATTCGACAGGTACACACGCCTCGAATCTCTCGCAGGTTAACTACCTAAGTTTCAACTATGCTAATCGGCATGTATGTTTGTTCAATAGTTCTTGAATGTTTGAGAATTCCTCGAAACTCTCGTCAACGTAATTACTGGAGAGAAGTTCTAGTAGTAAAGACATCTTGATGTATGACTTTTTAAATTCATTACTTGATTGTTTTAGTGCACGATAATTATTCATATAAGGAGTGTACCACGAATCATGGTTTTTTCTAAGCTTCGAAATCTATTTCGTTAAAATGATATTCAAACGGTAATTTCTTTAATATGCGCAATATTTTTGGAGTTATTTAGATAATAATCGATATATTATTTAGAAATAAAACATAGTTTCGAAAACAAGATTATGAGAGTGTGATAGAGTGCGAAAATTCCAACGAAGAATGTATAATTTGTGACGATTTAACTTTTGTCGGGAATCAATCCAACTAGCGTATGCAACCAGTTCCCACGATAATTAGACAACTCGAGAGTGTATCACGAAATTTCCGATGTTTCACCACATGCCACGCGAATCAACCACAGGAGGAGATTGCTGGTGAACGATCTTGGTTTCCGAATATACATCAGTAGGATCTTCTGCAGTAAAATGTCCATTCCAATAAATGTCAATGTGGTGAAGTTATTTGTCAAAAATAAAATACTGTCTGTAAAAGTTTTGCAAGACTACGGTAGTCAAACATAGCAATAAAATTGACGGTAATTAAAGGGAAAACAAGTGAACAAAATAAAAGCACACAGGGCATAAAGAAAAAAGAATTGATGGACTTTTTTCAATTGAGATAAAGAAAGAAAAATTGAGTAAAGTGGAAAAAAAAATGGGTTTCCGAAAGTCTACGGTGGTATTTAGTGGGCCGAAGGGAAAAGTATTAGCAGGATTGAGAAAGAAAGCGTTCAATAAAGGGTGCTACGTTGATTCCGTCGAATTGGTAAATGATGTGCAGCTACAAATGCAACAAACCAGTAAAGTTTCCGCTCTTTTTTCTTTATCTCTATTCGTCTCTTTCTTTGCCCAAAGGCACGTATACGCACAGGATTTTATATCCGTTTGAACAGAAATAAGCAGAAACGTTTCGGGGATCTCTCGTTCGTTTGATTTTTATCTCCCACGTGCCAGTCAAGCATCGCTTTCGGGAGGACGAGATATCCAGCGTGGATTAGAACGAACTACCACCGTTTTCAACTATAGAACATATACATAAATGTCCATGTACATGTACATATATATAAATATATATAAATACGCACAAATGAGTAGATATACGTTCATGTATCTATTCACTATGTACATAGAGTAGGAGGAGCTTCAAATTTGGTTCGTTGCGCTAATATCATTAACGAAATTCGTTAACGACGATGCTCGTGCAACATTCTATATATACCGAAAGCCCATGTACCGTAATAGCTGTTCGACGTTCTCGGTTCACGATTTTCCAGAAAGATTCACCAGCAGAGATTGCATCGATCCGTGCGTAGATACATGTATATACTTTTCACGATTTTATTTATCCACCCTCACTACATACATATATATCTATGTATACACGTACAAAATCATTCCTCTATAAATATGTATATACACAATATACATATAAACAGTGAAAAAGGTTTTTAAAAACTTTTTCCCGTTATACTCGAAGCTGATACAAGTTGAACGTACATTATGCTAAAGACCCGTGGATTTCCTATAATTACAGTGGAGTTTCGCGAGGAAATAATTGAACAACAACTTCTTCGACGTTTACGTTATACGTTTGATGTATATACGTATAGGGATATTAGAGAGTGGTAACGACAATACAACGGCTATATAGCTATGAAAGCACCGCTCGCCAATCACGATTACATTCGATCGAGTCACGCGAGAAATGAGTGAGACCGACCGAATTACTTTGCGAATGAATAAGAGAAGGATAAAGAGAACGACGAATAAATCGTGCACTAAAGCGAGAGGAGAGGTTTGTACAAAATTGATGATCCTCCGTGATATATAAATATATACATGTATGGCACACGGATTTTATATTATGTGGATAAAAAATAAACGCATACGTTCTAGTTTGTGCGAGAAAAGGTCAATATTTCGTGGTTTATTGAGTTCACTATATTTATACGAGCTTTTCTACACTAAACAAACCATCTTTTCAACACAATCAACTCAATCTTTCTGCGGTTAAAAATGATTCCATGGGGCTATTCGTGTTTTGACCGGGACTGTGAGTCTCGTAGCGGACAAACGAGAGAACGTCTGCAGTTTTGATATGTTATATGACAGTTTATCAGCTTTCTCAGTAACAAAAGTTTTGTCAGTAATTAATATTTACTTGCCATAACCAAGAAACACGTCTAACTGAAAAGGTTGCCATATGAAAAACGTCGGTTGGAAAACGGCACTGCGTTCTGGGCTGTCACATCGTTTTATGCTGCAAATTCATTTTTATTTTAAATTGAATTAAATTTCAAAAAATTCTGTACAAAAACGTTTTGTCGAAACTACTACCTTGAGTAATGCTCACGATCAGTGAAAAACTTTCCACGCATACACGAAAACGGTCAAATGAATTATAGAGACTTAACTTTGGGTTATTGAACAATTAATTATTCTCTCTCCGTAAGGCAACGTATCAAAAAAGTGGCAAATGTTTCCAAATTTTTCCCCCTGGCGGTACCACAAGAAGAATTCCACTCGAACCCTGGATCAGAAGACTTAATTTTTACTCAAATACTGAAGAAATTTACGACAATATTTGGCAGAATCGTCGTACACAAAATGAACATTCTCTTACACTCAAATATTGAAGTTATATTTTTAACTTAATCTTATTTAACGATGATCAAGTGAGTCAATTGTAGTTGGTATATATATTTATTAATTCTAATTCGGATGTAGAGGTATAACTAACATGGAAGGTCTCGTACATGTACTCGAATTTGCATATAATTATGCGTATCTGTTCGTAACGGTGAGATTTTCACTGACTCTCGCGGTCTCTTGATTTCGTAACGAATTGCCGAGATCTACCGAGCAAAAGAGTAAAATTGATGTGCGCCATGAACACACAATTTATCGTCGTTATACATACATATATTTGTATATATAATAAAAGCGTATGTATATGCATGATTTGAACAATGCTTTTTATATGAGAAGCTAAAAAGGAGATATATAGACTGGCCAGAAAACGAGTGACTATTCTTCCTATGTTTATATTGTATTAATTACCTGTAATTCACTATTTTTATCATGTGAATAGCGGGACAAAATAAGTAGACAAACGTGTACAAAAAGAGAGTAATTTAAATGTCATTTTGTCACTGCAAGTATATGACGTTTTGCCATGCGACGTTTATTTGGTATTTCGTTAGTGCGGACGTGAATATGAAGCACAGATCGTCATTTTATTCATGAATGCACCGATCATTCATTGATGGTAGAACAGTAGAAAAATTCACAAAATTAGATATTTTTCCCGAAAGTTTAAACTGTTTTACAATCCTATGAAATATGACAACTTGAGTTATTAGATTATAGAAGTTTTCGAGAAATAATTAGAGAGTTAACTTCGAACGTGACTGCAGCGAGGCTACAAACTTAATTGCCCCTGCTTTATTGTGTCAACGATTAAATTCTTACTTCATCACCTTCACAACTGTCATCAATGACGAAAGCGTAGAATTAATTAACATCAACTTATCATAATCGACGGGTCTAGTGCACCCCATGTTTGTTTTAAGAGAAAATGATTTAGTAGGAGATACCAACTCGTGACACTATATGGAATTATCTGTTGTCACCTTTTCTTTAACAGCCACGATCCATACATTGAATGTTTATCCTTTTATGAATTTTCTACCCTCTTTTGCCATGGCCGCGGGTGACTAACCCTTGAAGGTTAAACCATGTCTGTTCGTAATATCGGTTTATGTACGTGTGCTGCAGACGTGGCCAACACTCGATGCGTCAGTTATATATTGTGCATAAACATATATTTACATAAATTATATTCAAACGAGGCTTTCCAGGTCAAAATAACAGACCGGGATAAACCTCACAAAAAAATAAATGTCTAAGTGATTCTTAAAATAATTGTGTTGATATCCTTAATCAAAAGGGTCGATGAAGAAGTGACAAAATATTTATGAACTGCTCAAATTAACAATTTAAACAAACGTCGACACGACGAAACCAATTATCATTTTAAATCTTACTTATTCATCCACTTGATACGATCAATTTTTCTTTCTATTCCCATTTATTTATACACTTTTAATGATCCTCGAATTCACGATTTTTCACACTTCTTAAGCACGGAAAATTTGGGTTTCAGAAATGGAGTGTCTTTTGTGATGATTTCAGCGATATTTCGCCTAATCAATTCGTTGCCTTTTCCATTATTTTGCTTCCGCGATAAGATCGTCCAGATTTACATTTTAGAATGTTTTGACGAAACCATCGCTTTATACTTTATATTTTTATTGTTTGTTTTTATAGTTCGATCATGGTTGGTTAAAATTTGATTTCGGGACCATCATAAGTATTAATAAATTGTTAGGTTTTTATTCCTCACCATATTTGTAATTATTAAGCTCGTGTATTTATAATTACCATGCACACTCCATGAAAAAAAAAAATTAACGAGAAACGAACAAGGACGTCCATATGGGTTTACATATATGGCATGTTCTCTGCGCATAACAGCGACACCTGCAATTCAGTCTCGACATATTTATCCACCTACTCCCTCTCTATAGAAGCTTTTACGGAACGTAAAAAAGTTATAGCCGAGCATTTACGAAACGCAAATTACACACCGGGGAATTGTTCACGGTGAGAAAAGCTACAATAAATTATCCACCCTGCACACCATTCGAGTTTTATTTATTTATTAATTCTCCTTTTTTTCATCCTCACTAACTGTACCAACGATGTGAATAGAATTATAACAGGCGTGACGCAAGATTGTTGAACGACTCTATTAAAGAGGAACTCTGTATTTTTTTTACGTCGTTTTATAACAACACTTGACACTTGTTCGAAAATCCAAATTTCTATCGATCCTCATCCAAAATCTCGGTTTTTTCAGTCGTAAAGAATTATCGAGCCAGACATTTTACAATATTTCTAGAAGTTTATTCAAAATCAAATACTTGTCGAAGGCCTAGAATAATAAAATAATCAAATCAATAAAGTCATTTCTACTTTTTCGAATATTATAGTTGATTGACCTTCAAATCGCTCATTAATAAAAAGCTATGATTGTCATCACTATAAATTATAAATATTCAGATATGAGGCATTAGCTCTCTGCAACGTTATTTTTTATTTTTTTTATTTTTATTCTTTCTGTGTATACCTTTGTGGGTTCGAACGAGCTTATCCCATCAGTTTAACGCCTCTTTTCCCAACATCCCTTATTTCCATGTTGCTTTGAGACCCCCAAGAGTGTTGCCCTGAGACACTCTTCCTTAATGCACTTTTGTATTGCAATGGCACGAGGGCCAGGGGAAACTTCGTTGAGAAAACCTGGCTGATAGGGACAGCTATTTTTTCGCAGAATTTCAATTGATTCGGGACCTTCAGGAAATCGGAAAAACTGCCTCCCACTCAGCCATTAATAAGCAATACTGTGCATGGCTAAACGGTCACCCAACTGAGTTTACTCTCGCCCGAGGCTGATCAAACTGCAGATGAAGTGTTGCTTCAATTGTAATTCACAAGATTTTATATGAGAATTGAGGGAAAATGAAAATATTCTGTAATTCATTAAGGTGTATAGACCGAAAAGATTTAAAGTGAAAAATACTGTTACAGTGTAAAAAAAATAAAATTTATTGTTTTTTTTTTATTGTGACGAAAATTTTCTTTCTGCCCACCCATAATTTGCCAACATTCAAGGTCGTTTGCTGTTTATAATTCTGTGACAGTATTTTTAGTTAAGTTCTAATATAATCTCTGTCCAGTAATTTGTTAATACGTATAATTCTTTTTCTATGGGACTGGAGTGAAAATTGAATTGGATTACAATGATGATGTTGACGGAGTGTAGATTGATTAAAAATTGGGTATGAGATTGAACCAACAATGCTCCTGTACTGTCCAGGGTCTGATTACATTATTTATGTCGTTTACTCCGTATCGAACGTTGGTGCACGTGTTTCTACTTACCTATCGGTGTGATACGTGTATATAAAATATTCGTTTGATATTTGTCAAGTTACGGGGAATTGACTGGTGCGTGTGGCTCTCTTAATGAGCTACGAACGAACAGCCGGTCCGTGAGTCACGCCAAATGGATTTTCTGCTGTTCTTACGTGTCACCGTATATATGAGACACTCACCCTAACCCCCATCCAATGATACACCAGTCCTTGGGGTATTGCAACCCCTCTTTATCGTAGAAAGATCACAATGCGATTGGCAGGGTATGCATGTCACGAAAAATTCATTACTCGAGAATGGCAAATTTCTTGTCTCGTTAATTTAACAAAAAATTACGAGCTTTTGCTCGCGACGTTGACTCAGACTTGAAAAATTAACTTCTCATTTCATTCTGTAACACAACTTGGCACTATTTTTATGAATTGAATAAGTTACTTATGAATAAACCTTACAAAATTTGACAGAACTCCTTCCCTCATGATCGTAACAATATTTATACAATCCACGAATAAATAACGACACGGAAATGGAATACACGAATGTCCTACTTTCCAAGTAACAAATTCTTCTTTGCTATTAATTTGAAAGAAGTCTTTTGCAGATATCGCCCTAAAGGTGTTGGTGAATTGTTGCAAGAAGCAAAAATGAAATGTGAAAAATGAATAATGAAAAAATATGCGATAAAGTGCAGTGTTGCTGACAACGAGTCCCACAATGTTTCGGATTATCCACACGAGTGTGGCTGTAAAAAAACGAAGATGAAAGGGCGAACAGAATAGGAAGGAGAGAAAAAAAAACAGCAAAGAATAAAATAAAACAGAGACTGACGCGTTGGTGCTTATAAAACGACAATGTTAGCACCGATTACAAATTTTATGAACTCACCCTCTTTGTCGCTCTGTGATCTCCGACGTCAGACACGGATTAAAGCACGCCTAAACCACCGGTTACGTACAGAATACGTTAGAGCCTCAGTCACGATGAAATTGAATTTTCTGTGGGGACATACTCCATGGCCGTGCAAAGAATACGAAATATATATATAGAGAATAATGTATATGTAAATGTTGGGTACTTGGTAGCACGGCGAACGAGAGCCTCGTATTCAAGGGATTTATCGTTTCTCTATTCTTTTTTTTTATATCATTCCCTTTTTATACATTCAAACTGTATTTGCATTGTAGAAGTGAGGTTTTTACTTCGAATGGATCGAGACAAGTAATGGTTTACACTATATATTCAATGTGTTGGTATATATACATTACATGAAATATATTTTACCGGATTCCGAACGATTAAAACCTTTCACCCTGAAGATTATGCAACTTTTTGCCTATTTTTCATCATTTATCACAGATTCACATAATTCGTTCATCAATTTTTTGAATCAGTATTTTTCAAGGTAGACTAAGAGAAAAAACTTCGATTATTTTTTACTCCTTATATAATTAAATTTTTCAAAAAATATAGACCTTTGCCGAATGGAGAAAAATATGAATACAAAATAGTGACGATTTAAAACTCTAACATGTAATATGTGACATGTAGTCAAAAATGTGGTATGACGCCAAGTATTAAAAATTTTATAACGACAGCAAGCTCCAAATAAATATCTCAGGTATAATTTTTCAGTACCATGAAACAAAGCTCTGAACAAAAATGTCAACTGGAAAAACAGTCATTAACTTATCACGTTATTCGACGATTAAAAACATCGTTTGATCGTACGTTCCGAAAAATATGAAAGAAACAATAATCTCATTTTTTTTTGTGAGTGTGTCTAGTAACTGTTGTTCCACTCTAGAGTTTTTAACCTTTCGATGCATGTCCCTTGGGATCTTCTCGTATTATGTGTTGCGAATTTTCATCGATCTGCACATAGACGCGAACTTTCACATGGATTTCTCTAAATATTCAATGCGAGCGATGCGATAGAAACTGTTGCGGGATAAAGTTTTGGAATGACCGCGGGGAATTTGCGGTAGTAGTCTGCAATTCTCGCTTATTCCTTATAGACTTTCGCATTTATACATATTGCCATGGAGGTGAATACTTGGTAACAAAACGCTTTGACCATTACGCTCAATCGTAACGCATTAGATTGAGTTTCATTATTTTTCGGAGCAGGTGCACAAACTAAAATAATAATCGAAATCAAACTATTTTTACTTTCTTTAATCGAGTTTTTTTTTGTATTTCTGATTTGTTGGTTACAAACATGAACAGTTCCATTTGTTTTGTAAATAAAACACTCGCCAGCAATGGTTGCAGGGTTGGTGTCTGATTCCCGGCTGTCTTCCAAGTTCAGCAGTTTTAGGGGAGGTCAATATTTGGTTCGATGATCGCTTATCTATAAATTCGTTAGGTCTCACGTCCATCTCTAGCACTACAGGGTCAAGATGATGTTAAAATAGCATTGAACTTACTTTAGCGTTACTGATTTACTCTCAATTTGAGACTCAATAAAAATATAGCTGTCTATATCAGCCAAGGTTTCGAGATTTTCCTTTGGCCCTCATGCAAATGCGATACATAAATACATTAGTAAAGAGTGCGTGGCTGTCGACGACAATTAGAAGAAGAAAAAAATGTATTACAAGTTCAAATATTCTAGTGTTTCGTGACTTAGTCTACAATGGTTTTTTTATAACAAAGCAATCGAACTACGGAATCTTGGTCAAAAAAGGCTTTCACTGCTGTGAACCTACGAACCATTGGTAACAACTGTACCTTATATGTGTATATAGACGACGAATAGTGACCGAAAAGTGTTCATACCTCGACCGCAAAATGCCATACACGGTTGAAGCAGAGGGCTATAGAACCAGATGACATGAGGAGAGTTGCTCGTTTTCTGATGTTTCGTACGGTACCTCGACGATCGAAAGAGACCTTTTCGAATATGCTAGTGTCTACGTGTACATGGTAAGGCAATGGTACACACGAAAGGGTAAAGACACGTTCGAGATTCCCCTCTCAACTTCTCTCTCTCTCCCTTTCCCTAGATGTCTATCCTTTGGACGACGTTGCAACAAGGACCAACGAAGTGGCCGGGTGCGGCGATGGCCGGTTTGTTTGGTCCCTTGGAGCAGCGCCAAATAGGAATTGGCTATTGACCAAACCAATGGTACCTGAATTACCGCTGGTGCACAGCGTGTGTCGAGGCACTACGAGAAGGTCTCGCGACCTCTGATGCTGGACTCCGAGTGCACTATGCTTTTCCCCCACTTCGTATTTATACTCACAGGCGTATATGCGCCTGTTCAACATTTCTCCCACCCTTTCATTCGCTGCAGCAAAGGAAAGAGGTCTTGTAGCATTCGATGCTGTCGTCGAACAGTTTATAAGCTTTGTGTGTATGTTTTTGTCTGTGTGTGAGTATGTGTCTATACATAAAGACATTTATTTATAAATGGAAGTATATGGATATATAGGTGTACATAAGAGTATAACGTTTATACAGTGTTTCGAAGTGCTCCACGCTTGTTACGCGTCGTGTATTCGATTATCTACGTCGTGGTTTATTACAAGGTTACCTGTACATAGTTTTACTTCTCTGTGTCACGTCCTTGCTTCTGTTATAGTTCACGTTATTTTCCACCTCAACCTGCAAACCCGCTCAGCTACGGTCTCGTTTTCACTGCACTTTATATATCTATACATGTGTTTATCTGTGTACGTTTCTTAGAATACAATTTAATCTTAAGTGTTCAACATCTTCAACTGTTAACATGTCACCGTATCTTCCAGCGACTCTTTAAGTGCTTTCTTCGTGGCTGTGGTCTCGTTTTTTTCTACCGATTTATTTCACTACTTATCTCACAACGGTAAACACTCAACTTTTGCAATGAACTTTTTTCCAATTGATATCCTCGGAAAGGGAATAAAATTAATCGAACCTCTGGATAGTTAACCAAAATTCTGTTATTCATTATTTATCAGGTTTTCACATTTTTCATATTCATGCAAATAATCGATATTTTAAATTACAGAATAAAATATCCAACTGACCAGCGTCAGCTTTGCTGCAGAAATAATTCGCGAAATCGATTCTTCTCTCGATACTCGATGAAGAGACTTTTTTTTGTTACTCCGCCCATTTGAAATATTGATGCAAAACTCCGACGTCCGTTTCTGCTCGAGCGTCAACTTCGAATACGTAAATTTTCCATTTCGTCTGAGAGACTGTTGGTTTTTTCAATATTTCACGTATCAGTAAGCACAAACGGGCTTCTATATATTTGTGTGTATATATATATATATATATTCATATCAGTTTTCAAAGAGAAAGAAGAATAGAACGAACGAAAAAAGAGCGAGAGCTTCAACTTGTTGAACTCACACGGTTGCTTCAAGGTGTGCAATTCCAAGAGTCATTCGTATATGGAAAACGAATATATGCATATACACATGGGGTTTTCAGCGTGAAGCAAAAACAATTTGGAACAAACATTTTGAAGAATATTTTTTTGCTCTCAAACGATAAAAAATAAATATCTATATATATATATATATCAAAACTGGTGATTCAGTGAGAATTCTAATGATGTTGGAAGAGAAAACAGAGTATGAAGATCGAATCGGCTTGAATGTTGTTTCAGAGTTTCTCTCTTCACGTTGAACACCCCATGGACTTGCTGGAGGGTAAGAGAAAAAGCAGAGCAAAAGAGAACTCCACTGTCCGTTCAATCGCTGGATACTGCCTGGGCTTCGACGTTATGGGACTTTCGAGTGGATTTATTTCCAGCGTCATGTCTTACCTTTTCGCCGGACATCGGTGAGAAGACAATTTCTTCCTTGAACCGTTATTACAGTATATGGAAAAAACTAGATCTCGGGGTGTAGAAGCGAACGAGATTCGAGATTCAAAGACGATTGTGGGAATGGAAGGAAAACGTTATTTCTAGCCCAATTATTTAAGTAACAAAAAATAATGAATAATAATACTTCAACAAAACAAAAATGAATCCTATTGATTTCAGTCATCTTCGTGGTCCAACTAATATTCAAAAAAACGTTTAGTTTTTATACTCTTTTTGTACCTGCTTCAACAAATCTTTTACTAAAAACCAGTTCATGCGCACAAAAAAATCCGTTTTTACATTTAATGATCAACTCTAAATGTGCGTCAGGAATTAAAAATACTATTAAAATACTTTCCACAAAATCCATTGTTTCATAATTTTTTACTCAGTTACTAAAAAATTATTTTTTTGAAATTCAAAAAATACTCTTTGTCCTACTTAGCAACAACCTAAATTCCGAGAAAAATAAGCCAACACACTCTCGAGAGACAGATGAGGGAAAAAAGACGAAACGAAAAATGGGAGTTGAAGGGTTTCATTTTGAGCTTGAGCGTGCGCGTGTATCTCGCGTGACCCAAACCCGTTAACTATATCGGCGAGAGCCAAAACATAGTCGCACCGTTTCAAAAGAGGCGCCCGCCCTTCGCGACTTCACTTTATTTAGTAAAAAAGATGAAACCGGTGGCGGCGACGATGGTGTTGTTTCTTTCTCCTGGTTTTTTTTTATATGTAGAACACACGATGTTTTTCAGACCATAAGCGTATTTCACCTCGTTAAAATTTTACGAGCCAAGACTTTGCCGACATTGCTGAGGCTTTCTATCTATCCCTTATTCTTCTTCTCTCTTTTTTTCTTTCCTAGGCACGAAAGAGCTCCTTTCGACGTCGTGACTTTTCTTCTTTCCTAATATATTATACAAAATACGCAACGTTCGCACGGTCTCGTCGCCTTTTTCATCTTCTTTCTTTCCTTGACGAGCATCTCCTTTTTCTTGGAGCACGCATGCTATTGCCATTTCGCACGGCATGTGACCTATCAATAACTGACAAAAAAACGTTAAATTCGTAAGGTGAAATGTGAGAAACTTGAGACTCAATTTTTCATCTCTTTCTGCGATAATGCTTACGTATGCATATATTTTTGTATATACGTATTACATACTTTTACAACAACAATAAAAATATCCACATTTCGCTTTCGGCCACGTCTATATTGCTCCGAAAAGCATTTCTTCCGATCTCTTGCACTCTCTTGCTAACAGCCTTGTTTTTCATATTCTCCAGCAATATACACAGTCTGTTTACTTTGTATTCTCTTTTGGTAAACACAGAGGATACAACGTGTATTTATATTACGCGGAAGAACTCGCCCCCTTTCTCGTTAATATATGCTCTCAAATTTCATTAGTCCCGTTCGCTCTCTACCTTTGCTAGTATTAAAAACACTTCAATTTTCTCTTATTTATCTCTCCTCATTGGAAATGGACTACAGTTATACATGGAGCGAGGAAATCTTCTCGTGAAAACCTCAGTTATGCGATTACACTTTGAGTTTATTTTTAAATTGTTTTTCTCCTTAATTTTATTTTATATCGTGTTTACTGTTTCTCTAGATCTTCGCAACGACTCCGTGAAGTCAGGGTAGTAATTTCGCCAAAGCCTTTTTCTACAGAATTTTTCAAACATTTTGAAGACCCATTAAGGACACGATTATGATATCACGTGTGAAAATTCCAGAGGATCCATTAACCCGTTTTCGAATTGTGGCCATTAAAGATTTTGTACAATTTTACACACGTTCTTATGGGGTGCAGTCGAAAGAATTGACATTTCATGGAATAACCCTAAAACTTTTGCACTGATTTTTTTCTCAATTACATAGAAACAAATGACAAAATTTGTTTAAAAAAATGAAGGATTCTCAGCGTTTAGTTTCGGAGATACAGCGATATAAAGTATAGGCTCTGTGTTACGATGTGGAAAATTTCGATATTTCTAAATCTGCAAACTTCAGTCTAGACATTTTTTCCGAAAGTTAATATATTTTCACATTTTTATGAGATATAAAAACTAAAATTATTACATTATTTCCCTATTTAAACATTGAATTAAGTATTGAACGCGACTGTGGTTAGACTGCAACATTGACGAAAGTGACGTTTGAAAAATACTTTGAAAAATATGTTGTATATCGAATATATGTTTACGAAAAATCTTTTTTTAATTGGATTTTCCAATTAGAATGAGAATCGCTTACAAATTACTGGAATAATTCATTTTCGTAAGAAAATTGACGATAATAATCGAAATTCCGATCACTTAATAATCGCGAAAGAATCTTGGTAATTTGAGAAAGTCACCTGGCACTCGAGGATCTCTCTCATATATGCTCGCGTTTCCACTCAGACCGGATGTCCTATAGGGTATGAAGTACCTATCGGATGGGCTCGCGAGCCCATGTCTGTTTTCTTGTCTTTCTCTTTTTTCTTCTCGTCACTCGAGCTTTCTCTCTCTCTCTCTCTCTCTCTCATTCTTTCCGGCGAAAGACTCTCGAGGAATGAGAGAACCGATAAAAAACGACAGGGAGTAATAGTACACTATCTTGGGTGAGCCGATGGCTGTTCTTTTCTGCAGTCTATACAATACGTACGTGTGCGAGTCTCGAGCTGTTCATCTTTTGTATTATACACTCTTGTTCATTCTTCCTTTGCCACTCATCGCTCGTATTTTTCTTTCTTCATAGCTGAGACATCGAGTGACTCCCGCATCGTGTTATAATAACCCTCATGTCCTTCTTAAAAGGCTCAGTTTACGATTGATTAACAATGGATTCCGTACAAAATTGTGCCGTCGTGAAAATAAATACTGTTTAGCAAATTTCAAGAGAATATTACAATAATTTGCAGTTGAAATTAAAGAAATTACTTTTTCATTGATAGGACGAATTCGAAGTTAAGGTGAAACAAGATAAACATTTTCCAACGAATAATTTCATTTGGAATTTATTTCTTGAAGAAAATGAATTATTTATCAATGTGAACCTCGACCTAATTAGAGGGTTGCAGTCGACATCTTCATTATTTAATATTTACCATTGAACGCTCATTCATTAAATGATTTTTACTTCTTCCAAGTAACACTTTTTTTCAGCGAAAATGAAGACATTGTTTTAAAAATGGATAGTTTTTTGTGAACAAATGATCTAGGCAAGAGGCGTACATTTGGTCCACATAAAAATGGACTGGGTCGAAAAAGTCAGGGTTGAGAAAAGACTCGAGGGCATGAATTAAAAAAAAAATATATAAATATATGAATATTTCGTTTTTTCAACTGACAAGAGTTGTACTTGCATCAATTTTTCATGCTTTAACTGAATAAAAATGTATATTCCAAAGGTCTTTTTCTGTGACGTCTTCGTTGGCTCGTTTGAGACGTCTCTTAGAAAATTTAGGTACCCATACCGTAATTCGTATTTTCTTTTCCCCTTCTCTCTCTCCGTCTCCTTTCTTCTTCAGGGTTTGTAGACATATTTTTTTCCTTTTGCTCTTTCATCAGCTCGTTTTTTTCAAGACTCTGGCCTCGAAAAGCTCTCTTAACCATTCTCGCATATTCTCGAGAGGAAAAGAAAGAGAGGAAAGTGGAATATGAGAGAGAGCGAAAGAAAAAGAATTTCGTTGCCGTTCTCGTTTTCTCTGCCATGCGTATACACCAGTATTGAAAAATTCTCGCCGCTGGTTCACGCTTCTCCGCCTCTTTTTCTCTCCTTTCATCATCCACTGTGCCACCTTATACCTTCTTTAAACACTTTTTTTTTCTCCCGGACAGTCTCACTTCTCTTTCCTTAAATCTAGGCGGTATAAATTATCGATTTACTTCTCAACAACGGTGAATGTTGTTCCGAAGAGTTTTGTCACTATGTTAAATTCTCGTAAATCAATATACACGGTCTCGTTATCGTAAAATACATGTATATACATTAATGCATATATTTATATACATATAATACATAAAAGAAGAATCGTGAATAAAATGGTTGAAAATTTGGCAGTCGCGAGTGTGGAACTGGTAAGCATTCATCATATCACGACGTGTCATGAATAATCGTCGAGTTTACGAAAATTAATAACCCTTTTTTCGGTGAAACCTCCCGTCCGCTACGTAAATTTTTCATGTAATCTGACGTTCTCGTGGAACAAAGTTATAAGCGCGTTCTCATTGGAAAAACTCTGGTTCCACGAGACCAAACCTGTTATATTTTCGTTACTCCGAAAGTTCAACACATTTATGTTAATACATATGTATATATTCCTTTTATTTAATTCTATTAAACAGTGGATTCATCTGCAGGACTTTGCAAGTCATTAGTACGTTTTGTAAAAAAATGACAAGAATTTTTTTCATTAAGCTCCGAACTCTCGTTCTTTTTTTCTGAAAGCACAGATTCCCTTCGGACAAAGATATTAATCACGAAGTCAGAAAAATTCATTGCATAATTATTCTTTTATTCGTATAAAAAACAAGTAGCGAAATGATTTCAAACTTGAATTTCTTCGTGTTTTTTTTTTTTTTTTTTTTTCAAATGCTTGAGCTGGGGCTCATTTGCATTTTTTAAGATATTGTATCGTTACATTAAAGTAGAGATATTTTAATGAAACTTAGGAAAACTTAATAAGAAAACTCAACAAGTTTTCTTAAGTTTCTCCACGTCATGGCTGTAATAAATAAATTTTGTATTGAGGTAACGAACAGAATCAAATGAAAATTATAGAATTGCTTCATACAGTATTGAAGTTACGTCCGAGGTTTTGAAAGGATTATTAGGATGCGGAATAAGGGAAGAAAGAAATTGAAAAAAATTAAGAAAAAGCTCATTTCCTGGTAAGAAAATCAATTGACAGGTTTATGACCTACTCGGGGAAGATGTGTAACGTGTTTGCAAATGAATAGTCGTCTGTGTGTGTGTGTGAACGATACTCTGTCACAAATGTTTGACAAAAGGCTGTTTGAGTGAAACGAGAGTCAAAAATAAAGTTGCAGCCATATCGAAGGCAAAATTGAAAAGGACAATATTTGGAGGAATGAGCAAGATCTGGATTTTACATTATAGTTTCTATTTGGAGAAATTGCGCGATAACGATTTTACTTTCATCCCTTTTTAATGATACGATATGTATTTTTGAACCCCATGTTTCTGTCGACTTCATTCTCTATTTTTAGTGTAGTTGTAGTTCGTTCTTTTATCTCTCTCTCTCTCTCTCTCTCTCTCTCTCTCTCTCTCTCTCTCTCTCTCTCTCTCTCTCTCTCTCTCTGTCTCTCTGTGTCTCTGCCGGGTCCTATATCTCCTTTTCTTTCTCTGTCTCTCGAACACGTCATGCTTCTTGACCCGTATAACCGCACAACCATCGCGTCGACCACCACCGAGACGACGTGGTTGCCAACCACCGACGCCCGACACTGGGCAGAGAAGCAGCCCTTGGTACTGGCTAAATCAGGAGCCGGTCGAGAGTGCGCGAGACCGACACACTAGTCAGTTTCTCTCTGCCTTGTTCTTTCCCTCTGTCTTCCTTTCTTATTATCTTTCTCTTTCCAACTTCCTCGAGTTGCGACCTCAGACCCGTCGTCACAGGGTCGTCCGCTCGTTCGATTAATTAATTAAGCAGTTAATATTAATTCGCCCGGCGGGAAATCCAGTTACGTGAGGAAAACGCTAGGCTGTCTAGCAGTTCTATGTATTATGTATATAAGTCAGTGAGTCCAAGCCTGCGAGCTCGAACTCTATAACATTGTAGAAGAGGCTACCGTGTCATGTACGTTCTATTTTTCGTGCAGAAGCATAATCACGATCCACTACACGCCATTATGCATAAAGCATATTCTCCTTGTGCCGGACCTTTGTTATGTGACAACAAATTCATCGCGGTAACCATGGTAGAAACTACTAAATTAAACAAGAACGAAGGAGAAGAACTGATTTAAATGATACTCTCTATGAAAATCAACTTTATATATTGAGATATTAATTATCGAGTATTTTAAAACGAATCTCTAACATCAAATGGACCGACAGCGATGGGTCTGAGATCAGAGTGTGTGATCTCCGAAGCCGAGCAGCTTCGATCGAAGTAAATACTTGGTTGGGTGACCGTTTAGCCAAGTAATTCATCAATTATTAAAAAAGCCTCGCTATCGCCATGAAGCATATTCCAAGCGTCTTTGATGTGCTGCTAAAGGACTTGGTGAAAAAATCTCAATTTTCGATGAAATTCAGCTTTTTTTTTAGATTCCACTTTGTGAAGTTTGATTATTATGAGAAAATATATGGAATGATCTTGGCGTCGTGTAATACGTTTGTATTTTTATAATTCTAAATGCTTCATGAATTTGTTGCTATTAAATAATATTCATCGAATGTATAATACATGAAGCGTATGAAACACCACGTGGCATTGTTGTACAACAGCAGCTCCACTGGCCTTCAAACCCATTAGCTGCGGGTCACTCGTCTGCGAAGAGTTCTTCGCTAAGCATTAAGGCAGGAGAATTATTAGCGCAAAATGTGCATCAGCTTGTTGAGCCTGAAGACCACGCAGGAAGCAAGAAAACCTGGCGATGAGAGCAAGAGAGATAAAAGGAGAGAGAAAAAGATGGATGAAAAAAGAGATAAAATACGATGGAGAGAGTATGAAAGATAAAAAGAGAAAGAAAATAGGAAAAGAGAAGGAGGAAACGAAAGTAAAGGAAAGAGCGAAAGCAAAGAACGAAGGAGTTAGAAATATATGTGCGCAGGCACACCCGGCAGTGTCTTCACCTTTCTCTCTTCACGAATCCTCTTTGCCTCAACTAAAGACGCCTACCTTTCTCGGGTTTCGGCTTACGTCTCCATCCATTTTATTCCATCAGGCAGGAAAGTACCAGGTGTGTGCACTTCCCGGCTATTTCCAGAATATCACTTTCCTCTTGACTGTGCTTCTTCGGGCTTTTTCCTTTAACGCATTCATGCAGGATCAATATTCGTGACCGACCTTCATTTTTTTTCTTACTCAGAAGTACAGCCTTGTGCGCTCAATTCACTGTGTAAACAAACAGTCGCTAATCAGATTGAACCATCAATTTCTTAGCATCTTAGATGCTCCGCATATCGAGTAATAAGTAATATAGCTCCTTAGTTAATCTGAAACTGTTTTTTAATGCCGAACGAAAATAGCTTTGTAACCTTTTTTTAATTGGATAGAAGGTTATCCAGTGGTTTAAACGACGTATTCCAAATGTCGAGAACAAAAAATTATTTATTTATTTCTCTGCGTAATAATCATACAGAATAAAATGATAAGTTATTTTTTTTTTTTTTAGTTGACTAATTTCACAGGTATATTCATGCTACAGACTCGTCATTCTAAATGACGAGTCAAGCATGTTGAACCCCTGCTCCAAGTCTTGAAGTCTATCTAACGTGTATTATAACCTGCTGTCATCACTCGTTATGGCAGTTAACGAGACCCCGGACGTGGGCACTGAAGCCACCGCATTTAATGATCCGGAGTCTCAGGAGAAAAAATTATGTATATATACATAGCTATAGTCTATGTATGTATCTATGTATTAGAAGCTAATTAGGCCATGGTGTTTCTTGATGGGCCGTTGGAGCCATGGTCGGTACACTTTGCCAAGCGTGAAGAGAGGCGTGGCATTCTCGTCTCATCCAATCTATCTCTTTCGCTTCTGGAAGAAGTGCTTCTCTTAAATAGCGACCTCGATAATTATATGTACCGACTTCCAGAAGATCCTGAAGAGCTGCGATTAAACACCTGTTTGATCAATTTTTTTTTCTTTTGAAGATTTAATACTTCGTCGAGTACTGTTTTTACCACGGAACCATCAATATTTACAAGTAATATATTAAGGGGTTATTTTGTTTTTCGAAATAACGTTACAAATTGAAATTCTTTGGAGAGTTCTTTATTGTACTGTTGATTAATTATAAAATTAATTTATTCGGATAAATCGCTAATTAAATGATATCTACACGACATTTTCCGGAGGCAACTTTTTTTGAACGAACGGAAACGTAACTTATATTTTTGAACCTCCAGAGAAAAAAAATCAGGAATTTTTTTATTACTGTTTTTTTGCTATAAAAAAAATGAAGATTTCACAAAGGATTCACTTACTTCTGTGCGGATAATGAAAAAGCGACTCCATGGCATTTTTCCTTTTTTATTATTGATCCGTAGGAGAAAATTGTTTTTTATAGTCTATCAATAGTTCAATTGATAACTTTTCACGAAATTTTGATTGATTTTTCAATTTCACTGTAGGAACGACGAAGTATCAGGATTTTTAGTTATGTGTTTTAATTGACCATTTTCATGTATAAAGTTCATATTGACAAGAGTTTTTGAATTGGTCACAAAAAATGTTCAATATCATGAGAATGTTTACTGTCAATAAAAACTGTAATTACCATTTTTTGAAATCAAAAAGCTGCTACATCCGATGAACTCCATTTTTATGCATATCATTTATGCTTTTTTAAATCGAAACTATCTGACAATGAAAAAGAGTCAAACTGTTTCGAAGGTGATTGAAGTAACGTATTCAAACGATCGCCGTAACAATGATGCCCCTGAGCGTTGAAAAGTTTGTTCAACTTTGATCGTTTTTTGCCACGTATATTCTCTTTTGTTTTCTGGTTCTCTTTGTCCATGATTTTAATATCTTGATAAATTTATTATCAGCCAACCATCGAATACTGGAGTTACAAAATGGGAAAAAAATACTAATAATAGCAACGTCATAAAAACATGAATAAAAAAAAATGTAATATTCAACTGATATTCTCGCTGTTAACAATCAAGTTCAGCAAAAATTCGTTAAAACAGAAAGGAATCGAGTATACGATTTAAATTATTCAACATTTTTCTTCCTCTCTATCTCGAATTTTAATATCAATTCCAATCAAGATTAAAATTCATGGGTATTACATTTCGTGAAAAGTCATTGTCGATTTACTACATTGAATCTTTTATTGACACGTGTAGTTGCGATTTTTTTTCTGCTTTATATATGGGAAATCCCCATTTTTGAAAGTTGGACCAGTTTTTTAATTGCACGATTTTTTGCAATTATTTGCCAAAAATGTTCATTTATTTTCAGTAGATTCAATATTTGCTTTGAATCAAATAGCGCACAAGTGCGCCATTTCATCAGAGCTTATTCATTCTCTCCTATAAAAATATTCTTTCGTAAGAAATTCAATATTCCATCCGGAAAAGTCTACGGGTCGCCTAACCTGATCATATTATCCGCGTGGATTACAAGTTTTAATTAAGCGGTCGACCAAATTGTATTTATTCTCTTTTAAAATATGCAAGGGACAGAGGAAAAAGGAGAAAGTATGTGTGAGGGAAAGAGAGACAGAGAAAAAGGGAGAGAGAGAGAGAGAGACTTACGAGTTGTTACTGATAGAAGAACTCGAAGATCTTTTTGCTTCGTTCATTTGACGGCTATATTCTTACATCATTTTAAATTAAACCGCTTGGGTTACACCATCCTCTCAAATCCTGCTCATCTATTTCGGTCTCCTAAAGAACTTCTCTGCCGACACGTAGATTAGTATAATTTATATTATATTTTTCATGTTCACACTTAGCCGCAGCATCGTTCGCTACGATAATTATATTTTCCAACTGCTGATGCTCGTACGAGCTGGAGATGAAATTTGGTTCGAATATTTCTCCGACTGTCGTTCCTACCATCGACGATATCTGTAAAATCAAATTTGAACACGATGCAGTCTCCGAATTATAGCAGTGTCAACATAACATTCTTATAGCTAAATTGCATGTTTTTTATGCACTGGTCCCCTGCTGCCCGGACGTAAATGAGTTTAAGATTTTTTATGAAAAATTAAAGGACATGACAGCAATAACGCTTGTACTCCGTTGTATAACTATGCTCATGTCACGCGTAAGAAGTATAGGCTTGGGATTAAATTGACCCAGTGTCCCAATGCAGTGGCCAAATGAAAGTATGTTAAAGACCTGTTAATTGATACCGCCGACGTCACCGAATTAGTAGCTAAATACAAATCATGGAAGTATCAACTATCGTTGGAAGAAAAAAAATACATATAAATACTTAATTTACTGCTGAGATTAACCTTTAAACTGACTCCCGCATTACGAAGGTTCTCAATTTTCGGCTTGCACACATTAATGTCAATAATTATAGTTTTTGTACCTTTTTACGTGTGTTATTAGAAAGATTTCAGTGATGAATCGACAGGTCTTAGAAAGTAAATTTTTCTGTAGAAATCAAATTAGAGAAACCAAATCCGAAGTTCTTGAGCATGATTATCGAAGTCAGTACGATAATGAAATTCTAGAAATTTTTAAACCATGGAAAAAACGATATTTTTTCAATACATCGAAAACCTCAACTAAGATCCTTTGAATTTCGTTAATTTTTTAATTATATCGATCCTGACGATTTGTCAATGTATTCCGTAAGCTCAGATAAACTTTTTTTGTAACACGTGAAATTATTTTCAATTCCTTCGATGATGCCCGCGCTAAATGCAGAAACAATTCAATCATGCGGATGGTTTTGTCCATTTATTTTTTTTCCATTGCTGTCAGTCTTGTTACAAGTTGACGTTTAGTCTGGGGTGAAATTTTTCACATTCAACTTTTGCTACTCGTCTTCTAGGAATTGCAAAGCAAATAAAAAACTTTCCACTATTAAAACAGAGAGTTTTTGGTTGATCGTATAGTAAAAACGCCAGAATAATCGTTTAAAAATAAACAACAGTTTTTCACTGATATGTATCAATCGAAAATCAAACTTCCGAGAGACAGGTATATTGGAAAAAAGTCATTTTGTAAAAGATTTCGTGGAAACCAGCTCGTGTATAGTTTTTATATTTATTTTGGACAACTGCGATAAAAACACTACACCGTAAACAATTGAATAAAAAAATAAATGGGGATTCTATTGTATTTGAAGTAACGAGTTTATAATAAATGGAAAAATTCTTTGGGTTTTAATTAAGGTAAGCTCGAGTAGGAAAAAGAGCGCTTCATTTAGTATTAAAACACAATGTCAAATGGGTTTTCGTACGACTAACGCGATAATTAAATTTGGTTGAACGATCGCGAATCGATGATGCATTCTTTAGACACAATCATCCTGAATTAATGAGGTCGACAATACTATTTGTGCCAAAGTGGCAGGGTTTAATACGGCTGCGTGCGGTACGATTATATTTCTATTTAAAAACATACATGGGTATTTACGAATACAGGTATATATATATATATATATATATATGAATATATCGTTGTGTATATAGGAGAATAGCAGAGTGGGTGAGAGGAAATTGGGGAAAAGCCGTGAACGAGGTAGGATTTTCCGGCGGACGATTCTCTCTCGCGCGGGTTTCGGAACTCGCGAGCCCCGGATCCGGGGTATGGGAACGAGAGGGGACAAGGAAATCCTTTTGGCAACAGTCCTCGGTCTCGCGAAATGGAGCAGCGAGCTAGTTCGAGAGAGACCGAAAAAGAAAGAGTATCAGAGAGATAGAAAGAGAGAAAGAGAGAGAGAGAGAGAGACTGCAAGCGTGTGCGATTCTGTGGTGAACTGTTCGGCGGTGTGGCGAGACGAGATGGGAGAGAAACAGAAAGAAAGATAGAGGAAGAGAGAGAGAGAGAGAGAAGGAACGAGGTTAGTTGCATTCTCCATCGCATACAGGACCTGTTCCACAATGGTGTTGTGCCCTTTATTCGCCCATGTGTATATATAAGTGTATAAATGTAAATCGACACAAACAAGTGATAGTAATTGTGTGTATGTACATTGGGGTTGAACCAAAGTAGGGAAAGTGCTCTCTCCCGGTGTATATCCGCAAAAAGGGGGCGTTAATTAGCTTTCGTTATAATCCCAATGGTTTTGGACCGCATACCGATATGCGAAGGTTTCGCTCAGTACGAATTCGGTTATAAATGCATCGGAACAACACCCAGGCCCGCGTGCGTTTTGTCATTGCGTGTGCAGCTGCCCGCAAAGTACACGCTTTTCCACGTTACTGTTTGTATTTTCGAACAGTATATACACCCACGCTAAACACAAATCTATACATCGCTCCATGTATATACACGAAGCCTCTGATTCCTTCCTGTCGCTATTTTATATATTTACTTTGCGCAGAAATAGGCTTACGTGCTTCGTGTTTTGCACGAGACCCTATCGCCTGCTGTCCTTCTCAAACCCTTTGGTCCCCTTTCTTCTGTCCTCCCTCTACCAATATTGCCCAACCGTTCCGACAAAATAATTCATCCATTTCAATTCGCCACGACAAACACTCCAAACTCCCTCCTTATGCCAAAGGGTTACCCGCCTGGAAAATTTTGAGATTTACATCTCGATCGTGATAGAGTTGGCTCGTTATAAGGGTGTCATTCGATGCTTAAATTTCCCATGTTATTACACCAGTTCGTGTTAGTTTTTTCGATACTACTTTTATTTTGTTGTCTACTCTTTTTATTCATTTTTATTTATTCACTTTTGATTTTTTTTTTGAACATGACTTTTGAAACGATTCGTTGTCTCTGATGCCAATAAAACTTGTGATAAAGTTTCATTGAAGGCCTGCGTTCATTGATCGTAACTCTCTATACTGTATTTCAATAACATATTTAAAAGACATACTTTTTATCATGCGGAAGGATCCTGGTGATGAATTTTCACATATTCGTGATGATAACCTCGGTATTATCTCTACTGAGCCGGATTACCTGTTCATTTTCCTAAAACGAACGACGAGCTTGTGAACAGCGATATAGTTTGTATCAACTGATTATATACAGATATACAGCTCTCCTGGCAGGTATCACGAGCACATGTATACTTTCTCCCTCTTACACGAGTGCGCTGCCATCAACACAAACACACACAGACCATCTCTATACATAGGCCTCCGCTTTTCTGTCGAGCTTCCATCCGCTAAACCAACTCCTCTTTCACTTGCTCGTTTTACCCCGCGGGAGTTTATATCGGCTATATACTAACACCAAGCTTTTGGTTATACTCTGTTTTGTGTCCGTTCGTTCACGGTCATATTTCTCCTTCTCACACTCACTCCAACCCTCTCTCTTTCTCTCTTCATCTAAAGAGTATATGGCTCTCGAAATCAGCGAGACTGCTGTTGCTGCTGCCACCGTTGAAAATATTCAATTGCTCGCGTTCCCGGTTTATCCCCCAATTTGTTGGTTAACGGCTAATTAATGATAGTCCGCGGATATACATGTATGCGTACATACAGTCGATAGTAATATCGTTTATGTTCGTATATTTGTCATATACATCTATACCTCAACACCAATACACATCCTTATTCATATATGAATATATACACGTATATATACAACGAAACTCGAGCAGACAGTGTGTGATATCGCGGACCTACTATTGCCGCTGGGTAGCGTCAGATCAGCCGCAATGAAGCGAACGGTGTTTCATCCGGTGTGAAAATATTACGCTTGGCTTGTAAACCATTTTTCTCTCCATTCAACTCGAACCCTCTTCTTATAAGCCCATAGTCTACAGGCATCGAATTATTTCTCAATTTATCCCAATCGATTGTCTTTTAAAGGGATGACAATACAGCGATAAACGAAGTTACGTTTGTATTATCTGCTCAGATGATCACAATTTATAAGACATATTGATATGTCCTTTAAGTTATTTATTGTTTTACAGTTATGACACAAATTACTCGTTCATTCTAAACGATCTTGTTCTTTGTATTAAGGACAAAAAGCCTCCACGACTTTGTCTTCAAGTAACAGCAGCGTATTGTTCGGACTTATAAAATGTCACGAAAAACCATTATGACAGCAATTTCATAATTGAATCAGCAAATTTTTGAATGAACTTGCAATTCAAGTATTTTTGCACAAGGAAACCCGCAATGTGCTTATTCAAACTTCTGAAACGATAAAGTTGTGACTCACTTCTGAGAACTTAATAATGTCTGTTATTCTCATTGGTATTTGTATATAAACTCGTACTAAGTTTATTCGAACGAGTTTTGTGCGAAAATCAATCTCTCAAAAATTACCAACCGGCTGCTATTAATATCGCGGTGTATTTTCGCAACGAGCTCGTGCGACCACATGGTGCGTTCATCGGCGTAAGATGGCAGAATGTGCGTAAGGGTTGTCGATCTTTTGGAGTTCAGTGAACATGAGCTGTTCTGATCGTTAATTGTACATATTGGTCTACATGAAAATGTACATATATATGTACTTAATATTGTTGTATTCTGCATGTGTAGGTAGAGCGACTAATGTATTACAGTTGTTGCACCCTCTTTTCCTCTTTCTGTGTGCCCTGCTTCTTTCTGATACACATCGGTGACTCGAGAGTGACGTCAGCTTAATACTGTAGTGACTCGTCACGATGGGGAGCGAGAATGACTGGTCAGAATCGTCGTCGTGGGGACGTGAAAAAGCCTTGAAGACTGAAAAACTATATGTATATAAATATATATAGTTCAGCAGACATTCATCATTTGTCTATAAAGAGACGGATTATGGACAAATTCATCTTCTCTCCTTAGTTTATTCTATTTGTTATCAATTTTCGCAATCAGTCGAAATATTTACATTCATACATGCCGTGCTCCGTAATCAGCAACGTCTAGGATACGTTAATATAACGGCAACGTATGAGAGCAGATTCATGAGAGTTATCGGGGACCAGAAGCTGAAAACGACCATATATCTATTTCAGTATTTATATAACTTTATGTGTAAAGAAGATAAATGTATATCTACAAAGAGACAGAAGCAGAAGGATAGTAGTGTATGTGTTTGTATGTGATAAAGAGAGAGGAAGAGAGAGAGAGAGAAAATCTCGAATATGGTAGAGAATATGGAAGAGGGGAGTATGAGTCCCATGGCGCGTGTGTCCGGTGCAAAAGGTAATGCATCGGAGCATTCGCCAATGTGCCTGAGGGATGCACACCATGCGGCTCCGAGGGTTGATATACTCGTTAATGAAAATATACGCCTATACGTTGACTTTCCGTCTTTCTCCCTTTTTCCCTGTTCATCTCTTTTGCTCTTGCTCTCCATCTCTCTTTCTCGCTCGCTCATCATAGGGATGCAACCCCATGGATGGAACCCCTCTATTCTTGGTCCTGGGGCAACCCTCCTGGACTGTGTATTGCGCAGCCTGATCCTTGTTTATATCTATATAAATACACATAGTAAATATTTCTTTGCGTTTATATACGAATCCAAATATAATATTGATATATATACAATTTTATATACCCCACCACTATTAACGAGCCCATGGTTGATTTACCATAATTCTCCTGGAGAATATTGTTTTCTATCGCGCTATTTTTTTTTTTCACCCTGCACCCCTCATTTTATAACCCTCCTATATATCATCTGTACTGGCATTTAACGTTTTTCTTGGTTTTCTCGGTCTTTTGCTTCCTCATTGTTCTCTTATATTTTTTTTAACTTCATTTATTTTTCTCTTTAATTTCTCATCTCGACAGCCGTACTATTTTCCTCGCCTATATTTGCATCCCATGTAAAAGCAGCGAGAGACTAATGCACGCGTAATGCATATGGACAGTTGGACCGTACAGGTAGAAAACTTACATTGAATATTCTACCGAGCCAAATGGCACGCCATTCTCTGTCCAACACTCCGCCATTACCAAGTTACGCCTTTTTTATTTTTGGTATTTGATATCCACGATACGTCGATCTCATATATAAATCATACCTGCATCCAAGAATATATTCTCGCCATGCAACCAATCGTGATTTCCATCGTTTCTCGTTACAATTTCACGAGAATTATCATTACATCAGTGATAAGCAAATGGTGATGTGCAGCCAGTGTGCAACAACGTAGACGAGTCGCATATTTAATCCTTGACGATATTATTAATAGATCCAATAATCAAGGAAGATTCAGTCAACATTATTCACTGAAACTAGGACAAAAAAGTGTTTTCAGTGATGCATGACAAGTACGGATGGATAAACGAGCGTAGGTTTCTTGTTTTGTCTATTGTTGATGAATAAATGTATCGGAGGGTATAATAGCACGCGAAAGAAGTGATGCGAAATAACATCACACTCGACTTTCTCATTTCAACTCTTCGATTTTATCAGCACACCGTAATTTTTTCTTCATGGATCTTCCCCTTACACATTTCCACAAATTCGTCAAGCAAAAGGAAAACGTAATGGAACCGGAAAATATATAGAATCAGTCGAATAACCACGTCGATTTTTTACCTATCAAAGCGTAATGCACGATAAAAAATTCAGCTTAACGTTTATTCATACATGAAAATCTTGACTTTGGGTACCAATAAATAAATACAAATCCGAAACTTTCTGCTTCTTTTTTTTTTTAATACCCACGGAAATGATACCAAAGAAGACTATTTTTTTACTCGAAAGTCTTGTTTGTATAAATTAATTAGTTTCATCATAAATTTTACGTATTCTACTTTATTTTAATTGATCGATAAACAGAATTTCAATGTATCTTACAAATATATAACTGCACTGAGAAAATAACTAAACAAAATCGAAAAGAAAAGTATCCAATGGAGTTTGTGATTGACGGCCACCACTAGAATTCACGATCATTTTGAAACTCAATATTCAATCAGAGACCCCAATTTTTTCACTAAAAAACTTCTTCGTTGCATTTTTTCGAAGCTCACTTTCGTTTCAGAGAGTTCTCATCGCAGAATGTCCAGCAAATATCGCTTAATCACCACTTTTCTCTTTTTTATCAACAAACGAAGAAAATCAAGAATCTTTTTCTTAATTTTTTATCGAAGAACATTACGGCGACATCTTCCAGTTGCAATGATGCTGGATGTTGACAAATGAGCTGTTTTCCTGATTGCAATGAGTTCAAAAATTGTCTTCATATACTTAACGAGCATTTGAATTTGATTTTCATGAAAATGTATGCTCTCTTAAGTGATTTTGCGGATAATTTTTGAAAAATAATACTTCGGTTTTCTATATAGAGATATTAGTCGCGGACTAGCGCACGGGGCGTAGGGCAGATCATTGGGCACGGGAGAAAGAGAAGGTGAAAGAATGAGGGAGATCATAGAGATCGAGGGAGATCGAGAGTTTGGGTTTTCGCGGGTGTTGGTGGGGTGTCAGGCGACGCGGCGTCGCTGCTCGGAAGCGCAGAGAACTAGTGGGGGGTCCGGGCAACTCGAGCCGCCAGTGTTGAGCCCGCGATCGTGGCGAGCGTACGCGTGTATCGTACGCAACGTACGCAGCTGCCGTATATCTACCGCGAAATTCGGAACCAATTTTGCGACTGACGTTTCAAATCAATCAGAAAAAACATCAATTGTCTCGATGATAAAAAAAAAGTTGCAAGACGAAAAACCGTTTGTGAAATCATAATCACTAAAAACAACGAATGGAACGATTTAAAAAGAAACCCTCACCCCTTTGAAGTTTTCTCGAATGGAACTGAAAAAAAATTCCTTTAAACGGTGCAGTTTATTGCGGTGAGACTCATATGTCAAATTTATTCGTGCTTCTTAAAACCTTGAAGTTATCGTATGGTTTCGTTGAATAAAAGAACGATACAAATAAATCAAAAATTGATCTTTAACGTTAATTTTTTTTTTTTAAATTGAGCTAACAAATTGATGATTAAGTAATCGTGGACGATTTATAACGAGGAATTAAACGTGCGCGACGTCAAGACAAAGTGCCATGCAGGATTAAGGATCGCATCAATAGTAATTTTGATTCATTAACTATTCAATTACTTAATTATTATGATTATGATTACTGAATGACTGATAATGACAATAAGGGATGACGGAATGTCGTCGTAACTTTTATGGTTTCTTCGGGGATGTCTACTGGATATCACTCATCTTTAAATCTGATATGTGGCACTATAACGTGCTTTGTTGGAATAGTCAGCTCGTTGGGGTACGCGACACCTGGCTCTCTCTCTCTCTTTCTCTTTTCTTTCTCTCTTGCCGTCTCTTTTCCTCTGTATCTCCTGTTTCATCTTTTTCTCTCGTTATATATTTTTATTTCGGCTTCAGAGAGACGATCGAGGTCGCGTTCTAGCGCAAAGATATATTTCTCAACCAGAAATGACTGTGGGGTGTAAGGGGTGGTCGCGTCGCTGGTGGAGCGAAAAAGTCTCGCCCCCTGTTTGAACGAATGGTCCAATTTTCTACGTGACGCCGTTTTGCCACGGTCGAATCTCGCTGCGAAATCTTCTTCGCGGTACACCTCGCAATACGAGAGCATTCCAAATGACATACTATATTTATATCGTGGCAGAAGTGAACCCACAACACCCTGATTGTTAAGGGAGAACTGACCCACATAACAAATTCAAATAAATCAGGAGACCGAGGAAATAAGGGGGAGGAAAATATAAAAAGAATAAGAAAATAAAGCTTTCGGAATCTCCACAAGTTAAATAGGATCGCAACTGTGATACTGCTGAATGAAAGTGTAAATAGGAAAGTTGAGACGAAAAATTGATGGTGAAAAGCAACGATTGGAAAACGAGCCCAAACGTTTTAGTTTTAAATCTTCAACAAGTACTGTGACTAAAAAATATTGAAAGATACAAAATTTTGCAAAAAAAAGAGAATATATGGGCTATCAAGAATTAAAAATTATTAATGCAGTAATATAATGTATTAGTGGATTAAATATTCAATACAGTTCACTAACCACCACATTCCACCAAAGTCCAAATGCACCAAATTTTAAATTGGGGACATACACTCGGGGAAACTTTGGAGGGATAAGAGATGCCATTCTTTTTTTTAGGTTGAAACTGACCTCGTTGACCTCTCGGTGACCTGATCCTTTATATATACGCGATAAATTTTAATGGTTTTAAAAATTTATCCATGTTCCAATAAAAACCACTTAATATAACAAGTAACGTCGTTGAAGTTTGCATCCTTGAAATGAAACGAAATTCTTTTTCTTTTCTGCAGAAAAGACTAAAAGTAATGTGCAGTGTTTGGCTCAATAAGTAAAACATTTTGTGCGACCTCAAAACAAAAGTTACTAAAAAATTGAGACAATTCCAGTAATTAAAAAAATTTCAACGATGCAAACTTCCACATAATTATGCATTCATTAGTTAGGATTTTGAATCGATTTGTCAGTTAGTCTGGGAATTTTATTGGAGAATTGTTCATTTATATTGTCAATTGGAAAACGATAACTGAAAATATGGATTAAAGTACACGTCATGAAGTTAAATATCGACGAATATCAATCCTTCCGAATTGTCACGTTTTATGAATACTGTCAGGAATATTGGGGACCAAAAATGAAAGAGACTCCAATTTATTTTTCCACAGCATAAAAAAAGAACAAAATAAAAAAAAAAAACAACTTCCATTTCTGTTTAAAGAAATGTTCCAATCAGCTGTTAGTGATTACAAAACTTTTTTCTGTTCATCTTTGACTAAATTGCATTTGGATAGAGTGTTGTAATAGGTTTGCGTAGAAAGGGATAAAAAGTTTTCATACACAATTTATTGAAAGGATATCGTAACAACTATTGATGCCCAATCTATATCGATGTTTCTGTAATCAATGTTTTTTCTATGTGCACTCTATGAGGCTGGATTGGTTCACCAAGCATAGAGCAAGCTATCTATAGGAACGGATCCCCTTTTCGTATTTCCGTGTTTGCGTCGCTTGGAAAGCTCTTGCGTTTGAAAGAGGATTTTTCGTTATTTCAATTTGTTAACGATACGATACATCAAACAAAACGATTTTTGAATTTCTACCTTTTTATATTGTTTTGTGACTTTTTTCGTCATCTAGAGTAAACCACCAACCAGTGAATAGATGAATATAGAAACTATAGACAAACCTTCAGATACAAATATTCCTAAAATAACTTTTGTATCTGTCTATTATTTTTGCTTATTGTTAAATAAAATATTCGAGGTAATTGCAGCAAATAATATTGGAAAAGTTGATAAATAAGGAGCGAAATTCTTCGAACGCCAGTAAAACGGTGATTTCTTTTTTGCAAAGAATTATATAATTAATTGTTTATCGACAATTTATAAAACTCACTCATTTTTGACATCAAATGATGTCGTCCATTCACGGATCAGTTAAGCCTATCAGATAGTGAATAAAATATTTTTAGGCGGTCATTGGATATAGTAACAATAGTAATCGACTTTAATTCTTCGGATACTCTACCAATCAATAATATAGCAAAGTACGAAAGTGATTCGATCGTGGTAAAAATAAATGCGGCCAAAAATTTCAGTTCAGGTTTCTGTGAAGTGTGCAAATATACGATCTTAATATAATTTCCAAAGTTTTCATTCGAACGTTCTATTGTTATTTTCCTTTCAAAATTAGCCGTGACGTTTACAGCATGAATTATTATATATTTTTATTCCGCATTGTTTTAATGTTATGAATCAATAGTTTTCTTAATTCCTTGATTATTTTTAAATATCTGTAATTGCGATTTTGTCGCTCTCTCTCTCTCTCTCTTTCTTTTCTCTCCAATAGGATTCTGTTATTTGTCAGCACAAATCTCAAAAATATTTTGCGAATCATCGCAGCGTTTTTAAATTCTGATTTTTATCCAAAATATAAAAAGTCCATAAAACGAGGATGAAGAGAGTGAGGTACTTGAGAATATGGATGAGATTACACGTCGTGACAATAAACGGAGTATAAAAGTCTCAACGAAAATCCCAGCGTCTATATACGCGTTTTTTTTTTTACATTTCATATTTGCAACCATTGGAAAAAATTAGTCGAACATCGTATTTTGTTGTGCTTGCAATTGAGACATCGTGAAAATATCAAATTTTCCAAATGTAATAAAAAACATGATTTTACATCCAGTTAATCAGTAATTAGTGAATACGCAAAAAAAAAAATAATACTATACTTCGTCCAATAGCTGAACGTGGTTATGACACGAAAACTTGTATACTCTTTATCAATCATTCATTCAAGATTACGGAATAATTAAATCGTCCCACCTTATCTGTGTCACGATCTTGTAAATTCTTACTTTATAGTAAAGTTCCCAAGTCATTAAGTGTCGCATCCCCGAGCGAGTTACTCTGCGTATTTCTGCGATGAAACCATCTCGGGATTCCCTGTCAGGTTGATCCGCATGTTCTTCCTCGACGGTGGACTGTATACAACGGGTACGTGATCGTTTCGCGAGCTATTATAAGGACAAGGGGAGGATGAGATAGGAAGAAGAAAGAACTTCGCTCGGCTTTTTGAACACCTGGTGTACAGGAACTCAAGCTGATGTTCCAATTGGCTATAGATATGATGTAAGACGAGGAAGATGAGAAGGAAAGGAAGTGAGGAAAAGAAGATGCGTGTGAGAGAGAGAGAGAAAGAGAGTAAAGTGCTCCAACGCTTGACGCAATGAGAAAGCTCGTATTAACGATGGGCGTTTCATCGTTGTCATAAGGATGTGTATGGCCAGATTGAATAGTTGTTTCTGAGACAACACATGTGTACGTGTCTTGTATATAGCACGCCCCCGCAGGCATATCACCCAACATTCGCTCGTGTAATTAATCACTTAGCGATTTTATTTAATTATGTCAAGGCTGTCAGAAGCGTCGAGGCTGAGGGCACACAGGAATACATGCTACAATATATATGTATATCTACACGTTTATATCTCTACACATCTTGAGTGGTGTGGATGGATAGATTCTCAGCAAGCGTTGCACAGATCTTTTGACGTGGACAAATTTTAGCGACGAGAATATATACAGGGTCGCAAAAAAAAAAACGATAAAGAAACAAGCGATGAATAGGGGTTGAAGGTAGCGACAGATGCGACAGAAAACTTACTAAGAAAAGGATCGTAAGTGATACTCTTAATGTCGTAACTTTTGCTCCATCATACAGGAAACTTTGGTTTCATGCAAACATTTTTTTAACCCAGATTTTTATGTATCAAGTTAAAAAAAAAAAGAAAAAATAGTTGGTTGACAATAAAATCCCCGATTCTGTAGTTAGGGGCAAGTGCGTATGACGTTTTAGAATTTGTCAAATATTTTTGAACTTCAACTTAAGAGATCCGATAATTTTTGTACTGCAAAAAGGAATTAGGACTATATATTGATAGAATATATTTGATCGACGGATTCAGCACAATACACAGGCATGGTTCAGAATATAAATGTGAAAAAAGATATATATGAAAGAGGGGCAGAGACGAAAGCAAATAATGAGAAGCAAAGAATTCGATCGCGTGCATGTATTCGTATGAATACACATATCCATACGTAGGCGTTATGCAACTCGAGCCACTATAAATTCTCGTATAGGTTCATCAATCATCGACGATAAAACCCATCTGGTATATGGAGAAGAGAGAAAGTGGGAGGGACGAGAAAAAAGTCGATTTACCTTTCACTGTGGGATGAGGGTAGAAAGAAGCTCGTGCGGAAACGTGTCGGAGAGGGTGACAAGGTGGCGCGAAAAGTATCGTGGTAGAAAAGACTCGGACGAAAGAAAAGAAGCGAAGAAGAATGAAGTGCAAGAGAGAGAGAGAGAGAGAGAGAGAAAGAGCGAGAAAAAAAGACAATGAATCCAAGAGAGAACAAATTTGAGGCGGCGAGTCCGAGTAAAATGTGAATATATACAAACACCTTCTCGTTTTAACGCTACCGCGGCCCTGCTGATCTCATGGTTTTCAGTGAGCACAGTAGTGGTGCAGTAGTAGAAACACACGAATATGCAGACCAGACTCTGAATGTGAATTACAACTGTGGCGTACAGGCCAGCAATCTCTTATCCCGCTTTGAATCGTCTCGGCAAACCTCCGACACTTTCTCATTATTGTCCTTCGCGTTCTCTTCGGAAGGTGTATGAGTCGAGTTTCTTTTGCAAGAACATAGTAAAACGGTAGGGCTACGATTAAAAAATTGAAAAAAAAACGAAACAAGACCAAGGACACTGCAGATGATAGCGAAAAGTTGAAACACGAAAATGGCACGAAAGATTTTTTTGCTTTCGACCAACGATGCCTAAAGCATCCTCCAAATGAGGCAACAATTTTGTCTTCCTCGAAATACATTGTATATAGTTCCTTTATATATACGTAAATCCGGAGACATTGCTTTTCATCTTGTTTCAACATCTTTGCCATCCTAATGCTCCGTTCTTTGACGATATTATTTTTCTTGCGAATATTTTTCGTTTTCATGTTTATAGAATGAAAGGGAAACGAAGTGGGAACGTCGAGAGTTTTTCAGGCCTTCGCGTCATCGTTAAAAGTCTATATTCATTTTTTTCTGTCTTTCTTTTGATGTCTCTCTCTTTTTTTCTTCTGGAGTCAATGATATTCTCATTTTTGAAACGCTCAAATGCGTCACTTTGTCACAACATCCCGAAGAACCCAAAAGCTACGACGAACAAGTGGTCTGTTTTTTTATTCTGAACCATTTGCTTCATCCGATCAAAAGGCGAACTTTTTTCACCTTTTCATACTCCCACCCCCTGCAAAGGTGTTAACTGTTAACAAGTTGTGAAAAAATGCACATTGAAAATCATACTTATGACTGGATCAATTAAAATAAATCTTCAATGCTTCATAAAGATGGATTGACTGTTTATAGGCCTTATAACAAATTAAAGAAATAACTTTCCAATAAAGTCTCTTGTCGGCATCAGCTAAAGCGAAAGTGTATTTATTGAATAATATATTTCGATGAGTTTCAATGAAAGTTCATAAAACGAATTGTCATTCACAATAATAACTTCTTAATGGTCCCCTACTGAAGGCCTGACAGTATATTTCAAAAGTCTCAGTTAAAAATCGAACAAATTATTCTGAATTGTATTTTGGATCAAAATGTATTAACTACTTGAGGTTTTCGAATAAGGCATCGGTCAAGTTTTTGCACTATATATTTAAAGTCGTCAATCATCATTAGAAATACAGCTAGCTCTTTCATTTTCTACCAAGTACTTTCAGTGAATTAGTCTCTGCGCCTCCAGAGAAGCCTAAAAAACTTTAAAACATAATATTTTGCTTGACCTACCTCTTTCGATTTCAAAGTGTAATTTCTATAGTTCAATATACTATTGAGGTGAACTCTTGAACCCTTGATCCTGAAAAAAGGTTGAGCTCCATGAGGCTATATTTATATATATCGATAGTTTTAAAATGGAACAGTTCTGATCGAGAACTCATCCCCACTTTGCAACTATGCAGCATTGAACTGAAATATATATAATTTTATTTGTTTCTTGCAGTTTTATTTTCGACCATTATCGCGAATCGGTGGAACAGCGAACTGGATCATTTTTTTCATGTGATACTTTCGAGTGGTACGTGATGAATTCTTAGTAAAGGAAAAAACAACAATAACAAAGCGTGAATATTTCGTATATAGTGAGAAAAACATAATCGACGAACAATACGAGACAGATAATAATAGTAATAATACTAAAGAAAATAAAGAAGTTAAAATAAACAAATAGTGCGCGAAACTAGCGTTGAACGGTGATAAAGTGTAAAAACGCGAGCTGGCGAGAGAAAGAAAGTGGCTACCAGGGAGGAAGACGAGAAGGTGGTGAACCAGGTGGCGAAGGTAAAGTGGATCGTGTTCGGGTGAACGTTGGTGTGAATGAGTAACGACGAGGACGACGACGCGTCAACTTCACGTCGACAGGCTAAACATAAAACAAGTGGAAAAATGAGGTACCATCCGATCATCGTAATCCTCGCCGGTTTCCTTGTCATCGTACGCGGACAAGGTCAGTCACAAAGTTTCTCGATATATTATCATCTACATATAGACATATACACGTCGCAGCATTCATATTTTTATCGTCCCTTAACTTTTTATTCACCCAAACATTGCTTAAGAAGTTGTCATTTGCATCCCGTAGAAGTGAAATATTCTGTCTTCTCGAAAACGCAAACAATTCTCAGTGCATTACCCGAGATGCGACTCGGAAAATACAGTCGACCTTAATGAGAGCTAATTTGTCTTTAACGTATTCGCTCCAGACAACTTTTGTAACTCCAATGTTTTTAAAAAACGTCTGCAAAGATAAACTTTGTTACTTTCTGCTTAGTAGATACGTTAATTCGATAATACAATTGGAGGATTTATTTACTTCTCGTTTTTATTATTATCGATGCATATTATCTTTTCGGATAATTAAAAAAAAAAAAAACACCCGTGTGTTAACGGAGTTTATTTGATTAAGATGCATGTCAATTTTTCGACCGACCACCAGTCTGTCAATTCACCGTAATAGAATCACTGGGAAGTGTCACTTAACTTTGCTGTCACTATTCAATTTTGTTTTATTGAATTCCGAACGAAAACCTCTTTTCTATGTGAAAAATTATTTATAAATCTCAACCATAAGTTAATCTCGTCAATACGGTAAAAATGGCAGTTACATGCTCAGAGAATTCTTTAGACTCAATCAAGTAGTTAGTTCAGTATCTGGCCAGGCAAAGCTCCTTTGATTGGATCCGTCATCGACTAAAGTTGCATTCATCATGACATTTTTTCCACCTGGCGAATGACAGATAATAGATTTTTGTTTTTTATTTTTTTTAATTTTCAAGCCTTCGTTCGATGTCATATAAATAAAATGAAGTTACACGTGTCACGTTCAATAAAAAAAATGGGTTTTTATAACTTTCCATCAAATAGAAATAAATTTTGGTTCCATCGAAACAAAAATCCTTTTATGTCGATGTATTTACAATTTTTACAGCACGAATATGGCGTTGATTTTAACGACAAAGAAAAAGCGAATAAAATTTCAATCATAATGAAACAAGTCTGGTAGTGACGGTTCGTAATGGAGAATCTGTCAGTAGTATGAATCCGTAGTTTTTCAGGCCACGTACGTACCAATAAACGCACATCATACACACGCAAAATATTATATGCAAAAACACATATGCAATATAGAAAATTTAATGACCAAAATATACATATTTCTGTATATCTAATTTTCTGTTACATGATCAATAAATAAAACGTAGTGCATGCATATAAAAAACGTTCAACGTATATCAAAGCAAAAAGGATATTTGACCAAAAAAAAAATACTCATTGGAAAAAAAGAACTTTGATCAGTTCACCAAAAATATTAAGTTACTCCCCTAATCGGATTTCCAATTGATGAAATTTTAATATTGCCTTCAAATACATATCGTCCAGTGTGTAAAAAAACGAATGAGTATTTATCCTCAACATGTTACACTGACACAAATAATATGGATAAACAAACATTTAAACAGATATGTCATAAAAAATACAATAAATCCAGTATTACTGCAAACGATAATTTGATTATTAATTCATCAAAAGCTTTTATTAAACTGAATAAAAAGTTCGAAGTTCACGAAAGAGGAAAATATTTAAAAAATACACAATCTTTATTCCTCACACGTGATGAAGCTATGAAAAAAAGAAAAGCTGAGCAATATAATCTGAGAAGAGATTGTAAATAAGATAAGTCAGTAGTACGAGTGCGACTACAGTCAGACGATCGATTGTACGGGTTAATAAACGTGTACGTGAATCGTGGTATTCAGAGACGTTAAAAGTACGAGTAATTGCAATAGGTCGTTTATAGGCTTGGTCGTGTAATCGAGCCGCAGGCTTTAAGGGCCCATGAACTCTTTGCTAAGTATAATTCGCTTTCACGTTTGCTGGACTCTTCGTGTTATGCGACCGCACATGAATATAATCGCGCAATACAAATGTTCAAAAACACACACGATCACATTAAAACACAGTGAAATAGAGAGAAGTTGTGCATATGCATTCAGTGACACTGGTATTTGGCTCGTGTTTTCGCGAGCGTGTTCTCCAATTATGTGTTACATGCCGTGTATTACATTTAAACACATTGGTGCCCATTGTGCGGTACGCGCGAGCGCGCACCACTCTCGTCTATTAGCCGTAGGAACGTTTGTACAGACAATACACTGGCGTATTATATACACAGACCTAAAGGTACATGGTTTGGACGCCGCACCCGTACCCAGTTTGCGGGCGTCGAGGCGTGGTCGACGAATTACGTGTCGGTGCCGCCTGAGGGGGTTACGGGCTCGTGCGCTCCCTCTTCCATGCTCCTCTGCAATCTTTCTCTCTGTATATACATATTGATCTATCTGTAGAAATATCTTTCAATATCTATATAGATATATAAAGCATAAACAGGTGGATAATCTACTGACGTTCCTTATCCTCAACGTCTTTGTGTAGAAATGAACAGCTTCATGCGATTCATGCAAAACGAAGAAACTGCAATGAGCAACTACGACGTTCATCACGTCTTTTGAAGCTTATGCCAAGCTTTGGAAACAACTTAATAATGGCTTCTTTCCGTCTCTCTTAAGAATCTTATGTCAAAATAGACATTCCTGAATGCTCATGCTCCCTCGAGACCGGAGCATCATATGCTTTGGTACGTTCTCGATTGTTGTCTGTTTATCAACCTTTTGTGCCAGCGAAGTTCACACATACACGACCATTCATGGGTTAAACCTTTTCGCTAAACAGAATATAAGCGTGTCGTTCCGTTTTGTCACATGGAATCAACATTTTTTATACTTTGTTATACTTTGTACTTTGATAAGAATAGCACTCGTAAAATTGGTAGCGTCAAGACAGTAAGGAAAAAGTTTAAAAGCAGGAGAAAGCAATTTAGTAATGTGTGGAGTAAACATTTTTTATTTATGCTCGTAACTGTTTCTGACTTTTTAATGTTTTACTACAATTCCCCTGAATTTTATTTCACCGTATAAATTTTATTCATCCAAGATTGCTCATGCCCTTTTTCATTCCTGTCACATAATACGATCGCGGACGAATACACACATGCCGTGTCCCCTGGTCAAAGCAGACGCGTGCCACTCGTTCCCTCTTTCTATATATCCATGTATTTAAGTACAAACATATATATATATATATATTTCCGTTTTTTTTTCACCAAGCTGAACTCTCTTCACGGTCGAAAGAACCGCAACGATGAGAACGCGTGTGTCTACATTTAATATCCCAACCGGAAGCAGAAGTTACGTGTACACACGATTGCGTATACACAAAGGGACACTCGCGCCTCGCCTCCTTTCACTTTCCGCATATCCTGTCTCCTGATATCACAGCCACGTAATATAACATCGTGAATATATTGCTCCGATTAGCCTCTTGAGTTACAACCCAAATATTGGCCCTTGATAACAGGCTGAGCTACGTAGGCAGCTGGAAGGTGGGAAAGAATATGAAAAAAGAGTGTCCTTCGATAAATATGAATGCAGAAATAGAAATAAATTCAAAAATTCGTCGGCTAGACAGGCATTATTAACCCTCGGTTCTTTTTCTTCTACTTATTATCCCTTTTCTCTTTAATAGTCTGATTCATTGCGAGCACACGTCGTACATAATTCTAATCCATTAACAAGCTCCCTACATGCGATGTTTAGACTGCCATTCGAAAATGTGTAAACTCATATTTCAGACGGACACTATATGTTTTATTCAGTTTTATTGCTCATTTGAGTTTCTTGCAAAATTCATGAAGCGTCAATGAGTATCTTTTTGATTGTGCTAAAAAATAAATATACCAGCTTGAAAAAAGATATACGAAAATGGGATTTCTGAGTGTGGTGGTTAACGTCGGGTTGAAGGCCACCACTCGGTTGACTATATCGTGTATAATCCATCGACTCGATCGTTGAAGGATGACATGCGCGTGCCCGTAACACCTGGGTCATGTTACCTGAGCTTGTAACGTCCAGTACCCAACTGCGACGGATGGGCACAAGTATATAATACATCCTTAGATCAAAAAGGTCGAACGAGGAACTGACGGAGTTCACCGAGGTCGAGATTCAAATCAGATGTTTTTGCCTACATCTACCAATGTAGGTCATTCATTCCACTTAATATTGTCAAGACTCGACCTTTTACACTCGCTATTTTTGCTATTATTAGTCGAAATCTCTTTAATTATAAAAATACGAAATTCAATCGGTCACCCTGGATGGAGCGATCAATGACAAGGGGTTCAAACATGTCTTCATTTTTATTAATTTTATCGTTCAATCGAACTAAAAACAACTATGTTTCAAACAGCAATATTCCTTCGAAGGCAAAACACTAAAAAATCTTCACGTAGTTAAAAATGTGATTGAATACACCAAAATTTCTACATTTAATATTAACGTGACAAGTTAACTCTCAATCCAGTAATTTATTGTAATGATCAATTTAACGATTTTAAATTTACTTTCCACGCTTGAAAAACAACACAATTTTTTACTGATGAATATTCTATTCTTAAGGAGTATTTTAATAAAAAAATCGATAAATTTTTCACGAGCGTCGTTCAAATACGTGAATAGAAGACAAATTTATGATTTGGTTTATCCCGAAGTAAAAGTCAACGATTGAGTAGTAAAATTGTATTAAATTGATGTTGCCATGTTCCAAACCTGGTCAACATTCGGAGTAATGACTCATACATCCCTTCATATAGAACAATATATAGTTGCAGTGTGTGGTGTGGGCGTTGTGCAAACAGCCTGGTCATCGTTCCTTGCTCGTAACACACGGACTACTCCATGGAAAAAAAAAAAGTAAAGAAGAAGAAAGATCAATTAACGTTCCCGGAAGAGTAAACATTCGTCACCGGGTGCGGTAATTTAAAGAAATGTTGGCGTACATCATAAATATATATTTTCATGTTATATATTCACCTCATATTTCCAACCAATGAGACTGGTATTTTTGACATTTCTATTTGGACAACAAAAAAAATAACAGGGCTTACAAAATCAAGCTGTTTGAACAATGGACTCGGTGGTTTAACATATTTCACAATTATGAACATTTACAATAACCTTCGGGCTTGCGTTACTGCTAAATAAAAAAAAAACGTTATGTTCATATATTTATGCATTTATGCGCAACGATTCTAGGACGAATTTTTGTGGCAGTATCGCGAGGCAAAGTTACGAGAGCTTAATTATTAACGTTATTAGCACAGTTAAGATATTATCGTTAGCTCTGTGGTATACGACGTAGTCGATGTATGTATATGTCTTCATGAATATATATATATATATACACGCAAAGCAATTCTCCTTCGTATTTCTCGTCACAGAACGCTCGGTACGTTTTTTTTTTGTTATTCCATACGACTACCTCACACACTTTCGTCTAAAACTACCTCTCTTTCAACGAGAGAGATATACAGTGCTGCTTAATTCTTTCGGCCCAAAACCAACCCTTCGCGCTTGCTCCAAAAGTGAAAGAGCGAGAGTGAGGAAGATAAAATAGTGACTGAGGAATACAGAGAGAAAGAGAGGACAGTTTGGACTTCGAGACTTACACTCGTGGCTATCTCGTATATATACAAGCGAGCAACCCCTCATCCCTACCTGCTTCGTCGTTCTGGGGTTCCTTTCGTAACGCTCGACAACTTTTCGTTTCAGCATTGCAAATTGTTTGGCACGACAGTTTCGCCCGATGGCCACACACCATGGCAACCACGCGCGCGTTTCAATTTACTCTTTTCTCTCCTGGATCTCCTTCTCTTCTACTTTCTCCCTCTTTTTGTGCACCGCCCACAGGCTTTTTCTCCTCCTCATCTCCTCTGTGCATCCTCATCTTTACGCTCTTCTTTTTCTTCACCTCAGGCTACTACAGGCATTGCGAATATCGTTTTTTTTTTCGTTGTTCATATCCTGTGACGCCGGGAAAGATTTTTTGCTATAGTGCTACTTCTTTTTTTTCGTTTCTCTCCGCGTCAATAGCATATTTTTTATAATTTTTTTTCCAAATTTTTGATAATATACTTTTTCGACAGACTGCAGACTCGTTAAATATTCTCATCCTCAATATTTTTTTACCCTCAATTTATTCATATACTATGCACAACACAATGCAATTTTGTTCGTTCTCTAAGTTCGAATTTCGACATGTTTTTTTTTTTTTACACTATTCTTTATTACGCAATCAAAAATGATGGTCGAATTATTTTGAAATATATTCGAGGCTGCGTTTCGATTGTAAATTTGTTAATATTCCGTATCATATACATTCTGTCGTGGATTTTGTAGAACGAGTGCTCGTAAAAACCGGAATTAATGTTGATTCCCTGCATTGTCCATGCATTCAATGCTCATTCACACAATTTCGAGAATCAAGCAACTACCCACAAATTTTCAATGATATCACTTGGTTCTGTATCGTAGAATCCGCATTTTATAAATACAGCAGCCTAATAATAGGTTCTTCGTGAATTTAATAAAATATATTGGATGAGCTCTTCGTTGGCGGTTCAAAAAGCACGTTGAATTCGTTATATTTTTCATTTACTAAAAATCCAATATTGTGCCATTAAAGCTATTTATAAGTACTTGAAAAAAATAACAATTAAAATTCCGAGAAGCAAATCACAAACTCTTCGAAATTAAAAGTTCATCATTAGGCTTGACACTTCGTTTACGATACGAACTTATTTTTATTGAAAGATATTAAATCGATGGACTCACAAATACTTTGCTAAAAATTTGAGATGTAGATAAAAATCTATGAGAGTTTTATAAATTCTATACAATTGTATTTTTTCAAAAATCCATACAGTGCAAAGTACAAGAAATGTCGTTGCCCTCGGTTTTTTTCTCGTTTGTTCTCATGGCACAAGTTGTACGATGTATCGAAACGACCCTCGTGAATCCTCCTTCCACTTCAGAACAGAATTTCCTCATGTATTCCTTCACGTATATCAATATTTAACTACGTAATGGCTACTAGGACAGCCTATTTCCATGCAGGCACAGAAAAATGCCACTAGTCCGGTGATAGTAGAAAAAATATACGTGTCTGATGCACACCGAAGCGGGTTTTTTTTACGTCGGCTTGAAACCACTCGAGTGTTGGTACGAACGCGAAACCACCCAGCTCTTTCTTTCTCTCTTCGTGTATCTATCCCATATGTACCTCGAGATCTGTGTCCAGCACGAGCCAGAGCATCAATAATTTATGTGAAGCAAGAGAACTGCCACGCTACTCTCACCGCGATGTGATAAGATCGCGATCGCGGAATTTCCCTTCCTGTTTTTCCACTTGCAAGTACAGGGATACAACTCATGCACACCTCGGCTGTATTACTTCAGGACATAAAGTTTATATCGCACAAAGTAGATCTCAAAGTATACACAATTATTTGCACTACAAAGCAAATTGTAATTGAAAAACAAATTACCATTTTATTAAATAACACAAAAAATGGTCTTTCTCAACATCAATGAAATTCCTGTTTATGCTCATTTTTCGTGATTCTAATGATCATAAATAACCCTTTTTAGACACACTGGGTCGTATTGAACTGAAGCAATTCTTCGACCTCGATTATCCCTATACCCGAGAAATATTAACGATTTTATCAATTTCGAAAAAAGCTATAAGGTTATTCGTTCAAATAAACTAGCACTATTTTCGATAAATATCATCTTGATGTACACGTTCTTGGTTATTTGTCTCAAAAATGATGAGAATCAACAAAATAATGATTGGTTCAGTTAAATGCTTGCCTTAAAATAATCGAAGTATTCAATAATATTGTTAAACAATGAAATTTTGTATTTTCTAAATTTGTGTGATACACACATGTTAAGAAAGGTTTGAAGTTGAATGAAATACAAGTGCGTCAACGAAGGGTTCCCAGAAATATTGCACTTTCAATGAGTACATCCAATTAAGTCCATAAGTTTGCGCAAAATTTCGATTCGAGAGGTTTGGAGGCTTCGAAGTTTTTTTTCTTCGGGTTTGTACTAGGTGATGGTGTATTCTGCAACACTCAGTGAAGTGTATGTCTGTTTCTCAGCACAGCTGTATGCTTGGGAGAATAGCGCAAGAAAAGTTTCCGACCCCGTGAGATTTTCTCTCGATGTACTTTGGTGAAAACTTGGCAATCTCGCTGAGGGACATGTTCGTATACGTGCGCACACTATCTACACACATATGGATGGCCCTGAGGCCACAGAACTCTGTTTTTTTTTTTTTTTTAACGTTAGGTTGGAGGTAACAAAACGAGGGGGTGATAGAAAAAGAAAGCAAGTTTGGAAGACATTGTACAAGGTGCACAGCCCACAGTGACGAGAGAGAATAAAACTCGCAAGAACATTTTACCTTCTTTTTCTCTCTCCTTTTTTTTCATATCCTCCTTTCTCCCTTCGTTTTGTATCTTTCTTTCACGTTGTTATAAAAGCAAAAAAGAGCAATTCGAGTCACGCGGACGAATAATTTCCTCAAACAATTTTATCTCTTTAAGAGTTACGCCGTTAAATAATTTCAACAATTAGCGTAGCTCCAGAGCTTGGAAACACTAAAGCAACCCGAAGACGTTTATTAGCAGGGTTATTAACATTAGAGTGCGAGGAAGGGAGCAAAATGGGTAAACTGGCTGAATTTTGGTCGTTCGAGCCACTATGTTTAATCCCAGTAATAATATTTGTAATCGTTGAAAATCTCGTGACATACAAGTATGAAGATCAGGCGAACCCTAGGCTTTTAAGATTCGAGTCTGAACGGTACGTGAAAACAACATTTTTAAAGAACAGAAATGGATCAGAAACACAAATGTCCACATAAAGTGATTAAATAAAATAAAATAATTATTAAATTGTATTAAATTGTGCAAAGAAAGTTCCGCGACAGTTAGTCCTTATTTTCAACAAATAAACAAAAAAAAACGATAAATTCGTCAACGGATTTAATTAAAATAACGGAATCGTGCATTCTATTTGCTTTGCTCATCTTTGCAATTTACGATGACGTAAGCTCTTTGCAACGTTTTCTTTGCCCGAATAAATTGGAGCACCGGGTTCCCAGCACTTATTCTATGGAATACAAATCTTTCGAGTAGAACTTCTTGTCAATGGGACCGCAATTCTCATACTTATTAATTATTTCAGGCTGCATATAGTTAACATCGCATACAGAACTACAAGCATTGACAAATTTATCGAAGCTCTGCACTCGCGCATAAAAGTTCGACAAACGATGTGTACGTCCCAATTTCTCGGGTTTCCATGTGTTCGCACAAACTACAGAATATTGTGTTGTATGTTTCCGTCCATGTACGTATATCTACATGTAAATATATGGAATATACAACCCCGTGTGAGTTTCCTTCTCCACACCCTTCCCTTATCGGACTACATATGTGCCACGACGTAGGGTAACGTGCCTCGGTTAATTGTACCCGCCAATCCCACGCACCGGGGATCCCACCGATACGATTATCGTGTATCGAGGGCCAATTAGGGGGAAGCACCCTAACGAGAGAGAGGGAGAGGGAGAGAGAGGGTTGAACGGAGAGGAGGAAACAAGCGAACTCTCCCGCGGGCGCGAAATCACACAATCCCGGCTTGGTGTTGTGGACTCATCATCATCATTATCATCATCATCATATATCTCTCCCATTGTAGCTCATCCTTTCACGCAGACACTCTTAGTCAACTCTGTATCGTTCCCCTCGACTGATATCGTCATCACTGTACGAAGCTCGTATAAATTTTCGTAGAGATTGATAAGGAGACAGGTAGAATTTGCCACATAAGGATAATGAGAATCTGTTATCTGCGCTCCTTCGTGTAATCACAGAATAGATTAATAGGAAAATTGATATCTTTATCAGTGAATTTTGCGTCGATCCTTGTAAGGAAAATAATTGTAAGGCCATTTTTTTCTGCTACGTTATTTGAATCAGTCGATTAAAATGCTAAATATAAAAGAAAAACTATTTTCTTTTCATAAGTTTTGCGTCAAATGTTTTCTTCTTATACTCATTTGCAATTATATGATGTTTTCGAATAATAAAAATAGACGTTATATTCGACGTTGTGATGATTTTAAAAGGTCTATACATCAGCTACGAACATTTTCTTTAGAAAGAAAAGAAATTACGAGTTAAAAAAGTTTGTTGAAGCATTTGGATGCAGGTCAATTCTTATAATATTCTGGGCTGCTTTCACACACTGTCCAAAGAAAATTCTCGAATTCGATTGCGCTTTAGGAATAGTGTATGCTTCTGGGGCATAGGGAATAAAGAAACCGGCGAGATAGCGAGGTGAACGCACCAAAGTTTCAAAGAACGAGATGAGAAGATGCGAAGAGATATCGTCCTATAGATATATTTATCTAGGAACTCGGTCGTGCGAAGCTCAAGACGTTCTTCTCATGACCCCCTTCACCCTACTGTAAAATTCTCGTAAAACCCCCCCGAGACTTTGTGGATAGAGAACCGCAGGCGAATAGATATCAGCCGGGGGGTGATAGTGGGTTCTCCCATCGGACGCTTGTAAAGCAAGCAGAAAACTATAAAGTTGCGAAGTAGCCGAAACGAGCGAATTGAGACGGCACATAGGATGGAAGGAACAAGTGAAAGAGAGAGAGAGAGAGAGAGAGAAAAAAATAAATAGCAAAAATGAGATACCTTGAAGGGATGCAAGTCAGCGGAGATAACAAAATGCACATATCCGCGTACTGAAATTTTCCGAGAATACGTTTACCATTTTTTATTTCCAATATACGTATACCATATGGAAACCAGGTCATGAATATTAATTTATTTTTATATTGATTCGTATTTTTATTTATTGCAAGGTGTCATACATTTTTTAATATTAACTCTTTCGTCGGTTATGCTCGGAGACTTTTTGCGCAAATATTTCTGAACAATAATGAAACGAACTTTAATGGCAGAGAAAATTTGATTTGTCTCGATTGGAATGTTGGGTGAGGTCAACGCCATTGTCAAAAGCTATCTACATCCACTTTCAAACTCGTTTTCTTAAGGTTTTTTTTAAAAGATATAATTTCACTTGAAACGAATGCAGTACGAATTGAAAATTGTTTTAATGTTTTATTTTAGGCTTTCATTACTAATTCTCCGCATCACACATTTTTTCTTGCGTAAAATTGACTTGAAATTTCTCACTCAAGGTATTTTGGATTTATTTGGGTTTTTTTCGGCGCTCTTTGTTTCTTTGTCTCTTGCACACTAGTTTTTTTATTTTTCAATTCTTCCAATCTCTCTCAATCCTCATTTAATTCACTCTGTACGTTTTTGTGGCCCTTTGTCGCGTATATGCGTCTCTACTCTATTGATCGTAGACACTGGATAACGAGAAAACAGTACCTTTTTGCTTTTACCTTTTGGACCGTTGAAAAAAAAAACGATTTTTCGATATTCTTTTTTTGTCATTTGTTCTTTTGTTTATATATATTTTTTTAACTACAGTTTCGTAGGGAGCAGGAACACAACAAACGATTATATTCTCAATCAATGATTGAGATTCGCATCGTTTTTTCATCCATGAGCGATCTCTTAGATTACTCGAAAGTCCGATTACAAATCAGAGAATTCGATGTTTCGAAGATTTAGAGTAATCCCGTTAAACTTCGTAAAAATTTTCGTCGCTCAAGGTACAACATTTTTAGGTTTTAGTTGCTCCAGCGAACAGTGGAAAAACACTAATTTCATTTAATTTTGAATGGAATTAACTGAATACAGACCGGAATTGTGTTTACGTGGTTTCAATGTTTTGAGTCTACCTAAACTCAGCAAAATGTCAAATACACGATGACGCAATGAGAGATCGTTGTCCCGTTGCGTTTATCAGTAGACTAAACATCAAAGACGTTTGAAAATTGAAAATTAAATTCCTAATGGCTATCACGTGGATTTCACATTTCTAGCCATTGTGCTATTTCAGTGGAACGGCGTACGCACAACGTTCGTGTGCACCGCAAACCCTCGCGGTTAAACGCAAATTTGTCATTGATTAATTGCATCAACGTTTATAATAATGAGATTGTTGGAACAAAACGTACAACTATTTATGTAAAAGAAAGTGAAAATTTAAAACAACAAACATTGTTTAAGTAACAACAATTACCTAAAAATTAGTGAGGAGTCGAAAGATACTTTCCATCTGCTGTTTTGTCTCTATTTTCTACGAACAGTCATGACAAACTCATTTCAGAATTACCTGAAAAGAAATTCCGAAATAAAAAACTAGTTACATACATTCAAAAAACGAAATCCCTGAGTATTCAGGACAATTTTCGCAACACTCATCAGTTATTTTACAAGGTAAAATATAATGAATAATTGAAAAATCAACGAGGTATCATTTGCAGACGATGTGAGGTGATTTTGATGGCAATTTGATTTCCTGCTGTATAGTGGACTTGTCATTTACAAAATTAATGCATCAGACGCATCATTCACTCTTTCTTTAGTATTGTTATACATAAATCAACGTTCATACTGCCTCATGCAATCTGAAATGAAAAAGAGTGAGTGAGAAGAGTAGAGCAACGTGGCGAACACCATCAACAGTTGACGCTGGATGGAGACTTGATGGACATTTCTAAAAAAAAAAAAAAATGCTTTTATATGTGCGCTAAAGGAACTTGTATTTACGTGACCTATTTACTCTGACTCTGTGCATGTTGACAGGAAAAAAAGTGGCTGTAATATATTTTTTCCGGTGCACATTTTCGAGTGTAAATACCTCAACAATATCGTTAACATTTTAGACCCTAATGCAGAGAAGTGACGATATAGATTTTATACATATACGCTGAAAAAGGAACCTGAACGATTTTCGTGATGGAACTCTATGAATGTTTCAACACTTCGTTTGAACGGCGATATGTAATCCGAACGATGTGTATTTTTTCTTCACTTCTTCCACATGTTTCCTCTATATATATATATTTTTTTTTTTCATTTCTTTTCCGTTACTGTGCCGTTTCCTTTTCATATACATTTCATCAGCTCGTTCTATCTTATTTCATCTGTCAATTATGCCTTCCAGTTAAAGTTTCTTGTTGCCCAGCCATTCGGTCCCACAATTTCAACGAATTGAAAACTATACGGCAAATAATCGTAAATTATTGAACTCGCTCGGTTATCATCCCGCAAAAACTGTCTTCTTCTTATTTCCTCTTTGATAATCACACCTTGAACAATTAATAACTTCATGAGCTTACGAAACTTCAATTAATTTCGTGTAATAGAGTTTGCTTGTGAGGTAGTGCACTATTAATTCCGATTTAGCGCTCAGACTACGGATGTACTGACAGATATTCATGTTCCAAATACTTCGTGACTCTGATTTGCAGATAACTATTTACTATTTATTTGTTGAGGTATGTTTGGAAGCTTGAGTTTGTAGAATTGGTTTTGAACTCTCCCTGAATTCTTGTTTCAATATTTTCCGCTCTTTTCGTTGTTTTGAAATGAAGTGACCGGGAATTTTTAGGCTATTTTTTCGCGATCAATACGTATGTAGGTGTCAGTTGTCTATCATGTTTTTTTCTTTTCTTGTGACCCGATTTCATCGATCCTTTTTCCATGATGGATTTGCCAGTGGGGTTCGACGAGATATCAAAGTGCACGCGGGGATATGATTCTTTTTTCCGACGAAACAAAACCGCACAACACGTTTCGTGTGCTATGTAAGATCGATTTTCGTATATTCGCGATGAGAGAGAAAGATAAATATAAAAGTGAGAAGGAACGAAAGGATCGATACATCTTTTGCGGAAAAACTGGAGCAACGGCGACAGAGATCGCGTATAAGAACAATGTACGAAGTATATACATGCATATATTCGTTATTTTTGCAATCTTATAAGCTACATAGTGCCAGCGCAACCCTTCCGGCTTAAGCGTACCAACACCAATATACCAGGTACACCTCAAACCTCTTCCTCTGACGTGGTTTTACCTGCCAAGCGACACGCGATCCTCTTTCAAAATCCTTCTCACTATTACACTTTCCCTCTCACTCTCTCTGCCACACACACACCCACACACGTACACTTTCCTTTTTTAGTTTCTTCCTTTTTCTTCGTTCTCAATTCTTTTTCGTTTCTTTTTCTTTCTTCCCGTCTGTCTCCAGTGCCACATTTTCGATCGATATTGTCCTGCTTGACAAAGTCTCAATATCTGTATGTTTTTCTGTCGGTTATGCTACTTCAGACGTCGTATGTGATTCTATTATGTCATGAGAAATTTGAAAATGAGTGAATTGAGGTTGTAGGCTCACCAGATCGTTTGTCAGACTTTTTTCAATTTGGAGAAATCAGTCAATATTGTTTAACTAGGTACAGAATATCAAAAAGATTTACCGTTTTGTATTTGAGGTATCAGCAAAAGATTTCACCATTTTACACGCATTTTTACAGGGAGCAGTAGAAAAATTTACATTTTACACAGAAAAACTCCGAAACTTTTCTACAGATGTTTTCCTTTTTTTACTCAATTACAAAGGAACATTACGACGAAATTTGTCTTTTAAAATCAAGAGTTTTGATCGTTTAGTTTCCGACGTACAGCGATATTAGTTCTGTGCATTATAGATATGAGGAAAGTGGTTAATCCTGAAACTATAAATTTCAAATTAGACATGTTCTCCGAGAGGTTATACATTTTCACATTCTCATGAGATATAACATTCAACATTATCCGCGAGCTATATGCAAATTATTAAGCCATATCCACGGAATTTTATCCCATATTGAATTACGAACGTCCGGATATTTATGAATTTTGACATATTTCAAATACCAATTATATTGGCTCATTAAAATAAATAAAAATAGCATTTTAATATTAAAAACGAGAGAATATATTTCTTCTTATAAAACGTCTTTTACGTTGCAGAAAATAAAGTGAGGCTAGCAAGGGAAGTGCACTGTGACCTGAATCTTTCATATCGTCATGCATATGAAAGTTCACATTTTCATATCACTTTCGTACATTATTTATCCGTGAGTGATAAAATAATCTTAAAGTAAAAATGAAATAAATGCAGAATCGCTGAATAAATGTAACGAATAATAATGTTATATAATGCAATACAAAAATACAATGGGTATTTGAAGAAGATGCAGTATTAATTGATAGATGAATGCAGAAATTTGATAAGCGGAACCCCGTGTATACAAGATAATAATTTTGACTGGTAGAAAATCATTGATGACAACCTAAATTCGATTTTATGTTTTTATAACACATGAAACTAGAATATTTTCCGCCTAGAGATAGAACAGAAAGAAAGAACATGAAAAGATGGAAGAGAAAAGCTGAGAAAGGACTATTTTGTAAGGGTCGTATTAGTGACAGAGAATAGTGAATTCGTAACGATCTTGAGGACAGGAACATGATACTGCACTCCTTGACTTCTTATGTTCATCTTTGTCTATCTCTATCTCTTTCTCTCCCTCTCTCTGTCTCTCTTTTTGTCCCTAATTCTGTTTCTTTTTCTTTTTGCCTTCATGGGTTCGTGTAATTAAGCTGTTTGTATTGTATACCCAAGCCAGTGGCATCGACTCGTCGTTGCGAGCGAATTATATGTGAACGGGGTTGAGTCTATAGACAGCCATTTCCCCGAGGCAAACAAGACGATCTTGCACGTTCGCGTGTGCATCTATGTGTGAGCCACACATGTATCACGATAAAACAATGTACACGCATTAGTATGGGAGATCAACGAGAACAAACATTAACGAGGAGGAGCGTTTCAAAGAACAGCCTCTTTCGCTTTCAAGTCATTGTCAATGGCTTCGATCGAACTCATATAGCGATAGATCCAATTAATCAAGTCTACTCAATCCACTGAGCTCGGTTCAAGAATATCAATATCGCCTCGACTTTAAATTCATTATCACAGTGTAAGCGAGCGTGAAAAGGGTGAACTTGCTCTTTAAAGTGAACAAAAATGAAATCCGATTCATGGCATTTATCGATATGCAATTTATTTCCATTATCATTACATTTATGTACAGATTTTTCCTTTCTTTAATTATACATATGGTCACGTCATAGGCAGACATTCTACAATTAACTTTCTGGTTAATTTTCAAAAACTTGCTGTTCATCTTAGGGTACGATTCTAGAACCGGGTAAATGGCGGAGTTAAGGACAGAGAAACAGGTTTTTACGATCTTCTACCAAAAAATTCAAGTTTCATTCAAAGTTAATAACCTTTTCAACGTTTCAGGATAAAAATCCGTCAAACTAAGCGATCAAAATATTTTCAATATTAAAAAATGTATCAAATAGCGATTCAACATTTATGAGAAATTTCCAGGGTTTTGGACTTTTGACGAAGTTGACGATCGGTTTTCTCCAAAAAAATGATTTAAAGCATTCAAACTTTTAGCTTCTTTTCCGCAACTTAATGATAAAAATATAATGGAAGCCCAAATCCTATTGTGTATTACATCTGTTGTTGAAAAATTCATCCAATGTCCTCGAACTTTTTTCCTATACAGTTTTATCAACAGACATATATCGCATATGTGAACTCACTTTAAACATTAATTTACCGCTTGGATGAGCACAAAGATGGCCGAGAGGCCATGGTTTCTCGATCCAACGTTAATCCACTCGAGTAAGCTCGCTTTCACTGAGCACAAAACAATCATCACCCTTGTCCGCTACCTCGCGCTCTCGTGTCAGATTGACCTTTTGAGAAAGGAAAAAGAAAATAAAAGGAACAAAAAAAATCGCTCGTGTCAAGTGAAGCGTCATAATTCAATGTGGAGGGAATGGGCGAGTTCGATAAGGGATAAAGCTTTGCCCTGTCGCGTTTTGTGTCCTACACACCACAATGTTTTTCTCTCTCTCTCTCTCTCTCTCTCTCTCTCTCTCTCATTTCTCTTTCTCTTAGATTGCGCTTCAGGTGGAATGCCGGAAGTGTTGATAGTAAACAATCGACGAAAATTTACCGAGTGAGCCCAATAGTCCGCGTTCCTGTTATATTATCCCGAATCAATCTCTTTCAATCTCACTTTTTATGTGTATTATGTATTCCCCTGTGAGTACTCATACATGAATGACAAAGATATTTATTTAATGAATATAAATATAAATATGCCTACAAATAGTACATCAATATGCTTTCGTTTGTATTCTTTGTCTCCACGAGTCCGAAGAATCAAGAATCATTGTTTCCGGAACTGCATTAATTTCCAAAATATCAATAATGTTGTCGAACTAAAAATAAAAATAACCAACAATATATTCTCGATCTTTTGACATGTATTTTTAGCAAATTTTAATTTACATTTTAATTGGTAGTCAGCATGTTTATTTTTTTATTTTCATCTTTAATAATTATATCTCGTTTCATATAATAACAAGAAACTTACTGAATAGTTGTGAATAATTGAAGTTTATAGTATGTGTACAAATAGTCGCCACTTCACTTGCTACAAACAATGAAGTATATGTGCAAATGATTCTTAAGTATATCATAAGTTATATGTTATATATTTATGTTCACACAGACGAACGTAATGTTCAGCCTGACTCTTAAAGCTTAGAGTATCTGTGCCTCGTTATGTACAGCAGGTAGTTTGAAAATGCTCAAACGACTCTTCAAACCGCGTGATGAGTTTTGCCGGGTGATATCGAAACTTGAAGTTTAATTGATGTTGGATGGTACGTTTACTCGACGGTAAAACGTCTCGTTTGAATATATATGTATTTTTCAACGGAAAGGTTCGCTGTATACATGTAAAGCAATATATAGGCAAAATTCATCCAGTACATATAAACTTTGTATCGGGTTATGTACATCTGGAAAATGGGGGTAGAATTGAGCAGGAATTGCAATTACATAGCATAAAATATATATAAACTATAGCATGAAGCTTGTTGCGAGCCACGCACACATAAATATCGTTTACACTCTCGAAATGCAAAAGGATGCAGGCTGGCAGAGAAGAGCAAGAGAGAGAGAGAGAGAGAGAGAGAGAGGGGGGGGAAGAGAAAGAAAAGGAAGAGAATTGAACTTTTGTCGAGGGTGAAAACTTTCGTTATATTAGAACATACAGCGTCGACAATCGTTCTGAGTGTGTTGTGAGAATTATGTTTGAAGTAGTTACATGCTGTGCTTCCTTTTTTCACTTTTCGAAAGTTTTAGATCATAGTATGATATATATGAGGCAATTAGTTAGTAGGTAAGATAATTGAATTGCCCCGAGGCATCTTGAACGCTGTTTTTTCAAATCATTTTTGTAGATACATTGGAATTTTTTTTATTCTCTGGATGATACCTTCTCAACCTGCCTTTATTGGAGAATTCATCGTTAGCTCGTTTTTTTTTTATTTATATACTACATTATATTATATTTTATGGGTTATATACTTGAATATAGTGTGGGTGGAGGTAATCCTTGAAGCAATCAGATAGCAATCTTGATCGCGTTCCACAAAACCATATTTTTCAAAGCGCGTTCAACCCAAACTGCAGAGAACCCGAGAGGTTCATTTCACTCAGACCATGAGCTGTATATATATAACAAAGTTCTCTTCTATCAATCGATCTATACATGTGATGCTATATATGTATTTACGAAAAAAAAAAGATCCCTGTGAACTGTGAAAGAATGTAACGCGCTCTCTGGAAAATTGAAGAGAAAAATCTTCAATAGAAAATAAAAGAGTGAGGGAGACAGGAAGAAAGAGGCAAGGAAGAGGGAGAAAAACCCTTTCACGTCCGGTGAATCGAATCATTCGACGCCGCGTTCGATTCCTTTATTGTTTTTACGGGGATGTGCGATTCTTTTATTCCTCTATTTATCCTCCTCACATTCGGATACGTCCACGAAGTGAGTGTAATCGTGAGATTGTGAGCTTCTTGTCTGCAGAGACTATTCGAAAGTAATACTCCATATGGGTATAGATATAATCAATGCCAAATTGAAACTATTTTGCGTCTTTTATTTCACGCAATCTTATTTTTTCTCTAGAGAATTGTTCTATTTTTATATGTGCTTTGATACGTTTATGAGTGAGTATAGAGTGAGAAACATTGGCAACGCATTCTTATCAAAAATGCTATGCATTATTGCAAAGATATCCGGGTACCATGAAAATAGTTGATGTTTTTTTTCTCTCTATTTTTTTCATTCGATTGATTACGAGATTAGCTCGACTGGCCATTAATAATTCCGTCCTTTATGCTGTGAGCTGTTCGTTTGGCCCAACAACCTTTCGGCACTTTATTTAAGCGTCTGCTATTTTGGGCTAAACAGAGGCCCAGAGTCTTGGAAAAAAAAACCATTATTTACGATATCGCAAATTGATAATTAATTTTTCTGTGGGTAAATTAATTTGGCTGGTGAATTGCCACGCAAGTTCGAACCGATCGAAACTCGTGCTATGTGTGTGGCCTTTTTCGAGCTCCCACATACTACGCTGCATATCGGCAATATGGAACTTTCAATCGTGCCCCATGACATATATATATTTCTCTTTCGTGAGCGATCCTTTTTTCTTCTGTAGCCCCAAAGAATCAATGATGATTTAATTAAAGATAATGCCCCTACGAAAATTAAGATTAATCACGCAAAATAAAAGCCCGGAGCTCGCTCCAACCAGCTCGCGTACTCTTCGTGCTCTCATTTTATTCTCAGTTCCCTTTTAATACATTACTCTCTTTCTCTCTCTTTCTCATCTCTCGATCGCTCCTCCTTCTTTTGCCTTTGCCCTTTTCCTCATCCTCTCGTACTCTCTTTCCCGCTGTCTCGTCATTCAGAGATCTTCCTTTCTCGCGACCAACCGCTGTAATTACTCCCGAAGGCGTCGTTCGCGGGACTATACGGGAGCTAAGTCTCACGAGAGGCGTTTGTCGTAAGAGAGAAAGAGAAAGAGAGAGAGAGAGAGAGTAAAAGAGTAAAACCATAGAACCCCGATACCCCGATGAATGGAAACGAGGTCAGTCCCTTCGGAGACTACTGGCAGAAAGCGCTCAAGATCCGTCAAGAATATTAGGGAACACCCGCGAGAGTTTCATGTCTTTGTTTTATTTTATTTTGTCATTTAATTATAAACAAATCATCGTATCATCTAATTTATCTTATATTTCGGTGTGAACTTTTTTTCTATTCAACTTTCTTTTGTCAATATTTCTTATAAAGCGTAATGAAATAATTTAACTTGAAAAAATCGAAAAAATTTTAACATTCAAAACTGCATGACTTACTGCACGTTTTAAAATATACTTTTTATTGGTTTATGCTTTTACAACAAAAAAATATTAAATATCAACACATACGTGCATGAAATGGTATATTTTTAGTTTAGACTATTTCATGCAAGCATGATCCGTACAATAATCTTGTCTATTTTGAATTTTTTAAAATATCTTTATAATTACGTTCCATTTAAAAAAAATGACATACTTATGGTTTACGTGGCTGATGTACGGTAGAGACAAAGATGGACAATTTTGTCAACAGCCGTGGGAACAGGTTGGTAAAAAAATAAATAAAAAAAAAAAACAATTTTTTTATAACTGCGCTCTATAGTAGGTGCATAAATCTCAGTATGACGATTTAGGGGCTCAGCTGTAGAAGGCAGATAAGTTTTATTCACTCCGACTCGTGCTTCCAGTTGTCCGAAGTAACGTATTTCCTTTCCTTTTCGCGAAATAAATCCAGGTACATCTCTCATTTAAAGAACGATATACGACGTCGAGGTACATGCGCAGATAACTATGTGAAATTCTGAGTGGATGATGTATGCAACGTACACATGTTAACCAGTTATATGTAGTGTATAGTGAGAGTAGAGGGTAAAAGAGACAAGGGAGGAGTTGTATCGCTAGCAGGGTAAAACACACATGACACTAGGGTGCACCAGCACCTAAATCGGAAAAGTTTGCCACACTTTTGAGGCTGTGGTGAGTAGCGAAAGTAACAGACCGAGAGAGAGAAGGAAAAGGAAATATTGAGAGAGAAAAACTCGAAATGAAATAGTAGCAGCGGTTCGTGAAGAGGACTCGCTCGCTGGGATTAGAGCAGAAAGATTGGAGTGCAAGTCGACTTGAAAACAGATTCTGACCTCGCGTATATAGCCATACTATATGTAAAAGTAATTTAAGAACTTTATACGTGTGTGCTGGCATGAGGGTATATAGAGAATTCCAGATTACATCGACAGCTATACATCGCCAAAAATCTCAAGATAATTATCAGAGCTTTAAAGATGAATCTTCAAGTGCACAGAGTTCCTGCTTTCATCTAATTTTTTGAATCATTTTCATTAGAAAATTAGTAGCAAAGTTTAATAAGCAGATAGAGCTCGCGTTCTACTCGATTAAATGAAGGGTGGAAAAGTGCTCAACTTTATTTCATTTTTCTTCTGCAACATTTTCATTGGAGGAGGTACAATCGTGACGAATCCAACTTTTGGACTTGAATTTTTAGAAAAATATACATGCACCAAAACTTTATTCATCTATTCTCCAAATTTATTAATGTTGACCGTTTTCTTTTTGTATCTTAAAATTAAGAAGGCGAAGGTTCTTAATTGTTAAAGTATATGTTATTTTTCGAGAAACTAAACCGGAAGTTCAATAATCACTGTTTTGCTACTCAGAGTTCCAACTGGGCCAACTGGGTGGAAACTTCGTGGAACATTTGGTAGACATATTTGGCATGGTTGCGTGTAACAGCTGATGCAAACCTAGCCTCATTTTTCTATGACTTCCTAGTCATTGAGGATATAATTCTTCAGTTTTTATATTTTCAAATTCAACCATAAATGTGACAAATTAGAAACAATCACAATGGAACGTTTAAATATTTGACAGCAGCTATGAACAGCTGAGGGCACTTTTTAATTCAAACTCTTCCTTGACCTCGAGGAACCAATCGTACGTCCTTAAGTTGTGAGGTCACGACGAATAATTGTGGATTAAGTTCGAAATAAAAATGTCGAGAAACTCGTTGATTTTATCTGGAATATTGTATATATAACTATATACTAATGAAAAAAAAGTTGGAGTAATAGTTGTGGGCCACGCGAGATTGTAGAACAGACTTTTTCTTCGCTGCTTTTGTTTCGTCTTATATAGCAGTGCTCTCTCCGTTCATCCGTCTCTTGTTTCTTAAAGCTTTTCTTCTTCTTTTAACACGGAGGTGTGGACAGGGGAATGTCCGTTGCCACAACCAGGACAGCCAAGAGTGTCGGGATACAGAGTCAACTTTTTATTTTTTTTCCTCATTCTTTCCTTTTCTTCTTTCTCGTCACCGAACACAGTCACGAGCGAATAAACTTGACTCTTGTTCCACTTGACGACGAGTGTCAAGTGCCGGATTCTTGGACTCTGGTTTGAGCATCATCCCTTATACTCACCAAACCCTCTCACCTTATCAACCGTTTATATCCGCGATCCTTTATTTGTTTTTTTTTGTGTTCTCAACTCTAACACTTCGTAGAACCCTGTGGCTCGTCGGGAACAAAAATAGGTGGAAATATTGATGTTTAAATACCAACTATGTGAGTAGTAAAAACAGTTTTGCACCATGTGTCAAAATATTTCTTCTTCAAATTGGTCGACGGGATAAAAAAAAAAAACCAAAAATATCTTCAACCTCGTTACTGTTACAATCGAATAAAAGAAACCTTTGCAACGTTTTTCATGCTCGATGTGCGCTCATTATGAAAAAAGTACATGGGGCTCGTACTCTCTGCTCTCTTTTGTGTGGCATATACGCGGATGACATTCATTATTTTCTTCATCCTTCAGGATATTGGCCATGTCTCTACTTCAAACGCAGCTCTCTCGAACCCTGGCAAGCCACCATTTATATATAAACACATATATATCAATATATGAAACATATGTATTTTTCGCTGCAAAAAACTACAAAGAAATCGAATTCCGTGGTTGTGCTTCGATGAGAGAAAAGATTGAGATCGTTTCGCCAAGGCTCCAAGCAAGATCTCTTTCTCGTTGAACTTCACCCAGGCACACTCCATTGGTACAACTCTCTCGAGCTCCACTCACAGTCCTCTTCTTCTGGCTTCTTTATCCCACACTTCTTTTTATTCTCTTTCTCAAGCCTCGATTTCTATTACATACCCCGTCGCCCCTTTATTCGACACTTGAAACGTAGGTGTCGAAGGGCTACGACGAGGGCGAAGCCAAAAGACCGCGCTCGAAGTCTGACACAAACACAAATCCACACACGTACATCCAGGAATCCAAATATATGTACACGGAATGTGTGGAAAAGAGATCTAGAGCACGTGCGACCAGAGAGTCTAAGGTCGAGTGTTGGTCGTAGGGCCTCAAGACTCTCTTCTTCTTATTTCGCACGTCTTGGTTCTCTCTCGACTCATCTATAGATATAGCCTCGTCCACCTGCTTCTTCCTCGCCCTTTTCTTTTCTCTTTTTTTTTCATACGATTCTCCAACATTGCATCCCTTCTTCCAAGCTCCCAAGCCCGTCTCTATCTGCTCGTTTTCTTCTTCTAGGACACATACGATACTTCGTGTGTGTAACGAAACTGCGACACTCTTACCATCTTTGCTGGATGGTGGAGTCGAGTTCACCGACTTTCTTTATCTGAGCAAGGCAATAAGACGACGCGACTGGTCCCACCACCTGTTTCCAAGTGTTATGAGACCTCGCTCCTGATCGCACTTCTCTCTGTTTCTCTCCTCCTCTTCTAACTAGCAAACCCGTGCCTCACGTATACTGCGTGGGTTCGATATGCCCACCTCCCGTTCTCTTCGCACAGTACTAGATCGTTGCACACATATAGTTATACAATGTGCCACTAACTCGGGTGATCTAGAAGAGGCTGCAGCCACCGTTAACTCTACTACCGCACATGTGTTTACACGAACTTTTGCACACTCGCACAGATCTTCTCGTTGCTTCTGCCAATGACGCAACGACCAACTGGTCCTCTCGTCCTTACAAGCTCCAAGCTAGAAATCCATGTACGATCCTCGGCCCAAGTCCCATTACCAGCCCCTTAAACTCAATCCCTCTTGAGAACCCGTACACTCGCTGTAAAATCCTCCTATACAGATGGCGCCTTCTGAGCTTTGCCCTTTCTCTCGTATATCTTCGCTTCTTATATACACCACTCTCCTCTTCTTGAGAAAAGTTTTGCTTGCATTAGTACACGTATCCTAACCGAAAAGATCGTGGGCATGTAGTTAAGAGATGGAAAATATACGAGTCGTGAGGCTGAAATGTTGACGGAGCAGATCCATAAATGATCTGATCAGTTCGTGCGACAGTTCTGCACCAACTTTTTTTTTATTTCGTTATTCGTGGAAGCTTATAATTTAAGAAAATATTTGTAGTATACTTGAATAGTGAACAGCGATTTATCTGACATCTTCCACTAATAAAATTCTTTCACTTTATATGTCTGGCCTAAACATACTTGAACTACTCACAAGCGATAAATCTACGTGGTATTTGCGAAAACCGAGAAATTGATATCGCGAATAAACCTAAACTATCTGCCGACAGATTGGAAAATAATTTACTGCGACGCTCTACTTTATAATGAGCTGACATTATATAGAAATAATTATTTTCGTCATTATGAAGAATCTGTTACAGAGAGAAAAAGAGAAGTTGATAAATAATTAAAAAGACAAAAGGGTAAAAATGTGAGGGCAAACGTTGCTTCTTTTCGATACAGTTAAGGTGATTCGTTCATCCTTTTTCTAACGTCCTCCCGGCTGTGCGCTATCGCGCCCAATTCACCTTAATGGTATTGTCAGATTAACTATACGTTTATGAAGTGAATGGGCACATCTGTTCTCTCAAAACGTCCGGTAAAGGTTTGATAGCGTCAAGGGCCATGGCAGACCAGCAAATAAATGGATAGACATGGATAGTTTTGAGTTGGTATATAAGTGAATACATACAAATGTGTTTACGTATTTTTGTAGGTGTATGCATCAGAAATATTGAGTCGACGAGGTACGAAACGTGAAATCACCGCCATTCCTGAAACGGTAATGCGGTCGATTTCGACGTTGACACGACCCACCAAAATATAGTAGTATGGTTACAATCTGTGCTGCAGCACCGCAGCATAGAGAGCTGAATCTCTTGTGCACGAGAGTGGAGTGCCCTCTACACAATTCTCCGTTCAACGACACGTGGTGCACTGGTGATATGCACGTAGGCTTACAGCTCCGTTCACAATAAGTGACACAGTTGAATTTCTGATGATTTCCAATGACGCTTTCGTCTGAATAAATGGAATATATTCATTTCGACGACATCGCTGTTATTGATTAATGAGCTGATATCGTCATACATGACGATGCAAATTGATTGCTGTCGTGGAGATATTTAAGGTGTTACAGCATTCAATGAAAGGAGTAACGAACTTTGACCTCAGCGTTGAATAATGAGTAAACTTTTGGGCTTCAAATGGTCATCTTTATTAATGTTGAGATGATGCATCATTCGATTTAATTTTGTAAGACATATTTATATTTGTAATCAATATATTGCATATCGTTCCTAACATTGGTACGAGTTTGTTTTTTTTTTTTTTTTTTTTTTTTTTTTTTTGACAAAATCTGTTCAAGCTGTTTACATCACTTAACAATGTTTCTTTCAATAATGAAGCTACGCTTTTTTTTTTGTTTACATACTCCATTACGGATCCTCTGTAAAAATAAGCGATTCTCAATAAATGTTTGTTCAGATGATATCCAAAGTTGTTTATCAGCTAATTGATGACCAAGTCTGAATGGGTCTGTACAAACAACCTGTGTATGTACTTTATGTCATAAATATTGACTTGTAACAAACAATAAGATCCAACTCGCTTCACGACATACGTGCTGATTTGTGTTACCAGTTCAAGCAATTATATATAAGTTTCTACATCATTAGGTGTGAGGTCATTTTCTAATGTTATTCTTTTTTTTATATTTTATTTTGTGGGCAAATCAGTAGAGAAGTAAAGTTCAAAGACTGCTTTATAATTTGCACAAAAAGCGAGAGAGAGAGAGAGAGAGAGAGTATGTTGCAAGACTTCACTTGAAAGCCCTAGAGAAGTCTCAGTGGCGCCAATGAAAACGAACTCACAATTGTGTCGACCTCTTCCTCTATCGTGGCTTCTCTTCCTTACCAGAACCGGATGCTGTGTACACAGAGTAGACGTTTGCAATAGACTGATATACGATGCTCTCGAACTTGCCAACAAACTATAGTGAGGGCCCCTCTCTCTCTCAATTCCTCTTCAACCCTTTGCATCCCTCATTCAAGTTCCTTTGACTAGGGAGAAGTGCAGACCTCGTAAGGCCATAGTATAAAAACCTTGGGTTGTTTACCAACGTACAGGGAGTTTCAAGGTTTAATTAACTGAGTGCGAACTCTCTCCGCGATTGAGTGTTTTTTTTTACAATATTCTTGGGTGGAATAAAAAGATATGAATTTATCGAAAAGATCCTGAAAACAGTAGAAATTATTCGTGTAACTGGACCTAAATGATTAGTTCAAATGTCATATTTTTCATGCAACGATTTATTCTTGCACGAGCAGGTCAAACTGACCACGCATTAAGCATATACGTACAGACTCACACACACATACACACATCGTAAATATACATACATTTACCACAAACGTTTATACTGTTGGATAATGTACGAGGGCGTTGTGTAAAAAGTAAGGGCTTACGTGAAGGATTTAGTGTATGTATGTAGATTAATAGCTAGGGTTAAAAGGAGGCAATGTGACATTGTATTGAAAGTTTTAAAAAATAGTTCATTCCCTTTGAAAATTATCGTACACACTTGTATGTATTAGACAAATTATTATGATTTTTTTTTTTTTTTTCACATAATTTACACGTAATTTTATTAAAAACAACGTTGTTTTTGATCGAAGATTACGTTCGACCCCAATTGTTTGCGATTAAGAAAAACTAAAAAATTACAAAGTGACAAGAAAAAAATATATATATAGAAAGTCACCTCTGTTAGCTATTTATTTTCGTTATTCTATGATTTTCTTATGATTTATCTATGTTTTTGTTACAGGGGTCCCGCGAACATTTTCGGCTAGGCCTTTCCGAGGAGGTTGGTTCGTTTGTTTGGTTTGCAAATTAGGATATAGTCTGTAGAATTTTTCTCTATACTAATACATTAATATACATATATATGATATGGCGTAGTCTTACGATATATACGTATATGTCGTAAACTTTTCTCTAATCTTATATACGTATATGTCCTTTGTCTTCCTCGAATCTTTCTCTCTCTATCTCTCTCTCTCTCTCTCTATATATAAATATATATAAATCTTTCTCTTTCTCTCTCTCTCTTTCTCCATCTCTACCTCTTTCTCTCTATCTCTATCTCCGTTACACAAAAGCTCAGTAACTCATTTTTAATCATTCGTATACCCGCTGATAATGCTCAAAAAAAAAAAAATTTACATACATACCACAGTATATATGCAAAAATATAATAAAAAAACAAATATAAACACATATTTATAGATGTTTTCATGATTATCCGCCGCTCTAACACCCTCGTTTTTTCAACCTCATTTATACGATAAATATCTATAGTATAATATGTGCCTCTCACTAATCATTAGCAACCACCAATAAACCCTCACAACCGGTGCTGACCGACATCATTACCACAAAATCCCTTTTACCCAATCAGAGTTCATTAGCTCGCGATCTGTCTTACTCCCTGTATTTCTCGCTCTCTCTCTCTTTCTCTTCCGTCTCGCTGCTGCCTTTTACGATTACACACAACGTACCTATATCCCTGGGACAGTATAACAACGCACAACAACACTAATAAAACAAACATAAAAACAATCCATTACGAACACACTCGAGACAACTACAACATTACTATTTTTCGTTGTTAGTTGCAATGGGTCATCGCAACGATTATAATTGAACGACTAATTTTCATTTCAAACAATATATATATATATATATACATTTCGCAATATATATTGTTTACGGTTACATTAACACATTGACAGCTTCATTAACGAACGTTTCCTGATCTATATATACATTTATATTAATAACACGTACACTATATTATCATAGAATATTTATTAGACGATCGATGTTTAGATGTGTGAAAATATTTTTGTGTGATGTTTATATTTGCGTGATATTTCGCGTGTTTACTTGCCCGCAAAGGTGCATGGTTGCTCCATTCCGAACAGGAAAGAGAATTGTGCATCAAACTGTGCATATATACACCCAACTATATATATATATCGAGCTGTAATAACTACGGCAACTCTTCTTGCGATGTCGCTTTCGAAGACGACTTGACTCGCTCAAAGATGCCGATGGTATGTTGAATCGGTCGAATATAATCTCGCTGCCTATGTACCCCCCCCCCCCCCCCGCCCCTCCCGTTTCTGACACACTCTCTATCCATTTTTCCTTCCCGTCTCTGCCATCCTATCACCTCGCACTACGTACTCAACGATACATTTTGTGCGACACAGACTCCATTTTGACAACTGAGACGATCTCTGGCGCTGGCATTCCTTACTGACAACTTCTTCTTTTCGTTGCGGCTACCTGTCGATATATCAACCTGTATACATATATTTGCGTTTAAAACGTACATATCTGAGGAAAAAAGAGTTCTTATCGTTGCTTGGCGAAACCTGCTTGTGTCAAGTCTCTCCAGCGATGCTGATCTTTATGTCTATTTCTTCTTCTGTCACATTTTATCCTCTTTCTTTTCAACTTTATCAAACTATATATCCTCTCATTCGAGATACACTGAACTGGTAAACATGTTGTAGATTTTATTGACATGTTCGAAAATCGATTCATCCTAAATTTGTCGGTGGAAAGTGGATTTCAAAGATTTTATACTCTATTATTTACATATTTTTGAGTTTAATTTTCATCTGCAAAGGCGAATTTGGGAAACTGACTTTTGCATCGAAGCTCAGTCGCAGGTGACCATCTTGAACGTATCACCTACTCCCCTGGATTTATCCTATTTCTTATACAGTTACGTGGATCCTTGGTAGCAAGAATTCAATGGTTGACCGTTTCTCGTCCGATTATTTCTTCACATTTATGTACAGTATTTAATGTAAATTAATACATTTTATACAGTTATTCTAATTTTCATTTGCTTTTCTTCATTCTCAGGAAATCCTCGTCAAGTGACTCGTGTGTGATGAAGAAAATATGTAACGTAAAATGATGATTGCGGAGATTCATATGGCAGGTATTGTTCCAAGGCACAATGTCTTTATAAAACGAAGGCACTTCTATATTTGTTGAATGAAGATATAAATATTACTCGCAAAAGAGAACATAGTTTTGTTTTTTTTTTCTTTTCTTCACTTCGATTTTATTGTTAGGCTGTGATTTCTAGCTGCTATTCATCGGTTTTTATAGCAACTCGGATGAGTAACAAAAAAGCTTTTACTACATTATTGTATTCGTTCCGATTAAGCTTTCCATAAATTATTATGAGGAATAATTAATAAGGATAAAATGGCGATTCGTCCGAGATCATTAATACCGAGAATGTTGATATGAAAGACTTCAGAGAGGAAAGAAGGCTGCTATGAAAGGACGATTTGCTATGTTTGAAGAAGCTAAAGATACGAATATAAATATATAAATAAAATATTGGGTGAAGGATGAACTTGTACTACGGTGGGTCTAAAAAAAGATAGTCATGATAGAAAGTACGAGCGAAGGAAAGAGGGATAGGGAAAGAAGCGGATATAAGCGAGGCTGGAGAAGTTTTCATTCTTGCTAAAAGAACGAGGGTTCGTGCGGGGAAAAATGTTTGTAAAGTAAATTTTACGATTTCACGTAGAAAAATTCGTACTCAACGTTATACGTTGTTCCCTGAAAATACATTGAGAATGAGGATATATTCGTGGGGGCATTATAAGCTGCAGAGTGAAGTCGAGAAAAATGGGTGAACGAAGAAGAAGAAGAGAAAGACTTACGTTTGGATTTCGGGAGGAGTATAGAATGAATTTATAAGTATATACAGGGAGGAAGCGGAAAATCCTTCGGGAAAAACGAACAACTGGTAGGAAAGAGTAAGACACGTGACGCACGGACTCTCGGATGGAATGAGTAAAGGAGAGGAATAGATGCTACCTCTGGGAAGAGAAAGGCAGATTTATTCATTTGGTAGGAAGAAAATTTCACTTTTGCAACACTTGCCTCTCTTACCGGAAGAACAAGTCTTGGCTTTCCTTCTGTTCACTACTTCGCATATATTGCACGATCTCACTCGATCACTATTCCAACGTTGCTTTTTAGGACATTTTCTTCACCAACTAGGCAACTCTCTTACTTGCAAATGTATATATACATATATATATATTGAGCAATCGTTCATTCTTATAAATTTTGTTTGACCATCGGTGTTCACTTGGATACGTGTTTGTAAATGGCGTCTGTCTCCACTCGTTCCCATTCTCTTTCTTTCTCTCTTGCTTCGTCTTTTGTCGACTTGTTCCTTTTCGCGTCTTTTCTTGCAGACTCGACGCCCTTAACTTTCTCGATGAAAACTGCATTACCAAGTTACGAAACTGCCTCGCTCGCAGTCATATATAGGTTTGCACTTTCACATACACATTTACTTCGTAGAATGCTATCGCGTATGTCACGCTAGATCTCGCGACAAAATACCATATCTTGCTATTGCAGCGCATGGTGTTCGCTCAATGCTATCAAAATATATCCTGATAACGAATGTTGTTACTCGAACAAAAATTAGACCAGTTTTACCTTTTTTATTTCATTTTGAAATAAAAACAACAACAACAAATCTGCTTATAAAGTCCAATAGATCCACAATATTGGAGGGAATAGTTGAAAGACCTGGAGGAGTGTGGTGAGTTAAAAAACTTCCATTTCGATGTTCGTGATAGATCAGTGGGAAATCATTTTTCTTTTTCTTTAATGAAAAAGTACGAATTTGTACGATTTATTTATACGTGGGGTATTTGTACAATTCACAAATGATGAGTGTTCGTTTTTTTTTACATTTAATGATATCCCAGAGACCATTTAGAGTAAAAAAACTCAGTAATTGTTGTTTAAATAATCATTCAACAATCAAAACAGTGCACAAGAAAAAATGGGTCACAGCGTAAGCTCTACCATGCCTCGATGGGTTAAACATAAAAAGAAATCGACGAAGATTTCTTGGGTTTTAGAGATCCCTATCGTCCTTGTGTTCCCAGCCTTTTTCTCCTACTCTTTTCGTTTATACATTTGGGTTGGGTGTCAATGAATTTCAAATTTAAAGTGTCTACAATATTAGTGTCCATGAGTTGGTGTTTTGTTCTCGTTTATTGAGAGGGTTTATTCCTTGTTTGCATGTTTCCTTTCTCTCTCTTTCACTTTTCGTGTGTGATGGCGATTTATGTGAAGACCTCTTTCTTCATTGATCTTCTGCTTCTCTTCCTCCAAACCTTTTTTTATTTCTCTACGCCCACAGATTTCATGTCTCTCTTTCCTTCTCTTGTGTATGTACAGCTGCATTGTACGTTTCCCCGGGGTTACGTGTTCTCGTTCCACCAGCGCGAATACGTGATTTCATTTACGATACGAACTCACGATCGTTCCACATCCGCTGCAAATATGACTTCGTCCTTCCTAACGTCATACAACCGGTTTCCCCAGCGCACACCAACCGATCTAGCGTTGTACCCTGTAGTCCCTTATAGTCTCTGAGGTTCTCGAAAGCCCCTTCTCTCCACACGACCACCCTCAAACCTGCCAGAAACTTGCCCCATCGAAGCCTCTCACTCATACTGCAGCACGCTCCTCGACGTGTGTTCCTAACGAGAGAGTAAACTCCTAAACCCTTCGTGCCTACGAGCTTGGATACGCGCCATAATAACATTCGAAGCTATACACATCGTTGCAACAAATCGCATTGCTCCTTGAAGCCTACATTCTAAATCGTTAATTACAATCTAAAATAAGTTATTTTGAGAAAACTCCAAGTAGCCAAAAAGTAAACTGTACAAAAATTAATCAACTTCCAAAGTCATAAATCTATTTTTTATATTCTCTAAAATTTTATCACCTGATTTTATTCCTAACAAATTATGCAGTTGTTTTTATTATTCAAAGCCACAAAGTATAATATTTATGAAAAAACGTCGTAAAAGTTTAAAAAATGCGGATTTACTGCTACTCTAGATCTAAACATTGCAGTCAACAAAAATAAGTCGAATGTCCTCATTATCTTCTGTAAAGATCTTCAATGTTCTATTTCTTCATAATTATCAAAAAACAATCGAATCTACGAATGTGAAAAATCGTTGGGAATTTTACGAAATTGTAAAACTCATTCTCTTTATTTCTCTATGTAGTTTGATGCCGCATACCGAAGTTGTGTATATAACGCGTCGAAATCATATACAGCATTTTTTTCAACTCAATTGACTTTTTGTTGTGTTCAATATTCAGTTGTTTACTCTGAATGTAAAATAACTGCTCCCGCTAAAACCGCTCGTTGAAAATCTTTCCGTGGTGTTTTCGTTGCCTTCTCGTTACTGTCACTACGTGATTATTTAAGCTTTGATTTCCATGGGGAATTGAAAATTAACCAATATAAAAAAATATACAGTTTCTTCTGATATATTCATGTGTTTCTTTTTCGCTCGTAGTTTTTTGTTCCGTCCAATACGAGAATTTTGTTACATTTGAAAGTTATAAGCCCCTGCAGTCACCACTTCGTATTAAAAATGTTCGTTGCAAAAGCCAAACTCGAATTGGAAATAAATATTTCATTTGGTATTTCTACAGCATTCTGAGCCCGATTAATTAATGGAACTATCTATTTTTTCGTATCAAATTCATTCGTAATTTTGTGCTCTTTAATACAATTCGCTATTGCGTGTTAAGCAGAATCACTGTGAGAAAAAAAAACAGTAAGAAAGATGGTTTGACGTGGAGTGTTAAAAAAAAAAAATGTAAGCGAAAAGGCCTCTCATCAGCTTCCGAATGGTCAGGCCGTTGTACATGAAATAGTACAGTCCTGCCCCTCTTTTTTTGGTACCCACACTATCCACCACAATGAAAATCTTCCCCTGCTACGGGAATTCAGTACTTTCGCGGTCAAGCTTTGATTTCCATTCTGCGATGGAAAAATTGTACGAGCGAAGGAAGAGGAGAAAAAAGAATGCGATGGACCGGCACACTCTGTGCCACATTCCAAGCGCAGAGCACACTGAAAGCTCAATCCCTCGCTATTTCATTCTTTTGCTGACCCACAGAGGCCGCAACATATCTCTCCCTCGTTCTCCCAACCTGCAGCCTCCACTGTTTATTTTTTTTTTCTTTTTTTTTCAGCTTTATCTTTTATTCTCCTATTTCCTTTTTCTGCGCTTTTCCACGGTAATAGCACACATACCACCGTCCACGTGAAGGGACTTGTGTTGTGCCGAACAGAAATGGCATTCGATATACTCACTTTTGATGTCCGTTGAGTTTGTTTCTATCTTTCGTTCATGTTTTCCTCCTGTTGCAGAGACGAACGACTTCTCGTAAATTGGAAGTACTGAGAGAATGACGGATAGCTACGATCGATGTTTCACTTTTCTATCAATTTTTCCATTTCATTTTAAGGGGTTTCGTCAGGGTAAAAAGTTGATGCGTGCTTGAAAAGATTTTTGTAATGAGAAAACTAAGTCTGAGTCATTTCAAAATTGTGTTTTCTTTTTCGGAATTACATTTTTCGATTACGTCGACAGCAAAAAAAGAAACGTAATAATCCATCAGAATTAATGAAAACTGTATTCTACAAAAAAATGCCCCTCGTTGTCGTCCTACGTGACCGTTTTCATTTCCAATCGCACAAAATGAAATTCTCACAAATACAAATGTTCTTCAGTCTTGTTGGCTTCTCGTTACTCATTAAAGGATGAGGGAATTCTGCAGGATTGAAAGAATTAAATGTTACTATTGATGATATGCTACATTCCCTCGTGACGCACGTTAAATTTTATCAAAATGAAAGAGAAAAAAAATAGTATAGGAGAACAAACGAGTTCAACTAGCGATTTATACTTTTTTCTGTGAATGCATTAATAGATGAAATACAGGTCCAAAGAACCTCTCAATTTCCTCCATTCTTCGTTTTTCTTTAGTTGGAAATATCACCGTCAGTCTGAACTCGGCCTGTCATTGAAAGGAGCCGGTAGTTTCTCCGGAAATTTCAATGGCCGTTTACCTCGGGCGTTTACCTCGAAGAGAAGTTGAGAAAAAGCAAAGGGGAGAAAGAAAGAGAGAGATAGACTCAGCCAGATCGGAAGTTGAGGTTGAGGACAAGTAGAGGGAATGGCGTTGAAGTATTTCGATGGTCCAGGGATGCAGCTCGTTTGAAAGAACTGGTCGTATAGGTCATATGAAAGGAAAGGAAGTTTCTATTTACAAAATGTTGAAATGAAAAATCGTTTTCTATCGATGGATTGAATAGAGATCATTTGGTGCTCCCTTGACTGCAACGACCAAAAGACCTCATCTCCACCTCTCTTGACATAGTTGAATAAAAAGGTCAGCATCATTTGGCGTACATCCTAATTGCCCTCGTATAACGATTGGGTCAATAAGTCGCTCTCGACTAATTAATTTCTCCAAGAAAATGTACCGTATTGTAAAAGAGATTATGTCAAAGAGTATTTGTGCCCACCCTTCATTACCAGCATGGGTTAAGTCTCCGTGAATCCGGTCTCAAGGCTTTCAACGGAATTGTGCTATGCAGAGACTCCAACTCGTTCCAAATTTCAGCTTAATTAGTATCTTGTCCATGGATAGGATAGGGCGGAGCTTGTACGATAGCTCTTGCAGAATGAAATCCCAAGGGCCGTCCACGTTCACGAGGAAGTAGCCTTCATCTTGGCTTATAGCTTGGTAGCTAGGTCGGATTCGAGGCTTTGCCCCAGAGGAACTTGGACTTCGAAGATGAATATACGTTGAGTAAATTGTGGTAGCTGAGAAAGATGGAACAGGGTTGATAGTGAACGAAGAAAGATCCCAAGGTTGTGCTCTCATCGCAAGAATGCGAAGTGATAGTTGAACAAGAATGAGGGCAGATGCACACAAGGATTACGAAGTACCAGTCCACCAGAGGGCGTTAGTGCCACATTGGACAAGGTGTACAACTGACGACGTAAGAGGTAAAGGACACTGATCCTACACTGTAAATTTCAGCTATCCTGGTTTATACCAATAGGTTGGGAGGAACACAAGTATAGTCGACAAACCATACGTCGAGGCTAACTTGTGGCCACGTTGACCAGAAATAATATCACCACAGTTTGTCCCCTTAGGGACGTTGACGGCTAAATCCTAACTGAACTTCGTATATCCTGGTGTTGCAGAAATCTCTGGTTTCTGCGCTGACTTTCTCTCTATTTGTTTGTTGCTCTTTGATTTTCATTTTAACACAGTCTTCCTCACTTTTTTCATTCCAGGAAAAACTTCCTCAGTTTCTTCGAGACTGCATTCTCAAGAGAGAACAAAACACCTATCGGTTGAAACTCTACGAGCTTTAATGTTGCTTGCAGAAAAATTTTAGAAAAATGTCTTTGATATGAAACTTTCTTTTCATAAACATTATAAGGGAAATAGCACAGTATTATATTGTAAGTAATATTGCACAGTAATATTGTAGATGCTGATATCAGGCATTTTTTGCAAAGCAACGAAAGCATATTTGCACATAAAATCGTACGGATGTCAGGTCCAACGAGTCTGTCAGAATTCTTTTGTACAAATGCAGTAAACGTAAGGAAAAATGGTGATGAATACTATTTAAAGGACTTCACAGAACTTTTTCTTATACGCAGTAATGTTCCCGTACGCTTGTATATAATTGTTCCAATACGATTGAAGTGTAAGACCAAACCCATAAATTTGTATTTCACTTGTGGTTCATGAGGCACCCTCAGCAATAGTAGTGTGTTCGGGGTTGAGATTATTATTTTTACGAGGAAATCGTGTAACAGAGCGTTATCCATTGAAAACACGCAAAAATCATTTAGGCATTAGTCGGGAATATAACTAATGGAAATCTGTCGTTCAATCGAGTCTCGAAACGATCAATTCGTCAACCCCCCAAAATATCGCTTCGACTACCCTCCTCATACACCTGACGCCCACAACGATAACGAGTTTTCATTTTGCCTATAATATATGTATACACAGCGTACATGGACCGGATGGTGCCCGTCAGTTTTATTATTTTACGTGAGGTGCTTGGTTAATCCCTGGTGAGAATTCTGTTCGGGGAACATGCGCGTGAGTGAATGACATGAATCGTAGGCTAGAGAGGTTTGGAAAAGGACAAAGTATGATGGATCGAGAAAGGGAATAAAAAAGTCGAAAAGTGCAATGGATGTTAGGCAGAAATGCGATGAGTATTAAAAAAAAAAAAAAAGATAAAAAGACTGACAGCGAAAGAGACAGATGAACAAAAATACAAACCGAATGAACAAAGACATGTTACAGGATAAAGAGCGCAAGCACAGAGAGAAACAGAGCCACAGTCGAATGGAAAAAATCTCACGTATGGCCTCTGGTTACGCCGCACGCGAGTAGTAAATCAATTACCTCGCATTGTAAATAAATCACCGTTTTACAACTCTGCCAGAACGTTTCGTGCGGCATTTGTACGAAATTTATCGTCACTTCTCTCATTTGGCTGTTTATATATATATATATATTTTTTTTTTAAGCACGCGAGAAAGATAGAGAGAAGGAGGGAGAGGGAGAACAGTGAGATAAAAAAACTTGATGTGAAATTTCATATTTATCACTCGTCGATTGAATTGATTGTTCGAGTATGAAAGAGCTTTCGATGAACCTTTGTATACATTCTGACGAGTTAACACTTCCCTTTTTAACTTGTATTCCATCAAGTTTTGAACGAATTAATGAAATGATCAATTGATGCGTTTTTTTCTCAATAGTAGGCTTTTGAAGAAGGAAAAGGAAGATATAGAAGTATATCATGATTTATTTGAAAGGTTACGAATCGATGAAGACTCGTAGATCAAAACGAACATATTTGTTCGAATTTTCATGAACACTCCATACATCACGATACAGTAAAACCATATGGTAGAAGTAGTAAAGTCAATGTTGACAAATAGGGAACGGTATAAAAACATCTAAACCGAGTGGTTGACAACCATTAAGGGCTGCTACGTTTCGTTGCACAGAAACGTGTACCCGGAGGGTACTAGTGAAGAGAAAGCTTGATAGTTAGCTGAAATAGTGACTCGTTGGTGCGGGAATTCAAGAAAGATCGCTATACGGCTTGTTGATTGGGGGTTGAAGAACAGGAGAGTAGAGAGAAAGAAGAGAGATGAAGAGGGAGAGAATGAGGTAAACAAAGACAGATAGAGAGAAGAAAGAACTTGATGTGGGAGGAGATTCAGAGGCAGAGAAAGTTAGTATAGTGTTTCGCATATATACAGCAACGAGAAACTAACGGGGCTGAGCGCCCTCTACGTCGTACAGTTTGTTCGGTTGTAATTTCAGGAAATAGCTATTTCCAGGCCAATTAGTGCGCGAAATATTGCAAAACAATGCGCACAGCTTGACACGGGTACAATAGGGCCGTTCTATATACACAGTTTCATAGAATGTCACGTCGTCGTTTTCTACCAATGCAACACACATCGCTTATGCACCTTCATGTATATATTTATATTTATGTATCAATGTATGCGTCCACATATTACTAATGGGCTGCATACATGCAGCTCCTCTATTTCTCTCCCTCACTTTTTCTCGCTCTACAATATATTGTGCATCGCGGTATCATAGCGCAGAATCGTGGTTTTCTCCATAGAGATGCGGATATTGAAGTGCTGATGGGCATGCACGAACACACGACAAACCCTCTTCGTATTCACTGTGCCCGGCAAACTCTCGACACACATTATTTTCTATCTCGAACTCATCCTTTCCACCTCGACTGTTCTTTCTTTCTTTCTTTTGATGTTTTTCCGATTTCTCTGGCAGGACACTGTTCAATAATGCGTCTTTGGACAACACTCACACGTTAGTATAAAAATGAATAAAAATCGTGAAACGATTGTTACAGTTATACAAACCAAATTAAAAAAAAACCTTTTATTTCCAAAATACTTGTTAAAGTTCGAAGCACTTTTTCAAAATGGCGTAGGAATCTATATGCTGGTGAATTATTATAGAATTCATCATGATTTTCTTGATACGATTTTATTTTAGAATTTTTTATTAAAAATAATAAATACTAAGATATTTTATTTCATATTTTTCTCGATGAAATAAAAATTATACTGAGTGCGTTCGAATTCTCCCGACGAATTAAATACGAGTGTTTCAATATTTTGTATTAATACTGGTCCATTCATTAAATTCAATTATTCATGTGTCGATCACTGAACGGAACGGTAACATAACGTCCCGCCGGACAGTGTACGATTTATATATATACATCCATGAACGCACATGCAGCGTCCAACGTGTTATTTGAGTCCATTGGGGCCACTCGTCTCACCCCCTCGACCTACTGTTACCATCACTTCGATGTATTTTTTCCCTTCAATTTTTTTCTGGTCACTAGTGCTATTGGAGGTTCTCGCCCTACAGTCAGTATTCTTTGAGTCTCGGCTAAATGCGAACCCACGCGGTGGTTGACGCGAACCAAATGGAATGAGACAAAAGGTCGTCTATGAATTTTGCTGGTAGTCCATGCAAAAAGGCGAAGCCCATGTCACTTCGTATTTCCCATATAGAGGGTTGGTCACGTTCCATTGCTTTTCTCTATGCCCATACGTCATAAGTATAACTGTATATCCTAGAATCCATGTTGAGTAATGGCAGGGTAGTCAGATTGTTGCATTTCGTGAAGCAAATTTCTTATTATTATTATTTTTTTGTTTGACCATCAACGAGATGGTCATCACGAGAACGTCACGAGAACGTTAATGGACGGGGAATTTTCTGCAGGCTCCAAAATATTACGCGATCTTGTCTTGGTCAGCGATATTTTCAATCAATAAAGTTACCACTGCAAAGATCTGGGAAAAAGTAGTTGATTGACGATTTGTAGCACAGCGAGATAATGATTCGAAACTCATTTTTAAACTGTAAAATATGGTCTCATCAGCTCACATTTCCAGATTAAAATCTCATCGAAATTTCGAGTAATGAACTCGATAGGAATGTAAAAAAAAAATTAGTCCGATGCACGGAAATTGATTGTTGAATTTTCGCATAGATTGCTGGAATAATTTAATGAGAGTGCTTACAAAATCTATTGCAAAGAAAACCGAGATTATGAAAAGCTCCAATTAAAAGTGAATGCAGTTATTTTAATGAAGGACGAATTTCAATGAAATGTGAAATATTCGAGGTTTGTTTTTTCTTTTTTGCAGTTGCAGCTACAGTTAAATGCATGTTTTGTTATTTTTCCGGAACGGACTAAAAGTGTACCTGCTAACCTTTTGAGCTACGGTCTGACGTTTGCCTCAACAAACGCCAGATTTTTCGGTTGTACATGGTCCTAAGAACATTCATGAATATAGAAGAAACTTGCACATTATTTATTCATCAATTGCATAAATATCGTATGTAAACAAATCGTCAAATTTCCTACTTTTTGACAAAAGAGTCCACTTTCTGATCTACGATAAAAATCGCGATGGTAATCCTTTCACTGCCTCTGTTCGAATAAAAACCTTATAAATACAAATTTTCAAGTCGATTGTAAGCAACGAAAAATGAATGCCTCGATGGGTTAATCATTAAAAATTAATCATTGTGTGTAGCACACTCAGCATCGTTTGATCATAGAAAAAAATCCATATTAAACTGACAAAAAATGGGACAATGGCCTTAAATAGAATGTAATGTTGAACGAATGGCTCTGTTTCCGAAATATTCATGTCCAAATGCATCGACGTCTGCGAATGATGATACCAGGATGCTATCTCGGACATTGATGATATCTCCACGGGGGCCGTCGTGAGCTTTCCAACGCCTCCGCCCATCCGGCGAAGTATAATATGCACATACACATCCATACATACATCATTGCGTTCATTCCTACGTTCATATAGAGCGAAAAGGAGCTACTACAGAGTACGGATTCCCGACGTCATCGCTTCGACGATCGAGCGCATTCGGCACAACGAGCGCGTTAATGCTAATGCTAATACCGATATTAATGACGTGACGAAGCGGCTCGCTATTTCGCACGGTTCTCCCACAAGAGAAAGCCTGTACGTGTGCTCAGATATGGATGTACATATGCATGATTCAAAGTGTGGGATTTGACGCGAGGTCCAAGAGAGTGCAGGATGTGCGATGTACTGTCTCTTTTACTCTCTCGTCGTCTCTGTATCTGTATTTTCCATCCAATATTCAGCTGCCAGTCCGTCCGCAGACCATGTAGCTTTGAAACCTTGAAATGCTCGGCTATTCATCGATATATATATATATATATTCATATATAGAGATTTTGGCACGGGAAATTCCATGAGAATATAGTCAGCTCGAAATTTGTCAAAAACGGACTTCCTTCCATGACATTTTCAACATTGACCTCAAAACTCGAAACCATTGAGATTCTTTTTTGATATCATTGCCTACTTTATAATTTGCACTTGAGTGTCTCTCGGTGTCATTCGATTATTTCTTGTGTTTCTTGCAGATTTTCTAACGGACTGAAAAAAAGTAGAAAATCTGAAAAGTATGACTGTTATAGATTCTTGATGCAGGGTGACTCTCGGCATGGAACAGCCGATGTGTACACACTATTATAAATAGGTACATGATGGGATAGTGTTAGAGACTAATCTCTCTCTGGCATAGTGGTTGCTTTTACTAGAGGCATAATTGATTATTGGCGATTCGTATATAATTCCGATAAGCCAATTCATTAAGCGGCCCAGGTCATCTTGCGTCATCATTTTAGCTGGGTTCACTCGGACCACAGAAACGCAAGGGTTGCTCATCGTACTCCATTGCATTACGGTATTTTCCAATATCTATATGTATATAGCTAAAGATAGTGAAAGTATAGGTATTTGTACAGATATATGTGTTTATGTGTACATATAATCTTTATATATGCATGAATATACACTATACATATGTTGACGCAAAGTCTCCACTCAAATGCACTACCGGCATATCGGTACATTGCGGAACAACATATTACTATATATGTCACCGGATATTTACATATATCTCTCGTAACTTTTAATCCTTCCACTCATTTCCCTCTCTTGTACTCAGTCTTCCTCTCATCCACTTCATCTTTCTCTCTCTTTATGCATTTATGCTTATATCTTTAATAACACTCCAACGAACCTCTTCCTCTCACATTTTGTGCCACTCGAAGGTCTGAAATATCGTTGAGAAATGACAATTCCTACGATCCTCGAATATGCATAAATCATGCTAGCAGATTCAATTCCTATGTGCACTTTTCGTCGTATCTTGTTTAATGCTTTTTTTTGTCTTTTTTAATCTCTATTCTTCCTGCTCTTCAGTTCTATCCATTCTTGCCAGCTGTGTCTGACAACTGTTTCTGAAGTGCTTCAAAGTTATATGCTTCTGATTAAAGAATTGTCCGTAACACTCTCATTTATTACGTATTTCTTTCTTTACATACGAATATGATATCGATAGTCAGGAAAAAGCCTCGAAATTCTTATGCATACATTGGTTGCATGTGAAAAGATCTCTTGAGAGAAATATGTGTATTTTTTTTAAAGCTATCGCATTTCTGGGGAGAAACAACACAAGAGTCCTTGAAATTTTCCTAAAGATCATTACTGGTTTTTACAAAATAATTGACTATATTTCTATCTTCGTTCTACACACACCAATCACGGGTAACTACTCTTCTCTTTTGTAAACCTCTGCTCAATCTCACTGCATGTTGCTCAATGACTCACTCCCTTTCTCTCTCTCTCTCTCTCTCTCCTTCACTCCCTCACTGCTCTTGATTCAGTGCAGTGATATTCGAAGAGCTTGTCATACTCAGGACTAAGCTTTCAGAGCTTGTAGGGTGCATGATACCGGCAACTGATGAACTCGAATCAAAGTCTCGACGATTTGGAACTGTCAACTCGACGTCCGGGTCGGTGCTGAGGACACAATGACGAGAAGCTTCTCCGTGTTGTATGCCACTAAGTTAAGCAGCAATGGCAGCTCTAGTAGAAGCTAGAAGAGCATGTGAAGGTCTACTACACACAGCATCGGAGTACGATACATTTACATAAACAGCTACGACTCAATCTCTATGCTAATCGAGACGTTCCACGTCCGAGAAGTCCTTACAGTGGTGCCGATGGAAGTTTCTTTGCCGTAGATATGCACAAATGTGAAAGTAGACTTCGAGCAAAGGCACTCGCTTCGCGTTCCTCCAAACATTACATGGGCAGAAGATTCCATATCGAATGAAAAACTCTTGTTCTTGAAGGGCTAAATATTTTGAGACTGTCTAGATTTTTTTTTACTTCAAGCATGAAGATTATTTTGATTATTCTCCACTTAACTGTTTTTCCTTCCCATATCTCGTTACTACTCACTAGCCAAGAGTTAGTGGCTGGAAAGATGCAACTGGGACGAATAAAAAAAAGTACCACTTGTGATGAAAAAATCTTCAAGAGAGAGAGAGAGAGAGAGAGTTATTTAAACCTTGGAAAAATGTCGGATTTGTTGGAATTCTTGAATGGAGCAGTTCCACTTGATCTGGAGTGCTTTATTATGCATCCACACACACATGTGGTTTCCACGAGTGCCTGAACTGATACGAAATCTAGAGTTTAAAAAATCACCACCATTCCCATATCAAATACACACAGCTTATACTTTAAATCGCTGTATATCTCTGAAATTAAACGAGCTAAGTTCTTGATTTTTTCACACATAATTTTTTATATGTTCCTTTTTGATTTTTGTGTGAAAAAAGTAAAAAATCTGTGAAAAAAGTTTCGGTGTTATTATATAAAATGTGAATTCATCTACGACTCCCCATAACGTTCAATCTTTGATAGTCAATATCTCGAAAACAGTCAATCCTTTTGACATTTGAAAATTAAACAATTCTGATAGTCCAATACACTACCATTCATGAATATCTCTAGTCAAAATGACCCTGTGGTTAATTGGACTATGTTCGTCAAATATCAAACTCCAAACATCAATCTGGTCTCGAATATTTATATGCAAAATTCATCACTATTCCAAATCATGTGTATGTTTTAACATCTCTAATCAAAAACCCTCCTGTATTCATATGAATCTCAATGAATATTGATAAAAAAAACTCTAACTGTATTGAGTTAACTGTATAATCATTTACAACTTCACTTCAATATAACTTTGTGAAATGATTGACAATCAAGTCCCGCTGCTGGTTACATACAGTCAATCAATCGATTATCCGCTGCCCATATAGCACGAGCAAAATTGTATTGGATGAGAGATTTTCTTGTCAATATTTATAAATAGAGATGTACACGATTAGAGATGTAGTGTGACGTTATATTTTTTGAGTAACGTCACTTTAGAATCAAAAAGACGGATCTCCGGTATAAAATACGATTTTCCGTCTCTCCCGCTCGATGCTCCGGCCACACGACAACCTCACAGGGCTTTCTTTAAGAAATTATTGTTATTATTATTAATTTGCGTCTCGTCGATATTCTTTCTATATTTTTCATGCGAGTTCCCGGATAAACGACAGCTAAAATCATCGACTCGATCCCAGGAATTTAAATAAGGAAGGCCAATCATCGCAATATTGCTGTATTTCGAGCAGGGCTCATACAGTTGGCCGTTCCCGTATTATCGTTTCCAAGGTCAAGCTTCATCGAGACGGTTAAACGAAGGAAGGCTCGAGAATTTTCGAGAACAAGGAATTTTCGGTTGGCTTCAGCGAGCGCACTCGTCTCCCGTTTCATAGATCAGGGCGGTATCGTACAACATATCTCCCGTGATTAATTCCAATTATTGTCATCGAAATATTGTCATCGAATATCCCGTGAAACATTGAGGTCCCGTCATTATTAAAATATTAATCGAGCCAGGGGTAAAGAATAATATAAACAACGTTGAAATAATGTCCCGATAAATTAATAAAATAATCGGTGCCCTGTCTAACGCTCGCGCGAGTATTTAATGTGACGGACCTGTCAATCATGTGGGGGGGAATTTTGGAAATTGGAAGGGCGAACGATCAGCTCGACGGCTCGCGAATTCCCGAATTCGAGGAGATTTTCGTGAAGTACCGAGCGGGACGGACGTGTTGTAAGAAGCTGGACAATACCGTGAGTTATCCCTTCGTCGCTTTCCGTCTTGGTTAGTGAGCTTCGTTGTGGATTTATTCCTTAAGGAATAATTAATTATTAGAGATAATGGACAATACGTTGTCCCGAAAGGATCTCGGGAAATTGGGTCACGGCGGCGGCTCCGCCACGTGTGATTTTAGACGCAATCATTTTCGTTTCTTTTATTGTTCCGAGTTCGACGTATTGCGAACCGAGTTTAGTTAAATTAAAATATTATCGGAAAATGAACGTTGTGGCCGTACGCGAAAATTCTCCCGTGTAATATAATTGTTCGTTAAAATTATTCGTTGGGAAGAATCGCGAGCAAGGGTAAGAGTGAGTGAGAGCGTGAATCGGCCGGTGAATTCGTGAATTCAAATAGCTCGACCGAGTAACCGATTATCGGGGGCTCGGATTTATTTATCGTAATTAACAACAATTTACCTCAATAACATCTTCGGTAATTCTTGTCTACGAGTAGTTCCGTAGCAAGAAATAAAGAGCTCGTGTGTTAGAGTGTAAAGAGTGTAGGATTCCGGCCGATGTTGAATGTGAGTTGACGAGTGTGCGTGTGTTCGTGATTTTTCCCCTCGAAATATCGTAGAGTCTCGCGTTGGTTAAAATCCCGTAAAATATCGAGAATTAATCCCGAGCGTAACTATTTCTTGTATCACCAAATTTCATTCAAATAATCCCGTGTTAAAATTATATTTAGTTAAATAAAATATTGAAATTGTTATTGTTAAACGGTAACCTCGTGTCGTAAAATTATTTCTGGAATATTCTGAAATTATATCTGGAATAACCCTGCCCATCCGCTGCAGCAAAGCTGGTCAACTATCTTTTCTTCTTTTGGTCGTGTCGCTCACGCGACTGGCGCCCAACAATTTTTGTAACAACCGAATTAAATAAACGGCCAAAGGAGGAAAAGTTTTGTGACATTAAGTTGGCTAAAATTGAGGATCATTGAAATTCTCGTCACAAATTTGGCGCCCAACGTGGGGCTAACGTTGGCAATTTTCGGACAAATTCCAGAAATAATTTATTAACTCGAATGTGGTGAAATCAGTTTCTTCTTGTTTTGTGTCTTTTATTTTCGTAAGTGAGGGATTAATTTCTCGTATAATTTTTGGCGATTAATTGCTTTATTTCGTGCTAAATAGGAAAAATCTTGTAATGGTAAATTCATCGAAAGAAAAAAAAAAAGAAATTCATTATAATTTAGAACAAACGGTGAGATTTCGTGCGATCAGAAAGATAGTTTTTTTTTTATAATTCGTTGTTGACATATACGAGTAGTTCGCTTCACGAGACTCGGACCGCGCGAGTCTTCCCGTGTTTATTTTTTTTTTTTTCGACTTTTCTTCTTCTCGTTCTTCAGTCGTGTTTACGTGTTGTTGTTCGGTAATTCTGAAACCTTGACGTATTTAAGTGCCTGAAAATTTTATCTTTGCAATTTGAAATAATTCTCGGTGAAATAATATTTCATCAAATTTAATTTTGGTTGAAATATTATTTCGAAAATCTTTATTGTGAGTTCTCGTCGTCCCGTTAATATACCGGGTGTCCAAAAAGTGATCCCGAGTTCGAGGACAAAAATATAATTAGAGTCTCTCGTTTATATTGAGAATTATTTCCCATATTTCTGTGATTGTTCGTTTATTTATTTTATTGATTCAGGTTTTTTTTTTTTAGTTTGACTATCTAATGTTGAATGTTTTATGTTTCCTGTTCCGTGCCGTCTTTTTGACTATTTTTATTTATTCGTTTTTGAATACACTGTCTAATCGACGACACGTGAAAATTTTCCGAATTTATTTTCTCTCGTGTTCATATTTGATTTTAATTGTCTATTTTTTTCACTCGACGAACAATTCAGGTATTTAACTTACTAAAAAAAAAAAAAAAAAAAGAGATTTTCCGAATTATTTTCCTGGAGAGAGAAAGATTATAGGAGATTCCGTTTCATTAATCATAGAGATCTTCATTTCTGATTTTGTTTTTTTTTGTGTTTCCGACAACGATTATTTTGGTGAGTACTTTGAGTATTTTTCCGACTTGATTGACTTGGTCTAACGGCCGGTCAATTTATTCCGACGAAATTTTTGGGATTCTTCCATTTTGAATATTTGACTATTCCATGACATTTTTGTTCTTTTCATTGTTTTTCAGACTTAAACTTTTATTCAGTGATAGTTATTTTTGAGAAAATTAGTTTTTATTTATTATTTTGGATCATTCATTTTTAATTCAATTTAAACTTTCATTCAAACTTCATTACTTTTAACTTTTGGCTAGAATTAAAAATCTCGTGAAAATTATATATCGATTTGAAACTAGTAATTGCTAATTGGATTTTGTAAGACGCATAAAATATTGGACAGCTAATTGATAATAATTATTAATTTTGGATATAAATTTTACGGAGATTTTATCGCTTTTGTATTCGGTAATCATAGTTGACTCAATATTTTGGTTGTTATTTAACGTTTTTGACAATAAAGTAATAGAAAGAGGACTTAGGTCAATTTATAATAGTATTGATAGATGATCTGTTAGTTATTTTTCCAGGTTTAATATCCCGTTTTCTTTTATTATGGAAATTAAATATTTGCTTTGTCGTTTTTGTTGTCGTTGTATCTAAGCGAGATTTTCAAATAAATAACGAGTAAATAAGTCAATTACATCAAGTAAAAATATTCCGAAAGTTTTAATTATTGAAGGAACAAAGTTTTTTTTGTTGTCCCGTCAGATTTTGTTCTCTTTTCGGGAAGATTTCGACAAAATTTAATATTTTTAACATTAATTAAAAGAAAGATTTTTCAGGGAAAGCACGCTAATAAAGAATTATTTTGATTTTGTGAGAATTCAATTTGGACGGGTAAAACGATCGCGTTAATGATAAATCAGGGATTTATTTATTTTTCTCTTGTGGTTAACGAATAATTATTTGTGGTTTTGGAAAACGTGAATTGTAGGGTTCGGTTTGGTCAATTTCAATTCACGACTAAGAGTACTCATTTTTGGATTTTGGATTTGGATTTTTGGATTTTGGATTTTGATTTTGGATTCCCGGAAGTAAAAAAAAGCGCTATAGATTAAGGTTGTTTCCCGTGTTTCCCAAAATTATTGATTTTGGGCGGGTTAAACATTTAGGCTAATTAATTATAAATTTTTGTGGGCCCCAATAAGTTAGTTTATTAGGATAGCATAGGTTTTATTTAACGGTGACAAGTTTTGTTTGGCGCGAGTAATTGCTCAGCAGCCTAGAACTCCCGTGGAATAATTAATTATTATAAATTTGTTATTGAACGTTCAATTTTTTTTTGTTAATTGGGTATTTTTGAAAGTTTGTTGATTTTGTTTTTTTTTGAGATTACCTACAACCACAAGCGAGTTTCTTGTAACGATCCCGCTTACGTTTTCTTGACTGGTTATTAACTCTCGTGTTTGTTTTTTTTACTATTTTCTCGATTTGGTTATTCGAGGAGAAGATTAATAATTTGAATTCAGAATGGTTCGACGGGAGAGAATTTATTTACCCATTTCGTCTCGTGCAGTTTACGATATAATGAGAAGATAGAATTTGAAGTTCTCAAGTTTTCGGGTGAGGTTAGTATGACGCTCACATCTGTCATCTCGAGTAAATGGAAACATATTCTTGATTTTCGGAAAATACGTCGTGAAACTTTGTCGGATTTCGTTGGGTAAACCGGAGATTGTTCAAATAGACAGTCTTTCGGAAATAGTCAACCAATCGTTACCGTTGAGTTTACGAGTTGTATCGCTGTTCCGTGTAATACTACCTCCCGTATTCGAAATTGGTCTAGAACCATGATCTCGTGTTATAGATGATGTTAGTACCTGATTTGTGTTGTGTTGTCCTAATTTATTATATTTCATTTGACTTTTCTTTTGACTTGGTAACAGTGAGTTACCGGATTCGTAAAATATTTGAGAACCTCCCGTATACAGGTCGTTGCGGTTGGTAGTGACGGTTGATGAAATTTTGTGTTGTCCCGTGTTCGTCTGATGTAACGGGAAGAAGGACAATTCTTGATATGATTTATTGAACTTTATACGGAAGAAGGGCGTCGTGAGTTGGAGTCGTGGCCGAGACCTTTGATGATTTTGATTTTTGAGAATATCCGATAGCTCGCTGACCGGGACGGTCAAGCGTCTGGAAGGGGGGAGTTGTGACGTTATATTTTTTGAGTAACGTCACTTTAGAATCAAAAAGACGGATCTCCGGTATAAAATACGATTTTCCGTCTCTCCCGCTCGATGCTCCGGCCACACGACAACCTCACAGGGCTTTCTTTAAGAAATTATTGTTATTATTATTAATTTGCGTCTCGTCGATATTCTTTCTATATTTTTCATGCGAGTTCCCGGATAAACGACAGCTAAAATCATCGACTCGATCCCAGGAATTTAAATAAGGAAGGCCAATCATCGCAATATTGCTGTATTTCGAGCAGGGCTCATACAGTTGGCCGTTCCCGTATTATCGTTTCCAAGGTCAAGCTTCATCGAGACGGTTAAACGAAGGAAGGCTCGAGAATTTTCGAGAACAAGGAATTTTCGGTTGGCTTCAGCGAGCGCACTCGTCTCCCGTTTCATAGATCAGGGCGGTATCGTACAACATATCTCCCGTGATTAATTCCAATTATTGTCATCGAAATATTGTCATCGAATATCCCGTGAAACATTGAGGTCCCGTCATTATTAAAATATTAATCGAGCCAGGGGTAAAGAATAATATAAACAACGTTGAAATAATGTCCCGATAAATTAATAAAATAATCGGTGCCCTGTCTAACGCTCGCGCGAGTATTTAATGTGACGGACCTGTCAATCATGTGGGGGGGAATTTTGGAAATTGGAAGGGCGAACGATCAGCTCGACGGCTCGCGAATTCCCGAATTCGAGGAGATTTTCGTGAAGTACCGAGCGGGACGGACGTGTTGTAAGAAGCTGGACAATACCGTGAGTTATCCCTTCGTCGCTTTCCGTCTTGGTTAGTGAGCTTCGTTGTGGATTTATTCCTTAAGGAATAATTAATTATTAGAGATAATGGACAATACGTTGTCCCGAAAGGATCTCGGGAAATTGGGTCACGGCGGCGGCTCCGCCACGTGTGATTTTAGACGCAATCATTTTCGTTTCTTTTATTGTTCCGAGTTCGACGTATTGCGAACCGAGTTTAGTTAAATTAAAATATTATCGGAAAATGAACGTTGTGGCCGTACGCGAAAATTCTCCCGTGTAATATAATTGTTCGTTAAAATTATTCGTTGGGAAGAATCGCGAGCAAGGGTAAGAGTGAGTGAGAGCGTGAATCGGCCGGTGAATTCGTGAATTCAAATAGCTCGACCGAGTAACCGATTATCGGGGGCTCGGATTTATTTATCGTAATTAACAACAATTTACCTCAATAACATCTTCGGTAATTCTTGTCTACGAGTAGTTCCGTAGCAAGAAATAAAGAGCTCGTGTGTTAGAGTGTAAAGAGTGTAGGATTCCGGCCGATGTTGAATGTGAGTTGACGAGTGTGCGTGTGTTCGTGATTTTTCCCCTCGAAATATCGTAGAGTCTCGCGTTGGTTAAAATCCCGTAAAATATCGAGAATTAATCCCGAGCGTAACTATTTCTTGTATCACCAAATTTCATTCAAATAATCCCGTGTTAAAATTATATTTAGTTAAATAAAATATTGAAATTGTTATTGTTAAACGGTAACCTCGTGTCGTAAAATTATTTCTGGAATATTCTGAAATTATATCTGGAATAACCCTGCCCATCCGCTGCAGCAAAGCTGGTCAACTATCTTTTCTTCTTTTGGTCGTGTCGCTCACGCGACTGGCGCCCAACAATTTTTGTAACAACCGAATTAAATAAACGGCCAAAGGAGGAAAAGTTTTGTGACATTAAGTTGGCTAAAATTGAGGATCATTGAAATTCTCGTCACAGTAGATACATGTTTTTTATCAGAGATTTTTAGAAATACGAATGATTCGAAATACAGATATTTGAGAAAATAAGTCATTTAACAAAATATAGTTTAATCAACGACAGGATTATTTTTATAAACGATTATTGGAATAGGAATATTCCTCATGGATTCGTTTATGATTAGAGGAATATTGTATGGCGTTGTAGTACCGAGGTGATTTCGTTCTTTTCTTTCGTTTTCTACTTTTCTCCCAAACTCATTTCTTTCTTTTTGTTTTTCTTTCTTTTTTTCATCTCAGTGTATCTAACTCCCTCAGCAGTCCATCGAACAAGACGAGGGAACGACAATTTCGACCCTCTCGACACCCTTGGTTCGTCCCAAAAGTCATCGACGAAGATTTACAAAAAATATTCACGCTGCAAATCGAAATGGAAAAGCTACCGTATAGTATATATATGGCCATCTTCATTTTTATTTCAGCCTTGAAGCGAAACTCGCGTGTGCACGTGATTATTTATGAATTGGTGGCAACCCTCGAATCTCAGCCCGTTCCACTTGCACGGGGTTAGCTCCGTGATCGCGAAAGCTAGGTCTTTACGACTTTCACTTTCTCGTTATGAGGCTTGTCAACATTTTACCGCTCCCGTGTTTCTACTCGTCGAGTCCCCTTGCTCTCTCGTTCACGCTATTCCTTAGATTTCATCTTGTCATTGAGCTCAGGGAGCAGGATTCTCGTAAAAACGAGAATCGTTATTGAACGGCTTTTTGATTTCAGTCTACTTTTACCTCTGTTTCGCCTCATTTTTCTCTTCCTTTATTGCTCTCTTTCGCTATAAATCTCTTGCCTCATCCATAAGCAAATTGGGTTCGAGAGACACTTGCTTTTTCCGAATCACTCCGTCCATACTGCAATAACCATAGAGTAAAATTTTGTACGGTTTTTATAAAGCTAACAATACTTTTCAATAATTATTTTACTTTTCACGTAAAATTAATTGTTTGTACTTTTGTTTGTTTTCAGGTGAGTTCATTTACGAAAAATTCCATAATAATCCAAGCTTAAGAGATGGTGAGTGTGACTATATTCAAAGTAATTATATTTTGCGAAACAACGAGACAAAAGGAATACAGAATAACAAAAGAAAACTAATTGATTGCATTCGAGCGAAATATATTCGCATCACTTCAATTAGTATTTCTTGTTGTATGCATAAAAAAAGTATGTCACAATTTGTCCGATGCCTTAAGTTCATTCGCTATCTCGAGATACGGAATCTCGAGTTGTAAAATTGAATAAATGAACGAAGAAATAACGTAGAATTGGTATAAACTATAATTTTACTCGAGGTTTCAAAATCCCCTTCATTCTTTGCTTGTCAAGGAATAAAATTTCAAGGGGTATAAGAGATATGGTAGAATGAAGAGAGGTAAACAGGTTGCGAAATGATCCCCGGGGGATGATTCTTCGGCCCGGCAACGGGCTCTTATTCTCGTAGCTGCCGGGCGGGATACTACCCTGATCTTAATATGCCACACACGTGCGTGCCTCTCGGTGGACCGGACGAGGATTCGCGGGAGACCAACGAGAGGAAATAAATGAAAAGTGCTTTATACTCACATATAGCTATGCTGTGAAAGTTTGCCCGTCTAGCCGTCTGCCTGGAGTAGTCTTATACTACTGGAAGAAGCGAGCATACACACGGGGCTCGTTTATCGGTCTGTGACTTCTCGATCGCCAGCAATTCGCTTGCTACTTCAATCTCCGCTATAAAAATATATGTATACACATTTATATAACGTATGGATATATGTAGACACACACACATATATATATATATATAAATACATATCGTCTTGCGGACAGAGTGAAGCAATAAGGGTCCGTCGCCTTCTCGGTGGACACGATGAATTATTTAAGTTGTCGAGAACCTTATACGAAACATTTGTAGCTCTCCACCCAGCCATCGTAGACCTTCTATATTCTGCCCTCCCTCATTTTGCTGTTTTTATTTTTATGCTCGGTCCCTATACACTAGAAGAATACTAGAAAGTAGGATTTGAAATTTGAAAGAGAAGCAGAGGAGCAGAAATATGTCACATTGCTCATACAAGAATATCTTTTTCGCCCGAACCAATAATTCATTTTTCTACCCCATCGTTTCCTTATGTATTCTTGCTTCCTGCTAAAATCTCCCAGCGTTCCTTTTTTTTTGTAGAAAATTGAACAATTCTTCATGGATTGCATTGATAATTATAGTCTGCGAAGGGTAAAATATTGCATGAGATAAGGGCAACGCAAAGGACAAAAATATGTTTTTGACAGGCAATTTTAATGATAAAACAATTCAATTAAAAAGTCAAATGGAGTGACAGAATTTTAAGGTACGTGTACGAGAAAAAAAAACTGTAGAAGCCCTCGCGACGATATCAGAAACAATAAGATAACCTCAGGGAATTGCTATTTCTGTACCAAAATAGATTTTGATTCAGTATAGCTCACGGCGGACGCGTGAGTAAGCGTAAATCTGTGACAATTGTGGTTAAGGAGAGAACCCTCCCTTGCACGTTTTGTTGCAAGGGAGTCTTCCGGACCAGGACTGTTATGTCGCCCTTTCACCCCCTCTTCTATCAGTGCTATTTTATCCTTGTGGGATCGACGACGAACGCCTTCGTCTCGGTAGAGGGTCCGCTAATTCCATTAGTCTAAAAGTTACTTCGGCCTCGAGTCTCCGCATATTCTGGGTTCGTGTCTATGTGTTAATGGATGTTCACACATACATCACAGGCTTACTTGTTAGTGTCGGCATCGCGGACAGCTTGGTAAGGAACTTTGTTATATAAAATGGGTATAAGGTGTGAACACTACAAGAAGAGAATTTACAGTTGAGAACAGTTTCAGACATAAACACCCTCACACAGATACAAACAGACAGCATTATACGCACATCTCCAGTAGTCGAGTTTACCAACTGAAATCCAATCATTCCCACTTCTCTTGCTCCTCATTTATCGTTTTCCTTCATATAAAAGCCTTCATCGCCACTAACAAGTTTTCATTCAGCCAATAAAAACTCTTTGCGTTTCGTTTGTCCTCATGTTTGAGTCTGCACATACAAGATTCGTCAAATGGTATGATGGGCTTCAAATATACTTTTGGAATCAATCATGACTCACAAGGGATTTCGATGATTGGGCATTGATCGTGTTCTTTTCGAACAAATCGTTCGTTCAATGTTTTGAGCCAGGAACAAAATTCAGAAAAAAAATCTTTCTCTATGTAAAAATATCACGTACTAGAAGTTTGAAATTAAATTATAATTGTATTATTAGAAAAGGAAACAACAGACGTTGAAAGCTTCGATTTGGAAATTAAGCAACCTTTTTTCTGTTTATCCAAGTTTTTGAAATGTAATTCGAAACCCCGCCTGCTCTTGATGATTTATCTCTTGTGACGAATTTACTAAAAATCCATTAGGATATTCAGAGGAAAAACAACTCTGACACGCAACACTAGAGTCCGTCTGTTTGCTACTTTAGAAAAGTTACAGTATAATAGTGACAAAATATTTTTAGGGAATGTCTCTGAAGCGAAATTCTGTCATTCACGTTTATTCTTAGATTCCAAACAATCGATTTGATTTCCTTCTCACAAAAAAAATGGTTACACTTTACTTGGATGCAGTGAACGACATTTGGGATGCCAATTTGATTTCATGTTGAAACCTTACACGTTTTAATCTTCGTAAACATAAAAGATAAAAAAACATACAACTTATAAGATACTGGTCATCGAAGTGTCACAGCATAAAAACCTAAAAATAAAACAATAGAAGGAAAATCATGAAAACGACACAAATATGAAATGAATACTGCAGAAGTAGACATTTTGTAAAACTATAGCGTAATGATGACACACCGGAGAAGCCGCGAGGGATACCGAATAGCTCAGAAGAACAGAACCATCCGGAAAGCTCACGCGTTTTCGTTTCTCTCGTGTATTTTTTTTCTTCATCCAAGGTTGCGACGAGAGGGTTGTTCTTTGAAAGAATACCCACTTTTAATCCAGCAAGCCCCGCATGTTCTTGGTCTAGGGTGTACGAAAACCCAGCCGAATAAAACCCGGTGGCAAAGGCTTGGGGCAAAGTGTATACGTATGGTCTCGATGTGAGAGAAAAACAGAGGGATCCATAGAATCACAGAGTGATGGGCAGTCAAAAGCGGAAGGCGGCGAAAGAGAAAAGAATGGTAAAGGGTAGAAAAAGGGCCGTGCTTGGCTCGTGTGTGAAATAAAAAAAGGGTGCAACTGGTAAAATAGAAAGAGATAAAAAGAGATAATAGAGGAGAAGACAGAAAGAGAAAGAAAGAGAGCGCTAAGAGAACGTAGGAACGAGAAAGATTGTCGGTGCAAGAGAAACCCCTTTTTACCGTAGCTCTGATCCAACCTCGGAGGCCACACACGCTAGATCTATTCTACCTCTTTGCTCATATTTTTTTTTTTTTTTTTTTTTTTATTTCACCTCGTGCCAGCTTTTGCTTCACACTGTGCCTGCTCTGACGTGTGCAGCTTTTGTCCCTCTACTTTTTTCTTTTTTTTTCTTTCTGTCCCTTCTTTTCTCGTTCTTTCTTTCTCGCTCTATAACCTGACAACGAGCTATGCCCATCAGGTGGATATAAGCTCGTTTTCTCGTACTGCCAGAAGCTGTTACGGCCAAGCATTTAAAGAAAGCTTTCAGGCGAGATGTTCCGAAGCTTATTTTTCCCGTCTTTCTTCTCATTCCTTTACCTTCTCCCGCCTCCCCCCCGCCGCCGCTTCTGCCTCTGTTTTTCGCGGCTGTCCTCATGCAATTCAGTCCTCGCTGACGTTCACTAGAATCTATCGGATCTCTGATGGTCCTATCTTTTTTGTCTCTATTCACGAGGCTTCCAGCTCATCACATCTTCAACTGTTATTACACACCACACTTTTTACCATCTTGTTAGCTGGAGATGCTTGGAACGGGTCTTTAAAATAATACACGGCAGGATACACTTCAAAAGCCTTAATACCTTCGAATCACAATTATTTTCAATGTCTCTCTCTATGTTTTTTCTCTTTTTTGTGTACTCTCTTATCTGCGATGAATAATCTTTCTTTTTCGCAAAATCTGTTTTTAAAATTAACATCCAACTAAATGAGTCATCAAATGAAATGTATTTTTATCGCAATGAGAACGTCAATTATCGTCAACAACTTAAAAACCATGATCATTCGAATAACACTTCATGTTAATTGAGTCATTTGAAAAAGCTTACGTTGTAACGAAGAAACGTTAAATGTAGAGAGTCAAAAGTATAACAAATGAGCTACAAAAATGTTAGGAAGTTTTTACACTGTCGTGATCTCACGACGATATGCGTGTCCGTACATTTACAATTACAAAAAGTTGATGATGAGTTTCCTCAGGTTTGCGTTCATTTATATTCTTACATAAATGTATCTCGGGGTATGTCTTATACAGTGAAATATGCGAAAACCCTGTCGCGTTTCCGCCCCTTAACACTTTCAGGACAATATAATTTTTCTAATTATCAGATTTTCCCACTAGAATAGCTTAAGCTTTTCGCGAGAGTTCACTGGACGTGAGAGCTACTTTGAGAAAAGAAAGAGACAGAAAGAACGAAAGGAAGAAAGGAGAACGAAGACAACGACAGACGCCACGAGCGGTGTAAACGAAAGAGACAGAGGAAGAGAGAAGCATGAAGAAAGTAAAGAGCCTTATCTCTCGGCTACTTTCACGGCTCCGTGAAGATAACTAGCGGAAAGGCGGCACTGGCAGGGTGCGAGAGAATGTTCTTGGTGAGCACGCGAGCGGACCGATATTCCAGAAATAATCCAGGCTGTAAGGAGAAGATTTGCCACGAATGAGAAGCACTGCCGTGCTCACGGAGACAGGTCTTACAGGATCGAAACTGCAGCTATAGAGCATACAACAAAAAAAAGTACTATGTGGTAATAATACTTCGAAAGAAAATGCTTGAGCTATAAAAATCTTTTTTGCTGTCAGAAAATTGTGTGAGAGACATGATACCAATTTAATATATATAGCGCACCATGAGTGAGCATTTTTTCGTAATGTTTCTCTGCAATTATTAAGGAAGTTGAATCAGGATTGACATTTCAAAAATTTAATGCTTGCAAGAGACAGAAGCACCATGTGGTTTAGTGATGATCCTGATCCATATCTTTTGTTGAAAGTTTAATTGTCACACAGGATTATTTATGTATCGATTGATCCGAAATTTTTTCCAAGCAAAACAGAATCGTACAATTTTGTATTCTTATCATACGATTAATATTTATGGTACTTTGTTGAATTTATTTTCCATCATTCTGTCTCCTAATCTCTTCGAAACTTGGCACATATATTATCCAATACTTCAAGCAGTCCTTTTGAAAACTTTCATTTGATTGTCTCTGTTATTCCGATAAGAATTTTATTCATTGGAACCACGATGGCGAGATATTTCAGACAACTCCATAAAAGACCATGCTTAATAATTATAATCAATAACTTCTGAACCATCCTCCTGAATGTCCTCAAATTTCATTTGCGAGCCTTTTTCCTGTGTAAAATTTTTTCATTTTCGATGTGATGATACAATCACCTTAAAGCTTGGTATAAAATATCAATTTGTATGAATACGACATACGATTGTTGCTGAATTTTTATTTCTGTATCTATAACCTTTCCAATTTATTTAGATATACAATCAACGTTTAAATTTTCATTCTCCTTTCCCTCAACTTCTTTTCTTTTCTCACCAGCTGGTGAAAAAGATAATAGTATAGCCTGGATAAGTCGAGGCTGATTGGATCACCAAACGGCTAGATAACAGGTCTCCGTGAAAATAGAGATAGAAAGATAGAATCGTAATGGAGAAAGAGAGAAAAAGAGAGAGAGAGAGACAGAGTGAGAAAGCGAGGGAGAGAAAGGCCAGTGAGAGTAAAGTGGAAAATGTTGTACGAACAGAGCTCACACCTTAGCTGTAGCTGCTTCAGTTAGTGATTCTACTGTCCGGGAGTGATTCCACCGCTCATTACCATGGAAAACTTTTCTCATTCTCGGTGCTCGGGGAATTTAAAACGTATTTCGACGTATGTGTCTGTGGAGGGTTGTGTGAAATGATACGCGGCTTTACTTCCTTGTTGTCGTCCCTTACGCCATATAAATGAAACGAAACGGGATGGAGTTATTAGTTCCGAGAAAAAAAAAAAGAAAGAGAACTAGCGTAGAAAATGGGCGAGAAAAAAAGTCTGGAAAGTGTGTTTTGTACGAATGGAAGTGTCACGCGTGCCGCCAGTAACGAAAGAAATGGTAGCAGAGGATCTTCCTTCACAAAAAATTTGGATTTTATTTCCTTATCCTACACATGCCACGTCCACGCACTCACACCCTTAGATATACATAAACTTATACACAGCATATATGAAGAAACAGTACGCAAACTTCAGAAGAAAATGTTCGGGTTCGAGTTAAGGTTCGAGAAACGTGGACGTGTTTTATATGTGTAAGATGCGAGAAACGTGGAAGCGAAAAATACGCGCGGGATTCGGAAGAAAGGAATGACAAAATGTGGATTTAGTTACCCAACATGTGGCATGTATATGCAAGAGAGGGTGAGACGTGTCGAGGATACGAGCTCGTTCTATTTTCACACGTTCTCTCGTCTGCTTCGTATTCACCAACTATAATACAGACGTATTGCGTGTGTGTATGATGTTCAGACGTGCAAGAAGACTGTTACGTTTCGATGTAGTCGTGTGGACGTCTGTTATAGCGCACACAGAGTAGATATATATCTACTCAACCGAAGCAAACGTGTACATATGTATATCATTCTGAGATGTCGGTCACAAAGTGAGAGAGAGCGAGGGAGAGAGTAAGAGATGAAAAGAGGAAGAGAGCAAAAGTACTCGAGTATAAAAGTCACCATTTTCTTAGGGTAGCTCTTTCTAGGCAGATGCTGACTGATTTTCGTATTTCCTGAGATAAATTCGCGGTTCACGAGCCTCCTTGAGCTTCACGAAATCTCTGTAATAAATATGCTCTTTTTTTTGCGTGCTTTTGGGGTAGCTCAAACTCATACATACATATGGCACAATTTGTGTGGTTCCTGGATTGTGAAAAAGGCATCAACGATTGGAATATGATGTGCAAGATACTTTAACTTACGCCAGTTTGGATACTCTCACATTTAACTGTTACTTTCGTCTCCCGTTTATTTTCTTCGATATACGGAGAAGATGCTACGGCACGTTTCTAGATATGTAAATTCAAATATGTGCATTATTATTATTCCTCTGAGACATCGAGGAATTTAGGAAAACGAGTGGGAATAAGGAATTGAGAGTGCTGCAGCTACGAAGAAAAAGAAGGGTTGAGACATCATTGAAAATCGTAGGATTTAAGATTCCCATGGAATTTAGCAACGACTAGGGCGTTGCAAAAATAAACGGAAGCTGACGAGAGAAAATCTGTGCAAGTGACTCGTACCGCTACCGTACGTGGAGAAATCTGGTTTGCTCTTCTGTCTTTTCTCCCCTTTCATTTTCTGTATACGTTCAAAAGATGCGCGTGAAATATCGCAGGGATTTTGCGGAGAATGAACTCTCCGAATTATGCGTCAGACAAATGGCTGGCCATGAAAACTAAAGTTTACTTCGAGGTTTGAGCTGTGCAGGGATCCATACATCCCTTATATAAAACACTCCCCCGCTACTTACAGCTGGGGGCGTAATTTAGCAAGTGCCTCTCGTTTGCTAGTTTCCGTTGCAAGAAACTCCGTACCAACTTATCTTACGGTTTTTTATCTTCCTAATCTTCAAGGAAATATATACATCACTCAGCGGCCAGGATCAACATGTCAAAATGTTGAAATTTTTTTTACAAGACCATTAAAACTTTTACAAAAATATCAAAAGAATCCACTGCAAATGTCAAACATTTTTAAAACGCAGATGCAAAATTCCGTTTCTCGTAGACGATGAAGGCATTAAAAAAAAATAACTTTACAAAATTTAATAACAAATTTAGATCACATTCCTAGGAATATTTTATTAAAGACTCTTGATAGAATTATCTCTTTCCCATCCACGATATTACTAGTTTTTCGTCGTAATTGAAGTGTGTGTAGTATATTCTCTCTAATGATTACACCAAACGATAAAATTGTTTCATATTCTTTTGCGCTTAAGGCCCATTGAGCTCATAGACGTGCTCGAATAAGACGTGAATTCGACGTGAATTCGAATAAGAGGATGTATTGGAACAGGGTACCGGGTAATCGGATTGTGGCCTGAGTCCTTTGCTGCGGTTGGTCAAATCACCAGGTAATTCATTTGTCACTGCCATTATCATTGGAACCAAAGCTCAGTATTATTGGGTGCAAAACTAGACACGTGATGTATGTTATTACAAATTTCTCACTCACAATCTCAGTTCTATGTTGTGAAAAACACTAATGAACACTAATAGACACTATTAATAGTTGATTAGCCTAGTTAGATATCCATGAGTCAATACATTCTGCCACTCGTGTTTTCATCACAAATCATTATTGATAACTTTCTCGTACTTTTAAACACTAATAGGAACCAATTTTTAATTAATTTATTTATCTGATTTATTCATAATATCGCAATTTAAAAAAAGTCCAACAGTAATTAGATTATAATGGAATTATTGAAGAATTGACTTTTTATCTTTATTCCTCGATCTACATGTTTCCTCATACTTTTTCATTTCTCTTTCCAAGTCTCATTTTCACTTACTTTCCAGTGACTCTTTTCTTCGACATATTCTCAAGCTTTTTACAAGCATTTGATACGACGCTGTTTTAGAATACACCTATCGCTAGAAACGTTAACCGCCTCATATATGCTCATGAACACGTCCATACAAACATATATTTCCAACTCACTTGGTTCCTTTTGCTTAAGGCTCATTACGCCTCACACCCTCAGCGTATCGAAGCGTCTACCGTTACGAACGATTACACGCTCGTACGATTCGATTCTGTAACATGTACGCGTCCAAAGGTCGATCCTTCCTTGTCGAACTCTCCATGTTGTAGCTGTCGTTGCCCATAGTCACTGCTCTAAGTGTCTAATACCGATTACGATGGTAGTCTCTCTCCCACTCTCCCTCTTTCTCTCTGTCTCCCTCTTTCTCCGACAAACCGCCTCACCAGCCATTTTCACCCTTAGGGCTCTTAGACCAACGCTTGGACGAGGTCATCCCCTTTGTAGCAATCACGCACTAGCGATACGAGATTCTCTTCCCTGCTGCTGCCTCGATGTCACATGCCTCTGGGCGTACTATTCCCTTCACCAATGTGTACGTCCATGTTGCGTAATTGACTTAGGATCATCAACCGCTGGCTCCTTGCAACAATCTACACTTTACACGCATTACCATCTCGTGTTAGTATCAATCTATTCGCGCTGAGCTATCACCTCTCCCTGGGGCTAACATTTCCTTCCAGTAATTATCATTCCATAGAATTCTCTCTTGGATGTGATCCACGAAAACAAACGCATCAAGTATAATTTGGATATTATTTTTTTTATTGCTCGACATGACCCATGTGACATACATTTGGGATTCGTTGTCACATGGCTTAGAGATATTTACAATCATCATTTATACTTTCTTCTAATTGTATGGAATATATTTAGGTCTTCGTTAATTCCACTTAACAAACGTTTTCAGAACTTGATGTTTTGCATGCATTTGTCACCATTGTTAACAGCACTCCACGCATTCATATGTACCCAGTCGTATATTTTATCTGTAACCTCTTTCAACCGTCACTTTCGTCTGGTCGTAGCATTACTGATTCCTGACCCGAATCCTACTCGGCAAAGGATTATCCGAAAGATATTACTATCATCGTTGGCTTTTTTCACCATTTCATTCATGAGATTACGACGCGTTTCTGAGGTCGACAAGTTCTAATCTAGGTCTAAATGACAGATTTTTCTAATCAAAAGCTTTTCTCGTCTTTCATTCATTTCAGTCACTGTGACCTATGAAAGTAGTTGAATAAAATATTGACAAATATTCAGAGTTAAGTCTGAATCGTATAGCTTTTTGTCTCGTTCGATTGGTTCATTAAAGAGAATGGCTACAATGAAAATAATTACGTATCCGATTCAACCAACCGAATGACACTTGTGTCAACATGTCTCTCGTTTTCATACTTTAACTTTCCGCAGGTTTGCGCAACTTATGCTAATATATAGTACCAAATACGAATGTAAATAAGCTAGAAAATGTTCATCCATGTGAGGTCTGTACACACACGCGAATTTTAGCATTGCAAATTCAAATTATCGGTGTGAAAAACCACTTCGATAGAGCTTCATCGAAACCCACTTGACTTGTACTCCGATCTCTCGCTCTGTGTCTTTCTCTCTCTCCCTCTCCCTCGTTCTGTTTTCCCTGCCCTTGTCTGCTTCGTTCTCTGCACATATGAGCATCTACTACAACGCACCCTTCACCTGAAAGTTCATTTCGTATAAATTTAACTGCAATCACGAGTCTACGAAAGGGTAGAAGTGAAAGATATAGATAGACAAGTGTAAACAGATGAGTGGCATGGTTTTTGCGCGAACTAGAATTAGCTCGAACATTTCTCACTCAAAGGATGCTGCAAATGCTCTCATTCGAACAGTCAGGCGTGATTAAAGGAGAATAAAAAAATTCTTTTGAGTGGTGAAGTGTCATCTTAATTAATTGATTCAAAAATTCTCTTCGGATTGATGATTTCCCAGAACCTTTTTAATAAAACAGAAAACATTAAATTGTATGTTATACTTCAGAATTCATTATACATGCGGTTGTATAACACTTGTCAACAAGAAATAAAAATCGTGATAATCTCGGAGTAAGTTATGTAAATTCATATTTTTTAAATCATAATATTATGTTTTGTACTTTATCATAATGATTTTTGTACATTGAAACGTTTCGCAGATTCCATGTTTATGTTCCACGAACGCAGTGTACATACAAACATAGTTATATCACCGCATTCTTTTATGTTTCTACGGCCTTTCTTCTCAAACTTTTGACTAATATATTAAAATCACCGAGAATAACTGACAGTACACGGAAAAGCTATAAAGAGGATGATATTTTACTTCGTATTTTCATCAAAATAGTGTATTTATGGGTATACACAGACATTTACATTGCACCAAACTTCAAGCATGGTTTTTCACTTCAACCTTCGACCTGTTGACAGGATGAAATAATGTTTCTTACCATCAGATGTGTGCTGCAACATTCACAGTCGTAATCTTTACAACGTTTATTTATACGAAGTAAAAGTCAGCGAAGATGAGAAAAATGTTAGCACTTATTTGAACATTTGAATCAATACCCAGCATAGTCTTCTTAACGAGACGAAAAAAGTGCAAAATCGTTGGAAAGATAAACGAAACGAGGTTAAAGCACGGGTTAGTATATTTGTTCCGCTCGTACAACAACGTATTGAAATCTAACTGTGTTGGAATTTTGAGGCTGACTGTTGGTAGCTCGTAGAGATTCTATTGTCAGTACAAAGATTGCCACCACTCCAAATTCTTTGGATTTTAATTACCCTGGGCACAAAGCTTGTCGTGTTTATGATAATCCGAGTGGAGTGTTCTTGGTAGTTTTGTGTGTGTTTCTCCACACGTATGCGGAGACCGCTCGATTCGAAACGAGAGGGTTTTGTTGTTTATATATGGTTGAAACAAAAGGATAAAGATAATGAGGGTCAGACTCTGAGAAAAAGGTCAAACAGGTGCTCGGTCATGTCTTTTTCCCAGATGTTAGCAAACGTAGGAAATAGAAAAGGAAGGACAAAACTGCAGGCTCACTTGATGCATATGTACCGGAACCCATAATCTGTGAGCTTTCCATATCAATATTACGCTTTTTTTTATGTTATACAAAGTATATACATATCCTTTGAGAAATATGAGATTCGGATAGTACTACGTGGTTTTTACCTAACACGAGACCTACAACGTTCTTTTCTCCAGCAGCCATTTTTCTTCTTTCGGCCTTCCGCACATATATATTCTAGCCTGCCTTTGGAGTTGCACTCTCGCAAACTTTCCCGGAGATCTACAAGCACTTATCGCTCCCTCACCTCATCTTCTTCTTCTTCCTCTTTTGCTTTTGCTCTTTTTCCGCTGCTTCCTTTGCCCACCCTGACTCCCTTCCTCGTCTTCTCTTGCTTTCGCTGCCTTCTCTTCCCTCCATCCTCACACCAATTCCCTATCGCTTGCCCACTCTCTTTCTACTCTCATCCCTCGCTATATAGTACATCGCGGACTACATAGCTCTCTTTGCTTTTCCCTCACCAGTTTGTTTTTGTTCCTTCTCTAATTCTTACGAGGGTATGCCCTATCGGTGTATATATATGTCTCAACTCCCCCTATCCACTTTCGCTTTTTTAGTAGTAAATTATAAGGCCGCAAGTGCATTATCGGGTAATTTAGAGGGGGCCCGAGAGAGTCAAGGAGGTGGAAGAAACGAGCTAGTCTTCTGTGCGAGGAGGCAATGAACAAGCTTTAAGGTTCAAGAAAGCCGCACCACGAAGCATTGCGGACGCAGATGTTCTTTCTCTCTGTATCTTCTCTTTTCCACTTTCCATCTTCCCTTTTATTATTTCTTCTCTTGATAGAATCCAAAGACTTTTCCAGCAAGAGAATATACTGCAAAAAGAGGTGAGCAGGGCTGGATGTGTTCTTTTTTTTCCTTTGCAAGGAAGAAAGTTGATAAATCAATATTAAAGCAATGTTTCAATGTTCAAGGAACGATCCATGTTGATAATTGAGCTTAGGGACGAATGAAAAAGTCCCTCGTATATAAGACAAATTGCCACAGAGCTATCAGACGACGTTAAAAAAAAGAAACCAGAGGATTAACAAAAAAGTGTGAACTATTTTAACCCCATGCGAATAAACTGCAGAGCCTAAGCTATCAAACGATTACGACAACGCGGTTGCTTCGATACAAGAGCAAAAAAAAAACATCGCGATGGAAATTCAAATTGAAAACAGACATGGAAAATGGATTTTTAGTTGGTGTTTGTACACTGGGGATACAGCGTGGAAGATTGTACGGAAAACTGCAAATACAGAAAATGGTTTGTGGTAAATAAACGTTGAAAAATAAAAATACAAAGAATCGCAGGTTGATGCTCTTTTTGCTTTAGTGCAAACACTCCAAAAGCGGCTTTACATCGCCTCGCTTGGTCATTTCGATAACGGAGTATGGTGTGACGTCAGTTTCGCGAGAGGTGGGTCAACAGGGAGAGAATATGGGCTGAATTGGGCGCGATTCCACGCGATCCTCTACGCAGAGCATGGAACGCGTACATGCGTTGAGACAGATACCAAAACATTATGTATAATATGTACATTATATATATATATACAGATTGTTACCTTCATATATAAATATATGTATGTATATATTTATATACAGATATATGCAGAATGCGTATTTGCCCCGCAGACACATTTGGCAATCTCTTGCGAGCAATCTCTTATCAGTAGAGTCGGTGAGCATAAACTATCGCCCTGCGCCAGCTGGACTTTGGTCAGTCCCTCTATTCACCACACCAATTGCGTCAGTGCCTACAACACAAAATGGCGATATACGCTTTTTGCATATATTCTCGGTCAAGCGCGATTCATGTCGTATATAATGGTCGAACTTCCCTCTCCTGTGCACAGCTTCCAGCACCAGCTTTTCTCTCGTTTTTCGTGACGGATTAACGCGTTACAGTAAATAAATGACGGCAATAGCTCGTGGATAAATAAATAAGCCGAATGAGAGAGAAAGACAGATAAAGAGTTGATGCAACACACCAGAGCGTGAATGAGGTACTTCATCGTAATATAAACCCCATTAAAACGTTAGCAAATAATTATCAATCCGAGCTTTTTCTATAAGCAACTAGCAGGTAGACATGATCTATTTTTCAACGTTAAAAGTGGAGATTTACATTTTACGCATCGATGCGTGAATTGGGAATTCCAATTAATCGTCTTGGAATATTTACACGGTATTCAACTGGACCTTATTACCGAAGCGTTGATTACAAACGTTCAGTCCATTTTTTTCGCTCGATATATTAGTCGGTCATTGGTCGGGTAATGATGGATATCCGGGAGACGTAGAATGTAAAATATCGAAGAGAGACAGAAAGACAAAAACGACAAGAGTCAGAGAACTCTGATGCCCTAAATATCATTTATTCATGTAGATTTTCAGAGCCCGAAAGGCTTCAAGAGAAATAAAATCTTTGTTGCTTTCTCGATGAACGCTTTCGTATTTTTTTTTGTTGATCAAAATGAATTTTCTACCAAGAAAAAGGTGATCTTAAGGAATCAGTTGTAAGGAAGCCTCAAGAGCGAGAGAGATGGAAGTTGGTGGAAACATGAGCAAGAAGAAGAGAAAGGAATTCATACGACCGATGCTTACCCTTAACGATTGTTACATATAGTGTGTATGTGTATGCTATCCACATATCGTTTTCCTGAACGAAGAAACAAGTCCCTCGAGGTCTTTCGAATAGAATCTCTAGGACGGAGTGACGTGTGTTACGAGAGCCAATGGCTAACAAACCGCGACCCTTTTCCCTTCTAGCATTTTTTTTTTCTTACCTCTATATCTACACCCCTTCATGTTTTCGGTCCGCCTGGAAAGCCTCTCTTGCCCACGTCGCATTTTCCCAGAGCTTTCTGTGTGGTCCGGCTGTGGTCTTCGCCTGTCAGTATATTTGGTCCCTATTTTGTGTGTGTGGGTATTTTCTTGTGTGCCTGTATCTGTATTGATATATATATATATATATATATATCTTTGTATAACGTGACCTAGCACATCCGAAAGCCAGCCTCTTCCGTATAACCACATCCTGCCGATCCTCGCTTGTCTTAGATTGACTTTGATCGAGTTAGCTCACCGCGATTTTTATCCTCCAATTTACGAACTCTGTAGCTTTTCCTCAATTTATTTTTATCTTTTCTTATTTTCGGATGAGTAACGAAGTTGGATTTCTGCCCAGTGTGTATTCTTGTCGTTGCCTCGTACTTTTTTCTGTTTTTTTTTTTTTTTTTTAACTTGCATTTTTTTTCACATTGTGACCGGAAAACCATACGAACAGGAAATAAAATACATTTTAAAACTTTCTTATATCGAGAAGACGATAAAGTCTTGGAAAAAGCGAAGTTTGCAATAGAAGGCGGGGGTGATTGTAAAATAAAGAAAAGGAGTGAAGGCGGTACAGAGGGGAAAATAAAACGGGAGCGAAAGGTGATGATGGCTCGTGCGATTCACGCATAAAATATGCTCCGCGGAAGGGAGAAAAAAGGGGCGCCGAAACGATCAAACGGTTGATACCACGAGAGTCGAGTATTTTATACGCGTGTTGTTGCCACTGTAAAAACATCGACGCATTGCTTGTATTCCGCGCTCGCACGAATACATACACAAAGCCAAAAACACAGAGAAGAGAAAAGCCTTGATATCGCAGCCCCTTATTCGCATATATATATTTTTTTAATAACGATCGTCACGCAGCTACTCGGTCTGAAAATGTACTGCTGTAACGGTTGGTGAAAACAAAAAAAAAAGAATATCGTTAACTCCACTATGCACAACGATATTACTCCGACTTTCTCCCTCTTATAGTTCTTTTTATTCTCTCGTACTTCCATCATACGGTGTAGCTTCGATCGTTTATCCACTTACTTACCCTCCACTCGATTCTCGCTGCACACGATTATGGACTGACGGGAATAAGAGAGTGAGAGAGAGAGTGAGAAAATAAAAAGAGAGACGGAGCACCAGTAAAAAGTACGACCAAAGAGAGAAAAAGTGTAGAAAAAGTATAGGGGATGAACTGAGGAGGGGTGTATTGGCGGAAAACGATCGTGATGCGGGGAAGGGCTTATACCAGCAAGCCATGTGCAAACTGCCGGAGGTAACGGGGATGTTATATGCAAGCTTGTGGGCTTGTTTCAGCTGTGTAACGTTCGGAGAGTATGAGAATCGATTATTCGCGTTGAATCTGTGAAGACCATGCTCAGTATACCTCACTCCTATTACTATATATATTCTCTCGGCTTATCGTTGGATATACGTTGACGTTCCTCGCCCACTCTCTTCAACTCCCTTCACCTTTACGTGAGTATCGTGACAACATCCGACCTGGACGCGATCATCGATCAAGTTCCTGGGTCTCCTGGTAGTTCCCTCTATCGAGCATCGTACCCTATAACCAGCCTCACCTGCCACTTTTATACATATAAACAGTCTCTAACTATGAAATGTTTTTTATGTTATACGAATTTGATATTTTGCGTCGTAGCGATCCTTCCGTCGAATATAATTGTCATATCGTCGTGGTCCATGTTCTAACACCATTTCTTTTCGTGGAAATACCCCTTGTTTTCCAGTTCGTTGTAGAACTCAGAGCGATCTATCCAGACCAAACGAACTCATAACAATTCTACTTGAATCGAGGCAATTCAACTGAAATTGAAAGAAAGTCCAATTCTTATGAATTCAAATTGAATTCATTTCAATCGCATTTCGACATTCATAAATTTCAGACGTAGGAATACGTAAACTGTTCACAGTTATATTTCTTTTTTGCTGCACAGTGTAGTACTCGAAATTTCGATAATAAATTCTAAGATTATAGTTCTCTAACAGTAGGTAACATTGGTGTTTATTTCTTTGCATTTCTTATTTAAAGCACAATTAAATCCAACATATATATGATGGGCGTTTTATCCCTTTTTTATTCGATTTAATCTGAGTCTAGAAGACCTTTTTACTATAACTAACCAAAGCCATCAAGCTAATCAATGGGAAATACACAGCAGTTAAGGCGAAAAAAGGTCGAAGTTGCGGTTGTTGGTAAGCATCAGAATGGCGAGAGAGAAGGACTCAATGTACGGATAGTAATTTGCCACGGTTGTTAGGCAGCTAGAGATACTCGACCGCAATCGAGTCGCAGTTGATACACCTGTTAATGCTCAGACACATCGATTGGCCACATGGTCTACAGAATCCTTCCAAACGCATTAATATGAATAGAGTTGGAATTTTAAGGCCGGATTGGCTATTCGTAATTTAATGTTATTTCAAAATTGTGACATTAAACAATTATGATCAATTAAAATCAATAAAATAGTGTCAAAATGATGCAATCAATTTTATTCGGAAAGTTCAATAACAGATTGAACTTTGCCACTAACGATCAATCAAAAATGTCAAAATTTGGTTATTTGTTTCATGATTTTGATTCAAATTCTGTCATGAAAATGTTATTTCGAATGTTCCGGAAAAAAATTTCGTTAGAAATCATAAAAAATCTGTCAAACAGCGAAAAGTGACTTCTTGGGAAAGAAAGAAAGCACATCCAAGAAATCGTTACGTTCTCTGGGCACAATTACATTTTTGACATTGTGATTCTTCACGTTATAATATTTGTCTGCAGGGTTATAAAACTACGCGTTGAATTATGGATCCGTAATTGGAATCCAACTGTTGTAAATGTACTATCAGGGTGTTTATAGGTATCCAAGTCGATTATTCGAAATTTAAGCACGAAATAGGAGAAACGATCGTTTCTAGGTTATATCGTAAACAATGGATTGTGCGGATATACCTAACCAAGCGTGTTGTATATTCTGGTGCTGTCTCAACGATCTTTTCGGTATGTATGTATCCGGATTTTGTTCATCCAAGGAGAAGTCTATATACACGTGAAATAACATCGGCCGTGTTCCCAATGCCGCGCGTTCGCACACTCTACATTGTATCGCATTCTCTCTGTGGGCAATATAACCCGCCCTGGAGCACTATTGCTTTCCTCCTTTACGAATAGCATAACCAGAGACCAGAATTCTCATAAATAAGTTATTTCCCTTGGGTGAGATCATTGCGATCTCCGCTTCTGAGCGTCTAGTCCACCGCTTTTCCCAGAATCTTGCCCTTGAGAACCTCTATCTCGTCTGTGCAACGTGCACGGGAACTCAGGATTGTATATGAGAATTCACAGATCTGTGCCCGGTCTTCTATGCAAATATTATCCTGCACTACTAGAGCTTGCGACCGTCAGAACGTACATACATCTCTACCACTGAAACGAAGAATATGTACGTTTGAAATACACCAAAAACATTAATAGTTATATTATCTTTCGCGTTATATAGTTATCTTCCTTTCCTTCTCTCTTCGATACTCGAATAAATGTCAACCAAACATTTTACCCTTTAATTGGATTTTCCGATTGCTTTTCACAATTACAGCGTTTCTCGTTTTCCTCATTTTTGCCACAAAACATATACGTAGTTTTTCGGGACCCCTCGATATTACATGAGGGATGCATTATATTAATAACCTTTACAATTTTTCCTCCTTGTCCCCCTTGTCTTTGTCCTTGTTGTTTTACATGATGTTTTCCATTTTATTCTCCGTTTCGTGTTTTTTTACCTATGATCTGATTCTCATTGATATTTATCGAGCACAAGACTTGGTCAAAACATGATTTAATTGAAAATGGAACGAATAACGTTGATTTCAATTGGAATAAATTTATTATTGTTAGTGCTATATTTCTGTGAAATAAACAAAATCAAAATTCCAGTATCAAAATGGTTTTTGCAAACTTTTGTACTTTGTATAATTTCAAAATCCTGGTCGAATAAATACTTTTATGATTCCTGTTTTTTCGTCTTCCTGATTCTTTCTGTTTTCATTGGATCTCATAGCTTTGGAATAATTCTCCGCACGTATCTTCGTAAAACAATCAGCCTCGAAAAAAGTGCCAACAAAAAAGTCTGATATATATATGTAGGGGAGATAGCTATGTGTACGTCGTGATCTTCGATGATATTTTTTTCGGTATGTATAGGATGAAAATATATATGTTCGGTTTTATTTATAATATTGGATTTGTGATCAAACAGGGCACGGTATTTGTCCGAAAAGGACAAACACTGGATAACAATGGTAAAAAAAAATTTGAAAAAAGAGCTTACAGAGGTAGAAAGAAGGAAGAGCAAAAAAAGGAGGAAAAGAGAAAGCCGGAAAAATAGGAAAGAAGCACATGGGAGCACGTCGGTACGAAGACAAATGATGATTGCGACAAACTTCCGAAGGAGTTTGTACACACACGTGTCGTATCTACGTATAGGGGAATATATATTTACAACGTTGTACATGATGAGAAAGTACGAGCGTGTATACAATCCTTGGTTTACGAGCGAGCAAGAAAGAACCATGTAGAAATGTGGCGAAGCCTGGCGAGGCGAAAGAAAATGTTGAACAAGAATAAAGAAAAAGAAATAAAAAAGGGACAATCTTCACTTAGAAAGCTCGGACGAAATTCGTTCTACACCTTTTGTCTTACTATCTCTTCTGTTCTTGACCTTATGATTGCTTTGACAGATTCGTGTATTATTCTTTATGCTACTTTAATTTCTTGCAGACTTATGTAGACAAGAATGAGACGGTACAAAGAATAGGGAATAAAGTATGCTTGTATATAATAAATACATTGCCGGAAGGAAAAAAAAACACTCATTCGTTCACGTCGCACCCTTTCGTGTCTCGAGAACCTCCGTTAGAAGGCCTGCGGCGTTAAGCGACTGACAGGGGGAAGAAACTCAAGATCACATCTCGGTAGTCCTCCGTGTCTCAATGGTTCGTTCGAAGACTATATCAAATATTTATATGTTTGTATTCTAGGGGTTGTTTATGGAAGAGTTATTTGATCAGATTCGGTAGTGTATGGAGTCGAACCAACTTATGCAGAAAAAATGCTTCAAATCTGGTGAAGGAGCTTCAAATGGTTGATGGCATACAAATGAACAAAGTAGAGCAAAGTCTCAAAAGAATCAAGTGAATTGATCGAGCTCAAAATTTGTCCCTGCTACTAAAAATCTTCTATTCCATCTTCAACAAAAGAGAGCCTGTCGAGTTATTTTTCACATAACACCACGTGTTCAGGTTAGTTGCAGGAGAAAGAGAAGTTCTTACAATTTATTGGAGATTCTCAAAATGGCAGGTACGTGAGCTAGGCCGTGTGGCACATTACACCCCTGGCTCAAATGTCCTCGCACTCTTGTAGTAAATCTTACGGTACCTGCATGCCTTAAAAGATATCATTTGTAACTCGGGATCCCTTTAAATTCTCTTTTCCCTCACGTATCCATCGCTCACCGCTGGTCTTAGACCCTCCTAGCCAAGGATTCTCAAAATGACGTATGTATATCGATTTTTAGCAAACAATATGGCATACTCACGTCATTTGACACTGAAATGTTTTACAACTTACGTCTCTTTGTTTGCTAGAAATTTTATTTAAACTCTTTTTATGTTCGTACCCTACCATGTATTCTTACATACATTTTGTGGGTGTATAAACATTTTCCGTCGAGTATTCTCTCCTCTCCCCCTTACTCCACTCGTGTTTCTTATTAGCATAGGGCCCGAAGCGTTTTCCACTTGAGACTGTGGTACGCACCACGACGAGATTGACAGAACTCTTTCACCCTTCTTTCTGTCTCTTATTCTCATGGCTGCCATTACCTTTCGAGCACATTTATTCATGAATAGAAATATATCTCTGTACATATAGTTTTGTTACTATATATATATATATCATCGTTTTTAGCTTCTGGCTTTTTTACGGGGTGCCATACACGACAGAAATACTCCTGAACAACTCTCTATTCCTCTCAGAAAAAGCTCAGGAATTTTACCAACGAGACACACAACCTCCTGTAAGCCCAAATCTCTCGACATGCGCTTGGCAACCTGCTCCTTGACTCTCACGGAGTAAAATTTTCTTTGATATGACTTATATTACGCTCTTATTATTCGCTTACATCGTCTCAAATTCCGTCAATAGACGAAACGCTTCAGAAGCTCTCGTGCGCGTAAAAAAGCCAAGTATGAATCTACATAGTATTTTGTTGTTTTATTATATTACATCAGAGAAAAACTGAATTTTCAAAGCGATTAGTGAATTTGAAACAAGTTGGATTTTCAATGTCACGCTGATCGTGAAAATCTGGTTATTAAACATGACAATATTTTTTAATTTTACCGAATTCACGAAAACCACCACAATTTTTTTCTATTCGACATTGCAGTTCTAGTCGTCACTCATTCATTTTCGAATTATCTTCAAATTGTTAATTGGTGTTTTTTTGTTGACTTACTCTTCTGAATATAACTTGTAAGCTTTGAAAGTTGAAAAAAGGACGGAAAGTTTGTGAATTGTGAATAATTCATCAAAATCGGTTTAGTGGTTTGTGCGTAAAAAGTAGCCAAAAACATTTTTGCAGAAGAGATTTATGAAAAGAAGGGACAGATTATTCCATTTTGAAACTCTGCCATTTCTTCTTTATGTGACCTTCGTATATACGTCACAATACATTGAGCCTTGATTTCTCGGACTAAGATCAGTTCACACTTTCGTTCACGAGATTGTATGTACGTATACCTTGCAGCTTCCCCCTTAGTAATATCTCTAGGGAGACCATAAATATTACAACTGAATGCTATAATGCCTTATACCACACATGTATACAAATGGTCTAAGCTTGTGACGTTGTCTTGAGCTTATGGTACACTGGGGACTCTAGTTAATATACTTCGAAAGATTCAGGGAGGAGACAACGTGGATATAAAAGTACAATCCACCTTTACCTTGTCAACAAAATTTATCACTTCGCATTTTTCTAGTGAGTAATTAGTAGATTTTTCGAATTGAAAAGTGAATTCGCATTTTAAAACGATAGTATTTAAATGATTAACTTGAATTAAGAAAATCGTGATTCCCCCCCCCCCTCCTTCATACCATTATGCAGTAAACACATCGAGAAGTAACGAATATACAAATAAACGTTGTATGTATTCTTTCGTCTCGTGCTCTCTGACTCACACGTTTAGTATTTTCTCAACGGAAGTTCTTGCCAACCCGTTTTTTTTTTCTTTTTCAAGTAGAAAGAAGAACGAGAGGCATAAATACGTCCATAGACATATACATATATATTGTAACGTACGAATGGAATTCCACCTTTCACGGTGCAGAATCCTTCTCACGTACTGCTGATTTCATAATTTTGGCATCTTTCCCAGAACCATCCCTCTTTCCCATCTTCTCCATCCATTCTTCCGCATACTCCATCTCATTTTTTCTACTGATGCTTCTTTTCTGGTACCGAGTACGTGACTGAACCTTTGCTGAAATCGAGATCGACTTGAATATCAGACGAGGCTCTTTCCACTCCTTTCCCTCTCTCTTTCTCTCTTTTCTCCCTAACCTTTCTCTGGAGGACTTGTTTTGCCTCGTGCACGCGAAAATTGGGTAAAATCGGCGTTTGCACCGAATCATTAAATGGAGAATTACAGCGATAGCCTGAGGTTCAAAAATCACAATCGGGACATTCGTTCATGTTCAGTCACTCCAATGGAATGTATTTACATCGGTAAAAACAAATGTAAAAAGTAGTATGACCTTTGTTTAATTTTGTTGCCGAAGCATTTTCAATCATCGACATTCCTCCCAATTCAACATGCTTTCGCAATGTTTTTCGCGACATTTAGCTGTATATTTAATTTACACAAAACTGTATAGCTAACGCCGCAGGGAATCGTGATAGAATGACACAAGTAAATAATAAATAATGCGTCACATTGGAAATTGATAGACTTTATGGTAGAATCGACGATCCAAAAGAGAACGGGTGGTCCAGGTTTCAATGTTTTTTAAAATATATACAGCAATGATGATATATTTTCGATAGAATAATATGGTTATACAGAAGAGTGCAGATCAGCCTGCAACATTTATTTAACAAAACGCAGCAGTGGTCCCTTCAAACATTTTGTAATAACGAGTTTCTGCAAATGACTGTTATTTACAAATTGTCGAAAAACACTTCACGTGGGACATCACGTTGATATACTCATTTTTGTTCTGATGCATATTACCAAATTGAAAAATAAAAATAAGTGGAGAATATTTGAATGAATTGCGTTTTGGTAATTTATTTCAACCACGATAGCGATGTGTACATAAATGCAGTGTAGAATTTCTTTTTAAGTTTGTACCAAGAAAGTGGTTTCAGTGACGAGTTTTTTTATTTAACAAGAATATGGAAAAAAGTGATAATTAATCAGACATGAGAATATGAGGCAAAATGCCGTATACATAAATACCTATGCGTTGGTTGAGAGATTGAAGGATGCAATTGGTAGTTTGATATAAAGTACCTGCAACATTGGTGCTTTGCTTCAAGAGCATCATTATGAACGTTATACCCCTGTGCCACGTTCCACTCTCTTTCACTCTACTCCGGTTTCACCCCTCTTTCATCGAGGTATGCCCAACCGATGGCTTCATATATTTGATAACGGTTCTCCCATGGCTCATAGGCTCTCTGTGTACGAGAACGTAAAGCACTCAATACATAGGCATGATTAATGATGGCAATATATGCATGATGCTTGTCGTTTCACTATACCGGCGTCACATACCTGGCTCTAGTAGGGGACGGGTGAGCTTCGACGCGCCAATTTACTACGTGAGTGAGTGAACATTAAGCAGGCTGCTATAGGGTCTAACAATAGGGAAGGGATCTGTGCTACAACGAAGACATATATACATATAACAGGCTGAGCAACAAAACATCATGGAATCTGAAGTCAAGAGCGTCAACTACTTTCACCATAGGATATTATACAATTGTGCCATCCGGTAGACCCGAAACCCTGCGGACTATTGTCGTCACTATGGATCATAGCGCTGGGACCTCTTTTGTCCTTGACTCTCTTTGATTATTCGCTCTTCGTCCTTCTCCCACTCACACCCACTCACTCATTCCTCCGTATTAGGTAAGACAGGCTTGGGATACAATATCGAATATATAGTACGTAGGAAAGCGCTCTAGGCGGCCCAGATGATCCAGACACATACCTCTATCTCGTGTAGCCTCGCGGCAATGTGACTGTGGACCTAACTCTCCACGTTGTCTCTCGAGAATGCCAAACGGAATCTCTGAATCCGCTGTAACCCTGGCCGCCATAGAGAAATGTCCAACATCGCAAAAGCCAATGTTCTATGGCACGCAGTACGTCACTGCTTCAGCTGAATTGAGGCCATCACCAAAATTACTTTTGTGTCTTGTTAAGTTTTCTATATCTCTGCTTATGGGAGAACACGTTATTTTTATTTCTTCTTCAGAATTTTATTCGTTCAATAGAAAAGCACTGAAAAAAATATCTCAATGTTCGAACAAAACCAGTTTTCTCGGTAAATTAATCGTCACAGATGGATAGACACAAACCACATTTTCTCTCTTGAGTACGTACCCTGATTATTTTCTGGTTTTCTTTTTCCACGTTTAGTTATATACTATTTTTATTATATATTTTTCCCCTCAGACGACATTCCAGTCTCGATTAGTATCCCACCCACCACATTACTAAGGAAAAATCCCTAGAACTAATCGTGCTTGTCCAGAAAGCCCTTCCGCGCCGATCGAATTCTCCCAATGGCTTTGACCTCGACGAAACATTTTTTTTACGACGCATACTTTCCGGGAGAAGGTTATTATCCGGCTATCTCCCCCGAGAGACGCAAGATCCAAAACTTGATCTTCTTTCGCGCGACTGGTCCAAAGATCTTTTCTTATTTCTTGTTTTTTTTTTGTGACCCTCAGCCAGTTCGGCAAACCACTTTCCTTTTCTTGCTACTGTATGATATAGATTGTTCGTGATAATACAACTCGATCCGCTGTTGTTCTACTTCTGCCTCTCTTGTGTCCTCTTCTTTGGACAGGATTCTTAGACTTTTAGTTCTAGAAACGGGAGGGTGAGAGGCAGAAGGCTGCAGTAATCCCAAATAAAGATACAGAGATCCTTCTAACGGATAGAAAAAGGGAGAACGGGAAGAAGCGACTTCTGCGATGATAAGACCTCAACCATGCCATGTTTTTTTCCAGCGGATGTAGGAATACGATACGAACATAATCCTTTTCTTATTTTTGTCTTATACACGAAACAGGAACCCTCGGGCAAAAAACTTTCGTCATGCGAATCATTGTCACTCTCATTTTGTCGCCTGCTCAATGAGTATCTCAGCCCACGGTCCTCTGGAGTTTGCTTGTGGGTGCATTTTTATTTGAACACGTATTTGTTCAGATTTCGTCTTTCTCTTTCTCATCACTTTCCATTCTTTACATTTAATTCTAAACTCTATGCGCGCATATTTAAAAATAAAATATACGAAACTTCATTACTGTTCTCATTATTGCATAGAAATAACTATAAATTGATTCCCACTCCATTTTCTGCTCAAATACATTGAAACATTAAATGAAAATTATTGATTACATACATTTTTTTTTTTGTTAATTTTGAAAATTTGTGAAAAGTGATTCATACGATCTCACATTTTAACTACTTTGAGCAGTTCGAACACTTTTATTATTGAGCAATTGCTGAATTAAGCAATCCGTTATTGCATCATCAGAGTCTTGTTAACCAAACGAAGTGACTTTCGAGAAAGGCACCGTTCAGACGACATGCTGATGATGCACAGCTCGTCAGTTCCGGTGACCCGACAAGTTAGCGAGAAGAGAAACAAATGAGAGATATTAATTGGAAAGTCCTCCGTGCGGAATCGAATAAGCCGTTCAACTGTTGGAAAATTAAGTTGTGACGACTGTTGATGAAATTGTGTGTTGTATATTGTCGCGACAGTAGCTATAAATGTACTTCTCAAATTCGTATCAACGTTGTAGAAAGGAGGATAAGGATAATGTCGCTTGTTGCAGAAGGGAAGGTAATGAAAGTCATTGTACGATCAAGCAACGATACGGTGGAGAGTTTCCGGCTGAGTTTTTCTTTAGGAGTTTACGAATACGATGCTCCAATATCCAAGTAACATTATCGAATTTGCTAAGAGGAATGAATCGTTCTAAATATACACAAGTGTGTATCTTCATTGCAATTAAAAGTATTGTTTCTTGGTTGGAAACACAGTAAATTGTAACTTTGCTTCCAGACATAAAAACCGAAGATGACATTTTTTAATTTATATGACAAACGTTGATGATTAAATCAAACCTATAGTTGATATATTTATATGTTTTTTTTTTTTTTTAAGAATCGTTGATTCACCCTCCACTTTGTTTGGCGTTTTTTCCGATGGTCAATCGAAGGTATTATTTTTCTCTAGCAGGGAGTATGAGAATAATAGAAGTAGAGTTATACCCAAAGGCTGAAATAGGTGGAGGTCAAAGTCGATACGGAGCACGCAAGCCTGGCATTACGAACGTAAAATGTGCGGTGAACTCTCTCTCTGTAGTTGTAAGGATAGGCGAACGAGTTATACCAGCAAGCACGTTTCTTTGAGCGTAACGCCCAACGGAAATGGTCTCTCTCGTTGTTCCCTCTCGTTCTAATCTCGCTCATTTTCTGTGTGTTCCTTCGGCCAAGCCACTTTCCGTTTCCTCATGGGTGACCTCTGCCCACACAGGGATACACATAGAAACACACAGCTGTACACTTGACGTCGCCACCAAACGGTATTCTTTCATTTCTTATAATTTCTTTCTTTCCATGTTAAAGCGTGTGCTACGGTGTAGGTTTCGACTGTAGGGAAGCGTTATGTGAGCGGGTGGATTGGATGAAAAAAACTAACGGTTATAAAACACAGGAAAGCTCTCACTTTTGCCCTTTTTCGTTACCCGGCTCTATATACGGCCGCGTGCAACGACCGCGTGATTATTACCTCTTGGCATTGTAACGAGAGCAGCAATTAACGATCGTTTACGAAAATTTATTGTAGCACCGAAAGAGCGATTGTTTGTTATTAAGGTTTGCTGGCATTGATAAACAAAAGAAAGAACACTGTATGTCATGCAAACATTTTTCAATTAATTCGAGTAAGATTTGTACTTCAATTTTCGTCAGTGGCGCCATTTTAAATTGTCAACTAACGGCAGTATAACGAGAGGTAAAAAACTTGAACACACCGACGATTAACCTTCATAAAACACACAGCGCGTTAACTAATGTGAGAACCGGTGCTATTAATTCGGCCCGAATCATAATGGAATCAGGAAGATTAAAAAAAATGGGTGTTCAAATACTTTGGTTTGAATGAGACGAGAATAATCCTCAAATTAATAACGTTTTACCATACGCTTTGATCTCCAGGACGATATCTTTTATCCACTTGAATTGTTCACACATTCAGTCAGAAGCAAACGAGATGAGTTTGCTTGTGATTAAAAAAAAGTGTATCCCTGCGGAGCAAGTTATAACCGAATGAGTAAAACCTTAATGAAAAGCGGAAATACGAAATTGTTTCAAGCCAAGGAAAAAGTGGAGGTACAGTTATACGAGAGTACTCTGTCGTTGTAGGAGAAACGCTACATAGAACAGCCAAATTGCAGAAGGACGCCCCAAGAGAGGTAGGAACCAGGGAAGATGAGAAGCGAAGGAGAAGTAGACAGAAGACGATAGAAAGGAAAGAAGGATACGTTCGTATGAAGGAGGACGTTGCGTGCTTCGGGCAATCACGACCGTCCCATTCAATTTAACCTTCTCTCTGCCGTGTGCTCGAAAGGTTGGGCCTCGGTGATGCGAGAGGCAAAGGGAGCGCGTGCACAGGGTGCCCGTGAGGGTCGTCGACGACAAGCCAAGGCTGAGGATATGGTAGTAACGGAGCCAGGAGAGAAAAGAGAATATAGGCGAGAAGGCTGTGGGTGGAAAGAAGGCTTTGCTGGAAAAATTTGAGCTAACGTTTCGTTAAGGGATTCCGGGACGGGACATGCCAGTGGAGGGCTGGGACTTGTACACTGAGAAAAAAAGAGATAGCAGGGCGCCTTAGCGTCGCCGACCGGCGATGTCGCGGAACGGGGTCGTTTCAAGCCCCTCAGGGGTTGGATGCTACGAGGTACACCAGTGTTTCCTACCAGTTACGTATATGTATATGTTCATCTAACTTTAATGTGCGCATATATACATATAGAGATATTCGTATAGATAAAATGTGTCTCACTCGTCCACGTTCTCCGTCCACTCGTCTCCGCGAATCTTCTCTTTCTTTCGTTTTGTTCCGTCGAGCGAGCGGAATGACGAAAGCATCACACAGAATTATAAAAAAGGGCGAAGTGAAAAAGAAAACAAAGCGTAAAAAAAAAGCGGAGAAGAAAAAACCCTAGAGTGTGGGACACCCTTGAGAAAAGGATCCGGAAAAAAGAGGAAAAAAAAGACGAGACAAGTTATAACGTCGGAGAAGCTCGACAATGTAGCCACGCATCCCTCCGAGGCTCTATAAACTTGATAAATATTTACGATTTTAGCGTTGGACTCGTATACCATAGGGATGATGCGTGCTACGAGAAAATACTCGTACCAAAACCTCCCTCAATCTCATCATTCACCATATTCAGTATATACGTTCGTTCGTAATGCAAACATAACTCGACCTGGTTGATAGCGCTGGAGGTTTACGCGTTCATTCGAAACGAGCCACTCGCTACTTTCGTCTGTTGTGCTGGTAGCGATCCTAGTGAAAGCCATGAAAAACAGAAGCGGCATCATCCTCCCTGCGAGACGAGATCACAAGGTGAGGCGAGAAAAGAGCAACGACTGGCTTCAATCTCTCTCGGGGCTCATAAGTGTCTTCTGCCGGATTCGATGCTGCCCATATTTCATTATTATGTCGGAGCTTTCTTCGTGGCTTGCTCCACCTTATTGTTACTAACACCAAATTTGTAATGATCCTATTTAAATGGACGTATCAAAAAAGTAAATAGAATTTGATGTACAACGTAACATACATTTAAGTGCAGATAATAAAAATTATAAATTCATGTATCGTCTTATTTTCAAAAGAATGTTAAAAAGTCATGTGCAAACTAGGTCACTAGGTGAGACTCCAATATTTATGAAACAATATTTGAAAGATTGTTAGAATGAAATTGCTCACTGTAAAAGTTTCTTGTAGAGACTCGAGGTAAATGTACTTGTCTCGAGTCGCTACCGACACTCTTAATCCTCTTAATACGACACAGCATTTTAAAAGGCAAGCCTCAACTATAAAAAAACAGATCTTACAGCAAATATTACTATTTTATTCGCTTTAAATCGTACGGCGTTAACTTTTGAATATAAATTCACTTATTTTTTCTTGTGTTGAAACATATTTAACTGTCGTCTAATATTTTAGTCCAGCTGTTATTTTAATTAATCAAGTTTAATACGTCAAATAGACGTGACACGTTTCCGAAGGCTTTTAAGAAACATTTTAGTCTGTACCTGTGTTACATCCAACATCTTCTTCCGCGTTCTATATTTAATTTACGTAGTACAGCTCTTATTCCCTACCTTGTGAAATATATACATCGAATATATCATACGGTGGAAGGACCTTTTTCGTTTTATGAATTTAAAACACGTTCTAAATTTGCCCTTCAGGCTCTTATATATTTTACCGCTTTTAGCTTATTTTTGTCTATACTCAGGAGTATCAAAACGTACATTCCTGTATTCACAAATGTATTAATGTACATTCGTATATATCTCACGTTGAAAGTCTGCCTTTACGTTTCTTGCGTATTACTGTCGATGTTTCAAACCACTTTTGTGAATTCTCTCATCCCTTCGAAACTACTTTGAGCTTACTGTTTCGTTGTTTTAAATTTGAAGCTTTTCTAAGCGCGTGAATATTTTTTTCAGCATTTTCTTCGAGTTATACGAGCTCTTTCTTCTTTTGGCTCGTATCTTTCTGTACAGTGAACGTGCGCTTGCTATAGATGGCCCAGCAAAATTTGCTTTTTCTTTTACACGCCCACACTTTTATCTGAATATCGATATATATAAATGCCCAATACAATATATAACTTCAAATGTCTGTATATACGTCTGTACCTCTAAATGTAGAAAGCATATGTATATACATAGGGTTTCGTATGCCGGGCACACATAGAATATTACGGTTCGCACGTGCCACGCAGTTTTCTCTTCCGTTGGCGAGATATAACGCCATTTCCTATTTTCTCGAGCCTACCATATGCCAAATAGCTATATATGTATGACAGTATTCCATGGAATACGTTTTCAGTCTAACCCTCTCTTTCTCGTCGACTCACCGATACCTTTGCTCACCCCAAATTTTCAAACTACCTTCATACTTTCGTATGATTCTTATCGTGTCTGGGCCGCGTGTGTCGAATCCGCGAAATGACGTTTTGAGTTGTGTGCTTGACACGTACGTTATTCGATGCACGCGATCACGTTATATGTAAATTAATATACATGGACGAGACACGAGATTGACCTCTGGCGACGTCACTTTATCGTATGGAATGAAAAATAATACCGTAAATTTTCAAACATTCCGACAGGATAAAAAAAAAAGACTGATATCAGTCTTTTTGGTCGGTGTTAGAATATTCTGTCCCCAGATAATTTTTAAAAAGTTGAAAAATACTCGAAAATAATAAGAAACTAAGTTTAGAAGTTATTTGATGGAATGTGAACTTTTCTATTGCGTGTAAAACTGTGCAATTTTCGGCTGATGTTAATATCTCAAATATGGGACACGTAGTTTCATACTCGTGGGCTGAATGTTTTATCAAAATTGAAGAAAGAAAAAAAATACTGTCGAACAAAGTTGTGGTGGGACTAGTATTTCATCGAACCAGATTCAAACCCTTTCGGAGGTGATCAACGATTGTTTACATGTCGACAGATTTTTATACATACAGACTATTCGTTTTTGGGTGATTGACAATTTAATTAATTTTCAATGTAGCCCTGTTGGATAGTTTTGAATAATTTTTATTATTATTCGTAGTTCATGAATAAAAAATACTCGAAAGCCTGTTGAATTCAGTGGAGAGTTACGATCCATACAAGTAATTCATTATTCATCCAAATAGAACTTTATCTACGAATTTAATTGGAAATTTTTCCACTCGTATTTTTCATGCCCACTCGTGGATGATGTGGACAAAAGCTTCTTTTTTTTTTATCACATCAATATGGAAAAAGAAGGGAGAAAAAAAAAGTATAAAAATGAGGATTCGTAGCGTATCGACCATGGGAATTTTGTGTAGCATCGTTTGTCATCTTACACGTATGTATTTTTGTATACGCGGGGTTACTGATATCTCCATAAATGAGTTGGCATATACGTTTGCTTTGGTATATTTGCTGTGGATGTATATATGCGCGACGAGGGAGGAAAATTCGTGACTGGCTTTCTAATGAGAATGGAGAGTGTATGTGTGTACGATATTATAAAGTGGGCCTGCGAAAGGGAGAGAGAAGGGGATATACGAGAATGGTTTAAAGGGAGAATTGATGAACAAGTGGGCGACCCAAGGGCCGGGGAATGCATGAAATGTAATGATTTCAAGTGGTTACCCAGCCACTTCTCTCGTGGAACGTTGAATTGTATTGGACATGAGAATTGTGTGTATATAAATATACAACGATAGTATCGAGTGGCTTGCGAGCATGTTATCGACTCAAATACGCTAATACACACGTTGCTATGTATAGATATATAACAATTGGAACAACACCGCTTAGGTTTTCGGGTAGAATTCACCCTACGACCACAGATCGGCGAAGCCACTTCCTCTTTCTCTCTCCCATGAATTCCCCGTTCTTCTCATTCACTATTCACTCACGAAGTTTACAATCCCCTTTTACTCGTACTTGCAATTCAACGTTTTACTTGCCCTAACCTATGAACTGGGACATTCCGAAAATCCCGCAGACCTTCGGTTTTATCGGACCTGTTCATTGGTAAAAGGGACAAAAGGTGAAAGCGACGAAAGAGAACAAGAGAGAGAAAGAGATAGAATTAACAGTTCGTAAAGCCAATGCCTATACCGGAAGCGAAGCAAAGTCAATTATCAGAGGGAGAGTCTCGCCGTAGCGTGGTCTAATCGAGGATCTGGACTAAAACGTGTCTATACATTAAAATAAAACTTTGCACAATCAGAGCATTACTGACTTGAGTGCAAAGTATCAGAATTAACAAATCACACGTAAATGAAAACATACAACAGATAAAAAGAAATTAGGCAAATAAAAAAATTGTTACGTTGTGGGAAACAATATCCAAATTTGTCCAGTTGCAGCTTTCAATAAATTCTCTTCCCGATAACAATGGAAAAACATAATTGTTAAAATGTTAAAAACAATGAGATAATGAAAATGGCAAACTTCCACAAGATTTTATTTATCTCCGTACATGAATTTTCATTTGATAAAAAAGCACAAGACGAGGAATGTTGTTTTTAAGATGTAGCCAAAACGTCGAAAAACCCTGCGGCGAGCCACAACGATGACTTGTTAGTTGGTGGTTTGTTACGGGAACACAAAGCCTTATATACTGGCTTACATAAGTACAATCTCGTCGAGGTTAGTCAAGAGACAATACGAGATACAAGGAGCGACAGTAGCAAGCCAAAATGTTTCCGGACGTTCCTGTTTTCTTTTCGTAAATCCTGACACGTGCTAATGTATGTATGTAGGTGTTAGAGGATGTCGACTATAGCGTATAGAAGATGGACATTGCCCAGAAAAGTGTCTACATGTATATTACCATGCACACAAAGCTTTGGCTGGAGTTGAGCTCGAGAGAACTGGACCAGGAAGAGGTAGAGAAGATGTAGAGGATGACCGGAAGAATACGTGTCGGGAACGTGAGGTAAAGGAGGGTAGTCCATTCTGCGGCTTAAATATACATATATGTGTAGCTTAGACTAAGGTATGGCGGAAAAAGCGCCACAAGAATAAGAAGGGAGGGTCGCACTGTTGAGAGAGAAAAATAGGCTTGAATTTCGAGTCCAAGCAAGACAACTCTCTGCTCGAGACGTACATATACAGAAACATACCATCTCTTTTCTGCTCCAATGAGATTCGTGAGAGTCGTGTATCTTTCTTCGTGTATTAGGTACACATAGCGTATGTATTACGTACGTTGGTGAGAGTCGCATACGCTTTCTACTCTGGTCTGCTTGAATAGAGCCACTCCAGTACACTTTCCTGTATAGTTCATATACATAACTACACTCATGTATATATACAAGCGGAATATATCTCAAACATATGCAGAAACGCTCTGCACATATACAGACACACATATATACATAAATAGGGATTTACATTAACTTTATATATAGGTATGTACAGTCAGGAGCGCTTCGACTATATAGACACAACTGTGTTCAGTTCTCGAATACGAATGGAAGAGCACGAATATGAATATGAATATGAATGCGAGTACGTCCTGTGCACTAGATCCCCTTGCTCTCCTTTCCTCGCCCCCTACTGTCTCAACATCCGTCATACGTCTAACGTTACTCATACTCTCCCAAGCTGGCCCCAAGGGTTCATCCGTCTCTCACCTCCTACTGTACACCAAGTGCAAATCTCTCTTAGTTTTAGATTTGTAGTTATAGATAAGATTTTATGGATGTATGTAAGAATGCGATTATATTTATTGAATATGTGCTACATTATTGGAAATTTTATGCTTATTTTCCATTCAGGTGACTTATCAACCGGAAATCGTCAATATAACAAAGCTCGTTTCTAAAAACAGGGCTTACTCTGACTCTAATTCACGATATTTAGTGTGACTAAACTTCAGTAGAAAAAAAAGACTCTTTTAACAGGAAAAATAACATTTCCGAATGAAGCAATCGTTCCCTGATATTTTTGTTTCAAAATACGGTCTCTCACTCACTCAGCCAATCGTGCAGAAGTAAATCCTTAAAAAGAAAACACCAGAGTTTATCCACTGAATTAATGTATTTAAAGACACCCTAAAGAAAAATACGAACACACCAGAGTCAAGTGAATAATTCCTTACAAAAATGTAGATAATTTTAATCAGTGAGCACCTGATTGTCCAGACGGCGATCTTTTTTTGGAACAAAATTGTCACATCAATGTGGTGTGAATCTTTCAAAAGAATCTGCATACATTAGACCCGTTGTACGAAGGTATAAAAGTGGAACATTAAATGATTCAAGGGTGTCTGTTGGAATACGAAACAATTCGAAATAATTCTAGATTTCTTTTTTAACACGACCCATATAAAATCGTTTGTTGAACAAATTCCACAATGATACTGTCAAATATATTGATTCACATTGGTAGTAATTTCAATAATAATCCCGAAGCTTAGTACCAATTTGATCCTATGTGATACGAGAATGTAACCTCTGCTCGAAGAAAAAAACAAAACAATAAGCTTTTTGGGCGATATCACGCCGAACAGTGGTCCACGACACACGGGAATACTTTCAATTTTGTGAGAGCTCACGGATCCCAAGAGGCATCGACACATAGCTACCATAGGAAAATATCGTATATATATATAGACTGTGCATATGTTGCAGTCTATTCACTTGATGCACGTATATAAGGGGTAAATATGTGTGGTGACTAGTGGATGAACGACGAACGTTATACCAGAGGAGACAGACGGTGAGGATAATTCGACCTCGGGGGAATTTTCTAGGAGGACAATGGCTAATAATTGTCGTTGGCGGTGGTAGCGGCAAAGCCTCTCACCACCTCTTTCTCTTTCTCTCATTCACCACTACGAGAGAGACCAATACTGTGACAAAACCCTAGAAATAACGTTGTGACACCGCACATTGGGCGATCGTGTACGAGCGAAATGAAGTTTGTGGAAACGTGAACGCGTCCGACCCCTGTGACGGGTCTCTCGAGTATTGTTATCGTGTTTCAGTAATGCAGTGACGCTCTCTCACAATGTTCCGCTATTCTCTTTTTTTATATATATATATGTTTTTTTTATTTTTTTTATTCACTACTGTCGCTCTCCATTGCTTTACTCTTTGTTCTCCTTTTTCTTTTTATCACCATCTTTGTCTTTTTCTGTATCTTTCTCCGCGTTCGTATCGATGCGAAAAAGAAAGCAATACAAACATCGAAGTGAAACTTTTCACATGTACACAGGGGTTCAAATATGAAAAAAGAGGGTGCGAAAAAGTGAAGAAAAAGAGCCTAGACATGGCAGAATAGGGTGTCTTGACCACCGGGACCAACAGTTTTTTCTTACTTCTTACTTCGATCCTTTACTCACTGCTGCCATCCTGGATTGTCCTTTTTTCATCTATCCATTATATCAGACGTGAGTTCGATTTTATCTTTCAGAATTATGGATTGGATTAGTATCAATACTTAATATCCCTCAGGGATATATATTAACGAAACTTTTTTCAAGAAAACTGTTTACATCGATGGGAGGTCAACTTCGTTGGAAAGGTTGGCAAGAATATTGAACTCTGAGGCTTTATAGCCTGGAATAGCTCTTATTTCATATGATATTTTATTCCAATGTTTCTGGATAATCGTAACGTATAATTATCTGTAATACTGGCCGTCACAAGCCCATCGTAGTCGGTGATAAAATTATTGGAACTTTTAATCGTCGGACGCTCCCGAAATTTATACAAACATATTAGGGGCTACTTTCTATATTTAATATCTATATGTACACACGTCATACTTGCCTCACTAACGCTCGTACATTATTGACGTGGATTCTCGCGCAATAACCGGGTCGCCAGAACCACTAATATGCGAATGAATCAATATCGAGGGCACACATCAAACTCATTATACGAATCGATAAATTAAATGGAATACCCACAGATAAAATAAACACATTCGATGCCAACGGCCTACGCAGAATAACCGTTTGAATATACTCTCGAAAATATTATGTTTGGACAAATGAAGTTGTTTTATTGCGAAATAAAAATCCATTATTTATTCATAATGTTATTCGGACATTGACTCGGGTACGTCAATCAACATATTTTTCGAAGGTTTAAAAAAGTTTCATTACAAATCAATATAATACTTTATTTGTTCATATCACATGAACGTATATATTTTTGTCCCCTTACTATCTGTTTAAAGAATTTTATTTCCATACGAAAAAGTATTCGCCGCTTTTTCCTCTGTATGTTTTTAACAAAGATAAACATTTACTGATGGAATGCCGTGAGCACTAAATCCATTAAGGTACCAGGCAGGTATAACCGAGGGAATCCGAAACCAATCGTTGTCGGCAGGTAACATCATCCCCTCTCATTCAAGGTCATATTCAAAATGCTTTTCGTTTCTGTATGAAAACAACTGAAAAAACGTGACGTTCCTTTAAATTTCTCTTCGTCTATTATGAAAAAACATAGTTCTAGCATCGAATTTCATTTTTGCAAACATATGAGAATAGCTTTTACAACGTTAAAGCATTAAAACTATCGGTTTCAAATATTGAGGATGTCGAGTGATATCACTCGCGCGTATAGATAGTCGTATAAGCGAAAAATATACCATGAAAATAGAATAATCTTGATTGATTGAGTGCTTTCAACTTATATACTATATTCGCATTCGAAATTTCAATTATTGTAGATCGTGAATAGTTATTTCCTCAAACAATCAAACTGGACTCATGAGAATATTCAATCGACTCATGAGAATATTCCGTTGTTATAAATGAAAATAAAGGAAGAATAAAATAAAAAGGAGAAATAGACGAGTGGATGAAAAATAAAATAATAAGACGTCAGAACAAAAGGGAATTGAGTTGATTGAGTGATTATTTTATTTGTGTTAATAAAAAAAAAGAACTGTGAGGTAATGGCACGTGGAATCGATCGTTACTACAGTCTAAAATAATTCAATTCAGAAATATAGTGAAGCTGTAATAATAATAAAAATCTAACATAATATCATAATACTAATTGAATCCCCACGTCATTATCCAAAAATATAAAGAAACATAACAATATATATATATATATATATTATGATAAAAATCATTATTATAACTATGCGAAAGAACCATAAGATTATTAAATTCAGATGATGATGATCCTTATGAAAAATAGATAAGAATGTAGTGAAAGAGATCAGCACGAAAAACGAAAGTATGGAAATGAAGTAGCTGAACGTGCGAGGCTTTGTATAGGTCGATTTTTGATCATTCTCCACGTGTACCTTCATTCTCTCTTCCACCTATTGGCCTTCTCTCACTTCATTCTTCATATCTGGTGCGGGGCTCGCTCAAATAAAACGCGATTTCGTTCATATATCCTTAGGGGCTTGAAGAGCGTTTCGTGATCGCTTTAGAATAAGCTATTCTTTGAGGTTTACATATGGAACGGGATATAAGATAGAAAGTGGTCGAGAAAGAGGAAGGAGGAAATGTAAAGGGGATATACGTGTATATAGCAGGAGGGAATGAAGAACATCGCCACTATGCAGCTATTGCGAGCTCCCATAAGCTCCATTTCATTTTTTTATTTTATTTTTTATTTTTTTCCATCATTTCTATATCGCGCTCGCGCCTCGTCGTTTCAGGATGGAAAATGATAGGCGTCTCGTTTCGCGTACATGCCTCGAGTGTGTTTTATCACGTACGGTTACTGCTCGAATGTACATAGAGCGTTTTGTGCATTCTATACGGTATACGAGAGGCAAGTAGGGCAAAAAGACTCCCGTAGTACCAAAGTCCAAAGTTCGATACTTGTGCGATTCGTACGTATAGATTGTACACATTCATATGTTTATATATAAAGTTCTGTTTTTTTGCCTATCGTTTTTTCTGATGAAAAAAAATGGGAAACTACCTCGGAAAAAAAATATTAAACGTTGATACGTACGTGAAATATGTACGTTGTAAAAAATAAATTTCGAAATCATCGTGTGCGTATTTTACACGAGAATGTTTTGTATCAAGGTATCTTTTGCATGCCATCCAAGACTGGTTCACAGAACCTTTCGTGGTTCGCGTTTTATATTATGTTTTCTTTTTTTATTTTTTTATTTTGTCATTATTTCTCTGTTCTGTTTATATGTATACAAACACATTTCAGGCGAGAGATTCCAGACCGCGATGGCAATTCTTTCGCCCTTCTCTCGCTTCGATATTAAAAAACAATTTTGCGAACGGAAAACAGCCAGCTCTCGTTCGTTCGAGGAGGGTCCAAAAAGGGGGAAAGAGAACGATATAAAGAGTGAGATCGGAAGAGCCACAGAGAACGAGTTCCCAGAATATTACGATGCCACCTGCTACCGATCCCCACCTACGAATAAATCACAGAGCTCCACGTTCAGCAAAAACCCAATATATGTATATGAAGGCTATGGAAGAAAGGGAGAGGTGCAGAGATATACACAGAGTGTCCCTCTTTCTTCGCTTACGAATATAATATTTCCCGGAGGGTATACGACCGCGCTGTCAGCCTCGCCATTCGACTATAACCCACTCACCCATCCAGACACCCCCATGCACACATCATAGTGACAGTGTTCGACTACACATATATCTATATACCACTTTTCTTTCGTGAAAAAGGACCTACGCGAATTTGTACGTTGCTTTTACCGTACCAATAACGGTTTGCTTGACGATCGTTTGGTGCGAGTAGAACTGGTGACAGAAATGAAATTTGCTGCCCTAGAATCGTCGTTGACCAGATCGATGAAATCCAAGTCAAGCGCCAACATATATTTTATTTCCTTTATCCCGAACCTTTTTTCACCTTCGTTCCTCGAATCCTTGTGGTTTATGATATTGGTGAAGACTCGATATCTCATCAAGAAGCAATATAAAATTTCGACGTATAGATAGCAACGCAGACTCGAGCCAGTGATAATATGAATATTTCAATATATGAAATTTCATCCAGTCTTTTTCTTCATGGACTCCAGACTGCTCATTCAGAATGGTATATGTTCGACTTCGTTGAAACTTTTCTTTGAGTACATTTGTTCAGGAGTCACCTACTTGATACTAAAATTGCTAGAACCAAATGAATCAGCAGTTTTTCTTTCGCCATCAAACAAATAAAATTCTCGGGGATGAGGGAACCAGCAAATTAATTTATCATTTTCGAAAGATCTTAGGGTTTTCGTGGGAAAAAGTTTCTTCAATAGCTTCTGTCTCCTGCCACATTTATGTAACAACCCAAGTAATCGGTGGATCAATATTATAGGCAACGTGAGAGAGACCTAAAGCCACAAATTTACAAGCTATGCTCGGGTCAGGTTAAATATATGTATGCGATGTAAGAGCACGCCAATAGACAAGCGAGCCTTTGACACATTGCCTCTTGCCTTCGCTTCACACACTTCCGTACTTGCTACATATAAAAAATGTCACTTTATAAACGTGTACATACTTTATAAAGCACTTCAACACTGGTTTTCATCTTCATTTTTTTTCCTTTCTGATTTCCAGTCCGTTGACTTCCTTTTCCATTCCGCTCACTGTTCAGCAGTCACCTTTTTGACAACTGGTTTTCAAATTCGAATTCTTCGGTATTTATTTCAATTCAAATTGTTTTAGTTCATATCACTTGTCACCAGGAGTTTATTTATGGTATTGAAACGTCGGAATAAACTCTAATGACCTACAGGGCTGTCTTTTGATACCTCAGAATTTTGGTTACTACTTTAAACGTAAGCTGCTCAAGGTCACGTTCGAACTCTAATTATTTTAGGTCATCCACAGCCAATAATTACAATCAAGACTTATTGATTTAGCTTTCATTGATCTGGACTGTGAAATCGTCGTTCCATTGAGGTCTTTTTCGACCTTTGAATAACCTGTCAATGTCGTTTTTCGTTCTATACTCAATTTTCCTGACACCAGTAAACATCCATCTTAATAAATGTCGTAAAATTCTTTTTCCATTGTCCAAAAAGGTTGACGGTCGTAAAAATGACACAGAGAAATAGATAACACTATTGGATGAGTTTTATTGCATTGGTTTGACCGTTGTAATCTGTCCCAAGGGTCCATACTGCACCAGAGAAAATCATGAAGAGAACGCTCACGCGATGAGGGGTAGACAGAGCGAAAAATTCTGACCGCATCGCGATGATTCTCTGACATTATTGCAACTACCGTTTTCATAATACAATAGCACAGACAATATCGCCCCGTAACGGTATAACGTACACAATATTATAACGAACCTTCCGCGCCAATAGACCATCTGTCAACGCTCGTTATTCACGTCACTATAGAACAACGCGAGAGCATTCTAAAAGATCGGTGAGCTTTGAATGAATCTTTAACGTTTTTTTTTTTAATCTACTTGCAATTATTTCACAAATAGATATTTAAAAGAACATTGTTGTCGATCAATAAAATACTGCATTAAAAATTGAAATTTCTTTTGTTTAGCAAAGATAGTTTGACATTAATCGTAAAATCAAAGGACACATACGAAACATACGTCAACATGCATATTGAAAAAGAGAGAGTTTAGATGGCAGAGTTCAGAAAGAGAGAGAGAGAGAGAAAGCGAGAGATAGATAGAGAGAGAAAAATAGAGAATCAGTGACTAGAATGGTAGAGGGTTCGTCGTATCGTCTGTACTAAAATTTGGCCGGCGTTTCGATCTCGTTGGTCAGCATAGATACTACTACTAATACTACGATCGTACACGTTGTACTATGGTCGGACCTGCGAGTGACGTACGAACGCCGCCGGGGCGTAATTCCTCGTTGTAAATCACGAAGCAATGCGCGAGGGGCTTCGACTGGCTTTCGTATATCGCGGCAAGGTTATGAGGTCCTATAAACGTTCCTCGTTTATACCGGTATATGTGCTCGCGTGCTGTATGGATATGGTTAAAGGGTGGTGGGCGCGACCGCTTCTCTTCGTGCAGAATATACCCATCATTCGTCGTATCCCTTGTCATCTCTCTAACTTTCGATATATAGTTCGAGGCATACAACCTTCATACCGGTGATCACCTGATACGCCATAACGGGAGGACCAACAACAATAACTACGACAACAACATAGTTTGGTCCAAGTACCAACAAGAAGCGGTGCGTCTATAACTATCAGGCAATAACGATGCATAGCGACTCAGTCAAAAATGTTTGGAACATGCATTGAAAATGCTAACCAGACAATAAAATTTTCACTAATTATTTGTACAATTTTTTCAAATAATTATCAGAACAAATAATCAAAGAAAGAAATTCAAATAATTGCCATAGTAACCCCAGGACGATAAGAAAGAAAGTTTAATAATAATCGAACGGTCAAACTGTCTTTTGCATCATTTTTTTTTTCACTGGAGGGACATTGAGTACCGAAATATCAGTAGAATGAACATCCTAGATACTTTGAATACATTCTAGAAACATGACATTACAGTCATTACATCATTCAAGCCTTGAGATAGTCCATCAAACAGAAAAGAGTTATTTGAAGTCCTGAAATTGCTCATGGGTCGTAAATCATAGCCATGTTATAGTATGTTGATACTAACAACGATTTATCTACGCATCCATTTTATTCTGCATGCATATTGCATGGATACATTTTACTTGTCCAATTTATTGTATGCAAAAAAATGTAAAAAATGTAGAGTTTATCGAAGTTTTTTCAGCTATTTTCTGCTGTAAAAAGTGCGTACACCAGCTTCCAAAATTTCGTATAAGATACACAATCATTTTCGTCGAGTTTTTTGACTGCGAATCCTAGGAGGACGAGATGCTTGATTCACTTTTTTTTATCGTTTTTTTTTTCTCTCTTCACACTGTGAAATAACCCCAACTTTACCCTCGTCTCAATATCACACCCTAACAGCTGCCAGCTGAAGTAAAACGTTTGAGAATAGCTGGGTTACCGCAGCTCAACCATTCTACGGTAAACGGTGTGGTGTAGCTCTCATAGAGAAAGATAGGAGATGAAACCCATGCTGTATACCATTGCCTCGTAAGCTCCATTCCGTCAGGTTATTGAAGAAACGGCCGCGAAAGTTTCAGCACCTTAACCCGAGAAGGATTTACGAGATCTATATATAAATATATATAGATGTATATATTTATGTACAGATCTTGTCTCTCCATCAAATCCTTCGTACTCTCACCCGCGCATTTTAGAGTAATTTCCTTGATGCATCCACACAGACTTGCCACACTTTTTCACAGATGCTAAAGCCATCCAACCATTCCAACTCCAATGTACCAATCCATTATGATGTTCAATCCATTATTTCACCTGCTTATTACAAACTTTCTCATTTGATATTGACACGAATGAATATATAGATGCACCCGTGAAAATTGAACTAATGTTCCATACGAGGAAAGCTAATTAAAACTATAATTTGAAAGTAGACATTTCCACATACATTAAAAGTGTTGCCAAGTCGAAATATGAATGGGAAAAATGAAAACCACTTAATTTCGATAATCTACTCGAAATTGCTGAGCCAAGACTCCACTTTCATTATTCAAAGAATGTCATACGAACGCGCAACCGTTTCGCAAACGATAATAAAAGGAAGTTTCGAGTCATGTGGGGTTGGAAGACAGGGGGAAAACGAAAGAAGAGATGGCTTCCATTCTGCGTTACCGTAAAAATGTCCTTCTTCTTTAACGTATGTGTGTGTGGGTGTGTGAACGGTCAACTATGTTTTGGGAAATATCTAAGAGAAGCAATGACGAAGAGACTTTATGAAAGCGATGAGGGTGCGGTATCAGGACATTCCAAATTGCCGCTGCCCGTTGACCCCGGCAATTTTCCGAGCCATAGGCCACGAAAACGATACGACCCGGCCAAAATATTTTGGCTAAGAGACCAAAAGCGAGAGAAACGGAAAAAATGTCAAAAAAAAGAACAAAAGTATGTCACGTGTTCGCCCCTTGATTATCCCGTTTCGAGCAAAAGTTGCTCCACGTATACGAGAAGAGTCAAAACGTGATAGCATCCAGAATGTGCTACAGTATTTACATCTGACCCATTTTATCGGTTCACACACGTGTCTTGCGATCTCAACTTGGCCCAGACTCATTCTCTATCTGAACAATCTTTATTTATTTATTTTTATATTCCACGTAGCTCAGTTTATAAATAAGGATAGAACATTACACTGAGTAATTTAGGAAAGGATTAAATCTTACATTGTTAAAATCGTTCATTAAAATATTTTATGAAAATTTGTGCTCACACATATTTTTTTATAGTGAAATTGTATGTACACGATATCGACAAACGTTAAATTTTAAATTAGTATCGAGTTCGAGACTCATTCGATAATATAAATAATTTGTTTAGTAGCATTACTTTTAGCCCAAGAATCATTTACGTCATGAGTATTCTAATTAGTCTACGAACACAATTAAGTTATAAATATATTAAGCAGTTTCGAGGGTATACTCAGGTCTTGAGTTGTTTTAATATTCGTAAAGGGGTGAGTGAGCAAAATTAGGGTTCATTTGATCATAATTATACACACACATAAACAAGGTGGACTTGAAAAGGAAATAAAGGCGAACACCCGGCGCGACAAATTTGGCACACACTTTAAACGCAACTTATATTACCGACTATTTTAAAACGGCTGGTATAAGTACCTTTCACAATACTTATGACTCGCTCTCCCTCATTCACTCTTCCCATAATCTAACAAACGATTTCTTTATTCGGCACATTCGCGTACACCTCTCGTTATTATGGTAGTTTCTATAAGGGTACAATTTTCCAATTGAAACGAGAACAGTCGTGACAACGAGGTATAGAGACTCTTAGAGCTATAGAGACTCTTGAGAAACGACACGCGATAAACGGGACATTAAGCGTTCAATTGTTGAACTCGACGGGGAGTGTTACGTCAACCGACATGACTTCACCCTCATAATAATATAGGGTTCGAACTTCTCGCTACATTGTACCATGACCATTGCTATGGTTTGGAGTGGAGAGTCCATGTGTGAAGCATAAATTGTCCGGAATCAAAAAACCTTTTCCAATATTACGTTCGGACACATATTCCTTCCCCCTTGGCCTTAAACACCGTACAGTTATATCGGATCTCGTTTTAAAGAGAGCGATCAGAAAGCCAAGCGCACAGGAACCCCATCCGTTGAAGTGAAACTTCTTCTCTCTCTTCGTTCCACACCCAATGCCTTCGTTCCACACCTTATTATCCCTTATTGTCCGTAATAGGATATCCTTTTTTTCATACTAACAGGTCCTTATCGTTTCTATTTTATTTTTTTTCCTCATTTATTATTGTTATTATTATCGGGGATGAGATCCCTCAGAAGTGGGTCGTACGGTAATCATTCTCTTACAATGTGACAAAGGAAAGCTCCAGTAGTTACGTGACAAAGGCATCGTACCTACCCCTAGTTACACAGACGCCTTCTGCATGCGCCAGCAAGGTTCAAGATAAACTATAGTACGTTTAAGCAACAGAATACTAGGCGAACTATGGGTGCTCTATGTACCAGTACAGACTACTCTTACGATGAAGTTGCCGAGAGCAACGCCATGGCCGCTATTATCGTCATGGTCTTCGTTGAAAGGAAATGGAGAGAGTGACCTGATTGCTACAGTACATTTTAGGACCTGCGTACTCAGTATTTCCTAATGTCGTGAACATAGTCTTTAGATTTCCTAAATGTACATGTTACGCGAGCAAATGGTACATTTACTTAACAATAAAAAATTACATGTGTAGACAATAAAAAAATACATATTATTTTCAAATGTATGCGTGACGATATAAGAATCTAACAGTTTGTTAAATACATGCAACTCGGTAACCGAAGGTTACGCTGCAATTATGCCATAATGGTTACTAAAATAATATTCGTACTATGTCAGTATGAGTCTCGTCGCCAATGATAACAAACCCAAACGTTCATCCGCTTGTTCTGTCGCACTCTCTTGCACTGTTGGCTTTTAACTTCTCTGAGCAGAAAGGCACTTATACGTCAATCTTCTTGTCCTATTTTTCACTTATAATCCTGTTATCATTGTTTCGTTTTATTTTGGCTTTGCCACGTGTGATTTTCTTGTGAAGAAATAAAGCACAAACACACTTAGTCCAATTGCACTGATGAGGAAAAATCTGTCCACCTTTTTTCGTTCACTTGGGCACACAATTCTCTGACTGAACTTTTCACTCTATTGCAATTACATTAGCTGTGACAACTTCTCCACAATCCTTACCTGTGCATTTTCGTTTTACTCTGAACGAACACCATTCTTTGTATATCTCAGTGCACTTTTTACGACTGTGCATCTCACATGACTCAATCAAACTCGTATAATTATACAAATAATAATAAAATATTGATAACTCGGAAACTCTAATGAAATCTCCGATTACAAAACAATCGCAATATGCAACATACGATTCATCCATCGTGAAATATTATCAACCCCACGAATATTAAAATCGATGTCATCCGAATCAAAGTACAATTGCGGCCAGCGGTTAAGGACAACAGTCCGGAAACGGTATACCTCAATCTTTTCAAAATAGATCACATTGAGGTGTTATTTATTTGTGGCTTCCCACAGAGTTTCGTGACCTTCTCTATCGTTACGTAGACTATTCAATAGTCCGCTTGAGAACCAACAAAAACTCCATTATTTAGTAAGCACCTTAAATGAAAAGCCGATGCCATGTTGGGATGAAAACTATAAAAGATTTATCGACCATTTTCAACAAAACTTTAACCAACTCAATAATGATACGATTATGTTTTTTCATTACCTGTAAACGGCTAGCCTCAGTAGATGAATAATTAAAAAAACACTCTAAACAAATTAAATTTGCTTTGTTACTAACGTCAAAAAACCCTCAGCAACAGATGTGCTGCAGTTCGTTCAATGAAAAAAGCTTTTCGTCCTTCTAGGGATTACCTCAAAGACGCCTCCATTTTTCCGAGAAATATGTGTAAAATAAAAACATCTATAGCTGTCGTCATTTAAATGGAATATTATGATTAAAATAAAGTACAAACGTTGCAACGAAACGGTATTACATAGGTCGTCAGATAAATAGATCGTATCTCATAGCTAAATGAAATTTTAAAAAAGACAGGTAATCGCAAAAGTATAAGGGTAGCGAGTTGTAATGCGAGAGACGGTAAAGCTTCATTGCAAGTCTCTGGAATAAAAAAGTAATTACAAACTTCGCCGAGTTCTTGCTGCCTCGCACTTTTTATTTAGCTTCGTAGATAGAGGCATAATGCTTCGTGAAAGAACGAGTATAAATGTTGTTTCAGTACTAACAGAACTCCTCTTTCCGTCTGTGTACTTTCAATTCATTTAAATAGCACAAATTTCGGATATTAATCTGCCCAAAAACCTCATAAATGATTATCTGTTTATAGCAACGGATTGAGAAGATATTTCACGATCATGATGACAATGAAATCGAGATATTTAGAACGTCATGGATATGAAATCTGAATTGGTGGACGATGTACGAGGAGTTTGTAGCTTGACTAATTCTATGAACTTGTTATGCTCACACGTGTTGTCTGTGACATCCCGTCTTTAACGTATGACTTTTCCGGTTGGGCGTTAATTGACAAAAGTGAGATAGAATTGAAGATCGTGAAAGCTATGCACATAGGAAGGAGTTGTGGAGGAACTGATGGCGGTGAGGGGCTTTATCAGAGTATAAAGAGAGAGAGAGATAAACTGAGAGGTAGAAAGCAAACGGAGAGAACCACGGAGTGGGCGAAGCCCGAATTCGATGGCCCGTGAATGGAGTATTGTCCATGACGCCACGGGGATGGCTCCTGCACTGACCGCCACCGTCGACAGCTGCGGGAGTTACACCCAAGGGTCTCGCCGAAATTACACCATCCGCTTCTCTCTGCTATGTGTTGGCCCACAGTTGGGATTTCTCTCTCTTTCTCTATCTTTGTCACTCTATTCTTGTCTCTCTCTTCCTCTCTTTACTCTGCCATCGTATGCTCGCAGCGATCTGTCCCTCTTCATGCCCTGGTTTTACCAAGCTCTTGCCGTTCCAACACCTTTGTAATCCACCCCTTGTTCTCCTCTCTCTGGACGGCTCTCTCAGCCACAGAGCATTGGGGAAGCTTGAACTGGCCACGAGTCGCCAGCATGAACAGAATTGGTTTGAACCAATGTGTGTATCACTCCAGCGGCAACCCTGCACTGCGGTACTACAATAGTTCGGACCTCCAACGTCATATATGGTGTAGAATTGTGAAGCTATATGAGCTGCTATTCTCCTATATCTATACCTAACCTTTATACGTATACACATTTGTGTTATATCTATGTACATATACGTAGTTAGTTCAGACATAGAACTAGTCGACCACTGCAACCCTATGACCAACGTATGTGGCCACTTCACGCGTCACTTACGTTCTGGTCGCGTTATGTGCTACGTACAATCCCTTCAGCACACACGAATTTCGTGTACTCCTAACAGTCGGATAGTTTGCCGAAGATTTCCTATTAATACTCAATGCAGTTGCAGCTGCAGACATTTCGTAATCCTGGTTCAGACTAGAATGATAAGCTCCAATAGGATTTACTGTTTCTGTCATCGAGTTTTGCTCAAACATTTTGATGCTTACCTTTAAACCCGTATACCCTTGAACCCTTGAACAAGTTTCATACAAACCAGGCCACTGCTACCCATTCACACAGAAAGATAAAAACTGTAGTATTGCTTTGTCCCTCTTTTTATTTCACTCGTTTTATGTATACGGTTTTAACTGTATATACTTCAGTGCTCAAGCCATGTCGGCAGAATAACTTGGCCAGCAGAGTATATTCGTCGCAGCGAAAGTTGATGGTCCGCAGTATCGCTCAAGGTTCTCTCAACGACTCAGGCCACTGGAACAAAACGTTATCCCTTTGAAGTCACTCGGGTAACCTCGAGCTTCGCACACTCCTGCTACCTTCCCGACACTATCCGCCGTCCTCGTTTCCTGTCACTCAGACATTCTACCAGCTCGGAGGTTGTATCTTGATACGCCCCATTTCCAACGTACGACCGTCGGGCGTGTTAGTGATTGAGCGTCAAAAGAAGGCCAAAAGGGGTATGAGTGAGGAGAGCGAGAGGAAGAAAAGAAAAAATAAAAATAAAAGTTGAAAAAGCGATCGTTGAACAACGGGCTATTTCGCTTTTCCCCTTCAAACACTCACTTTTTTTCTCCACCATTTTCATCCATGTATTTCCATTATGGAAGCTACAGCTAGAGAAGGCAGGTTTTTTGAACAGGATTCGTATTTTACCCGATCGAAGCATTGTAGAAATACAAATTGGTGAAAAAAAGATTTACTCTTTCATTCACTGAGTAAGTCTGCTTTCTGCTCGTAATGAAGAAGAAAAAAGAGTATCTATTCACACGATAATAGTTCTGTAGGTTATCGTAAGCGAGTCACGAACTGTGGGTGCCAAGAAGATTCCTTCAGAAAAGCTGTGAGATAAAAGAGTGAAAGAAACAAAATAAGAAAATTAATGAATCCCTTGTTCGTACCAGTATAATCATACTCGACCTACTCGCCATTGCTTGTTTCTAGATTTCATATATACCAATTTTGCTCTCGTATTTCACTCACCCTTTCCACCCTCCCCGTTCCTTTTTTCCTCTTTTTTTGCCTCTGTTCGTTTCGCCCCTCCTCTCACTCTCTCTTGAGAAATTAGCCAGGCGTCTTTACGAGTCTTCCGAGGGTGTTCAATTTTTTTTTCAACCCTCACCTCACTTGTGCTCGTCTTGCGTTTCCACGTTTGCCAGGTGGCCGTCGAGCGTACGTGGCACTTCGTTTATTCGCATTTCTCTCTTTCCTACCAGTAGAAGTTTCCTCAGAGACCAAGGTTCGCAGAATATACTTTCACGAGAAGGCACGCGCGCTCACCCATGGAAATATACACCGGTGATAAAGCCGTTACCTACGATAAGGCGTGTAGCAGCAACGGCGAATGCTGCTCTTGTATATCCAGGCCAATTTTATTTACATTGCCGAGAGCTCAAGTGTTTCGCGGTCGTAGGGCGCCTTAACGTTTTCAACCTCGCTCGAGGTACGTGCCAACGTACCTCGACTAACATTATATTTACGTATGTGTATATACATATATATATCATTCGTACAACACATAATATACATACAACGTATATATATTGACATTAATACACGATACATATATGTAACGGCTGTAATATCGTTGCGGATCAGCGAATAGTTTCGCCATAGGGCGACACCAACGTTGATTTAGCGAAATTCCGCTGGCAAGGTACTTATCAGCCAACTGTTTACCTCTATCATCCTGTAGTATGAAATCCTGAGTCCCCGAATCACACTACTGGCACATACTCTGCCTCACCTCTTAAGTCGATGCACCACAAGCTCCTCTGGTTTTCAAAGTACATTATCTACGATATTCGAAATAGGACATGACATATCATAATACAATTTCCTTGAAACCGTCGATGTATGAATATTAATCATTATGCGAAGAGCACGGAGCACGTTTTGCAATTATTTCTCTTCTATTTTTTCTCTTCCTCTTTTGCTAACGCTAAACCCACGGTGTATTATTTGACTTGGTGCCTGAGAATAATCCCAAGATTGTTTCGCAGCTCTCATGGAACTATTGAGAGTTCGTTTTATCATGCACGAGTGATTTTACAATTTGGAAACATTGCGCTAAACGAATACGCGGGAAACCGCAAAATGAGTTCAGCTTCTCCTCTGTGTTTCATTTCGCTTTGACAATTGGACGGTTCGCTGGTACGAAAACGGATAATTCCACAACAGATATATGCACACATAAAAAGTTATGAGAGTATTTGATGGCCGAGACGGAAAAAAAGTGAATTACATGTGCTGAAGTCTTGTGTTGGAAAAACCATTTCACTGTCAAACGGACGAGTTAAAAATGATTGCGGTGCGTGATATAATTGTGAAAAATAACAGTGAACAAAAAATCTAGATCTCGCTATTTACTCATGTTCGGAATTAATTGAAAAAATGGTCATTTTCATAACATCGAGACCAACATGAAAATGAGACCTTTTCATTTAATTTGCATAATATTTTTGCGTACGCACGGACAACAATGGGTAGGTATTTCGTGTCTGGTTTCAACGATTTCCCAGGTCAAAAAGTTTGGGGAAAACCATTAATTGGATGGGTCACCGCTTTGCCATGAACGGGCTCGCGTATTGATCGTTTTTTTGTTCTTCTGACGGTGCTAACCAACCAAACACTCAGTAAAAATACAGCTAGCTATAATAGCAAGGGTTGTCTGCCATTTTCCTTAGAAAACATTGAAAGTGAAGTAGGGTTCAAATTATGGTAAGAGATCGTAAAAAGTGTATGGAACACCTTTTTACGATCCTGTTTCCTGCCTAAATTCGAAAAAGGTGTACACAATTTTACTTTTGGTATCCGTCGTTTGTGCTTTCGGTTGAAAAAGTTTTAGACAAACTTTATTGACCCTTCATGTTACGATCCGGGTTCCTGGTCGAAGTAGGCAACACATGTAGGATATGTGAAAGTTGAAAACATTATTCAACGTCTTTTTTGTAGCTTTATATGAAATAAAGACCTTCGAAAGTGGTCGAGCAGAAATTCCATACTAAAAACTGCTAATCTCTTGTATCGAGATTCCAATCTCTCACAGCAAACCCTTCATCTCTTTATCTATATTTTACTTAGCCTTCAGATATACGGGTACCGTGTTGTTGCGAGGGTGGGGATATAGACGTATAGGGCATCACCACAGCTTCCGGTGGCAAAACTTTTCAACAATCTGTGGTTACACCGCTGACCGAATAGAAATAGAGCATGCATAACTACGAGTTGCACGAACAGAAAGAACTCTCGCTCGGAAAAAGCACACATACACGATGTAACAAAAATCCTTTTCGTCAGCTACATACATTTGCGTTTTGCCAACAAAAAGAAAAGGCGGAAAAGAACATAACGACTTCTTTAACCGACCATGCAAACTCTTGGTCCATACACTTTATTTACCGTCCATTTGCCGCGATTGAACTTCAAACAGCTTCGCAATTTCCTCGTCGTGAACTTTCTCGCATTCGCTTCATCATTTTATATTGAACTACATATAAATATACAGTTCATATACGCTGTACATGGTACGTGTTCGGTATGACGAAGGACAACGCAGAACTTTGTGAATTTCGATAAAATTGAAATATATTCGTATTCAAATGAGACGTGGCCACGGACCTCATGGGAGGTTCGCGTCGTTCCTTGAGAAACTTCTCGAGAGATTTTTTTATACGGCCGAGCAATCCCGGGGCTGTCCAGGCGTTTTCACTCTTCTCGAGTTTTGCTCTCTTTCTCTCTCGTTTTTTCTCCCTTCTGTTGCACGTGCTCACATGTGAAGAGGACTTTCAGATGGCACACAAAAAACCGATATTATCCAAGAAACTCGAGAAATAGAGGTAGAAAAAAAGTGAACAAAAAAGGGGCGAAGAATGACAGTCCAACGAGATCGGAATTCAAAAAGCGTCACCGGACGTGGTACATGTTGTGGAAAAAGAAAACGCGAATTTTGCGTGCGCAGAGTGAACGAATACCGTTGGTTCGTCCAGGGGTTTTATACAGTCAGCGAGGAATGAAAACTTTTAGAACGGTTACCAACTATATATTCATATAAAAACAACCGACATAGAAGACAATCCAGAGTTTGTTTCATCCTTTCGCATATAGTACAATAAAGCACTCGACACGGCTCACTCGACCCAACGCAAACAGAACCCTGCTGTGGAGATGACGACGAAAGCGCATATAAGTCCACGGAGAATCGCCGAGTGACGCGATTTTATACAGCCACAGAAATGCTCTGGTACCTTGGAAATTGTTACGATATATAGGAGAGAAGAAGGGCCGGGGAGGAGGGGGGGGGGGTGGTAGAGGCAGAATGCGGAAGGAAATCGCTACAGTGTCTTCAACCACTTGAGTTCTCTCCAGTGGTTTTCCTATATGTTTTATGCGGCTAGTATACTACCCTACTACGGTATCCGGTGTGATTTATGCTCCATGCGGAGAAGACAACACGTATATACAATGCATTACTATACAGATGTGTATAGTATATGTATAAATAAAATATATAGAGAACAAATTGTATTCTGGTATACGAACTGTGTAGTACAGATAAATGTATAGATAACGGTACCAGTAAGAATGCAAATGACACAGAATTTTTCAGAAAATTTGATATTTTGCAAGGAAAATATGGATGTACCAGTGGGATCCGATACAAATAATTTTGTCCGATGAATTATTTATGTTTCCATAAATTTTTACGGTATCGAGCAGAAATCGTTGGACCCAAGTTTCTACCGAGTCCCTTAATAAGCCAAAGGCTTGAATTCATCATCAAGAGATCGAAAACATCTGACCATAGTTCCAAGTAGATATGCATAGAATTGGAATAAAAAATACCGTTCGAATCATTATTCCAACAAGTGAATTTACATTGTCAAGGATTGTGGAAAAATTCAAGAGATTAGTTCGCTTGAATTAGGTATAAAGGTCGTATCTTGTAGGGATGCTCAGGGACAGGTTCGGTTTATGAAATCAATTGTCTGCATTGAGCACAAGGGTCGATATCTTTTCCCTTGGGTGCACCAAGACCAGCTTCAGTCGATGTCAGTCGCTATGCCAGATGAGAGAATTCAGCTTGGACGAACATCTGTCATAATTAACGCAGTATATTATTCTGCGTGATGAATGAATCAGAGTAGGATCATTAGATACCCTAGTCATGGATTGATTCGAGTGGCTTAATGGAGATGAGAGAGATCCCTCATATACATAAACGGAGAAAGCAGGTACGGGAATTGGCAATGAGACAAGGAACGACAGAGAGAACGAGAGAAATGGCAGGTATTACGACTGGATGCTTCGAGTCTCTCTCAGTATACGGCAAGGCGAGCACGTTTATCTATCCGGTGTATCCCCGAGAGCCACGCACCACATCGGTCCCGGTGTTCCATCCAAGCCCATTCAATACCTGTCGCATTGGGGATGACCCAGCTCTGCTCACATCCAGCTTCAATCTCGATCACACTGACGGAGACATGGGATGTCTGCGTTTCTATATACCTATGGAATCCTGTGCTCATCGTAGAGAATACTCCATCGCTAAGAGAATGAAATTTGTTCACGACAAATCACCTGAGCGGCTGATTCCACATTACTTGTCAAATTTAATACAAGAAACACCATGACAGTGGATGTCGTTAAAAAATATTCAACAGGTATTTTCTTTTGATTCAGAAACAAGAAGGCAGGATACATTGTTGACTCTGGAATCTCAAGCAAAATACTTAGTGAACTCTCAGATTTTCTCACACCCTCTTATCAACCCCTAACTCTCTGGATGTGTTTCCCAACGAATAATTGAATGGGGTGTAAGCAAATGCGAAATTTTTTTTTATTCCCAAAAGCACATTCTTTCCACTTCTGTATTGTTATGCGATGAAGTCGCGTACTCGGAGGTGTTCTTATTCAGTAGCAGCAAGTCACAACGCGTCTTTTGCTTGTTTCATAGAATTGACTTCGTCACTTGATCGGTCGTGCACCCGCACGGGTTACAGTTTAACAGGAGAAATATAACAGACGTATATTTCGCTTGCCGAGGGCAACCAAGAATCTAACAGCAACGGCATGGAAGGATCATTTGTCTGGATTAAATCGCGACGGCGGGTTCGAAAGGGGGTGCTTTCTCTGTATAGCTGGCTGACTACTGTAGGGGTTGTAGCTAAAGCTGTTAGGTTACTCGACGGGATCTCCTTCACTCTCTCTCTCTCTCTCTTTCTCTATCGCGTCTCCGCTCGACTGTAATACCCATGCTGTATACGGGCCTCTGACATCTAATGTTCACCGTCAATCTTTCTTCCTTATCCCGGCCTGCTCTTTTTTATACCTGACTTTTCGATGAAAACGCGCGAATACGGGAGGAAAAAGAAAATCTCGGCAAATTATATTATACGAGCCTGAAACGAAGCTTGGAGAAGAGAAGAAGAAGATTAATTTATCAGATACATACAGCCAGGCAATCAATATTTTCTTGATCCATGATCGGGATAGAAAATTTTTAAAACTGTTATTAATTCCTTAGGATATACTGAAGGGTGATTTGAAGTTTAATCTTGAAAATTGATAGAAATGGCGTGAATAGACATTTTCATTGGTCAAACAGACAATGTAGAAGTAATTCCTGTAAGTGCAAAACATTCCGTGGCTTTTAAAAGGATTAACTTTGTCGAGAAGGTTTCATTGTTGTAGTTATGGGTAATCTGCAATCTTCTTTCTTCTAAATCTTTATTTCCAGACTAACCTTCCTCTCACTGAATGCAAGGTGGCTCTGTTCATGTTTATGTATGTTCCTCATTCTCTATTTACCACCGGTTGCGTGAATATTCCTGTGCATATGTATGGTACACCAGGTACACTGGTAGTCGATGGTTTTGAGGTCTAAGAAACTCTCTTTCCTTATTCCCTCACCTCTTCCATTTCCATATGGAATTATCCGTGAGGAACGGCTGTCTGGATACTCATACTTTGCGTATATTTCGATAAAATCTTTTTCTCCCTCTCTTTCCATCTCTCTCCTTCTCTTTTAGATAATTCTGCACTTCCTCTTCTCATGTACAAACACACAAGTGAAGCAGAAGCAGTGCAGAACCACCCTTACGAAGACGCTCTATGCTCTCTTGTTCCGCGTTTCTCCTTTTACTTCACTCTTGTGTCTTGCAACACGATGCTATGCTAATTCGTATGAATATGCATCGATGACTCGAGAATCTTTCTTCTCTGTTTCTATGTGTACATACATATAGCTATCCACATAACTATGTATGTGTATAGCCGCGTGTGCGGTTGGAAGGTAAAATAATGCAGCTGATTCATGGGGTTAAATCTCAAGGAGCCTGATGTTCGCTACCCTAGAGATGGCACACAGTGTCGGCCGTAAGGCGATGTTAGCGCTTCTTCGTTGCTATGGCTTAGTTGGTTAACGGCTTCTTCTTGGTAAACAGGAAACTGCTGAACTGCTTTTTATCTGGATAAGTATAGTGACACGTCGCTATAATATATGTTTATCTTCAGTTATGTAGAGACGCGGCAGCGTCTTCAGTATATTTACGAAAATGAAGCATTTTGTGGCTCAAAAGATCGACCTGGTGCGGTCTCCTTAAATTCTGGCAATAATCATAATAATTGATAACTGATGTCATCTTACTTGCAATCAACTTCACAAAGAGTTGCAAACGGATATATAGGTGTTTAGAACGTTCGCCAATTTCAACTCGTTACTGCACGCACACGAAACAAGACACATCATCCGGACATTCACCACATCCCTCTTCAGACTCCAACCAATGTAATATGTACATGTACAACTAACTAAGTTTACAGCTGTGCTCTTGGCCCAAACTTCAACAACTTCAAGCAGCTTCTGCTGCTCGAGTCTCCGGGAAACGCAAACGAGCATGTTCCATTGGTCCCAAGAACGATGTATATAGTGACCTGGCATCTATCTCGTTCATAACATGGCAATGTAGAGAGAGCAAACCAGGAGAGTTGCGCATGTATACCACACGTACATAATCGACCTTCCAATTTCCTGGCAAAATCACAACCCAAGTTTAGGAAGAAGCTACAACAGAGTGGCGAGAAGTAGGTATACCAAAGGATGGAGTACAGAATAGGGTTTTCGCTGTAGACCAGTTGAAACACTTTCCGATCCTGAACTAAGCCATTCGTGGGTATAGACCCTTCAAATCATTCGTTCATGGCTATTCCCGCTTTCTCTACAACTACCGTTGCTTTTACTGTAGCAATGCCGTATATTTCACCACCTCCATCGTGGCTCTTGTGTACCTGAGCGCACTCAAACCGTAGTGACGCGGAGTTATCTTTCTACAGTAATTTGTGCCTCCGTACGACGTCGTACACGATCGCGAAGTTATACAGCTTTCCCCACCATTCTCTCTCTCTCTCTCGCCTTTGCTCTAACTCACTCACTCGCTAGCTTACCTCATCCAAAGTATACTTTTGGCGTACATACACCAACGGTAGTCCATTAACCGTTGCTTCTCTCCCTCACTACTCTTCTACCATTCTCTTACCCGACGCCACTTTCAGAGTACGTATTAGCCGTAAAGCGTTCAATCTGATTTCGGCGATTCTGAAATAGCCTTAGCGTGTACACACGCCTTAAGGTGTGGGCAAACTGCGCGAATTGGCGGAGGCGTTCCTGATCCTATGATGTAAAAGCTTTATACGTAAAACTCTCTTTCACACGACACATAATAAGTGAATATGTTCATTCACATTGTAAACTACATTGATTCCTCGATAAAGGTGTTTCCAAATTTTCATTCTTACATACGGATCTCGTAGCTACTCATCTATTGAAATAAGTTTTCCAACAGATTTAACTTTTTTTTCCCATTCAACGGTTTCAACTTTTTCACGATTAATTTGGACTCGTGTACTTTTATTGTCGAAATTATTCTAGTTGGGTGAATAAGTGCCCGATAATCTGAATATCAAATCAATGATTTTTGTAAGCGTTATTTCTCATAAAATAATAGTCCAAGCGTCGAAAATATCTTCTTAAAAATTTCCATCAGAATCTGGACGGTAAAGAGCTTTCTAAAACAAATTCCCCAATGCCCCTATATAGAAAGACCCTCATCCAGAGTTGGGTACAGTGCAGACAACGTCGTCGTTGTTTAAAGGTGAGGGTTCTGTGTTGATCTCCTTCGTGGCCCGATTCCAAAGTTGCACTTATAGGTGGGTTACAGTAAATTCTCTTCGTTTGCAGTCTTTGTCTCTGGTTTTGTTTTGTTTTTTTACTTCTCTACGAATACTGTGATCTGTTATCTTTGAACGGTAAATACCTAAAAAAAAAAACCTCCTCAAAACATTGGTTTTTTCACGGAGGAAAAAAATCGCTCCACAGGAACTATGATCATGAAAGCACGTTCGGTCGTGGGTGAATGGAGAAAGACATTGAGCTAATGAAAATACGAGAATAAATAGTGGTGGAATGTTTTTATTGTAAGAAGAAATGTCGAGGTTGCGCTGAGAGCTTTTTACGGGAGAGAACTATTCACTATTGACGGATTTCCTACATTTATTCTATGCAACATACTCCAGAGTGTGCACTGCAATAAAAATGATTGAACGATGCATATTGTTACAATATCATATTGCGGTCACATGCATAAGCTTCCTTTTTAAGGGTCGGTTTTCCTCGATTAGCTTCATTACCGGTTCGAAACGTTCCATTGAAATATAGATAAACACACAAATAGAAAATATTCAGTTAGAAATATGAATGCAACAAGATATCAAAAGAGCGAACGATCGCCCCAAGTGATAAACTAAAACCGCTAATGATCAAACCATAAACGTCTAAATCTACCTTTCAAGTGATGCGTATGTGGGAGTTCTGTTGAAATTCGTGCAATGTTGACGTTGAAGTAAATCGAGTATTATATCATTTCTTTATAAAAAAAATCTTCTTTTATTCAACGACGAAGCAAGAGTTGTTAATATTTTGGTCGCCAATTTCTGTCCATAAACTCATAATATTCAACAATTGGGATGATGGAATATTCCAATGAATTCCTAGGAAGTCTGCACTATTCGTAACCCATAAAATCGTATTGATTATTAACGTTCAAATTTCAGCCATTGCCTTGAATATTAATAAAGATGGCATTCATAGTATAATTTTCAATATTTCCACTCCATAAAATTATTATTCAAAATTATATTATTGGGAAATCACGATGAACGATTCATTCTTCTCATACAATCTCTCATTCATTCAGCATATATACAAACGAATGAATGATGTATACAACTTATAGATAGCTGTTGCTGAGTTTGTCAGAAAAGAAGAATTGACAGGTTGTCAGAGATGCTGGAATAGCCAGAAGACGTGAGGAGTTCGCTACAGATACGAGAGTGCTGTTACAGTAAGATACTCTGACAGAAAAATCCCTCCAACGTCGAATCGTTTCTACGAAGAAAATCCTTACGATATGTCTTTCTCTCTCTATCTCTAACTCTCTCTACATATATATATTTATCTTTGCTTCTGAATCTGAATGCTCCGTCAGGTAGAATCTGACTGACGAGAAGATAAATACTTCGTGCTGTATCGGCACCATCAATAGTTGCAAATCAATAAGTATAGAAGACGTTGAGCATCAAGTACAGGGCAACGAGAACGGAATGAAAGATCGAGATGTCAATTTCTTGAACATTAATGAAAATATATCCTGCCTAGTTGAGAAACCCTTGTAGATTTATGATTTTCAAGAGTTTTAAAAATCGTAAAAGACACATGATTTTTTGTGCTTTGCGTGTAGCTTCATATCATACAACATCTGAGTAGAAAAGCAAGGACAGGTTTTTGTACGATTCCAACGTTGAACATAACTTTCAGTGTTTAAATATATAGTCCGTATATATACGTAAAGTAATGTGTATTGGGTCGTTATACGGTATATAGGAACATATAGGCGTGAACCTGCGGAATGCTAATACGCCTGGAAGTCGAGAGAGAAAGAGAGATGGGAGTGAGGCCGTTTCACGTACCCGTGTTTCTACGATTCTAGCAAAAACTTGGTGTGTGCTGGATTTGCAACGCATGAGTAAATACTGATTTTCGTATCTATATATAAATTTATATGTATATATGTGACATATATATATGTGCTACAGGGACGAAAATGTGTTATACGACCATGAGTGGGAGAGAGAGGGATGAAGGAACCAAGAGTGCTGGAGGCGAGGATATAACGAGAATATAGGGCACGTTATTATCTCGCAGTTTCAAAGTGTGTGTCTGTTTATTTGTAAGTGTATCTTTTGGTGTGCGTGCGTATATGTTTTCCAAACTTTTCGAGCTCGCGGGCACGTTCGTATGCATGGATGCTACATTCGTGAAGAGAGAGAGAGAGAAAGAGAGAAAATCCACCCATAGAATACGATGCGAGATATGTTCATCCCCTTTTTAGCCTCGGTAATATATCTGCGTGTAACATTGGCGCTGAGCGCGCTTTTACGCGTTGAAAGATGACGCAGATAAAAAAAATAAAAAGCCTAGTAAACGTACGCGCGTGAGGGATCGGTTGTGAGGGGAAGAAAGGGGTTGGCTAAAGCCACAGCATGTCATACTTCACGATGAATTGGAAGGTAAATTTTCAGTTTCGAAGAATTCTCGCTTTTGTTTCATATCGAATTTTTGGTTTTTTTCGAACCCTCTTTATCTTTCTGAGTTATTTATCTTTCGGAAACGTTACTACGATTTGTTGATGCGAAATCGGACTTTCATTAAGGCCACGCATATTTTCATCCGTAACAATATCTGTCATGTAAAAACATATGTCTTGTTTCTTATCACGCTGCCAAACAAACACTGTTATCGTGAACACGAAAAAAAAATTTGGCTCAATGTATATGACAAATATTTGATTGCTACGAAAATTCGAAACACACAAGAATTCAAAGCTGTTTTCATTACTCAATGGCAATTGCCGTTTGTTATGTTAATAAAGAATACCTATAGAATAAAATTTATAATTAATGTCTTGTTTTCTTTTTTGCTTTCAGGTGAGTCCACGTTACAATACACTAAATCTATGTACCAAACACTCTGGTGAGTATTAGCACGTGGCGCCGTTAAAAAAGTATATTTTTCAGCTTTTGGCAAGCTTCATATTTTTAGAGCATGGAGTTAAATTTATTGCAACCCTCATGGCTATGTTTATTTTGTGCAGAATCTTATGAACTTTGCGAGAAAAAAAAACATTGCTATCATTTTTTTTTTTTTTTTTGGAAATATGATTTATTCAATCTCGTATTAGTCTTGTGACAGATATTCCAGGCTTGTGAAGTTAAACGATTATTTTTCAGTTAGTGAAATTTTGTCTGTTTTGGAACTTTTGATTCCTCGTAGAATGTCATCGTCAATTTGATCGCAGAGACCATAGATAACACATTGTACGTGTGGATTTGGGTGTGCAATAACGCATTTCGCTCGTATCGTCAAGTGAAAGTCGAAAAGTTAATTTCTGATAGCTGAACGTGCCAGTGCATACGTTTGGCGAGAATCTATCGGCGTGTAACTTTGAATCGATCGTTTCTATGTACGTAACTGATAAATACAAACGTTATTACAAACACAACTACACTTTTGATGCATGCATGACGTTGGTTTTGAATAAATCGCATCGACGTCACACAACAGTTATCCGACTCTTCCATCTTCAACTCTGCAGATAGTATTGGAAAATGTTTCAACCATAACTGAGCAATGACAAGGACTGAACCAATCGCAACGAGCGAGGGTTCAGTTCAAATTTTTTGAAATTTTCTCTCTGATGACAGGCTTGAGTGGAACTCTAGTTCCGCTCAAACCATAATCAATGTTTGTGTTTTCATTCCCTTCACCAGTAATCATTCTTTGCAAACCTTTATTTTTCTTTCTCGACGAAGACGGTAATTTATTTTTGAATTTCAGTGAATGAACTAACCTGTGATTTGAGTTGAATTATTCATTTACTCACTTATAACAAGAATGATGTATTTTCTTATAGAGGACGTGGTTTTTCGAATGCTTTATAATATGTGATTACATGATGGGTTATAAAATAGTTTTTTATGCACGTACAAAAAGATGCACTGAGCCATGCTAACATGACAACTTTTGTGAATAATGAACGACGGTAAAATGAAGGAGAAAACGGAAAGTTGGAGTTAGTCGTCTAAAGGCATAAGAGAGCCGTAAGGATAACGAGAAGGATAATCAGGCTCTGTGGGCACAATGAAACTCGAAAGAGCAAAGATTCGAGATACAGAAGAGGATTATAAGAGAGGAAAAAAAGAAGGAATGAGAGAGAGAGAGAGAGAGGGAGCAAACATGAAAAATGTTAGAGCAAACTTGAGGATTCGCGAGGCAGATCTGACAAGATAAAAAAAAGCGCAAAAATTAGACCTTCCTTATTCTCACCTCCTTCATTTTCCCACTTAACAATAATGAACTTTGAAATTCATACGCCGTCGCAAGCAAAAATGGACAATCAAAGTTATGAAAATTACGTGAGCCCTTGTCGACCCTCATTGCTTCTCGTTTCCTTGCTCCACTAGAAATCTTGAGTATTTTTCACTCTCTCTATCTCTCAATGACAAAAAGTTGAGCCAAGCTACAACAATGTATAGTCGTGGTTCGAAAAAGCACGAGAAAATGAGGCTAAACTAGACGAGGAAAAAAAGCGAAGACAACTTTCGATACTTTGATCTAAATAAGGCTACTGGGTCTGAGAATGTTTGAAAGTGTGAGGTAGCAGATGTCTCGTTAAAAGTTTGGAACCATGGATGAAAGTCACCGCGGTGGTTCCGGAGGAAGTACCAATCGGCAGATGAACGATCATCAAGCGAAAAAAAAACCTAAAACCTTTGACCTAGGCTAACGTTGTTTTACTGGTCTTTTATGATTGGTGCTTGTTAAAAGAAATCTTGAAACGACTTTCATTGTAACAAGAATGCGAAAAATTCAATGCGAAAAGTATGAAAGAATTGTGAGTGGAGTTGCATGAATTCCTTCGAAACTGTATTCATAGTTTCGAAAGGATTGCTATGTATAGAAGGAAAATAAAACCGTTTTCAAGTAAGTATACTAATCGTGGTTTCTCGACGTTTTGGCAAACCGCGCAATGCTTGTTCAAGTACGAGAGAGCAAATTATGATTGCTTCACGCGCAAATGTACGACGACGAGTGGTACGCATTGTACAATATGTTTCTTGGTCCAATTTTCTCGTGCTGGCTCTTCGTATCCCATTTAGCTCCTAGTGTTTCTCCTGCTTTTCCAACGATATACATATACATTGACTTATAAAACTTTGAAATGGCGTAACAGGTTCTACTTTTCTCTGTAAGATATTACGATTCATGCCTTTTTCATTGCGAGCAGTTGATCAATGCTACATCGCTGAAGCCTTGTTCTCATCATAGTTTGCCTCTCATTCTTTTTTTTCTCTTGACCGCAATTTGGTTTTGTTCGTCTTCGAGACAAACTTATGATTATTTTTCACGGTCTGTTCACCATTCCATGAGTCAATATTAACTCACGTATATATATTCAAGACACGTTAATGTAGACAATTGAAGATAAAAATGTTTTACTGTCACAAAGCTTGCTCCACCAGGAATACGCAATTAAATTAGGAACAAAGTTTGTTGCAGAAAATCGAGGAAGAGAGTTAGAGAATAAGAGATACGGTGAATTCAGGTCCGAAAATTATAGCCTGTGCACTTGGCCATTATGCGCGCGCATGCCCATGTCGCATATATAGGAAATTCACTTTAATCCAAGCTGGTAAACGATTGCAGAGGAAAACAGGGCTGTCCTGTTTGTTTCTACCAACACACAGACATACATTCGGACATACATAGGCACGCCCAATTGGTTAACCCTTTCTAAATACATGGCACGACATTTTACAAAAGCTGGCAGTCTCTCGTGTTGGCTCAACCCATACACCATCGTATTAAGCAGGTCAGGAAGGAGCACTAAATGATCCGATTTACCTGCCCTATTTTTCAATCCATGTTTACTAATCTGTCAACACATTTTTGTTTTTTTTTGCGGAAGAGCTATACAAGGTGTGTTATTCAGCCACTATATAAAAGTTTCATAAATATCAATTGTGATGATAATCCACAATCTTCTCATTTAACTTTTTTTTTTGTTTACACTGCCAGTTAGAAAGAAAGACAATAAAAGTAACAATTGAAAGAAAGGTGTTCTTCTGATCGTTTTAGATTGGATATCGTATTTGAGTTCATTTAGTTGATGTTGAATGTTTAAAACTATTTTACATGACGGGTGTCAGTTACACTGATTTGCATATAAATCCAATTCATGGTAAAATCGATGCACGAACTTTGTAACGAGTGGAAGAGCGAATGAAATTCACGAAATAAAAAAGGAGCAGACGGAAGAGGGAAAGTATGGAAAAGATGTGAACTCGGATGAAGTAAGATCGGGGGGTGCCAGGAGATCATCGAGATCGTTGCCTTCTTCATCCTCGTTCTACACCCGGTTGTATTATATTGCACGGTACTATATGATGTGCAAGAAAAGCTGGCGTAGCGAAAACGAGGCTCAAACACCCTCGGTCGAGCAAGGAGGGTAGTGGATAGTCTCGCCTGCGGATATTCATCTTCACTTTCACGTTCTCTTACCGCAGTCGTTGGCAAAACGTTAAATAATCATCGCACCCTCGGCAAAACTCTGGTAAAGGGCAGAAACCGCACGTGAACTCTTTTTTTTCGAAATTGATTCAAATTTTTAAGCCTCGAGAGGGATGAAACCTGCGTTTATAGATGCTCATCGCACGTGACGCGATATTGCATTAATATTTTCGTACCAGGAATACGAAAAATCAGGGATGAAACGATTGGGGTATCTGTAGATGAAATAAAATGATTTCCTATCCCACTCTCCCTTTCCCTTTGCCTCTTCGTATTCCACTCGAAGCTCGCTGACCTGTGAGAAATTTATTCACCATTCACTAGCAACGACCTCGTTCTGCAAATTATTCAATTATCCTTTCCCTTCTTTTTTCGTCGTCCTCTTTGCATAATATTATACCGAGGAATATGCAATATAGTCAAAATGACATGGTCTCTTTGACGATCGCACTTTCAAGTTTATTCTTCCGTTGGTTGAATTTTTCAGTTTCTTATTTTGAAAGTTATCAAGTTCCATGGCAGGCAGCAGATTTATTTTCCTTGAAAAATGTACATTTCGACTATCGTCTCGAAGACGATAGTCTCAGTGGAATATCATCATGATTTTGTGACGATGTCAATGTACGCTGACAACATGCTTCTCTCATGTTGTAGGACGCAAGGGAGCATATACAAATAAGAAAAAGAGAGCATTAACCGGAAGTTTTGAGCTACCTGCCGGTGAGCCTTCTCGCGACGACCATATCCAACAGTTCTTCTATTTTTCTTCTCGCACAAAATTCTACAACGGTGATGCAAAGTTTATGCCGTGCGTGTATTTCGCCGAGTACATAATATAGCTGAATCGCGTTGTAAGAGGTGGGCGTCGGTACCGTTTTCATGATGGTGGCAGTGTAGTGTGCTGTATGCCGCAAGAACGCCGCCAGGATACTTACACTAGGAGTCATAATGGCTTTGTGTGCGAAACGGGTGGGGCTCTTCCGCTTTTGCAGTTGCTATTTCTACACGTAACTTCGTGTTGGTGTATAACTATACCCTTATATAAATAGATGTATATAGAGAGGTTGTTGGTGGCGCTGGTATCCGGATCTCTGACTGTCTCGTTCCCATTCTCATACCCGGTGCATTCTCCGTTCTCACTTCCGGCGGCTGTCACCTCATCTCTTTCTATCTGCGCTACGCTATTCCAACCTACTTCAACCAAGAGGGTGCCAGCAGCAGCAGCAGCAGCAAGACCCCCGAGAAAACAAGACGTTCCAAGAGCAAGAGAGATTCGAAACTGAAGTAGAGATGCGTTTATATATAGCAGCGAAAGGGTTTGCTCTGGGGGGTGAAGTAGAATGAACGTAGAGGGCACAGAGGGCTGTTTCGAGTAACGGCGTGTGCAAGCCTTGGATGAGATCCTCCCGTATACCTGATGCTGCTCGTTCGCGGTGTGCTCTCTTACCCTCTTTACATGTATCAACATATATAGACATATATATCAAAACGAATACGGATGAGAATGCGAATAGACGTTCTGACAAAACGAGGATATTCTCACTCTCTTTCCCTCCTCTCTATTCCAGGCCAACAACAACTGCATGCAGTTTTAGGGAAATGAGAAATATTCTGGGATTGTAAAAGAGCGAATGAGATAGAAAAAGGTATACAAATTTCCAGATACCTTTTACTTGTTCTTACGAGCTTTACGAAAATAAGAGAATCTCATCGAGATGTTGAATTTCAAGGATCATAAAGATGCGGTTTTTCTTCTTGTTCTTGTTTACTTTATTGAAATTGTTTTGTTTATATTTATTTCTTACGTCGTAAAATGTAAGTATTGCGTCAAAAAATATACGCATTCAGTTATTTTTTCTTCTAGAAATCGATGGGAAAAGGGATGCTGGGTCGAAAAATATAATTGAGTCATTTACACCGTAGACACTCCGAACGCTGGTCCCTTTTGCTCCATCTTTTTGAACATACTCGAACTATTCGTTTTTTACATGCTAATTTTGTTTCTCCTTTTTTTTTCGTTACTCGATTATCTGTCGAATCCGTTGGACGGGATCCAGTCGTTTTCCCGCCGACTGACGTCCCGGGAAAGCGACAGGTGAGTGGAAATGGAGTTGAATAGAGTACTAATTTCGCGACTCTCGAACCAACCCCAAAGTCCACCGGGCTTAGTTCGTCCAGCAGACACCAGAGTACACTCCCTGGACCGCATATAGTTATCATACATAGGAGCATGTGCCAAGCAGTATATGGGTTATCCGAGAGTTTGGGGAATGTCGAGAGGTTTTGTGCTCCACTGAATCGCGCAGTTGGATACAAATCTATATATTCCCAGCCTATGTTCTGTACAGGATACCATACCATCCCTATTTAAATCACAATCCATTATAGCGTGGAATAACGTCTGGCACGTTTGTTGTTCATGTTGCACACGCTACTGCAGAATCATTTCATTTCAGCGGGTATTGCAAACTTCCGGTAGTAATAATAACCGATTTGTTGTAAAAACTCGGTTTTAAATTCATTGTAAATGGATCCAATGTAATTTAAAATAAAAGTTTCATGCCTACATGTTAAATATCTTGTATTGCAGTCGGAATTTCTCTACTTTATACCCTAATCATTCTTAATATTTATTGTTGTTGTTGTTTGCAATTAAGTCATATGTACTTTCGACGAATCATAGATTACAACGAATACAAGTAAATGTGGCAACCTACTATATTTATATGTTGTATGCAGGCTCGTTATAAATAAGGTTGCCTCTCGGCATCACCACTGGGACTTCGTTGCGAGGATTAAGTCGAGAATCCTCGTTTCACGATGGTAAAAAGGCCACGTCGCGGATATCGAAGATCGATCGATCTTACAGGAAGAGGAGAGAATGTGACGCGGTGTAGGAGGGCGGAAGAAAGATGGTAATGCTGTATATATGTATGTGTGTATGTATACATACACATAAGTGTAAACGTATACAGCAGGACGATCTCCTCAACCTCCACTTCCGAATCGTTCGGATAAGCTCCCCCGTTCACCGGTTAGAGATGGCTTCGCGTCGATTCTTCCTCTACCTCTCGTCGATCTTTCTTCCCTGTAGGGCTTCCCACTTCTGCTCAACCATCACTAATACCACCACGAGGTTAGAGTGTTCGAAGCAGTACCAGTTTGCCAACCTGGAACTCGATCTTCCGGCTCACCCTCCCTCTTCCGATGTCTCTCTATCATGCTCTTTTTTCTCTCTCTCTCTCTCGCTCTGTCTCGCTCTGTCTCGATTAATAATTTATCATTGAACGTGGTAAGGGCACGTGTGCGAATATCGCGGCATCTAAAACCTTTTATACCTTACCATACATCTCGTTTATAAACACCATATCGCCTGTTAAGCCGGTGATCGTTATGCGTCACTACTGACAGAGCTTTTAAAGGATCGCACGTGCAAGCCTTAACCCTCAAATCTTCTCCTTACTTTTCATTTACTGTTTATTTTCTATATACGATGAAGATTGAAATACTCGTGAAAACTGTTTTGAAGGGCTCTGCAGTCGAGCGAGGAGGAAATTCATTTCAGTGACAGTGTATATATTTTTATTAATAATTTAAATAATCAAATTTGAAAATTTCACTGTAGAGTAGCAGGTAATTCAGCCTCACGTGGTGATCAATGTAAATTATGGCGATTATCATTGTTTTTACAATGACAGCCCGTTTACTGAATAAGTTTGATTGCTGTCTTCGTAAATTTTTCCCGTGGAAATCACTTCTAGAGGATACGAAAAATCTCGAATTATTTATATGTATTTACGTTCAAGCTTCATTGTTATTTCGACCCTAAAACAATGTCTATATAGAGATCTTTGACTTAGAAACGTTATACGTTCATGGCACGTCCAACATCGTCACTTCGATGTCTCAATCTCACATCCAGTCCCGTGAGAACGTCTCAACATTACCGCATGAAAGTTTTACCGTAGAAATCCCAATCAACATCATACCATGTCTCGTTGCTCGAGAAACGTTGTCTCTAGGTTTTCTCACGAACAATCGGGCTATATCACAACAACTTCCATCAGCGTTGTCCCCAATCGCCTCTCCAATCGTTACGTGGAAGTCACCGGTTAACATTTTTCCACTTTCTCTACTTTTTTCTATCTGCTTTTTCTGCATTCTTCCTGTATTCAACCTTCTTCTCTTATGTACCACTTTTCTTGCTCAATAATTTTTTTTTGTTCGTACTCTTTGCTTTTGTGAAGAAGCTGATCATCGAACTTTTCAGCTTTATTTTCTCTCTTGTTCTTATTTCGGCAAACAGATAAAAGGTCACACGTATATAAATATATATATATATATATGTCGTGCAGTAAGCAGAGGTCGTAAGGTGCAGGTTGCCAAGACAGAAACTGTACTTTTTTTCAAGCCCATTGCAAAGAATAGCTTGACACACAACGACCACCGTCTAATTCGATAAAGTGAAATGTATTTCGTACTTTGGACATGGCAACAATGCGATTATACTGACGGCAAAAACGAGGTAATATTTTATGTACACTCTTTATTTTAGTCCCATAAATATGTATATCTAAGCCAAGCAATTAGATAAAAGAAAAGAATACTCTTCGCAATCATTGAAATGTGATTTTTTCCATCACATCCGAGGTTAAAACGAAGTTCTGTAGTAATTACCACATTTATACGTAGCAATATGTTCACATCGAATCCGTTAATTAATACTTAGAGAAAGAGTCGACTCTCATCAGGGAATTAATAAAGAACTTATTGCTTCCAAAGACGATGGAGAGAAAGTACAGAAGTCCTGTGTTTGGAAAAAAAAATCTATAAATTTGCAGCGTATAAGAGTGTGACTTTGAAGTACGAAGTACGAATGCTAGCAGATAGAAGGAAATAAAAAAGTAGAAACTCCTGGGTAGCCAGCGAAGGAATAATTAGCGAGACAAACGGGCGGAATTACTCAGCTGCCAGGTGGGATATAAATCAGACGTTTCACGACGGGGTTGGCCGTCGTGGGCGAAAATATATGCTCGACCTTCTCTGTACCGACGATAGACTGAACTGGCTGCTGTTGCACAGGAACTACTTATCTATTTATCTATCTATGTACAGATATTTACATATATATATCTACACAATATACTATAAATACGTATATACAGAATGCCAAGTTTGGAGAAGGTGAAACGAGAAAGAGGAAGATGAGAAAAGCGAGCCCGCGAAACACTCAATACCTATAGTTTGCGGAGCTGTATACCCGAGAGATTGAGCCCAACAAGAGCTTGCAGTAAAGATAGAAGCGAAAAAGAAAGGAGGTGAATGAAGGAACTTAATGAAATAAGGCTTGTTAATGAGTGGCCTGGGGAATGAACTTTCGCAAAGTCTTACCCGCAGTGGAAAGTACATAAGCAGCCCTGCAGCAACCTCTTGAGACAACGTCGATACATCTCTCCATCTCGTCTTGTCTCTCTTTCAACCTCGCTCCTTTTATATATACGTTTCTCTCTCTTTTCAGCCCTTCAATCTCTCCTCCTTTAACATTCGTGACTTCCATCTATCGTGCCCTTTCACCTACTCACTCTTTTTCCTTCCCACTTATATATCTTTTCTTTTATCTTTTCACCTACCAATCCGTACTTCACTTCACTGTGAGAAATCTCGTGTCATCTCTCAATGTACTACACGAACCCTCGACCTTATCATTTTCAATTGGAAGATAAAACTTGGAAAAAAAAATGCATTCAAATATACACCAACTCTTGCACCAATTCTGGCTCCAACTATCGAAGATAAAGGTATTGCCACCTTTCTCAAAACAAGAACTCTGCAACCAAAATCACCTAATGAGCTTACGTAATGGGATGACATCCTCCGAGACTGATAAGCACTCAGACGTATACCTACGTTGGGAAGTGAGTTCTGATGAATTATTGCGAAAAATACAGCGATTATTTGAGATGCGATCAACTTCACTGTCCAAGTAATAGGTTAAACATTTTTAAAAGCATATTTAGAGTGTGTCATAATCCAAGTAACGCTATTATAAAAATGCAGAAAGAAAACAAACTTCCAGAAACTGCAGGTATTCACTGCACGAGGTCACTTGCAGCAAAGTCAAAGTTTTGGTGAAAAATGTTCACCTCCCGAGATCAGAAAGTGGAAAGAGTAAAGTGGTGTTATTTTATGGTGTATATAGAACAGCATATCCATTTCACTTTGGTGGATAAAAGAAGATCTACCCTGCCGCCGCTGCTCTCTCGGTTCTTTAAGCACCTGGAAACTCTTTACTGCGCTCTAGCGTAATTCGAGAAGCTTTGAAAGTTCGCCCGTGGTACCTCAGTGCGTACCCACGCTATGGGAAGCACAAAAGTACATAGCTTTTGCTTACACAGCCAGTCACTAAAGCAAATAAGGATTACAAGACTTTTTCATTATCTACGAATACTACCTACACGTAGAAATGGATGTCTAGAAATACACATCGGATATTTCTACCTTTCTGTGAGATATTGGATACCGTGGAAAATTCGTCGTAATAGTCCCTAGAGGTCTCAAGAGCCCTTATCATCTACGGCTAATAAATCAGCTTTCATGTTTCATGGCATACAAATATGTCTTCCATGGGAGTTCATCAAAATCTTACATTGATGATGCAATGTCCAAACTTTTAGACTGACTAAGTGCACGTTTATGTACGTAGACATCCATCTTATGCACACATGCGTAAATATATAACTATGAATGTGTATAGGCAACGATTACGAAAAACCACGTTTATGCACCAATGAATATACGCTTATCAGGATGTTGGTGCTCTGAAGAAAGTATTATTGTGTAGAAGTGGTAGATAAAGGATTCCCGGTGAAAAGGATAAAAGCGGACGCGTTGAGAGAAAACACGTGGTACCCGTTCCGGGGGAGGTGCTCCGCCACTTTTTCTCGCAGTCCTTTCCCACCATTTTATTCCTTTTCACAATCTATCTCTCTTTTTCTTAGTCTCTCTGTCGTCCTCATGCTCCATGTATCTTCTCTATCTCTTTATAAAACGCTCGGCAAAGCTTCAACTTTTCGACTTGGCACTCTCTCTCTCTCTCTCTCTCTCTTATGCTCGTCGACGATCCCCCTGCAACGGGTCTGAAGACCGCTAGACCGGATGTCTGGCTAAAAGTTCCTGGTTCCGTCTCGGAAACCCGTGGAACCAGCCTGCAGACTTCGGACCACTACACTACAAGCTTTTCGTAGTGCTTTCCCCGCCACTTCCCAGCTTCGTCGAAGAAACGTTACTATACTCTTTCGCCAGCTTCCCACCGGATTTCGAACTTCCCTTTCCTTTTTCCTTTTCATACTTCCGTGACGATAAGTAAGCCCGGGGTTTATGATTCTTCTCGATCTTGTGAAATGTTTTTTGGCAACAGAATTGTAGCGTAACGTACTGAATGGAGTTTGTATCTTGTGCACCCTCAGTTTGCTTACATATCATGTAGGTCAACTGTTTCTTTTTCTCAAATCCTAACATTGTTTATTTACTTTATATCCGGCAAATAACGAAAGAAAAAGCCAACTCTTCGTATGATTTAGTAAATGATAACCTGCCGTCGGTCTATATCCAGTGTGAAATCATTTTCAACTTGTCTAGAACAGTACTTCCAATTGAGTAAACTCTTATTGATCATCGCTGAAAATAGAATATGCAAACTCGATCATACAACGTAAATGTTTCAAAAATTCAAGATTTCAGCTCAAGATTTTTCTTCGCATCTGCTCAATATTAAGAATCGTTTGTTTGATATAGTGGCCACAACATTGCATGCAATCTGATGGGTCTACAGCTATTCAAAATTCAAGATATCACTGATATCATTGATAGTAGCTTGTCAGAGACTATAATGTGTCGAGCGATTCGTGCACTGAATCCCTTACAATTCGAAGTAACGTAAAAGCCAAGGTAACGCGAGTAGCCGACACGATAAATTCATACGCGATGCTGCTACCGTCTCGTGGCAGCGGCGGAAGAACGTGCAGTACGTTGGTAGAATCTGATGCAATGACCTACCTCTTCCTCTCTTTCTTTCTCTCTCTCCCTCTTCTTCTCTCCATCTCTTTTGTTCTCTCTCTCTCTTTCTCTTCCACCAAATTTACATACGGCTATCCCTTTAGTCTGACGGCAGTCGGAACTGAGATTTATCGGTTCGCGTGGCGCCGATCGTCGAACCAATTAACCTTTGTACGTGACGCGTACAGAGAGACAGAGTGAATCAACGATTTACGAACACAGTCCGAGCCACATCCACAGTGGCATTCATTTGTTATCTATCTCTCTTGAACTTCCTCGTTATCTATCTTTATCTCTCTCCCTCTTTCCCTCTCTAGCTCTTTCACCCTCTCTCTGCATCCTCCATTCAGTATTCCCTCCGCAGCTCCGTCAATGTGACACTTTAAAGGGGTTTCCATTATTTTTGCTAGCTCATCTTCTCTATATCCAGACAGAAGAAAACTAACCAATATATTAATATTTGGGTTGGCAGCGTATTCAAGGTTAGATTACAACGAATCAATCAGTGATATGAATTTATTTTTCCTTTTCCTTTTCTTTCTAAATATCTATTTATTCTATTATTCAACTGATGATTTCAAATCAGCGCTTCGACTTTATCTTTCAAAATTTCGTATATTCATTTCATCGTGTGTGGGAACTATGATCGTAGGTGAACCGAATCTTATGGACGCATTCTTTTATAAAAAGTATTCGTGCATGTAAATATTTATTTTCTAGGCGTTGTTAATTTTAGAATTATAATCAAATTCTATATACGCTGTTCTAGTAATGAAAACAAATCGATTCTTTTTTTATCGTTCCGTTATTTGATTCAGGCTAGAGAATAGAATCTCGGGATTATTCTCTCGTCTGGACAATAAAATTCACGACGCATCGGAAGCAGAGCACGTTTTTTCACATCTAGCGAAATTTGAATGCGGAAGAACGAGGAATGATTTCACGATAGAGAAATATTTACTCATATGAGTAAAACAGTTCTTAGGACGGAAAACTATGGAGCTTAAGAAGAGGAACCACGACGCTAAATTTCACAAGGATTGGGAGACCTTTGACAGGTCAGCAAAGAGCTTTCGCTCGACTGGTACAGTGACATTCTGTTCCTTTCTACTTGAACTTCCTATCTTTATTCCTATTTCACCGGTAACCATTTTTATTCCAGTTCACTATGACCATTTTGTTTTATCACGTATTTCAACACCTCATTAACATTCCTACTTCTACTTAAGATTCCACTAACTCTTTTTTGAAACACGACTCTCATTTTTTCTTGTTTCCTTTTACATCCAACCGACCCTACTAGAGAATACTCTCTTCTAGTGCAAACAAGTTATACATCTTTCTCGCATTCGTTATGGTCTGAAACCCGTCGGGATTTACTACCCTTAATCCTAAGGAGATTCTCTAGCCACTCTGTTACCTTTCTTGGTCCTTTTTCCTTTAGGTTTTCGTTTTTTTTTCCAAGTATCCGAACGTTATACTTGGACCTGTTACTCGCCGTGTCCAGTTCTGATCGATGTGCTACGTGTACTGTTATGAATCCACGGAAGGTCTTTTCGTACGAATACTGTATTGGAAACTGCGCTAACACGGTTTCCAAATCCTATTGCAATTTCGTACCTGCCAATTTTGATTTACACAGCACGCTCGAACGAACATATCCGTGACGTTGGCGTCCTTCTGGACCACCGTCCGAGTACTCGCTAGTAAAGCAGTCGTCAGACCTTCGCGGCGTCCACTTTCTGCGTCGACCTCCATCACTCTTTCTCGTTTAACGTGTCCGTTCTTCGCACTTTTTCGAGGTTTTTGGTTTACAGAAACGACGAATAGTGACAAACCTCCAACTTATAACTTCGGTACATTTGGCCAAGCAATCTGTACGTTCTGATAATGCTATATTCTCGCTCCATCCACTACTGAACTGCCGTCACAATAAAAAGTTCACAACGAGGCCTTGTTAACTATCCTTGAAAGAAGTTCACGGCTTAGACGAAGAATTAAGAAAATATGAGATATACGAATACACATGTAAACTGTGAATGTCGAAACCAGAAAAAAATAAAACATACCAATAAGTATATAGTGATTCAATTTGCAAAAGTAATAACATGATTTTCTGCACAATTTTCTAGATGGATTGATTTTTTATGCAGGGCGGATTGAATGAGTAATTCAAGAACCACGAACATTGATAAGATTGACTATTTAAATGTTAATGAGTCAGTTATTATATTAATCGAAGTTCAGACATGATAAAATGCCCTCAACAGATTCTTCGATCATCTTTAGTTTGACACTTCACCTCGAGTTAGACGTCCGAGTCACGTTTCGATATTCCAGACGATATGCATAATTATAAGGATGAATCCGGCATCAATTTAATGGAAACGGGTTTTTGTTAAATGTTAAAAAGACTTGCCGTCAAATTAAGACCTTCAGCATCGTTCGAAAGCTCACTGCGGATGGCTTGTGTGTTCATGCACGTCAAATTCCCCTATAGTTGCACATACGATGCGAACGATTAGAGAAACCTTGGCGTTGCTTCGTGTATCGTACCATAGAATCACGAGAGCGACACAGGGATTCACCGTCTATCTATCTATACGTGTAGCAGGTACTGTAGATCTTTGATGGTTGGAACGGAAGTGCACGGATGTCGGTAATTGCCTATACCGGTTTAGCGCTCGATGATCCGTGCTGGCTTAGCGCGACACGCTTCATGCTCACGATTGTATTCAGATAGCAAAAGGGATAGAGAATCTGAAAACTAAAATCTCGTCGGCAGCCTAGTAGGATCATCTTTCGCACTGGCTTGTAGTACAACCGATTCTCATCGTATACTCGCCTAGAATCTGTTTCTCCCGTACTAGGACTTTTCTTCCAACAAAGAGTACAATCCGTTTCGAAAATGTATATACTATATTAAGTCACTTTCAACATTAGCCATAAAAATTGATTCCAGTCTATTATATTTGTTTTGAAATTGGAATATTAAACATAAAAGAACCAAAAGCTCTGAGTTCCCGCAAAGAATTTCTTCAAAAGTCAGTGATGGGTTCAAAAACAAACCTAATATTTCCAATTTAACGAAACTTCCATTAATTACATCAAATTTCATTATCATCAAATATCAACATTGTTAATTCAGCAAGAAGTTAAATAGTGAAATGACTTTTTGCTTACGATTTGTTTTTTTCTCGAGGTTTCATCATCGTATGAAATTAATTGCCACTTGATTTTTCATTTCAAAGTACTTTTGGTTTACTGTGGAACTTCAGTCTCCATCTATACGTACAACAATAAATCACATTCGTTAAGAGCAAAGTTCTGATGCTTGTCATAGTAATACAACTCTAATGATCATTCCGCAATATCCTATTCATATAAACTTCGAAATACTAGGACACTTGAAAGACTACGAGATGTGTCGTGAAATTTGGAAGCAATCGAACACAAGGGCCTTTGGCCTTTGGCAGCATCTTATCCGCTGGAAGCTTCGACCTAAAATCATTCGCTTCAAAGTTTTAGTGAAACTTTGGAATAATCATTCAGTGAGAAGTTTGGTGAAGCGAAAGTGAATGCTCGATGCAGATAGTTTATTGGATCTTCAACTACAGACTTTTGTAGTGTGCAATCAACCTTTTGACATCTCCGACTATCTTATGCTTCTAGTACCGCAAACGTTACAATTCGTGCTCTGCTGATTTTGTTATTTTTATCCATGGAGCTTCTTCTGTTGTCTTTCTCTTTGACGCGAATCGTTCTATATTTATGACGATGAAAACCGTCGTTGTTCATGGTGACCTGGATCGAATGTTATTGTTCCAATTCCAGGATTTCCTTCGCACGTGACCGATGGCACTGGACCCACCGTTATTATTCAAATGTATAGTTTGACACCAAAGACTTTTCGATTTCCCAGAACTGCAGCCAGCATTTTGCTCTTTTGTTTTTACTTTATTCCTTATTTGCAGTGGATTCTTCAACTTGTCAAAAACTTACTGCGTAACCGAAAATGGTTTATTGCCTGGACCTAGTACACAATTAATTTACATATTGACATCAAATCGACTTTTCAATCAAAATTAATCGCTCGTATCATACCTATTCTCAGATATATATGTTTGTCAATAGTTTCAGGTCTACTGATACAACTTTTTTTTCAGCACTTCACCTTAAAAGTTTTCTCGTCAAACTTTTCATTTCGATGAACAATAGGTGTATGCGTTACAGCCGCACTCGAAACTTTGATAACAAACTTCTTTCTTTTCGTAGCGATACAATAGATTCATTTGTTTTGTTCTTAATGGACATGCCCTTCTGACTCTTGGGTAGCAATATACTGCATTGTGCCATGCACTCAGGTTCATATTCTCGTTTTTCACTCTCCCCAACTATCAACAATGCCAGTTAAGGAAGCGGTCGCAACTATGAAATTACTTTTGAGTGCATCTGTTTCAGTATGTTTCCTACTTTGGACGAATATCCATTGAAGTACCTTCTTGGGCGAAGTTTGAAGAGTAGTTATCAGAGTCACCAACACATTGTTAGTGTCGCAACGTATTACTTACCTCGAATTCGGTAGATTTACCTTTGGAATTTAAGGCAGAAAGCGAATAGCTATACATTATATATGAACAATTTATATTAATTCCCTAATAAGACCTAGCGACATATTGACACGAACTAGTTTTGACATAGCAGCACGTCGTACGATACTCTACTCCACTGGTGTCACCACGGATTCAGATTGCTCGAGACTTCCCCATGACCGGGAGTTTCAACGAGTTACCTACCATTCCACGAAATTGAAATGAGCTGAGAGAGTGAAAGGAGAGGAGAATCTCATATGACCAGCAACGAGGAGAGTAGGACGAGAAGTAGCCCCACACAAGCTATCTCGTTGTCGACTCCGTAGCGATGTTATTCCCTCGACCGTCAGCTAGCTGCACAGTAATTTGCAAATTTATGAGGTTTGGCAACTGGCCAACGGGAATGAAACGAGAGGGAGGTGGAAAGGAGAGGAATCCGAATTATAACACAAGGCGTGACGATCGTCTTCTCCATTGCCACGTTATTTCCACGCGAATGACGTGAGGAATTATCGGATTGTCTCATTCTGTCTTGATCTCTACGTCTCATAAATTCCCTCTATTACGTCCCCCTGTTGTCTTTCCTGTCATAACATTTTGTCTTAATTCGCCAGTAGTTGAAAACAAGTTCAGGAAGTAAAGTAGTAGAGAAAAGATGAATCTTCAGCATTTCAGTTTTAGATTTTTTCCCAAAATTATTCTACGGAAATCTTGAAAAATTGCTTCTTATTAAACATGGTCATTCACGCATTTGTTTTCCCGATATTCTGTTATCGGGTTAATCTCACATTAAATTGATCATTCTACTACGTGCCACTACACTAATGACTTATATCCCATATATTCGATATTTATAGACATTTATGGTCCTCTGGTGTCAGATATGGAATACCAATTGATTGAGGTACTTATGAATGGGTAACTATAAATGCCAAGAGACAGAACGGTCTCTTATTTCGATGATCAACTAGCTGCTAATAGACATCTAGATTCCCATGCGGGTCTTAATGCTCTTGTATATTCTGAGAGCGCGCGTTCGTGATACCCTCTCGAAATATTCGATCAGGTCGATGTATCGCCTCTCGCGTTTCAGTCCAATAGTTTCCGTGTATTCCGCTCCTCTAGATTCTTTGGACTATACAACATGTTCTATTCATAATCCTGATGCTGCGCACAGCATTGTCGACGCAACGCGTTTTCACTGCTGCAGTAATCTCTGCTCTTGTACCGCAGCACGCTATTCAGCTATACAATACAGTAGTCTCATAGCACGTACAATATAAACGTGATTCTCCATTTCCGTTAGAAATTTTGGTAACATCAGGTGATATTTTACAAATAATAACCCAACTCTGCGAGGATTGTGTGCTTCGCGAATATTATATCGTTTTAATATCTCTGTTAAAGTACAGTCAGATGAATGTGTTGAGAATGTTTGTGCTTATGTATGAGTGTATATAAGAGAGAAAAAGCGACAGGGTATCGCGGGATGAAAAGTAAAGAAGAGAATATCTGTCTGGGAACAGCTCACGAGCGATTCTCTTGTGGGTGCCAAAGCAGAGGCGGGGTTGGGCTCTACGTTTCTCGTATAATTTTATAAGCCGCTAAAAGCAGCGATTCACGAAGCTGACTGTTATACACTATATATGTATCTATCGTACTTGAAAACCACACTCACACGAGCACGTTCACAGATGCACTTCAGCCGTTACGATATGAAATCCGTTTATAAGGATAGAGTAACGGGCAGGGTGTATCTCGGGCGGTGGTGCACTTTGTCCCGTGATGCGTGGCTAACGAGTCTGCAATACATGTATAGTACGTACAGACACGTCCATATGTGCAAACAATTCGAGTACATCAAAATGAGCTTGACTTTTCTTTCGAGAGAGTGTTTAATACGATCATGAATGTAAAACACAGGATATATGAGAGTAGGAAATAATCATATAAATGTAGAATTGTAATCGTGACAAAGAATTATGACTTTTGTGAGCTTCGAAAAATTATCAAGCACATTCGAAAGATACAAAAAAATGACACAGAAACTTATTTTAAAAAGGAAAAAAAAACACATTTGAGTAAAAGAAATTGGAGCTGCTCAATAAAAAACCATATTTGAAGAATAGGATACATGAAAAATAGATTTCCACATCCAAGAAGTGAAAGAAACGTTCGTGAGAGATCTATTAACTAGCGATGCTTGCAATTTTCCTGACAGTCCATTCCAGTCGTTGATCGAACCACCGATGTCGAGAAAGACGGACCATCCTTATTTCTTTACCGTGGCAAAGTTGAAATAGATCGAGACGGTATTTGTGTTCTTCTTGCTAGCTATTCTCGGCGTAAGAATGGAGTGCTTGCACTCCATACTACCGAGAAGATCTTGTTCGTTTAGCTTCATACAGCTAGCTACGTCGTGCGTACACACTTCTTCTTTACTTACTACTCCAGGGCGTCTTGTAACCGAACAGTCTAGAGTTACGTAGAAGTTACGTGACTTGGAATTGTCGACGGGCGGAGAGCGTTGGCTCGGAAGTACGTTGAAACGATCGTTTGAAGCCAAAAAGAAAATGGACGAGTTGAAAATCGAAGAAATAGAGAAGACCTGAATAAGATGCTCAGAGAAAATGGAAAACGACGACTAATACATGAATCATGCTCATAGAAAGGATCTATTTGGAAACGAGCTCCTGCTCCTGTACCGTGAGTCATTGACGAAGCAAAGTTATTTACTTAGTGTCAGAACATTTGAGTGAAATACAATGGTACATTATGCCACGCGAAAGAATTGAAAATATACTTATTATGACTAATTATTCATTTATAATTCAATATTTTCAATGAATAAGGAATGAGAAATGGGAAAGTGAAATATTGAAAATTCTTCGAACCGCTAATCACTCCCGTTTGTACTAAATACATATTGTATGCTTGCTTAGGTTGCAGTACCATGCTATGTATAATACGGTCTTCAAATCCTTCTCTCTCTCTCTCTCTCTCTCCCTCTCTCGCTTGCTATCCTATCTTGAACCCGGACAAAGCCCTCACGAGAATCGATGTTGATCCGGCCACGATGAAGACGACGAGGAATCCCAGATGGGCAAGCAAGCAAAGGTACATTCGATCGAAGAGGAAGAGAGATAGTGAGAGTTGGAGAGCTAGCTGGCAAATACGGGAAATGCGTTTCCCGGGGCTGGGCTGCAATTCCGCTGAGTATAGTAGCAACCGCTCTTAGCGGTGTTGGAGTCGATAACATTGTGGCAAATTCCAATTCCAGCAACCCTGTTAACCAGGATTTATATACCCACGCGTGTGGAGGAAAGCCTTCTTCATGAGGCTACTTCGTGAATACTGTGGGATTTTCTATTGAAGGAACCAAGTTCAAAGGTTACACAGGAAGTAAATGTAGACGTTTTGACTGAAACCACGTACTTCTGTGCTTCTCTCACCCTCATGAATTTCAACCTTGGAAGATGTACATCAAAAGGAAATTCATGGTTTCAATCGATGCAATACCTTCTTATTGTTTATGAATAGTATTGATAATATTCAATTCATGGTATTCGACATCAATCCAATCATTTAAATATCAATATAGGCGCTTTGATTTTGCCTGTGTCAATAGTTAAAGTAACATGTGCAATTTTCCTACATTTTCAAATTATCTGCTATGTGAAAGCTTCTAACTTACGACTGGAAACCCCAAGGTTATCAGAAAGGTCTTGTGGAATAAAAAGTGTCAGCCATGGATAATCGAAGGTTGGAGGGATAAAAAAAGGGAGAAAGAAAGACGATGAAAATAAAAGAGGGTTGAGGTTGGATACTGATAGGTAAAAGAATATAAGCGAGTGAAAGCGACCGAAGAGTAAGATCGGTCCATCGGTGAGGCGGGACACGGAAATAATAACGGCCGACCGGAAATCCAGGTCTTGCGGAAGAGCTGCAGGATAAAGAATAGCGGAGGGTCCAGGCAGTCCCTGAAGAAAAATGATTTCTTTTGGGGCAGGGTATACGGCTCTCTGTTACTTCTATTTCTCGCTAGGCTGTGCAACTTCTTATAACTTGCTCGGATATCTATAGCTCTTTTTCTCACTTATGTAGTTGATGTGTCAAGCCTTGGGTGAAATGAGACTCGGCTGAGTGAAATTATCTTTGCCTCATCAAGAAGACAATACTTTAATGAAGCGGAAGCTTCCAAACGTCTATGAATGTAATAATTGTTTCCATATACTGGACCATAAGTATGCTCAGAAAACCGCTTTATTATCCTACCAAACAGTTATTATTAACATCATTCCTGTCTTAAGGTTTTCTTTTCTCTCCCATTTTCCAAAAGAATATCACGTAAGGCAGGGATTATTGTTTTGAGCGAGCTTGCCGATGGACCCCGTGACAAGAATACCAGCCAGGATATAACTGGATGCTTTCCTTCTGGCCTTATATATTTCGCTGGATTTTCCTACTTTGTTTTCTTGACCACGCGTTTCTCTTGTGCCTTTAGTCTGTGTCATCCAGGGGTTATTCCCCTCGATATATATACCCCAGTGTCTCGCTCGTACTTTAATCTAACCTCATGCTCGGGTTTATTAATGGTTTCAATTCGTCCACGAACACTTGATACCTTACAGCAAATGTGTTAAGGCCACAAGCCAGCTCCATTTACTACGAAAATGGTTACACAAGCCTGCGAGAATCACGTCACAATATATTCGACAAAGCAATTTATAATCTGTTTCTCTATCATTATGAAATACTCTTACGCCGAAAATAATCAAAATATATTCATCGTGATGAAATTCCTCGTTAAATACATTTTGTATTAACGAGAATGTTTCGAATGACGGAACCTTTCATACACATATTTCATCAGTCAATTGTAAAATTTAAGTAATTATAAGCCCAAACATCGTTCTTTCTAGATTTTAATACCTAATTTTCCTTTTCTATGACAATTTTCTTTTCTTCAAAGTAAAACGAATTCTCGAGTCCATTCAATAGCCTTTGTTTTCCAATGGTCTCGTAAAAGCACTGTCACTTCAAATTTTTGATGATGATTTTATTTTTAATGTGAAAAAATGGATGATTCTAGTAAAAAAAAAAAAAAAAAGGAAAATGTTTTACACCAAAAGACTATATCTGAAGCGGCATTTATCGTTTGTACACCGCTTCAATGAAAGTTTATTCCAATTACCGTATACGTGCCATCAGCGGGGTTTAGCTACCACGATTGATGCGTGACTTGCCTCGTTCCGTGTAATACTCCTCGACTCTTGCTGTATACCTCTTTCAACGTGATATAAGGTGGAACGGGTGATGAGCTTCCGACGGAAGAGCGGCAGCAATTCGACCGGAGAATGCCTTACCGTTGAACCCGATGAAACTTTGCCAGAGGCGTGGTGGGAAAGGTCGCAGTTGGGAAAGGGATGCTTCGGGAGAGTGGTTAAGCTCAAGTAGTGAGTTAGTATCTACGAGACGATGCGCCACAACACTTTCGGATGATGCGCTGACGGGAGCGCTGGAAGTGCGCAGCTAAATCCTCCTATAGCATCGTCATCGGCAATGGCGGCCATAGGAAGAGAGGCAGATAAAGGAGAATAGAGAGTGGTAGGCGAGATGGCAGTGAAAGGTCTGAAACTGTAGAACATATACGTGATGAACGATGGCAGGAGTTGTGCACGACGCCGAACAGAGTCGAGTCTTGCGGTTAGTTCGGAAGCGTTTCGCGGTGGTAACTCGGAACGAGACGCTCGCACTGTGATGGAGACGAAGCACGCCACTCACTTCAAAGTTTTGACAGAGAATGCGAGAGAGAAGCAGAATCGTAGGGAGGGAGAAGACTGCTTGCTAGAGACTAAAAGAGTAGGCACCGTTAGGTGTGAGTAAAGTTCTGTGAATATCCGTTAAAAGCTACTTTTGTCTGGATTTGGCCATTTTGTTTCTAAAGACATAATTCACAGCAGGATGCCCTTCGGTCACTATAGAATTGCAAATAATGTGGTCTGTTTAATTCAAACCAAATTCTCGAAATTATTCAGACGTACAATCTATCGTTCATACATTATAATGTATAAATGGATACGGGATCCATAAAATTTGCACCTCTCGGCTGGTCTACACGTCTCCACCTTTCCGCAACTACCTGAAGGATGAACTTCCGTCTTCCGTAAACCCGATAATAGAAATGCCATTTGTATGCGGTGAACGTACAATCCCCCTGTGCTCACTCGATTGGTCGTCTACGCCGGCAAGATCATTCCACACGATTACGACCTCACACCTTTGCATTCTCCGCGCACTCCGGAACAGAGATGCTACGAATGCGGAGATTTTAGAGGGGTCGGAACTAACCAAAATTCCGAATTCTTCTTTAACACGTATTTTCCTCTCTGCTGTGAATCTGTGGTTTCGTATACAGCGGAAAGATAAAAATGGAAATAAAATCTGGTCTATGCAATTTTATGTTCAGCGCTACCTCCACTAAAATTTGCATCATGATCAAGATAATTGCTGTGTTTCATGACGTCGTTTCCGGGCTGCATAAACGCGGAGAATTATTATTTATTTTACAATATATAGATCTGCTTCATCTCAAGGAGAATAAAAAAAATTACGTTCCCCCAAAGGCAGCCAACTTAACTACAGCTTAAAAGAAATCTGTTGACATTGCTCCCCTCTGGAACGCTCAAGCTTTCTACCAAATGTTTTTTTTTTTCCTTCTGTATAAGACATTACCAATATATAAATTGTAATTCAAAGCACATTGGTGCTCGAGAAATTGTAATTTTACGGGATCCGATTGTAATAATGATACGCGTACCCTTTTTTATATATCTGTTCATTTCCTCGTTTGCTCTTTCATGATCCCACGACGTTTTTCTTTATACTTTTATAGAGAAATCCCAGTGATCACTCGCGCATCGGTGAACGATCGTCCAGAAGTGATAGTGAACGGTTAGGTTAAGCACATCGGCCCATAAAGGTTAGCTCTCATCGACTCCGAAGTGTATATAGAAAACTCGTATAGATCGTTGAGATATACCTCGGTGAACTACGAGAAAAAGAGAGCCCTTAGCAGAAGGGAATGTGCCAAGGGAGATATGGCTTAAATCGAAAGAATTATAGCACCGCTAGGTTTATATAACTCTCTGATATCGAGCGCCAGTTTTACGAAGGGCGAATCGGAAATCATCCATCTCGCAGTGACAAGTTTCCACTTCAATAATACGTATGTGTATCCATGATAAAAAAAAACTGATACTTGCTATCAAATGCCTACAGAAAACAGTTTTTGTTGATATGCAAATGATGATCCATGTATTCTCGGGAATTTACTGAACATATTTTCCGGATCAGAAGCTATAGAACACGATTAAGAAAGGGGCGCTATGATTGTTAACACGAAAGACGTATTTTTAGAACTATTTGCGTCTTGCAAATATTTGTAATAAAAAAAAATGGTTTGAATATTGTATACGAAGGTAAAGGTATTGTATATAGGAATATCACGTTTGTATATATGTAGGAAGGTATATCTTTACTGGTGGCAGCAGTAAAGTATACATATTTGCTTTGCCATAGGATTGAGAGGGCTAAAGCAAGCACTCGTACGACTTCGCGACACTGTCTGACCCGCGGATTATCTGCCTACGACTAAGAACAGCCAGTTGGGTTATTTCTCTGTCTCCTTCTGTTTCTCTCCATCCTACCTCAATGTATAAGTGAACCACCCTAACCGCCTCAGCGGATGAACCCGGAGAAAAGCATATAATGCTGATCTCCTTGCCATATGAGAGAAAGGGAGAGGGAGAGAGAGAGAAAATCCGAGGTAGGAATATCTACCAACAACCAGGAAGAGAACGTGATGGTAACTGGAGCAATCCACTTTCATCAGAAGCAAATGTGAGGGTACGAACAAGAGTCAGGGAACACGGTGAAGTAAAAATGAAACAAAATCAAGTGGAAGAAAAAAAAACGGAATTTCTAGGAACCCATAGAAAAAATACTCACGTATTTTTCAATTATCGTTAAAGTCATGAGCATTCGTTTTTACACTTGGTACCGATGAATTATATGTTTTATTAAAAATATTTGTTACATATTAATCGAATGCGATGTATAGATGAACAAGAATGTTTGAAGAGTTCATAACATGTTGTAGTTTTAATTTTTTTTTTGAGAATTATAAATGAAAGTCATAATTGATTCACTTATTAAATTGTTTAATAATGTAAGTTTCAGTTCATATCTATTGAATCAAGCAATTCTTTTACACGCTTATACATTTAATAAAATGTCATAAAATATTTAATCATTTTCTTTATGACTGAGCTCATAAAACGTTAAAATATTCAGTTTATCATTCAGTAGTACTTAACGACCGAGTGAATGAATTTTATGACCTGTTTAACTTTATCGATCGAAATTATGCAGTAAAATAATAAGACTAGAGGGGAAAAGAAGAGTGAGAACGATAGTATAACATGGACAGTTTGCGGATAGAAAAGAGCTCAGCAGACAGTGCTTTTGTATTCTGCAGCATGAAGAGACCAACCACGTCATCGTTGTTATTGTTATTGTTGTAGTTGTTGTTGTTGTTACGTCACCTTCCGCTACTCATAATCCAACGGAAGGGAACCCAGGGGAAATTTAGCGTGGCACGGTAAAACCCTTGTTTCATACGTACGTTCGAGGTCGTGGCGTACACGCGAGATGCCGGACGAGGATCGCATACATGTTCGGGGGTGTACAAAGGCGAGCTTAAAGAAGTAAGAGGGATAGGGATCTCTAACCACCGGTGGTACAACATATGCGCTTGGGCCACGGAGCAATCTCTTTCTCTCTCGCTCTCTTCCTCTTTGATCGTTTTCTCATTTTCCCTCCAACTTTCTTCCCCGCTCTCTCTTGTCTTTGGCTCTCATTCTCGCGTGACTTCAAACGAAATAGCCAAACCGTTAAAATTCATAGGTGCGATATGCAAGAGCGTAAAGCATTAATGCCTATCAATGCCCCTTCAGGCCACTGGTAGCGTGAGCCAGGAGTAATGAAATTTTTTTAATCACCAAGTGAATTTAAACTTGATGGCTTCACGCCAATTACAGTAGAGCCCTGGTCCAAGGAATTCGATAGTGACTCTTAGTCCTGATCCCGTAGTGCACAAAAAACAACGCGCCAAAGAAAAAATTGTGTACTAATAACGAAAGACCTGACTCAAGGTCAATTACACGGAGCTAAGTGCGCAGCCTCGAAATGAATGTGTACATTTTGATGGCGCGATGCTCGTTCACAAATCGATATTATTATAGTTAAGAAACTGCGACTTATTTATTCAAGGTCTTACGTCAACAGGGTTCAAGAGGAATAAAAAACGTCTGAAGATTCTGGTACAGTTTTTCCTGTCAACAAAAACACTTGCACCGTCAAGCTTTTGCACGATGTATTCTTGCGGTATGCTTAGGATACAGACGTAACATTGATGTTCTATCGACCTTGAGGGAAGGGCTCGTTTCGACGATATAACGACCTACCTAGCAGCTCCCATTGAGACAATCTCTTGAGGTAGCCTAGCCAGAAAGAAGCGGAGAGTAAGCCATCGCAGAGAAAAGACCGTGAGAAACGGTGAAGGTGCGCGAACGTGGAACGTGCTAGAATAGCAGAAAAGATCGTTTGGTTGCTTCGAGAGAAGAGCTTCGGATTGTATATAGATATTATGACTGTGAGATGCAAACGGAAACATTGAAGCGGTAGCGAGGAAGGGCAAGATGGAGCATGCATAAGATTATTTTAGTGTATGTCGATCGTCACGTACACGAGCTTCACGGTTTTAGCCTCGAATCTATGGTTGTCGCGAGCACGAATCCGGTTACACGTCTTAGTTTTCCAACAAGAGATTCCAAAACCAGCTGGTTCCTTTCTCACGCGATACCTTCTACTTTCTATAAATGTACAGACGCTGAGTTGCAACAAAAAAAAAAAAACGAAAAGAGCAAACTCTCTTGCGTCATATGGATCTGCTCAATGCTGCGTTTTATCCGTGCCTTCGTTTCGTGTTGGCTCATTTTCTTCTTGCAGATAACGACATGATACGAAAAAATTTCTCGTGAAATCAAATCTCATGGCAGGTGCTAGTGCCCCGGTATTTTCGCACCAAGTTGAACGATCACATAGTTGCTGTTTTTTTAACGTTCTTGTTGGAACATCTTTTTTCCCTCATCAGGAGTCACATGATCCACTTTTTCACATTGAAGCCCACGCTCGGTTTTTACTGTTGATTTTTTGCTTGAGCTATCATGACGATATTATTTTTGCTGTACCTGCACGTTTATTGTATTTGAACGCTAGCCTATTGTATAGAAATTTGATGATTGGTAGTACAGTAGCTCTAATTATGCTCAGAAGAGTATGAGGTGCGACACAGGTGGCGACTATCCGATCAGTTTTTCCTGTTACAGGTCCACCAGCCCAAGTGAGGGCAGTCCTCGGAGGAACGGCCGAATTACCTTGTGACATTCACCCACCCAATCGAAACAACGACACAGCCATTCTCGTCGTCTGGTACAAGAACGATGTTGTGCCGATATACAGGTAAGAAAAGTCAACAGTACTCGAATGATCAACAATGAAGCATTTGCGTTACCATACGTGAGAAAAAAAACTTATTGTCCAAGTAAAATCATGACCTCCTTCTATTGGGTGGAAAAACAAATTAAATAAAATGATAACCTTGACACCTTCCATCAGTCGAGGGTAAATAAAATTTAATTAGTGAGATCGCTTCGTTAAGTTTTTCAGGCTTCACCTCTTTTCAACTAAAATATTCGATTAGAAAAAGCAGACTTTTTCAATCAAGCAAATGGTCTCTAATTAGCTAGTTTCGTGTAGTGAACCAGGTCAGTGGGTACGGCAAAATGAATGAAAAGTGTCAAGGAAAATAATCACAATGAAATCAAAAAATTCAGGATCAAAAGCTCAGCAAAAATTAACGCGACCTTGACATTATTCTCTGCTTTCTTTTCACAAGTCTGAGTCGTTGTCGTGATACATAATTCGCGTGCCTAACATCATTCTTCCTCGCTAACATAAAATATTTGCACCCTAAAATAATACGTGGTATATATATCGTTATGCATGTCGTACAAGTTTCATGTTATGTGGAATTCTCGGACAGCGTGTGCATATAAACGAGAGTGACTCGAACGCACGCTTTTGACAGCAACAATAGTATTTTCAAAGATATTTATAAACATGCCTTTTTTTCTGAGGTTTGTTAAAACATTACGTAACGTCTGCGATAAATATGTGACATTGTCCAAGTTTCTTAGTGTAGACCTTAATTCATATCAATTTCATAAATTCGAGAGTGTAAAGATCGTCGTATATTGAATGCTCGGCATGAAACAACTACGTACTCAGAGGTGTTCGTATACTAGTCTGTAATGTGTATGACAATATATAAGTGGTACGTATACAGCAAAGGGTAAGTATAGATAGGACGTCGAGGGAGCAACGGACAAGGCGTAACCGTGGCCCCCTACTAGAGGTCGGCTCCGTAGGGCGTTGTAATAAGAGACCGCGTGTCAACAGGTAATAGACGCCGACCAGGGCTTCGCGTCGAGCCCCTCTGTTTGCCGGTTGCTACTAAGTTTGTTGCCTACCAACTCTCTCGTCGCTCTTTGCCTCCTTTCATATTAGAACATTTCGTACTAATGTTTATAGTCCTATTTCTACGTCTGTATATTTAGAACCGTAATAAAAAAGCATTATTCTTAACGACACTATATCGAAGATCCACACCATGAAACAAAAAAGAACGAAAGTGTGAACGATCATTCAATAAACTCTGAAAAATAATAAGCTCACTTTAGTATCACAATAAGGAACTGCAACAATCAATTTAATAATTTATTTTCACGTATTCAAAGTAATTGAGCCGTTAAAAGTTTTGAATAAATGAAATTTTGATTATTTTTAAATAATTGACATTTAACCTTTTAACCTTTGAACCTCAGACTATATAACTTCGCCCCTGATTCCACCGCACGTGGATCTGGCTGACCCGGGGCTGTCTTTTCCCGGTACCTCCAAATATAACTCACCAAATTTAAAAGCAATGAATAAAACGATTACTCTGGTATTTCGAATGTTGAAAATGAAGATGAAATTTCCAGTCAATCATGCTTTTATATGAATGTACATTCTGATATTCATGTCGATTATTTTTCTAAATAATAGAGTATTTCGCCGGGAAATGAATGAGATTCATAGAAATAGTAAAGTAGATTATTTTAGACTTCTAAATGGAATATTCTTCAATGTTAGTGTATATTTAGTTGGCCGTAGAAGGAACTTGAATGTATGACAATACGTTGATTGCACTACTGGCAACCTTCCTTTCACTCAGTCTTTACTCGACGTTCAATGCCCTCGGAAATACGAGACGGTAGCTAGAAACGAATGCCTCGGCCAAATTGCTAGTAGAGAAATACCGTAAAGGGTCGGACATGAAGCTAGCGTGGAACATTCAACGGGCATGTGCATTACATTTATCGATCATAATGGGACCTCGGACGTTCCGGACGAACACCCCATAGAGTATTCTGAAGTTCCGTCAAAACGTCTTCGAACTGACAGTCTAGTAAACGTCTGGTCTATGAATAGATAATGCCCGAGCAAAAAGAGAGTCCTGGAGGTCTCAATAATTTCATCGTCATATGCAGTTAAACGCGGGCAGATACAGAGTCCACGAGTTTCGAAGTGATCATGTGTTTACGTGTGAAGTTTAATCGTCATTTCGAAAGTATGTTCTGTTGCTCGACGAGTTACGTTTAAACCGGAAAATATGGATAATTAATTGAAATACCTTTCCACGTTGGTACAATATTTGCTGATGAAATGGAGAACTACCATTAATTTGAAAAGAAAATTAAACGCGAAAAATAAATAGCTAAAAAAAGTGCTTTCACTCCTCGGACTGAATTGACTAGAGTAGATTTTTCTGATTATTTGACCGCAGGCATTTAACAACTTAATTGTTTTATTTAGACGTAGGATATAATTTTAATTGCATTATGTATGCTAGTGCTCTTGACATTTCAGTACAAATATTTCCATTAATTAAATAAAACCAGTGATATCATTGCATAACGTAGAAGTAATAATACATAGCTCGTCTCTTTACACATTTCTGGATACGCTGCTGCGCTACAAAACCCATCATGAAAGTTTCTATATGGACTCAAGGTCCAACTAGTATTGATCCGTTTCTGCAACGATCACTAGTAGAACTAGCAGAGTGTAGAAACGTAGGCAGAAATGAAAAGAGTATGACGCGCCTGCATAAAAAAATGAAATGCTGGGTCGCAAGGATCGTTACGTATGCCTTGCCGGAATAATTCTCTCTGCAAACAAATGTTACGATATTCGCTCTCATGGTTATTCGAAGAGTGCGATAGAGAATATCATCGGGTCATACAGTAAAATAATACATGCTGACTACAGAGAGTTAGCCCTCTTGCACTGCTCACTCCTGTACGTGTCGCGTACTTGCGTTTTACTGCTCCTGCGGTAGGTACTCTCACAGGCGATCTGGTCTGTGAACACTTCCGGCCATGTACACATGCACACTAACCATACAGGAACCTCCGTTCTTTGCATTACCGTAGGAAAGTTTCATGAATATTCAGAAGCCGTGCTGCTGGGAAATCGGCCCACTAAAACAATAAAAAGTCGCGAGCTACGTCCAGTCTGTATATACATGTGGGTTTTACAGACCTGTGTGTTTCACTTGCACTCAAGCTCGCAATGTTTTTTTGTCTTTTTGTTTTTGTTTTTTTTTTTTATTTTCAATTTTTTTATCCACGATAACACACTCTTACCACGTTCCTTTTTCCTATACACACGAGTGTACACTACTCTATTTATATAGATTTAATAGTGGAGCATTTGAGTGGACTATGGAATACTATCCGGCTTTTGGCCTTGTTCCCGTATATTTTCTCTCTCGTTCATTCGTATAATCTTCATGAGCACATGTGAATCCAGTTATATAATACCCCGCTCTCTCGTGAGGACAAAATCTGTCGTGAAAGCATAGCAAGTGTGCTGCTCCGGTTAGAAAGCTCGTCTCGTATCTCGTTCACATTTAATATACATATTATACGTTCACTCATCAAATTCTCACTCATCCTTTACATCTCTCTCCCTATCCCTCTGTCACTTTTTTACCTGAATGATAGAACGCCAAAAGTATGAACATCCATGTCTCTTCTCATTAGTGGGACTGAATTTTGCGAGTCGTAGCCTCTTACTTTTTTTGTTTTCGTCACGACATCGAACTAGCTGTACGCATTATATCATACACAAAAGAGAGGAGAAAAAAAAATATAGGTCATTTTTTGCAACTAAATTGGAAAATGAAGATGAAAAGATATTCAAGGTAATCCTTTATTTTCCTCGCTTTGAATTATTTTCTGAGCTACTATTCCATTCACATGATATTTCCATGTGTCAAAAGCAGTTCAAATTTATGTTTATTTATGAAATGCAATATTTATAGCAATTTGCCGGAGTTACGTGTAGACCCGACAACATAAATGTTCAACAAAACTCAATATACTTTTTTCTACCATGGCATGGCGTGTATGCTAACAATTTTTCTTTCCACATTAGGTTTTATTTCTATTGTTCCGGCAATCTGAACCAAATTCTGATTTTATTATTACTATGTACCAGAATCAGAAAAACTTTTTGTCTGTCGCGTTAAACTCGTTACACTTTAAAAATGAACTCAAAAATAAATGTTAATTATTTTCTTTTTACTTGGTCATTATACATGCGTCACTCGATCGAGCTATTTAATTTCGTAAAAACCAAATTAATTTATCGAAAAATTTCTTCAATTTTACTAATTCAATAGTTATCGTATGCAGTCCATTATCATTTTTAGTGCATCCACACATTTTTAGTGCATAAATTTTGTTTAAAAATCTCCATTGAATGATATAAATATTCACTGGTACACGGATACATTTAATGGTCGCACAAATTCAGTAATGAAGAGCTTACAGCTTAGTGTTTCTGCTTCATACATTTCATTACACGCTCCAACGTTTTCCATTTCTTGCACATGGGCTTGCAGTCTCCCCGGAACCCTTATTTCTATGTCTCGTTTCATAGCGTACTCCAATGCACTGGCATAATAAAAAATTCAGTTCGCGTTGAGCATGTGTTGTTAAATAAATTATCCGGCTTCTAATTTCTGCGAAAAAAGTTGGAAGCCAGTCGCAACGTGAAAAGGGAACACTGATAATGTACACGGAACCATCACTGTCTCATGCAGCTCCCATTTGGCTTTGTATGCTTCATTCATAGAAGAGGCTTTTCAAGCCAAATCGAGGAGCTTATGGCGGTGGGTTAACACGATTTGGTAGTCGGTAGGATTGAAAAGTTTTTACGTGCAAATTTTTCTTCTATTTGCTGTGAAATCGAAGCTACGAAGTTATTTCAAAATTTGCTCAAATGCACCTTAAAAGAGGCTGAAGTATATTTTTATTTCGATAGAATCTGAGAGATTGAAAACTGTAGATTTTTCAATTTGCTGTGAAATGCCTCGTATATAAAATTATACATAAAATAAGATTGAAAGGAATCTGCAAGGCAAAACTGAATAAGAAAAAACAATAAACAAAATGAAAAAAAAAAAAAACGAAGAAAAGTGAATACAAAAGAGCAATACAAACATATGCCAAGTTGCAGTAAAAAGAAAAACGTATACGTTATTCGAGATTCTATGCACGGCTACCAAAAAAAAAAAAAAAAAATACCTCACAATTCTCAACAATAACTGAAATAAACGTAACGCTGCATGGTAAGGAGAGAGAACACATTGTTTATCTTTCTCTTACTCACTAACTATCTACAGATAGTCTGGCTGGTGGGCCAAATGAAAAAAAAAGTTGGTCTAATAAGAGGCCTTTACCTAGTGGCGCATCAATCAATCCGCTCGTAGTCACGTTTTATCTTTTACGTCCTATCACACCCCGAATGTAATGAGACCGCGTGTTTCTGGTTTCTAGATATCTATGAAGAGATCGATCGCACTAAACATCAGAGTATCAAAAGAATGAGGACTACCCGCTTGATGGGAAGGTTTCTCGGTAATGACTCACGAACATTCCTCATCAGAGTCATCTTTGCTATGGTCAACTCAAGATTATAAAAAGGCCATGTAGAGCCACACCTTGACTTGCTAATACGTCACTACGTCAACCGACAAACTTTAACGATAAATTATAATCGTTAACAAGCTTAGATTCCATTTTATCTTTAATTCAATTTCCTGCACAGAACGCGATTTCAACTAAAAAGTCCGAGCATCGCGTTGCAGGTCTGTCGTTTAGAATTTATGCATTAGCTTGGCAGGAAGTAATTAGTCTTTTACTCATTTTAACCAACACGAACAGTTATATATTTGATAATCAAATGAAATAAAAGAAATGAACTCAACCATTTTCACTTCGTTTATAAATCTTGCGGCGCTTAGAGCTCGCGTTCCACACACTTCTATAAACGACTAAAGAATATTCGTGACGAATGTAGGTTATAACCATAAGCTTCAACAAGCAACGATATTACCGGTTGAGTTGCACATAAAAATTCATATAATACATCAACCTGACTCATTAATCCCAGCGGAATTACCACAAACTTTAAGTCCATAGAATAAATAAGAGTTAATAATTCAATGAAACCCTTCGTCATCTGAATCAATCGCAAGTCTTTAATCTTTGAAAACCATTCCAACAGAGTTATTCCCTGAAAGAGTAACGTATGACTGTGGCAGCTGGAATCACTTTTTAACAACGATGTGCCTAAAAACAAAGACAAACAACATGAATAGTAAACGAGGCTGTCATTGCTCACCACAAATGATATCTGATGTTCGAATAGTGAAGAAGAATAGGAGAATAAGGCAAAACTGTGCTCGGTACATTTAGTGTACGATCTCTGAGCTGACGCTGTTGGTGTATATGTGAGAAGGGTTTGTTGGTTCGTTGGAGAATAGGGTGCTCTATACTCTCACTATATAAACGTGGCTCATAATGAAAGCAATGTGTCTTCATTTAGTCACTTGTTTCGCGGTAACGCCTGGCTGCTGTGGCCCCTGCGCGACTTGGGAATGTAAATACATGTATATTTACTGTATGTATCTAGATACAAATGTATATACGATCCTATCTGCTAGCATACCGAGTGCAAGTGCACACTCGAGCTTCGCTATCCATAGTCCAAGCTAGAACTGGCAGCAAAGCTATAATGGAAGGTAACGCGTATCCAGTAGTAGGTGCAGCCTGGGTACCGCCAGTAGTTACACCCACCCTTCTGCTCGACCATGGAGTATATTATACCAGTTGGTGGTCGGTTCGCGCGCTCGCTCACCCCGCACACAGGACAATACCGGTGTGTCTCCGTGACACTCCTCATTTGTAACAACAACCCACCTTCCCTTTTCTTCTGTTCTCCCATTCTCCGCGCATTTAAACGTCATTCCTATCCTCCTAGAAACTAGTTTCTCGCTATTACTGCACAAACAACATTACGCAGGCACTGAAACACCACCTACGTGATCCGACTTCAATACTCTTTCCTTTCTCTCCGTTACGCTTTTACTGTATTCACTCTCTCTTCTCACTTTTCTCCAGCTGTTTGATCTTTAAATAAATACCTTTCATACCTTATTAATTCACTGAGAGTTCGAATACTTTGCTGTTCTAGAAAATTCACCTTCACTGATGATTATTTCATTCAAAGACTTTTAGAAATATTCAAGAATTTACTTATTTAACAAAAATAGAAAACATATGTTCTTACGATATTGATCGAATAATGTTATTGAGTATTTACTTATAATAAAAAACGAAAATCCAGTCAATCTATCCGGAGTAATGTCCCATTTCGCTTGAAGATTGAAAATATTTGAGTAAGCATTTATTTAGTAACGACGCGTCTTCATTCTTGATGAACTATTGAAATTAACATCATACGAATTTGTCAATTCTTACCTGATCAATACTCCACTTCTCTGTTGAACGATATTGCTGTGAGCCTGTAAGAATAAAACCATGAACTCAATCAGAAAAATAGTACAAAAAACTCTTAATTACGTAACAACACTTGAAATTAATATCACGAACTTATCACGTGGTGTAAACTTTTATCACTGTAAAGATATTGCAAGAAGTGAAAAATGTACAGCAGTTTATACAAAGGTGTACTAGGTCTAAAAGCTTATGCAATTTCTGCGACACTCGGTCGTAATCAATATAGAGTGAATGTAGTGGTGGAAAAACACTCCGTTTCGCAGAGGATCGTGCCAATGCCACCAACACCGCCGTCTCCTCTGCTTAATGGCTAAACATTATTTAACAGCTCACACTGCGATCACACTATATCATCTGGGCATTATACGTGTTTCCTGCGCTCGGTTCTGTGTTGAAAACACACATATGCAGACGGTGAAGCGTGGAGAAACACTCGGGTGCACATTTACACGGGAACCGAGCGATAACACAGCGTGGCTTATTACCAATTTTCTGGCTCAAGTGTTAGTTGATGTCAAGGGGTGGTTTATACATATTACGTACGGTGTACGTATATGGATATACATATAAATGTATGAATTGAGAAAAGGAGAAACAACATGTATGTCTGAATGTATGTGAGAGAGAAAGAGAAGAAAAGAAAGAAAAAACTAAAAAAGTTAAGAGTGTCTCATTTTCCCGGACGTAATAAAAAAAAAGGCACTCGACACTTTTGCCTCTCATCTGCACGTTCCTCATGTCTACAGATAATATTTCCACACTCATGAAACATTTATACACGTATAAGTGTATCTAAATTTGTGTACGAGGTACGTGCGTGTATGTTTGTCCGACCGTACTCACAGGTGTCATATTTTTACTCATTCACCTTATTCAGTCGTTGGTTAGTTTGCACTTTACACAAGGGAAACCGTGCCACATTAATGTAACGACATTTTATCGTCTTATGCCATCTGTCCCTCAAGCGAATAATAAAAATGATCATTTTAATGTGGCGGAGTGGTATTAAATATATACATAAAAAGTTACTTTATTAATAGCACTTGTCACCCGAGGATAAAAGCGTAGTGAGGATAGAGAAAGATTAGTTTTTGCGATTGAGCTTAAACGCTCACTATATAAATTAATATTCATTTCCATTTAATTATATATTGCTTCCACGCAAAATTATCATTAAACTATATATGGTGAGAATAAAATATGAGATATTAAAAAAAAAAAAAATAGTTTGATTGGGTCGAATTTATTTTAATGCTGAGAACGATGTGAAAATGGTAAGGATCCAAACCATGAAGCTTATTTCATGTTACACGTAGCTGTTTTCAGGGATTCGATGTAGTTCAGTCAGTGGAAGAACCTGGGTTAAAATTTTTTTTCAACCAGGCTACTTGTTAATATGTTATTGAATTCCTTAACCGTCGATGCAGGATCAATAGAATTTGAGTCAAAGACAATCCATTTGTGAAATTTGAATCCGAATGGAAAAGAAACTGTTTTTAACGGAAAGGAGATTAAATTAAATAGTTCAACACAGTATCTCGGTATGGAAGAGATTTATCGAACGGGCGGAAGAACCTAGGATTTATTTATTGGGACTTTATGGTATTGTCAATGTGTACATATATACGGCAGAGATATGTCTCGGGAGAGTGATTCGCAGTGGAACGAACGAGGGTGAAAAAATGTGGGGTAAACTCGCAGCATCGTGTCGCTTGCACGGATTTACGTCCTGGATCGTTCGAGCGAAGCCGCAGCGACAAGTAATTCGCACCGATTCAAGCGAAACTAGGATTGGGTAGAAAGACGGAAAGGGAACGAAACAGGACCAAGAGAGAATGAGAGTCCGAAACAGAGTGGGAGAACGAAAAGGAACTTTAGTTTTTTTGACCTACTTTTCTGCCGATTGAACCAGATTTTCAGTAACCATACTCGTACTCATTCATCTCTACTTTCTTTTCATGTTTTTTTTTGTCTCTTTTATCCTAAAAGCCAGCGTTACTCTGATGACTTAGTGAGTGTTCAGGGAAATACGTGTACAATCGTTTCTTCGTTGATCTCAAAATCCTAGCCAAATATTCTCTTTTCGCATCTAATCACTCATTCATAATGTCGATATGTTAAATTCCTACATATATACAAAGCCAGGGCTGATACATATGCAGTGTAGGTTAAATATACACGTAGATTATACGTAGTTTACCAGGCGCATTTCCCGCGATACTGTACCGCAGAAGCAAGAGCGCCAAAGCGAAATAGGAGCTGATTGCCCGAGGGAGATGCTGCGGGTTCGCTTTCACCCTTCGCTGAGCACTCAGCCAACACTCAACGTACGCTCCTTTCGAGATGTAGACTTTATCACCTAGGCTATCCATATATGTTGTGTGCTTTACGTACACAACAATGAGGGGTTTACTATGACTGACGTGCGTAACACTCACTTCGTGGAGAGTCGATAACATCCGGTTTCCTCGAACTCATAACAATTACATTTTCAACACACGGTGATGGAATATTCTAATGAACCAGCTCTGTTAATATAGTTTTTATAATAATTCTGTCACCGAAATGCAACTCTATTTAATCATTAATGCACTAAAAACGGTCTTTCTTCAACTATTGTCACAGATAAGAAATAGTTTGAATCAAACTGAAATAACATAATGAATATTATGGACTATGTAAATGTTGAATTCAATGAAATATTTCACTAGACTGGAGTCGAAGTTATTCAGTTGAGATTAATACCAATTAACAATGTGGCACAGTATTTTTATTTCGTAGAATCGTTAATGTAGAATCTGGTGAACGTATACGTTCAAATTGATTGAAATAACCCAATATCTACTGGATGGATGATGATGAGAGAAAAGGGAAGAGAGAGAGAGAGAGAACTTGGTCTTGCACAGTCCTCTAGTTTCGATAATCCTCAATCTACCTCTACCCGATACATTTTCCGCTTTGCGCTCATCTCTACTTTTTTTTTCGTATCATTGATCCTCCATTTTGAACGGAGGGGAAACCATGAAAGTGTTCTGTCTATATATCGCCTTCAGGTTCGGGCTTAAGCTTGATACTGGTTAGTTCGGCCCTTATATAGCCCTTTCGATCGCTAAACTCCTCCAGGAAAATTAATGACTTATCCGGCTCCGCGATAGGAGCCTGGCAAGAGAGAAATCGTCAGGACTACGTACAATACGAACTGACAACAGTGAAGAGATGAAATTCTAGGAAAATCCAGCTGGTCCATCCTCGTTCACGGTTATCCAAAGCGGTTGAATCCATATATATGTATGTACTGACTCAGTGATCACTTATATAGATATACACATATATACCGACAGAGGAAGAAGAAGAGAGAAAGAGAACTAGCATGGAAGCTCAAACTGCCAGAACTATTATGGATTCCTGAGCGCGTTCGGTCATCGAGATTAGAGGGTGAATGTTGAACGGTCGTCGAGTAGGTAAACTAAACCTAGCAGTATAATACAAATCGCCAGGTGGATCCCTCGTCCCTACGCCAGCCAATATACCTTTGTCTTTGAATACACCAAGAGGAATCCATGCTCGAACTTTCGACATAGTAAATGTATAGTAGTGATAACTCTGTGCGGTAGTGATCGGTAGAATCCACTTAGTTAGCTTTTGACCAGGATTTTCCGATTCTCGCTTCTCTATACACTACTCATGGGACAACATCGAGGTGCGACGAATTTCCGTTGAACCCAATCATAGCGTAACTCGACGCGTAACTCGTACCCACGTGGGAATGCACCGAAGATAGGGAGAGAGAAAGAGAGAAAGGCAGCTCTTTACACGTATTTGTATTCTAGCGATTATGGACGAATGTGTTACCGTCACATTGAGAAGGAATGAAAAGGTCTCATATCCAACAGTCTTAGCCAATATCGGATCCAGTAGACATTGCAACATGAATGATCCAAAGTATCTCTGTATGATATAATATGAGTCCTAATTTTATTCATATTTTGTGTTGTTGCTTTTCCTCTATAAAATCGCCAAGATAAATCGTCATATATTTAGAATTGTTGACTTCATGGCTCTATGTCCTTGTTTGCTATCGAGCATGAATATAAATATTTTCTCAGAGTGATGCAGTCACGTGATTTACGTTCAGTTGACTCATTGCAAAGAATACACTCCTTTGTTTTTCTCTCAATAGAATAAGTTTACAAAGAGTCTGCTACCTTTGCAAAACCAGTTAAATACGTGGCGTAAAATGTTGAAAGTCTTTTCGTTATCGTTTGTAAAAAAAAAAAAGCTCATCATTACTTGCAGTATTTATAAAGAAGTTGTAAGGATGATACACAGGGCGATGTGCAAGGGTGCTGCCTACAAAAAAAAAATAAAGGCGTGTCAGAAAAATGAGTATGAAGGAACTTTCGAATGAGGGGAAAAGAAGAGATAAAGAGTGAGAGAGATCACCGTCTAGTAAACACGTGCGTGAGCATTTAACTCTCCTGGTCCGCTCATCCGCGAAGGGTGCAGAAGTTTGCTATGCGGCACTAAGGTCTCACGTTTGTCGAGGCGAAAACGTTAAACCCTCGACTCCTAAACCTACCAAAACAAGCCTCACGATTCTTGGCATGTAGTATATACAAGTGCAACTTACACACAGAAATACACAGGTAAGCAATGTATGGTGTACAATATTACTCGTACAAGGATAGGCGTGGCAGGGCGAAACGAAACCCGTTAATGGAAGCCCGCAGGAGAGTCGCGAACCGCGTTAATGCCTCACGAAAGTACCAGCTTAACGATTCTTGCTGCACCGTTGCTGGAGCGAATACGTGAGCGAAAGCTTCAGGATACACAAAGAACAACAAGAACTTGAGACGCGCGTCGCGATCTCAAGCAGCCCCGGTTGGATTTCGTAAAGTTGAAAGTGGCTATGGTATGAACATGCGAACGTGTTAAATGTGCTTATCGCAAAACTATTGAATAATGCGGTCCAATTTAATATTTAAACTCCAGAGTATGCTGAAAAACGTAATGATCGGTTTCGCAAAATGTTAGAAATGGTAGAAAAAACGAAACTTCGAATCAAAGAGACTTAGTGGGTGTTGAAATTCAAATATTGTTCTTTTTCATTTGAACTTTGGGCAACTGTAACAATTTCTAAGCGGAGTGTTTATAGGGACTTTTTTCGAAGAGATTTGAAGGTGATTTTTTTCTCAAAAGAGTCAACCAATATTTAGAGACCCTATTTCTTGTGTTATCCAAAGAGAAATCTCAAAATGCGATCTGCTTCTCCAAATGATTGAATTTAAAGTTCGCTTTCCAGTGTGCTTCGTTTTTTACTCTATTTTTTCATGCCGCAAACGAAAAAAAACTGTCAATTTCATTTTTGCACACCGTGATATACGTAGATGTTTTTTCAGCCAAATTCTTTAATGTATTTGTGCGTTGGTTTTCTTCTTTCCTTAAGATTTCTCAAATCACTAGCTTTAAGCTTGAGATTTTTGAACGAGAGGGTTGCCACGAGCTAGAACCCTCCGGCAGTACCACACTTCCTTGGTAATTCGAAACTTTGTCGCGTTCACGAGCTCCAATAGGAGGTGACATAGCTTTACTTCCTCTTCCTTCAACTATTTTATCTCAAGCCCGTAGACTTCTCACCACGTCTCGGAAAAAACTCCTGAGCAAACACAATTCATATGATTTTCGGAAACTTTACGAAACCAAAAACATTACAGCAATGTCAGATAATTGTTATCACAGAACTATAACTTTCTTTTATAAACAAATTCATATAGAGCTCAGACATCCCAGCGGTATGTGTTAACTACATCATTAAAGGATCTCAGTGGTATGTAGTCAAGCAGAATATGAAATATTTACATACAGTAAGACCACATAAAATTGTTACGAGCTGAAACCGTAACGATTACACAACATTGTCACATCCCCATCTAGAATCATAGAAAACGTAGCAAATACACACGTCACACGAGAACGAATTGTTTACACGTACTAGAGTCTCGTAAAATTATTACGAGGCGACCTGGTAACAATTACAGAACAGCAGTGATTACACTGTTGGGTAAAAAAGACAATGTTGCATATTTCTTGATAGTTACACCATTTTTTTCTGTTATTTCATATAAGAATCAAGTCAATCAGGACATGTTTTTTGTTTTGTTTTGCGCTTTAAGCAGAAAATGTTTGAAACTCATGAAAATATAATGCTCCCAAAATAGGGACATTTTAAACAATTTTGAATTGGTGCCTCAAGCAATTGTTGTGGATTTTCTTTGGTTTTGGTCTTTGGTTTTTGCGAGCTCCTCAAACGAAGGGTGTAAGCTCACACCCTCTGTTTGTCTTTCGTTTGTTTTATATTTTTCACACCCACAATGTTTTTCTACTATTTTTGCAGCGCTCATATTCCACTTTCCGTCTCGCTTTTCATTTTTCTTTTTCGTTTTTTCTCTCAATGTTTCTCTCAGTATATCTTTTTTGATTCCTCTTAACTCGGCTTTCCCGAGACTCGGTTTACCCGACGGTATTACGACGAACCGCAAAGTAATAACGCTCGAGTAATTATTCGCCACGGTGAGCGTTAGGGAAGTTGTGCGGATCGATCGTAGGCGACAGTGGTGCTGCAGAACGGTCTCGTGAAAATAGGGCGACGCGGTAGTGAGTCACATGTAGTAAGCGAACCGTCGAGAGGACGGGAACACCACGACGCGACCAATCCACAGCCAATCATACTCTGGCGAATAGAGCTAGAATCTGTAAACGGATGGGTAATGGTTTCTGTGGTCATGGTTTTTCGTCCGATCTTATTGAGTAATACAATGTCATATGAAAATCGATTGCGTCATAAATACACCACAAGTTTTTGTATTTGCAGAAGAGAACGAAATTTCGAAAACAGACATTAATCTCGTGACTGTTTCGATGATGGTCTAGAAAATGATGTATTCGGAAATTCTGCGCTACTTTGCAAACTTTTTTTCGGTATATACGAATACGATGAACATGGATAAGTAAAATAGCGTAACGAATAAAGGGAGTATTTTCGTTGAATGAGAAACAAAACGAAAGCAAGGGAAAGTCTTGAAAACTATGGAGGGAGTAAAAGTGCGAGAGGGAAGGCTGATGATTTTTCGAGCGCATTTCTTTTGTATCTCGAGTGGTAGCAAAACCACAGGAACGATATCGAGCGCGTAATACTTGAGATGACGAGTGGTGATGCGAGAAGAAGGTAAGGTGTATGAATAATGTACAAAGCTAGAAGAAGGAACTGAGGCAGCACCATAAGATGTGGAATGAGGAGAATGTGCAAAGAAGAAGATGGCAAAGAAAGAAGAAGTAGTAGGTGGTTCACTCTCGTGCAAGGGGTTGTTGGGTTATCGGCCTTGGTGCTTCTGCATTTCGTTGACTAAACGCTGGAAATCCAAGTGGGAAAGGTGCAAGAAAACGAAGAAATTGAAAAAAAGGAAATAGTATTCGCCGAATCGAAATGCGAAGCCAAAGTGCTGCAAGACAGATGCATTTGAATGGAATACAGTACAGAATACGAAGAAAATAAATAAATAAATTGAAAATCAGCCACGTTACCATCCACGGAAGCTCGATGGTAAACAGCTGTCTGCCATTATGCTTCTCCACTTTTACCAACCTTACACTTAAAAATATACTTCACTTTATAGAAAGTGTGTTTGAAAATGATACACAAACATATGAAGCAGCGTTAACCTTCCAGGCGAGGTGGAATATTTACCGCTCCAAATGTTTTCTCACCTGTGTTTGAAAATAAACACAATGGATCTCAATCGTTTTATTTTCTACGAAATATAAACATCGCAGTGAATAAATTATCTGTTAAATTAAAATTCTCATAAAAAATGTATATGATCGAAACTTCGTCATGCATCTCATGGTTCCGCAAAACAATAACCGACAAATTCTCTCGGGAGCTCAATATCATAATCATGTGTATACACCGGTTTTGTTTTCAAAAAGTTCTCGTATGATAGCTAGATAAGGGGAGACTAGGAAGGCAACAGAATAAATCACGCCAAGGGCCTCTGGAAATCCCTTCAGATTCTAGTGCGGCTAGTAACAAACTTTGCAAATTTTCGGGCTCCGAACGCGTGACATCCAGGGACGTTCTTGCTCATACAACCTGGCAGGAAGAGATGGTTAGATGAATAAAGCCCCCGCGGCTGTTTTAAGCGTACGGGAACAGTGAGTATGCCAGAGCATTGCTATGGCTGCTGCTGGCGGGGGAATAACCAAGTCAGAGAGTACTGTGAAGGGAGAAGGAGGGAGGTTAGATCGAGCTGGCCCGAGGCACGGACCTAGTTTACAAACTATTACACGCCGCATTAATATTCAGTTAGCTCTTATCTGGCGGCGTGACAAGAAAATGCATAATTCGAGGTCTGGCAGCAGTAGCGATGGTGACTAGCGAAGAGTTTGAGAAGAGACCAACACACCCACGCCTCTGACGAAGAATGAGACAGGGCAAGAGAGAGAGAAAGATTTTCGAAACGTGTCGTCGTACTCTTCTCATTCGAGTTCGCATCGCCGAAGCAGATGCCGGCTGGTGACAACGATACCTAAGCAAACCCGAATTAATTACTGGGTAGGAGGTATAAGAGATGAAGAGATGGTGATGCTGTCGCTGCTGCTGAGGAGGAGCAGCTTCTTGCGGCAAGAGAGTTCGAGCACTTGGAGAACTTGATAGTTGTTCTGGTATATATTATTAAGCAAGTAAGAGGTAGAAAGGGGATTATAGTCTTGGCAGACGGATGGCATAACTACGTACGAGACTTAACCGTGTTATTAGCGGTGAAAATTAGGCACGGAGGAAAACTACTATGAAGTAATTATTAGCATGTAAACTTGAAAGAGGAAACGGAATAAGATGGTGCTGTTTTCAGACGGTGTTGATTGATTCCCATCAAAATTAGACGCGACAGATTATTTGTCAAGCTGACGCTAGTGCTGATTACACCCGAATTGACCGTTTTGTAAGACGCGAAGTTGTTGATGTCAGTTCATTCGGTTGAATGTATTTTTGTAAGTTTTTTACTTTTCAGTTGTTTGAGTATACAGTTTTCGCTTATTTCACCATTCACATTTATGTGCTCGTATTTCTTTACATTTTTCATAAACAATAGGATCAGAATACGAAAGAGTTAGCTTTTTTTCATTCAGGAATTTAGCGTTTGTCGGAAATGTACTAAAAATATCAAATCATTCGGTAATATTGATGACGCTGTAAGTCAACAACGTTTCATTGTGCTGGTTTTTTTCCATCCTGAAGCAGTAATATGGCGGTATGAAAATAAAGTAACAGTGTATGCTGATTTGTACATCTGCAAGTAAGCACAAATCGTCCCTAATAAGTCTTGAACGCCCACATCCATTCGACTTGCCAAAAGCCAGATGTCGTTTATCTTCTACATGCCTGCTGCTCTTCATAGCTTTTGTTCATCTTTTCTTCGAGCGCTACGTACTGAAAGAGAGATGTATTCGAGTACTTGTAACGAGAAAAGGGGTGGGCCTTACTGCTAGAAGTTGAAGTCGGTGTTCAGAATACACGCTTGAATGGTTATCAGCTTACTGAGAGAGGGAAAACCGGTGAAGTGTCTCTTCAGTGCTGAAGGGAAAATTGCTTGAAGGAAGAACGGTCAAAATGCAAATCCGACTTAAATTTTGGTCGTTAAAGACAGTCGCATACACTTACACATGTAAGCACTGGTATTCCTGTGGCTTTCGTCGACGCGCGTTCTTACTGGTCTATAGCTCTACTTCCATATTGCTAGTGATGACGAAAGACGTTGCCACTCCTACAGACAAGAGTGAGAGAAAGTGCTCTTTCTCTTCATCACCATAACTTGGTCTTGCTTTCTCTCGATCACTTCTACCGCTTGGCCGAGAAGTAGAACTTGGTTATGCCATACGTATGTACGTCCACATATATACACGTTGGCACAGGCAGAAACTATAGACGTAGCTGGGCCCTTGGTGAACTATACAGTCGTAGCACACCGCGAGCGTTTAATGAATATGCAAATCGTTCCCTCGACTCGGTAGACACAGTCTCGCTGGGAGGGTGGTTCAGTAGAACGAGGACGAGGTGAATGTGGTGTGCGGCGAAGTGAGGAATAAGAAGAAATTGAACATTGGTGGTGGTAGTGTGATGGTGGTGATGCAAGTAGTGGTACTAGGTGCAGTAGTGGCAGTAGGATGTTCGGAATGATGGAGGGCTGAGGAACAGGAAGCGGTGCAGGGAACTTTCGCCGACTACTGGAATTTCCAGCGTCGTAGTCGCTTGCTTTCCCCCTCTCGGGAATCGACATTCTCGGTGCTTTTCTCTCTCTCTCGCTCTCTCTCTCTCTCTCTCTCTCTCTCTCTCGCTGTCTCTCTTACTTCTGCATATTCGTCGTTCTATAACTATCATCCGAGTCGTGTACGCGCACAGAGGAATTCTTCGAGAATCAGGTGTGCCTCTGCACGTGTGTGTATGGATATAATACGAATGACAGAACACTGATATCCTTGACGTGTCAAAATGATAGGACGACGAGCATAACCTAAAATGGAAGAGCTGCAAGTGGACCAAAACATTGAGGGGAGTAACCGAACGAGATGCTCTTCTCCAGCGAAATCGATATGGGACTTTGCTACCTCGCTTCATGGTACACGAATCCCTAGGTATAGATATTTTGGTCTAAGATGAGACTGGATTCTCTACACCGTCAGCTTTTCAAGTTCCCTCTGGCAATTCTCTGGCCGGGCCTTCCTCCAACGGGAAAACGAAGGTAGGTTAATTGAAAATCGCGGATACTCAAGGGGCCAAACGAGAAGGAACTTATTGAAGAGAAACATCGGATGGAAAGAGATAAAGCCAAGAATTGAGTGGGAAGCAGACGACGACTGATCGCATGACAAAGACACGAACGAGGTATGAGAAGATCCATTCAGCGGAAATCTCTCGTTCTTGCCTTCCTTCTTCCCCGGTCCTTCCTTAGAAGGGAGAGTCCCAGAGGATAAGGCTCATGCTAGTGTTATAGCACGAGAAACTCGCTCTTTTTCTCGGTCCTTCCCCATAAAGAGAGAAAATGACATGGAAACAAGAGTCGATGGAGTTGTGAGCCCATTACATTGGAGAGTCGTCCTCAAAATGCACATATTTCTCTGCTCTATCCTCCCAAAAATAGGCCCAGCCATCGCCAAAGTTTTCCCAAGATGATCAGTTAGACCTCTAACTACAACTTCATTCGGAATTTTTGCTATTTCTATGAAAAACCACATACAGATAATCTGTTTCAAAAACGTAAATCTACGATTAACGAAAAATGTTATCTACTCTTCGAGCAATTTGTAAACTTTTTCTGTTTTCGCTACATCCGCTACTGTTGCTGTCACATATACATTAGTTAATAGATATTTGAAAATATCATCCTTTTAACTTGAACCTACAGAAGATAGTATATCATCTCGTTTCCGATGGAGTTGCTCCTCCAAAGTGGATCGAGCACGTAGAATATCCAATTTCGGGCTAGATCTGAGGTACGGTCCGAGATAGACGCGAATGTATCCGGCGTCGATAATTGAAAATCGTGGCGCGTGATCGTAGCGGTTGGATTCTCGCGGTGTCCGATTCTCGAAGCTTCACCTCTCCCTGCCACTCGTGCTCTCTCTCCTCTCTCTCTCTCTCTCTCGTTCTCTCCCTGTCCTCGCTTAGAGCAAACCTTCTGTGATATCCCAGTCGCTACGAGGAGAGGGTGTGCTATCTGCTTGACACGTTTGGCACACCACAACCGGTGGCACTGTCACTGATGGAACGGTAGCTATACACTATATGGCAAATAACATGCATGGGTATATTTGAGTGCTCGTAGTATTAGAGATCGGTATGGGTCGGACCCTCTGGCTGTGTCATCCGCCCGCAGCAAGTACCACCAGTACACAGCATCACCATTCACCTCAAGATTGTTCGAGCTAGATCGTTTGATGAGGAAAGATCCCTCCCCAACATGACTTGGATGTTGATCCAGGATACTGTTTTCCTTGACCAATATATATCCATTCCTTCCTATCAAATGGAATTTAATGTCCACCATCTAAATCCAAGATTGGTTTATACATGTGAAGCGGAGTGTGCTTTTGGGTTCACGCGGGATCGTGCCCGAGATCATCGACATGGACGAGCTACTGTAATGTGGATGGAGAGAAGCATCGCAGAGAAATAGTCCGAAATACGAAGAGACGGAAACAGAAACGGGAAGAGAGTAAAATAGAAACAGTGCCATGATGACCCATTTACCCGGGAATCGGTTGAACTCCAGAACTGACCAAAGGACTTGAATACGGACTCGTCTCGGTCCCTCAACTTGCCATGGTTCTACTAGGACCATAGTAATTCTGCTTTCATTTAATCTTCGGCACTTCCAACACTCACGTAATTCTGCAAGACTAAAGCTTGCCTCTATTCGTGAGTCATATTGAAATAATCAGGATTCGAAATTGTGTATCAAACATTTACCTCAAGATGGATGCTTTATACATTTTAAGAATAGTCAGAAGTAAATTCATCCTACGTTTGTGGAATCGTCAACGTCAGACAACTCCACATACATACTTCACCAATAAACTCATGGACATAACTAATTTCCTAGTGATAAATCATAGATACTGGCATACCATGCAGCATGAAAAAGCTCCCGCATTCTCCAAACCTTGGATTCTACCAAACCATATCATGATCAACTTCGAAAATATCCATCATTGCGATTGAAGTCTATCTCATGTCCGCAATAAACTGAATGTCTGGCACATCCAGTTATGCAATTTTGTAGCCAAATGATTGCTGGTATGCATCAAATTATTCGGTTATTCCCACAATTACATATGAATCTGGCTAATCAAATCGTGTTTCCGTTTGTTATCGAGTATGGTACTTGCAATCCGATTGCTTAATGACTCGACAGAGTGTATCAATTTTACAAAGTTCTGTGTGTCGATAAATCGCTGTGCACGGCTTTGTTGATACCAATATACAAATACATGTGCTGTGTCTTTACTGTTGAACTCAAACGAGCATATAATGTCACGAAAATTGATGGATTAATCAATGAGATCCGCAATGATCCTGGGTACGAGTTCATTATAAATTCTGCAAATTTCAGTTCTCTTTTCATTGGTCTCCCGTGTGCTTTTTATAGAATGAAATGAAGCGAATCATTAGTTAGTGCGTGGCATTTGTCGATATCAAATAGAGAATCATGTATAATCATGCACATCAAGTTTCTTTCTATGTTCAATGTTGGAGATCGATTCGTTAGGGATTGTACAACAGTTCGGTGGACATAAAGAGACACGACAGCTCTGTATATACGCGATGTTTGCGGTTAACCGAACACGGCTCCCAACGCGCTGTACTTGACGATTCCCAGTGTTGAAGATTGAAGCCCGATCATATTTACATCGACGTTGATACATTCCGCTGATATGGGGTGTGCTCGTGTATGTGAATGTGCGCGTGTGTGTCATTCAAATATGGTGAAAAAATCCTTGAACGATAAAAACGACCGTTCTTGAGCCACCGGGAACGGGATATTTTGAGAGACTACGTAAATCGCACTTTCGAAAAATTAAACCAATCCTTACTTCGTCATCATAAAGACCAGTGGTACTAAATCATGAGTATACATCTATGTGTTGTATATAGAAAAAGAATCTCGTGATACTTCGAGAGAAATGTTACAGGAGCTATTAATCCACGCTTGTCAGTGCCACGACTTATTCGAATAAGTTTGAGCAGAAAAGTTTGTGATAACATTTTATAGATGATCGTTCAGGAAAAAGAGCTCCACTGGCTAGGAAAATCACTGACACATAAGAGTTAAAATGCATAAACTGCACCAGAAGTACAGTTTAGCTGCAAGGAAAACCGTGGGGTGATCACGCTGATGGACAAAAAAACAAACAAATTCGAACGATCGATCATTCGATTAAGCAAGCCGTCCAATCCAGAGGTGGATCTCGTTTAGTGGCGGTGGTTTAGTTCTACCGTTGTTGGTGTTTGCTCCCGTTTCGGGTCACGATAAAAACGAGCAGAATTTCACGAACTAATCCATTCTTTTGAGAGTAGAAAGACTTCAGCGTATATTTATTTTATACACAGGTTTAATTGTAGCCAATGATTTCATTAATAAAATCAAATAACAATTGACAACTGGAGTGCTTTAAAATTTCATTTCTTGAGCAATTACTTTTATAAAGTTTATTAATTTTGCCCTTAAAACTGATATTCTTACAAATGTTTTTTTTTTTTTCAACTACTTCGTCGAATAGTATGTACTTGAAATGACATAGAAAATAGGTAAAGTACATCGCAGTTACGCCAAATCCAAGACCAGAAGGATAAAGTTTCACACGTCAGTAGCACAATGTTCGTGGAGTTCTCTCAAAATGAGAAATACTCAAGACCAACAACGGTTTCACTTCTAGCTCACAATCTATTCTACGGGACTCACCATTTTGCAGGATCAAGAGCCAGGTGAAGTCTAACTAGGAAAGGAGAGGCGTGCACATGAGCTTTACGTCAAACAATCCCTAGAACATTACCCCAAAAGGGAAAACAACACATATAATACGAGAAGACGTAACCTGAACCTGCTACAAACCTTATTACGTAGCATGCTTTTAATGAAATTAATTCAGAACTATTCATACGTGAACAATTTTGTAATTATATCCTATTGAATACATTTCGTACACAAAGAATTGCAATCGTGATGAATCCATCATATTTTTTGTGGAAACTTTGATTATCAATATTGGTATTTTTTCTAAAGGAACAAGTAATTTGACAAACAGACCTGACAATTCTAGAAATTTGGACTAATTGAAAACTTTTCTCTGATCTTGCAAATGTGGAACTTTATATTTTACGTTATTTCCTCAGCCCTCCATCAACGCACATAAAAATGATAATAAGTCTTTCCTTGAAGCATTTTGCAACATCGTCAACTCCGCTCGATCTTGGACTATCCGCAACACACGAATATCCTTGTGCATAGAAATAAATACCTGCAAACTCTCGTTGGAGCTTGAACTCCAAGCTGCCTTACATTTGTGATAATATTCTGAAAAGTTATTCGGTCATAGTAGAGAGTTTGGGGGCTTATGGCTACATGAGACTAGTGTCGGATCAAGAGTCCGTAATTACTGTACATTTCTCTATCTCTATCTCTCTTTTTGAAAGAACTATCAGAACTATCAGCTTGACTCAAAATAGTCGCCATAACTACCGTATACTCGCTACTGTTCATTTGAATGTTGAGTTTCATTGCAATCCGCGATGTTTCTTGACCAAAGCCGATATATATATATATTTTATGGTTTTTGACTATAACATATATCATGCAAATAAAGATGTATTATACTCATGTATGTATATAGATATCATACATTGCAATATCGCTGTTAGAAGTTGTAACCTTCACTCAAAGTATGAACGAGAAAGAGCCATATTTCGCAGTGAATTTCTAGGCCCCATGGAACCCATTACGTACGTTGAAGTTGAATACATAAACGAGAAATAGACGGGTACAACACGCGGTCCAACTTCTCCATTCGCATTCTCGTTAACTTTTGCACCGGACAAGCATCCGCGAGCTCCTAGTTCGACCCACTGTTTTAAAATAAATTACGCGAGGATCCACATACGACAACAATCTCTTCTCTCGATCCACGGCCATGTTTTATATACATCTATATATCAATGTGTACACCGAAATGTACTCGAGCATGTAATTTTCGCTGCCTGTGTAATTCCCGTAGCACATCGTAACCGGACACTCCACACCGTACGAGTTTCTACCAACTCTCAGTTGTATAATATATTGTTGGCTCATACATATACACTCAATAGCGTACGCTGTGTCCTAACCTGCTCAAACAATGTACGATTGTCAGAGGATATTATTTCAAAAAGAACAGTTTTGTTCTCGACGACACAACAATAAAAAATCTCGAAAAATACTCTTTACATCTAATCAGCGACATTGATCGATTGATCGATCAAGAAGATAAAAAAAGTGATTGAGTACAAATTGAAGTTGGTCAAAATAGAAGGACTTCCCAGGCTTGAAAAAACGACACATTAATTAAAAAGTCATATGATTTACGAAATAAAGAAAGACTGAAGCATGCGTGCTGCTTAAATTATCGTAATATTTGTCAAATTATTATTCCCATCCAAGTTATATGACATTATGGTCGACACGTTGACACATAGATGCATTTGTTTTCCATACTGAACCATAGAATGGTCCCCACGGTGTCTCCTGTCAGTTATAGCCTCACAGAAGCCAAGCCGCTTTCGATCGACCAGTTTACGAGAGACCTCCACGTGTGGACTGTGAAACTCCACCGAACCCTCATCTGGCTTTCTCTTTAGTACTATCGATGGGAATAGTGAAATATACAGACTGTATGAGAGGAAGAGAGAGAGAGAGAGAGAGAAAGCGATAGTTGGCTCTGATATCTACTAACGAAACAACTGCATATATACATTGAGCATTGATGTAGGGGTGATCATCGTATCGGAGTATTTTCCCAAATTTGATGCAACACCCATATATGTTGACGCTCAATGTTTGGGAACATGTAAAATGAACAGTCTGTGCTGGTACACACACGTACATACACTTATATTTACATGGATAGTGCATGATGCCACAGTGCCACTCGGATTCTCGAAAACGTAACGCAATGCATCCGCAATCGGGGTGGTTGAGGCGTGGGGGTAGTTTTCAGAGTGTCGGTCACACTACGTGTTCCATCCACCGTACACATGTATTTATTTACATGTATACAAGGATATGGACCTGTAAATATGTACTCGTGTGGATGCCTGCATAGAGAATCACTTCGCATTTTCACGGGTTTGTCTATACCCAGTGGTATCAGTCCGAATGATGCACTGACGCTAGAAACCGGATGTTACAAGAGAATAGCGAACGTTTGGTGTTCACGATTCTCTCGCACCATACTCTGAACACGCTCGATTCTCAACGTTTTACAAACGTTCGGTTTCAAGCGTGTAGACACGAGCGGACATTGCTGGGATGGTGTATCATGTAATCCAAATTCTCTGGACAAGAAGCAAAGAGATCCCAAAAGCAAACTCCCATATACAACAAGTATATCTTGCACTATGGTCGTCAAAATTACAATGTATGTTCCTCATGGATATAGATTCATATTTTCATCTCAATAATCAATGCACCACTTGATTGCGTATGAAAAAAAAAAAAAAAACTACCAACACGATCTTACTTGGACATTTTTAATGATACGCTACTATCAGATGCAACATTTATTATTTCTAACGATATGTTTACTTTAATGTTTCAGCTACGACATCAGAGGCAGACATCCAGAAACAGCCTCACGATGGACGGATAAGGAGTATTTAAATGAGCGTGCTTACTTCAGAACGGCCGCGGAACCAGCATCTCTGAATGTTGACCACGTCGAGGAAAGAGACGAAGGAGAATATCGCTGTCGAGTCGATTTCACAAAAAATCCGACCAGGAACTCGAGAATAAATCTCACCATCATCGGTAAGTTCCATCTAATTTGTATAGCTCTGGTCATCCAAATATCTCATTCAACTCCAAAAAGCATATTCTGTATTTAAATAACAACACGATATGGGAATGTGCTTAATTTTTCTTCGAATTATGATATTATAAAGGAGTTGGTCAGAGAGCCCTTTTCAAAAAATCACTCTGTTATGAAGACGAAAATATGCAAGTTTCGTTTTATATTTATTGATAGTCATTTTAACTGTTTATTATTTCAACTTTTGTATCATATCTCAACGTAGCTAAACTCCACTTCGATATTTTAGCAGTTCAAGCAAAACATTTACTTTTAGAACGTTTATCCAAAAAGGCTAATCCTGAGGATGACGTTTGCGGGTACATCAAAGAAATGTGAAACCATATTTTGTTGTACAAACTCTCTTGAACCCATTTATAAAAGGAACGCTACGGATTAAGAGAGCGTGAAATATCGCGAAAAATAACTATCAAAACCACTCAACTTTTTTCTGTATTCGTATACACAAACTCCTGCTATGATTTCGCTTTTTCGCATCTTTTCATCCGTACTTTAATCAACTTTATACATATATTCAACATATAGCTATGGACTGAACCAATATACCTACGTTTTGAACACAAATTACTCTCTTTCTCTCTTCTTTTCAGTACCTCTTTGCTCCTCCCTTTTTTCAACTTTCAACATTGAAAGTTTGTTCGTGGCACTAGAGTCTCGTAACTGACATTTTTGCGCGAGCCACTATAGTGTTTGCATTTCCTAGCAAATAAATGTCCACAGGGAGGGCACGACGAAAATGTGCTTCGTCAGCGATCTTATCATAAACGGTGTGCATATGTTTATTATGTATTGAACGTGTATTGGGAATTCAAAATTGGTTATTTCTCTATTTTTTTAAAACAAATAACCATAGTAAGAAAATTTGGGAAGAAAATTCCGTAAAAAAAATAGCCATCTCGATTCTCATAGTCTCATGTCTCATAATCTGCCATACGGTCGATGGTTAACGAATCTTTACTGCATTACTGGTAAGCGACCGATAGTTGTGTGACTTGACGATAAGCATTTGTGCTATTACTTTTCGTTTACTAAAGTAAACTTCATGTTCTGCACCGCGAACGTTTGTTTTTATATAACGATACAATATTGTTGAAAAAAATACTAAAATACTCAAGGGTTCTATTCTTTTCAGTGTAGTTGTGTTTTACGCACGTCCCCGGATACTCTTATTTCTATTTATTGCCACGTAAACGTGTTTCACATGGAAGCTTGGATAAAAAGAGACTAAAGTCTGAAAAGCAAAGAGCAATGTGCTGCATTTTACTGGGTAGTTTTGTACGTATGAACGATTACGTAGGTAAACATTGAATGACTTTTGCAGGTGAAAATGCTATATTATCTAGCGGAGGATCAAATGCCTTTATACTCGCGAGTGTACTCCATATATATATCGTCTCGTCTCGATGAAACGCGAGAGATAAACGAAAATGGTGTAACAGTCAAAAGTACAGGGCAAATAAAGCTTTAGAACGTACTTCTACGATATTTAACGAGTATATGCATTTTATGATGATAGAATTTCAAACGTTGAGGCCATGAACATACTCTCATTTGCCCTATATTTTTCTTGCCCTCAAGGCTCGTCGTAATTATCATTACTCAACACAAGGGAGAGAGAGAGAAAGAGAGAGAGAGAGAGAGAGAGAAAAGAGAAAAAGAGCGCTTTGGAAACATGAGTGCACTTTTTTCAACAAATTTCAATCTACTGTTCAACTCGGCATTCACTTTTCCATTCGCCAGCACACGTACTGGGATGAGAACATAAAAAATCCAATATGGGCGAACGAAAAAACGGTTCTATTCGAGTTGTGGAATCTATTTTGCCTTAACGAACGTCGAGAACGTCGCTTTGACACATTCTTTCAAACATATTTCTCGAACCTCTTACTCTGGTGGAGGTACGGGTAATAGAGTCAAGTCTTCTAAGGAATTCAGAAAGAAAGAGACAAACAGGTCATTAGGGGGAAAAAAAAACTTATCCTAGAGCAGGAGACGGATCAGGGGGGAAAATGATTATTTTTTCTTTTGCGCCAATACTAATTCTTTATCCATTGTCATCGATGTGTACACTGATCCATTGAAAATAAGAAACCACTATAGACGTGGAAGGGGGTTAAAAATTCGAGATTTTCCTGGCCCAACACGAAAAGATTCTTCTTTTTCTTGGTTTCCTTTAAGGCGAGCAAGAAAGACTGTCGTTAAAAACAACGATAATGCACTTTCTAACTATGAGTGGAATACTCTCCTTTGAGGTTGACAAATTATCGATATGTGAATGGATGGAACTGAATATTACCATAGAAAGAAAACAACTGCGACAGATTCAGCATTTCTAGGAATTTGAAAAATCCTTTGCATCAGAAAAGAGAAAAAAAAACGTTCTCCGAAATACGAGATGAGAAATTGAGTAAGTCATTGCTTTTCTCTCTTCTCTCTCGTTGTAAAAATCACTCGGTTCTGAATTTCTCGAATATTATCGCTCGTTCGTGTTTGTTCGTCGAGAGATCGTTGAAAATTGCAATAATCGCAGTCCAAATGTCCTGGCGATTTCGAGATTGCCGTTTCTTTTCATTGTGATAAAAGCGTTCGACGAGAAATGGTGGAAATAAAAGACGAGCTTAAAACCCAGTAACCAGGAAAAGATAAAGAATCGTGAAGTATGAAATGAACGTGGAAAAATCGAGGACGACGACGAGATGGATAAAAGAGTCCTCAATACTACACACACCCTATAATGGATTATCTGTCACCCTCTTCTCTTTCAAGAAAATAGTAGATTTCACTCTTCATTTGATTCAACAACCTTAATACCTATATAAATGAGTATAAATTATCAACAAGTTTCTAGGGATATCTATGTATAACGTCTTTAGACTTTCCATTGAAAAAGTAATTGAATTGTTCAGTATAAAGTTACATTTTATTCCGTGACGTATACAGCTCTTGAATGAAAATGATAAAAGTTCCAGCACATTTTTAAAATGAATATTTAATGTCATTTCCATAAAAGCATGCGATTATAATTTAGACGAACAGCATTTTTCTATATCATTTTCACAAACACGAAGGCATGAATAATTTAAAAATCATCCATGTATTTGAGTGAGCGATCTACTAGTTAACTACGAACAAACATTAAAATGACATGGTCTCAATGATCATTCATTGCTTTACTCAATGTGAAAAATTAATTAACTCCAATTACCAAAGTGCATCCATTAAAGTTTCACTCTCAAATAAATTGAATTGCTTCTTATGTCGAAAATATAATCCCACATTGATAAGCTTTGAATATACACTTTTGAGCATCCGATCTCACAGGATATCACGTTCGATTTTACAGAGGTGTCAGGTGTGCGTGTCTGTTAGGATATTATCCAGTACACATATAACTCTGTAGATGAAAACGAGTTGGCAGGTTACAGAAATTGGGTTATAGTCAGAGAGGCAATTCGATCCTTTTCTTCCTTTATTTTCGCCTTTGCCTTTTTTCTGGTAGTTTTGCACTTTATAGCTAAGCTGGCCCTAGAATTTTATCAAAAGTATCTCCATGTAACTGCCACTGCTTTCTCTACGTTTCATTGCAGCTGAATATACACATAGACACATGTACATCATGTATATTCCAATTTAATCCAACGTGCCATGTAATGCATAAAACCGCACAGTAGCTCTGACGAGAGCCACGGTCTGTCATTAGAAGTTCGCTGGGTGCTTCAGCCATTCTAGGTGTCAGACACGACGTTGCATATACATAGAAGAATATATACATACGTAAAAACATTTTAGCAGTCTCGTCAGCATGCATCGCCTTAGAGCTGAAACAAAGGCTGATTGGCAAAGCCATAAATCACAATGTCTCTAGCGAGCATGGATAGCACGCGCGCATCGACCACACAGCACACATAAATACATATAAAGTCTAATGAGAGCAGAAACCTATATAGAGAACATCCTCTTTGCACCAATGCCAGTTCAAATCGGAGTCTTGTTCGTGAAGGCGTAACTTACCCCTTTCTCTCATACCTCATATCAATGTCTGCGAGCCTCCCTCGCACGCTCGGGTGAGCGCACGAGAGCTCCAAACAAGAATATCCTTTCGTGTTTTCGCACGGGACAGAGAAAGAGAGAAAGAATGAAAGAGAAACAAAGTCATGACCTATCTTCCCACCCTCCTTCGATACTCCTCTCATTTTCTCGCTGCTTTTACCGAACCGACGTACAGGTGTTCGTGGTTTAACGTTCGCACCGCGGAGAGCCCCGACACGTGATTTCATACACACAAGCATCATCCCCTTTTACTTTATCATAGCTTATCCAAGAAATTACGTGGCGTTATAGACGTCCGACTCGTGTCGAGAAACGTCCTCCCAACCTTCTATCCCTTCACTCCTTGCACATTCACCCTAGCCCTTTACACGTCGTACCGACGAAACTCCTCACCACGACGTGGCACGCTTATCCACGTCGTCGTGTCAGACGTTCATGATTCTTGGCTGTCTCACCATCTCCCCTCATATTTTGAATGGAAATATACGAGACGTCCTTCACTGTTTGTGGTATGTTGAACGATTCTACGGATATATAGTATACAGATAAATAATTGATGCTAACGCACGCCCGATGAATATTAAGGTGGTGTGAAATTTGCATGGATGCGCGAGACGGATATTCACGAATAAAATCCTTGCAACGGACGAACAGAAGTATACTAATTTTTTTTTTTTTTTTTTTACACCCCGTTCAGAGTGATGAATAAGACCAGGTACCGATAATACTTTAAACGAAAAAAATGATTGATTGATTGATTGACAGCTATCAGTCTTGTGTCGAAATGAGATAGCGCGCACAAACAGTTTACCAAAGTTATTGATATTGGCGAGGGGGCTGAAACGAAAGCTGATTTAATTTATGTTTCAAACGCTCTTGAACTAACAGTATCGAACAGAATTTAATGATAACGGATACGTTTATTACAACATTGAATTACAAATTATTTTTGCAGTCGAAATGTTCCCGTTGTTTTTTTTTTTTTTTTTTTTATTTTCATTTTCATCATATCGTGTGAAAATTCCACTCCAGCTATTGATTGCAATATTTTTGAATAATTTTATTCTTGTTTGTTACAGTACCACCGAACAAGCCAAACATCGTAAACGAACGAGGCGAGCCAGTTGCCAGCGTTGCAGGACCTTTCGAGGAAAACGGCAGTATGAAACTCACCTGTCTCGTTTCCGGAGGTTTGTTAATACCACGAATATGTTTATTAATTATTCCCAAGTATCAATATTCATTTCGATAAACAATCGTTCGACAGATCATTAAAACAGACCAAATACGAGATTTACATGTGTGACCTCGGGAAGGTCGAAGCAAAATAGAACGAGGAGGCAGCATGAGTCACAAAATTTGAAGCAGAATTAAACATGATTCCTTATGAAGGTTCACGTCACAGTAGATGGGCATAAAAACATCATATTCAATATATTCACTATAATCAGAATTTATCCACAACAAATATCGTTATATGTACCGTCAGCGTAAGGAGCGTTTTAAGAAATGTCTTAAAAAAATATTAATTCTATTCCTAATTAGTAAAAAACAACAGGGTTCTCTACGAGGCTTCATTTTTTAAGTTGACAGTTCACTGTTTCAACATGTGTAACTCCTGCTTACTATTCCTGCACATTTAGTAACACTGAAAAGTGAATTTAAACTTCATATTATACCGAAGAGTTACAATAACATTTTCCTCTAGTTCAAAACGTTTCGAGGTTCCTGGTTGATGTATCCTCGAACTTTCTCCCGTTTAGGGATCCAAAATGTACAATACGTACACCAACGAATGGAATGGTTTGTTCAAAGCGAACGCTAGCAGCGTTACATTGTAAATATGTTGAGAAAATATACGAAAGGTATTTGGTTGAACACATTATCGTTGAAACACCAAATAGTTTTGCCATCGCAATGGCTCGTCGAGAAATTCCCGGTTGAAGCAATTATTCGTTTAGAGTGTCCAGCTGTGAGAGAAACAAATATAGCACAAATACCACACCACGATCTTATCGAAAGTGTGTTTTTAAATATAGTTTACATGCAAATGTTACACATAACACATACAATTATAAAATATTGGGTAAAAGCTTCACACACTAATTTCGCTGCTATCCTGCTCACTCTTCTCGAGTCCCATGGACTATGCAATGTTTTCGCGAAACTCGTCTCGCTTACTTCATTACAGTTTAACTGTCGTGGCTCCACTGCACTCGCAAAACAGCTAGTAATAACGATAATAAATTCATGTTTATTGCCTCGCATGCCTTCCCGACAAAATTCATGCATATCCCCAAATTCGTAACCCTCCTGTTCAGCTGTTCACTCCTGGTGTTAAAAGGGCGACGAGATACATTTTCGACCCTTAACCATGTGGTGCTGAACGCTACCAATGCTTCGTGCTAATTATTATTTACATTGGACATTTCATGGCTAATGAGACACTTTTTGCCTAATGATCAACGTTTTTTACAATTTACTGAAACATCTTTTATTCCTTCGTTAAAATATAATTCTCAATTTATTAAAGCAACGAGAATTCAAAACCGTAAATCCTGAGTCTGTAAATTAAACATTTTTTTGGTCGATTCTCGTGAGAAAATTTTTCAATTGTCAAAAAAAAATGATAAGGGAAGTAGCAAAGAATGTTGAGGCATATTTATTCGCTGGAAAACCCATCCAATCGAAATTATTTGTTTGTTAAATGAATAGTCACACTATAAATAAATAATTGTAGCAGAATAATGCACAATAGTACGATATTTGGAAATTTCTCTTTAAACCTCACAAATTCAAGTGATTATTATTTTTTGTTGTTTCTAATCACGAAGTGGAAGTGAATTGAAGAGCCATCTAAAAATCGAGAGTCAAAAAATGTGCCACTTTCAGTGGAATATCCGATGCATTAATGCACAGCGGTGAAAAGGTTGACGACGTGACCTCACCGATGAAAAATAACGAGGCTGGCTACTTCACGAGCCACCACCATCGCGTCTGTAGTTCGATGTATATGTGCTTTGTAGGGCGGTCTGCACACGGTGGGCATCCAGTTCCCCCGCGAATTACCGACACGCAAGTACCATTATGAATTATGAATTAACGCGTACCAGCTACACGAGATGAGGGGGAGAGAAAGGGTGAACTAGGAGCCGATGGCCTCGTACAGCGTAAGACAAGAGTCCTGCTTGATCCACACATATAAATGCGTCTGTATGTGTATTTGTATGTGTGTAACAACAGCTGGCCTTGTCTTTTTCAGGTCAACCATTTTCTAAAACTTAATACAACACTAATAATAACTATACTGATAAAATTTTATATATACAGCTCTGTTTTCATCGATACAAAGATTTATATTAAAAGCAGAGATAGCGTAAGCCAAAAAGTCAAGATTGAATGAATAAACAATATACATAGCAACATTTTCACACCCGAAAAGTATAATTTGAATCGCTATTAGTCATACCCCAAGTAATTTCGATTCATTAAAACAAATCGCCACCTTATCCAACCCAATAATAACCATAATAAATGACAGTCACATTTTTCTCCATTAACTAGTATGACACAAAAAAATGGGCTCCCTAATCGCAATTTTGGACTCAAGAGAAAAACTAGATATTATTTATCGCTGTCGATTTATTTATTCTTCATAATTGTTACGTGACTCTGTCACGAAATACCGCGACCAACGATCAATGTATTTGTTTTTTTCTCTTACAGGACGCCCTCAACCCACCGTGAAATGGTGGCGGGGTGAAACTCTCATCGACTCGAAGGACGGACCTGGGGAGTTTGCCGCGTTAAGGAGAAATACCCTCGTCGTAAATCGCCTTACCAGGGCTGATCTACATGCTGTTTTCACATGCCAAGCATCGAATAACAATATTAGTCAGCCTGTCTCAGCAAAGGTCGCCATTGAAATGCATCGTGAGTATTATTTATATACACAAATTACCCCAAGAATTTATTGTATTTTATTTAAATTAAAAAAAAAATCAAATGAATTTTGTCCCTTCTGTGTTATTATTGACACGAGTTCAATCTTAGTCTCTCCATCATTTTTTTGGACAAAGAAATTTACTTGGAAATAAGGAAAGAATATTGTTCGATAATTGGTTAAGAATCATAAAAATTGTGAAAAATACTCGAATACTCTACACACTCTTTCGTGATTCACTTTTTATTCGAACACCGTCTCTTTAGTTTTTTCTTCTTAACTATTAAGTATGGAGGTTCGTAATTATCTCATTTCTGCGGTCTGATCATAAGCTCCGTAACAAATAGGATTTTGTATAGTCCAACAGATAAATAAATAATCGTTTGAAAAAAACATTTATTCACCATTTACGTGACAATGTTTTACTGCTTTTGTCTAAAAAATAACTCAACTACGTTTTATTTGAATTTCATATATTTTACGTGAATTTGTCCTATACAGTTTCGTTGAAATCTCGTTAAGAATTGCTTGCCCTTTGCTCAGCTCATCTACAAACCGAAATAAGAGAAACCTCAACTTTATGAGATGCTTTGACTCTCGTCTAGTTGGCGGAATCCCTCTCTTTTATACACACAACAGAGAATTCATGGAAATCCACCTGTATAAGTGAGGGAACTAAAGAGAAGAAAATTGCAGAAAATTGAGCTCTTAAGAGAACAAATAAACCAGCGGGTGGGAGGGGCAGCACGCTAGAGAGGGTTCGAAGTGAAAAGCGGGCGAGATTTCATAGCAAATAGGCCATGGAGATAAAAGATGCGTTTTCTCAAACGATGAAAAAACAAAAATTCGCCCAGTTGAGAAGCAAATTCACGTCTATGCACAAACGGTCATAATACCGAGAGTTCTCGGTTTCAGTCGAGCGCAAAGCAAATTTTTACGCTCATAGCCTTGACTGCCAAAGCTATTCCTTTTACTCCCACGAGCTTCGATACATGTACAGACCGTGTCTTTTCTTTACGTTCTCTCTTTATCATGCTTTTGCAGAATTTTTTTTCTAAACATCGACACATACCACAAGAATTATATTTTTGTCCTGAACGACTATTTTCAATAGTAAACAAAGACTTATCTCTGAGTAATGCATATTTTTGAAGAGAATATTTTAATTTGACCAACAAAAAGAAAGCCACCATAGAAAGATTGTTTCAAAAGAATTCGAGTCACGAAAAAAAAAAAAAATTGTAACTATTCGGTTTTTGGTTTATTTAGAATCGAAATCTCAGAGTTACAAATTTCGGAACACGAAAATTCACATACGTGCCATCAACAGCCTGTCATTTCTGTACAGTTGCGCAAGCATATTTTTCTGTTCCCGTTTTTTTTCTCTCCCCCTCTCTCTCTCTCGCTGTCCTAATAAACGAACTAATAATTGGACAAAACGTGGAACATTGTGCGGAATTATAGAAAACAAGGAGACTGCTGAAAAATCAATGTTTCAAAAAACACGAACAAAGCTTTTAAAAAAATGACAACTCTCAGGACATGCGGTTGTTGTGGGAAATTTTTGCAATGGATGAATACTCGTAAATGTTCCTTTTGTGCTTTTTACGAAACGCAAGGGTGCCACGAGATGAAACATCCTGCGTTTGCTGTACTCTAGAAACTACTTTTTGTTTATCAGTTTTCTTTTTCGTTTTCTTTTTCTGCAATATCTACACTCCTTTAACTTCTTTTTGCCCGTCGAGGCCGATCCTTCATTCGCTTCCGTAGCTACTAGAAATAGCAGTAAGAGATGCTCTTATCAAGGCTCACAACATCGAACGACAACGTCCCGACCTTTTCTCTTCCCCAGACTCTCAAGTTATTTATCTCAGTACATCTTCTGCTCGGGCATTCGCGGTTAAAATAAAATGGAGAAAGACAACAAAATACATGACAAGAACTCAACTTGCCGGAACGACGGAAAAGACATGACACATTGACATGAGACTTTTTTGCATTTATTATTTTAAAACAACTTCACTGGCGATGGAAGCTTGGGAAAATATGAATTCAACAGTTTTCTGAAAGCACGTTGATCGAGAACAAAATAACCGTACATTTTGGGAAACAAATATATTATTTTATTTATGTTTTTTTTTTTTTTTTTTTTAGTTTATTCATCTTTTATTTTTGTCGGTGCTAAAATGACGAACGTGCCTTAATTTTATTTGCCTAAGATTACATGCGTTTTTTTTTTAAATTATTTTAAGCCAATGAAAATTTTCATTGAGTGCTAAATTCGAAAAAGTATTGCCATCAATACAACGATCTAAAAATGTGATGCTCCAATATACAAACCCAATTAATTAACATACAATTTGTGTTCATAAAATATCATCAATTAGCATTTACTCTCCATCCATGAAAAAATAATGCTCTTTAATCGCGTTGCGTTCAACAAATTTTGCCATTTTGTACTGATCGACCAGGATGTTTAATAAACATTCTGAACAACAATTTTCATCGAGTTTCCAAATTATTAATTCAGTTACTATACACTTGATAGTGGACTTTGATTATCCAACTTGGCGATTTTATCACAGATTCCTGTACGTGAGCAGTTAGCGGAGCCAATGTTACTACAAATTCATTTAGCACTGTTTATCATTTATTTATCTATTTATCTATTAATCTATTTATTCATTTAGCACATAGGACAATGAGTGTACGTTTTTTGGCTTTCTTTGTCGAGCAGCAAGCACCAGTCCGTAAACTTTATCGTTTAAAAGTTGGTTAACATGATGTAAAAACACACATTGGCTAGTTCAAATAAGTTCTCAGATGATTATAACCGCGCCAGAATTCAAATTATTGTTGGGACAATTCGTATGGTAATTATAACTTCAATACACAAGTAACGTTGCAATTAACACCAACATTAATAACGTGAAAAGCACTGGCATAAAACCTCTGAGAGAGAATGGGTCAAAAGCTCTGTCTTTAATTTCCAATAATGAAATGCCTTTGACCAACTTATTTTAATTGAATATTAATTAATTATTTATGAATTATTCCTAAAAATTGCCATTGCAGATATTCCTACGTTCTAATAACTGTCAAAAATGAACCAAATTCCCAAAAACTTTGTCCACTACACATGTGTACCATATTTCTCGAAACTCAACAAGTTTTTGATTTATTTCATCCTTTTGGCCTTGAAAATATGCGATTTTAAAAAATCTTTAAAAAAAACATAGAATATATTCCTATATTCTAAATAAGAGCATATTTTTAGCAAGGATGGTTAAAATTGGATAGGAGAGTCCGATAGCCACGTTTGAGTGGGTTGGCTCTTGTACGATCGCCACGAGTGCTCGTTAAAAAAGCTAGATGTTCTTAGTAGAAAAGCACCACTGTTTTCTATATATTAGGTTAAATAAATGTGTGTGGGGGTGTCTGTATGGGTGTGAATATGTCCCGCGTGAGTACTGCGGTAGTGCACATTGACTTTCAACGTTATCGTGACTCTCCGGTGACGATGAGAAGTTAACCAGAGCGCACCAGCTCCATATTGGCCGTACATTCCCTCAGCGTACACTTGGGTATCACCTTGTGGTAGTTGAGTGTACTCGTAAACGCACATACACTCACACTTGAATTTTATATCCATTTTACTATATACGAGAAGACTATACGTATAAGTTGAACTAAAAAATGTCGTTTATTCTGTCCAAAGTACACTCTTGATACGCCTTTTTTACTTCAATCCATCGATATATGTATCTATACATATGTATATTGAGGTTATAAGAGCTTTTCTATCGCAGAGCATTCAGGCTCAGCCACTTCGTCGTTGCCTAAGTTTGTCTCTACCTCCAAGCTGCTCTGCTATATCGTTCAGTTTACTTTCGGAGGAGCACATAACATCTCACCAGGTATTCATACTGTACTCCTCTCTGTCTCTCTCTCTCTCTTTCTCTCTTTCGTGCTACCTCTTTACTGAGGTATTAGAAAATCTCGCGTACACCCAGAGTATAGGCACTTTGACCTCTTAAGCTTTTATCGTAACACATTAACGTTATAACGTTTTCTAGCTGCTCTCTTTTATACAACCTCTTCCTGTCTCTTATTCTTCATCTTTTATTATTTTCCTTTGCTTTTTTTGCCATTTTTCCATTCACCCGTCAGTTACAAAACCGCGTTCAGGGTTTTTGGTCTCTTGAAATGCGTTAATGAACATTGTGTATTTTATATACTCACACTTTAGAAGTATATTCTCAACTAAATCACTGCAAGTCTTGCTATTTTCGTTTTTTTGACTATACACCGTATTACCTAGCAGTTAATATTACTCGAAGGGAAATTGGTGCGTGATCATAAATTTTGAAAGAGAATTTCGCGGAGTATTCTAGTCGAAGGTTCCTTAACATCGGAGATTGACGACTACAAATTAATAACCCACAGAGTAGTTGAACTTCCAACGGCTTTTCTCTCATGTCTACCACGTTCGTGGTTTTATTTAAATGCGAAATATCGGGATTTCTACTTTACGTCAACTCTTCATCAACAAGGTATGTACCAAAGAGAAAATTTCGCCTTCACGGTCTACGTATGACGTGAAATTGGGCGATGATAATTTTATTCTCTGCACTTTGAACTTTGACTCTCTTACCTCCTGAACTCTCGCACCTTTGTCGATGAGCAACCAAAAGCAAAGTCCTGAAGAGGATTAGCCTGAGAGTAAAACTGCAATAAGCAGCACCAACCGTGAGTGAGATTTCAAACTGCGCTACAAGGAATTTAGTCTAAAAAGAGATGTAGAAACAAAAAAAGAGACGGAAGTGCTCTCTTGGATTCCGCAAAGGATTAAACCTCATAACTTTAGCTGTGCATTCCGTGGGATTATCGGTATGCCGTCTTACAAACCAGCTTTCCAGCCCTCTTTCATTCTACTTTCAACCCTTTCGCGCATATACGATTAACCCCGTCAAAGCCCCCTTCGTTACTTTCGCACCTTTGCTTGTCGCTATAATATATGTGTCACTCGTTAAATTCATCTATTAAAACTTTGCCAAGGCAGCCAAATGAATAATCGCTGACGCTCGGCTTATTTGTTGGACAAAAATAATCGTCGTCTTGCCGGACTATTTACCAGAGCACAGCAATACCGAATTATCCTCGATCCCAACGGCAACAAAGATACTGATCGTAGAAGCATGTTTGTATATCAAACAGCAACATCAATTGTAAGAACTTCATCTGCAGCTACACAAAGAAGCCAACTGTTAAGTATCGATAAAAAAATAAACAAGCTGCGAGAAGAGTTTAACGAATTGTGCAGTCCACAGCCAAGATATTGGCTCGAAGCGTTAAGAATCAATGCCTCTTTTATCTACAACCAATAAAAAGGAGTAAAAAAAAAGGTAAGCGGGAGTCAAAAATGATAAGAGGGAGAAGATGGTGAACAGTTGTAAGATAGAGACTCATAGTTGAGCAGAGTGCAAGAACTTCGCGACTCCGAGAAACTTGGCAAAGATATGCGGTAAGTTGTCTACATGAAAGCAGGAAAGAGAAAGAAGGCAAGAGAGATAGAAAGAAGAGTAAAGAAGAAAAGATTTTCCACTGTCAAGCGAATCAAAGATGAGGAAAAAATAAAAGGCCAGGAAGGAAAGGGAGTAGAGAGCAGAGAAAGAGCAAAAGGATGAGACGATTTGCGGAAGAACGAATTTGAAATTGAATTGGCGCGCCCAATGTGACCTCAAGGAGAGAGAAATTAGAGTGTTCGAGGCGATTGCGCTTCGGTTAAAGGTAGCGCATTAGAGGACAAAGTCTACATGTGTGTATGTGTAAGTATATACGTGTTCCAAAGAGAGATCAAGAGCAACAGAGAGAAAATATAGAGCACGAGGAAGATCTCTATATAGGAATGCTTTTCGATGTGGTTGGAAGCTCCCAAACCCTTTCTCATTTTCCGCAGAAAATCGGAGAACACCAACCTTCCTGTAACCCTCTCCAGGCCTATATGTATATATTATAGTGTCCTCCCTTTACACCATACCCTACCTACCTAATCGAGCTTGACTAATTAGAGGCCAGTTGGCTGGTAATGGAGTCAGCCAGCGAAATTGGATAATGCTATGCCTGATTTACACACACATAGACACTCACGTGGACAGAGATTGTGGGGGAGAGAGGACAACGGTGAGAGAGTGGGAGGTAGAGAAGCAGAACGTGCACTAGGAAATTGTATAAGGCCGAGTTACTCTTGGATTCTAACGTCGCAGCAGGGTTGGTTTCGTAACCACGAACGCCACTGCTAGTTGCCACGACTACTAGGATCGCATCGAGGTTGGTGGTTCGCGGTCGCTCCGTCGATTGGCCAGCTCGTTCCAGCCGGTTGAACGGAAATGTTCCTACGAATGGACTATCCAAGAGTTCACCGATTCGCTCATTGACCGAAAGATCGACGTACAAAGAACACAAAGAGGAGAAAAGAGAAAAGGAGAGCAAGAATAAGGATAAAGAAATAAACGGAGACGACGAAAGGAAGAGAGCGAGAATGAGGAAGGCAGAAATGAAATGGCATCAGCGACTGCCCGAGGGAACAAGAAAGATTCGTTCACAGGGATGAATGAAAAAAAGAGAAAATCAGAGACAGAGAAGGAGTGAGAGAGATAAAGAAGGGAGGGAGAAATCACCGGCGCACGGACATCCGTTAGATTTTTCGATCGAACCTTTCTGATTCTTCGTACGGATCACGGAAAGAGAAAACCCGCCGGGCACAATGAGAGAACACCGAGACCAGAGACGAAAAGAATAAAAAAAAAAAAAACTTTAAAACAACGACAATGAGAATGAAAAGAAAAATGGAGGACCACCAACGTATAGCCGGAACTCTCGATTAAATATTATCGATAGATCGAAAAGCTCCACTGAATATATACATGGCGTGAGGCATTATCGATAAAGTATAATACCATTAGCAAAGTTCTGAGAAAAAAAAATCATTTCTATTGATGAACAAAAGCCCTGAACGAGGTGCACTGTACGTAATGCTCTATTTGAGCGTATTGCGGATGAGACGTACTGTGAAAGACTGTAATTAACATGTATTCAATTACAGTACCCTTTTCTGACTCTTTATTCAAACATTATTGACATTAAAATTTTTTTTCATATTCAAAAAAAAGGCAAACTGTGGGCATTTTTAGCAAAAACAAGCGTAGATCTTATAATCACTATCCGAAATCATATTGAATAATTCTTTTCTTATACATTTTTTTAAGGGTTTTCATTCATAATTTTATTTTGAAACTGATCAATGACAGTTTTTTTCGTTCTGTCGAACGAAGAGAACGTTACTAAAATGGAAGTTCTCGGTTTTCCCCACATTTTTTGTCGTAGCATGCATGACATAAAGTACAGTCGTCTTTTTTTCAACGTCTATTACTATGAGAATTTTGAAAAATTCGAGACAGAACAATTGGTAGCCTCGGGCTATGGGAACACTCACCCATAGCTCGCTCCACAATTTTACAGCGAGTATCGCAATAAAAGTACAAAGCTTGCGATCAGGTAAACAAAAAAAAAACAGGGAGTAAAAGATGTCAGGGGCACGGCTGTTGAGGAAGAAAAGCGAACGAAAATGATCGACATTCTATTCGAAAGGAAAACGAGGGAGAAGGTTCTTACACCTTTCTACTGGGCTTCTTCACACCCGGAGGCTACACACATTCTTTTTTTTTTCACGTTTTACTATCGCGCAAGGAGTTTCACGACAGAAACGAACGAAGCGAGAAAACAACGGTACGTCATCCTGTTGAGTGAAAAAAAAGTGACAAAAAAGATCTAGGGAATAGAAAAATTTCGAAAAATATATGTATTGCATGCCCAGGGCTTGACGCAAGGAAAAGAACAAAGTTACAGTCTCGTGGGATCGTTCTCTTGCACCGATGATATGAGAGAGATAAAAATATAGAGCAATACGAAAAAGCACAAGAAAAAGTGAAACAACCGTTTATTGTCTGTGGAAATGTTCAATGAATAGCAAAATAGGGTTCAAGGTAGTTTTCTCACCAGAACGTTTTTCTACTAAATTTTTTTTTTTTGTTTTTTCTTTCTTTTTAAAGGCACATTCAAAGCACGATTATGAAACTACGTGCAAAATTTTAAAAGGATTCCCGTATTCGAGGTATTGACAATCAAAGATTGCACGATTTCACCACGTGTTCTTATGGGGTGCGGTAGAAAAATTTACATTACGAAATAACTGTGAAAGTTTTTTACAAACTTTTTTTTCCCTTTTTTTTCTTAAGTCTGGAAAAGAACATATGACAACGTTTGTATAAAAAAACGAGAATTTTGATCGTTCTGTTTTGGAGATACAGCGATTTGAATTATAAGTTCCATGTATTAAATATGAGAAAGATAGTTACTTCTCAAACTCTAAACTTTACATTAGAAATTTATATTGAATATATAGATTCCCATAAGACATAACAACTCACATTTTTAACGTGGGTGTGGCAAGGCTGTTACGTTAAATAAAGAGTGTGACTTGAGTCTATCTTCACAGCCTGAAGTTCTACAATTCAGTGAACTAGAATTTGCGCCTTGTATCCCAAAAAGAATAGACCCTTCGAGCTATACATTTTTCCTTCCGTGCTAAAAACTTCAAAAACACAAAAACGATTGTTTCCTCATTTTTGTCCACAAAAACCATCGTACCAAAAACTATGAAAAAATTCAGTAAAATAAAATGGAGTGTCTTTAAAAAAAAAAGAGCCATTTGGACATTCATTGTAGTTTGGTATGAAATGGATTTTGTTCAAGAAAACTCACAAAATTCGAGGATTTTCTTTATAGATATTATTTGTGCAATTAACAAATAATAATTGTTCGTATATTTTTACATTTATGAATGTCCCAGGGACTATTTAAAAAGTACTTAAAATTAAAACGATTTAAAAACCTTCTGTTTATGCACTGGCATAAATTTTCGGTGATGGTATTTAAGTGGTTGAATCAATGATTCTATTCGCCCACTTTATTTCTCTCTCCCTACATTCTGGGAGCACGAACGAAAAAACTGTTATTTGTAGAAGAAAGATATAGGGGACCCTTAATAGATGCGAATGGAGAGTAGAGAGCAACATGATAAAAAAATCTCCGCAACCTCGAAACACCTAAGCTTGAATCCAGCGATTAAAAGGCACCGTCTAGTGCACGTATATAAAAAAATCTATGTATACATCTAACGTTATATATACATGTGTGTATATTTGTATATATAACGTATATATTTTCAATTCCCTATTGCAATAAGTTTAACCTCGTCCGCCACCTCTTGCTCGTTACTTACGTTCATTCGCGTTCGCTCATTAGTTTCTCTGGCAAAACCACGGAAATCTTTCTCCATCTTCTATCCGGTATCTCTTGTTTTTTTCCCCCGTGATTACCGCACGGTCCCACCCTCTCCTATGACGCCAACTTGGTTCTTCTCGCGCTTCGATCTCGCTACGTGAACCTATAGCAACGGGGTGAGACTCTTATCGGTCCAGGTTGGATTTCCTATGGATTCATTCGTCTCGTTCTTCGTCCATCTTCCTTTCTCTCTTTCGGTCGTTTTAAGTTTCTCTTTTATTTTTTTATTTTATTTTTTCATTGCAGTTTTCATTTCGTTCGGTATTCTCTTTCTTGTTCCTTTATTATTCGCTCGAGACCCCGCACCGCGTAAGCACAGAGGTGAATTCTTATTGAACCCACTGGGACGAAAAAGGACGAACGATAAATAGAGCTCGAGGAGTTTCGTGCCCCGCTACTCGCGCTCAGCTTTTTTTCTCTTTTTTCCTCTTTTTTCCCTTTTCTCTCTTTCTTCGTTTCTTTCTTTTACTCGCCCTTTTACTCGTAATTGCACAACCAACCCTCCCCGCTCACTCGTTTGCTCTCCGTCTTGATCTCTCTCTCTCTCTCTCTCTCTCTCTCTCTCTCTCTTTCTCCCTTCTCGTTCTACTAACTCCACTCGTTCATTATTCTCTGGTCGCAAGTCCTAGCTTTTAATTTTTTTCTTCTCGTTAATTATTTTAACTCGAAAGTCTCTAGTCCCTCGTAGCACATTCCCAATTTTCATCATTTACTTTGTTCTTTGTTATACGTGTTGATGCCTTAATCTTCAATGGATGTTCTATATTTTATTAAATATATACAGAGATAGAACATTTCACAGCAAGTAAAAGGTTTTTTAATGGGGGCTTATAGCAATTTTCACGCCCATTTCAAATTCATTTAATATTTTCATGTATTATTTCATGATATATTATACCGAGGACGACAAACTTAATTAGACGTACCGAAACGACGCGATTATTTATAAACATTTTTATCCCGTATATAAACTTTAATCTTTATAGTCGCCGACGAATATTTTCGATTAGGTTTATTTGTGAAGAAATGAACTTTCCAAATATCACATTTACCGACCGCGCAAAACCTAAAAGAAATACAAATTCCTTCAAAGTTTTTTTTTTTTTTTAATAAAATCTTTTTCCTTCGCTCGGAATATTTCATGTAGATATGAACTCAGACTATCAACAATTCCTTCTGACCACAAACTTCGAGGCCGCACATCTATTATTCTTCATCTAAAAAGTAATATCCTTCAATATCATTGTAAGTGTTAGTTCATGAAGGTTTATTATGAATTTTAAGCCTGAAACGTAGTAGCACAAGGGGACGCTTGCCTCGAAATGTAATTAGTAGATTTAAATGGAAAAATAAGAAAATTTAAAAAATAACAAGGATTTCGTGTGAATAGCTATTTCCATGCATCTCGATAACGCGCGAGAAACAAAAAGTCACGTTAGATTTTTATATCTCGATCAAAGAAAAGGAATAAGTATAGAAAGAGCAAGAAGCCACAGAAATTGAAAGAAAAAGAGAAAGAAAGTAGTGAAAGAGGACGAAAAAGTTACGAGTTGTCGTTTTCAACAAAAACCAACATTTCTTTTTTTACCGTTTCTTTTTCTTCTTTTTCTTTTTCATTGGAGTCAAAGTTGCGCCACTGCCGAAAGTTTAATTCCGGTTTTTCGTGTGGCCGACCCTCTTACCCTCTCCCCAATGTCTCTCGCCACATGCCTCTTGAACAGAATATCCTCGTAGTATTTCTCCTAGTTTTCACCCTTTTTCCGGTCGCGCCATAGAGACATCTTCTGGATTTCTGACTCTCCTTTTACTTCGGCAAAATCTTCTCACATCACTATTACATCGGCGGTAAGATTCTTTTCCCTTGAAACTGACACTGTATACATTAGATTATATTTATATGCAGCAAATTTCGAATATTTGTTTAAAAAAAAACTCATTCAAAGTTATTCCATCATAAAAACCGCTGAAATGCTTTAAAAATGCTTCATAAAATCACGATTGATTTCAATGGGCTTCCACCGTAATAACTTTGCCTTTTGTCAAATGTGTGTGACATTTTTTAGTCCGAAATCGAAATGAGTAAATTAATCTAATAAATCTAATCTTTTTCGACTCATGACTGTACACTTTTTTCTGATTCAGTTTGACGATTCGTCTAAAAAGATAACCACAATATGCACATCGAAAACAAAACATGACGTTTTCATATCTCCCAATATAAATATACGTAAAGATTCATAGGCAACGAGAATATGAAGATATACACGAAAAAGATAAGCGGACACGACTCTCGCGTGACAAAAAAAATGTTTAACAATATATAAATTGTACGACAAAGAGTGAGTTCACCAGCGATATTAATCGTATACACGAATGGGTGTGGATCTTTGGGCGGATGAGGCAGGTTAGCTATGTCATGATATTATTCACAACAAGTACATATTTATGTACGTTGCTTTTCGATCATTATCAACGAGACTATATTCAGTATCTTGGTATCACAAAATGTCATATAAATACATATATACATGTATGTGTATGCACACTCAATCTCAATAGACTTTCTGTGTACGTTCAATTACTTATGTTTCTTTACCTTGCACATATAATACATACGGTTTCTATTGAGGATCAATTTGACCCAAGAAATAACGATGTAAGTTAAATTAAGAAAATTGAGCTCTTTTAAAGCTCTTATTCACATTCAGCTCTGTACCATTAGCTCCGTTGGAATTTGTACGAATGTTTTGCAAAAAAATGTCTAAAAAAATTCCCATTCTTCTAAGAGTTATGAACCCGCAAAGTTGCTTGAATCAATTTCGCTGGATATAGGAACATCGTGCTACGAATTATTACAGTAGAAATCTAAGGTTAGAGTTTCAAATTATACGATAAAAATAAAGATTGAATCAATCAAACTGGAGCAAAATCTATTTTTCATTCGACAGGTTATTCATTTTTCATCATTTTCACACTTTGTTAACACAGTTTTCGAATCCCTAGAAAAAATATAACCAATCGTCGAAGTTCTGTAATAATAATAAAACTTCAATTCTACTGAAACTAAAAAAAAATAACTTCGATAGCGATCCAAACTTCCACTTCGTACTTTATTTCCAATTGGTTGGATGTTCGGTTCGCAATGATAGTAAACAAAATCGAATCCCATTATAAACGTACGTATGATACGTACGATAAAAAAATCGAATCGAATGAAAATTATTATTGTTGAAAAGTGTAATTCAATTCAATATTTTCCGAAGGCTTATAAACAGTAGGAAAATAAATTAGAGTGGAAAAAACTTTTCGCCGTAAATCGCCTCAAAATAAATGTTAAAATTTTCATTTAAACATCAAACACATTTGCAGAAAAACGTATTTGAATAAAGCTGACGTATATGAGTAAAAGTTGATATGAAACAATTCTGCGTGTGAATACGAGGCTGAGAAATTTTCACGATTATTTTTAAAAACTGAAGAGTTTACAACAGACCCCAACAACACGAACAAACTTTTAAGGCACAATCATAAAAAATTCGTGTCGAAAATTTTGTCCAAGACACTTCAATTAGCAAACTTGTATGGAAATAGAGTATAGATTTCGATTACAAATCCGAAAAAAGAATATAGATTTCCATTCCAAACCCAAACTATATTGTACTTGGTGTCTGGAAATTGTTAGAAGCTCCGAAAAGGGCAGGCAAAAGATGAAAATCTTTTTATAGAAATTCATTTATAGATTTTATTTCATCATTCTCGTGATGAAATAATTACGTGAATACTAGATTTTCACACATTATTCTGATAAACTTTAATATATCAGAGATCGATTTTTTCTGACAAAATAGATCATAAAAATGAATAAATTTTCTAGAACTTGTCTTGAAAAATAAAAATACAGAAAATTGAAGACGATTTTTTTATATCAATCGCAAATGTATTTCTATAGCTTATAAAAACAACCTACAATACCGTTTCCGATGAGGGATTCTTTATTATCCGCAAAGCTTCGGATATTCGTATGTTCAGATTCGAAGCTTTGAATTTCTTATATCCGAGTTATCCGGATAATCCGTGTACCCGAAAAAAAAAGTGTGCTTCCATTTGAAACACATTAGGCAGCGAATTGCGTATCTCAGTCTTTGGTGAAGCAAAGAGCCAAGGCGGACCCTCGTCAAGATCGAAAAATAAAGACGAACGAACGATTCCGTTATTCGTGCTTTATTCCCCATTTTCCTCATTATACCTTTCCTGTCTGAGATTTTTTCGTCCTCAGGGCCAAAAAAACAACCCTTCGAACCATCTAAGACACGAAATCAAAAATACACTTAACAACCGTTTTCTCCAAGCTTCCATTTTTTCCTATTTTTTTGTTTCTTCTTCAATTTTTTTTTGTTACCCCACTCAATCTTTCCGTTTGTTACAGTTAAACCTCTGAGCGTTTCGATCCTGAGCAGCGAGCACGCACCTCTGAGTGCTGATCGAAAATACGAAATCAACTGCATGACTGTTGGCTCGAGGCCACCTGCCAAACTTTCCTGGTACATGGAAGACACAAGACTCACCAATTACACCGAAACGGTAAGTCAAAAATCACGATAAAAAATCAACAAAATATCATTTTCCATCCAACATTGATCATTGTATATAATTCGTTTGTTTTAAAAGCAATAGAATAATTGCTTAAAAAAAAAACTGTGTCCGAACTCTATCTGTTCACAAGTTGTTCTTCACTTATTATTTTCTAGCCTGTGAACAATAAATAGAACAATAGGAGCCTGGAAAATGAATGAAGGAATGAATAGGAGCCTGGAATAGGAGCGAAGAAAAAAATCACGCCATCTGTATCCGTTGTCGTCCCGCATCCAAGAGATTGAGACTCGATCGTTAGCATGATGAAATCTAAAACGATTGAGGATTATAATTGCATGAAAATCCAATGATGGTCCTGGGTAACGGGGCATGAATTCTAAGCTTATAAATCCTAAATCCATCTTTTCAACTGTGAGGCCATGATATAACGAAGGATCATGTTGAACTTATGTGTTTCTAGCATTCCTTTCGATCTCGGAGCTCAAAATCACTAACATTAGGTGTAGCAGGTATCGGTATTTGCATCGTTGCCATTAGCGTTCCTGCGGACAAGCACGCCACAGGGCAATTACCAGACAGAGATAGTTCGCGATGCTTTCGTGATCAGGTGGCTTATGCGCTACCATTCTGTCTCTTACTTTGTCTCTCTTTACCAAATGCCATTTCTCGTGTTTTCCCTGCCCATCACGTAGCCTTGTTCAGCGTTTCGCCTCATTTCATACGTTACCATTATGGATGGTTACCAGACGAATGCGTAAATCGTTAACCCTTGATAAGCCTGACCGAAATCCCTTTTCTCTGTAGTGTGCAACCGCGTAATTCTCATTTGGTGTGGGAATTCGAATGTTCAACGCATTAGGATTCAAGCACTGTTTTTTTATCAAATAAATATATAATTGAAGGAATGAAATAAATACGCAGTAAAATCGACATTGATAGACAAAATATTTTCATCAAACAATATCGAAATTCTGATGCTTTCCAACCGATATAAATGTTTCTACGAATGCCAAAAATCATGATTAACACATAAGAAATTGAAGTGGAAGATCCTTAAACCACGTGTCATTCACCCTCGCGTAAATCTCTCAATTAACCGATTCTCTCTTTCTCTCATTCCGTCGCAATTGATGAAACACTTTAGTTTCGGAATAGGATGAAAACAAACAACACAAAAAAAAGAAAAAAAAAAACAAAATAAAAAAACAAGCATTTGGTGGAACGCATAACGCGAATGAGAATTTCATCGAAACCATAGCCCTGGGGGAACAGAGGGCAGTTGCGTGTGTATATAATGCTGCGCTTGTTTCGCGTCGGGCACCTGAGTGGAAATTCGAGCTTTGCCAGTTAGAGGTATTTGCGAAACACCCAAATCGTCACAAATAACAATCTGCGGTGTATCGAGTGTGTACGTGTGTGGTGGAGTGGCGCATGCTCTGAAATGCTCTACTTTAGAGCTATTCTCGACAGCAATACTAGAGTCTTCAATCAAACTCGAATAGTAACCCAATAACCAATAAACAAAAACCAACGTTTCGAACGAAAAACAGTATTTACGTGCAAGGTTTTTGAAACGTTATATCTGGCAACAATTATTTTGTTGTATATAATGCTATTTTTTTTCAAAGAAGTACGTTGCACAAAATCATCATCGAAAGTATCGTTGATGACGTTTATAAACTACCAATTAGTCGCATTATGTCACATTACATTGATCATCATGAGCAAATCCAGAGAAAATGACATTCAAAGAAGTACTTATCCAGTTGATCGAACTAAAGAGCAGGAAAGACACAATTTGGACATGACAAATCTGTTCGCCATATCCGACGACCTCGACAAACTATAGAAAAAAAAGTACGAGCGATAAAATCATTGGCAGAATTGAAGATAAGGACCAATTAGGATACGTTGAATTTTTATTTGAATTGAAAGTACGTGAATACCGTAACCCATTGAATGTTAGATGATTTTGCAATATAGTCAAGGATCCTTTAATTCATACAAATGTGTATCTACGAATGAGGTATGGCAGATAGAATGCAGAGGGCTGTTTTAGCCACTCATCTCGTCCATATATTTCATCGACTTTGGATAGCGGTTGGTTGTCGCGTTGTGAATATTTGGCCCGATATGTCATAATATAAAGGAGAGAGTGAGAAAGAGAAAGGTGCCAAGAGGAAGGGGAGAGGGTTGTCGAACGTTGAAAACGATCGATTGATCAAATGGGTGGAGTGTTTGTCGGTAGATACAGGGGAAAACGAAAACATATCAAGGGATGGCAGAGGCTGGAATGTTGCCTGGCTTCAATATACGTCACTAGACGCACATGAACAGTATATCCATAGCAAGAAGCGTGAGAGTCACCGATGCTTTCATCTCTCATTCCGTTCACTCCCGGTGATTTTGCTCTGGCTCGTTCTCTCTGTTGCGAACATCCCAGGCAGTCCCGATTTCCAGGCAACCTCATCTCCCACCATTCGTCGATTTATTACCGCCAAGCCAATTTCACTCCGTCTACGGAACTCGATTCTCACGCAGAGTACATACATTTTCTATATACTGTACAATATATGCATGAATTTGCGTATATATGTATTACAGCATACAGTTAATATATTACACAGGGGAAACTGGATCCTCTTGTCCGATGGTAGCAGTAGGATTCGACCAACGCGTGACATGTCCTGTCCAGCGGGTCCGATTCGTTCGTCCGTCCATCTGTACATCCGTCCGTGCGTTACCTACTCCATAATCTATCGATACTGTCTCTCTCTTCCCCAGAAACCTAGGTATAAACATTTAGAATGCTTACTGTATAGACTGCTAAACATCAAGCAAAGCAGATGATAATTGAATCCATTTTTCACCAAAGAAAACTCTATTTTTTCATTACCCTTCCGATGACTCGGAAATCTGTAGTTAACCAAATGTCTCGATCATTCATTATGACGAGATCGAATTATGCCAAAGTACTATTCCGATGGGAAAGTTAGGAAATACCTAAATGACTGATGATGTTCCATCTTCCATCAAACCTATTTTAAAATGCAGCCCTTTTCAGAGGCTACTATGAACAAAGAACATTGACGAAGAGTCGTTTGTTATTCAATTGTAACTTTATCTTTGTGGTAATTATTTTAACAATCTATTTTCATTGTAAAGTTCCTTGATTTTTGCCTAAAACAATATTACATGGGAACACATAAGCTGAGCTTTTCCTCAATTAGTTTCACAAGGATTCGAGACTTTGCTCAACACTACATCATTCACGATATACTCGAGGAATATGAAGCTATAGTGGTAGCGGGCAAAATGTACCTTCACTGGGTACACAGAGATTTATTCCAGAGAACCTGACGTGAATAGGGCACACAGATGAGCTCGCGAGATAAGATCGGACCAACGTTATAATCCGTCGTTACCTTAACATATATATTGTGTACATACATATACGGCGATAGGTTATATCGCCTGGGACTCATCGTTACCCCAGTCAATGTTACGTGGCCAAAGTAGATGCAACGCTACTATGCATATTAACGCTCTTTCCTGTACATATACATTTATGACACACTTACAAAATATGTATAAATCATTTGTACACCTACACGAGACTCGTGAATCTCAGTTTCTGTACACATCGTCAAGTTGGTTTTCATGCTGCTCGCTTGTTACAACCCCCTTTATAAGCATTTTGATCAGACAACGAGACACTAACAAGCGGAAGTGATGCTGGCAGACCAAATGGCTGTTACGGGAATCACGGGATGGTTATGACAATGACACGCTCAAGTCGTAACCTAGCAATGAGTTTGTTTATCGTTAACTCCTTTCGAGTTATTTTACTGCATGAATAATCCGTTGGAACCTCTGTATTCTCAGACCCTTTTCTCTTGTATGATAATCACATATTTGCACAGCGGCATGCAGACGCTTTTCATACCTTAAAATTAAATCGAACCGTCTGGATTGCAACGTCTTGCAAGTCACAGCTTTACATTTTCTTCCGTTTCATCCAAATTTTTCATTTCGATTACTTATAATGATGAAATTTGACAATATTGAACACCATTTTTGTTGTTGCTGCTAAATCCCTCAGAATATTTAAGTTCCTCATGGTCGTCTGAAAAGCCACGAATTCTCGGCTTCATTTACCCGATTACATGGGTATATGGAGATCGAGAGCGATCAGCAGAACCCATTGAATATCAAACGCAATTAACTCCCGAAATTTCATTGTCTCGGCAAGATCCTGTGCTCGTTCAGATTTGGCCCCAGTCCAGTTTTTCTCCGACTACTCCCCAAATCGCAATCTCCCTACTCTGTGGCAATTAAGGCGTTGTTGATGCTAAATTAGGGGTTCTCGACTCTCTTCCCCGTTATTCATGACGAGCTTCTCATTTTCGAGAACACTGAATTATCTCCTGCACATTTCCTGCCTCTTTTCGTAATATTCTTTATGTTCGATTTCACTAATATATGAACGAATGATTGACCAATTAATAGTTTTACAATAATACCTATTGATGTCTTATTGCAAAATGTCTCGTCCACAAAAATGTGTGTCGTTCAATTCCAAACTTTAACTCCAAACTCCAAATTTAAAACTCTTTGAATTTTGTTGAAACATGAAGTAACATTAATGCAAAAGTTCAAAAGTTTGACAATTTTTTCACTTGGAAAATTTAAAACACTCAAAAATCATATTTTTTCACCCTCTTATTCGCAGGATCAGCGCATCAGAGGGATATGGTCTTTGAATGAAGAAAGTGAAATTCGAAGGCATTATTTGACAGGCTACGATAAACTATATTGTATTAAGATGCACCGAACATTGAGTTCACATTATTTGTAATTGTCGTTGCAGATATCAGAAGATGGTAATATGACGACGTCAACGTTGACGTTTAATCCGACGCTGAAAGACAACAATAAAGTGATAACATGCAGAGCAGAAAATATGAAAGTTCACGGTGGCTTTGAAGAGGACAATTGGAAGCTCAACGTATTCTGTAAGTGTAAAATACAGTGAAAAATAATTTTATTTGTATTTTTTCAAAATGGTAATGTATCATTTTTAGAATGTAGAACTATCGCAACACATTCACAATTAGATATAACGGGTATTATTAGATGTGCCTGTCGATAATCATTAATCAGCGGTGAACCAAAGGGTGAAAACGACAATGAAAAGCCACAAATAGTATTTGGAGTATGAAAGCGTGGTGTATGCGTGCGCGATTATATACCAACGCAATTTATCGGTCCCTTTTGCACGTGACTCCATATTATTTCTGGTGGTATTTGAACGAGTTAAAAGCATTCAACCGGGTGGTTGGTATCGGTCAAACGATTCGAGTGAGAGGGAGAAATGAAAAGGGAGATCTCGGGACAAGTGTGGGTACCAACAGTCGATGGAGATTACGTGGATGCAGGGGTGGCAATGTAATCGAAATAACGAGACAGAAAAGTCAACGCTGGGAAAATGAAACGTTCGGGGAGTGAGTACAGGATTTAAACAACTCGACGCGCTCGTTCCCGACGGTTCGCAAATTTCGATTCTAGTGTTGGTAAAACGGTTTTAAAACGGCGGAGAGAGGGGTAGGGAGAGGGTGGAATACGAGGGAAAAAAAGGAAAATACCAGCGTTTCGACCGTTTACGCACGCTGAGAAACGTCATTATCACGCTCGACATCCGCGCACTACCGCAGTGGAGGGTGGTGGGCCTCGGGAGTAGAGGGTCGTTGGGTTGATTCTCGCGTTGTGGAAAGTTGGCTAAAAAAAAGGAAAAAAAGGAGAAAAAACGTTTCGAACGACTCTTCTCGTATTTTCCTTCCAGTCTTCACTATTTATCTTCGCCTTCTTTTCTCTCACTGTTCTCCATCTCCTTCTTCTTCTTCTTTTTTTCTTCTTTATTTCCTCTTTCAACACTTGGCTCTTTCACTTCCCTCGACTAAAACCAACCAACTCCCTATTGTTTGCTGTCTCCCTCTCTCTCTCTCTCTCTCTCTCTTTCTCTTTTTATCTCACACTTTTTCCTGCCCAGGTGCTGCCTGCGGTTTATACCTCGCGCAAGTTACCAGTTACCTAACACCCATATTCTCACACACATACATTTATTTATATGAGGATGTCATGATTCTATATCTCAAATTGTTATCTTGGCTTGTTTGTTTCTACCAGTTATGCCAATTCTTCGTCTCGAACTTGGCTCTAACATGAATCCTCACGACATCGAGGAGGGTGACGACGTATATTTCGAGTGCAAAGTACACGCGAATCCTCAAGCTTACAAGGTTGTCTGGAGGCATAATGTAAGTCATTCTCAATTTATATAAAACAGAGTGGTTTGTTTTTAAGTTTTTTTATTTTTTTACATTGTTATCCAAACGTTACTCAGAAACTACAGTGAGAAATTATGAAAACGGAATTCCTTTAATGGTTAGAGATCGATTTGTTGAGGAAAATATACTTTTTTCGTTTACCTTTGCTGTTCGGTGATAAAAAACCATTATATAAAAAAAGTTGTTCGGGAAAAAAATGTCTTCTGTAATATTAATAAAGTGATTAAGGCAATAAAAATATTCGTGCTCGAAACCCAAACAGCAAGTGTCGAACATACAAAAATCTTTTGTTTTTTTTCATTAATTCAGAACTGTTAATCTATTGGAAACTTTTTTTATAATCCAGGGCAAAGTTATTCAGCACAACGTAAACAATGGTGTCATAGTTCAACCAAATGGTCTTGCACTCAGAGGGGTTAATCGATCACAAGCTGGCAATTATACTTGCGTGGCTTCAAACGTCGAAGGCGACGGATACAGCAACAGTGTCGAGCTCAAAATAATGTGTAAGTAACTAACACTAAAATACTCGAAGATTTTTGCTTACTCGTTTCTAATGCATAGCAGTATCGCATTTGCACGAAGGTCAACGGAAACTGTGAAAAACCCAATAAACCCAACGAATAAAGCAGACTATATTTTAACTAAGTTTTGATAGTTAATTATACACCCATATAAGAATGCCGAGCGTTTAGCTATCACTGCCCTTTTCAGTAGACCTCCTCGTGTTTACCGCAACGTTCCGAGATCATCAGAAACTCAGAAAACCTGCTTCCTGCTCAGCGATTGATGTGTAAGTCACAGCACGACTGAGTGGTCACCCAACCAAGTATTGATTTCGCCCGAGGCTGTGTAACTTTGATTTTTTGAAAGTAATCTATTTTTCAAACGTCACAAATTGGTTTTTCCAACATTTCAGCAACGTGCTATCGACGATACAGAATCAATTTAAAATATTCATGTTTTTGAAATTAGTTTTTTTTTTTTCCTAGAGTGAATTTCACGTATCGAAATCCGTCAAACCATATTTTCTATACATCGATAGTGAACATTTTTTTGTCCAATAGACAGCTGCACAAAAATTTGAGAACATTGAATGAAATCCGAGTAAAATCACGATTTGAATTCGATGAAAACGTGATATAGGCGGGAATGATTAAAACAAAAAAACAAAAAACGTGAACTTGCAAACTTCAAAGAAGCGTGAAAGCAAGATTCAATCATGAGCAGAACACTGCCTGAGTATTGATTTCAAGAGATCATTTCTCGTCTCAATTACGCCAGACACTTGCAGTTTTTTTTCAGTATAAACAAGTCTTTCCGCCGGTGGCGATAAGCTACTAATCAACCCATAAACGTTTATCTTGAGTGTAGAAACAAAGGAGAACAAATTAATAGAGAAACAAAATAGAAAAATAAAAAAAAAAAAACATCCGATTCAACGAAAGGTAAATGTTTCAGATTTTTATCAATAACTTTGACATGATGGGGATCTGAAAGCACTCGGCTACCGGAGTTGATTGATTATAGTCCATGGTGAGAAAAATATAAACCAAAAAAAATCATCTCTCGATATCGTTGATGTAACGAGCACCAACTTCTCTCTCTCTCTCTTTCTCTCTCTCTCTCCTGCTGATATGTATGTTGCTGTTTCGTGAGGTGTACAATTTTCCTGTAGAATAAAAAACCAGGCACGACTGTACTAGTTGGATAACAGTAACATCGTGGTGAATGGAAAAACAAAAATGAACAAAAAAGAAAACAAAAACACACACTAGCTGACAAGGCCATGTGGAAAAGAGCAAAGAGAGAGAGAGAGAAGTCTGGGTTAAAACCGACAAATTATTCCGTGCCGACGAACTTTATACCCGTTCAGGGAAACTATTTGAACGCAGGAATAATGCCCATCGATCTTCCGGTGTTCGGTGGATGCGAGCGAGGACCTCGAACGATATGGGAGAATAGACAAAGAGAAAAGGGAGACGAAAAAGAGAAGCGAGGATGAAAAAAGCGAAAACTCGAACATCGCTCCAACTCTTCTAGCCCCGTACCCTCAATCGACCAAAACCTCCAACCAAAAATCCATTCGATCTCTCCCGCTCACACTGTCCATGAGAGTTTTAATAAATTTTACGTAAACTCTCTTTCCGGCAGTCTATCTCTCGTTATACTCTTCTGTTTGTTATATATTTTATATATACATTTCTATATATATATGTCAATACTCTTGCTATAGTTACATATCCAATACTCTCTGCTCTAGCAAAATCGAAGTTTAGATGCGTCGTTGTGTTTAATTGCTTTTTTCTCTGGCACCAGCACGATAGCAAAGAATCGCAAGAATTATATTCATTCGGACCACAACCTCGACGCTCGAGTTTTCTGTGCTTTTTGACAGATCGAGAGCTCTTCGATACTTTTAACCCAAACTATTATCTTCCATTAGCCTGGACACGGATTTGTATCGTGTTCAAAAAAAAAAAAAACATTCTCACAATCGGCTCTTTTTATATTCGTCGTGTTGCCTCGAAGTACGAAAGTTTACAAAACTAGATCTGGTCGCTTTGGGAAAGCATAGCATTCAAAATTATTTAAATGTTTTTTTTTATTGTAAAATTTTCATATTTTATTAAATTATCTTTCAATATTGATATTAAGTAGGAAACGAAGCGAAGATTGATCTTTATTATCACGGAAACGAGCATCGTTTTTTTACGTCACATTGACAAACAGGACCATATGATTTTGTGATATTTTGCTGTGAACTGACAGACAACGGTTGATCCATCAATCCTCCTTAACCCTAAAGCACCTACAACCCAGAATTTATTACGAAAAAAAAAATATCAATAAATCAATCAACCACTTCCCCATGTCACTGCCCGAAAAATTGGCCCAATTTTACCCACAGGGCGTGAGAGAGTTTTCTCGAGAAACGGACGTTACGAAGATCCGGACTGATAACTTGAATTAAAAATGCATGAGCTGCCGGAACCTTTAGTCTAACATGACCCTCACAGCCTATTCCGATCAATCCTAAAATGATGGGGTGTGAAGTAAGCAAATAGTAGGATCTCCAGAAACTAGAATTAAAAAAAAAAAATAGTTATATTGATCAACTGATATCCCTAAATATTGTCCACGTCAGTTTTACTCGCGAAAACTTAGAAACTTTTCTATATTTTTCTAATGAAGTGAGCAATTACGAAGATAGACTACGATTTCAACCGCGAATATATTACAAATTTGTACATTTGGATTGAATCTTTTAACATGAATATTTCAAAATGATTCCGCATCGTACATACCAGATTGAAAAAATGTTGAAAAACCCATTTTGGGATATTTGAAAAAATGATTACATTTCAACAATCTGTCAAGCCAGGCAGCCTGAGGTGAGATCAATGCTCGATTGGATGACCATTCAGCCGTGCAGCAGCTCGTGGATAAATCGCTCGACGGAAGACAGTTTTTTTTCAGTTTTTGATGACGAAGTTTTTCAATCAATTTAAAAAAAAATTTGTATGTGTCTCTAAATAAACAATCAACACTTGTATGAGATAAAAGAAAAATTCGATCGAAAAATGTTGAACTTGTTTTAAATTTACAGCATGCCATATTTTACATGAATTTTTATCGAATTTGTAGATAAACCAATATGTCTACCGGATCAACAACGTATATACGGTGTGGCACGTCTCGAGGAAGCTCGAATAGTTTGCAAAGTCGAGGCATACCCAATGCCGAACAATTTTCGTTGGGCTTTTAACAACACGGAAGAACTGATCGATGTTCCAGTAGATCGTTACAAGAATTCGACTCGTCATACGCAGAGTGTTTTGAAGTACAGACCAGTTACAGAAATGGATTATGGAATGGTGTTATGTTGGGCGAGCAATACTCCAGGAACCCAAAAAACTGCTTGTGTATTTCGCATTATTCCAGCTGGTAAGAGTCATACGACAAATTTCAATCCATATTTGGCAAAATGAATTTTATCAATTATTCTTAAAGCCCAAATATGCGGTCATGCTCGAGGCCACAAAAAAAATCGTGACTTATCCATATGAACCACCCTTTGTATTCGAAAATGTCGCATGAAAAGAATTGAGGACAAAGGAAGCGTTTATAAAAGCTATACTTCGATACAAAGGGTACAAGCGAAACTTTACGAATTATTGATTCTGCTTCGAAGGGGAACGATATTCGTCTGAGAACGATTGAGAGCACCATTTTGTACCGTTTTGCAGTCACTTATTGTTTCTTTATTCCCATAAACTATACAAAATAATGGGGGGAAATAGCAAACTTTAAAACTTATGCTAACAATTGCACATTAATTAACCCATCACTTTTCATAACATAAGCCAATCTCAGCTGTATACGTTAATTCACTTTATTCCATCAGCAAATAACTCTCGTACTGTTTTGTGCCTTCGAGCATGGTCTGGTTTTGTTTTATTTCTTTTATTTATTTTTTCGGAACAATGACGCCTCCGGAACTTTTTTTTCTCTCTCTATCTCTCTCTCTCTGTTTCCACCTTTTCCATAATTTAACGAGTAATCTCGTGTTTTCTTTTCCCCGGATCGTTTGTGATGCAGGCAAACCCGAGGCACCTTACAACTGTACACTGACGAATCAAACGACCGAGTCACTCTCGGTTGAATGCACACCGGGTTTCGACGGAGGTCAAACCCAACACTTTGTCCTCGAGGTTTACGATCAACACACGAATGTACTCCAAAAGAATTTGACGTCGAGAGAAAATGCTGCTTTTACGGTACACGGCCTCGAACCCGGTAGAATACTCAATATGAAACTCTACGCTGTCAATTCTAAAGGCAGAAGCGAACCAACCAGACTCGAGGGTTTCACCCTTAAGATCGCTGAAAAGCAGACTGGTAAGTCTCGAACCTCTGAACCTTAAGACATTTGTTCTATTTCCCTCTTTCTCGTCTTCGTTTTACCTCCAAAATTTACTACTCCAATCTGAATAATTTAATGGACAATTGCCCATTTGGAATATTTTACATCACTAAATCCGTCGTATCTTTTTTTTTACAATCAAAGAATCGAATTATCAATTTTTTAGAATGCTGTCAATCAGAACAGAGTAGGGATGGACATTTTTTTGTGTCGATGGGTTGCCACTGCTTGAAAATGGAGAAAAATATTCATTCATCACTTTGAGATCATGAAAAAAAAAAGAAAATAGTGAAGTCGAAAAATCCTAATAAATTTAAGCGAAATTTGATATCTCGAGAGATTTTTTTTACGTTAAAAAGTTGAGTCAACATTTTTGTAGGTTAATTAAAGTTTCTAGGGTGGATGAAAAATTTATATCATAACGATGTTTGAGTTTCTTTGGCTCATGAAAAACAGTCTCGCGAAAAAATTTGTTTTTCGCTGAATAAAAAAAAAAAAAGCCTACAGCAATGGTCCAAACGTATTGATCGTTTTGGCGCGGCTGGTATGTTTTTTTAAATTTATTTTTATATTCGTATAAAAGAATGCAGACGATATGAGAAGTAAGCGAAGAAAAAAGGAGAGTGTAGGAGGAGCAAAAAAACGAAACGATGGGAAGGGGTCGGATTGAAATTTCAGAATCTCCGTTTGTCCATCATGAATGTCGAGGACAGCGGGTGCCAAATTTACAAGTTAAATTGCTATTGGCCATTTGTGGTAACGACAAACAAAAACTACGTCACAGGGGATGGACCAGACTGCTTTGTTTTTCATGAAAGGTCTCTCAAAGATCTGAAGCTGAAAAGAAAGAGAAAACGCGCCAGGAAAAAGGGGTAAAGAGTGGAAAACAATGGAGGAAAATAATAAAGTCGGCACCACTGACTACTCTTTAGGAAACTCCGTCAATTGCAACAGCGTAGACTATTCTTTATTCAAATTTATTTCACATCTATTTCACGTGCTATAACCATCTTTTCTCGATACAGATCCAAAAAGCTTATTTTATCTATATATAGCAAACCAGAACAAAATGGAAAATCTGAAAAACAATAATCGAGGGAAATAAAATACAATGCATCTGTGAATTTTCATTTTTTTTTTTTTTTTTTTTTTTTTTTTTGAAGCTTTAGTTTTGGAACCAGACAGGATTGGGCAGTCAAACAAGAAAACTACTAAATACGTACTGGATAAATATTGATTTTCCAAGTTGCCATTTAGAAGTAAAATCGAAAAATTAATTCATAAATTGCTTTTTTTTTTTAATTCGAAATTACATTTTTCAACCGCGATAACAGTAAATCAATAAATCTAACGATTCAAAGACCCTAATAAAAACTGCATTCTCTAGAGAAACAAAAGCTTCGTTATGGTCCAACGTGATTGTTATTAATCAATCAAACTGACTTAATTTTATTGACTCGTTACTAATTTTTTGTTCCTGACAAACCAGTAAAATTCATCAGTACTTTTTCAATTTTTTAAATACATTTTTCTCTCATTTATCAGAAAATCCAATGATTTCCGTATCGCGTATTCAAAGAAATGTGTTCAGAAAATAAAAAAAAAGCAAAGTAATGAATGAATCTGAACATCGTATTTATATTTTTTAAATCTCCTTCGGTTCAGTTTAATTCAACAACTCTCGGCTGTAAATGGAAAAGAAGTCTCGAGACTATTTCAGAAATAATGTTAAAAGAAAGGAAAAAAAAATAAAAAGGAAATACTAATTCTCCTTCTCTTTTATTGCGTGATGTTACACTATATGTGTGTTTCCGTGCCGCGAAAACTTTCAGCTTTGAACTGCATACTTTGGGAGATTCGAAATCTCATCAGCTTTATACATATAAACATGTATAGGTGTTGATATTTCATATAACATTGCGACGCAGAGTGAGTGGACTCTCCCGGAGCTCGTTAGTTAGAGATTCATAAAGCGTCGACGAGGCAGCTAGCGTCGAGAAAGATACGAATAGAGAAAACGGGAGAGAAAGAAAGAGCGAAAAAATTAGTCGGGCAGACGAGAAACAGGGGGCTTCAAGTATGTCGGACAAGAAGAAGGGATGCTGTTTATAGCACGGGGTCCATGAAAAACGAAAGAGGGATTTATATGTATATATAATTTGGGGGATGAAATAGAGAGAGGAAAAGAAGTACTTTCATAAATAAGGCCATCGTTGCATTTAATGAATATCTCGGATTTCAAAGAGACATTCGCCTGCGGACTAACAACACGCGAAGCGAAGCTGGAAGAGCGCGTATAACGCCATTCCCTCACACCCTCCTTCAATCGCACCAGACAGAAAATATATGAGACTTTCGAGGCCAAATCGATCGATCGTTGGGATTCAAATTTCATCCTGGCGATTAAACTTAAAATTTGTTTAAATATTGTTATTAATATTCATCCTGAATTACAATTGTTTTTAATTATAAATGATTCTACCAATTGTCGCAACGATCATTCGTTGCGAAGGACTCAATCGTTATATTCATTAAACTATCACCGTTTCGGAACATATAAAAGAATTCATGAAAAAGCTGACTCAATGGTGTCAATGGAAAATAAAAACGTATAAAAAATATACAAAGTGACAAGATGGATCATTAAAAAAATATAAGCATCAGACAGAGGGGCCGAAAGGACTCGAACTCTTCTTTTATTTTCCTGTATTCATTTAATCGACGCGCACAGGGAATACTCCCTCGTTCCTCGTAAAGAAATCAATGATACTTTGAATCCAGTGAGAATGATACAACTTTGGTCCTGGAAAAATCGAGTATAGGTGACGAAGAGCTTCAGTCTCGTCGAACTGTGAAAAAAAAGCTCGGGCGAATTCAGTGTCATAAAGATCTGGCATAACGCCAAGGGACGTATTATATAAACGCTCGAATGAGATGGCTTTAGTCAAGAAGAGTATCTTCAAAAGTCAAAAGAGAGAAAGACAAGGGCGGTACAAATATCTTTAGAATATCTACAGATATACACTCATCTCCTTTAATATGAAACTTTTTTGTTGCTGATTCTTGCGACAGATTAAATTCAATCGAGCAAGAAGAGCGAATAAGAGAGTTCGAGCCTTATTGAGGTTAAATTAACCACTCCAACGAAACGTTTGAGAAATTGAGAAAATCAGAACAGGAATAAGACGCTTTCGCAGACGACTCAGACGCTGTTTCATTAGTTCATCCAAGTACACCCAACAGGCGAGAAAATTGGCAGCTAAATTAATAAACCATTCAACTAATAAGTCGACATATACGTCAACTCAAAAAAAGCCACGTGATCTATGACATCTATAAATATTTCATCATTTTTCCGAACTTCAATCTTATCGAGAATCATGAAAATACAATTACATTCCAATAATAGGACTCATGAACCATTAAGAGGTCTCAAAGAAAATCAATACTTTTATTAGCGAACAGGTGAAGCCAAAATCGTCGTATTATGCGAAAACAATAAGCCACTCAGGAGAACTGCTGAAAATTAAATTATTTTAACCATCCCACCAAATGTTACGACATTTCCCAAGAATTACACTAAAAAATTCATAGCTCGATAGATATCGGCTTTACAACTTCCGAAAAAAAAATCTTCAAATATTTATGGCTTAATAAACATTAATGATATACACTTATGATCAAAATTGTATTGAATTTTTTAACCAGACAATAGGCCATTAGGATTCTAAAAATACGAATGACTACATTTTCATATTTATACGTTCGAAAAGTCTGGAGAATATACGATAAGATTTAGCCAAAAGGAAAAGTCTGTCGAGAGTGTTGAAGGAGAAAGGCTTTTTTTCAAGCGGATCTCGTGTTAGGAAGAAACTGAGGAAAAACGGTGAGGGCCTCTCAACGTAAGCTTGAGAGCTGCAAATAAGGGGTAGGGTGAGGTTTGGGGTTGGGGGGTGGGAGTGTTAAGGAAGCGAAAGGTGAAAGCGGCTGAGGGACTTCATCCATCAGAGATAAGGGCTTGGCACTGCTAGGAACCTCCCCAAAACACTTTTCGTCTCGATTAAAAATTAACCACGCACTTTAGCTCGTCCCGACCGCTGACTGTAGAATATAATCGGTTCTCAAAATACCTATACACATATGTTCACATATGTACGGCTTCGCAGTGTATATAGATACTGCGATAAACGATGGGTGTGAAAAAATCATATGAGAAACAAGAGTACAAAGTGTACAGGCGAAACTAAAAAAACAAGAAGGGTGAAAAAGATTGATACGATCTCTGAGTATGCTTTGAAACACCAAGTAGAGTTCTCTCCACCAGAAAGAAAAACGAAAAAGATTCAAGACAAAAATGTTATACGAGAAAGAGGAAAATACCTTAGGCTAAAAATTTTAACGTCATACAGTCGTAAATTGATCTTGATTCATCGAATTTATTGTAATTTTAGTGTAATTTCTTTCGATGCCAATGAATGATAATTCTTAATTCATCATTTTTTTCGTTTCTTTAATACTTTGATCGTGACCTCGATTATCACAGAGTGAAATTAGTGGGAAAACGTAGTTATTCGTCTGATTCACTTGGATCATGAGAACTGATACTAAGTTGAATAAAGTGATAAAAAATAAATCAATAGTAAATTTGTTTAGATGTTTATTCAAAGAGAAAAATTTGAAAATTTCAAAGTTTTAGCAACTTCGCTCAATTTTGTATGAAAAAAGGGGTTTTTTTTCTTTCTTTCGTTACGTTAGATGTGGTGAACTATGGAAGTGCCTACACGAGAGTAGTGCGGGTTTTGTTCACAGGTACCCCGGTACCTTTCGAGATAACGCCGCTCCTGGGTATTCTCATAGGGGTCGTTGCAGCGCTACTTCTCGTCACTATAATCATACTCGGTGCGTTAAAAGTTCGAAGCGAACGCCGAGCACAAAGACCCGGTGACTTGCCTGTGAAAAAAGCCACGGCACCGAGCTCCGAAGATCTTTACGACGCTGACGACAGAAATCCTGATGTCGTGCCAACTAATAAAGGTAAGGAAAAAAAAATGAACGTTGATGCACGTAAATATAAAATTATGGCTTCAAAAATTGTCATAAAAAAATGAAGATCCATCGAATTTTCAACATTTTGTTAACGTTGGACAAAAACACTCGGGTTTTTGTAAAATCGTTCTAACCCCAGCTTTCTCCTGCTCGTTTTCGTCCCACGGCATTTCGACATATCGCTCAATTGACTAAGGACGCTTAGCGAGCTCATAACTCTCAGTAGAATTGGTATTTGTTAAGACATTTTTTTTCGAAATAATCGTAGAACTCCCGGCTAAGCGAATGGCACAAGGTTCGATGTCGGCAAACGACTAGTTCTATCGTGGTTGTAGTTTAAAACAAAAATATTCAACTCAATTTTCGCGCTAAAGATCTGTTCGGGTCAAATTAATCATGAGTAGGAATATAAGGTCAAATTTTCGTTATCTGTTCAAATATCGGTTACCACAAGGTGAACCATGGCTTGGAAAAAGTATACGATAGAGCACATGGCTTTAAAAATACAAAAATCCGCTATCAACTGCTAGACGTAGCTTCAAAAGAGTCGTCAGAGCGTAGATGGAGAAATTGTCAAATAACATCAAACGAAATTGCCAAAATATAATAATTGGGCTAAGAGAGAGTCGACTGTACGTCATTCACCGGTTGGATACGTACAGTTGAAACAATTCCATTAGTATCATAATTTAATTTGATTTTGATATCAAGTGATTTTTAATATCGTTCAATTGAATTTGATTGAAATTGTGAGATTGCAATTGGACTGCGTTCCATCAAGTACTTGGCAGAAGTTTATTTCGAATAAATTCAATGCAGTAAAATAGCCGATGAAACAATTCGTTATCAAATAAAAATAGTCAATTGAATACAGATTTTTAATTAGTGATAAAATTTTGATATTGTTATCTAATTGGCAATATATACGAAGCTATATTACGTCAATATTCGTTTTAATCGAAAGATTCAGATTATCAGCTGACGGGTTCAACTGCGGGAACTCCCCTCGCCACGCAAAACACCCCTGACGAGTTACCAGCTGCGTCACTCTCGATTCAACAGACGAATCATCTACAGGGACTGACTAATTACGCTCATAACGACTACACCAATTATCCAACATTACCGGTGAGTTTTTTTTTTTTTTTACATCATATACTCAACGTGCTTCATCATTAAGAATAAAAACGAAAAATTGCCACGAAACTGTAAACATTTATCAACAACTATTAATATTGATGGCAACATCGAAAAAATGGTTGCATCAGTATAATATTAAATGCTAATTGCCAATGATTCATTGGCGAATATGATAATAAACAAATCCGTGGAACATTTTAATCGTAGCATTTTATACATCATGCCCTTTAAAATATTGAACATAAAATTATACTTCGTATTTCTCTATTTTCCAATATTATCGATAACGGCCACTCACACCCATGGATACAGAAAATCTCGAATAATCCTTCAGACTCTATCGTTCTTTCTTCGAAAGCGTCGAATTTTTGAAATTCTTGAACATTCAACTATCGCAATGACGATGGCCATAGTTCGGAAGCTTCATCCGAGATACTCCAGGGAGAGCCATTCTTTCGTCCAATAATGTAAGGCGTGGGTGGAGGGAAGGAAAGGGGAGTTTGAAAATCTCGAGTAAAGCGTCGAAGATGGCAAGCTTGCACAACCCTCTATTCTTAGTTTTACTGTCATATATATATATTCTTAAGTATTGACCATGAGCAAACGAAAGGACGTAACTCGTTGGAACTTACGTGTAAAATAGTATAGAATTGAGGCTTTCATGGGTTAGCAATCCCGACAGCCAAGGAGGTATACATCAACAAGAATACGAGTGAATCTATGGGATACGAAGGATAAAGGAAAAGACTCACGTTGATCGAAGTACATTTTATATATATGTCTGCATGAACGAATAAAGTTCGTCCAATATAAAGTTTAATCTACGTAGACTCGTGTAAAAATGTGGTATTTACCAATAATTGAGATATTTCTTGATAGCTGATCGATCAAATGATCTTTAACTTCAACTTCATTTACTTGATACTAATTTTCTCTCGGACGTTTCCTTTGATAATATTTTTTGAACGAATTAACAACGAAAGAAGTATTAGCAGGTTACAGCAAATAGCACTAATGCTTCCGTTAAAAATAACAAACAATAACAACTCATAAGACAGAACAGAAACTCTTTGTTTCTCTTTGACAGGTGTCTGTAAAGTCGAACATGTTTATATAACTCTCTAGTGCACAGTAAAAATGTTCCTACGAATCTCGATTTTCAAACAAGCTTAAACTCTCGGTTAAGCTAGAATTCACCCTCGAAAAACTGCACTAGTTTGCCTTTCAATCGGAAACAGATTGTAGAATATTCATATATTTATTCGCAGTACGACGTCAGATAAAAAAAAAAAAGACAGCATTCATCTTAAAACGTTTGAAGCAACAAGATGCTGGAAATACTCATATCCCGTATCAGCGAGTTATCAGATTTTCTCTTCACCAGCTCAACCTTTGGAAGCTTTTTAACCTCGTATGCAATTTATTGCAGTAAAATTTGTTTTCATTCCTCAGTAGAACTTTCGCTCGATATTTATTCATCTTTTCACCGTATTGCTCTTTTTTCCAATTATCTTCAGTACTATTCATGAGCTATTCACTGCAGGTCTCTCTCCTTTCATCGTAGACATCCTTGAGTCCTTGGAACGATGAAAAATGCTGAGTTTCCGGACTAAATGTCTTGATCTTATTTCTTAGATTGTCTCTGAAGAATGTCATCAGGGAAAGGAAAATGGCACATTCATGTCCAATTCAAGAAGTCGTATATGCGCACTTGAATTATCATCTTCATCGCGTATTTCATTTCAACTCAAAATGAACGTTATATTTCCCTGGTTCATCATTGGTTTTATAGCTAATGCGAAGAAACTTGAAATTCTCATTGTTTCAAGATCGTTTAAGCAGAGGGGTGCTCAGTTGTCTCTATCTCAAAAAGAAATGAACGTTTTTGTACGAATAACCAAGTTGAAATAAAAACTTGTTTGTTTTTTCATTTGTATATATATATATACGAGTGTAAACACGGCAGAGGCAAAAAAGAGCATTGGTAAAGTTTTGAGCATGACGTTAATACGGTACAAAGACGTCAGAAGACTGCTCGGACGGTCCCTTTTATTCAGCTTAACGAGACGTCCGAGAACACTCGTATACATAAGCACAGCAAGAGAATGAGACCGGGACGTTTTCAAGCTAGCTGGGGATTCGCGTGCCTCGATTTTATAGAATAGACGAACTGATGAGATTCCTCCTAAAAGCCTCGTTTGGCTGAGTCAGCATTTTCAACCTATTATTTATTTTTGTATGAAACTTTTTTCATACTAAGTACAGAATATTACTTTGCAATATTTATATCAGGAAAAATCTCGTTTAGAAAGAGAATAAACCTCATACGTGTTAGGATTAAAATTTCGTGACTTTAATCTCGTTGTTATTAAAATACCCAAAAAAATACTGACTAGGGTTTTGGAGGGATTTTCAAGATGATTTCGCAGAGCTCAATGGGTTGACAGCAATTTCACTGACAGTATGACGAAATCTTCTATACTTGACCCTATAATGTTTGATCATTGCGCATATGGACGAGGCTTAAAGTTATAAATCAGTCACTGACACCCCTCGAATTTTCTAAGGTAACAATTTTGACATCGACTGACTGATCGGAAAAAAAATAAGGTCGATCTTTTTTATTATTCCGTCTCGCACTGGGGGCGGCTCGGGCGAGATGACACTTGGCCGGTGAAAAATCCGCGACACACTTTTCTCGTACACTGTTCAGTTTCCAAGACCAATAAAAGTTATATGCTGTTTCACTTTCATCAGAGAATACGATATAACTTTTGTTTGTCTTAAAATGTCAATCGTCTTTGAGAAAAACGTGAATCAGCTTTTTAGCTATCTTTCTCACACTAAGGTGAGAATGTGACTAACTGATAAATCGCTCAAAAAAACATATTTAGAGAATATTTAAACTGCATGGAAAAGTGAAATGTCAAAAATTAAAAGTCCATCTTGGTGATCCGAATGTTTCAGTTGACTGGTGAAGTAACGTACGCGGAGCTGTGTCTTGCAAGACCAACAACGCTGACGACCTCAGCAGACACCAAACTTGCTTGTCTTGGAAGCGTTGGTGGACTTGGTGGTTTGGGTGGATTTACGAGTGGTTTGGGTGTTCTAGTGGGTGGCAAGCAATACACAAAAGAGGCAACCGTGTACGCGTGCATAGATCACAGTGCGAGACCACCAAAGATCGATCAGGTTTGCCAGCCGTCGTCGAACGGTGGTGCCAATCTCGAGACGTCTCTTTTGCAAGATTCCATTGGCATTACGGGCAAACAACAACAGCCGCAGCAGCATCATCATCCTCGAGAAGTAGTTACGGTTCGTACGCCACTTATTTCGACGCAAGAGAGTTGCGTATAGGGACGGGAAACCGACGCCCTAAACGTCAACGAGTATTACGTGTGATCGTGTTTGCGGCGTCGATCTTGCAAATTAAAAGAATAATTGAAAAGATAAGCGAATTGAACTCATGTTATCCATGAAAAATATTGAAAAGAAGAAAATGAAACATTTTAAAATGAAACTCTAGAGTGTCCTCGTCACACTGTGCGTTATCGAAGGCCACTTTCTCTACTGCGTAATGGGCAATTGACAGTGTCAGACGATTTTTCAATTTGAACTTAAATATCCGTCAGAAATCAATTGAAAATAATGAATAATTGCTCTCACAAAAACGTTGGTTGTTAGTCGTGTTTAACTGTCGATAAAACGCGTATCATAAATGTCTATTTACGGTTATTCAAATTTGGTGCGTCGGAATAATGCGAAAGAAATGACGGCACCGTTAACTTTATTACTCATTGGTGTATTTTGCTCTTTCGATTATTTGCACGTAAAAACAAGGGCTTGGAAGGCGGAGATAAACGGGAATCTTGCATCGTCCTTCCTTATAAATTTCCCGTAGGCATTTTTCACTCCGATCTCCTGCCTTTTTGCCTGCCATTATGACGTGCTCATAAAATTATTGGATCGCCTGATAAACCGCAAAATTCATCGGGAGGAAGTGACGTTCGGTAAATCGCAATAAAAAAAAAAAAAAAAAAACAAAACTCAAAACCCAATTAATTCGTAACAATAAAACCAACACAACTATGAAAAATTCATTTCGATAGATGTAAATAACGCAATTATAATGAAAAGAAGGAAATAAGTCTCTCGGGGATCCTAAAAATTCAATCGATCAAGTTCGATAGAAATAACACAAACTTTTCGACGATGGGACCTCGCGTTCGAACTATCAACAACCTATTTCTCCCTTCCTCGTCCCGATTCCAAAGAACTAACTATCCCTATAGTTATAATATATTGTACATTTTTGTAAATACGAGATGATAATCGGACAATGAAGATTTTAAATGGAGTACAATATATAAAAAGGTAATGGAAAACAGAGCAACAATAAAGATAAACTTAAATATTGTGAGCCAACATAAAATGACGAGAAATTCGGCCGTTGTTGATGCGACGAAATCTCCAATTTCCCGTGTGTGAAATATTTCATATGAATAACAAAAATCATTTAGTCGACAAAGAGATTCGAAATAGTAAATTGTTGACTGTATAAGAAGTAAATTAAAACAAAACAAAAATTAACAGTGCGCCTAAAAAAACAAAACAAAACGAAAAAACTCTGATCGGAAATGATTCTATAATGACGTATGAAATTTTTCACACCCATGAAACGGATTGACGAAATATTGCACGGATTCCGGCAATAGCCTCGCGTTGACGGTCGAGTTTCGATAATTTTCTTTTATTTCACTATAAGTCTTCTATTATTTCTTCTTCATTACTTTAGTAGTTTTTACAAAAATATTTAAAATACGGTCTAAAACAGCAGAAGTTTAAAAAAGGAGTGAAAGAAATGGAAAAATAAGATTTGTACGTGGTCGAGGACTCGTCGCCAAAATACCTCGGCAAAAATGTGAAAAAAGCGATAGAAATATGAAAGAAATTTCTTGCAACATACCGAATGTTGATTCCAACGCTTGTGTCGCGCTACGAACTTGTGTCCCCATCACGAATACGCTCGAGGAAGCCTCATCTGTAAAATATACCGATGTACAGCAGTGATATTTTTTCAAAAAAAAAAAAAAAAACAAACATACACACACTTTAGTAAAGTAAGCTGAATTGAAAAACATAAGAAAAAAAAGAGGAAAGAATAATGCGAAGAAGCTAAAGAACACAGCTGTGAGAGGGAGGGAGGCTGAAAAGAGATTTTTGTTTACTCCGAATTTGAGGAGAAACGATAAAGTATATGTGGAGCACTCCAGACGAATTCATAGAGTCGAAGGTCTGACGGTTTCTAATTTTCCTGATGTTTTTTTCCCGTACATTGTTTGCGTGAATGAAATACCATCTGCCATTATTTTCTTCGAGATTAATCTTCCTCGACCAAGTATTGTTTTCACAAAATTCTTCAACAATTTGTCGAAGCTCCAAATCTTTTTTCCTGGATATCACACTCGAAACTTTTCCAATTTCCCAACTTTTCAGTTTGAAATTTTATTTCTGTTTACAAATCCTTTGTAAATAATGTTGTTCAAAGTAAAAGTTATAATATACGATTTTATTCGAAATGAAAAAGTCCGTGAGGAATGCTCTACATATATTTGATAAATATTATGTATTAAGTGAAATTAAGAGTACACTTAACAAAGGTACAGATTATATAAGACTATATCTTTATTCTGTGTGTGAAACGGTGTAGTTTTGTCTGTGAGTGTGTGTGTGAACGGCCAGGTGCAAATGTGACAAAATATCGTCAGTCGGATTTGGAGTCAACGAGCTCGTGGACAAATTTCATAATTGACGACTATATCGAACTTTAAGTGGAAAAGAGAGAAAGAGAGGTGCACAGGCGGATGAAGAGAAGAAGAAAAAACAATGAAACGTGAAGAAACGAAAAAAAAACGAATTAAATGAGCCTTTTATGCGAAACACTCAGTTCAGAGCCACTCATGCTCGAGTGACCATCTGTGTCGAGACCAAAATATATATATATCCTTTTTTCTGACCCATCTATTAATATTTTATTCTTTTACTTTTTGCGGGCTTTTTTTATGTCCGAATTTGTAACTTTTCACTACAGTATGCTCGAGGACTATATGTGGGTCACGTAGAGCGACCCGAGGCCCTTCAATTTCGCGAGGTATTTGAAGCACGCGCGTTCGTTAACGATTACCAGTTTTGGCGTCCCTCTCTCCAATCCTCCCCCGCCCTTTCTGCCTCTCTCTCTTCCTCTTCCTCTCTCTCTCTCTCTCTCTCTCTCTCCTGCCCTCTTGCATATCCCAGCTCAAATGCACCGCGTTCTCCTACTCTGGACTCTCGCGTTTCGCGTTCATCGAATATTGTGCGCGCGTTTTCCGCAACCGCTCGTCAATCCAATGGAATAGACGTGCCACCCTTGATGCGAGGAAACTGAGTGACCATCGCTGACAATTCAACATTTTATACATGCACCATCGTGATTTCCTCATTTATGTATATGAAGAATTTCAAATGAAAAGAGACCAGTTTTTTTCAAAAACACTAACGTAATGAACTAAAAAAAAAAAAAAAAAAAAAAAAACAACAGCAATTAATTTTTCTTTCTGGTTCAACGTGTGGACACTGTTATCGAATTCGCCAGGGGTAAAAATTCAATATTGTCTTTAAAAAATATACGAAAAAAAAAAATGAATGACAAAATGCCCCCAGATTAAGAATTATTGAGAAATCCTTTTTACTGATGTACTTTTTTTTAAAGTCTCGCAGCAGTTGATTAAATCGTTTCAGTCTATGTACAATATTTCGTACTGTATACGTCGGTTATACATAAGAATTTATGATTTAAATGATCTCAACCACCCCCTCGTTTACTCTATTTCGAAATATTAAGAGCGTTTAGCGGCACTTGGTATCAGTCGTTAGATTCCTGTACGATTTTGAAATAGGTTTTGTCGAATATACACACACTGACACACACACACACACACACACATGGACGTCATCATTGTACACAAGATCGTTGAGCTCCCAAAACGAACAATTAGAGCTCTTCAAACACTAGGCAATAACGCGCTTTTCGTTTTACGAACGTGTACTGGAGTAATTAACAATTCAGGGGATGGTGCGACCCCCAGCCTTCCCTTTCTCAAAATGCACAACGCCAACGCATGTTTTAATAGTCCAACCAAACGGCCCCGATAACCCGCGGATTTAATGCAGCCAAGAGTATGTCGAACCCTCGTCACGCTCAGCCCAATACTCTGAACTCCCTCTATACACGTGCATGGGCTATTCAAGACTAAATTTTACTTTTTCATGATTCTCAAACTCCACTATTTTCTCTCCACTGTTTCGATCGCTGCTATAACTTCAAAAATCATTTATTCTTTATGACGACATTCAAAACCATCGCTTTTATCTTTTATTCATTAAATTTTTCTTTTGATATAAAAGAAACGACAAAAAATTTCAGTTCTACTGATGATGATGAAAAATAATATTGTAAATAATCTCAACACATTCCATTTTTTTATGTTATTTTGTTCTACTCCATTGACTATTTAAGTAGGAAGTAATGTTTTTGTTTTGTAGCTAATTCATTCGTGAAAATCGTTATTAAATGGCAAAGAAAAATACTCAAAGAACGACCACCCCCTTGGATCGTACATCAAATATGCTTTCTACGAACACATTCTTCACTCTCTCTTTCTCTCTTCTGCTTTTATTTATCACGCACATAAAAGGCTGGCTATATCCATCTATTTACAATGAAAAAAAAAAAAAAAATCTAATATATCTTCTTCACTGCCACCCGTTATTTTACGAATCTTTGAGACTGATATTCCCCAGCTTGTCCTGATTTAATCATCGAATTTTTCCAATATGCATATTACGTGTATATTGAAAGTGTGTTCGACTCGAAGAAACGGATTGTTGATTCTTCGAGAAAATGAATGAACGGCCTCTCTAAGACCCGCACTTTTTATCGATATTTATAATCTTGTACTTCTAAAATAGTGAATAATTTATACAAATGGAGAAAATACTCAATCTCTTGTGGTTGGAAAAACTCGATTATATATTTATTTCGTTCACGAGCTTGTTATCATTTTTTTCTTCAATCGCCGATAATCGAGCTAAGAATCCACTAAATAACGCTCATTTCAGCAGTCTCTCCGAGGGTCCTATTACCGTTCCCAGTTGTTGCAATGGAACAGTTTCATATTTAACGTGACGCACACAAAAACACAGCCTACATAGAGTGGGTCACGCAAAAAAAAAACATAATGATAAAAGGAGAAGGACTAAAAACAATGAACATTTATCAACGATCGATGTTGTAACGATGTCAAAAATATTGCGAAACATTCGATCAAAGTGAACAAATGATCTTTGCCTATTGACAGTTAAATGAGATCGAGATACAAGATACGAATCTTATGCGCGCGTGAATTTATTAAATTTATCAATAACGAAGAGAATTTAAAGAAATATACAAACGAATATTAAAAAAAATTAAAAAAAAAAAGAAAAGAAAAAGCGATGACCATATTACGTGTATTTACAATAATTATAGATTATATATGTATATAAATAAATCAATGAACGAACGAGAATGTGTAAATAATAATTATATTATATTATACGTAAACAACAACGTAAACCAAATAAACGTGTTGATATGAAAAAAAAAGAATAATAATAATACGATTTACTGTTTTTAATCCGATTTCCTAAAAAAATCTTCCTTTCCTAATAATGCTCCAAACGAGCGTAATACATAAACTATTCATAAGAACTGTTTTCTTACGAATGTTGTATCGTTACATTAAAGTCGAGGGATTTTAATGAAATTTTGCAAACAACAATATATGACGAACAAAAAAATGCTTGCAAAATTTTACGATAATTTCGGAGGATGGTTTAGAAGTTATTATTAAATGAATTGACCTGATGTCTTATGGAATTATACGCTTTTATTGTTCTTAGTGTCACTCAGACACTAAGAATTCTAATATACGTGAATGATTGCTTCGTATCATTATTCTATTTATTCATTAGTTCTCCTTTAGTGGCTTTTTTCTCCTTAAACGTCAAAACCCACGATGGCAAAGTACCATCAACGGAAATGAGTAGCATGGTGAGAAAACATGGCGAGAAAAAAATCTCGAAGTCGTACAAGGCAAATATAAAAAGATCACGATGAGCAACACTCTACGAAGAGTGTGGAGGTCGACGTAGAGTGGCGCAAAATAAATGGATTTTTACTCGAAAGAATTTTCGTCCCAACGATGCAGCACCACAAAGCTCACAGCTATCTGCTCATCACCACCGACCCTCAACAGTCGTTCTTTTTCTCCCCTAATTTTATCCTCTTTTTCATTACTTTATTTTTTTTATTTCCTCTCGTTTTTTACCCTCTTTTACGCGAGATATCGCACTCAGCTCTCAGCGCGTATAATTAAAAAGTCTGCCTCTTGCCGCGAAGCAATTTATCGGGAACCAGTGTAACCGACCAATTTGAGCCCTCGACGCTTTCTCTTTTTCACAACCCCTTGCCAACGTCCTGGTCACTTACGAACGTCGAATTATTGATCAAGTACACTTTCGTACTCTCTACATGCGTGTATGCTTTTTAGAGCCACGTTCTTCGTTTTTTGATCGCAACTCCCAATTCTTTTACGTCGAGTGGAACAAAAAACACAAACGGTAGATTCAACTTTGCAAATTTTGTTTCCATTGTTTTTTTTTTGCTAACTGTCTTCGTTGAATAGTTAAACAGAATATTCAAAACCACGGAAATATTTTCAACAAGTTCAGTACTGAGCATAACTTTATTTGGACAATAAAATCAGTACAACAAGCTTCACCATAAAAATATAAGAAAAATATAAAACCCATCATCCGTTATCGATAATTTCGTCTCTAGTGTAATTAAGCAATCGGCTTTTTTATCGGGTGTTAACTGTGGTCATGGTACTTTCAATGTGCAACCTTGTACAAGAGTAGGCAAGCGGTGTAGATAACGTTATGTAGGATCGCTACCGGAGAAAGTAATTGCGGAAAGGGATTGAACTGGAAAAGGAGTGAGAAAGAGAGAAAAGAAGAAAGGGTGAGTACGAGAGAAGGTATCTAGTTAATCCGTAACGTGTTGCAATCAAGGATGTCCCTGTGGATTGCAGCTATTGCATCGCGTCTCCCAATCTCTTTTCCTCCCTCTTCCTCTCTCTCTCTGTTTCTTTTTTTAGCGCTGCTTCTCTTTACCGCTCGTAAGTAATCGATCGTTGTGGTTTCTCGTGGCAACTGTTAGCAGTTTACAGAGAACTGGAAAGTAGTGAAAAGCTCAGCCCGATCTGTGCGTTTCGATTTTCGATAAGCCAAGAGTGGCCAAAAGTAGTCCTCCAGTTTTCATACTTTCACCAAACAGAACAGTTTTAACGTACATTCTAGTGTCTTGCATTGAACGGAATACGAATCCCATACGATTGTGTGCTACTTTTCATTGATTATTCGCAAAGTATACACGTGAGTAAACGTTTATGTTTTTGTATAAAATTTCTATCAACGTTTAAATGTTAAAGAAAAAAGCGTAGCTGGAGTTTTTCTTCCCTCTACACGATTGGCATCATGCCACTTTGACTTTAAACACCTGAAGTGTATGTGCAAGAAACTATAATAACGACGTATCAATGAATAACTGCCTCTGGCATAATATTTTTAGTACGTGAGCATAAAAATTTATGCTTTCTTTGGATAATTCATACTACTATCACTTTTGTTCAGCCTCCCTCCTTTGTTTTTACTATTTTATGAATCCTTTTCCTCCTCCCGATATACCACAGGCTTCGCAACTCTTCTCCCTTCATTTTCACAAAAAGCTTCTCTACATACCCGGAACAGCCGGCTTTATACTTCCCTACCATCGATAATTCGCGAATACATTCCGTGTGTCGATATAGAGAAAGAAAGGAAGAAAAAGAGAGTAAAAGAGAGAGAGAGAGAGATTGAAGCATCTCATAGAACCGCACGAGGCACTGCACCAGGAAAGGCACTCTCATGATAAAGTATCGACCTCTTTTGAAAAAAGGAAGAGAGGTGGATTATGTGTAAGTATATATGTAATACATATACGTATTTATCGCGCAATAACTGTGGCTTCTGGGTATATTGGGTGAACGAATCATTATTGGCAAAACAAACTAGCAAATAAATATCGGATACTTTGTACCAACTTACACAGCCATAAGCTCGACTGAGTTTCATTCCGTTGATGTTTTTTTTTTACAGCTTTTATCGGCGAACAAAAAATTGCAATCCTTTCAAATTTTCATTATTATTTCATTTTGCTCGACAAATTATCGAATTATGAGATTATCGGTCATTTTGAGGCTGGACAAACGAAATAAGTCATTTGAAAATTTCAATCACTACTGATTTGCCAAAGAATTTGAAGAAAAATATAATAATTTGTCTTGATTTTTTAAATTATCATATACAATATCTCCCCAAATATCCAATTGTAAAAATATATAAAACGAAGATGAATATAATCTGATAGCTGGAGATAAAATGCACATAGAGAAGAAAGAGTAAGAAAGAGTATAAAATTGTTTGAGGCTTGAAAACTCTGCAGCCAGAATAGTAACGAACAATTCGATACCCTAGTGGGCCACTTCCTTTTTCTATGACTTTCCTTCTCGTTTGAATTTTGTGTAGAGTGTATATATAGTGTACTCTGAAATAGTTATCGCGATTTGCACTCCCTTTTGCGGTTTTGCTCTTCACTGTAGCTATCTCACTGGATATATAGCTCGTCTGTTCACTTCTCGTTCGACCGAGCACTAAACACGGTATCCGGTACGTATCACGAGGAGCTTCTCCACCAGAGTCATTTGCATTGGGCGATATCGAATAATATGCTAATTGTTCTCTCGAGAAAAGCCGCTATATTCAGCAGCAACACCAGCAGCAACTTAAGCCATAGCGGTGAGATGGAAATGGCCGTTTCAATAAAGTGATCTTCTCTTTTCGAAATATAAACGGTTCCACCTTTCGTAAAATCCAAACGGCTATTTCTTAAATTTTCCTCTTCGAAATTTTTATCACTTTTATCTTCGCTATTTATTCTGGACGATTTTTTAAAGCGATTTTCCGCATATAACCCATTTAGATATCGATATAAAACGAACACTATTAACGTACGTCTAAAAAAAAATCAATTTCATAACACTTCCCAACAGTCAAAGTTACTTTGATTGTCTTGAAGCGCAGATATGTTTTAAAATTTATAATATTTTGTGAAAAATCGCAACCACAACTGCTGAAGGTCAATTACTCAAGCTTTTCTCTTCGAGACTCGAAGCGAATTCGTAAACAGACGTGGTAACCACGAAGAATAGGAACATTTATTTCCGATAAGAGACATTCACCGTGAAAGTACGTTTACGTCGTTGAAACGAAGAAATACGTCGTGATTCGACAATTGTTGAAAAGCTGTAAGACTCTGTGCTTTTCCTGCAGATTTGCGAAACCCAATGGCACTTGAATTGGTAAATAAAGATTACTGAAGAATTACGTTACGGAAGAATGGAAGAAAGAGAGAAAGAGCAAGAGAAAACGAGGAGGAAAGTTGCAACCCGAATTGAGCAGAAAACGGTGCACCAGGCAAAGAAATTACAATAAGGAACCTTTCTTACTATGATTTAATTCATAGTCACGTCTCCAACGAAATCATGATACGATCAACTAAGCCATCAAAGTAGAGTTGGAGAATAATTCACAGCTCTGACCTTTTTTTACAATAAACAATGAGGAAATTATTTATTATTGACTGTAAAAATAAATTGGTATTCTTGGTATTAAAAAATGAGGCTTATATGAAATTTAAATAAAGTGAAATTATTTAAAGATCAAACTAGGACAAAAGTGACAAAAAGGTTGCAGAGGCTGCTGTTAGTCTGCATCTTCTCATTAAATAGTCATTGCTAAAGTTCTGTCTCAAATCGATATGAACCGCGCGTCGGAAAATGTCTGAGTGCCCACATGAATTTTCCAGAGGCTAAAACTCGCACCAGACCTTAAGCACATAATGATCTGCAGCTGAAATGTTGTTAATAATATTTCATAATTATTCTACAATGATTAATGGCCGTGACTAATTTTCAAAATTGTTACGAAACAGAAATAATGTTCCGAGGAAGATTGGTCGTTGGCTGAGTTTGCAAATGGATAATGCAGAAACGACCTACAACTGAGACGTTAAGAATATTTCATAAAATTGCTTAACGATGATTAACGGACGTAACTGCTTCTTGAATTGCTCGGATACACATATCATGTTGTATAGCAATTACTCAGAGGTCATCGAAACCCGCATCGGTGCTTTACACATAAAATTCGTTTGAAACAACATACTCATTAGAAGGATAAAAACCTGTTTCCTTTCTTGAAGAAAATCATTTACTATACAAGTTTGTTTTAATGAAAATATCAGAGAGTGTACTAAATTAATTTCTCCGGAAATTCACTGAACTAAATGCATAAAATATCATCAATATGAATCTCGAACAAACCCATGTTAATTAATATTCCATTGAGTGCTGAATTAAATATGTGAACTAATTACTCAAGAACCGAACCAAGTTATAACGGAAATCACGCTGACTATTCATTCAGTATTAAGGATCTCTATCAGTTGGGTGAGTGCAAGAGCAGAGAAGCAGATTCGCCACTTCTCTCGAAGACGCTTGAAATTTCGAGGAAAATGAAAGCCAAACTTCTTTATTTTCTCATCAAAGGAGAACAACGTTGTACAGAACTTTTAACTATCTCAAATAGTCATAAATGTCAGAGATAAATACGCAGCAGAATTTTCACCTCAAGATTGAAACGTGCATATTGTTTCGTGACTCGTGACTGAGAAAGAATCGATGACCCAATAGAGTCATTAAATTTTGCAAATCCAATTATAAAAATTAAATTTATATCCCAATGTCGAACGGTTGCATAACTTTAGCTCAAACACTCCTCTCTCTCCTCTCCTCTTTCCTCTTTTGCCTTGACAAAAAAAAAAAAGAAAAAAAAAGCAGCATATAAATTAAGAACGAGTTGCCGCTATCTACAAACATGCACGCGCCCTATTCGCGGGGCATTCGAGCATCGTTCTACTAGCCCGCTGGCACCGTTCCAAAAGTACGTTCCTCAATTTCCCGTAAAATCTGATTTCGACAGCGCAGGGGGGCGCCTCTGCAGCGCCACCAGAGAACAACCCTTGGGAACATTACACCCACCAAAAGTAGGTATAGAAATATATATGTGTACATGTGAATGTGTATTCGTGCTAGAATTGATTGAAATAGCATTCTCGTTCAAAACGTATCATCGACGAGGAACATGGTTTCCTTCCTTCAATATTATAAACACATATAAAACCTACGTCTTACAGAAATAAAAATCTAATATCCAAGTTCAAAGGAACGTTGAGCCCTGTTCGAATTTCAATGAACCTTATCGGATCATTTTTCAATGAAAAATATATATCATCTGCACGATAACCTTTTTGTTTCACTTCAATGATCATATATTGAAATGAAAAAAAATTCCTGAAAGTTATCCTATTGATATTCGTTCGCTTTGTGACTGTTAACTGGAGGAAAAAACAATTGTTACCTTTTGTCGTTAAAATGATATTGTTGGTTGGGAAAAAAAAAAGAATTCTGAAAAGTTTGCTCTACAAATATAAAGTTGAATGTATGTTTTTATTTTGTTTGGAAATTTTTAATAATCTTTAACTATTTTCACAAGGTTGTTTTTACAATCAACGTATAGTGCTTTTATAATGTTCCTGAACAATATAGTTCGTGTTCGTCAAAATCTGTTGGAATCCTATTCGTTTCTGACTCTTTAAATGTGACTGAAACGACCGACAACTACTTCATAAAACTGCAAACCTGTGAGGAAAGAAGGAAAGAAGGATAAAACGAAGGATATATAACGGAGAAGGTAAACGCCCGATCTCTCGTGCCCCAAAGCGATTTTTAGAAACGCGATCTGGCGTGTGCCGCGCGAGAGCCATCCGCTCTCGATTACAGCCGCGAAACGAGAAAACGAACGGGGCATAATTCACGGAAATCACCGGTCACGTAGAGACGGATCATCCCAGACTCTTTCCCTCTTCCTGTTACGTTAGCCGTGGCAAACACCTTCGTGCTGATGTTCACCGATTCCCATTCCCCCTCCTTCGTCATTTTCTTATACGTCTTTTTTTCCGGCCCGCATTTCTTCCAGTATATTTCTTCTTCGGACGTATTATTCTGAGGGAAGACCTGCCAGTTTTTCATCCGGCCGTAGGCCGATCATCAGGGAATGAAAAACAGACGAAAATTTCGTTTTTATCCATAAAGAAAAAAAAATGCCTTCATAGATCATAATAATAGAAAAGAATCAATTAAAAACAGAATGATTTTGAAGCTTTCGAGAAAAAAAGTAAATATACAATAGCAGGGAAGAGCCAATTAAAATGAAGATTGAAAAAAAAAAGGCAATCACCGAAAACCAAAATGATTTTCACTTGGCAATTGCAGAAACGATCTATTCGTCGTGAATGCAGCGAGTGAATATAATTGATTTAGACAGGTTTGATCACTTCAATCTAAAAAAATTTAATTGAGTCAATTTTGACTTCTATTGAATATCCGATTTTCATAAACAAATAGAATATGTATAACGGCATTCTGGTACCAGTATGTACAATACACGCGAACTATACAAGCCTGGATTGTATATTGACTCGAATTATTGGTGGGTTAATTCGGCAAATCCACGAATCATGTTCTCTTCGTTTTCTCTTTCGTTCTCCTCTCGTGGCTCCCTCGTTCTGTCTCTTCTTCTGCATCCTATTTTCTCTCTGTCCCTCTCTCTCTCTTTCTCTCTCACTCTCTGAAACTCTTCGCTTAAACACGATGAAAGAGTGATTGCGAGTAGATAACGTAGGGGGTAGAAAGTGTGAGAAAATAGGACGAGAGTGTATGACAGGTACGAACACAAGAGAGAAGGAGAAAGACGAATCAAGTCAGATTCTGGTGTTCCGAATGAGGATATCTCGCGGCTTGTTGGACCGCGAGATGATAAATACAGTAATACACTCGTCTCACGGTTGATGCAAGTGCCTAATATATTTCGCTCCTGTTATAGTCGAGCCAGTGTTCACACATGAGTATGTATATGCGTGTATGAAAATACAGAGAACGCCTAATTGCATAAATAATTCAAAGCGACGAGCTTCGCGAACCGTGGTTGCGAGAAGGGTAACCAGAGTTTGGAGTAGAGCGAGAAGGGAGGAAGGATGAGCGGAGAGTAGACGGCAGGGAAGGCAGTATTTATTGTCCAGACTGGCATAACGAAGCGTCAATCCGTTATCCGTCGGTTATCGTATACGAGAACGGATGCGATTGTAGAGAAAACTCGAAAAAGATAGAGATATTGAGGTAGAGCTTATTTTCTATTTGTATTCAACTGTCCTATCAATTATTGCGGTAGTCTATGCATTTTTTATATTTTTGTATTTATAAACAATACGTCAATAACGTAGACCTGTGACTGGACAAAACTTCAATGTATTCTGCTCAAAAATTACGAGACAGTGGCTCCAAATAATCATTCATGAAATCTTGTCAAATCGTCAGACGTTTCCGTCTAGTAGATTAACATTTCATTGAGGTTTTAAATACCGTCGTACAGGGGAGTAAAATTAAAGAATTATGAGAATTATGAGAAGAAAATGACAAAATTGTGTTGACTGAGGTACTTCAGACCATTTTAGCTTCTTCAGATGTTGGCAGGTCAACCTGATGGTGCAGTGAAGTCAGACCTTATCATGCAAAAGCTGAACCAGTCGATCTTGGTTCTCCAGACTTCTATTTCTAAGGAAAAGGCGTCCTAGTCCTACCCAGAAAATGACTGAAAGATAACTGATTGCGAAGTGCTGATAAATACGAAAAAAAATATAAAACTGTGACAAATCCAGCAGCGATAATTCACCGGCCAGTGTCTGGTACCTTCAGCAATCACCAAAGTTAAGCAGCGTCGAGCGAAGTCAATACTCGATGCAAGAGTAGATGCAGAAACGATAAAAAATATAACATTGTAAATAAAAAAACTAACACCTGCAGATATATATGAAACTTCAAGGTTGTCCAATACATAAGACTCATACAATATTTACCATCGATGCTCACATAAATTATTTTTTTCTCAACTTCTACTCATCGAGCTAAGTGGTCAAAGAATTCAAATCTTTTGGGCTAATTTTAATGCAAAAGATATATTCTTGTTGCCTGACCATAAAAGGGTTTAACTACTTGGGGCCAAAAGGACTCTTTTTGTTGTGTGTTCAAAGTTCATCGTCCCACATTTGGACGTAAATAGAAAACAGCACTCCTAAGATAACTGTGATTTTGTATCTTCATCGAATATACAATTGTAAAATTCTACGTGCCGCCACCTCCAAATCTAACGAAACGAGTTTTTAAATGCAAGAGAAAAAACATGTCCGTATTTACCAAGGAACTCGGACAACGTTGTGTTGTGTGAATCTAGAGTGACCAAACCAGGAGTGAAAACATTTGAGAGAGAGAGAGAGAGAGAATAAAAGAGAGAATATAGAAATGAGACGAGGAAGAAAAAGAAAAATAAATCCGGGAATAAAACATAAAAGAAATAAGGCTTGTGATAATGGAATTATAAAAATGTCGACCGCAAATATGCACGTTTTGAAGCAGAAGTTTCCGTCTCTCTTTGCTCCCTGGGATAACAGCATCCCGATTCGTTCCAGTCGCGCCATTCCAACCCCACGGGCTTTCCACTGGTCCCGCTTTTTCATTCTCTCGTTTTAGCCTTTATATTTCCAACTCTTTTATTCAACGTCTTTTCCTGTATGACTACCCCCTACCATTACCAACCCTCTTCAACCTCTGACCTCTCGCTCGTTCTTTCCTCCTCCACTGCTTTCTGTTTCTCTTTAACTCCATCTTTCTCTACATACGACCATTTGTTCATATGCTCCGACGAGTGTGGGCATACAATAGAAACACGGACATTCCTACCTGTTTCGTGCAACGGAAAATAAACAGGACCGCGTTTATACATGTCCAAGCGAATCCCTTGTGCTTCCTGACCCCAACGAAGTCTGTATGCGCTTCGTCGTGCAATACATAGGGTTTCCTTCAACCTCGTCAACGTACCATGGGAATTTGCTCAGTACTTGAAGTCTGGTATTGTAGCCAATGTACATACAACTTATAGCTACAAATAGTTTTTCCTGTCAAAATATTTTTTCCTGCTTTATGAAACGACGGGTTCACTCAACCAATTGAAATACTTCATTGAATATCTGTTAAGAGAAAGTTTAACCTATAATCACATTTCAAATCGTTCGATTTATTCATGCACGTATCACAATGTGTTTTACAATAAAAAAAGAATTTAAATACCTTTGGCGATAATGAATGTTTTCCTATAGGACTCGACAATTAATGGTTAAATACTCAAGTGAGAAAAGCTATAGTTATTTCGTCATTTTATTAGCTTACGCGTGCTTCTGACGGACAAAAAAAAAGCGACGAAGGTATACCTTGAAAATGGATACATGTGGTGGATAAAGGGAGAAAATCGGTAGATATCTCGTAGCAAAGAATGGCGATCAAACAGTTACACTAGTGGTGGATTCACAGAAGGGGTTGAAGCAACGGAGAAACGAGCGAGAAAGAACACTCGGTTGAAGAATTGCGGAGTCCTAGCGGAAAAACAGCAGACACTCTCGAAAGGTCGGGGGAGACGGAGTGAGAGGGAAAGAGAAAGAGGAAGAAATAAAAAGCAAGAGGACAATGCATTTTCCACATGGTAAATACTATAGCGTTCTTTTCCGTTGTCGAGCGATGTATTGCCGGTTATATATATTTTCACCATGTGCACCCATCCAATTCTTTATTCTGTTCTCTTCCTCTTTGCCTCGTTTTCTCTCTTTCTCTCTCCTCTCTCTCTCTCTCTCTCTCTCTCTCTCTCTCTCTCTCTCTCTCTCTCTCTCTCTCTCTCTCTCTGACTTTTTCTGTTTCAAAGTATGTTCTAGCTTCGTGTACAAGCTTGCACCGAGCTTGAAACGACGATGCTAGTCAGGTGAAATTTGTACGTAAAAATAATAATAATAAATAACCATGTATGTATCAAAATTTTTCTCTTTTGGTAGGAGCCTCGCGGCACAACATTCAAACACACTTAGACACACAAGCTGAAGTTTTTTTCGATTTTCGTTGACAGTCCATTGCACGAAATATAACCCACAAACAGAAAGAAATAATGTTGAAAAATGAACGAAATCTCGAGCCTTTTCAAGCATCTCGTTCGTAATTACTTATTCTTTCTCATCATTTTAGTCCAGCAGAAAAAATCATGCATAATAATTATTTAAAGCACAAAAGAAAAAATTCTGTATGTTGAAAAGAGTTTTTATGTTATGAAAAGTTAATATCCAAGATTCGAGGTCACTGATCGAGTGGAAAGCTCGAGAAAAATCAACAAAGAGAAATTCTTATTTGTCAAATGTAAATAACGATCTATTAAGTGAATCATCCGAAATAGAGTTAATGATGAATTTTACGTTCAATTTGATAATTAAAGTGGAAGCAAGAATGAGGTGCATGAATAATACGAATGTTAAACATGAGGAGAATATTGAAGAGGAAATTATTGTTCTCGACCATCGTGATCTTTACGACGTCAGCCATCTGTAATGGTAGAACATACCTAACGCTAGCTATTGCTCACAATGCTTGAAGTTAGAATGATATAAATGTCTGGATAAGAAGGATAACGACCCTTTCGTCGCTCATTACACCAGTCGTAAATGTCGTCCAGTTGCCAACTTTCAACACAGATGTAATTCGGTCCAGAGTAGAAAAGTATAACGTTAACTATACCAGGAGATCATGTACGGTCCGATTAACTTCTCGGTGCATGCAATAAAATTTAAGAAGTCTCATGTACATAAATGAAATAGGCATCGAATAATAAAGTGCATTTGCTTATATGCGAGGAGAATAATGTTGTATTTCAAGAAAATATATCAAAACCCCTCAAAATGAAAAAAGTTTCCAAACTACTTTCATCAATGATCTTGAAGCTCGGAATCCCGCATCGAAATATTTGGTTACCTTACGAAAATTCGAAATTTCCTTCATTTTCACATTTTTTCGCTACTTCTCCCTTTTTTTAGTGTTTCCATCTTCAATATATCACCGAATACAACTCAATCATACATCATTCTCTTCATTATTGAAAAACCAAAAAAAATTGTGTGAATTAATCTTAGGAATCTAAAGCTTAATCGCATTGACTGTACAGTTGAAGAAAAAGTAAAATTCTACCACTAATTAAAATGCTCGTTCGAGGAGGAACAGACATCTAAGATGAGACTGTTTTCGAAATAGCAGAAAAAGATAAAATTGTAAAGAAATGATATCCTGTGACAGCAAAACGGATAGTCAAAGAATGTTCTTTATATGTGTATATGTGTGGTGTATATGTATATATATATTGGGTATGACTATATTGAATAGATTCCTCGAAAAGAACTATTGTTCAATATCCTTCTTCCACTTTCGTTCTTTTCTCCAATCTCCCTCGGGCTAGAAACGCGCAACATTTTGCCTACCCCTATCCGCCAGTACCACTCGGGACTTTTTTTTCTTGAGAAGGTACACCGTACTCTTGGTGGGTTCTCATCGTCGTCGTCATCGTCGACCCGTTTTCCTTGTACCCCAAGGCGAGGGAAAAAGATAGAATGATCGAGGGAAAAATGCCTGGAGAGAAAATTGTACGAGGCACCAGACTATGTCGTTTTCTTCGACGATTTATATCACACCTTAGACCTTGGGAACGACACGGCTATCCAAGAGGGTGGTCCAGTTATATCGGAAGCATAAAATCTATTTCAGCCGCTCGGAAAGCGTACTAACAAAATCTGTACGAAAAAAAAAACTAGCTTTAGAGCATATAGAGACCTGGTCTCGAGTGAGATCGACGAATCGTGTTGTTTATTCACCTGCGCATACTTTGGAATAAACATTCATCTTTGCCAATAAAAAAAGACACTATGAGCAAAAACCAAACGAAAGGATGGTATGGTTTCTCTTTCGGTTGGTTTCCTTTTTAAAACAAATTAACAAAGTTTCAGATTTCCAGTTATAAAAACAACGAACGTGTTCTTTTACTCCTTTCTATCTTTGTTTTGTTCCGATCGTTGTTAAGCGTGAAACAATTCTAATACCATTTGTTCCCGAATGAATTATTGTAAATTTGTGAAGCAAACAAACGAAAGGTAACCTGGAAACGGAAAACGAGAGGTTGAGATCGAACAAGAGAGGAAAAGGTAGGAATACCGAAACAAGCCAACCGCTTAATGAACGTCACGACTGAATGACATTTAATTATCGCAAGAATTCGTCTTTAAAGGGAAAATGGAAGAAGAGAGGGACGGATTGACGATGTGAGAGAAGAAAGAGCGAGAGGGATGCACGCGAAAAACTGTCTGGAAAGCGGTGGCGAAGGTTTGAGAGTGCAAAAACGTAATTGCATCTTTTAACCCTAGCCCACTGGATGCTTTTCGTTTCGTACTTTGTCCACTGTTCCCCATACCCTCTACTTCTCTTTTCCATCCTCACTCAGTCGTATTTACCGAGGCAACTGTACCCGACACGGCTCACGGCCGATAATTGAATTCAGCTTTTTGGCGTTTAGAAATTCGCGATCGAATTGTCTCGCCATCGAGTCTGTGGAATGGCCAATCGTGAGCTTTGGCCTATCTTGTCCCTCGATTCCCATATGATACGAACGATCTATATATTCATCGCTATGAAAAAAATTCCACTCCAGCTGTGGCACTCGAATTATTATCTGATTAAGGAATTTGCCATCTTACAAAATAGATCGACATTATCTTCAATCAAAAAACTTTTATCCCGGAAGAAAATTACACAATTTACCACCTCGATGAGCAACAGAACTACAAAACCAATTAATCTACGATTAATGAATAGAGGCAGGTTTGCGGTCAGTGTGTAGCTTGGGTGGTGACCGAACTTTAGGAACTGTTGTGGGGACAGAACTTGGATGGATAACCGCTTAACCACCTGCTGACTTGTGTATATTGATCACGGAGGGAGAGGCAATTTTGTCTGAGTTTTCGGACGATGTGAAACCAATTGGAGACACACTAAAACGTAGCCATCTTTATCGTCTTTATCGGCCCAAGTTCGTCACAGTTTCCTGATCCCCACGTGCAAACGCTATACAATGATAAATTAAAAAATCTTTCGTTAGACCATGAAGAAAATAATTATTAAGATTGGAAAAAATTTTCAAATGAAAAACAAAAATTTTAATACCAATCCAAGTTTTTCATCTTTAATTTTTTTCCAATCTTAATAATTCTTTTCTTCGTGGTCTAACGAAATATTTTTTCTGATGTACTGGTTAGATAATTTTTGATAAATAATGCAAAATAAATTCCTCCCTAACTTCCGATTCCGCAAGCATTTTTTTCCGTAATATTTCGTAGCTTGCAAATTCATTAAAATCTCTCTATTTTATTAAAACGACACAACATCCTTAACGTATTCTATACTGTGTAAGTATGAGAAAAATTCAAAGTAAAACAGAAGAAAATAGTATCATATTGAACGATTTTCCAAAAGAATGGGATAACAAAGTATTTTTAAGGCGTCACCATACACCAGGTTGTAAGGCAAAAATGAAAACTATATAAAAACTCGTGATGAACGCCAGTTCCGCCGAGTGATCCAGAATATCTCATTTGTGTGTGTACCTGGAAAGTGTCCGATTACAACTTTCCTCAATTTTAACGGAAAGAATAATGTCTCTGAGGTATATAGGTAGTTCTCCTCGTACTGGAAAATGTCACGTAGCGCAGCCTCGGTCTCGTCGACGTGTTAATAATTGTCGTGTAACGAGAAGAGGCCTGGTATCTAGCATCAGCATATATAAATATAGATGAATGCATTTTTGTGTGTGTATGTATAAAATAACGTTACGAAAAAAGCCATGATGACGAGGACGATGGCGAAAAGTCTTGAAAAGGACAGGAACGAAGAAGACAAAGCGGAAGACGGAAAAGGGTACGACGGGCTGGATGGCGTAACTCTCGCGCAATTTCTCGATGAGAAAGAAGAAAAAATTACGGGAATTACTTATCATGTCGCGAGGAAAAGATATCCTGTTTCTAACGAGATAGAGAGACTCTCGTGTTCTCTCGCAAAGAAAGGAGTGAAAAATGAAGGTAGATGGGTAAAGAGATTGGTTTACATTGTACGTGAGTGTGAGTTTGTGTACGTCTTTATGTGTGTATTTCCAAACGACCAATGAGGGGAATGGAAAAGTGTTTTCCTTCTGCTTCATTGTACCCTGCATCGGTGTATATATATGCCTCTGTTTACAGGGCTATTACAGTATGTATTATGCACTCGTTACACAAGAACATAATGTTCCTTATTCGTCAATTGTGCAGAAATCACTGCAGGACTTTACAACTTAGCAGGAGAGGTTCCATGAAAAAGTCAGAAAATACTGAATTTTTGCTGAAATAATAACACGTTACCTTTTTATGGGAAAACCGATTGCAAAAACCGTACAACCGGATATTTAAAACTTTATCTAAATCTCGTAAGAATAAAAAATGTGCTCGAAAATAAGGTAATAAAGAGAGAAACTTTGATGATGAGATATAATTGAAAAAGAGATGTAAATAATGAAATTCGAAAGTCGGTTCGTGACATCATGTGTACGTCAACTAAAAAACGTTTAAGTGCAAGAAAAATATTGACAACAAAAGGTATGTAACTTTTTTGCATCTTTTTTCAAATCTATATAATCGCTTAACCATCGTATGTCTGAACTGAAGATATGCGATAAATAACAAAAACTACCGTTCTCGCACAACTCACGGAAAATATTTTTAAAAAATGTGCGATGGAGGATCAAGATTCGTAATTTAAGGGAAAGGGATAACACATTAATCCTCCCATTTCTCCTACGAACTACATATTTCAACCTGGCTCGAGACACGGAAAAACAGAAAGACTGAGAGGAAAAAAGAGAGATATATAGAAAAAGAGAGCGAGAAGAAAGGAAGAGATAGAAGAGAAAGAGAGAGAGAGAGAGTGGGAGGTAGAAAGGAAAACACGATGAAAAACTCTGTGAGCTTGGTACGTAACTGCGTAATATTAAAATATTACTCTCTTATGGGCCATTCCATGTGAGAGAGGGAGAGAAAGAGAGAGAAAGAGAGAAAGAGGATGAAGAAGGGTAGCGGTCGTCTCACCGTTGGGATTTCTATAGTAGGGTCTGAGGCGTCGCGTATATCGCGTATGCGAGAGCCCTGAAGCTCCCAAGGAGAGGGTTTAAATGAAGTACGTAGACCACCGAGATTTGTACTATATACTGAACGGTAATTGTATACACCACGTTCCGAATTTCTTTTTTAAAAAAAAGTTAACAACACTCTCGCAAAGGAGAAACGCCTTAAATTTACAGCGAAGTCCGTGGGGTGTAACGTCGTCCTTGTGAAGGGAGTTGGGGCAACAGGAGGAATGGAAAACTCTTGGCATACATTAAAGCCACTACAAATATAGATACAAAAATACCCCCTTCCCCCGGACGACATTCGCGAATCTTTTGCATGAATTTTAAACTGTATACAGTATTTTTGTGTATTTATAACGATTAGCTATCCAGAGGCTAGGAGAAACAGCAGCTAGAGCAAACTCCGTGGCTATTTTTCTCCGTTGACCTGTACGACGCACCTGTGACCGAGAAGGTGCTTAATCCAACGCTCGACCTGAGCAAATAAGCACGGTGTCGTTCCCTCGAGAACTCCTTTCCTCCTTTTCAGAAAAAAGACCAAGCCTTAATATTAATTTGCAAAAATAGTTAACTTCTGCAACGAATTACTTTGTTGGGTAATTTACGTGGGGAGAAAACTCCTGTTTAAATTATTATGGCACCAAATAGTGTAAGGGCTGTGTATCGTCACGTTTATTAACTTTTCCGAACACACCTAATCATCTTTCGGAAAAACGGTCACTTCATTAAAATCAGCAGGTAACACAAGAAAAATTTCATTGTGACGTAGTAAAAACTATGCATGTGAATATACAACTATTGCTACTTTTAAGACCAAAGTGTCAATATGGAAACACGAGTGCTTCAAATTTCATTATGTGTCATAGTAATTTTCCAAAATGGATTCCTTGTTCTCGGAAGTTCAAAATTTTAATGTCACCATTGAAAATTCTTATTTGAGCTTGTAGTGTATGAAAAATGTTTGATTATAGAGTATGACGCATCATGATATTATTCATGGTGATTCAGGGATCTTATTGAAGCTGAAAATTCGAATTTTTAATCTCGTGTCAGAGCAGAATATTGAAATTACTATGATTGATTCGAAGTTAATTTAAAAAAAAAAAAAAAAAGAAAACGTTTGTGCTAAAAAATATCAGAATGGTCAATATAAAAGCTTCTGATACTATGATAGCATAATAATTCAAACAGGGAATAGTCTCTTCGTCTACAGATGCTAGAAGGCATTATAATTATTTGCAGATAAATTGTGATAATATTCTCAAATGACTCATTAAAGCCATTTTTTAATCGAATCATTTTGTTTTCCAATAGTTTATCGTTTGTCCAAATTGCATACACAAAAATAAGTTGAGTCTACAAAGCGTCGTTGAACATTTTCAATACCCTACAGATGTTAAATTCTCCAGGGGCAGGTTAATTGTCATTCCCGATAAAGCTCAATTATAACTGGTTTTCATATTTTTTAACATCTTGCAGTTTTCCCATCTGAAAATCATGATGCAGTTGTACAGAGAGATAAAAACGATCAGGTTTATTTTTTGAGGAAATAGTCAAAATGAATAATTCTCATGACACAGCGTTCATCAAAGGCACGCGGACGAGTAGTATTTTCATTGTCGGAAATTACGTTATAAAAGGCATTGGTTCAAATCACGTAATCGCTGCGAAACATGCGCATCGATATCGTACCACTACATTGAACAAGCACAGGATATTGCCTAAAAAATCAACAACGATATCTGTTCGCTAGTCAAATTGCAAAGTCCCTATCGGCATGAAACACATCATTCGTGCCTCGAAACTTTTGTTATTTTATTACTATTGTATTTTAGTCTTGTATTTTTTATTTTTTTTAAATATCATCGATATATGTGTATATTTGTATATAGAACAAGCAAATTATGTATGTAGAAGAGAATCACGAGGTGTGAGAGGGCCATCAGGCTCGAAGCTTTAATTGCCTCGAGCTACGCGTGACTGTGTCCAATCAGCGAAGAGCTGATGATCAGCCGAAACTGTGCTAAAGGGATTTCCTCTCTCCCTCAATATATTCTGCACAAACTCAGAAACAAAAAGGCGTATTGTAAATTTATGATACATATGTATACATGGTAACGCTTTCAATAAACTAACTGGTGTCATTTCGTAGTGACTTTTACCTTGAAACTTATCATGGAATATCCCAGTTGTTACCGTAGACCGATGTATTGCAAATTCTGTAAATCACTTTGTACATACGGTTCCGAAATTTGCATTACATGTTAACCATTTCACGTTGCCTTCTTTTTTTTGTTTAATTTATTTCCCTCGTTACGTGTTTTTTTTTTTTTTTCTTTCGTTTGGAAAGCCAGCATCACGATGAAGCTTTCACAATCTACTAGTAAAACAGAGAATCGCGTTACCGTTGATGTCCTAGCCGACAAAGTACAGTGAAGCGAAAGTGAAGGAGAAAGATAGGAATAGACAGCAAGAGAGACAGAGAGAGAATGCGCATCATCACCGTGTGTACTTCGGTTCTATCTATGCGCTTCAGATAATTGAAAATTAACCAACCAACGGTTCATCCATTTCGGTGGCCTCTAATCACAGGCGATCCCGCACTTCAACCCCGGTTCACTAGGTTATATACACGCTTCGTATATATATATATTGGATTCTCTCTACAGCGAAGTCGATTTCTCCCACACACGCATTTCGGTCACCTCTGCTATTCTCCACCCCTGCTTTTGGCATCTCTATCTCTCCTTCTATGACTTTCTTCCTATCTCACTCTCTGCACACGATAACACGATTTTGTATACTGCACATACCGGATACGGACACGCTAATAAGTAATCGACCGCGCCCTTCCACGATTACACACGCTTGCTATCACTGCCTTATCAGAATCAATCTGACCCCCGGAGAAATGTGCAGAGACATTTCTGCAACATGCTAAAAGATGCGAGTGTGAATTCATGTTTGCGTCACTAGAGGACGTTTCATACTATACGACTTTGTGACATTCACTAATAATCGTTATTTACACAGTTTTAAGGATCCTACGAACATCCAGATGAATCCAACTTTCGGTTTTGAATTTTTCATTTTGAATTGTGCATCTTCTTCTCAAATTTTAATAACATTCACTTTTTCGTTTTTGCATTTAATTTAGAAGTCGAGGGTTTTTAGGTTTTTAATTACGTCGCCTCATGGAGAAAGTCAACTAGAAGTTCAATAATCACAGTTTTGCTACAAACGTATTCAACTAAGGACGACAAAAACAGGAATTTGGTATAGTAGACACAATAGATACTGCAAGAAATCAAACATTGAAACTTCACCGTGTATAAGTAGATCGAACGTTACGTAACGCAAAAGTTTCAATTTCCAGTAAAAAGAAGGATATAGCGTTGAAATGTTTGGCATGCTAGCGTGAAACAACTTATACAATTGGCGAACCTAACCTCACTCTTCTATGACTCCGGAGTCGTTGACGATCAAATTCTTTAGTTGAAATTTGATCGAACTTGTTATATTTACGACGATTGTGACACGTTAAAAACAATCATAACAGATGAAATAAATATTCGACACGAATCAGGATACCTGAGCGTACGTTTTCACTTAAGTTCTCGCTTTCTCTCTCTCTCTCTCTCTCTCTCTCTTCTCCCTCTCTTGACCCTGAAGAATCGATCATAGCCACTTCAAAACAAAAATAATAGTTCGACAAACTCAGGAAACTATTCTTTTTCATGCAAATGACAAGTTCGTTGCGTCCAGCCTACAACTTTGAAAAAAAAACTATTGAATTCGTTTATATCTTCTAATATTTTTATAAAACAATTGCATATTCCATTAAGCACCTTTTTTACTTGAGATTGAAGAAAAAGTACATTTATTTCATATATACATAGCTGTGTGAAAAGAATATAAAAAATAATGAGTCGATTTCCTGAAAATGCAAGTGATACGCGTGTGACTCGAGCTGGCATGAAATGCCTCATGTACAATCTTGTATCACGTAATAACACGTGACGAGACCTTTTTCTCATTCTAGGAAATGTACAAGGAAAAGGAAAAAAAGGTACGAAGATTTTTCGCACACGTCCGCTATCTCGACGCTCCACAAAACCGTTCTGTAACAATCTAGAGAGTGTTGTGGACACGCGCCTCACCATGTACAAATACAGATTGTATATACATACAAATACAACATATACTATATATTTATATACAATATACGTGTGTGGATGTATTGTGGCAGAGGGTGAAACGAGAAATGCGGGTAATTGACTTTTCCCCAACGAAAGTTCGAGCTCGTGCAAAGAGGAGTGGAATAGGAGGGTGTTCTGTCGTCTTCTCTTTTTTATACAGCATGGTGGAAAAGTCGAGAAACCAATACGCCAAGATTGTTTCGACTTTTTTTCCCTTCGAATAACGCGACGACTCAGAAATTCTATAAACACTCGCACACACTGTTGTACACTGGAATCTCTTCGCTTGTTTTCCGGGTGTAGTGTTATTGGTTGGCTGAGACATTCTGGCAGGATATTATCAGAGCGCGATCCTACAATTGTACCTCGATATAACCATGTTTTCTCTTCGACTTGAGTATTTTTTCTACCTTTGCACTTTTAAATACAATTGGAGTTTGGAAAGATTAGAAACAAGTGCTAAACCATGAAAAAGTTGTTATGACTTTAATGAGATGTGGATGTTTCAATAAAAACTTGCCCACTCTATAATCCATTTCTGAATAATGTTCAAATCCAATTTCTTCCATTACATTACCATCAATTTGATACTTTTTACTATACGGTTGAGCCATGAATCTTTGTCTTAACGATTTTTTGCAGTTTTTTCATCATTTTAATATTATTTCAACAACAAATCCCAGTAGGTGCTTTGGTTCTCCATAATAAATCATCGAATTTCGAACTGTTCCATTTAAAAAAACATAATTTTTCAGTAAACATCTATAAACATCAAAGTAACAATTTTATCACAGACTCAAAACACCACAGAGTGTTACACAGAATTTTTTCAAAATTTTTCAATCAATATATTTGTTTGAAAAAAATCAGAAACAATTTATTAGAATTTCAACATTTCGGGTTCAGATATTTAATTTGGAAATCAGAAAATCCCTGAGTATGGAATTTCAAGTCAATTGCACATAAGAAAAAAATAGGATGTTTCAAAGAGTCAAAGAATTCGCGATTAATTGAAAATTTAATTACTTTATACACCACCATTGAAAATTATAACGTGTGGAAAAAAAAAAACTTTTGTTTTTATGCATACGAGCTGTTAAACTGTGATGGAATTTTCATAGAGTTCTAGTATTGCAATAAGGTACGTGTAGATAAAAATTTATTACGACTAGAAAGTGGAGAAATGGATTTTCTTTTTTTTTCTTATTTTGTCACAATCGCGCGTATCCCTCTAATGTCTCTTTTTCCCTTATATCCATCTCTTTATGTAATGTATGTATGCGTGCGCGTGTGTGGGTATCCCTTTACGTGGTTGTTCGTTTTCTTAGATTCTGCTTTTTTTTTTTGCTCTTACTTTTTCTTCTTTTCTTATTTTTATAGTAGTTGCATGCGTCGAAAGGGCGCGAGTCCGATGGACTCTCTCACGATATCACGAACAATTCAACGTGCACCCCGTAACCGTATAACTACAGCACCATTGGGTCTGGTCATATTGCCGTAGTATATATTGTAGGGTCGTAAGACCAAAAGCCATATTTACTATTCCAATCTACTTCATGTACGCCCTTATAATCATGAAAGCATGATATATATGCACATATATATGTACATGTACCTAGAGCCGGTAGTAGCAGTATAACACTTCGTAACATTTATGTGGCCATAAAAGTACTGGCAAACGATAAAGGAAACATCCACACATAAACATTGGGATGTGTAAAAGTCTTTGTATGTATGAGTAGGAGTGGATGCACGTAGACTTCTTTTATATGAAGACGAAAAGCCACGCTACTGAGCTCACTTTTGGGATACCTTTCGAATGAATCGCCTCTGGATTTATGCGAAGAGGAAACGCGCGGACTCGATGCGCTATGCTTATAAGAGCTCTTGTCTATTCCAGAGGGTTATACCGACTACGTCTCGTAATCTTTGGGTCCTTTGCCGTTAGATCCAATCCTAACAGGACTAATGTCCAATTTAGCAATTTATATGTATAGATAAAAAATAACTATATGTGCATTCTTCTCTTGAGTACACTAGTAGAGACGGTTGTGTTTCTTAATCCATGTCATGGTCACCAGGGATATAGTTTTTTAATGGTTTTTGGCGATTTGTAACATTGCGATGAGTCTCTAAAAGAAAAAAAAACAGCTCGATTGAAAGTAACAGAAATAACAAGATGCGTAATTAAATGTAAACAAATACCAAGTCATAAAAATTATGATTGATGTGTTCCTAGAAAATAAACTGATAAAAACAACACTCATTTTACACAATCTGGATGATATCATATTTGCTGAAAACTAAAAATATCTGAGACCTAGCAAATTGCCTTTTTTCGACACAATTGACAAAATAACCAGACGTGTGGCTGACAAAATGTTTTCGGTCGAAAAGCACCCTCGACCGTATATCGTCGAGGCGGGGCGTGAGGAGAGGAGGAAAGGGCGAGTGATCGGAAAAAAGATTGTCACGATATGAAGGGTAAGGGCAAAGCATAGGTGGAGAATATACACAGGAGCTTTCGGAACGAAACGGAAGCGCCAAATCGCGAGGGTCAGACACAAAAAAAACACCTCGCATGGCGAATCGTTTTTTTTTTTCCTCAACCGCATTGTATATTATAGTAGATCGCGAGGCCCACCGAGTCTGTGATCATTTCGATAGCCCTTCGATTTTCCCTCGACCTCTCGTTCTTTGGGGATGACGGCCATTCATACTGGTCGTTTTCAAACACACATGCAAAATGTAAATATAGATATATATATCTGTGAGAAGTCTGTGTACAGATGTCGAAAGTGTCATTTGAAAAAAGTGACATCACGATGTAATTTCGTGCAAGAATTCTGGATCGCTTTCACGATGAAACGAAAAAATTCGATGTCGATTCGATTCAGCTTTATTGACGAACTCTCCCGCGTATAGGACCACGAAACTACATCACTGAGATCGAGAAAGAGAGAGAGAGAGAGAGAAAAAAAGTTTTCCTACCAACAGTCTCAAGCACGTGGTAGAATCAGCCAACCCAACGGAAGAGACTCGATCGTCTCATCTCGTGTCCAAAACTCTCGACGATTCGACGTGTACACATATATATGTATACGAATCTATGTCGCATTGGCAAATCTCACCCAAGGTGTGCCCTCGGGTTCCAAATGCACATTGAACAACCCCAATATTCCTCCATCTTGGAAATCATCGTCTACATAATCTACAGGCAATTCGAGGCCAATTTAACAGGTTCACCTTAACATTTTTATTCGAATTTATGATAAAAATGTATAATGCATGATTTCGAAGCAAAAATGACGTTGATATGGTTGAAATTTTGCAATAATTTCGCAATTTTGCAAAGTAAGTTATTCTTGAGTTGCAAGACATTATTTCAAGAAATCGTAGAAAATTTTTCTTTTTCAGATTAACATCAAAATTTCTTTAAACTGTTATTTCTTTCGTTCAAAACCAAATAAATATAGGAATATTTCAAAACTGTTGTTTATTTGACGATGGCTACGATTTTGGCTGAAAAACCCTATGTGTTTGCCGCCAGCGATTCCCATGAGATTTTATGACGCGCCGATCTACGATTCCCGAAGCTCTCGTGGCTACACGACTTTCATCGCTTCGATTATTGCTCGTGTGGTTTCTTCCTCTACAGTACGACATATGGATTTCCGTTGACGATATATTTCACCCCCTCGCCCCCACCCCTCCCTCTCCTTTCTATTCTTCTCACACACGTCCGACACATAACTAAAAAAGTGACTTGTTCTTTTTTAACAATTTTATAACTGTTATGACTTTGACACCGATTTCACGAAAATATCGACATACAAGCAGTCGCTACTTGAAAAACCTGTTTTCTTTTTCATCATTTTATTTTCTTGTGAAAAAAATTCATGACCATAAGTTCACGGAACCATCAACTGATTCGTTAATTATTGAAAACTTGATAACGACTTGCGAAATAATCAAAGGCTGTTATTTTTTCATATATATTAGAATAATATAAAAACATAAACCTTCGAAAAATATATTTGATATGAAGTTTAGACTTTGAGAAAGAATTGCCTTTCGCTTTCATCGTCAAAAAACCCCGCGCATTCTCGAACGAGTCCTAAAAAACTCAAAACTTTCTACACCGTCATTAAGTCTCGAAATATAGTCCTGTGACTCAATTATACTCGAGATTGGATGCCCTCATGTATTTCACACAATACACAATGTGTGATTTTTTCTTTTTTTCAAAGTTCGACCATTCGGGTCGATTCGAGGTCGATAATACATATGCAACCCATTGTATATGATGTAGCTACTAGATATATGCGCAAGTATTTAGAAGTGTGAGAACATCGTTTCCAGCTCGTTCTTTCCCGTCAATCCCGAGTCCTTCTCCCTCTTCTTGTGCACTTCAGGAGCGCTTTATTTACCCCTCTCCGCCCCGTAATCCAATTCACTGTTTTAGCGTGTTATTTACCGTCGAAGCAAGATTTATCTACCTTCTGGCAGCGTCACGCGACCGCGCCCCCTTCGCGGGCTAGCATATCCCGCGCCTCATCTGCAAAACTGTTCGAAGCTCACCAGCCGGAGCTTCCTCGGATTTTACAGAAGCTCTCTCTCACTCTCTCTCTCTCTCTCTTTCTGTCTATGTTTCTCCATCTCTGTCTTCCGTTCTCACTCTCATCGAGGACCGTATTTTCAAGCGACCTCGACTGCAAACCCTTTCTCTTTCTCTCTTGCGTTCTCGATCGGCTTTTGGATAATGCACCCACGCCTCCATATACGCTTCTGTCGTCGACATACACGCGCAGCCTCTCTTTTCTATCTTTCTTTTTCTCACTCACTCTCTCTCTCTCTCTCTTTCTCTCTTTCCCTCGTCCCGTTCACAGTTTACCTCTCTTCGCACATTGTCGTGGAATAATATCGTACTCCTCTCGATACGAAGCGCTCGAACGATCGGCTTTTTCGAAGGTAAAGAACGTTTGTGCACGTCACTTGCGAGTATACTATATTCATGTATAAATGTGTATATCGATATACTTATATATCATGTGTGTGTGTATTGTAAAAATGGAAAATCGAAGTTTGGGCTTGAAAGATATAGTGGAGAGCTCGAACGATATATTGTCCTCTATCTTCGAAAGTGAGAGGAAAAGAGAGAAAGGACGTTGCCCCGATTGGCATAGTCCTGAAGAGACGAACTATTTATCAATATCCTCATGCAAAACCCACTATTTTTCTCTTAAATACAATTTTTTTCAAATCCTATTTATTGTGTTGTTTCAAAACTGCTTTCGCATCTTGTGTATATTTTTTAAAAAGTCATCATTTGTGGGTACAATTATAAAAATTCCGTAAATAACATGAATGAGGAATTCTTAATCAACAATTTTTGCTCAAATTCGTGTCGTCTATGGCATCGTATTGGAAATACCAGTCTAATTTCAAGGAATATGATGATGAGAGAAATAACAGCAAAAGGATTTAAAAAAAAATACGTGTAACTGTTCGACATCTATTAACTCTTAATTATCGTAAACGTAAAAAATAACATAAATTAAGAACTTCGCGGTTGATTTGATCATCAGAAAATAACAGAAAGTAACATTTGACTCAGGAGGCAGATTGTTCTTGTAGTTTTTGAAAAATCAATACGGAACCATAAACTCTGATAAAACTACTGTATATAGTATCAAAAATGTTCATGTGAATTATTTCGAACCAAGAATGATGATAGTAGTTTGCAAGAAATAAAAGTCTTCAAAATTACCTCCAGTATTTCACGCTGTCCAATAAAAAAGTTGATTTACCAATAAAAAATGTTTGAATCGATATTCGGGAGTATTTTGAATTTGAGAGTAAACAAAATGAACAACTTCTCTTAATGTGAATTTGATGCTCGAATGAGTCGCTTCTCAACAGCTGTGATTATATCGTTAGCTCGTGGCTTTAAACACCGCCAGCCTGAATTGATTGTCCGCTATTTAACTCACGTTTTGGGGAATTAATCAATGCATTTAAATCGTAATGCATTGTTATTTTGCACTGCAGAACGCTCGCTTTGTTAATCACTATTTTAATTGCTCAACGTGTACAGAAAAAAAAACAAAATAAAAAGATAAAAAGCAACGTTGAGCTCATTGCCATGTTACTATGCACGAAGCTTTTTCCATAATCGGCCCCCATAGAGACGCCCATAATCTGTTTACATAATTCAAGCGGTTTCTCTATCGCACGAATTTACGGTTTCGAGAAAATGGACGAGCTTTCCTGCATAATACGCGCACACATGTACAACGTACATTCAATTTTTTATACACATCTATATTATATACACCCAACTCATAATATTGTCCCGCTGAACGAATAATTTTCATGTATATATGCATACAAGAGAAAGGCTCCTGTAGGTAGTAGGCACCACTTTGCTGGCTCGCCGTTTATGTTTCCCCATCTTCATTCATTTCAACGAGAGGCTTCTTGCCTCGTAGCTTCAAAGAAAATTCCCCAAGATCCGTGTAGCCTGGGGATCGCTACCTTTTTCTTTTTAACATTTTTCTTTTTCATACTCGTTTTCGTCCAGCCTTTTTTTTATCATTTCTTTCATGTACCATTTCATCGAAAAACTTTTGTCCATTTTTTCATCCTTTTCTCTCTCCCTTTTACTCTTTCCGTCAATTTTTTCACTCCATAGTATCGATGCAGACCAAAGAATGTAGCACAAATTTCAATAAAGCCAATCCAAGCGAATTTATTCCTTGATTCGTTCCCAGTAAAGATTCTTTTTTCTTCGCAAAACTGTACACCATCAAGAACGCATGTTGCATTCAAATTCTTCATGAAATGGACAAATGAACTCAATCATTTTGCGAAAAATTTACAAAGAAGTCTCGCAACGAAAATCATATTAGAGGCAAATAAATGGAAAAAATATACATTTAGTAAGTTAACCCAATTATTGTAAACCATTTTTTCATTTCTCCACTTCGTATTGTTCGCTCAATTTTGTTTTTGTTTTTTTTTTTTTGTGATTCTTCTCTGTACATACAGCATTGTTTCATTTTCATCGTTCTGGGTTTACATGAAAATTAGTGAATCGCAGTAAGTCGACCGTAGAAATATTGAATAGATAAAAAAAATACCAGGGACAGTCCAATTAATCGAGCTTGTCCTACCGTCAAATCGAGTTAGGCAAATTCAATGATTCCCAACAATCATTGTAGAATATTTTTTGAAATGTCATTTTTTTCCGACAATTCTTTTGTCTTCATTTGTACGATGTATTTTTTTAAATTTTATCCTTTTATTTTTCTGTATATTCGACGATGAAGCATTAATTATTATCATGTTACAAAATGTATAAAAAAAAAACGTAAAAACTAAATCCATTAAACAAACTAAGTAAAAAAAAGTTATAATCCCATGCTTTTACTCAACGACTCTCGTCTTTACGAGACAGTTTTATTTTGGACGAGAAATTAAAGTTTTACACTCCATAAATATGAAAACAGAAATTAGTAGGTAAAAAAAGGTTACTAAGTAAATCAAAAGTATTGGAGACGTCTGTTATTAATTGAGTGATAGCACCGAAAAAAATTTAACGAATTGGAACTTTTTCTGATTTAATGAAAAAAAAACGTACTTTTTTAATACATATTTTTTAGTAAATAAAAGAAATGCTTTTCAAATTTTCAAAATGGTTTTTTTACATTCCACTTTCTATAGAAACGGACACACCATTCAACGAATGAAAACATGTTGAATAAAAAGCAGGATAAATTTTGTCTTTCCCTCTTTATTTTTCTCTTGTCTTTAGAGAAAAAAACAATCGAGGCCCGCGTGCTACGGAAAGCCAAGAGTGGGCAACGTCACTTGGATTTTTTGAACGAGTGATATACAGAGTCAGATAAAGATAATGACGCGAGGAGCGATGAGCGAAAAGTATGGAATGGAAAGCTGAGAGAGTGCTCTCCACAAATCCATTTTGGAAGCTCGAGTGATTTCCGGAGGGACACTAGTGAAAAGGCGTTGTTCACGAGACGTCGAGGACCGTTACATTTCGAGGAGAGATTTTTCATTTTTCAATTTTTGTCATTCTGCCATTTATTTTACCATAAGAGCTCTGCTCGCTACTGTTGACGATGAATTGGAAGGGAAACTCTCGCGGTCGACTGGGCGATATAACAGAAGAGCATGATTTCGAGAAAACTACTGGAATGGATGAACGAACATCGAGAAGCGAGGAAGAAATTCAAGGAGAAGAGGCACCTGAGTCTCAACACGAGTACCAAATGTCTGAAACTATGAATTCTGTGAAGGGGGGACTGGACCAGTGGGAAGAATCTGAAGAACGTGAATACGGGGAACAATATGATTTCGAAGATTCAGAAGCTGATAAGTTTTCTCAGACAATAAATAAACCAAATTTATTTCTCTCGAGACTTTTTTTCATGAAAAATGATAAATAACGAAAAGTTGTCAATAAATAATAATTATTCTGTAAGATTTTTGACGGAGAAAATGTTATTGAATAATTATTCGTCCAAATGTAATCAATGAACGTAAAATAATTGTACCTGCGTATTATTTTGAATCGATAAAAGTCCCGATGTCCGATGGAGAGGATCGAGAGAATCAAGGAAGAAGGCACATTGAATTTCCATTTGCGGAAGAGCCGAAATCCAGTGAGAGACGAAAAACCATTTATGAGCTCGACTCTTACGCTGCGTCGAATATTTCAATATTCGAGGATTATGAAGGCGGTGAAACAAGCGCAACGGAATTCGACGAGTCTCGAATATTTCGATATTCGGAATCTTCGGTACAAATGCAACGCTGATTCGTTATTTGTTCAGAACCTTTTCATTTTCATTTAATTAGAATCGAAAGTGAATTTAGTTTGAGAAGTTACGAAACGTGATTCGTATATTAATTAAGGGAATGCCAGGAATAGCAAGGATCAGTCTGTCCCCTCTGACGCAAAAGATTATCGGTTGTGTAATCGGAGAAAACGTAACAACGGAGTATCCATGGGTATATGTCAAAAAAGAGGATATTGAAGACAATTTAGATCTTCACGATGAAAGCAGTGATTTTTTACCGATTCGTGATCACATAAACCTTTTTCCGGATAAAAATATACTCATTGGTTACGCACCAACTTCCGACGATGTTGGACAATTCTATATCTGTCTTACGGAAGCGGGAAGAGACGCGGTCATTAAAAACATCGAGGCATTAAGAATCGATCAAGAGAATCGAGTACGAAACGCCGTTTATAAAATACCAGGGACATGGCAAGATCTTGGGAGTGGCCAAGAGGTTGATGACACTATGGTGAAGAATACAAGACCATTATTTGAAATCGAGGTTCGATATTTTTGATTAACGAACTATCTTTAGAAGTACCACATATAGAAACAGAATATTTTCACTTCTTTCAGGAAGTATCAATTAAATGATTAGCGAACCAATAAAAAATTAAAACCCCACCAACATACATCGATTTAACCCTTTCAAGCACGATGAGATTATGAAATCCCACCTTTTCCATAACCCTTTTCCGAGTGGTTGGCGTAGTTTTCATTCAATTTTAATTTTTTTTTTTTGTGTTTTAGTATCAATTATATATTTGAGAATAAAAATTGGCGTAGAATAAATTGCAGTAATCGTCGTTTTTTGCTTAAACACATGCACGAACGTCAAAAAATGACAATTTTATTGGTAAATAATGTGTGCATCAAAGGGTTAAATGCACAGTCGAAATTTCAACTGAACTGAAAGACCGGTTTGACCGTGCCAACGCAATTCTTTTCGTAATATAACATTTTGTTAATCCAACTATTATTTATTTTTTGACATGCATTTGGTACAACCTTGTGAACAAAATGTACCATTTCAATACTCAACAAAACGTTGAGTTAATAATAGTAAGTTCTTATAAATACTCACACCTTTAATCTAGCTCTCTAAAGAATATAACGATGAGAAATATCAATAGTGAGGTGTTCAATAGTGTTGTTACGTAATATTGAAATTACAAAGCAACGTCAAATATCTTTCTTTGGAGTTTTAGTCACAGAAATACGAATACGTGTAACTATTTTGCTAAAAGTCTGGCGTGGTCTGTGCTGGCAGGTGGAAACGACGTTGGATTTATTGAAGGTCCCCATTAAGCTAACCGATCGTAACACTGACGATCAACGAGACGGATATGTTGAACTTTTGCCCTATCGACAGAGCTTCGATAACGTGACAAAGAATATTGCATCAAAAAGCATACAGACAGGGCTTGCACTTCGTGAAAACAATGCACAGACCACCACGACGATGCTCGTCAATTCGTGGTTTCAATATCGTTATGACCACAAAACTATTAACACGGAAGCCTACAACGAGGATGAGAAGTCAGCGATGAAAAAATTCCTCGACAAATACACCGACGATATGTGTGACAAGGTTTGATCGATAATAAAATATCCTCCTTTTTTTACGAACCTAAATATCATTTAACATTTCCATGTTTTTCTGTGAAGAGGTGAAAATAAAGTTGCTCAACAATTTTCACAATGTTTCTTAATAACGTTACCTTTTGTTAATTGTTAATAAACTTATTTTTGTGAATTACAATAATTTATGTAATAACGAAAATCCATTCGCCATAAACTTGGTACAGATTCGTTAAAAGTTCGCACATACACGCCATTTTGAAGAATATTAAATCACTTAGCGTTTGTAGAAAGAAATCGAATTAAGTGTTTGACGAACTTTAAAAAATTATCTATTGATCCCCATTTTACTTTGGAAAGTGACTCTCTGCTGAGCAAATTAAACTTGTAAAGGGTCAGCTCACTCGATCGACGACCCAAGCCACCAAGAAAACTTTGAGAAATCCGTTTGACAAAATGAAGGAACTAGAGTAGTTAAAATTTGATGACTCACGTTCACAGAAATGAAAAGTAGTTTTTAAGTAAAACTAATATAAAAAAAAGTTCTTATTTATGTTTTCGAGAAAATTTAATAATCTAGGTTTATGAACACTAGTTACGTACGTAATGCTGAAAGATGACGATTGTTGGATAAATTGGTCCATTTTGATATTTTTAACGACCAGGTGTCACAAAATGCTACTTGGGACATTTATACAGACGATTGCGCCAATTTGGTTCGTCATCCAAAAGACACTTCAGCACCAATACCCATCGCGTATACCGAGCACCAAAGTTATTATGATGGAAAATTAACCAACGACAAAGTCATCAATGATCTTTGCTGGCATCCATTTTGGACAGGTATCGCGGTAGCTGCTTATACAGAATATTGCAAAAGCGACTGTCTCATTGGTCCTTCCTTTCGCAACAAGGTAAAAAACAAAAACAAAAAGCTATTCCAAGAACTCATCAGCTTTGCAACTAAAACCGATACTGCGAAATCCAATTTTGATATCGATTAATTTTAGATGTTGCCATCGACCGAAGAAAATCAGGTTCTTATTTGGTCTTTTAATGATTGTTTGACACCCAAATTAATACTGGAATGTACTCGAGAAGTCACCGCAATTTCTATTTGTCCCCTCGATGGAAACGTCGTTGTGGGAGGATGCGCGAGTGGTCAAGTACAAATAACAAGAATTTACTAGCAGCCTATTTTCAATAATTAAACAAATAAATCTTTTATGAAACATTTTTTATACTATCATTCATCCCAACATTATATACAATTCGAATATTTTTCAAACTTCATGAAAATAAAAAATATTCCATGGATAACAAGCCCAGCAAACACAACTTCAATAATTATCGCAACTTTTATATGTAAAAGTTACGGGTTTGTAGAAAATTTACATCAAAGTTAAAAAAATTATCCAACTGTGTTTGCTAGGAGATCATATTAAAAACTCGAACAAATGCAGATAATTGAAATAACATTTCCGAACCGGAATCAGAGTTAAGGAGCCTGGGATGAGATGAATACTTGGTTTGGTGACCACTGGGTGAGTCAGAGGCAGTTTTCTGACTTCCCCTTGGTGCAAACCAACTGAAACTTAGTTAAAAAAAAAAGTCGCCACCTGTATCGACCAGGTTCTGCACAATTTCCTTTGGCATTCGTAAGAGCAGGGGAAAATGTTAAGTTGAAGTGTAAATTAAAAAATGTTGAATAGTAATTAAAAAATTTTTAAAAAATATTACAAAAGAATTCTACGAAATACGAAATAATCGGTTTGTACTTGGTGAAATGAGAAAAAAAAACTAGAAGGGAAAAGAGGGAATCATAGAAAATATACTCAAGCGCAAAAAAGTTGTAATAAAAAAAGAATCAGTGAGAGATGTGATTAAATCTTTTATTTGGACAGATTACTATTTGGTCAATACCCGGTAAAATCGAAGAAGTGGAAACGATCGTGGTAAATACAGCAGCACAAGTCAAGTACCGAACAGCGTTAAAATCGTTGATGTCGTGGATGAAAGGATCAGCGAATTCCTCGACAATTGAAGCAGCTGCAATGTCATCGACGCAGTACAGTCAGAAAGGGCCGATAACAGAAATTGTATGGTTTCCGGCATACAACAGAATCGATAAAAACGGTAGAATTGAAAGTTTGCCAGAGGACACGACGACGGAAGAACTAAGTTGGCAATTTGCAACATCGAGTGAAGACGGTACCATAGCCTTCTGGGATTTAAGGTATTAAATAGTCAAAAAGAATTTAAAGAACGAAGAAAAACGACGTGAAAATTTGTCGAGTGTATGAAAATGAGGAAAGTACAAAGAAGGGGGAACCAAAAATATAACCTTCAAAGATTCATTAAAGCCCTCTGGCCTTCTTTGCGCAAAACTTCTCATTCGTCCCTAAACTCGCTTTACTCGCGCGAGCAAAACTTTCTTCTTCCCTTTCATATTTTAATATTTTTTCATGAAACAAGACTCGCATCTATTACGAGGTTCCATTCAATCTTCCGCCTCTTGAGAATGGACAATTAACCTTCACGAATTCTCAACGAACAGGGCGGAAAAAAATTCCTTTTCATTACTTTCGTTCCTCTGTCTCTCTCCTTTTCTTTCTCGTCTTCGCGTATAAAAGGGATAATACTAAAACAATGATGTTTCGTTTCGTTGGAAAAAAAAAGATGGCAACCTCCTGAAGATAAGGGGAAAACAGGCGGTGGAAATAAAAAGAAAAGAAAAACTATCAGACGTCCGGAAGCTCTTCTGCAATCGATCTCTCCGTACAAATCTTTCGACGGTGTTTTTCGTCCTTTCTATATGCTCGAGGCTAAATATCCGGGCGAAGAAATTCCCGTTGTTATCACGACAATGAGCATTTACAATCCTAAGATAGAGAAAGTATTGGACGATCCAAAACCAAATCCCAAAGATGACAACGTTGGTGTGAGAAAATATTACAAATTAGCAAACGCTAAACCGGACTACGACCTCGAACCGATTATTCTGATCGGTACTGTCGACGGCTATGTAGCGCGTTTGTCATGGGAAGGTTACGAGTTTTCAACAGGTGAATTCGTGAATCATGAGACCCCTAAATTTGATTGGAAAAGTAGTATTCACGATGGGCCTGTAACCCATGCGGTTAGATCGAAATATCTCAAGGATGTCATTCTCACTGTCGGTGGCAATATTTTTGCTGTATGGCGTGACGATTTCGGAGAACCAGTTATTTGGAAAAAATGTAAAGTCAGGTATTTCTACTATTGCTATACTTTTATCATTTATAAACCTATAATGATTAATGTTCTCATTTTTTTTTTCTTTTTTGTATTTCGAACATAAATGAACATTTTTTTGAACAATTGATTAACTTTATCTGAAAAGAAAGAATTCAGTGCCCTTGGGCAATAAAAAATGGCTTTTATGGGTATCCATAGAAAAATTTACATTCCACGGAATAACTCCGAAACTTTTCTACAGATATTTTTACATTCATTTTTCATTTTTTCAATTATAAAGGAAAAGTCTGAATAATAATAATAACAATGTGAAGTATTGACAATTGTTAATAAATGAAGAACGTAAAATCATGATTTATTTGTAATAAAAATGAGAGAATCCGTAATGGTTTTCAGTACGATGAATTGATGAGGATTTAAAAACATAACGTAATCACAACAAATCCGATTAAACTTAAAATCTCGATGCCAGTTCACTGGTGAATACTACATTTTATTTTTCCATATTCCTGTGGAATAAATTCCGGTTCAGTCCCACTTTTAATCCTTGCCATGTGTACCGAAATATTCTTGGAAAAATATAAAATTACAAAATATTTGTAGATTGTGGGCATCAATATAAAGGGATTTTTCATCCCAGATAAAATTTATTTTTACATCGACTAAATCGAATTCTGAATAAAGGGATTAACGAATATCGAATCAAATGAAAATTAATACCATTTAGTAATATTTCCAAAATTTGATTTAATTCAAATTTCGCGATAGTATTTATGGTTTTAATTTTTCTCCATTCCAATATGTGAATTATTGTAAGTGGATTTGTTTTAAATTTATTTCTACACAATAATTTCGTTTTTCACGCTACATCGACCAACCAGTATCAATATTTCGATGTTGGAAATAATTTGTTTCTTTTATTCGATAATCTTTCATATTTTCTTTGACTCTCTCGAATGCTCCATGTAACACTGTATATATTTCATTTGGTTCAACTTATCGGTTATATATTCTTTCATATTTCTCGACAGATATACTGCCTGTTGCTGGGGCACGTTCAGGCCTACGATTGTAATATTGGCACGGGTCGATGGAACTGCCGAGATTTGGGACTTTATCGTAAAGACTCACGAGCCAAGTTTCACTCAGGGTCTATCGGGTCGTATTATAACTGGTATATACACTCACGAGCTTTATCTGAATCCTCAATGCGTCGCTTTCTGCGACTATAACGGTACACTTAGGGTTTTCACCGCGCCGCCTGATCTCCTTACCTTCGACGTCGGAGATATTAAGTGGATGAGAAAATACGTCGACCGTGAGATCGACAGGGTAAATTCGTTGAAAATAAATACATTTTCCAAATATCCTGAACGACTAACTAAACGGTGTATTTTGGCCAAGAGTTTAATTATTTTTAATTCATCTATTTTTACTCATAATCATAAAAAGATTCGTCAATTCAAACGGTGGCAAAAATCGAGAAACGAAGAAAATGTTGATAACGCTGAAAAACGTAAGAGAGAGACCGAAATTGAAGCTGAAAAAAAGAAACGCGAAGAAGAAGTAAAAGTCAAAATTAATACGGACGAAATGAACAAGCAAAGACTCGAGGCTTCGAAAAAAGTAACAAAATTCAATGATAAAAAATTAGGCAATAATTCAAATAATCTTTTATCAGAGTTTCGATAAAATTGGTTTTCCCTGAATAATTTTATACAACTATTTGAACAAATTTTGTTTTTGTTGTTACGTGGATTCCCATTTGACATTTTTGTACATTCGTTTGCTCACAGTCTGGTCGACGAGGTAAATTTTTAGAAGATGCTCGAAATCAATGGAAAGCAATGGTGCTCGAACGTATGCAAAGAGTTATACTTGAAAAGAAAGGTCTGCGAGAAGACGTCCTTGAGAAAAGACGAGCTCCATATTTAAAATTACGACAGGACGCGAAGAAGAAGAAAAGGAAAATACGTGAGATAATGCAACTGCAGGATCAAATATTCGAGGAGACGATAGCATTTTTATTTCCGGAACAGTATTATTATGATCGTCCAGAAACGAGAATTCTAAAGCTACCGGAAATCGGAGAAGTTGACGATACAACGGCAAGTTTAAAAAAGGTGCTTGAGGAGCTTCCGAAGGTGAGTCTTTAGTCGTTGAATGAAAATATCAGAATTAATTGTGAAAAAAAAACGACTGCGATCCGCTGCCAATTATCGATGATTATTTTTAATTTCGTATTCGATTATATTTTGGAGAAAATAGTCGAAATAGAATAAATTTTTACCTTTTCGCAATTGACATTGTCTGCTAAAGTTTTGTCATTGGTCGTTTTTTTCTTTATTCTAAAATGGATTACGAACTCGCACAAACGTAGAAATTATTTTATTTGGACGGCAGATAATAATTTAAAAAAATATTTGTTTCAATTCCTACGCTGCAGACAAGATTTAAAAACCCTGAGGAAGAAATAATATACGATTTTATGGAGATACAGAGTGTGGCATTGGCAGAAATGAGGGCAAATCCTTACGAGCCAAATTTTGACTGGCCAAGGGTGCTCGGCGAGGGCAAAATGCGGAGAAAATCGATGGATGTCGCGTTGAAATGGGACGTGGAACAAAATGAACCAAAGTACACGAATTAAATAAAACGGATACCACCCGATTCTTACGCAATCAAGAACCAGTGAATTTTCAACGAAGAGCTTCGTTGAACCTTCAATTATTATATGCAGACGTATGTTTACCATTGAATTCAAACATTTCATTGTATAAACATACGTTACGCATTCCACTTCTGATTCGATGTAAAAGTTGTACATAAGATTTTTTTTTTTAAACATCGAAAACTGTTCAGAATTTGTACGGTAACATAATTGAGTTGAAAATTAAATTAAATATCTTTAATGACGTTTAATTGCTTGACTGATGATGTGGGAATTTAATTTCCAACTAGTTGTCCCCTGATAGCTATTCCCACGGTACAAAATATTATTATTAATAAAAATACTTTTCTCATATTATCAAAGTTTTGCAATTTCTTTTAAAATTCTGTTAAACTTTTATTTTGGATCAAAACTTCTGCAATATAGTCTTGATTAATGTCAGTTGCGAATCGAGCGAAACCATGCAAAAAATAATCGAAACTATTTGAAAACATTTTCCATGAACATTCGATAACATTCTTGAAACTTCTAAAACATCAAGAACATTCGAGAAAATTCATCACTAGGAATACCATTCTACATAAGGGCAATGAAAATCACTGAAACTATAAGCACTTCTCGCCCACATAACTCCCACACACTTACGCTCACCCCAACCAAACTCCGTTACGCACAATGGCAGATGCAATTCGTCTTCACACCCAATCCATTATTTTACGTGCTCTAGGATTCCATTCATCCCACTATTCCACACACACTCCAATTACATGAACCTCCTGATTACACACACGATTATTTATTTGTCTCGGTTTATTGTATTTGGGGGACGAGTTTTCCGTGGATTGAATTTTCCAGGTTCGAATTTTCTGGGACGAATCGTCACAGATTTCGCAGCCGTAGAAAGATAATCCGGCATCTACAGACATACGCGTTTATTTTTATTTACTTGAAGAATATATAATTAGAGAATTACGGAGTCAAAAGGATGAGGACGTTTAATTTGCGAGTTCAATGGGATCGAAAAAAAATTGGATATCTCGTACAATGAACAAGAGAAATAAAAATAATAATTGTCGCCGCCGTTGACGTTAAAAGTATTGAAGAGAGGAAAGGAAAGTGACATGAAAGACACGAGATTGCGGTTCAACCCCAATCAGTGCGAATGAATCGATTAATACGAAGACTGGAGCAGGAAAGTAAGAGAAATAAAAATGGTAACGACGATATAACCACGCGACACAGAACTCGGTCGTGGTTAACAAGGAACGGGAGAGAGACGAATCGAACGACGTCATGGTCCATAGATGAGAAAATTTATATTTAACATATATATGTAAAAGTCAAATGAAGAAGGAGAGCGGAAGAAAAAGATAAAATCAGAGCAAGCAAGACGGATAGGACGAAATATAGATGAAGTCGTCGAGACTCGGAGATTTTTCATAATTAAAGCGGATTAAAACTCGACGAAAGGCGGAGGCGTAAATGAATTTGAAATTTCAAACTACCGGACGTCACCGGGGGGTCTCTGTTCTTTTTTTTCAACCCTCAATCTTTATATCCCGTCACACGATTTCGTCTCAGCAGAGAATAAACTATACGAGACGATGGAGAAAGAAAATGAAGACGAAGGTATGAACATTTGAGAAGGGAGGCAAGAAAAAGAGGAAAGAAGAAGAAGAGGGAACGCGAACATGACGTAGGGTGTCTTTCAGCCCGTGGCGTCATTATCCCTGGCTTGGGATGTACATGGACGTAAAGACGACAGAAAGAGAAGAGAAAGGAAGGGAGATGTGTCGTTCGTTCTTCATTTCCCAAGAGCGCCATTCCCTCATCCGATTTTCTTCCACCCACACCTATCATTTTTCGGTCGCTTCATAATTTCAAGCTTTTCTCTTTTCTCCTTCTCTCTATCTCTCTCTCTCTCTTTCTCTCTCTCCGTCTCTCTTAACATTGTCTTTTTTTCTTGGGTACAATCTAGCACTGAGAAATTACAAAACCGTTCATATTATTCCAAATCTCAACTCGATTTATCCAGGAGAGAAAAAAAAAGAAGAAATTCATCATCGACCGAGAAATTATACGAAACGTTCCACATCTACTCGCACCTATGAACCTGGGACCCAAAAATGGTAAAGCGAGGGAAAAGAATGTGATAAAAGGTATGCATTAGGAGAGTTTCAATTTACACTGACAAATTTCTCCAGCAATCCCATTTCTTTTTCCCATTTGGACGCTACGCGAGCTGCAATTACGAGCCACCCTTCTGCTTTTACTTTCTTTTCTTTTCTCAATTCATATTATTCACTTTTCTCGTTGCTACGTTCTCATAATTACCGAGCAAATCACATATTCTTTCGCATATTTAACGTTTTTTTACACACTTGATATACATGAATGCGAATCGAATCTAACGGCTTTATACATCGACATTCAATGAAACATGAAAGTAAAATTAAAAGAAGAGAACTGGAATAAATCGTATTTGTTGATGAATCGGTGCATTTTACAAAAGTAATAATCAGATGAGAATTCGTTATACTTCACATGCATTCATGGTTCATCGATTGATCGATTTCGATTCACCGATTATAATCGCGATTTATAATTGCGATCCAATTTTTCTCTTACACTTTCGATGTCAAAAGGTTCATTCTTCAAAGAGTTCTGGTATCATAACATGGTCGAAAAATTTCAGCTTCAAAATTTGTATAGCTACCTTTCTCGCAATTACATTTGCGAGACCCCAACTGATCCGTAGCCTTGAGGCGAAAATCTGGTCTGAACAAATGGCACGAGACTAAATGTTGGTAAATAATTAGTTTCTCTGTTGTCGCATGCAATTTAAATTCAGAGTTTCGTGCCATTTGCTCAGACGAGATTTGTACGATTTGGCCAATTCGTGGAAACACCGCTGGTAAAAAAAAGTACAGTAGGACCTTATGGTTAAGACAATTTTGATCGCGTCAGCTGATCCGATGCCAAACAATTGTGAAGACACTTGGTGATGATTTTTCTCAATGACTTGCATTCAAATGAATCTAAATGGAAAATAAATTTTTCAATTTTTTTCAAAATAATTACGCTATTCGCAAATAGCCCGTTTTACCCTAATCGCTCTAAATGTACCCCAAGAAAAACGACCTCTTTATTTCAATGCCAGAATGGTGCTTGCATGCTTGGGAATAAACAAGAGTAAAATGAAATGTAAAAAAAAAAAACGGAATAGAATTTGAAAACATGTTATGCAATTTATGCATTTGACTGGATGTTGCGGAGAAACGTATGAAATGTGCACAAGCGAGCTTCAGATTCTATGAAGGATTGTAATTACATCTCATTTGTAAAAAGAGTTATCGTCATCGTTATCATCCTCGTTAAGGAAACATGGGGAAAGGGTGGAGACAGATGGATGAATTGTAAGCAGAGAACAAAAAACTCGGTTCTCTTCTGCATGCCTTTGGTTATTGACGCATGAATAGTTTTTGAAGTACTTTTCGTAACTATAGTTTTTACCGCGGATAAAAATATAGTGGAAGGAAATGAGCACAATGGAAAAAAACTGATGTAAAATCCGAATATAGACAAAGGTATGAGTTAATTTTCAAATAGAGATGGATCAGATTGGTTGAACATTTTCTGGAGTAGAAAAATTGCCCGTAGGACACAAATAATAACACAAGGTCCAGGTTTTTGAGGATTTAAACGTTTACTTCGGGTGTGGATGATTTTTCCACTGATTTTTCAACAGTAATCGATAAAGTTGCAAACCAACACATAATCCATGCGATAATAACTTTTCATAAAATGAAAAACTACTTGACAGGATGTATGAGATTAAAGCGGGAGCTCTTCAAGCGAAGAATAAGATAAGATAACCGAAGAAAACAAATTTTGTATCACGCTAATATGTCGGTTAGATAAACAATGATAAAAATCGAAAAGCCTTCGTATGTAAGCTTTTGAGATTTGAGGGTGTGAGGAAACGGAGGCGAGGACGCGCATCTCGAGGTTACTGCCAGCACGCTACATAAATCCTTCGTTCTCATTTTGTATGGTCTTCGGCGCCCTCTGGGTGCTAAGTTGAGCGACCAAAAAGAAAATGAGAAAAGGGAACAATCGAGTCTCGAGTAAAAGACAGAGGGAGAGAGAGAAAGAGAATGGAGAGAAAAAAGAAAAAGCCGAGACTTTCGAAAAGCGACCTTAGCGCTGGTGGCGCGCACCCCCCGATGTTGCTGAATGTTGAAAAACGAGATGTGGCGGGGGCTAAATTCAGCCGAAAAGAAAATAAGTTAATAAATAAATCGAGGCACTACCACAAAAGGGAAACATGGAGGGAGCAGGGCTTGATGGGAAAAATTCGAAGGGGGGGGGGGGGCTACGAAAAGAAACGCCGTTTCGTACGTGCGCCCCGCAATGATACGAGTTTCGCCGACCATATTCTCCTCTTGGTGAAGGGGATGAGAAAAAAGATGGAAAGAAAAAGAAGAAACTGTAACAGCAACGATGAGAGTGGGAGCGACGTGGAGCTTTCTGGAAACGACGGCCGGCATTATTGCCCAAGTTCCGAAACATCCTCAGCACTCGTTTGCTCTGCTTTTCTCTGACTGTCTGTTTGTCCGTGAAACCGTCTTTCGCTAAAACTCTTTCATAACTATATGTATATATATTTATATTTATATATATATATATTTAGCTCTTTTTTACATCGATGTGGACTAACCAGCGGATAGTCTTGCTGCTGACCGAACAGATGGATCAGTACGAAGGATTTAGTTCCTTCGCCTGCCCTAGATGAGCCAAACTTTTCTTCATTTATATTGACAAAAATAAGGTACGAACATGTGGCAGAAAGAATATTCCGCCTGTTCAGCAAATGAGAATGGATTCGAATGTACGAAAGTTAATACAGTTCGTGTGAATGTATATGCGAAAATGATGAAAATGCCAGAGCAAGATTTTGCTCAACATTGTTTTAAGATTCACAGAAATCGTTCGACACGATCATTACGTTCACTTGCTAAAAACAACTAATGAATGAAAATCACGTGGCATCCTAAGTCTGAAATATACGATGAACGATGAACATTTTTGTTTTAAATTTCATTTATCGGGTCCTTCAGCTCAAAAACATTTTCTAACTCCGAATTTTAAATTGATTAATCATTCAATCATTCTGTGAAACTATCTTTGAAGGAAAAATAAAAAGTATAATGCAAATGATACAAACGTAACTTGAAATATATTGACTTTATGGAAGCGGAAATAAATTTTACAAAAAAATTCATTACGCAACATCAAAGCTCACGGATTTAGTTTAAAAAAAAAAAAATACACTATTTTGGTATTTATCATTGGTATCGGATTTTTAGTGAAAAAAGTCGCATTCAATGTTCTTGGAAATATGAAACCATACAGCTGCGAATTTTTCTTTGGTTGGCAACTAAAAGACTCTTTTGTACTCGATACGTCAGTCAATTTCGACGCCACGTCGTAGCACAAAAGGATCGTAAGGAAGCCTTAATTTTTTTCTCTTTCTTAAGGAATATTAATGAGTTCAGTTAAAGAGTTTCACTTGTAAATTGTTAAAAGCAGTGAAAAGTGAGTGATTGTAACGAAAGTTTTTTTATTAATAAAGTTCATGAATTATTAAAAATGGATTCATAGTTAATTTTTCTATATAAATGATACTTTCAGTAATATGACAATTTATTTGTACCATCAACGAAGTACAAATTATAATAACGTTACCATGCAAACCCTGGACATAAAAGACTCTAAACTATTGTGGCATTTTCTCTATAAATGTCGAATCAGTGTTGCAACATTGTCAGCCAAGTTAAAACGCTATAGTTTTTCGTTTTGTTTTTTTTTTATATCTATATACACAAAAACAGCTTTAGTCGAGTACGCGGTTTATGTCGTTTTCTTGTAAAACACCATAATATAAAGTTCACGCTCGAAATAATAATTAGAGCTACTTGCCGTGGCGGACCAAAGGCTCTGTTTTTGAAGGTAAGGATACGAACTTCGCAATGTAATTATGTTGTTGAAAAGGGAGAGAAAGAGAGAGATAGAGAGAGGAAGGGCAAGGATAGAGCTGGAAAATGAATGAGAGAACCCAAAGATAAAAGGGTAGAAGAAACAAGGACTTGTAGGTCCGCTGGGACGCGGATGGAGGGAGGGGAGTAAGAGAGGTGGGGATTTCTAGCAACATAAAGGACATAGCTCTTAATGAGAAAGTCGGGGGTGAAAAGTCAGCTTGTTTTGTCTATTATGAGAGACATTGAAGTCGAGCAGCCTCGCTCAACGGTGTGTTACGGTGCGCATTTTGGTTATGTTGGACACTAATCTACTCTCCACTGGCTTCTCTGGTTCTCTGTCCAACCGATACAGATATATGAGCCTTGGTTGTAACATATCAACAAGCTCGTCAACCTTGCATAAATTTCAATACACTATTATCTTCTTTGTATGTTGCAAAGTCGACAAAATAACATTCCTATGCAAATTTTGAGACATTATCAAAAAAGGTTTCCCTCTGTGATGCACTGGCGATTGTTTTCTATGAACATTAACTCTGCTGTACGCACTGGTGTGAATCTGTACAGTGAATTTTGCATTTTTCTTGATTTTGTGCAAAATACCATTTCAAATTACCTCTTTAGCGATAAAAGTTCATTTGGAAATATTTTAAAGTTCGAAAATCACTGGTGATGAATAACATTTTATGATTCTAATTTATTCTAATTTAAAACAGTAAAAAAGTTGAAAGTGTCGAATATTGACAATTTAAGTTCTACTATAATATTTATATCGGAGGTCATCCTGTCTAGTCAGGCATTTGAAAAAATTCGTTTCAGATTATTACATTCTCGTAAAGTACTTCATCTGTAAAATATTCCCTGAAACTTTTAAACAGACTCGTCAAATATAAATTAAGTACCCTCACAGTGCACGCGTTGAACGAGTATTAAGAAGAGGTTCCTACACACCTGTCTCTTTAAAAGAGATTTTCAAAATGTACGACCGAAATATCTAGAAAACTAGAGCATGGATTCACTTCGATATCGAATCATTTTACGAAAAATACATCAATCTTTGAACACCAGGATTAAATACTTTTATTTATTAACGCAAGATCCACAAAATTTTCATGAAATGTTATAGCATTCATTTTAAATACACTCCATTTTATCTCCAGTTGATATTCTCTTAGAATACTTTGCTTAATTCTTTTCGATGGTGCATAATATTAAACTGATTCATTTTTCAAGTTGGATTTTCTCTTTTGAAAAACCCGCATCCAGGAGGTAATATTGTCACTATTTTTATATATTTTGTCTTGAAACATATCAGTAACACTTAGCAATCATTAATTAATAAATAAATAGATAATTCAACAGAGTATTACGTTTTATACTTTTTTTACAATAATCTTTAAATTCTATATGAAGAGATGTCAATGTCCAACGCTTTTTTCCCTGCTTAGCTGCCACGATCAACACATTTTTAAATATTTATTACAAATTTTTGTTGAACTACGATAATTTAATTCATTAAATGGTATGAGAAAGTCCATGATTCGTATAAAAATGAATAAACTTGAAGTCGTAAGTTTCGACAGAAATAAATTTTATAAAACAAGGAATTTCGAGTCACGAAAACGAAATGGTTTATAAACGATTTTTCAATGTGGAGAAACAATGGCGAGGGTTCCACTAAAAAATTGAAGCTTTAAAGTGATTCGACGGTTTCACTGTTAGCATTCGAATTAAAAATCGAGAACTCTGCAGTCAGGACTTTGTGAATTTACCATGTGAATTCGTATATTAAAGGATGAGTGAACGGCTATGAAATATAGATATTTGTAGTAGGTACAGATATATGTGACAGAGACACGTGGTGTATACACGATATACGACAGGACAAAAGCTTTTGAGAGAAATAGGGTTTGAGGGTCAGGAGGAGGGATGTACAAGAGACAGGAGAGCTAGATAAGAGCACGCAGAACACACGTGAGAGTTTCTCGTCCATGGCTGCGGGCTAACCTCGGAGGTCGAGCTTAAATGAGAGAGAAGCTTGGAGCACGATTCTAGTAGTCTAAGAGGGATGAGAGAAAACGCGGCTTTTGGAAGAGAGGTCGGACGGTAATAATCGTTAGGGGCAGGCGGTGACCGGCTCGTGAAATCTCGTTCGTATCTCTTGGACAAGAAGCTGCACAGCAACCAGAAAGACAACAGACCCTATAGCTTCCCGTTTCTTCTTTTTCTTTCTCTCTCTCTCTCTCTCTCTCTCTCTCTCTCTATTTTCCCTTACTATCAATATTCTATATGCTATAACCCCATACGAGTTTTCTATGTATATATATATATTTGAGGATTCGAAACAGAACTACCGACCAAACTCTCGTATGTCGTCACAAAGTTAAACCGTGTACAGCATCCAAGTAAGGCTATCCATGTCCACTATTCGTACGCTCTACAACGTCGCAGCTGTCGATATATTGAAGAGAGCACACAGGAAAGCTCACAGGGGAAAACTTTGAGACTATGAAACACTTGTGACTCGTGATACTGCCACGAGAGAGCAAGCAAATTCAAACAACGAAATTCAAACTCCTCAAAGACGTAAACGAACGTAGAGAAGTTGTAGCTGTAAATGAAACAAATTCGTTCGAATGTCTATTGACAGATAACATATTGGTTTATTCAAAAAAAAAATTGAAAAAACATTTAAATCTCTGTTCTACTTCTTTTCACATTAATTTTAATTTTTAGAGATTCATCGAAATCACTTCAGTGGTTTTCGCGTTCAAAACGGCCAAACACATTTTTTGCAGTGAAGATTTATGAATGAACGAAGATAGATAGGGAAGAAAAGAGATAGGGATTAGTGTATTTTGACAAAATTGAGGGATAATTGCCTCGAGACCAACTTCTATGAGATCTTTTGGCACGTTGCCAAATTTGGACATCATCGTGACTTTTATTGGTTTAGTGTTCTTACCCTTCTCGCTTATCTCGTTCGTTTTGCTAATTTCTATTTCCCAATGTCGCTTGTTGCCTTTTATGTTGATTTTCTAACTTATGTTTTTTTTTTTTATCAACGCTACGAAACGTTAAACGTTCGTGCATTGTCCATTAATCTTTTTTCATATTTTTTGGCACAACATTACGTCAAACGTGTGTTTTTTTTTTTTTTGATACTCGAACTTGAAATTGTAGAGTATTTTTGCTATGTAGTATGCATATTATTAATTGAATTTAGACGAGGTACATGCTCGCGTGATGCTTTCATTTTAATTCTACGGTGTGTAGTTGAGTCATAATCCTCTCTCTCTTTCTCTCTCTTTTTCTCTCTCATCTCATTAGCTTCATATACATGTCCCTCTGTATATATAGACAATAACTATTATAGGGTCGTCTATAACAAAATAGCCACTGCCAATATTAACAATGACTCAATGTTTAATATTTTTTTTAAATATGTAATGTATAGGAATTAGAGTGACTCGACTGATTTTTTTTTTTTTTTTTTCAATTTTTTTTTAAAGCGAAGCCCGCAGATTTTCTGGCAATTGAAAAATTCATTGAACCAAATATTCCATGTACCTGAGTCCATGATTAATAGCAAAAAAAACACTATCAAGCATGACTTTATTTGGAATTGGAGAATTTGATAAATTCTCAAGATAATTTTTTTATTCGACAAATTGGACAGTCTCGGATGGGAGGCCCCATACGTTGCAGCGGTATATGTTTATACGTACAACATAACGATGTATAGACTGAAGTAGCAGGAAATGCGAGCAACACCTCTCAACAATAATCAACAGTACAAAATTTACATGGATGTTATGAATTTTGTACGGGACTCGAGCCAACGGTGCTACTAGCATAACTCTCGCCAAGTAAAAGAGAAACATATAATACACGGCTATACATGATGTACATGCATATTATGTAGGAAAATGTTTTGCCAGAGTGAAGTATAAATACTCGTCTATTCGTTCTCTCGCCGCACACTCTGTTCAAAGAAGCCAGAGTGAAATAAATAATTAAAATTAAGTAAATTAATTTGAAAAAGGAATTAAAAAACAAAAGAAAAAAACGAAAAAATCATGAGACGAAAAAGAAAATAAAGACAAGACTTTCTGAAGTAAAACTTTGAATATACCCCTCGTCCACATTCCACCCATAGCACTGTCTCTTTTTTTCCCTGTTCATTACTGTGCGGCTCTCATTAACATTTCACTATTACGAGGTGCAATTTACAGCGCTTTCTCATCTCCCTCTTACTCTTCGTCTTTCCCTTTTGTCCTCCTCTCTTTTTTGCCAAATTTTATCGCTCTATCTCTTTCTGTTTCTCTCCCCTCTCGAGCCTCATCGCGATACAACCAAGTTAAATTTAATGAAGAACGATGGGTATGACCTTGAGCACTCCGAGGGTTAAGGTCGACATTATACGTTAACACCGTACCCTCTACCGTTTATTCATTTACAACATGGTCGAAACGTCGTCATCCCTCGGGCCAAGTACAGATCCCATATATATCTATATTATAAAACGAACTCAAGCTGGAACTGGCATTTGTTGTATTTCCAACAAAAGTCGGTGAGACCTTCTCTCCGAGCTTACGACGAGGTTTTGTTCCAACGACACTATATACACTTCGTACTGAATTTGTTGCTGATTATTATCGTGGGAGTGTTTTCATGGATAACAAAAGTGTTTTTTTTAATGATGTTACAGCAAAGAGATCCATCAACAAGGTCGACCCTTGGCATAAATTATAAAGAGTATGAAAAAATGATGTTGTTTGGAGAAAACGTTGGAAATAATGTAATGTTGATTTTATCTGTATCCTCGAATAAATGAAAAATAAAAAATAAACATTTCATTTGATGGTTTCACACTTTTTTTTTGAACCCAATATTGACGAAATAATTTTAAAAAATCGATATTTCGTGACGTGAAATTCATCGCTTCATTTGAAACTTCTTACGGTATTAACGATGCTGTGTTATTACATAAAAAATGAAGATATTTTAATGAAACTTTGCAAGCAACGAAATATTGCAGAAAAATAAACGTTTACGAAATTTTACATTTATGAGCATGATCTAGAAGTTATTAATCAATTGAGAAGAGAAATCCATGGCGAAAAGGGAAAAATGCATGTGCTTCAGGAATTTTTGTGGGTAAAAAAGAGCAAGTATGAAACTTTGGCATTCAATAACGTATACTTCGAACTACCAAGACGTATTTTTTATTTAAAAAATATATTATGGAAGGCTATTGAAAGTTTTTTTTTTTTTTTTTGACAACACCTTTGACAATACCTTCATCTCATAGTACTAATGTCAGCTAATAGTCAATTATCGTAAGGTTCGACAATGTCTTTCGTTTATTATGGACACCCACCGGAGCTTGCCGGAAGCTACTATTTTGTGAGCGTCAAAGAAAATTAACGTAGCAAGGTCGATCGTTCGTCGTATGAATAATGAAGAGGCCTTCGAGAAGGAAAATAGATATTCGAGGCGTAAGAAGGATGTGATGCTCGCAATGGAAGGCCAGGAGGAAGCGCTCCAGCATTTGCCGCGCTAAATGCAATTATCCTCGGGCGACTTGAGCCAACTAACAAGACGTTATCGAATGTACTTTGGCTACCTCTCGCTCTTCTGTTCTCTCATGCTCTCCCCCTCATCTCTATCACGACGCGAATTGAGGCGATATAAAATCAATCAAAGTTTGTACCTGATAAGAAGAATTCATTAAATACATAGCTCTTTTTCTTCCTCTCACAATCCCTTCGCAATCTATTCACAATAAGAAATTTCAGGTCTGATTACTTAAATCATTATATAAAACCGATTGAAGATTCCAACATCCTCGATTAGTGTGCGATGAACAAACAAAATAAAAGTATACGATCAATAAAACGTCTGAAAAGTTTTTTTGTTTTCTAAACAAAAACAGAATCGCTTTAATTTTCATATCATTTCTTTTATGCCTCATAATGGAAGTAAATTGAAACTGGAAACCGTTCAGCTCATTAAATAAAATAAAACGAATTTTAAGATATCGCGATAATTATACGATCTATGAGTTGACCTCGTTAGAAAAACTCGTTGGCTACTGCATTCGAGAATTCTTCATTTTTTTTCCGTCTATTTGGAAAACCCGAAGTTATCTGGAACCGTGTCTGGAAAGCGATGATGAGGGTTTAGTGCATCAATAGTTCCAATGTGTACTTAAATACTTTTCACTCATGATTAGTGATCACTTTTGTTATGACGACTAAATAAAACTGATCAATGGGAAAATTCGATCTTTTAAAAAACACGTTGGATGGATAACCGTGGGAACTGCTGATGAGAAAAAAAGTTTGTTAACGAGATAATTATAATTTAAGGAATTAATTCAATTTTCGAGAATTAGTCAAATTTTTAGAGGTGAAGTTTAATGGTTCGAGAAGATACGTAAATGACATAGTTTTGCGAGCGAAATAGAGCTCTCTATCTTAAAGCATCGACTGGTTATACGACGAATATGTTTTGTTTAAGAGCCAAAGGATTCTCATTCTCGATCTCACTCTCCCTCCCTCTCTCTCTCTCTCTCTCTCTCTCTCTATGTGGTCCCTTTTCTCCTCGTTGAGATCGTCATTCGCCACCCATGAACTTTACGATGCCCGGAGGAACAGTTTCGTACGGGTACCAAGATGGCCGAACCCGCAGCAAAATCAACGACCATGAGAACCGTCGACGACCATGGTTTGACCAAGGCCCAAAGGCACTAACCATTTCGAGGAGAAAGCTTTCGCCTCGTCTGTGTGTTCCCCTCCTCTAACTGACCTCTTCATCTCTCGCTCTTATATACTTTCGTAACATTCGAGACTTGCAAAAGCTTTTCTCACTGCATGAAAGTCATTTCAGATGTGATCTCGTTCGTTGTCCACGATGTGTTAACACTTTGGATAAGTGAGACCAAGAGCTTTGCTTTTCTCTACAAAGCCATTTAAACTTTTCAATACTGAATGTATTCACTCAACAGCGAGATCATTTTTATTGAGCGTGATAATATACACGTAAAATTCAAGTCGAATTTACATTTCAGTTTTGTATAAAAGTCGAAAATTTCGAAGAAATATGTATTTTTTTAAATTCTAGTATGTCAATTATCTCTGCAATTAATTCACCTTATTATAGAATTGAATTTCATTAAAATGTATGCAAAAAAATCAAAATTTATTCGCATAAATCAGCCTCTAAAAAACGTATAAGAACAGCTGAAAGAAAGAGAACTATAGAAAAAGAGAGCTCGCGTATATAATCCATGCTAGCCACCAATCATAATCTCTCAATTATAGCTTAATCACTTGGCAAGACGGTGTGATCCAAATTTCTGGCGCAATTTTCATACATCATAGATGTCTGTATTTGGAATAGTTCCCGAGGCAGTTTCCTCTTCCTCCCGTAGACTGAGTTCCGTGCTTCGTCATATCGGTGAATCCACGTTTGCTAACGCTGCAGTTCCTCAGAAAATATATCTATATACACCTACATACACATATCGGAATCGGAGATATTCACTCTCGATGCCTCTCTGGCATTCTCGAGAGAAATCGTATATTCCGCATTTTCATCGTAATATTCATATCACTCCTTTCCATCGATGTATTGTACGTAGCTGTGCCTATATACGAACCTGTATATATGTATATATCTACATAAGTAGTTCAAGCTGGGTCTAAAGAGGGAACTACTGCTGAGAAAAAGATTCAGAAAATGTCAAGCCGCAATAATGTATTGCAAAGAATTTCATCGATCTTTCGGACAGAACCTCCTGAGTCACGATATAAATATAAATTTAAACGTAAAATAAACAAATTTAGAGCAAAAAAAAATGAGACGTCATCAATAACATGGAGTCTATGAGACAGCCATTGAAAGTGGATCAGACAAAAAATGCATTCGCAAAACAACTGAGTTAATGTTTTCTCATTACATTTTTTCTATAAATTGTACACACACCCAAACAAAACTCCATCATTCAATGCAAAAGAAAAACATATTCAAAAAAATATTTTTTTGATATTGGACTCCAACGCTTGATTGAGTGGAAAGATGGACGTTGCAGGAACTCCATGTTCATACAAATCTTTTTTTGTCGTTTTTTATGTTATTTGTACGTAGAAGCAGGCGTACATTAATCTTTATAAATTTGTTCATCTGAATCGTTTTTTTTTTTTTTTTTACGTACTATCGAAAAAATTTAATGGAAGATACGTGTAGCGACGAGCTTTTAATTGCGAATTTGACGGTTCGATATATACCTCGCGATCATGATTCTTTATCTGCGGGCTCCAGCAACCTGTTTTCTAACCCTATGAGCGGCCTGATTGGTCACTTACCAACAGATAGATAGATAACGAGACACCGAAGGGGAGCGAGAACGAGAGAGTGTGATGTGTGATCAAGATGCGAGGACTATATCGATTATAGCTAATCGACGATCGTTATAGGATCTCATTTCATTACGCGCTATAATCTCTATCGCCAACGGATCGATTACACATTAGAGAGTAACCGTCCCTTCCCGGTCAATCGTTGACCTGATGAGAACCATCAAAAGAGGAACATGTTATCGCCCGAACCCGATTTCACGACAAACTGATTTTTCTCATCAGACTAAACTCATTTATCCCAACCATTTTGATTTCGAATGCTTTTATAGGAGACTCAAAAATTCAATTCGTGTCTTTTACTTCAAAAATTCACCAGTTATTCAAAAATGTAGAGAAATAAATAAAAGTTGTAACGATTTTCGTGCAATTCCAATTTGAAAACGTCGTTATTTTTAACCTTTTTTTGCTCATTGCTCATTTGTTCTCTACTTTTGCTTCTTTGAAAATGCGAATTAATTCTAACGATTTATTACCAGTTTGAAAACTGGTAATGAAACATTGTAAATGTTCGTGAATTGCAATATTTTATCGGGCATCATTTTTTAAAGTATACTTTAGGGGAGCAGTTGCACCAACAATGAAATTTTTTGCGGTGGGAAAAGCTGCAGAGGTCATTGACTCTTAAGTCAATACGAATTAAAGTGGAAATAAGAGGTGAATAATAATCTTCAACTTTTTGGCAGAATCAAAACCACCGATCCACGCACTTACACGTCATTTCCCAAAATACCTTTCGCTTAATCTTTCCTTCACATTCATCGCAGAGATTCGATCGTCGATGACGAAGGCGAAAAAAAAAGGAGAAAAAAAGCAGACCTTCGATCAAGCAGTAAAACACGAATCTGTTGATTAATCGTTAACTCGATGAGAGTAAACTTTGTTTCTGAAGAAATTATATATTTTTTATATATATCTATATATATATACATTTCTTCGCCATCGTTCGACAGACACTCAACCAGTAGAGAAGAAATAAAAAGGGAAAGAAAAAAAAACGAAGAACTTCGAATGCATGATAAGAAAATTGTGCACCCCGCGTGAATAGACGAGAGAACGAAGATTGTTCACGAGAAAATAAAATCAAAAAGAAATAAGAAAGATGGGCACAGCGTCGTAGTGTAAGCAAGGGTGGAGATGGAAGAGGCTGTTCTGCTTTTGCTCCACAGATCCGATAAGAAGAACTGACAAACGAGTAGATTAATCACGGCCGGCTAAAAGCAATCGTTTCTCGAGATTTCTTTTTGTTTTATCTTATTCCTCTGCTCGCTTGTTCCCTTTCATCTTTTCCTTGGTTTTACCTGAGTTTCTTTGGCTATTGCAACCTCCTATCATTCTCCTAACAATCTCAATAATTTCCAACAATATAAGAGCAAGTGTAAAAATCCATAATTCGAAGCCTCGTCACTGTAACTTTTTCACTTGCAGATTCTGACGATATTCTCTGTGAAGAAACTCAACGAATTCCTTTTTGTCTTTAAGAAACAGATAGAACCTTTTATAATATAATTTTAAGCTCCTGTCAAAGCGTTTTTATGCAGAATTTTTCGAATTTTGAGCAAACATTCGAAGCACAATTGTTTAAAATCACCTAAAAACTCAAGATTTCGAAAATCTAAGAAGATTAACCTTTAACTTAAACTTTGGCTTAGATTGACTTGTTTTACGAAATGGATTCGTACGATTGATCAGCACTTCACGATTAAGTCAATTCGTGAGGATGATACGTGTTTGCTTTTTCCGGTTAAACATTTGCCTATTAACTTTGAATGAATGATGATGAAATGTAAAATTTTCGAAATGTTGTATAAACGGAAAAAAGCTTTTATAATTATGAAGAAAATAAAAACGGAGACTCAATTTATCGAAATAAACAAAAAATAATGTTTCTTACCTTGAACTCCCCTATAGCTGTATGTCTTGATTATTTTTATACTTTTTCTTCCCATGAACGATACATTCAATCCTTTGTAAATCCAAGGAGGCTGCAAGAAAAGAACCATATATATATTTATACATCTACAAGGATATCCTCTTCCTGCGATTTCTCGCCCCGAGTACTGTGCAAACTTGTATAATACCGTCTTATCGTCTTATGTCGAGCGAAATATCACGATCATGGTCCGGCGGCGACACACAACGTTGAACTTTTCATGTCGCCAAGACCTTCTACTACCACGAGAGACAACCTTTCTCTCTTTCCTTCTCTCTATTTTTCTCCATTTCCTATTCTCCTGCAGGAAGAGAAATAAGAAAAGTTCATTGTTCATCCGAACTCGTTGTTTTTTTTTCTCTCGCTCTTTCTCTTTTTTTATTCGGCGCGCGCGTCTCTCATCACTTTTTTTTACTCTCTACCTCTTTTCCGACTTTGTAGAATCTCACAATCTTCTTTTCCTCTCGGTAATCTCTAGGTTTTCGTATTTCTTCGTCAGTCATGCCTATTCGTATTCTTTCCAGCACTTTACTTTTCTCTTCAGATCTCGTTCTCTCTCTCTCTCTCTCTTTCCCATCGTTTCTCTCATTTTATCTCGTTTTCATCGCACCAATTTACTTTCCTTATTTTCTTCCTTAGCCTGCTCTCTCGTTTACTCTCTTCTTCTACTTTTATTCGGCATTTTCTACCATCGAGGCCCATCGGCGAGTTTAAATGAAGATGCCAGAAGGGACCAAACCCGATTAAGATTACGGTTAATGCGATAATTATGATTATGCGAAGCCACCTGGATTGTGTCGAGGGAATGTAATCGACTTTAATCGAGCAAGCCTCTCCTTCTCCTCCCTTTTAGCCTCTTTCTCGCAAACCTACTCTAACACAACGCCATCCACCGACTGCTCTTTACTTCGAATAATCTTTCTTTTATTTACCCTTCGTCTAAAATTAACGCAAATACAATTAAGAACGGAGTTTAAACACAAGAACGAGCAATGTGCGGCTATTAAAATTGGTGAAAACATTGAAAGGAAAGTTCGTTATAAGATGCAATTTTTTTCAATGATTTTGTTCAGTTGCAGTAATGAATATTTATGGTTTCTTAAGAATTCTTTATAATTCTTGAAGCCCGAAAATCATTGATTGGACAGTAATTTATTTTGTTATCGCAAATATCATATCGCACATTTTACGCGAAATCGTTTCATAATTCACACGGGAGATAAAGAGTGTTGAAGTGAATTATTTCGATTAACAAAAAATAATTTACCAATTCTATGATAAAATTGTTGTTGAGATAGAAAAGAAAAAAAAAATGACTGTATAATCGACCGCGTAAGGAATCTTGATTATTATCGATGCACGAAGATCTGCAATTAATTGACACAATTAGTCGATACAATAAATTTTAATGAGATACTTTTTTCATTTGATTTTTTATTCAACGAGAAATAAATTGCTAGTGCGGTAAAAGCATTGAAAAGGGTAAAAAATAAGTAACACGGCTTGCAGCTTCGATCGATCAAAGAAAAGAAAAAAAAACACTCGATATATTTCCCAAGCTCTACTATCAAGTGCAGACATAAAATGATATATTTAAGGAGAATTCGGTCGATGAAGTTTCTCGTCTGGCGAGTGGAGGAAAAAGTTCTTCAAAATGTTGCAATATCACTCCGCTGAAAGGAGCAATATAGTAAAAAGTGAAGAGGAATGGCTGAACGAGAAGAGTCTGCTTGAAAACAATGCGACAAATATCGATCGAACAATTTGAAATATATAGATAGATTGAAAAACAATAAAGAAATAATAATAAAAAAAAACATCGAACTTTCAAGACATTTGTATACAGCAAAACTTATTTCACTATGAAACTTAAAACATTAAACGAAATGATTAGTCACCAAAGTATATATTTAGTTTGAGTGAAGGAGAAATTGAAGGGGAGCTATTGTAGAAGTAAGAACGTGAAGAGAAGTGCAGCTAACATTTTAATTCCGTCGATCGGTAGTCTCAGAACGTCCGATATAATCGATCTTATTTGCAAGTGAATCAGCTTTGCGGAGAAGGTGAATTCGAGAGAAGGAAGACCCAATGAGAGGAGTTTCTGGTGCAGAGAGAGCTTAGAGTGTCGTTTGAGGGAGAAAAGGAGAGTGAATAAGGCGCTTTTCGTGAGCGTAAGCCACCTAACGAAGGAAAACGGAACTCTGTGGTCTCTCCGATTCTCTGTCGTTTATTTTGCTATTTTTTTGATTTTTTTTTCTATAGACTCTAACAAGATTTACATGCCACCCTCACCCTCCAACGTTTCGGGCCTTTCACTCGTGACTTACGTTGCACAGCCCTCTATCGTTCCTATATACATTTTATGTAAGAAGAAGAGAAAAGAAAACGGAAGAGAGTAAGAGAGTAAAGACGAAGTTATCTGACAGAGAAGAGGGAAGGAAAGGTCTCATTAACCTATGAGACGAGAGAGAACTACCCTAACCGAAAAGTTAACTTAACCGCAAAGAGTTTTCTTTGACTCTTGCTCAGTCTTCCAAGGACTTTCTCACAGGCAAAATTCTGCTTTTCCACTACTCTGACTGCTCGCATTTTTTTACCCCTTTTTCGTTACGGTTTTTCCGTCATTCCTTATTCAAATTGTACCACTTTTTACGGTGAAGCTCACATGTTTTTAATTACTTTCAAAACGTCCCCTTATCTCTTACAGTAAATATGAATATGGTTTTAATTAGCAGTTCGATGCCACTCATTATTACTCATTTTTTCAACCTTCTTGCAAACCTAAAGGATTCTGATTAAATTTCAATATTATTACACCAAAATCGATCTAACTCTTCGATTCAAACGGAGCATTCGAGCCATACTTTAATATTTTGTCTACCACAATTCCTACTTAACGAGATAAAAAATAAATAAAGATTATGTATTCATCGAATTGGAGACAAATCTAGTGAATAATAGTAATTGGATTCAAACGTATTATCTGAAAGATATACGTGAGACATTCGAGGTGAAATTGGGAAAGATAAGCGGGTAGAAAATAAGACGTGGTCGACAAATAAGAGGAAAAATAGATCGAATAGATGGAACGTGCAAGAGAGACTTTTGGCGTTATGAAGTTCTTTCTTTCTCTCTTTCTTCTTTTCTTCTTTCGTATCTCGATCTAACCATACTTTTGTGTTGAAAAATAAATCTCTTTAGCTCTATCTCTCTCTCTCTTTCTTTTTCTTTATTTTATTCACCTATTCACACCCCCGTACATAGGCACGTATACTTTTGCAAATTTGTTTGAAAATTTTCCTCACTACGTTGTCTTTTTCGTCTCCGTCAAGCACTTTACTTATTTTCCATTTCCTTTTCATATTTTTCTTCTTATTCTCTTCCTTACTTCTTTACTTCCACTTGCTCTTTCTTGATTCGTGCTCTGTTAGAGGCCCAGCCAGTAAGGCTCTTCAGTGCTGACAAGTTTATCGAGCGACACGTTTTTAAGGCACATACACAGGTTGGGTGACTACCTAAGCCAACCTCTTTCTGGAGTTCACTCTCTTGTTCTATCTCTCTCTCCTTTTCTCTCTCTCTCTCTCTCTCTCTCTCTCTTTCTCTCGCTTTCTCTCTCTCTTTTTTTTACTATTTCGTTTCACCATTTTTGTGCTTGCCTGCCGGCGCAGTTCGTTAGCTACCAGGTGTGCACTCGTCGTTCCCGAGAGTCACCAGAAAACCCGAAACCCGTAAAAGCTCAAGCTCACGTACACGCACCTACACTTTTTTAAATCCTATAGATATACGGGTATGCATACCGTAAAAACTGTATACTTACATATTACATGCATGTTACATGCATGCAGAATCACGTACGCATTGCTATACATATTATTATTCTATAGATATACATTTTATCGTAGACAAATGTATACTCGCAAGTTATTACGGACCAAAACTTTTCGTGAATATTTTAATGCGATGATTGCAGCATTATACTGCTATATGAAATCTCAAATTCTCATAGAGCGATCTAGTGTATAATTCACATGAATTCACTATTAATATTCATACGGAGTTAATTTTTTTATGAAACCAAAAAGTGTAATGCTACTTTTTTCTTCTTGGGCAATTCTAAACTGCCAAATTTTACACCAATCAAGACCGTTAAAATGAAACCTCCATCACACGGGCGAAAAAATCTGAAAATTGCAGAATCGTATACAGCAGCCGTGAGAAAGATCGCTACAAACGTACGCAATCTGCAAAATGCCATAGAAATTTCCATCGAAATTCCAGAAATGAATATCATTCACGGTTGTTTGATTATTAAGAATAAAAAGAAAGAAATCGTGACGTCATACCACGTATGACGGAGGTTTAAATCGGTAATGACCTTGGAAAGGATTCTGTTATCACCCGTGGCAAATAATGGATACATTCATGCAATTCAACTGACTGTTGAAATACTCTCGTTTAACATATACGAATCCTTTAACGTTTGTTATTTTCACCTTTCATCCACTCAATCTCATCCCGTGTCTTTTCTCTTTTGACGCGTAATATACGTGGTTATTTTCGTCGAGAGTCTTACCGAGTATGTTCTACAGAAAGAACTTAACTTGAAAACAGCCACGAAAACAGCAAGTGGAAGAGAGATAGAGTTAGGAAGAAAGCTCTATCCGCTCCCAAAACGAGTCTTTGAACCTACGGAATCCAGTGTGGAGTGTACGGATGCCGCTTCGAAAAGGAATACAGCTTGGGATATGGTGGTATATGAAAACTCCGGGCTTAGAGCTGCCAGAGCCGAAAGCACATTCCCGGGAATGAACGGTATTTTCCCTTTCGTTTCTCGCAACGGTTCAACCACGCACACATTTCTTTTGCCGAGAAAGAAATCACTCGAGAGGTAAAAAGAAGGCAACCGGAAATGACGCGTGAAATCAGTAGACGAGAACGAATAAACTCTCAATTCTATCGGCCGCATTTTTCTCCTTCAATTTTTCACTTTTTTTCTGTCAAATTTTTTCGAATCCGACGAGAAAGGATGAAAAATTCTTTCATGTCGAGAGCGTTACTCGCTATGAATCAATTTTCTCAAACGATTATTTATTAGGTATCGAAAAAAACTGCTGTTATTTCAAACGTGTCTCAAGGCTCTTCGTACGACTAGAGATATCAAAAATAGGGTTATTTTCAATCATTTTTTCGTTACTGAAAAAATGCAGTATTTATTGAAACATTTTATTATTTTTATTTGTAAAAAATTAGACGAGCTTTGGCTACAGTTTTTGTAGAACAGTTTATTGCAAAATGATACTTGCGGTAACAACGATTCCGAGAGTGACTTTTAGTTTTGAGCCCCATCACGGCGAAACGTTTTATTCAGAGATAATGTTTCTCGGGCGAGCCTCGTGGGCCAGAGGAGACGACAGAGTCGTCATATTTACTTGTCCCAAGACTCTACCGAGTCTCCGGATGAACAAGTAGTCAAATACAATAAAATTTTAAAGCTCACAAAAGTATGCTGTTGCTCTCCTGTTCTATTCCTTTTCAACGTCCTATACGTTATAGATACGTCGTAATTTATATGAGTTTTTTTTTATATTTTTCGATACGAATACACGTATTTCAGTCACATGGATAGAAATTACGTTCGATATTTAGTAGATAAAGGTATCAGAAGGCTGAACTTTTGGATCGGTCAGTCGAAGCACGTTCGTAAAAACGAGAATTCCATTGAAGCGAGTGGGAAATCTTTGTGTATGTGTGTATGATGTGCGTGAGTGGTCTTTCGGGGCTTTTCGCGTGGGAAAATTCGCTCGCGTTAGCAAAAGTTTCAAATCTAACACATGTGTGTATGTGTGGCTGGTTTTCTAGTACAGCTTCAGTCGTCTCTGGCACACGCCCGTACCCGAAGACTCATGACGCCCATTAATTGCTCCATTCTTCCGTCGGCATTGCCGGTCATGAATTTTCAAGCGAGATCGTAATTTTCCGAAGGCTCCACCAGGAGGTGTGCTACACGTCGAATAGTTTCCGTACATAGTACATATGAATATACACTATTATATCTATGTGGATGTATAATTGTATATATTGACGACTCAAAGTTAAAAGGGCGAATGTCAGGTTGTACACCATTTAAGATTTTCAGCATCAAGTCTTTTAAACTCTTTAAAAAATCGACCAACCATATAACTTTACGTATCGATACGTTTATGGGGCACTCGGTGCGAACTAGTAAAGTTAACACTGAGCAATTAAAGTATCGACTTGGACGAATTCACAAATTTTAAGCTCAATTTTTTTAGCTTGTTTTAACGAAACAATCTATTCGAGAGGACATGGAATTTTTAGACGAATATCCATTGTGATATATTTGGTCTACTTTGGGAAATACTGTTGAGCTTTTCCAAATTTAGTTTCATTGAAACAATGGAGCCCGAAAATATGCATTGACCGATGTATTTCCGTTTCGGAAATTCTCGAACACACGCGATCCTCGAGACAGTCCAATATCGTTTTGTATCTAAAGTTCACGAAATTGGCTACTTTGGCAACGCTATTTTATAAATTTCAACTTTTTCCAGTGCAAATCATGAGAATAACGATTCATAACGTAATTTCTGTCTTTGTAAATCATTCTATCGGGTCAACAAGTTCTTTAAATACAATTTTTTACAGGATTTTAGCATATGGCATCAATATTTAGGAAGCCCCGATATGTTTGATGACCTTTGTTCTAATTACATTTACTAAAATTGGAAAAAGCATACGTTCCAAATTAAAGAAACGAGGGATACATGGTTAGTCCAATTTCTTTGAAAAGGATCGATTATTCTGATAAAAACCGTGCATGATAAAAATGAACTGTAAAAGTTATACTTTGTTTTTCATCAATAGCGTCTCCTCTGGAGCGCTAAACAATCAATATTTTATCCAGTTCACAATGAAAATGACTTTTTTCTTGTGGGCATTGTAAATTTTACATTTTGTGCACCTTCAGGTATGTCGTTTTTGTGTTATATCTGCTATATTAGTTTTTGCTGTGGATAAAATGTCAAAATTGCATTGAGTCCATAATTTTGAAATGGGACAAACCGGAGAATTACTGTGTTACAGTTTTCAGTCATTCTCTGAATACCGAAAACATATTTTTAATTTTAAAAACAGGAAAACGTTAATTAGAAATTCGTTTTCAGGCCGAAAAATGACGTAAGTAAACGTGTCAAGATTGTTAAACACGAAAATTTATAAACCAATGTACCCATCAGGTCTTGAAAAAATATCCTCATCGAAACACGTGATGAGACTTGTCAATCCACAAAATTTAATCCATGAATTCAGTTCAGGGGAATGGCGATCGATAAAAGTCTATAATAATATAAGTCTAATAAACTCTTGAATTCTTATTAAATTTCAGAGCCTGAAATACAAACGTTTAAAGGATAATAAAAAAAGGTTCGAAGAGCTACATTTGAATATTCTATGAAAATCATGCTCAGTGATAATCCAATATGAAAAGAAGAAAATGAGAAATAAAAAGTGTTGAAAGATTTTTTTGAGATTTTCTATCAGACAATTATCATTCTCCATCTAGGAAAAGTTTATTATTTAATGGTTGCAATGAATTATTAGACCCTGGAAGGTTCATGGATGGAGTAAATATTGTTAATCAAATATTCACTTCGTGCTCAGCACGATATTCGAAAGATCTGAAGTTCTCCATCGAATCCTCCGAATGGGATTCCCTGCGGAATGGGACAGCTCAAAGCTCAATACGTTCAGAAATCCTCTTTCGGTAAGGACCGAGACTGAGAGAGAAAGAGAGAGGGAGCAAGAAAGCGAGAAAGGACAACATGCATCTTTGCAAAGTAAGCGAAATGTTCCGATAATGTGGAAATTCTCATCGAAACGGAAAACCGCAGGATTTCATGGATCCTCCTCAGGATTACTGCGAGATCCGCGTCTTGGTAAACCACGTTAAACACCTTTGGGTCCATGTGGTACCGCAACTTTGTCCTCGTGTTTCATCGTACTTCCGGGAATCGGAAATTCGAAAACATCGTTGAGCAACCTGGTTGGAGGACAGTCTCAACGTTTCTGTACACAGGATCGGTATAAGCTTCGACTGACCGCTATTCAATGGGACCTTCGACGTATATCGATACCTCTCAACTGTATCAGAGGAGTTCGAGAAAGTGAAAAGCTTCGGAACCACTTGTACAAATCTTTTTTCTTCTCATTCTGTTTATGTATGCATACATTTCAAGTATGTATGAAAAATAAAAAATTTTAAAAAAAAAGTATAAAAGCTTAAAAATATAAAAAGACCTAAACGATTTTACGAACATTTATAAAAATCCGTACTCAACTATAAATAAAGAAAACGTGCAAATTATTATCCGTTATTTCGATCTATTCTGTAATAAGTTTTTGCTAATTTGACTTTTAGAATTTACCTCATCCTTCGTAATGTTAAATATTAGCCTTAATAGCTATGAAGATTTTTGTACCGTTACGATGTACTTCCGAAAATTTCACTTAACATTATACTTTAAGTTGGAAAATGCAGCATTGAAAAGAAATAGTTAATGTTATCTGCACACAGCATCAAAAAGTTTTCTTTTGAGTGTACAACACTTTTGACGCTGAAATTCTCGATGAAGTTTGTGAAACAAAAGAAAAGTTTTCATAGTAGGAGTGCTGGTGAAAGCTCCATTATAAAATCACCCAGAGCTTGGATAATCAAACCAATAGCATAACGTCGACAAGAATAATTGATAGATATCGATGTTCTATCATTGAACGCGTGATTGAATCGAAACTTTCATTTGTTTCGTCACTTTATTTGAAGTGGGCTAAGATGCACTGATCGACGATTTAATAATTGATGCTTCATATTTTCATCTCTAAAGTAATTTTCCAGCATGTTGTATATTTTGTTTCTTCTATTTTTCATTAAATGAGTAACTGCAATCTGTTCTTGTCACAATACTCAACTATTTAGCTGATGGTTGACAGTTATTGACAAGACTCAAAAAAGTTGTCCAGTGCTTTCCAGCTCAATTGTTTTCTGCTATTCTTTTGACTGCTTAACTTAAGTTTTTAATTTCAAAACGAGTGTTAAAAATGGTATTTCCTTCAATTCCACGAAATTGCATTCTGCAGTTTCCTACATTTGCCTAAATTTCAATATCCAACAAAGCAATTAATATAACTTGGTTAACTTCATATACTCCTCAGTATTTAATAGACAAAGTATATATATATCGTTATTCCGAACAATTTCGTGTATGTAGACGAATGGATGAAAAACTGAGGTGCAATCTCGTTACACAAACGGTCACAGATACATTGATATTCAAGCTTCGAAGACAGAACAAGAGGTCGAGAGCAGGAGAGAGAACGATAGAAAGAGACAGCAAGAGGGAGAGAGAGAAAGAGAGAGGGGGAGGGAAAATTTGAATCTGCCTGGGTGTGTGGTTACGTGAAATCGTATTAAGGCGAAAGGGATTATTGTACAGGTAGGGGGATTATATATGCAGGTGGACCATTGCTACTTGGGATGAAGCGAGAAAGGAAGATAGTTGGAAAGCAACATTCCATGTATATTTGAGACGAAACTATATATGTACTATACATACAAAACGTATAGTTGTAAAGGAGGTCTCCCTTGCTCTTTATGTTAAAATCTAACTATACAGGTAGCCCTTTTCCCCATAGTATAGTTATCTGGAAGCAAGCCTCGTATCTGCTATGATACCAGTATCCGGAGTTGCTGAAATTGTCTCTTTTCTGTCTCTCTCTCTTGCTCTTTTGCTCAGTTATATTGTGAAAACGGGTATACGTGGTCATGGTATATAGTCTTCGTTCACCCGTGGAAGGTCGAGGAGGATACAGTGTGTAGCGTGTTTCACGTATACATATAAATATAGATGCATATATTCGTGTATATGTATATATATATGTGTGTGTGTATATACATGACCAAGGGATGAGCCCGAGAGAGGACGATTAATAAATCTCAGGCGAGAAGTTACCCGGAAGCTACACCGGCGCGAGGATGGAATTAAACGATCACAGGATTCCGTGCTTTTTGCTAGGGGTTCGTCGTACCCGGGTACTTCGAGTACTTTCACACAGCACCATCATCCTCGTACTCGTTTTCGTCTTGCTCGTCCTCATCCTCGTCGTCGTCGTCGTCGACGTCGTTGTCGTACTTTGCCCTCACCACTCTCTCTCTCTCTCTCTCTCTCTCTCTTTCTCGCTCTGTAATATTCTGTTCTTCTTCTTCTTCTTCTTACTCTCATCCTTCCAACCCCCCTTTCTCTCTCTCTCTGTCTCTCTTTTGCTGCTACAACTTTTCATATAGATGTATACGTTTCCTCTTCTTCATCCACCTCTCTGCTATATAATAGTCGTCCGGATGTGCAACCGACCGGGATGTCTTTGCCGCTATGGTCTCCGCCGAGCGCGAAATTACTACAGTGTCACCTCCTCTCTTTCTCTCTTTATCTTTTTTCACTAAGATATATCTTTCTCTTTTGAACGAACCATCTTCCTCACAGAAACATTTTACGCGCTTCCTCTTACTCTCGAAAGGACATGTCTTTATCTAGAAACCAGATGGTCCACCGGGCTTGAAAAACGTCGCAGAGAGACACTTCTCCTTTGCACACCAATGACAGAGCACCCTTTTCCTCTTTGGATATATTATGTTTCAACTTTCAACCCAACCTTTAGTAACGTATCAACACATGCTCACGGATTAACCCCCTCATCCTTGTACACACGTATACTCGCTTTTTCCCTCCTTTCTTCATCTTTTTGCAACCGGACGAGATTACTGCTTTTATCTATTTTTCTACTTTACTTTATTTTTCTTTTATTACGTTATTGCATTCAAGCTTATTCAATTATCTTATTTTTATTGTGATTTATTTACGCTCACATTAACATGATTCTTATTTTTTTTGTTTCATTATGAATTCGTTTGATTGTTGATTGATTGCTAATTATTTTTTATCTTCGTTCCTGTCATAGTTTCTTACAATATTTTTCTTTTTGTGATTTCTCTTCTTGCACCGAACTAATCTTACTGCAGCTTCGTTACATCTGGATTTATTAGGACAAAATGAAAACCTCTTGTTCGAATAAATGCATACTTGTTGAATAATATCGATTGCATCGCCAGAAACAATAATATTGTGTGCAAGAACTATTGATTTTCATCGATTTCAATGTTCAATGTAATCTCTCGTCAGTTCAATTAATTTCAAACTACAAAGCTCTGGCCAATGCGAACCATTGCTAATTCAAGACAACTCCCTACCATAAACCACTCTGAGGGACACGTCATTCCGTCACGAGCTGATAATAGTCTGTTTATCGCAATACTAACATGCTCAATAGAGAATAGATGACGATGTGAATGATACACGAGTGCTCTCTCTCTCTCTCTCCCTCTCTCTCTCTACACTAAGAGACCTGAATATACACTTGCTTAAATTACTCCACACTCATAACAGAGATCAAGTTAATTGAACAGGATTATATCAAATTAGATAACTATGAAGCTGTTCAGATGTCTAGGATTACTCGCTATCTCATGTATTCAGGATTTGCGGTACGATACGTAACCGACTTCAATGTTGTGCCAGAAATCATATGGCATGTTGCCAATTATACTTAGAGACGCAGCACTGTCTTAAAATCATGGATAAAAAAAAAAAAAAAAAAAAAAAAAACAATTATGAACAATTTTTTTAATGAGCTGAGGCTGCTACGACTGTTCATAAATTGGACTGGAGTTGATAAAAAAAAATGGCAAAACCGTTCGTTAATCTCCACGTTTAAGAAATAGTGCAAAGTTTGACTTTGTTGGGTTAATTCAAAGAATTTTTCATATTTTTTGATGAGCTACTAAGCTTACTAACTACTAAATGCAATCATTGATTTTGGATAATAGAACTAGTGACATGTGAGTCAAAAATACTCAACAAGTGCAGAATCATTCCGGTTTTAAAATTTGAGCGAATTTGTAACAGGCACTAAAAAGAAACCTCGCGTTAGAAATATTATAAAAACTATCAAAGAAAATAAAAATTGTCTGATGGTGGAATGATTACAAAGTTTATCGTAAATTTTTATCAAATTGAAAGATATTCAAAGTTTCATTTTTCTTTTTGTTCGATGTTTGGTAACTTGGCTCGACATTTTTCCAGTAAAATGGAATGTATTTTTAAGAAATGGACGAAAAAATTTGTTTTGATAACACCAAAAAAAAAACATATTTTCTACCTTAAATACACAATAAATAACTCGTAAATGAGACATTAAAAGTTTACAACTACTCGAATATGATCGAACGATTGAAATAAAAAATGTAATACATTATCGGCTTTAAAGCCAGAGTAAAAGTAATATTTTGATAAATTTGCACAACAAATATTAATAGGAGCGAACAAGTGAGCGTTATTTTTAATTTACAGTTGAATTTTAACATTTAAATGAAAACGTACGGATTTATGGGAATTATTGAAAAGGGTTTATCTAGATTGTAAATCCATTCGAGCAAAATTGACTTGACTAAATATTTTGTTCGTGCTGTCGAAAAATTAAAGACTTTCGAAAGCTCATTTTCCCTGCCACACGTGTGAAATCGCGTACGTACAACAAATATTAAAAAAAAAAAATAAAAAAAAAAAAAAAAAACGATCGTCAAAATCTGAAATAATTCATCAAAACACGAACTGTAAGAAATTTAAATGGAACTATAAATTGCAAGAATGCATTACGAGTTATGTATATCTCAATTGCATAATTTTCCCTGTTCATCAAAATAATATTCCGAATGAAAATTTCACACATGGTAATATATTGCATGGATAACGTTTGCAGCAGGTGAACAGCAGTTAAATAAACTCGGCTACTTGATAAATTCAAATCTGCGGAATATTAGAGCAATAAAATCGGATTAACTTCGTCAGGAGCAAATATTTGTCGGATATTAATGAGTAAGAGGATTTGAGAATTTGATATTGCCAAACAGAAGAGGAAACTCAATATTTCTGAGTATATAAACCACTGAATACTGTAACAACATAACCTAAAATTCATTTCTATTTTCAATCAATGCTAGTTGAAAAAATATGATATTATTAGTCATGATTCAATCCTTCGAGCGATCGATTATTCCTTGTTTACAATTGTCTTCAAATTTGTTACTCGAGGTATCGCTAATTACGAATCAGAACACAAAATTTTGAAATTTCGAAGTAATTGTGTCTTTTTGATTTTTTTTAGCAAAAACTACGTTACGAAAAATGTTGAAAAAATGATGTAAGATTCTTTGGAATGTATCGAGTGTGTGAAAAAAAATTTATTCCGATTTTCGTACTAGTTTCGAAGAAAAAGAATTTTTTTTACGAAAAATTACGAAATTAGAATATTTATTTATATGTAATATTTATGCAATTAACAAATAATAACTCAATGTATTTTTTTACTGCAGCTTTCAAGGGTCTAAACTTGAGCAGATTCGAGCGAGGTCAATACTTGGTTGGGTGACCGCTCATACATGCACCGGCTAGCGTATCAATCGTTAAAAAAGGAGACCGTTTCCTTGAATTTCTAATGGGGCCATCCAACTGAACTAACTCAGTAAAAACATGGCCGAGTGTATCAGCCACGATTTCCCCCACTTCTCTTGTCCCTTATGCAAATGTAGGGAAGCGCGGCTCTGAGCAACACTATAGAAAATCTTACAGGCACAGAACATGAACATCAAAGTGGAAAAAATGTGGAGATAAAAGTGATGAGATTCGTAAAAAATGGCGAGAGGATAGACGAACAATAATAATAATAACACAATAACTTTCAACACAGAAACCTCAGTATTTTTCGTAAATAATATTTACAAATAGGATTGTAACGAAGCGTAAATTCATAACTTCACCAAAAAAAAACGAATGAAAAAAGAAAATAAAACAGCTGATTGTATCGATCTGTTTACTGAAAAGTTTCGAGATGTCGATAATATTGGTTTTTATCTGCAGAGATAATTTACCGGAGCTGATAAGCTCACAAACCTGTGTAACCGATTGTAATCACTGTAGCGAATGTACACCTCCCCTTAATTAGCGACCTCAAACTGCACGACCCCCAAAAGATTTATTTGAAATAAAATCAATTTATTTGACTTGAGGAGCTAACTGAGGCGAGGTCGAATGTACATGTATGTGTAAGAACACACGAAAGTTCGGAACTTGTTGTAGACAACAATACGACCTTCATTGTTTATGAATTTATTCACAATTAAATTAGTAAGCTCATAACGTTACGAAAAACACGACATTAACCGACGATTATTATGAAAAAAACGACACGATGCACATAATACTACAGTCCAGACTTCGATTTTGACGACACAACAAATTTACATGATTTTTTTGTCGTTTTGAGAAAAACACGATAAAATGGCGGTTCATAATTTCTAATTTACGGCATTCAGGAACGTAAAATATGTTAGTATTCACTGTAGTACGAAATTGAGCATCGTAACGTAATTTACTACACGAAGGAACATAAAATATGATAGCTTTCAATTTCGTGCGAAATTCAACACCAAACGACCTCATCCGTGTTTGGAATTCGCGTTCGTACCGCCATCTAAAAATCTGATGTTCGCTGTACGCCAATATGGTCATATTAATCGTCGATCGTAGTTCTTGATATTAATAAAAACCCACAATCCACTCTCCCAGATAGCTATCATCAACAAATTGTTCAAAAGTGCTTTAAAATCTTGTCAGCTTACCGAAATTTCCTAAGCTAACCATTGCGTGGACATAAAAAAGTTTACAGACGCCACTGGTTAGAAACGATCGACGAACCAGATAAAATTTATATGAACAAGAAACAATTGAATTCATGATCCAGGAAAGTTTGAACTGATTTTTACCTTCACACAGCCAATGATTCCTCCTAAAGCAGCATTGAATCGCTTCGTTCATCAAGATATTAACTTCGTACGTATGATGTACATTCAGACACGATTTTTAAAAAATAACTGTCGTCATTGTCCGCGCTGCGTGACCACGAGAATGGTAAACAAAATAAACGCGCGAGAAGAAGAAACGGGTACAAAAGAAAAACGCGGTCAGCGCCAACTGATGGCAGAGTTCGGAAGTACAGCGTTCCATGAACACAACAACTATCGGTACGATTACAAATTTTGCAATTTGCTTGCATTGCGTATTTGTGTTGACCATTATTGGTAGGCTGCTAACTGCTGGAATGAATATAGTCCTCCCAATGTATACTAAACATCACTAAACAATTTGACGCGGCGAAGAAATCTCATTCGCTGGTTGGACATTTCCGCTGGTGAATGACCCACTTACCGTTAGGCAATTAATTAAAGCCCTGCACTACCAGTTGAATCGCACGAACACAAAAACGTCGAAAACAACACCTACGTAAAGAGAAAATACTTGTTGGTCCCTACATAAGCCTGCAAAGTGTTTCGTATATTTATGCAAATTCACTGCGAATTCGCGTGGCACACGCATGACAATTGTACGTTCGAATTGTGACAGTAGGTGTCGTAGGCGTTAAAGCTCGCGAAGGTAAAAGAAAAAGATAAAAACACACATATGAATGAAAGAAAAAAATTACAGTATGACAGTTTTATGGATGATTGAGTCATACTCGATCACATTATTGTTGCCTATTGTGTAAAAACATTCTCAACCCTGTCGAAACTTTTGGCACTGTTTTCATTCCCGATCCTTATTACAAGAAGTACAAATGGATCGCAACAAATTGGGTCTGTCTGTCAAAAATTCTATTATGATGGAGGATTTGAAATGCAAGTTTTTGGGACTTATTAATAAGCAGGTAAGAACAATAAGATTATGTTATTTATTTTATCTCGTTTTGTATGACGTTAGAAAAATATGAAAATTTGTTTCGAGCTGTCAAATGGTAAAAAGTGCAAAATAAGGTTACAATTCAAGGACACTCAGAATTTTTAAATATTTTCGTTCCCTTTGAGTTCATCTTTTTCGATGATTTATTCCTGAAATTCGAAGACTATTCGTTCATTTAAAACATAAAAATAATTGCAGAATCAAGCAAAAATTCCTTCGATGGGTCTGAATCCGGATCTCCTTAATCCGATAGAATGTCAAAAGTCTGATGAAGCAAAATCAGAGGCAGGACAATCGACGGAGAGCGAAGCCGTCACCGATCAAGAAATACTCGAAGCGATAGAATCAATTTATTATAGAAATGACGACGAATTTGACTCGTGCAGACACGAGCTTGAAAAATTGCCTGAAATGTTGGATTGTAGAGAAGTGGAAAAATATTGCAAAAGATTGCGACAGCAACAACAAGTAGTATCGAAAAAAGTCCTTCAACTTATATTGCAAAAACAGAGTGCCTGCCAGGAGGAATTTCAGAGGATTCTTAAAACGGAAGACCAGCTCGGGGACATGCTACAAATTTGTAGGACTGGCAGATCGAACCTCAATCTAGCAAAGAAACAATTTACCACCGCCAGTCTTGGCATTCTTGCTAATTACAGGAAAAGACAAATTGTCCAAGAATTATTAAACAATCTCAGCACCATTAAAACATTGGTAATTAAAATAGCAATTTTTTATACCAATGACGTTGAATATATACTGGGATTCAGGACCAAGATCTGAGTCAAAGAGCCTAGTAATGTTTTTTCATCACATTCACTACTGAAAAGTTATAAATTATCAAAGTAGACTGTTGGCTTCATATTCTAGTCCTGAATTTGAGTGAACATTTTGTATTATTAGTCGAGCACACGCTTCGAGATTTACTCTGTTAATTGCTACCAGAAATTCTCTTCAGTATGTCAATCGCCATAAAAGAATTGATAGTTAAAAGTAGACAATTAATCACTATCGAGTATGAACATAATTATATCATAGAAAAAGCAAAGTAAAATAACACCTAATAAATTAAGTAAGAGCCGTTTTTACAAAGAAATTAAAAAGCCTTCTAATAATGGAAACGATGAAAAGATATGGATATTTTGTACAGCAGCGAACAGAAGACCGTCTGCAGGAACTGTTGAGCGAGGAGAATTTTCCTGGCGCTATATCTTTGCTCCTGGAATGTCAGAGCGCGGCTCAAACGTACAAGCACTTTCATTGTGTGGCAGCATTGAATGGAAAGCTTCAAGATACGTTGGATCAGGTTGAGGAGACATTGGACATGACTTTGTCGAAGATGTGTGTTCAATTTGAACACAGAACTTATTCGTCGGTTCAGGAGGCTTACAAACTTTTAGGAAAAACGCAAACTGCAATGGATCAATTGCACATGCATTTTACAGCAGCAATACACAACAGTGCATTTACAGTGGTGCACACTTACGTAGGTGGGGATACGAAGAGACAGTATAAGCAAATTTGTCAATCGATTGAACGAGAAAACTTTATAATTTGTTTGCTCGACTTGTGCAAATCTCTCTGGCGAATAATGAGCTCTTATTATCAAGTTTTGAATTGGCACGGTTCAAACAAAAATCAGCCTGACATGAATGAAGAAAAAGATCCTGAGACTACTTTTAACGAGCAATACGTTAAACAAAAATTGGACAGTGGTATGGCGAGAATGTGGCACGACGTGGAAATCAAAATTTCTACTTTCCTCATTGGTACTGATCTCACTTCATTCAAATTTGAACAATTCGTACAAGTTCTTGGCACAGTCAATAGGTAATCTTTTAAATGTTTTATTAACTTAAATTTTTGTAAAACTATTAGAAGTATTGGACGAAGATTATTCGGCAATAAATACAGACAGCTTCAACACAGCTGTGATACAGTAACGTGAAAAAACTCTTTTGTTCTTAACATGTCAAATAAATTGATAACAATTAGCTGACTATTTAAACCGTTCTAGATATAAACGTCCTCTTGATAAAATTAAAACAATTTTGATGAATTTAAATTACAGATTAACGCAAGTTGGCGACGAACTATGCGGCAGTAAATCCGAAATACTCCAAGAATCAATGAGGAAACAATGTCTCTCATATTTCTCTCACTATCACGCTTCCCGATTGGATGAATTGAGAATATTCCTCGAGCACGATGGCTGGGAATTGTGTCCCGTTAAATCGACTTTCGTTGCAAGTCAATTGGAAGAATTCAAGTGTCTACGACCGGCTCTGAACAATTGTAAAAACGCAACGGGCAATCCCGATGTTTCGTGTTTTACGAACGAGCACGAGAATTCCGTTGTTGGTGGAGATTGGCTGAGTAATTGCCTCGAGAATGGCACATCGCCTTTCGATATTGCGGTCGATGAAACAATGGAAGAGGATATTCTGTCGAGTATCGCGGTACATGAAGTTTTTTTTATATATTTGTCTTTATTGAAAGTAATTGAAATATTTAATTTTTCTATCATTACGTGGCATTGTTTGGTTTAATTCGAAAAATTCATTCTCGTTAGTAACCAGGACCTCGAAAAAAAATTCTTTGTCATATTAACTGGATTGAAATAAAACTTCTATGTTCTCGTAGGACGAAGCTTCCGGTTATTACACCGAAGATTCCGAGGACGATACTCCGGAGGAATTAAAAAGAGAATTCGTGGATGAAACCGATCAAACGAGATCATCAAAGAGAAAAATTCGTGGGAAAATACAACATGGCCCTATGGTCACAAATACCACTCTCAGTGTGCTCAGGGTCTGTGGAAGATATTTACAAATGTCGAGACTTCTCCGTTCAATAGCCATTACCGTCATTCAAAATATGATACAATTTTTTGAACTTTGCTTCTACACGATACACGCTTTTTTTACTTCCGATCTTGTGAGTATTTCTCATATTTTTATTATTTTTGTTTTTAAAAATTCATTGACTACGAAAAATGTATACAGAGTGCATTATAATCGACTGTGATGGAGATAACGAGAATATGTATTTTTCTTCGTATAAAATCATTCTAAGGTGCTCGGTGACGAACATATTTGTTTGTAATTTTAGCAAATAAACAGCGATTCCTTGTACAGTCCAAAGTTAAAATTGTGCCTGGCACGAATTCGAGAAACTCTGATAGTGAATGAAAATTCGATGAGCGAAAATCGAGGAAGCGAAAGATACAAAGTTCATCAACCTCAATTATCGACGACGGTCGATCTCAGCAAACCATCGAGACTCTTCGGCCTCACGGAACGCGTTGTCGGTGTCGAGTCTTTAATTTTTCTTGGACATCAGTACGAATGCTTGAGGCCTTATCTCGAGCATCTTACCTCCGTCAATGGACAACAGGAACAAGGATTTCTGCATCAATTTTACAGCCAAACTATCGCCTCTGCTGTCGAATTACGTAAACCTATTTTTATGGCTGTTGCTGCCCAAGCTTTCGACGTTTCCGTCGTTTTGAATCTCATGAACAAAGTCAATTGGGAAGTCAGGGATGTCATGTCTCAACACAGTAGTTACATCGATACTCTACTTATGGCAAGTTCCTTTTTTTATCCTTTTTTTTTTGCTTTCATGAGATTTTCAATGAAATATAAATTTGTCGAGAATTAAACATAATTTTTCTTACGTTATTGAAGTTACAAAAGGATTTTAACGAAAACGTTATTTCAGGATATGCAAGCGATCGATTCTCGTCTCGAAGAAATTGGACACACAATCCCCTTATCGTCTCAGGTCCGTGCCTCGATCTGGGAAAACGTCGCCCACTTAATAACTCACACCCTGGTTGAAGGGTAATCATATTTCTTCTATTTTCATTGAAATTAAAGAAGTGAATCCTCAACGAAATAATTAGGGAAAATTACTCGGAATGAATAAATTTATTGGAGTGAGAATAACAAAATTTTGGTGATATTTTTTGTTTCGAGTTTGAAAACTTTGGTAATTTTTTCAGATTCTCCAACGCGAAAAAATGTTCGAACGGTGGCCGCGGTCTTATGCAACTTGATTTCACTCAATTGAAATCGAAGTTCGAAAAAATCGCTTCTCTACGACCAATGCCGCACAGCGAATACGTCGAATTGTATATAAAAGCTTATTACATACCGGAAAACACTCTTGAAGAATGGGTCAAAGAACACAAGGTTAGTTTTGAAATTAATTATGAATATCGATCAAAATCAATGCCATTTTTTCTGTACGAATTATCATCAACAAATTCATGCAAAGGAATATTTCTCAGAATGTTCCTTGAACAAGTTGTTGACCAACGACTGTTAAACTTTTTTTTAAATTATTGATAGTGATAGTGCAGTTTTCCCAATATTTATATCCAATATTTTTGGTTATCACCGTCAAAAATTCAGTCTTCGGTCTAAATTCTAGTTTTATTTGGTTTTTTCTGTTATTCTACTTCTTCACATGTGCTACGAGCATCAAAAATTGAATCAGAAAAAACCATCTATAAAAAAGATTCCATGTTTTCGTAACAAATGTGAAATGTTGAAATGCTTTTCTTATTTTTAATAAGAAAATAGCGAATCTGGAAGAGAATTTTTTTTTTTTAGGAATACTCGATGAAGCACTTGATTGGTTTAGTATCGTGTGCATGTCAGAACAACAAAAAAACGCGGCAGAGATTAATAGGAATGATAGAGGAGCAACGTTCGAGCAGGTAACATAAGCGAATCCCGTCAAATTCATTTTCCGAAGTAATCATCGTTACTGTATAGTTCTCAATCAATAATTGAGAAAAAAAGTGAAGTTTCCTGATCTTCATGGAATCGAGGAGGAAAACTAGGCAATAAAAAAGGAAGGGGCTACCTGAAAACTCTTCGAAAAAATCGTTATACCGTAAGGAATTTTTTAAAATATAACAAATTATCGAGAAAATATATTGATTTTTTTTATCATTTAAGAAAAAAAGGGAGAAGAGTATAAACAAACATAGGAATTTTATCGAAGGGGCGAATCTCTCACGCAACATATCGAGTGTGAATGTTGTAAGATCGAATGTTCGATATAACTATGAATAAAAAATATGAATAAAGATGAAAAATAATGGCGGATAACATTTGTGTCTATTCGAGAGAATTATCAAATTTTATTGACCTCAGAAATTATTAATAACCTCATGGCCAATCGAGATTTATCGCAGTTACGTCAAGAGCCACAATGTCAAATTCAGCTTCAAGAATGGACCCGAGACTTGGCTTCGTTCGGCCAAAATCTCCGTGCACAAATTCCTTGACATAAGTACCTGCTTGGGTTTTAAGATCGAGTACAAATAGATTCTCGATGTGCGATATATCCGTATCGTCTGATGTTTTCTTAGCGTGTTCGCGCAATTTTTTTAACTCTTCTTCCCTCAACCAACGCGAGCGCATAGAGTGTATCTGGCGAAGCCTCGGCGTCAAAGGCCGCCGGTGCAAAACTCTCAATGGAGTTTTTTGAATGATTTCCAAGTTTTTTAACTTGTTTAATTTTTCCAAATTTATCGACTTTTTTGCGGCGTTTTTGAACGTGCACAACGCCCGGTAAACTTTAGTTTTCTCGTTCTCACCTGCTTTCAATCTTTTCAAATCCGATCTAAAAATGAATCAATTTCATTTGATACATTAAACATATTTCGATAACAAACTGGAATTACATTTTTTTCACATAATTTGATGATATTGTAAAATCGAAAGTTCATTTGGCTCATTGTTGGCAGTAAATTTTCTTCTATTAAAGATTTCAGTTGTTATTCTTATTTTTATCGTTATTATGAATGTTTAAATCAATTTCAACTTACGTGTTAACAAACTTCAATTTTGTCGTTATTTTAACCATGTCCGTGGACTCGTTGATTTTCTTAACAACTGCGTCAAGTTGTTCGTCAGAAATAATCGTGATTTTTGGGTTTACGAGCTCAACCGCAAACGGTCTTCCCATATGGATGGTCCTTACATCTACGTCCTCTCGCCCGGACGATAAAAACTTGACAGCTGTTTAAATACATTTTTATAAATAATACAATCAATACAATTAAAAGCAGGAAACGTGGGAATTCATTTCTATCATTTTTTAGATAAATTTTCACATAAAAGTTTGCAACGTTCAAATGCAACGAAATTACTTTTTTTTTTGTTTTTTCAGAAGAACTGAGAATTTATATTCAATGTTTAGCTACGATCATTAAACACTCGTTGTCCGCGTTCTAAAAGCTAAATTTAAGGAAAAAATTATGAACATTGGAAATTTTTTAAAAATTGTGTGTAACGACAATGTTTTTCATTGTCCTCCAAAAGTGCAAACTTCCAAAACACACTTATTGGAATGGAAAATGGAACGTAAGTATTTGAAAAAATTAATAAATAACAATTTTATTGAACTCACAATCAGCTTTGGCCAACTCGATCATGGAACCACAGATTAAATCTTGCACAGAAGATTCCATTTTCTTTTCTCCATTTATGAACCATGGAGTCTGGCTGAGCTCACGGGAATATTTTGCATAACGACCTAAAATCTTCACGTTTAGTTAAAAAAGTTGCTGGAAATGTTTCATAGATTTTTATCGATTTTATTATCTATAAAGTTTGAATGAACTTGAGAAAAACAAACCTCCTAAAAACGAACTGGAACGTGTGCACACGACTGACTCAATTTTCACAAACTTTTCTAACCTCGTTGGCGGAGTTTTATAATGTGCTTGAAATGTTGTCTTCGTCATATAAGTCAGAGTATTCTCCACAGTTTTTCTACTCAATGTTTGCAATTCGTTTTTTTTTCCTATTGAGCTGAAACTAATTTTGTACTTTTTTTAAACGTTGAATAACTGAAATAAATAATTCTTCAAAAAGACTTTTGTTGAAAAATAGTTTTCCAACCATGGATTTTGGACCGTTCTGTGTCTATGCATTTTCCTAAATTGAGGTACTCTTTTCTATACTTACAAGGATTGGATTTCAGTCTCGTCGTCCTTGTGAGAGAAAGAAATTTCTATTAAAAACGGCGAAGGATCCGGAGATGAAACCATTTTTTTGTTGATTCCATTTTCAAGGTGTTTTGTCATTTTGGATTTCCATATTTCTTTGATGTTTTGTGTTCTCAATTTAAGGTGAATTGTCTGAGACTCGTTTAGTTCGAATTTGTCAGTCAGAACACATTGCACAGACCGTTCTCTTAACAACAAACAAATCGGCAGCGTCAAAGCTGAATTGAAAGTTCGTTCGTCGTGAGCAGATTTTTCGACGGCATTTATTATCTGTTAATAAAAATGTCATTCTTGAAATGAAAGAACAATTGACTAAAGAAATAAAATATAGATTTTTCGATATTAGCTTACATTTTCTAAAACAGCTTTCTGGGTATTTTCCTGTAAAACTCCCAAGCAAGTGACACATGGTACATTTTCATCGTCTGCTATTTTCTCACCCTCGACAATGTATTTTAACTGATTATGCAGCAAATCGAGAAAAGAAATTATCAAAAAATTAGATTCAATTTCAACGACATGGTAAACAACACAATTTTCAGTTCATGAAAACTAACCTTTTCCGCACTCGATGCCGGGTTGCTGAACGATTCCAAATTTCGAATTCCCACAAACCTTAAACTGCAAGTTATGCAGCAACCAATTTCCCGCAAGTAGCCAAACATCTTGCACTCCGTTTCGTTGGATATCAAATCCATTTTGTGTTTTATTTATTGTTCAAAACAGTGACAACTCCGATCTGTTTCTTCTTTTATTGTGAAACTCTACAAAACACGCGATATCGCTGGCAACGCGACCTTTTTTTGCTTATTTTGTAACGTTGCAAGTGGCGCCACTGGCGGCGATAATTTTAGCAATACGTGAGATACCGACAATCGGTAAGTCAGATCTTTCACTTACCGATGTGTGTTCATTTCTGGTGTCGACAGGAAGTGCTATTTTCAAACAAAAAAATTCGTACTAAGTTACCTTCCAGTTCCGATATTTTTTAGTAATTTGAACAACGGTTAACAATAATAACAATCGTCAGTTACCTCACTAGATCGTGAGCTTTTCGTAGCTAGATCGTGAGTCTCGAAATATTTTCAAAGATTGGACGATACGATCCACACCCAGACGTTTAATATTTCTGTGAATTTGTGTCGTTATTATATATTCAGTGTCTCATTTTGACATACACGGCCTGTTTTCCGACGAAATAACATCGCTTCATTCCTTTTCAACGACTGTGTCTTCTACGATTCAAACTTACGGTGAAATCGAAACGCTAGACCATCGAATCTATCTGCCATCGGAATGTGGACGTCGACGACAAGAGATCATTGATTCGGAAGTCGTAAGTAGAATGAAGCAAAGTGTCGTGAAAAATTACGAACACCATTTTTCCCCTCATTTAATACTTTGATATTCCTTGAAAGACCCCCCTTCCCGCCACTCCTTCCTAACGAACTTTTCGTCGCTTTTGCATGAGGCCCCAAGAAAAGTACAGAAAACCACAACAGATTTCGGCGACCATATTTTTCATCAGATTTCAGTTTAGCTCACAAGTATCATTTTTTCGAAAAATATTAAATTGATACCGTGAAAAAATCAAATTCCTTTGAAAATGACAGAGATCGTAATATAAAAGATGACAAAAACATGACGGAGGCTCAAAAATTATGAACGAATGTCGTGAGGATGTTGGTTGAGACGTAGTAGCCGATTGGTGTGGAAGGTTTCGATATAGGATTTCGTAGTAAGACGTGTGTCAAACTCGGACATCAGCTCACGTAGACACTTCTATTAGAGGGAAAATTCTTAATAGAAACTTCGTCCTAGATTGGCAGCATCTGGGAGGGGGGCGGGGAGAAGGCAGTAAAGATGAAAAAGCTTTGGCAATGGCGAACCTTAAATGGTTTGTTCGTTATGCGTTTGTGTTTGTGTGTGCGTGTGTATATGTGATTGAGAAGGGAGTTGGTTCGTTCGTGAGGGCCTCAACGTGAGTAGGGGAGGGATCTCGAGCCTACGGAGAGGGAAAAAGAGAGCCGCGTGTGTGTTGACGCCTGAAACGCCGACGATCGATCTTCGTCAGACTTGATTTCGCAGCAGTACAATCATCCAACAAATAGAATTGTACCCTACGCCCTGTAAGAGTATATCCTTTTTCTATTTCTATATACACTTTATGGATGCACATACAGAGTGTCCTGAAAATCCTGTCCAGGATTTCAACGTTAGAAAATCGGTCAATTCCAAATAAACAGTCTCGAGCAACTTTTCTCTCGAATTCACCGCAGGCAAGATATTGATAAATTAGTTATAGCGAATTCAGTTGGTCGTTGAGGCCAGATCGTAAAGTGGAAAAACTGAACAGTGCTACGTGAGCGTCGACTGCATTTTTCCTCGCCGTTCCGAATTTGCTTTTTTTAATTAATTTACATCTCGTTATCGGTGCTTCCGTAATAAAAATGGCATGAGATGTTTCGTCATCAGATCAATTCAATAAAATCCATTTTGCTTCAGTTTTTAGGACACCCAATTTACGCGCGTAAACATGTTTACATTTTACGTGAATATACGATACTCGAGAGTTAGGGAGGGGGAAAAAGTTCACAATTGCTGTCCTCGCGTTGTCAACATAACAAGCTTCGACTAGAAACGAGCGAAAAGTCTGAAATCTTAACCTTCACACATGCGCATTGGCTACTTTTTTCCAGCGAAACGAAAATCACTGTATCGCAACGTAATCTTTCGATCTTTTTCACTGTGTTAATGAAAATATTTGACTACACAAATTTGATAATAAAACAAAACTCTTGCGTGAAGAACGACAGAATGTAATGAAATAACGAAAATATATCCGACAAGTGTACAATTGCATAAATATGCGAGAAATTCAATGTGAGAGATCTCTATCGCGTGAGGATCGAACGAGCTGTTTTACAGTTCGCACGCCGCGGGTGTGCGATATGATATGATTGATACCCGTGCACCACTTTTTTGTCATAGCATTCTTTCTCTTTCTGTTTCTCTCTCTTGCTCACTTAGTCCAGATCGTTAGCATACTTTTGCCTGAAGTTTTGTCACGTGCTGAGCTAATTGCATGGTAAACAAATCAACATTTTTCATCGTGAAATTGTCAAGCAATTAGTCATTTTTATTGGTATTGTAAACTACGAATTATACACCGAACAAATTACGAACCACGTTGCGAATTCGTTCGTACAAATAATAAGACAATCAGTGACAAATAATTGAAATTGAAGAAGTTTCTACTATACTTTTGTGTACCACGACGTTCCTACATTCAGCCAAATTAACTCGGGCCACTTTGTGGATTTATAACTCTTGGTAGAATGGTTATATTTTGAGATTTTTTTTTTTTTTAATAATCGTTCAACTCCTGACTATTGATGTGCACTGAATTGATGTGCACTTCTCACTGCACATCAATTAAATATCGTAATATCAGTGAAATAAGAATTTTGCACAAATTTGTCTATGATTTTATTCTCGTAACAAAGAAATCGTAATCACAACCAAGTAATTCGTACAAAAAAATAGTTTGCAAATAAAACAAATCGACAGCCGGAAAAAATACAATGTATTTTGAAAAATGCAAATATTAACAACTAATAAATGTACATTTTTATTTTTATTTTTATTGTATCTGTTCTCTGCGTAAATTCTCGATCGCTGTACGAAATATATAGTGTAACGCATTTTTTTTTGGACATTCGAAGCGAGTGAGCAAGACAGAATGTCATAGCTAGTTGTTTCTTGCAAAGAGAGGGGAAAGACGAAAGCCTGACACCTCTGTGATGGATCGTTACCGCCCGTCGGTCGTTCTTTGCTCTATCCAGGGTGAATTCATACATATATGTATATTGTACACTTATATATGTAATTTTGCCACTTGGTGATGGTCTCTCGGTCTTTGGTGACTTCTGCAGTGGCACATGCCTCGTATCTCATCTCGTCAGTAAGAATTGAGATCTCTCACGTTTCCCCCACCGAATCGATGCTCAAATTTGTCGAATGTCGTAAAAAAATTTGAAAAATATGAGCGGTTGATTTGATTTAAAAAAAAAAAAACGCATTCTTCACTGAGATATTTTTGAAATAAAGACCAAAAATCAAACTATCGTAATACATTGATAATTAAAAACACGAAATTGTGAAAATTTATTTTTATTTCGATCGGTTGATCGTAGTGAACTTTCGAGCTTTAGAACATGGAAAAACAAATTATAACTCAGTTTTCATCGCTATGGAAACGTCGTTACTATTTCGATTAGATTCGCTTCGTTGGTTTTCTGGTATATAAAAGATTTTATTTCCGATGGTTTCACACGCAATCACGATATTACTTCCCAAAGATGACTATGGACAAATTAGTATCGCCGAGTACAATTTACTAATAAAGTCATGGTCATGAGCTTCGTTAAAATTACCCAATCGACCACATATTTTCGGAGGCCAAAAAAATCAAGAACATCAAATTTCATAATAAGTGAATTGACTTGTTGGAATCGATCAAATATTTTAATAGGATAAACTTTTAATAGGATAAACTAATAGGATAATAATAGGATATTTGGATCGAAATAAAGAAATACGATGAAATAATTAAATATTCATATAAATCTCAAAATTTCGTCAAAACGTAATTTCCACAATACGAAAAAGAAAGATTTTAGTGTCAAACTGCGGATTATGATATTCTGTATAAAAATAATTGAAGGAAAAGCTCGAATGTATAGGTTGTTTGATATAATCGAGAAATTGGGGAGGGAAATGGGAGAGGAGAGGATGTTGCAGCCGCAGCATCTCACTCGCGGTCCGGCTGGCGGATCGAGACCGTGCTAATGGCTACTGACACCGAGTTTTGATGGATCGAGTGTAACAACTACAATCCCATTCGTCGTATTTTCTGCTACTTGGTAAAACGCACACGCGCGCGCCATCTGCGTTTCCCAAATTCTATAGGGGAGCCATGCGGGATTTTTGGATATTTTTGATTTGCAATGGAGTCGATCTGGAAAAGAAAAACTTTTTCCACATTGTCAATTTCCTAAAAAAAAGCCCAAGATTCCGGGCAGACCGAACAATTTTATTGTAGCAATTAACAAAATTTGATTCAGTCGATTCCGATCTATTAATTTAAACGACAAAGTTCAAGAAAAGCGAGATTCAAAAACCAATTAGAGAATAAATATACAAGAAATCCGTGAATAATAAATAAATAATCTGTAGCAATAATTTTTTAGGCATCAACAAAGTGAAGTTTTTGTCTGTCAAGTAAAAATTCTCCATAAGAATACTGCGCAACTATTCGTAATTTAATGTAAATTGGAGGATGGATGAGTGGCAAAAAAAGGGAATAAATTAGATGCAAATATCCTGATGAGGGTCGTTTTTTTTTCCGCATGGCAAAAGATGGACATCGCCGTTAGTTTTCCGTCCATCCGCTCGTCGTTCTCCTGTCCCCATTGACGTATCTGTCCCTAAGGAAAAACGAGAATCCACAAGTATTTCCCGCATTATTTACACTTCCTTGTGGCTGATATCACGAATATCTATCGAAAAACTGTTCAACCTTTATCCTATAAACAACGGACTGTCACAAAATTATTTTTTCAGCCTTCAGGATCACTTTAATCGAAATATTTCATATCAACATCAAATAAAAAATAAACAATAACGAAATTAGCTCCTATAATAAAACAATAATAATAATAATAGTGAAATCGACAATTTCAAGTTTTAGCATTTTTAACCACATTTCTATCGCGCGTATACGTATCAACGTCACAATTTGGATTCTCTATTGCCAAATTCTCGTATAAGAAAAAAAAAATGATAAAAAATCGTCCTCTATACTCAAATTTTTGACCCTGTTCCTGCGTGGAAGCGATTTGATAAAATTGTCAACGTCACAAAAAGGCGATATCAATAGACGCGGTAGCGTTTCGTTAATAATGATTTTTCTGAATTACAAAATAATATATGAATTATTCTAAAGTGTTTATTATAAAAATAATAATTTATAAAGAAATCATTTTGTAGATAATTCAAAAAAATGCAATCAACTGAAATTATTTATCGAATTTTTTTTACCTCGTAAAGTCGTTGGCGATGTGTTTGACTCCGAGGTATCCAAGACTACCTTAATATGGTCTAAAAGATGTTAACCCGAGGGAATGAAAAAATGTCTTTAGATCAAACGTGTGGTTTGGATAAGAAAGCCTGTGGGAACTGAAAAACGAAAGAGGAAATAGAGAGAAAGAGAAAGAATTTTTTTGACAAAGTGTAGGATCGTGTAGTCGTGTGGAAGAGGCCAGTGGAGGCAAGTTTTCGTGGCATGTACCATGTAACGCTCCGGGGACATCGAAAGAGTAGGATGAGGAACGTCCCCAGGGATGTCTCGTCAAGCTCGTCTCACTCGTGTCCGTTTTTACCTACCTGCTGATGCGCGAGCTCGCGCGCCACAGACACTCCTCATCTGCTGTTCTCTTGTGAAAAGAAAAAAAAACATATAAATAAAGAAAAAATCTAGAAAACTATTCTTACACGTTCTATTAAGAGACTAGGGTTCGTATGAGGTGTCAGAAGGGCGTATAAAACAGACGAATAGGTGATATATATAACTAGCAATCTTCAATGTGCTTCTCGTGAGTAAAATTCATCTTGGGATCGACCAAAACCAACATTCCATTAAACCTCTTTGACGTTATCAATCCACAGCAGATCTTAGGACTCGAAGAACATTCGAGTATCGAAAAAAGACTTAACGTTGTATAGGAAAAAATGAGTTTTTCGTGTGAAGTTTTACGTGGCGCACGATATGAATAATGTTCATAATTTTTTTTCATGTGACTTCCTCTTTTTTAAATATTTATTATCATAACCGAGAGCGTATTTTAACGATTTGTACACGGTGGATGTGTGACTTTGATGATCTTTCAAGTTATGCTGCTACGGACGAGGCCAATATTTGAATCGTTCACCAGCTTGCACATCGATCGTTATAAGCAGGAGACAGTGTTTTTTCTTAACACATTAAAATAACTGAAAATCAGTAAAATTACGAGTGACTGTGGGTGCAATACTCTTAGGAATTTTACGAGAAACTGGACAGACTTTGTTTATTTTTTTATTTTTTTTATTTTTTTTTGTCACGAAACCATAATCGGATTTGATTTCTCAATCACTTTCATTCTTCGCGAATTTCTCAATTGTCGAATGTGTAGTAAAATGTTTTTTTTTTTATTCATTTATTTATTTTAATAAACAAAATTGAATGGAAACAGCGTAAATATTTTTTATAAACGTAAACCTTTGTTTGGTTCTGGCGATTTTGGCTTATCTGCGATTGCTCTCTATACTGACTCTGTGAAAATATATACATAACTGCCGATGACGAGACTGGCGAGCCCGGCGCCGTCGATCAAGAATAAATCAACATCTCGTAGATTATTATTCAAATCGCGAACCGAGAGCAGCAAAATTCCGGTTTCTCCAGACACTCATCATCCGAAAGAATTTTATGCACACGTAGGTGGCGATGCTACGAAAGTTTGACTTTTTAATCGAGATATAACGAGCAGTGGAAAGTGCTGGTCAATTAAAAATTTATTAAAAAGTCAAATTTTATCGAAATATACGTGAAAAATAGTGTTTCCTGGCTTAAAAATCTCGTATGAAGATGCAAAGTTATCGTTTTTTCTTATCACTTTGTAGTTTCAAATTCTAAATTGGAAAATTAGCCCACAGAATGTAAACAAAAAAAAATATTCAATTAAAAAAAAAAAGTAACATTCACTCGTACTCTTTTTTTGAAGAAAAAAAAAAAATCATGTGTCAAAACCGATCACCCGACCATTTATTGTTTGGGTTTTAAGGAAATTGGTTAATAATTATTATAATATTAAGAATAAGGGATCGGGGGAAGGCTTGGCCGGATGACACAGTCACTGACGAAGATGACAGATACACGGTCTCGATTCTTCGATTCTCGTGTGTCTCTAGCGCGTATATTATCCCAAGGAGAAGCAATGTTCGAAACGATCCAGGGATAAATGCGTATCGGTAGGCGATCTGACACGAGCAGCGCCAACTCGAACGTCGAGACGCCCTCGAACTTCTCGCTGCAGTCATCCAGCCACTCGGTTCACAATCTTCGCTCTCTCTCTCTCTCTCTCTGTCTTTTCCTCTTTGCTTTTTCTTTCTACTATATTTATCTCTCTCTTGTTTCTCTCTTGCGTCCCTCTTCCTCTGCCAAAACTCCTACCTGTCAACACACGTTGCATTCAATTAACTCGAGAAAGGACGCAACGGCCGCGTAATGATGCGGAAATCTGACCGGAGATGCCTGTCTGGCCGTTTTCTTATTTTTTATTCTTCCCCACGCCAAAAACACTTTTTTCCGGTTTTATCTCTTTCAAAAACAAAGTAAACAAAATTCTATCGTTGGACCGTTATGTCAAGAAGATATTTCATTTGAATAAAATAATAAAACTTCATTTCAAAATATCTCAAGGTCAAAAATCACTTAAAGTTAATACCATCAACAATTCGTATCGCCAATATTGATATCGTTATCGCACACGATCGAACGTGACTTTTGTACCCGATATTTATCGACCACGCGTCCAAGAGAAACAAAATCGCTACGGCAGAATGAAACTCGGTGAATGATACTAAAGCAATATTCATTGTTTTTTATTTATGGAAAACTCAGGATTAAATTTGTCAAAGAAACATTGTGTGGATCCACTTTGGGCTTAACATATTATTTTGCGAACGAAAAACAATGATTGAACTTTTGTTATCAGATGCTACTCTGTTAAAGATTGTCGATTCAAAAAAAAAAACAACATCCACAACAAACGTGCAATAATAAGTAATAAATCTTTTGAGCTGATAAATAATCTCGTAAATAATACTTCGAGTTTATTCGTGTGTGTTCTTCCTCATCTGCAATATTTCTCATATCTTTGGCAAACTTTCCGTCGCAGAACTCGTACTCTTATCGTACCTGGATTTGAAAGGATTAAAAATTAAGAAGACTTTAAAAGGTTCGCTCATTTCCTATTCGTTTCATGATAGTTTTGTAATGATCGTTAATTTGTAGGCGTTTTAAATCTAAAACATGTTTATTATGATTATTTCTTAATGAATCTTACCGTAATTACTAAATACGTAATAAATTTCCATCAAAAACGTTACAACAAGTTTTTAGTGATTTCTTTGTAATAAGTTTTTATCGCAAAGAATTGAAGTGATCGAAATATCATGAAAATATGATAACAGTCAGTTGAACCCTCGTGTGATATTAGAGAATTAAGGGGGTGTCTGTGTCTAATAACATAATCCTATGAGCGATAAATTGGTGTGCTGCTGCTGTCGACGAATTAAACGAGCTCTCGTACATGGAGGGATGCAGCAGGATATGGTACCAGTCTGCGCCCCCAGCTCTGACTCAACCCTTGCCTCGACTCCATTCATTAACACTTCATATCCCGAGCGACGTGGCTGGTAACGAGCCTGTCATAATTAACGCGCTAACTTTATTACCCCGATCCTACGTCATACTGACCCTACACTGTTATTCCTACCATTTATATTTCTTCATAAAACAAAAGCAAATTGATTTAATATCAAAATATATAATATAAAAATATAATTATTTCATTTTGGTACTAGTTTTTTGACAATAAAAGAACAAAATTAATCGTACACTTTAAGTAACAAATATTTACCTTAATTATAATCGTAAATAATTTTATATACACTTTTTTCGTTATATTTATTGAAAAATATTTCATGCATTATGACAACAAAAATAAGAATAATAATAATGATAATAATGATATAAAGCATGTACAAATATTACTATAAAGAACCATCCGACGAATCTGTGTGTATGTTTGTACATATATATATATATATATATCGTGTGTTTTGCACGATATGATTGATGACTCCATTGTGCCAGAAGAGAAGCTTTTTCCTACGTAACCCCGCCGAGTACCGACAGCACCACTCCACTCTTCTTCAGTAACCCAACCGTAGCCATGTACGCTACCAGTATAGTTGAATACAAGCATAAAAAACATCGTTATGGTAGCTTGAAATGAAGCCATACAGAGTGAGAACAACGCGTGCTGCACGCGGCATCCTGAAATACAAAATGTCTGCCCTTCGCCCTTTCCCCTTCACACTCCCATCAGCATTTCTTGAAAAATCCATGGAATCATGGAAAATCATCAAAGGCATGTATGAAAAATCCCATTGCTCCGCCTGTTGTCGTTTTTGCTCCCGAAGATCGATCGATCCTCGAACGTGAGACTACTCTGAAAATCACCTTTCACGTTCCCTAGCAGCTTACTTGATTTTTGTGGTGTTTTTATGAAAGGCTTTTGTCACGATTATTCACAGTTTAATCAAGTTTTATTCAGGTTATAATAATGCCAAAGTTTCTTGCATTCAAGTCATTTAATGGCACAAATAATTTAATTCGAGATATTAGGCGAGATGATGATGAATCTTCAGGGTGAAGAACTGTGAAAACAATCGACGTTTGTGTCTTCAAAATTAGGCACTTCTGGTTCAGTAGTTTCCTGAAGTGAACTCTCAACGGCCATTTTGTTTCTCAATTCGATCATCAGGCGACGGACCCTCACTTAGTTTTTCCGCCATAGAAAAGGTAATTTGTAACGCGCCAACGACGCGAAATAAGGGATAAAATGAGTCGGTTCGAACAACTGAAGAACGACAGTACGACAATTTTTTGCGGTTAGGGAGTCAAATCCCCAGGGAAGAAGAACTGCGTCTCTCGAAAAGTACCGAGGTAGCAAAGTTCTCCTCCTACAAGCAGAAACTCACGTCCCGCGCATCTTTTCATCCAGGAACGTTTCCCTTCTCCCAACTCGCGAATATTCCGCCCAGGAAAACGAGCGGGAGTCACGAAACATCAACGATTCATAAAGATCGTAGTAGAATCATCGTTTTCCTGGGACTCGGAGGCGTAAACCCCCTAAAAGTCTCGTATTGTTATCGCGAATACGAATATTTCGAGGGTGTAGGAAAAAAAGATTGCCTTAGTATGAATTGTAATATGGTGAGGAAAACTGTTGAATAGTTGAAAAAAAAAGAATAGAAGTGTCCAGAGGGTAGTTTTCGTCTTCTTCTTGTCTTTTCCTCTGCTTTTTCTTCGTCTGTCACATTTCTTTCCATTTTTCTTCATTCGCTTTTGACTTTTTTCCTTTACATAAATGTAGCACGTAAACGTCGCCACGAAATGTTCCTTTTGAGAAGAAGTGTTCGTTGAACAAACAACGAAAATCTGCAGGGTAGTGGAATCGCCAGGGCAGAATTCGTACCGGACCACCCGCCGTCATGTTTTGACGCGTCAATCAATTTTAGACTTTTGACTTCTGTGACATCCATGAAACGAAGTGACCGCGAGCTATAATCCCCCACAAGACACGAATACTTGTATTAAATACTATATTATTATAATCCCCTATAATCCTATAAGTATTAGATACAATGATCTTTGGAAGACTCTCAGCAGGTTATGCCAATTAAATGATTTGTTTTTTACTGTTTCATTTCCAGCACAATTCACTGAGCGTGTGATAGAAAGTTACCCCAAACGGTGTTACACAATATTTTTGAATAATACATTCTTTTGTATCCTTCAAAAACTCCAATACATTTAAACGAAAAGTATGCACTTGAATGTGATACGGGATCAATCAATTTTCAATTTAACAATTAATAATTGACACTATTATAGTCGCACTTGATTCCAGTACGACGTAGCATGCAAATTTTCTCGTTACTGAAACATTCATAACACATTTTTTAGATACTGACGGGATAAAAAAATAAATATTCCTTCTCCCACTCAAGAAACAATTTGAAAAGTATGCCATTATGAGATTTATTGAATTCAGCCACTTGTAGGCGATGCAAGTTGAGAGCGGCTGTGTTTTAATTGTGCGATGATGTTATTGGCTTGTTTGATACGTCTAAGGAAGATTGCTGAAAAATTTGGAGGATGAAATGATCGAGCCGGTTTTTTCGAAATGATTAATTATAGTTTGTAACTACAAGGGCGTGTAATGTTAGTTCAGCCCTAAAAACGTGACAAATCTTTGTGCCGGAAGCCAGAGTGCAATAAGAAAAGGTATTATATAGGTAGCAAAGAGTAAATAACTGAAGGTTGCCACAGGCATGGACCATGACAATGCAGGTGACTCGTCCCACGTCAAAACTCAGCGTGGCGCCGGCCGGTCGCCTCTGAATATCTCTGAAACATCGCTCCTCTCGTCTTTGCTGTCTCGCGATCCTCAAGTGACCACGACCGATGGATCTGAAAGCCACGAAGGAAAGAGCGAAGGAGAGAAAGAGAGAGCGAGTGAGTAAAAGAGATGGTCAAAAAGCACCATACGGCCACTTGTCCATTTGACTGCTGATCTCTCGACATTATTCTCAAACGGACAACAAAACGGCAGAAGCGGAAAGAGAAATAAGCAGGACCAGTAAGAATCAATGGCATTTACACGGTTATAAACCAAAGCCAATGCCACCAACAGAGAGCCAACTGGACCATATTAAAATAGCGTTAAATCTCTTTGAATCACTATTTAACCGGATCAGCAGTAAACCACACAAATAGTCCTTCTCAACTTAATTCGAGCATTACCACATCTTAGGATCTTGTTTGCAGACGCTGATTCTTTTTTACTGATCTCTTCGCACTCCTTCAATTACTGGTGATTTATTGATCTGCTGAATGAGCATTTCTAGTTTCTGTCATCGCCAGACTCGCACACATGCAAACGTACGAATACGAACTATAAGATATTGACTAGATGTCCTTCTCGAAAATGGACCCATCTACATTTTTGTCTGAGGTGCGATCGGCTTGGACAGGCTTCGGAGGATAAATGACGCCCGCGGCCGCTCCTCTCGCGGGCATCCTCGACTTGACCACTGACAGGACGACACATTCTTGCACCGTGGGAGCGGTGTTCTTGGGAACAAGTGGGAAAAAAGTATCTCGCTGAACCTCTTGTATCACTCGTTCGGCGACCCTCAGCCACGATCTGCAAAATGTTGTTCAAATGAAATAATGAATTAAACAGCAGCAAACGGTATCAAGTTGAGGTTATTTGTGAAGAAGAATTGATGTTATTGATGGCCGGTAGTAGCGTACGTAAATCGTCCGGAACTCGACAGTTAACTTATCCATGAAGAGTACAACCGAGAAGATGGATCGCTGTACGACACTTTGCAACACTCGGCCTGTGTGTACTACGATGTATGAACATTAACGGTTATAGCTACGATTCGGGACCATAAAGTTTACAAAATAAAAGTGTCATGGTCTGTTCTATTCATTACACATATGTAAAAAGTTCAGCGAGAATGTTACTATCCGATGTTATTTATGTATAACCTAGGAATTAACGTGAGAGTTCCATATGAGAAAAAATATGAGATGGTGGAAGCAAAAGATGTTACAGGGACTCTCGTTGATTGCTAGCGCCAGGAGAAGTATGTGGACGGGAGCAGGTGGCGAAGACATGCCGTAGTCTCATAGGTATTAACGAGATAACGTTCTTCGGTGAAGGTAATTGTGGAGCGAAAAGCAGAGGATCAAAAGGAGTATGCTGCGTTCTACGTTCACACATACTTATTGTATACAAGAACCAAGTTCCCATTTAAAAATGAAGCTTGGCTGAGAGTAGGTTCAAGAAGGAGAGACCGGATGAAGGTAGAAAGAGCAGAAGGAGGATGAGGAGTTATACGTAGCCGATGATATAACGTGCACATGGCGATAAGTGTCAACTGCAGCGCGGCAGATAAAAGGAATGAAAATAAAATCATGAAACGATCCATCACGTGAACGGTGAAAACGGCTGCGGGTAGTCTCGAGCTATTGGCCGGTATACGCCCCCTGGTGATCACGTGAGACTAACTGCGACACGCCCGTTTGCGTGGCATCGGGAACCTCCGAGGTATGTATGAAACGAACGTGGCTTGCGTTTTCCTGCAGAGAAGAGAGAGCTCTTAGAGGCGCGCGCGCACGTCAATCCTCGATGCTTCTCTAGCCCGTTGCCCGCTGGCTCGTAAACCCCTCCCCGGCCTGCTGCACGCCAAGTGCCCCCGAAACCCGCACCAACAGTCCCCCTCTTTAGCCAGTATAGCTCGCGGGTCGAGCACACACCTCACACAGGTACTCGGCGGTTCTCCCGAGCACGATTGAGTATGCGATCACCCGTCATTCGAGAAGCACGTTCATTTTTCAAACGTACTTTATAACAACAGTTGACAATCCCCCCCACACGTTTACCTCTTCTTTCTTTATCATGTTTACCCTTTGCTTGCCGCCTGTTCGAGTTGTGTATTATCGTTCTTAAATTGAGTTATCGCGGACGTTGAGTGTATTTCGAAAGTGGAAATTATCATTATAGTATCAAATGTTGTGATCTGTGATGTTTTACCAAAAAGGATAAGATCGGATATGTCCCTGAAGCTCGAATGACCATGACACATTTGCATCATGATGGCAAATCGTAGAAATAGGTGCGTGAACAACTCGTATACGTTATCGTGCTTTGACAAAACATCTGTGAATTGTTTTGATGATTACGCTGCAAAATTGTTGTCAAAGAATGTGAAATTAATCGCATATATTGCTCAATCACCGTAATATCATTATCTAGACATAGCTCGCGTGAGCGTGAAAAAAAAATAAAAGTGCGCGAGTGTAGTCTCGTAATCGGGATAGCCGTAGGGTTCATGTATCTCCTCGATGAGGATGATGATGATGGACATGGGCATGTACGGGACCTACGCCAAGCAAGACACTTATCATGCTAATTATAATTTGTCGTCGCACAGCACGGGTGTGGGATTAAGTTTGAGTCACGGAGTAGTTGAGCAAGGCTCGAGCTCTCCCGAATTGGGTTTAGTACCCGGTAACAGTGGATCCCATTATTATCCCCATAGTGCCGTAGCTCCATACTCCACGACAAGCACGTCCTCCTCCTCAACGGCTGAGGTTGTTTATCTGCAACATCAGCAGCAGCAGCAGCAGCAGCAGAGTTCCGGCACGGAATCAAATGCCGTTGATAGCTCAGCCACGCCACCTCCGGCGCTTCAAGCTTTTTACTCGCCCTCAGGGGCTCTCCTTCATGAGGATACACCACCAATTATCTCCTCGGAGAATGGTCTGAGCTATACCAACCTTGATTACGCCAATTCTCCACCAAGTTACGTGCCAGGAATTTCGGTTGTACAACAGACCAACCTGCATCATTCCCATCAACATCATCATGCGCATCATCATCAACATGCCAATACGCCCCATGGATCGGCTATGGGCTACCACCACATTCAACATGCAGGGCCTTCCAGCAACGCGTCTTACTGTAGCAGAGACGATAGTCTTCATTCCCCGGGTCCTCCGCTACCTCTACCGATATCGTCTGGTACGACGATACATTCTACTCAACACCAACAGCTCGGTCAAGTACCTCAACAAGCCTCTGGTCTTGCGATACCCCAGGATCACGAACGTCTTCACAATCACCAGCAATCTAGTCAAACCCAGCACCATCAGCATCTTTCGCATCCTCACAGTCATCATCAACATCGACAGAGTCGTGAACCTCCTGAATATCAAAGCCCAACTAGTCTCCTTCCTTCTGGTTCTACAAATTACCTTCATCAGCATCACTTGACATCAGGACCTGGTCCAACCACTGAAGATGCAATGCATTACGCGGCTGGTACGCCTATGAGATTGCAGAGTGCGTACGGACACCCATCGGCCGATTACAAGGATCACGATGTGGCCACGTACCATGCACTTCAGCAGACTCCAACGCATTCTCTTCATGCTCAACGAATTCACCCGAGCCAACATGGTCTTTCTCTTCATCCGCATCATCTGCACCAACCACAACAGCAACAGCACGGCATTGCTGTATCTGCCACCATTCTAGGTACACCACAACACCAATCTGGGCATCATCATCATCCACATCAGCAGCAGCAACAACAACAACAACAACAACAGCAGCATCAACAACCTCAGGCCCAAGTGCCAACGTACAAGTGGATGCAGGTCAAGAGGAATGTCCCAAAACCAGTAGGTAGGGTAAATTCAATACGAATATTCATTCAACTTCCCTTCCAACTTGCTACTACGCAATACTACGGATTCTCTTTCATACAAAGTCTAGCCATTCGATGACCCAGCGTAAAATATTCAACGCCCTCGTAATACCGATCGAGTTTTCGACTCACTGATGATCTTAGCATCCACAATGGGGGAATCCGGGTTTACTGAAGTTCTCAGTGTAGAACATGATAAAACATAATACTGTAGGTGATGTTCGTGCGCGGTTGCGTGCCACAAACGTGTTGCTGTCGCCGGCGGTCGACGGTGCGAGTGGGAGAGAAAGGCCCAAGAAAGACAGAGAAAGAGGTTTAGCTGGACTCGTTCGTTTGCGAACAGCTTAGCTGTGCATGGTAGCCTCGATCGAACCCGACAGATAAAGTTGGCCGACTCTTGCCACAGCCTCGAGCAGACAGCAGGAAAAAGAGAGACAGCCCTCTTGCGGTAGATAGCGCGGGTGGTGAGCTCGGCGCGTTTACGCTCAAGCCGATTTCTCGCGAACAGCTATAAATCAAACGTTACTATGCCGCCGGTTAGATCTCTCGGACCAGGTCTCTATCTCAGCAAACTTTACAATCTTCTCAGATGCGACGTGCGATCGCGTGCAAATTCTATCCTTCTCCGTACTCCTTTTATTATTGGCTTTCTTACTAATCGCGACCACAAACCGCGGCATTGCTGACTAAACTTTGCCAGCTATGATTATTATCATTATTATTGTATCATTGAAACAATAATCTTGGCTGGAGGTTGTGGCCAAAGTCATAACATAAATCCAGCATCCCTCATTGGGATTGAAGAATGAACATCACATCTATGGCGCATATAGAGTAACTACGCTCCAGTATTTTTGCTAACCCTAAATACTTCCATTTTCATTTTGGCAACTCAGCCAAAGTTCGATCGTGGATTCTACAAAAATAATTAATTAACCAACTGTTATGTCTTCCACCGAATCTACTCTACTCTGTCAACCCACGAGAGCAATCTACGGTTGTCCCTTATCATTTTTGTCACCGACAAAGACAGAACACTCTCACACGGAAAGAAGGCTCAACACGAGACCCTCTTATCAATTTCCGTGTATGCTTTTGGACGGATTTTCGATACCTTGTCGCGTTCGATGATCAATATTTTCTCAGCTCTATCTACCTACTGTATAAATAGATGTTTCGCCCGATAGAACAACAAGATTCCTGGTATTCTTACAGAATGATAAAGAAAATTAATATTTATCCTGCATAAAGATTTGTTTTGTGTTTATTTCATTTGTTTTTATGTTGAAATTGTACATAAACTCACTTTCTCAAGTTTCTTTCAAACGGCAAAAATTATGGAAGATTATTATTTATTTGTCATAAATGTTATGAGATCATATTATTTATAACTTCTCAAGAAAAATTCATAAACCAACTTCATTTGTTTGCATTAAAAAACAAAAATATTTCATAAATCTTGATCGTTCGAAATCGATTTTGTAAATTTTTTATTATAAAAAATTACCAAAAATATTGAACTCCAAGTATGAAGAATATTGGTGGCTGCCGGAGTTTGAACAAGTATTCGGAATGGGCGGGACGTTAGGGGTTACAAAAGAGTAAGGAGAGAGAAGTAGGGTGGAGCGAGATTCGTACAGAATGGTCCATGGTTGGATAGCAGGCGTTGCTCTTTCAATGACATCGAACAAAAGCTTAGTTTTCCGTTCTCTCGGTTGCCCAGAACGACTATCCCGATGATTCGCCCTTCGTTCATAAATTCTACGGACTCGTGTTCGGACAAAAAACAAGGAAGATCTGTTTTGCTTCGGCTTTGGCCCTGTTGTGATACGACGTGTGAATTTCTCTTTCTCAATCTCCCTCTTTCCTTCTTCCCTTCTATTTCTTCCTCCCTCTACTTTGCGATTTCCTATCTTTTCTTTTTCTTTCTCTCTATTTATCTTTTACTCTTTCTTTCACTCCCAATGTCCTTTCTTGTTTATATCTCTCAAAGATATTCCATAATAAATATCATCTCGTAATCCACATATTAATAGCCTGAGGGAGGGGGGTGGTGGAGGCTGAGCCGGTAGAAAATTATAGGGACGCATCCAGGCTCCAAAAATTCCCAGGAAAGAGGGAACCCACGTTTTGGCATTGCACGAGTGCCTTTCGTGGCCATATGAACACACGTATATACGTTACAACATTGCTACATATATAGTAAAGCTGCGAAAAGCCCGCGACAACCCTGTCAACTCCCTCGACCCCGATCTATCATACCCACACTAACACAACTCGATTTTCCCTTTTTTCTTTCTCTCTCTCTCTCTCTCTCACACTCTCTTCCCTATTTTTTCCTCTCCACCCACTACAATGACCGTTTTTTTCTTTTCTACGCTTTTTTCCAATGATCCTCCGTGGCAAGATTGGCGATATGCTTTTCCTCAAACCCTCCTTATGCTTTTTCCGAACGTTGTGCCTTAGTTTTGGGCTTCTCGAGACAGCTCGAATTCTTTTATATATGAAATTCTTCTATGCCACATGTTCGCCATATAACTTGCACAAAGCACGTATTTTCTATCGAGATATTTATGTACATGGGCTTGTGGAATTTCCTACGTAATCGCTTTCAATGAATATATTCCGTCATGATCGATCGCGTATCTTATTTTCACGCACCTCGTCTCACTTTTTGTTGCATCACCAATTTTTTTCTTCTTTTTTTTGTCCTTTACGAGTTTGTGAAAAAAACACCGTGATTGGATTAATAAAACGAGCTATGAAAACCAGCCGAGTATGCTAAGCAGCTAACTTTAATGTCTCCTCTACAGTAGTCTGGTTATCAACGTTCGCTGTTACTTTACGAGCTCATTGTGCGGCTTATTTACGTTCGCGGTTATTGGTTCTTTTCTTTTCTAAATACGATACGGTGGCGTGCCATTTCAGCGCAATTTTAACGACGCATTCAATCTCGGTCTTCGAAAACCGTCCGACCTCATCGTAACCCAGATTCGACTGGCCCTAAACTCCTTTTTATTTCGCTAATTTGAAAAACATTATAGAAGTCGATGGTCGAAAGTGGTTTTCAAAGTATTTATTAATTTCAGGAATTTCTTTGATTCCACGTTTTTAAAATTTTTTCTAATTCATAAACAAAACTTTTCCTGAACACAAAATTAACTCAGAGCTGTCAACGTTCGTCATAGTGAAAAAATATATTCCGGTCAAAACACACGGACGTATAATATTCAGAAATATTGTACATCAGTGCCGTAGTCATGTCGATGCAACGATAACAACAATTGACAATTTTTCTTGGAATCCTAGACAAATATGGCGACTGTATATTTCATTACCTACACGAACGTACTAATCTCGAGCTCCCATGGGATTTTTCTTGACTATTTGTTATATGGTATCAGATGGTGAATGGTGTCTACGTGTAATGCGTACCGCCGGCTCAACACATAATTACTCAACATATTTTTTTACAACTTTGGTCATAAATCCAATCTTTAATAGTATGACAAAAAAAAACAGTGTCGATATTAATGTTTTATCAGGGTAAACAGGAGCTGCGAAAAACTCACTAAAGTAAAGTTATAATCGAACCTGAGGGTAGCAAGGTTTTGTCTCGTTCACGAGTTTGAGTATTCTCGATGTGGTCAAGCTCTACAGACTTAATATACATATATATTTATACAAAGTATACAAGGTGTCTATAAATATAACGATTTTGATCGTAGCTTCACAATATTTCTTATGCGCAACATTTTCTTCGAGTAAATGATCGAGAAATCTTAATTTTCCAAGAAATTGTTAAACATATTAAAAAACATCGTAACCAGATGCTATTTATTAAAATAATTTTGAAAAATGACGTAAACTTTTATTTGATTGACAATAAAAAGCAACATTTACCATCAACTCGCAATTCTAAATATTAAAAATCGATATAATACGGTCACACAAGAAGGAGGCATAGAAAAAATGAACTTTTTCCATTTTTTAATATCCTAAGCGCAGCTACTGTCAAAATTGACGTTCTTAGAGCGGAGCCACCCTGTACATATGTGTAAAAAGCCTAAGGGTGACTCGGTGGAGTTGGGAGTCGCGAGTTACCATAGACAGGGGCAGAGGGTGGGCTAGGGACACACGAGAGGGTTTAGGTAGCTCACGCGTTGGCCTCTACGACGCGTGAGTGAGCGTCCGATATCTCACGAGGGGATCAGAGGATCGTTGGCGTGTTTCGCGCCCTCCACCACCCGCCGTTTCGAAAGCCATGGTACACAAACTCAAGCAACCTGCCACCTAACCTATCCCCAATGGAGTACTCCACAACTACACCATTACATACACACATACACGTTTATATATAAAAATATCTTCGTATAACAAACATTTATAGTTTGGGCTATTATTTCCAGGATAAAAATATTGTGGCATCAAATCCTTGAGATCTATTCGCCGTGAGAAAAAATCAATAACATACTAAGATTTTTTCTATTGAATATTTGTCGCGAGATCAAAAATCCTCAGTTAATTTATATAAAAACAAAATATTCATTGATAAATCAATGAGTTCTAAAATAATGAAGTCTTTTTTTTTTTAGAATAAAATACACCTCAAATATGATTTAAAAATATACGAAAGTTGACTGCGAAAATCAATGGGCTTTTACGAGTCTTCATAATTAGGGAACGTTTAAATACATACTTTTTGAAATTCCAACCGATTCTCGATCTTTTCATGAATCTTGATGTGTATACGATAAGATATTCGATAATACGAAATCTGGCTGTTAAAGAAATTCGGGAAGTACGAAGAGATTAGCACGAAAATAACTGTCGATAAGGTCTCGCCGTGGTATCATTTATACGCAAGAATGACAATTGATTTACCGAGAATGCATTTATTTCCAAATCAATTCCTTCAATTTGTCAAAACAACAATATTTGCTATTTGGCTGTTTTTTGTTTTTAAGATTTTGTTTTGATTTTTTATTTTTTATTATAATAACTTTCATTCTGATTTCTATATTTCGTTCTCCAATTTCCTGATACTGTTTCTCTCTGACAATGAGAGAATCGTTATGAGCCTTTTGAAAAACACTTAAGGGGGCTGCTCGTTGTAAAGCGATATAAATATACGTAAGAATTTTTTACGAGGATCATTAAAAAGTGCAGTTGATATAAGTACAACTCTTTGCATTCTCAATGTTGAACCTTTCGAGTACTTTCCGCTCGTTTTTAAACCTCGCCTTGCCTAATGAAACACGCATTTCATCAACAGCCGACCAGGCACAACTACAACTGCTTACATACTCTGTATCAGCAGAAAATCGTGACTCGGACTTTATTGGCCGATGGGAATTTCCAGGCTGCAATAATACTTAACTCAAAAGGTTTTTAGAAAAAAATTAACCGACAGCGATAGGTGCCTTCTCGGTGTCTGGCTCCGGCGATCACAATGTTAAGTAACCTCGAGTGAGGTCAGTACTTGGTTGGGTGACCGCTTATTCATGCATCGGCTCGCATATGAACCGTTTCTGATGGTTCTAATCAACTGAAACTGAGTTAAAATATAGCCGCCTGTATCGGTTTTTCACTGTTTCCCTTGGCCCTCCCGCAAATGCGATACAGTAGTGAATTAGAAAAGAGTGGCTGTGGGCAATTTTCTGGGGAGAGAGGGGGGGCACTCACAGGAACAGTGAAGTGGGGGAAAAAATTTGGTTAAAGTGACGGAATTGGGTCGTAGAAAATCCGCAAGGGCATACGCAGGAATAATGAGAAATAAAAACGAAAAATTAAAGAAAAAAAATTCGAGATACGCTAAGAATTTCTCATACAAAAAAATTGAAATCACTCTATTCGTTTAGCATTTTAGAAAAATTAAATTTAGAAGCGATTAAGTAAATATTTTCTCGATTTTAAATCGATTGTATGGGCAATTCTTTCTTTTTTATATCGTTCACGGAAATCGTTCCGTGTATTATGGGTTTACAACGGAACATCAGTAATGCATGAACAAAAGCGTTGTGTGTTGTATGTGTACGTGGGGTTAAAAGTAGCTCCGCAATGCTGCGTGGCCGTACGCGACTCTCTCGGGCCTGTCGCTCAAACAACTCCGATTAAAATCTCAGTCGCTCGCTACTGGCTTAATATTATTATTTTACTGAGCTCTATCTGCATACTGTAAAACATGGTCTCATGCAGTATGCATCGTTCTATGCCAGCCATTCAGTTCTGCACTTTTACTAACGAACTTTAGTCTTTTTGTGCTCTCTCTCATTGTAATCATTTATAGATTATGATTGTTTGATCAATTTGCTGAGATCAAGTGATGCGGGCAGTGGTTTCTGAGATTTAATCATCCCTGGATGTCAAAAAAGTCCGGGCAATCATGGAATACTTTGGTAATTTTTCTTTAGTTTTCATTTTGACCTGAGTTACTTGTGCTTAAGTTTACTTTCGACATCATTTTCAATGAAATCAGATAATTTGAAATTCGTGTAAATATTGCGATCAATCTCTTTAATGGAATGAATTAAAATCCTAATCCTTATTTTCACTCCACCCACTACGGAACCTTCAGAGCCTAACGGTAGAAGGAAAAAAAACAAATGTAATTCATCGAAGAGCATTGAACTTGAAACGATTTAGTCCCACCGTAAGCAACTACTTTGTTTCGAAGTTTTTGCATCCCGACATAATGCCCATAGGAACGAGAAATAAAGACTTTACTAACACTCCCTTTGAACTCTTTTTGAAACTATTTTTGATACAAAATATTCTATAAGTCGACAAATCCGAAAGTCAAATAAGGGCACCATTTTTCTCAAAATGTTAATGGCATACAACGAATGGTGCATGGAAAAATTCGAATTTATGACGGAAAATCGAAACAACCCGGAGTCTCGGATGTCCTTTCCAAATGATACGAAAATCTTTGACTTTGCCTCATAGGAAACATGCGGGAAAGTTAAATCCATCGAACACACAGGATAATCCGAGCTCTATGGCAGGAAACAGCCCCGATGACGCCATTACTCTAACGTTATGCAATTCAAATATTATTCAAAGGCTAAAAGCCAAACCGCTCGACGACCACGCAGATGATGTAACAATGCACACGCGCCTCGAGTGGCCTGGGATGTTGAAAGGGGGGAGTTCACGAAATAAGGGTAGAAAAAGCGTAGGACCAAGTGTTCCGGTATAATATTACGTCGCCTTCTACTTATGTACATAATATATACGTAATGTTATAATAGCGAGAGATCATGAGGATGAACCATCGATGCTTGAAAGATTGACAAAAAGACGTTTTTTTTTTCGAATCAACTCATATTTTTAATGTCCCTAAAAATGATTGTTAGGTTTTTTATAAAAACGTTTGAAACATTTATGAATCAGCGTTCAAAAAACCTTCCGATCTTTACCCTAGTACGCACAGATCCAGCAGTTTTCCGACTCTGTTTGATGATTATCAAATTTCCAACTTAAATTTCATGCTATAACGCCGAAGGATTTTCTGGTGGGCACTTGAACAAATATTTACTTAACGTATGAGCCTACTTTAGATATTATCCTACAGTGGATTCTATGTTTTTTTTTTATACAATCGAACAAAATATACGTTTTTTATAACACACGAGTCAAAACAATCAATTTCTTGCTTGTCAGCAGCGAATTTTTAGGCCTTGAGAGTATCTTCGCGAAAAATGATCGTGAACTTTTATTTTTTTAATTAATTGATAAGATAAAAAAAATGGTTGAGGATTTTCATCTTCAGATTTACACAAAATATCTACAACAGCGGAGGCAAGTTTTGAGACAGTCCGGAATCTAGGCGACATTAGTTAAGGTCCGAGTACGTCGCAGTTGTTTAAAACTTGCAAACGAGAGATCGCTCACTTACTCTGCGATACTTGAATATATACGTATATAAGTTATGGGAAAAAAGGGTCGAGAATGGACATTAAGCTCGCAAGCTTTTCAGATTAAATAATGAAGTTGGACAAGTTCTATTAAACAACCGGGCACCGTCAATGCCGTACCGTTGCCACGACTTTTTATCTTGGCCAGTGTGAGAAATCTCTTTTTCCTTCTCTCTTAGCTCGTACATCAATTTAAGCAGTAATTCTCGTTATTACCAAAGGGATATGAACCTCAACGAGCCTTCTACCGTTGCCCGATGGATTTTAACTTTTTTCTACTTCTCTTACCTTAGGATTCACGAAGTATAATAACAATCATAAAGAGAAAATATGCTGAAGTGGAGTAAATTTTTAGGTTCCGTACCTGTGAGAGGTCGGAATCTATCGATTTGATCCGAGCGTCCATCGGTACGTCTGTCATTGAACTCTAACTTCTAATTATAAACGGTTATTCGTATCGAGTTAAAATATGAGATAAACATAGATAATTATGACGCAGAGGAAATTTCAAAATCAATCTAAAAATTAGTTGAAAACTGCACCCTCTGGCAGCTTCGGATAACGACTGAGACATTTCTTAAAACCCTTTCAAGTGATGCCCCGTTGACGACGCTTGTTATGTAGATTTCGAATGATTTTTTATCTTTATTTTCAAAAGCACAAGTTGCAAGATTTTTGTTATAAACACATACAAAATCTGCTCAAAATCGAAATAAAAAATCTGTTCACGATCTGATTGTTTTCAATAAATAGTGCAATAATTATTGTGCTTTTAAAATCTCATGACAACGATACAGAAATGGATTTTTGGATGGTTCTGTGGTCTCTGTCCAGAATGCAATGGACCATTTAGTTCCAGTATTTTTATCGATCGCAAACGAGCTATGACTCAGATTTTATTTCATCTGAGAATCAAGTGGTTTTTCGTTATCTTCATAAATGATCAGTACGATTCCACCTCGGACTTGTCCCACTTTTCTATTTTTTTCTTCCCTGATCATTTTTTCTTCCTGATTCATAATAAAATTTCGAAGGCTCGAGCACAATTAATCTAACAGCCGTTATTACTCATTCGAAAATGACTGTGGTACCCGAAGAAAAATGGAATGTTGGTTCGCGAGTGTTGTCATATGGGAAGTAAATGGAAGTATTTCAAAGCAGGACGTGTCTTCGTTTGGAAACTATTGTCTTGAAAGCAGCAACTAAGTTTCTACGATGTTTCTGTTTTTTTTTTAAATTACTGTTCACCCGAAAGTTAATACAATATATAGAAGAATTTTTTTTCCATGTACACAAATGGTTGAATTCTTTACTTCCATCGTCCAGCCCATACAAATAATAAAGTTTGAACCGTTACCAGAGCTGCGAAAAAAATATTTTCTTCCGACAATATATCTACAAAGTTGGAGGTACGTGAAACTCTTTGAGATAAAAAAGAAGGCAGAAACTAGCGACCACCCGCAGTCTTCTGTTTCCATTACGTAGATTAGCTGCAACCCTCGCTGTTGCCAGTCTCGTTTTCCACAAAAAAGAAAAAAAAAAACAAACCAAAACAAAACAAAAACACTGACAGGAAAAAAGAGGGTGTATTTAATCTCGACTAATTTTCCTAATGTGCGCAGAAAAAAACAAATGATTAGGTAGTAACAATAATTTGCGAAGCCCGCACTATCTTTTTAACCTCTAAAAGTTGAAAACAATTCTGACACGTTGGAATATACACAGAGGGCGCCATTTGCTCTCTGTCTCCGAGGTCAGTTGAACTAATTACCTCGTCTGCTCACCAAAGCCTGTGACTACAGTTGTGTGTGTATGTGATACGAGAACTGTGTATACGTAGTCGTATAAAAAGGAACCTATAACTAACCCTGGTCTGAGGGAAGGTGCGATTGTTGAACGATTAGATTAAATCGAATTAATGGCTCTTACGAGGCGAGCAGAGCGGATTACTGCTGTTGAAAGCGTCGACGCACGAATATACGTTGGATTTTCTTCTCCTCTGTAACGTCAACCTATAAAGCGTGATGACCAAAAGAGCCAAAGGGAATTCTCGTAAAGCCTCAACGACCTTATTATTTCTGCCATGTAACTCGAACACTTGTGTACTAAAGTCCGAGTCCCAAATCCTTTTCTTGTCATACGATCGAGCACGTATATTGTATTTATAAGTAATCCAACGAGTCAGAGGAATATTCGAAAGCTTGACCATTCGATCTTCCTTGTATTCCGTTAGCTTACGAACCCTTCGTGCACCATGTGTTCATGACAATTTAACGAATTTCAGAAAAATACTTATAACGAATATTTCATATTTATTTATTGGCATAAAATTCAATTACTTTTCACCTCTATAAAACTTACAATTAACGAACTCAGTAGAATAGTCTTGGATTGAAATAATCTTTCAAATAATATTAAAACTCCTCGAAATATAAACTCGAATGTCAACATTTGATGGAGATCCAACTAAGAAATCTTGTTTATGCATTTCAGCATCAAAGTCTGCTCAAAACGGTGGGGATTACAGCAGCAATGTGGTGACTGGAAGTGGGTTATCGATAGGTTTAGTATCAGGAGCTGTTACGACAGTTTACTCGAGCCCTGGTACGAACAACGTTGTCAGTGGCGCTGGCAACGGCCTCGGTCCAGACGGTTCACCGGTTAATTGTCTCTCCGGGAATCAATCGAGCACCGGAAGTCTTGGGCTTTCGACATCTTCGATCAACTCGTTATCTTCTGGTGCTTTTAACAATACCGGTCGAACGAATTTTACGAATAAACAGCTAACCGAGCTTGAGAAGGAATTTCACTTTAACAAATACCTGACCCGGGCTCGACGCATTGAAATAGCTTCTGCTTTGCAACTCAACGAGACTCAGGTCAAAATATGGTTTCAAAATCGTCGAATGAAACAAAAAAAACGATTGAAGGAGGGCCTCATCGGTTCGAGTGGCGGTGATGTTAACGGCGCGACGGCAAACAACACTGCCACCATTTCCGGTGGAATATTATCGAACAACAGTTCTATCCATCTTGGCAATATTTGTCGAAGCACCAGCAGCTCCCCAACTGGATCAACGAGTCATCTCGAAATCGGTAACCTTCAAAGTGGCGGAATCACGTTTACTTCTTCTGATAACAATTGTCACGATTCTCCACCCTCTGCTTCCAACAAGGAATGACGACACGACGAAACTTTCGAATTTTTTACGATCGAGAGATTACGATAGTCTTATTTCGTTTTTATTATCAGTTACGAGAATTCGAGCAATGTTTATTCTTTTTCTATTTCTTTACAGACTCCGATGTTTTTAGCTACCAAACTTTCATAAAAATCATTTTTTTATTTTCATTATAGTTCGATACTTAGTTTAATACAATAATTAAATTATTAAACGATGAATTTGTTTTACAGCATGTCTTAGTTACGCAGAAAATTTTTAATGACGATAGATTTGTCCAACCGTTAATTGATACATTCAAAATCTCAGAATATCATATTTTCATCGATATTTTTTATGGTTTAAGGCGTAATTTTCGAGAGATTTTTCATTTTCCACCACTTATTTCGTTTCTGAAGAGTTTCTCAATAAATACACCATCACGTTGACTTTTTGTTTAGCGCGAATCCTTTTTATACCGATTGTTTGATTGGCAAAAAAATATTTTACGTTCAAATTGCTGTTATCTCAAAATTAACGAGTGAGATATCATTTACGTGGATAATCTGTTTCGAACCGCTTGAGGAACAATATATAGTGGTACGTCAAAATCGATTCGAGTAGTAGTTTCACCAAAACATTTTTCTACAGATTTTTTTTTTATTTCGAGGACACATTCAGGGCATTGTTATGAAAGTACGTGCAAAATTGCAAAAGGATTCACCGTCTCGTGTTCGAGATATTGACAGTCAAAGCTTGCACAATTTATTTATTTATTTCTTTTCAAATGTTTTTCTTTTTTTCTTCTCGATTACGCAGCCACTTATGTCGGAGATAGTGTGAAAAAATCTGTAGAAAAATTTCAGTTATTTTGTGAAACGTGAATTTTTTACAACGCCTAAGGCAATTGTGCAATCTTTGCTTGGCAATACCTCGGATACGGGACGATAAATACTTTTCGAAATTTTGCACGTACTTTCATAACAGTGACCTTGAACGTGTCCTTGAAATAAAAATAACGAAATCTGTAGAAAAACTCTTCGGCGCTTTCGGTAAAATTAACTAATAAAAAAATGTCGATGAAAATGACGTCATGAAATTTTGCATTCATCGGTTGTCGACTCTGCAAAACTCTAGTTGTTGATATGGTTTCTGGAGGTTAATGAGACACGCTGTGATACGAATCCACTATTAATTTGTCTTTATTTTTGTATTAAACTTCGCAAACAGTTATTCTGAAAATTTAACACTCATTCGATCGATGTGGACGAGCCCTCAATTCCCTACTTCATTTTTCAATTTCATTTGTTGACTTAAGTTGTTAAAAAATGTGGATTATCTTAAAATTATTGACGAAATTTGTTCGGTAATGCACATTGTATCGTTGTAATAAACGAAATTGGTACGTTCCTATGTGGACGCGAGCCCGGTCTGAGGGCGGTTGGTCGGAAAACCGTCGCGTGCCCACTTAACCTTACTTTTTGCTCTCCCATAGTAATTTTTACAGTGTCATCACGCGACCATAATTTAAGAAGTATATAGCGTGTATGTGAGCTTTCTAAGGTATACGCGACAGAGAGCGCGTGTCCACGTCCACTGACACGTTTATTCTCGTCGATTCTTTCTCTCTTTCTCTTTCCATCACATATAATATTTTCACATTGCTCGAAATGCTCTCGAAGCTCACGCAGCTGGTGTGATTTTTCGAAACGATTCCAAAGTTCGCGATGTTGGCGTTTATTAACGCGAGCACAAATAAAAGGAAAGGAATATTATTTAAATCTGTGCCGAATGAACTCTGAATATGGATTCCTTGGGCCAGAGGCGATACCGAAGCAGCTGACTCACTACTCTCTTGTAAATATAGTTATAGGAGCAAAAGAACGAACGAAAAAAGGAACTGTACTACTTATTTACAAATATACTCTGATTTAGATCCTAGTTCAGTAGACTTGAAGCGGCCGAAACCAAAAGTTACCAAGTACCTCGCGATTCGTGTATATTTAATGTAACTCATGCAATTCTTTTTAATATATGAATATATATTGACGGAAGAAATGGATTTGAAGTAAAAAACATCGAGAAACCTTCTCGTGTGGCAAAAGACAAATATAAAGCTGTAAGTAGCGGTTTGTCGATTTCCTTCGTACTGTTACGCCATTTAAATTGAGCAATTGTCATTGCAGCTCCACAATTCCGGCCAATTTCAATAATAACGATGTAACTAACAAAATTTTACCAACCTTTTTATTCTTCGGCTCAACAAAATCTTGTCAATTTGTCAAACGAGCGTGGAATCGAAATATTTGATGAATTTCGTTGTATGTAGATATACGAGCCTGTGTACATTTTTTCGACAGTGTACCAGTTTATTGTGATAGCGCGAACATATAAATAACAGGTAGCTGAATATATAGTTAATGATAAATGATTGACTATCATATTTGAGCAAAATAACTTTATGTATTTAAATGTAAATAAAACACTCCGTGTTAACTTGTGAAAAAGTCTTAAGTAAATATATAGAAAAACGACGTCATGTAAAATGTTTTAAAAATACTTGTTTTTGGGCATCTCGTGAAACAAAAGACTTTTCTATATACTTTTCGAGAATCAAACACACGAATATAATTTATTTGAGAGGACAGCTATCAATATCCCAGAATCGAGCATTATCAATATTTTCTGCGAAATTTCATCAAATTCTGTGTATATCATTATTTGTTTTATTTATAAATATCGGAGGACCATAAAATAAAAATAAACAGTCATGAATTACGGAAAATTGAGCAACTTGCTCTCTATGGAATTCGACAATGAAAAAAAAAATGCAATCCTGCTATCTTTTACATGAATCCTCGTCCTTGATCGATCTACCATAAAAACTATAAATTGTAGAAAGATAAATAAAAAATATTATCGTAAACATCTTATGCGATCTTGAAATACGTTTCGATTATCATCATTTTTTTATACGTAGTTGAAAAGGTAATTGCTTTTTTTTCTGGGAGGTTTGATTTTTCGTGCAAAATTTTCAACTAACTGTCGGTTACTTATCGACTGTTAGAAACTTGCCGGCAGGGCTGTGTAGATTCCCATTGATCCATTGAATTCGACATCGTATAATTTTACCTGAATTTAACAGGCTTAGCAAAAATTCCACGAGACGGCGCATAGCGATAAACCTTTTTTTTTTTACGCAACACAACAAAAATAGTATATTTTTGAAAGGACAATTGTCAATCAAGCGTCGCACCGCTCACCCTTGTTTTTAATCATTCGAAGAGCAAAACTGGAACTACATTTATGGAAACCTTGGAAGATCTTGCAGCATGGCACAGTCAGCTGCACGAAGAAGAGCAATTTATAATGAAATTGTTGACGGAAATCGACGAACAAATCAATTGTTTACAGGTTCGATCATTGTTGTTTTTACATTTTATTTTTAGTCATTTAACGTCAAGAAAATTTATTTATTTTTCAAGAAATTGTTGGGATTTGAAAAAAGTGGTTGTGATCATTTGAGCTTCATAGAAAGGAAAATATACACTATTGTTCGTTACCTAGAAATCAATCAACAAATCTTTTTTCAATTACTCAACAGAACACAACATTCACATCCCCACAGTTCTTTAATTAAGAATTAAGAAAAAAGTGATAATTATTTTTATTCATCTTAGGTAGAGCAAATGGAACTGGCAAGTTTTGAAAGAGAGGCAGAAATCCAGACACAAGTCAATCGAGTACCAAAAACAGAATCGTCTAAAGAAATTTGTGAAAAATTGGACCTCACAATACCAATGATTAAAAAACAAGATACAGATGAAGAAGAAGAAGAAGAAGACGAAGATCTATAATTACAACATAGTTGTTCAAAAACTTTAATCTATAATTCAATAATTGAAGCTGTAAAAAATCATTTATCAATCAATTCTTACCAAACCCATTTTTTTTAAATCGATTCAATTTATGTTATAAATTTTCATTAGAGTTATTTTCCATTTAGAATATTTAACTTAATTAATTAATTACTTCTTGTGTATAAATAATAACGCAATGAAAAAGTTAGCTAGAAATCTAAATCTCCCATTCGTGTACAAAATGTTTACATTTCCAAGGAGAATTGTTAAAGTCGTTTGCAATGTTATTCTTTTAAAGCTCCGTCAATGGACAAGCAGACTGTCAACAAATTACTGTCAAAAAAAATAAGAAATGTATATAAGAGAAAAAAAAACCAGAGAGCCAATATCGCATGTCAATTTGTTCTTTTTTTTTTAATCATTTCTTAACTTAATCGTAGCCTGTACAAATTTCTGTAACGATTCAGAGTCGAGTCGCTTCTGGCAATTTGGGACAAGTGTAACATAACAAGGCTCGCTCTTGAGTTACTTCCTAATTTGTAAAATATTCTAGAGTTTAGTGTTCATTGGTTTTTTATGTCTATGAGGGATAATTTTGTGGAGGCGGACCAAGCTGCGAAGGATCGTCGACTACCAGACTCGGGGGTTTGAATTGTTCGGCGGAGAGACGAGTGAAAAGTATACCGACTCCTTCTATCAGTGCCAAGAGCATTCCTCCGATAACTGCACTGCCAGCCATCGCTGGCAAACCGTTCCTCGCTGCCAATATGCCACCAGTTGCTGCGCCGCTTATGATAGAATTCCACGGATCTTCTTTCTGCCTAAAATGCACCAAAGTGCAATCGATGGTCGAAAACATTCCTCCCCATACCGCAAAGTTTCCTGCTATTATCGGAGATCTTTGCTTTATCGCCATTAGACTCCCCAAAAATCTTTTGTTCAAACCACTTGGAGCATTACGAAATCCTTTTATGCTTTGAAACACCGCACCTCCTATCGCACCCATTGTAAACGCACCGCCACAGTCATCGACTATACGCCATGGACACGGCTCTCTTGCGTATTCTTCCATTTTCTACTCCCTGCGCAGAACAAAACAAAGAAATCTTTCGAAGTTAGCAACAAAACACTTTGTTTTCACACATGTAGAGAAAAATGAGGTTCACATTTTAAAAGTTCGTGCAAAGGAAAGAATTTAAGTTTCAGAAGATCATGTAATTTTTCCCACTAAAATTCATTGGTTTCCAAAAATACTGTGACAAGCTACCAAAAAGTCAAATATCGAATTCTGCTGGACTGACTATCGACTTTTTGAGTCAGAAAACCTGTATTTTTAGAAAAAAACCACAATAAAAATTAAATAGACCGAGTTTTCTGTCAACGTTATTCGAATTTTAACTGCATTCGTCAATGAAAGTAAAATAAAAAATAAAATGATGTAAGTATGTTGACATGTCATGAGTAACAAAATAATTCATGGGACAGAAACTGTGTCACTGGTTCTTCACATCAAATCAATTTTTATTCAACAATTATAATTACAAATAAGAATGAAATAAGTATATTTAAACGATCGTGTAATTTTAAGGTTAGAGATGATGACACAGGTGACAAGTCTCTTAAACATTTAAATCGCGGGAATAAACAACGCGGAAACGACAATGACTTAAAAATGAATCAAACGAATTCAATATTTACCAATAAAATTTTGGACAGCACCAGGAAGATGAAAAATAAAATTACAACGAGGTGTTACGGCGAAAAAGCGGAAAGAACGGTAGCTCGAAAGATTTTGTGTTGCGAGGCTAGAATCGCATTCTGCTAAGTTACGATTCAAGCGCCACATGTGCCTTCTTCAAGTATCAATTACAAATTTAACGTTTTCCTGTTTTCATCATACTCATAACATATTAACAAATTTTTAACTCGCTAAGCCTTGAGTTGAATATTTCAACAGAAAAATGGACTTTTTTCATTATTTCCGCTGCTATTACGTGAAGCATTACCCACAAAAACAACCTTGTACCTCAAAGATCGATTTGGTCGTTTGACTTGAAAAAAATGAATAAAAAATAATATGAAAAAGATTCTGTTCTCGATGCGACTGGTCTCAGAATTAATTTCATAAATCACAATTTCTCTGCAAATTTTTTGAAAAAAAATTCGAAATGTCCAACATTTTTAAATCAATGATTTTTTTGCTAAAAATTGAGCGAACATATACAGAAGACAACTGTAAACACTTTTTAGGTTTTTTTTTTCGAAACGGTGTTGTAAAAAACCGCTATTTATATTTTTTTAAAGTTGGACTAGTCCATTTTTCGAAGAGTTCAGATCAAACTTTCAGACAATTAAAAAAAAAAATGAGAGTTCACGATGGTTGAATTTGCGAGGAATGCCCCATATGTGTACAGTTTTCACACGATGCATGAAGATCCAGAGAGCAGAGACTGTACTGTATCAATCGATCAATTGTTTGTAAAACGGTTACGTATAAACTGTCATGTTGTGTTTTATCAAAACGTCTTATTTTTCTTATTGAGATAATCTAGTGTTTCAATAAGTATAAATTTAATTTAAAAAAAAGGTAAATAAGGTAATTATATACAGTTAAATGTATATTTAAAATAATATACAATTTTCTGTTTCTCTTTCTCCAATGCTCACTAATGCACAGCCGTAAGTAACTACCGCTCACGCATGTTTCAAAATAGAAGCGAGGCGCAGAGATTTCCCTAAAAATAGATCGGATACTCCTAGTCGATGCTTTCCAAGAGATCCTGACTTTCGAGCTTTTAGTCAGTCGAGATATGTCGATCTAAGTACGTAGTGTTCTCCAGATTTTTATTTCGTTCGAGTATTTATTGAAAACCGGAATAAAAATTCTTATCGAGTGGTAAATATTATAACGTTGAAAATCGAATCAAATGATTAAAAAATAATTAGACATGAAAATCTATTCAAAATAGTATGAGAGTAAAAATGAGTAAATTTCTTGTCGTATAATTGCAGTAATTCGTCATTACATTGAAAAATAAAGAATAATATAAACAAAAAAGAAACAAGATGGCCGATCAAGAGGAAACTCCATTGATTTGCGGTGCAGCCGGAGATTCGTGCATCGCAGAATCAACGAAACCCTTGTGTGACGATGCAATTGTTAAAAATGTAGATTCGGAAATAACTTCGGCGCCGGAAGTCAGCGTCGTAAACTCAAACATATCGCCTTTGGTTAATAAAGAACCGAAAAATAAAGAATCGGTTTCAACCGAAAAAACCGAGATCCAAGGCATTAGTAGCCCGAATAAAATCGTCAGTATCGTTAAAGCATTGAAAATAATTTGACTGCCAACGTAGAAGTTATTCGTGATTTACAGAAATCTTTTTTACAGCAACCTTTGAATACAGTCGCGCCTTTAGCCGGACCGGAAGTTCTTGTGCCAAAAAATGGACACGACGCTCAGGACCCGCAATTACTAAATTTACGGGAAGAAGTTGAGGTAATTTTTTAATAATGCACATGACTTTGACTTTCTATCAATATTGGGGATATTTTCAATAGTTTGGGTGTCACATGGTCAGGGATTATAGATTGAAGCGCAAGTTTCGGTCACTAGTCTTTCAACGTTAGTCGATCGAGGTCTCTCGATGAGTTATTCATTATTTTAGCCGAAGATTATTTTAGACGGTTGCAGATAAAGCAAAAGCTCATAAAACCAAAGTTGCAACGCATGAAATTTCCTACAAAAAGTTTCCAGGTAACTCTTTGCTGTCTTCAATATAGTCCGCTCTCAGGACTAAAGTAGTGAAGATAGAAAATAACTTCCGGGAACTTTTTTATAGAAAATTTAATGCTCTACAAGATTGATCTTATGCACTTTTGCTCTATCTTCAACCATTTGGTCAGTATAGGCGATGAAAGAGCGATCATCCGATAATTTTTAAAATTGACAAATCACCAAGAGGGATCTTGGGCAAGAAACATTCCAACACTTTTTTCCATGAAAATCGGTTCTGAATTTAAGTTGCAAAACATCATCTAAAATCCTGTGAGGCCAGCTTTTATATTTATATGAAAATTTTTGACTTTGATGAGGTGCAGAAAAGAACGAACGAACGTGACAACTATGAGAAAAAACTGGCTGACACAGAAAAAAAATTGGCTGCTTTGGAAGCAGCTTACGAAGCTGCGACTAGCGGAAAAGATGATCAATCGAATCTTCGTCGTGAATTGAAGGAATTAAAAAATAGTTTGGCACAGAGCCAAGCAAAATTAAACGACCGTGGACGTTTGATGGCAAATCAGGAGAATCAAATAAATGCTCTGACTAAACAAGTCTCGTCTCTTAAAGAAGTAGTCGCAATAACGAAAAATTTACTTGAAATTCGTAATATGGAAGTTAAGCATTTGCAGGTCAGTGGCAATGAACTTTAAGTTTTATATTTCTGTTTACTGGAGTTTTGACAACGGGGATTGCATTGTTGATTGGCCAAAATTGCATGCGGATTTTCAGGAGGACGTAGACAGCATGGAAACTCGTATAACTGCGGAACGCGATCGGCACAACGCGATGTTACGAAAAATGGAAGCTGCAGTTAGACTGAACGCGGATCTCAAAACAGAATACGAAACGCAATTGCGTCTCTTTCAAGATTTGCGAGGAAAATACGAGGAAAAGGTGACACTGTTAACGAGTGAAAACAAAACAGCAAATGGTGCTGCTGAAACTGGAGAAAAGAGTTCAGCCCCTCCACCAACGGTTTAATAAATGAAAATAACTTACCATCAAGCATTTCATTTGCTATCAAAAGTTTATCAAGTCCGTCGTCATTTTTCTATCCATTTTTGAGTGTGTAAATCCATTTAATCGTCATTTTTCAGAAATTGTTCGAGATTAATAAAATGTCTTAGTTATAAATTCATGAAATCGACTTAATTTTTTTCGAAAGGTATTTTTTGTTTATCTGACTACTTCATTTTTTGTATAATTATATAAAAAATATATTGTAAAGTTAGAAAAAAAATTGGAAGTGTCCGGGAGTCCACTTGTCGATCTATTACACCCTTTGTATCGAGTCCTTTCTTCTGTCACTTCTTTTCTGTCCTGTGCAATTCTCTATTTTAGTTACTCTAGTTTATCTTAGCGTAAAATGTAACATTTTACTTTATTTGTTTGTTTTTGAAAAAATGGTTTACCATCGAACGTTCTAATTGCGCCACCACGAACCACTGTACCACCTCCGAGACATTTGTATTAGAAAAAATGAATTTATTTGGCGTGAGGCAGCTGACTCAGGGGAGATATCGTATCGGCACCATCCCTATGGTTGTGGGAATAGACATGGGAATTTCTTGTTCATCCGTCGATATGGCTAAACACACCACGGCCACAGGGGCATCAGAGATATCTATATCAGTCGTTCGGTCGGTAATGATTTTACTGCACATTGTTTTCAGACATCCTTTTGACATTTCAAGAAAAACATAAGTTACACGTTGTTGTTTTTTGTTTCGTCAGAAAACAATAATGTGTATTTTTTTATTTTTCTCGAAATATCAAGACACCCGATAAAGTCTCAAGAAGACAAGTACATTTGAAGCTGCGTTCCGAATACTCGACGATTCATGTTTTTTTCTATTAAAGATGTTCAAGAACAACGTGTATCTTGTCTTAGTTACCGCTCTGTCACTCACGTCACTGATAAACCACCCTAAGACAAATAAAATTATTTTCTTGTCAAAGTGATAAATAATCTTTACAACATAACCTCAAATAGCTGGCTGCCGATCGAGGATTTTATATCTACTTTGCGAACACAAGTGAACGACAACAGTTACTGAAAATTTATTATTTGGGGGCGTTACAAAAAATGCCAAATTTTTGTGTAAACAAGGCGTCGAAATTTCTTTGAATCAGGGATTTCAGTTTAAAATTAAAAAATGACGCCCAGCGACAGACTGAATATTTCTCCGGAGGTCGCACAATTTTTATTGGCTGAAGGCGCAACTTTGGTTGTCACTGATGTTCCCAAAGGCACAGATTTCGGGATTGACTTGAAATCCTGGAACACCGGACCAAACTTTAAAGGAATTAAAATGATACCACCAGGATTTCATTTTGTTCATTACAGGTATAATTCAGAAATATATTGTAATGATTCATTGATTCTTTTCAATCATAAGTAACAATGAAAATATTTATATTCACAGTCCTGTAGATGAAATGGGTGAACTTGCGCCTCGTGTTGGATTTTTCCATATTTTTGGTAAAAGTGAATTCGTCGCTAAACGTTGGGACTCCAAAATCGAGGATATATCGTCCGAAAGTAAGTTTTTGATTAATTTAAATCATTTCCATTAAACCTTACATTTAGAGTTTCAATTTGTCAAAAAACCAAATGAGCGTTGGCTAATCTTTTATGATAAATCTTGACGAATGAAAGTCACAAGTACAGCTATAAAGTACGTTCATAGAATGACTGGATTAAAACAACTTGCCAATCTTGCTGTATTTTTTGCCAATTTTTATAAAAATGTAAATAAGATAATTTGTACAAAAAACTATAAATAAAATAATTTGTAAGAAATTCTATCAAGTTGAACTAAAAAACCACTTATTATTTTAAGATAAAAATGAGTTTTCTAAGTGCTTAGTGCCGGAGCTATTTGTGTCTTAAAGTAGAAATATTACAAATTAACAAAATTATTCCATAGTTCATAAATTTTTGAATAATATACTATTTATTTCGAAGCTTAATATTCAGTACTTTTAATTTTAACGAAATAGTTTGAAGATGTCAGGTTTGTTTGATGAATAATTTTGAATTACTGTTCTATAGACGTTGACGAGCAGACATTGGAGAGGATGCGACAAGATTTAAAAACCCTGGATAAATGTTTAGGTCCATATCCTTACGACATGTGGAAAAAATGGAGAGATTTGACGAATAATATTGATACGGAAGTTGTCAAAAGATGTAAGCCATTGTGTGGGTGAGTTGGAATTTTCATGAATCGAATTTGTCTTTCAAAAGAATTTAAAGTGGCACAAAAACGTAAAAATTGAACTTGTCTTCATTAAGCTACGTCCGTTCGGCTTTGGAGCTGGAAAATTGCGATGACGCTTCGAGGCCTAGAGGCGCCGAGGTCACCCTAAAACAACAGCGGGCCAGTGGCCTCACTCCCGAAGCGAAAGAGGAACTTTTGCTACCAAATTTAAAGCCAAAGCCTGGCACGGAATTACGACTTACGGAGCTCCCGGACAAAAATTATCCGGACGGTGCAACACCCATGGAAATAACTCGACATTCTTTAGACACCAGTTACGCTCTTGAAACCGTTTTGCAAAGACTTAAACAGTAAGAAATATTAACTCAACAGAAAAGAAAACCAACAACACGAACTTTTCATTCATTTCATTAAAAACTTAACACGTTGCAATATTTTATCATCTTTTTCCATGCAGACGGTTTTTTAAAGTGATTTGATCTTTTTTTAGTCCTATGGAAATTGTGGGTGAGCTGCAATTAGCGTTCGTATGTTTTTTAACGGGTCAGAGTTTGGACGCGTTCGAACATTGGAAAAAGCTGATTGCACTAATGTGCGGTGCCGACGCCGCGATTGCCCCGCGTCGTGGCATTTACATAGAATTCATCAGAGCTCTGGAGACCCAATTGGAACACGTACCCGAAGATTTTCTCTGTGACATCGTCGCTAATAATAATTTCGTATATCACAGCCTCAGAAAATTGTTTGCCAATGTTGAGATTAATCCAGAAGTCGATGGCCGACTCAAGTCTGAAGCGAATCGCATGAAAGATCGTCTTACTCTTAAATTTTTGTGGGACTTTGAGGATCTGCAAGAGGAACTCGAGGACGAAGCACCGGTTGTTGTTTCTCTAAATTAAAATGATTTCTAATAAACGTATTTTTATATATTTCTTTTGTATTGATTAATGAAATCCTGACACTAATTCATGCCTCGAAACATAAACAGCAGTTGTGAATGACTGAACAATAATAAAAGCGCCAAATAAAATTCAGCTAAGAATAGATTTTTTTGAAACCTTTAGTATGTGTGTTGATTGGTTTTTCTCACAACGATTTAACTTTTTGTTACAATATTTTACACAACTCCCATCCTTTGCACAAATGATCTGAAATAAAACATCTGATATTTTTATTTTTATTGATAATTTAACAACTTTTTTAAAATGATGATTACAAGGTCATTGAGGACCATTCAGAATGGAAAATTCTTATTCATTTGTGGGCAATACTTTGCTTTACTACTTTGCAGGCATATTGATACGTTTTATTGTTATTATTTCATGGAATGTCACGTCCGGAGAGGCGTGAAGGAAAAGTTCGGGTGTTTGAACGTCGAGCGGTAAACGTTATGTCCCATAAGCTTTTCCCTGCATTTTAATACGCAGAGCGTTTTTATAAATATACTCCTAAGAGTATCGTGGGCTTACGCTGATAGACCTCGAGAAGTCTTGCCTTAGTCTAGGTTGCGACTAGGAGAGGGATTCGGGGTTTAAGTGAATCAAAAGATTTAAGTGTTCTTTATGTACTTTTAATGAAAACAAGTTATTAGTAAATATAATAATGAAATACAAACTTGATACAAAATATAAATGGTTACGTTACCGGAGAGGTGTCGTGTAAATCTTTGGTTCGTTGTAGCTTACTTGTGATTTGTTGTGTCGTAGAAAAGGTTTAAAATATTCTAAGTCCAAATATTGAGTTTGGTACTTTAACTTTGATTTCTGAACTCGACTCGCTCTCTTCTACAGAAGACCCGGAGTTCGGTCAGAGATTAATTATAAGACGGCTAACCGAATGACAAACCGAACTACTGCTAACAGTATAGACGCGACTCTAGGTGCGAACGGAATGCGACGATTGTGGAGAGACATGGCCTTTTTATAGGGCTAAAATGCGGAAAAATAGTGGGAGTTTATAGGTTTTCTTAGAAGTAAGATCGTAGTGACCTAATTAGATGAGTAGATGTTTCGTATAGTCCATAGTGTAGTCCGGAAATATAGCGGAAGCTAGTTTGATTTATATTCATTGGTTACAAGTGTTTCGGTTACAAATTTAGTCCTAACTCTGGAGTGTGTGTGTCGCGTGTCATAGTTTATGGCCGGGTAGCGAGTGTTATTCGAAGAATTCTCGGAAAGGAAAACTTGTAGATCTATTATATATATTTAAAAAAAAAAAAGACAGGAAAAAGAAATATTTCTAATTTTAAAATGATATTTGGAGTTTTTTCAAGTTTTGATATCGCAGCAATTGTATTTTAGGAGTAAAAAAAAAAAAAATTAATGTTTCCGCCCGGGATCGAACCGGGGGCCTTCCGCGTGTTAGGCGGATGTGATAACCACTACACCACGGAAACACCGATGAAACGATTGATCATAATAATGGTATTCAAATTTGGTTCTTAACGTTCTTCAAATTTGGTTCTTTTAATATTTGTTTCAAATATTGTAAGAGTATTAATATTTTGCATGCGAAATAATTTCAACAACAATCAAAATTAATGTTCTGCATTGAAATTTATGACACCGATTTTCAGAATAAAATTGGAGTAAATCGTCTCGATGTGTAATTAACAGATTAACAGATTATGCTAAAAATAATATAAATTATTATTAATAATGGGAGAAAGTATCGTTTCAAATATTTTTCGATTTGCGAGATAAATTTGAAGCCGATCGGTAGAGCCTTTCTCGAGTTACAGTGATCACAGACTTCGAAAACATGGTTTCGAGGAAAACACGTTTAAAGTTTTGAGTACGGTTTGCATGCAGATGAAAAATTTATTTTATAACTTACATCGAATTATCTATCCCCAGGTCATATAACACGCCTTCCTCCGCTTTATTAGCGGCACCTGGAGCTAATTTTTGCTGCTGACGAGCTACCCTTGCCTCTCAGGTATTTTCGAGGGAGCGTCAGTTAGCTTTGTCTTTCGAAGTTTTATATTTCAATGAATAATGCTCCGTTTTACTTGCAACTGGGCGGAAAATACTCGTAAGATATTCTAGTTTTGGGAAATGGAAATAAAAAACATTTTTGAAAATTCTATCTAGGCCTCTCTCTTTAACCTACCGTTTAGTTAGAAGTTGGAAAATTTAAAAAATTGTATTTTGACCAGTTATTTTTCATTGTGCATTCTCCATTCACGTTTCATTGGCGAATCTTAATTTTATAACTTTCTATTAATAAAAACTGCTATATTTCAAGAACAAAAATGAAGAAAACCGCTGTTTTATAAAACATTTTTTCGAGTTTCGTACAGTAATAGAAAACTGCAAAATATACTCGGTAACTCGCTTGGTAATGGTTACTTCCTCGTCATATAACGGTGAACATTTATGAGCAATAGTCGTTTATGCTACAAGTGCGCAAAGCGACGGGTTACATCGCGTGTGAAGTTGCCGCTTGAGCCTAAGGCGTACGATGCATATTCGCACGAGTACGAGTGCGAATATGCGCGATTTAATTCGTTGTTTTCTGCACCTGACGCATACATAATTTTTGTGATATCTGTCACGAAAGTTTGATTTGAGATTCAACTGTCAATTATACTTATGTTCCATTCGGCAATCCGTTTCCATCTGCCGATGAGCTAGCATTACTTAAACCCAGCTCCATTTTTTTCGCAACAATAAAGAACGGAGTTAAACAGACAAAACAGAAATACTGGTTTTGCTCAATTGTTTGACTCCATTCGATCACGTGGATATTGTTAGTGCATTTTCTATCTTTTAAAGTCATGAAAAATAAAAAAATTAATGTTTCCGCCCGGGATCGAACCGGGGGCCTTCCGCGTGTTAGGCGGATGTGATAACCACTACACCACGGAAACGGATGAAGTAAGACTCTACTATAGTTGAACCGGAATATACTCCGAAACAAAACAGTTAAAATTTTGGTTTTTTTTTTTTTAATCTTCGTCTATATTTTTCTCTCTAATTGAGAATTTTTAAAAAAGTTTTGGAATTGTTGTCCAAAATAAGGATAATTTTGAAGGAGAATGAATGTTGCTAACAATTTCTTATTCATTAACTAATCAGTTTATTCAATAAGTAGAAGTATACAAGGAATCATCTTTAACATTAGTTTTGCCAATCATGGATTTGTGCTGTGTGCCTTTCATCCATTTTCAACGAGCGAAGATTTATCGAATTCAGCTCACTTTCACTTCAGTACTCCTATAAAAAAAAAAAAAAAATCGAATTTTTGGTTTCATGAAAATTGAAATAACGATTGCATTGCAAATGTAAATACATAAAATACAATAAGTGCTAAAAATGCAATAAACTGTCTGAATTTGCCATTTCAATGAAATTCCGATGCAAAAATTAGGATTTTTATATTCAAACTTACCGAAGGTTCATGGAAATCGTATTCGGGATACTTCGATGCGTGTTCTCCACGTACTGGATAGTCACGGCGGACACGCTGTAATGACATTCGAAAAAATGATTGATTTTCATTCCGAAGATTAATTGCAAAATATAACAATTGTGTAGCGAATGCTTACTGGATGAGGTCGAACAGGACGAACTGGAGGGGGTCTCGGACGATATGGTTTGGCTGGTTCGGCAACAACGGCCATAATGAAAATTAAGGCAAACGCGAACAAGATCATGAACCTCATGTTTGCTGAAAAAATTAAAACCAATTAAATAAAATAAAGCATGTAAAACGATAAATAAAATTAATATAATTATAATTCGACAATAACAAAGAGGTTTTTCATAGGCATTAGCACATCATTGGTAGAGCTAAGTTTCCAAACATATTCGAAATTTTTGGTACCGTACTTTCGAAGAAAGAAGGATGAGACAAAAAATTCGTTTCCGACTCGGCTGATTCGTTCGGTTTTTTAAAATTACAAAAAATGAATAATAAATCGAAAACTCTAAACTTTCGTTTCGAATATTTGTAGAGTTCAACTTTCCCGTACAATAAATTATTTTGCCTCGATTAATAAAAACCAAATTCAATGTGATCATTTTACCTGTTTATTTATTTCTGCTGGCTTATGAATCGAAGAGAAAGATTCAAACGAATTTGATGTTGGTGGAGCGCGACCATGTGCTTTTATACCGTCCTCTGGACAGGGTTGATGAGTTTGTTTTGGATTCATCGATTACGGCCAACTCGTATATACACACACATAAGATACACGTAAGATAAAGAAAAAGCATAAAGTTGCAGAAAACGCATTCGTCGGGGAATCACTGCGACCTCGAGTTCGTGTCATTGCATACATCTGTGTATATTTTTTACCCGTTTTTCGAAGGCGATATACAGGGTGTCTGAAAAGTCATGCACAATAATGAGCGTGATAGTTAAGGTGAGAAATTTCAATAATGGGTTTTCCCCCCGTTTTTCCCTCCTTAAGAAGTTTCTACAAGTGACATCACTTCGGTTGTCTCTATTTGATACATTTCTCTTCAAAAATGAATGCTATTTGGTTTGCGAATCTTGAGTATAATTTTTAGGCCACCGTGTACACACACGCGTACAATGTGTCCTGATGCATTCTTTATCGACAGTTGGGCGCAACTTAATTCGGAATAAAGTCAACAGCCAACACGGAAAACTCTTTCATAATCGAATTAGTTCAATGGAGTGTGTATATTAAAAATCGTTCGAATGTAAATATCGCGATTCCGTAGTGTATTTGTGGTCAAGGTCAAAACAGCTCAGATGACGGGGATACAGTCATAAGCTTCTGCCGGGAGTCCCTTGTTCCAACAACAAGCAGACTTCGCGCGGGGACTCCCGATGTTTTTCCAACTCAACGAAAGTTTTATATGCAAAAAAATCCATACGTGTTAATAAACAATAACACGAAAACGTATTTGAAAAATATTTTCCTAGTGCAAAGTGGGTCGAAAATCCAATTGTAAATAATTCATTATAAATTAGAGTAATTACCTCGTTCAAGTGTCAAATTTGGGAAATTGTGCCAAAAAATTGTGTCAGATTAGGGACGTGCTTTCACGGCAAACACGTTCAATGTAGTTGTCTTGCCAAAACGTTTTTTCTACATATTTTTCCGAAGTTTCGAGAACACGTTCACGGCACTTTTATGAATCTTTTTTGAACTTAGAAAGAATCTACTGTCCCGTATTCTGGATATTGGCAATCAAAAATTGTTCGCAAGATTCACAAATTGGGAGCAGTAGAAAAAATCAAATTTCACGGAATAACTGTGAAAATAACTGAAAAAATATACGCGATTTTGTCTAAAGTTTGTCTAAAGACACGAAAAATTTTAACCGAACAACGCGAAACCGTAAAAAATAAATGAAGCGATACACTAATTTCATCTTTACCAGAAATACCGAAACCTGACCATAAAATTGTTGAATCCTAATCAAATTAAAAATTGCTCAATTATAAATATGTATATTATGAATGGAATTATTTGACCTTTCTAGATATATGTAAGCCCTTAATATTTTTGATTAATTTTTTCTTAACCATATTTTATCGAAGTCAAAAAATTCTCAGTAATTATCGAAAGTTGATTTATTACTTAATTATTTACTTCATACAGAAATTTACCGCTTAAGTGCACCATGATCAAACATATTTTTCGCATATTTTTGAAAAATAAACTTTATTCACGTCCAAAGGTTTAATTGCGTCATATTGATGCGAAAAAAGGTCACATAGGCAAGAATTCCCATATTTTTATTGAAAAAATAAACATCTGTAATTTTCATCAATATTGTGAATTTATACGGATGGGACTTGATTGATTGATGGGACTGCATTGAAATTTGTAAATTAATGAATGAAGTGAATACTGTCATTTTTTATTATATATGATTTCAAAGTCTGTACCCGCAAAATTTGTATATCTTTTTTATGAGTGATGTCTCTGGAATAATTACTCGTTAATACACAAGCAACTATTCTCCTCATAAGTTGATTTTTTGCGAAAAAACTGTTATAAAAAAAAAAGTGATCAAAGAACTTAAAATGCTAATGAAAATAATAGAAACTTGAGCGTAAATCTCTCAGTCTGAGTATTTCGAGAAAGATGTAGTTACGATTTCTTAATCTCTCATAAATTATAATATGTAAATCGACTGGCAACAAAATTTTCAGCCAAAAAAAAATCAAAAAGTAGAAAAAAAAAATAAAGTAACTTATCGCTATTAAAGTCTCTTAGGCGCGTAAGAATGTTTGTATTAATTAAACAAAATCGTCGTCCAAATCATCGTCGTCCGAGATACTTGGTAGAGAGGGCGATTTAACGCCCACATTTTCTTCGAAATCGTCCTCGAAATCTCCGATAGTTGGTTGTGAAATCAATTCTGGATCTGAAACAATATTTTTCATATTTATCATCACAACGGCTTATTAAAAAATTGAATAAATTTAAATATTTACAAATTCAAATGAAAATTTTACAGAATATTCACGACTCACCTGACTCAAATCCTTCATCCTCGAATGGTTTTACCGGGGGCTTGGACAATCTCACCAACCTCACGAAGTCTCGGTCCAAATTCCCGGCCATGCAATCTTCGAGCACAAAAACATTATTATTATTTTTAATTATTATTAATTTCTCCGTGAATGGAACATTTTTCAAACCTCTTACGATCAAAAAATATAAATCATTGAAAAATCACAAGAATTGAGTTTATTATTAAATTACTTCAATAAATAGATAACTAGAAACTTCGCTTACAGAAATCATTCTCGTTGTCGCAATAAGGCGCTAGTCTTTCCGGTTCAGGATAAACTGGCACTGGTTTTCTGTTCATTTTGGGGGTGAATGGTTTCCTGAACAAGCTCGTCTCAGCCTGCATTTTTTCCACAGGTAAAATATGGTCAGGAGATTTAGACTTTGATGCTTTCAACTGTTTTGATTTGAGTATCTGAAACTAAATTATTTAAGATTTATTGAAACGTTCATCATCGCACCGACCATGAGATGTCTTTTTTGCTGCTGATGGAAAAAAACATTGCATATCGTGGGGGCATTTACGGTGATAATAACTAAAAAAAAAAATTTCTTTATACATGGATTTATATATTTATTATAGATATAATTTAAATGTTTTTTTTAGTAGAGCTTGAAACAAGTTCTTAAAACACGATACTTCTTCAGATGCTTGTCAGTCATCCATTTAGTGGGTACGAAAAAAAATTTAAGTTAAAAAACAGGTAAAGTTAACATTTAAAGGAAGATTAGGGGTTCTAATTCGAGCTCGGAATTTGCTTGGGATTTCTAAGGCTCTAGGTATGCTTTGGGCGATAAATTATAACAATTTTGATATATTGCTTAATGTTAATAATAATACCTTTGAATTCTTATCACGACTGCGTGGTGAAGATTGCTTTGAAGTTGTTCCAAACAATCCAATCTCAGGTTTAAGGAATGAGCCTTTGACAGGACTTTTTTTGATAGGGGATCGTCCACTGCTTTGGCCGAACCTTGTAACATTGAGATCTGATTTTGATCTGATAGATAGACCTTTTGACTTAGGACGGGCAAGATTAACGTTTTTAGATGTCATTCCAGTCATCGGTCCCAAATTCATGGCTGACATAGACTTTTTAGCCAATTCCACTGGTCCTGTTTGAATCAAATGGCCAAAATCCCATAATTGAATAAACATTAAAAATCGTATATTATTTAAGATAATATTAGAAATAAACATAAACAAAAACTTAACCTAAAAAACTTACCCGAGGAAAATTGCGCATTTGCCGCATTTTCGGTTCTACTGAACAAGTCGAATATTCCGGACATTTTGGCAGTAGTCTCGGAAAAATTCGATTCGTTTGATCAAATATTTGCAGTTAGAACAATCTCGTCTTTTCCCTTGATTCAATTACTCGCACGACAGGGCTTGAAATTGGTTTTATTTTGTAATTTGATAATGGCCAATCGTCTTGATGCTCAGCTATTATTTTTTAACACGTACAAAGAAGTCTTTATCACGACTATCGCACTTGATTAATTTGTCAAATATTCAAAGAAAAATGACAAAAAACATTACACAACTTTGTATCTTGTCTACCTCATTTGTGTCGGACCGTTAACGGTTTTTCGGTTTTTGCGTAGGGTTTTGCTTTCCGTTTCTTTGTGTACAAATACTACGATGTACAAATACGCAATAGCGCGCGGAATTTGGCCCTCTGTAGTGCATTTTGCGTACATTCCACATTCAACCTAATTAAACAGCGGACGGTAAAAAAAAAGTTCCATCTTATGATTGCGACAAATCGTCGTATTTTTCATTATCATATATATTCGAACTTGATTACGGTCTCAAAATGATTCGCCTTATAGCAAAAGTCCTTTTGAAAAAAAAGTCCGTCATATATCAAGAAAAATTATATTTGCAGTTTTAAGTTACCAATCGAGCGCGATAAACTGCACTATTCGCCATCTGTCGGAGCATAGCAAATAGTTTATACAGTCTGATTTTGCGATCTGTCAAACGCAGATTGACAAGTGTTTAACAATATATCATAGAGATCACTGACACATGTCATAATTAAACTAATAATTAGTGGATAATAAACGAACGAGCAACAAATATACAGCAAAAATGTCTGTTATGTTGACTGCAGACTGGTCTCCTCTGGGACGAGATGTATATTTTAGGTAAATCTAGACCCATATATAACTCAAAAATCAAAATACTACAAATACGCCTACATTCTTAAGGCCGAGTTGATGTTTTACAAAGTTTAATCGAAAAAATACTGACACTACAAAATATGCTTTAGTTTTATAGCGTTTAACCAATTTTTAAGATCGTGCATTATATTTTAGGAAATTCGAGCTTTATCCTCTGTCATTTCAACATGAGGTTAAACTCAACAATTGGCTTGTGGCAGCTCCTTACGGTGGTTCTATAGCTGTAACTAGAAATCCCAAAAAGTTTGTGAAAGTTCAAGGCGCTAATAAACCCTTGATATCTCTTTATTCTTCTTCTGGAAGAGCTATGGCAAAATTCTCAGTAAGTCTGAATAATTCATGCATCATGAGTCAAATGAAAATGATCATTCTTATTATGATTGTCGACACGATAAAAATTCTTATTATGACTTAATACATTATATCTTAATGCAATAATATCATAGTCTTTCGTTCTTGGTCCAGTTCACACCGAACAATGACTAGGGGCATGTGGCAAGGTCAAAGATCATTTCTCGATTGTCTGCTCTTTGAAAATAATTGTTACGGGTGATAGCGGACGAAGAAAACGTAAAGATTTTAAATCCTGTTTTATCTTAATAGTGGAGCAGTGGTCAATTGGTAGCTCTGGGTTGGTCCCACCAAGAAGAACTCTTGTGCGTTCAAGAAGACGGTATGGTCCTCATCTATGACATGTTTGGAACTTACCAACACACCTTCAGCATGGGCAATGTAAGTATTATACTCCTTCAAGTTTTTACTCGAAATAATACTGAGAAAAAATTTATAATAAATTTATAATGAGAAAATGATGTTTGTAGGAAGCAAAAAATACAAAAGTCATTGAGGCCAAGTTCTTTACAACGGTTAGTGGGACTGGAATTGCTGTGATGACATCCACCAATCGTGTATTTCTCGTAAACAATGTGTCTGAACCAAAAATTCGTCAAATTCCAGAAACTTCCAGTAGGTAGAAAAATAATAATTTTTCGAGTATTCCAATGACATTTCCAGTATAAATTTTTCTATTTCTATTTCCGGAAAAGTTGTTGAATTAATTCTCATGGTTCTCCAAATTCGACGACTTTTTTCACGATTACATTTGATAATTTTATATTTGTTTATTATTTCATTGTAGAACTTGGAGGATCCTTCGACGCGTGGTGCGTCATACGATACGACAGAGAAGGTCAACTCATATTATCGAATCAGGATGGAATTTATCAGATTCATCATAAGACTCAATCACTGGTCCCAACACCGTTTGTAATTATTTCATTGATATTCGATCATTTTTTTCACATCAATGAAACCGTTTTTTACAAATATTTTTAATAAACTTTCAGAGCAGCATATTCACGAATAAAACTAACAGTGTAACGGCGATTGCTGTGTCCGGAAACAATCAACATATTGCTCTTTATGGAGATACTGGTTACGTTTATCTCGGATCTTTGGATCTCAAAACAAAATACTGTGAATTCCAACTGGGCGTTAAAGAGCCTCTAACCGACATGGCATGGTTCGTATTACGCTATAAAATCTTCTACACGATAATCATTCAAAATACGACCGATAATACCGAAAAAATTGAAGATACAGCCAAAATGCATAGGACCGGAATTGTAGCTCATCGAATTTCCTACAAAAAAGTATCGGTTTGCACTTTTCTATCTTCATTAGTTTAGACATGAGAGCAAACGGTTTAAAAGGATTTCTTTATCCCTTCTTGAACCCTAAACTACTGACGATAAAATAATGGGGTCTGAGTCTTTTTAGTAAGAAATCTAATGCCCTACGACATTCGTTCTATAAACTTTTTCTCTATCTCTAACAGTTTTAGCAGAATTTTCGATAAAAGCGCGCGTGTGTCTCCTAAGACTTTTCTACTTTGATTTTGGTTCTAATAAGAACACGATTATCTCAAATCTACTGATAGTAACAAAAAGCTTGGAAGATTCGGAAGAAATTGATGAAGTATAAATGACATTGGTTGAGGAATTCCCGTCAAGTTTTGGTAAAAAAAATGTTTCAGGTGTGGAACAGAAGCAGTTGTGTGTAGTTGGAATGGTTCCGTAATGGTGATTGGCCGGAGCAACGACTTTATTTTGTACACATATGATGGGCCGATTCATCTCGTGACAGAAATTGACGGGGTACGAGTAATTTCGAGTAATTCACACGAAATGATACAAAAAGTGCCAAACGTCGTGCAAAAGATTTTCCGTATAAATTCGACCGATTCCGCCTCGTATCTGTTAGAGGCATCGAAACAATTTCGGAAAAGGAGTCACAAGGCCGACAGTTACATTGATCTTGTCAAGGACAATCTAGATGTTGCTATCGCAGATTGCGTCAACGCGGCCAGTCACGAGTTTGATCCTGAAACACAGAAACTGCTGATGAGAGTGAATATCCATAAATGAATCAACTGAATGAAAATCTGGGGATTTTCTGAAAATTTATTTCCATTTTATCTTCTTTCAAGGCGGCGAAATTCGGCAAAGGATTCAGTAGAACCGTTAATCCGGAACAATATGTCACGATGTGCAGAATATTGAGAGTTTTGAATGCAGTCCGACATCCGGCTATCGGAATTCCACTAACTTATACGCAGTATCCTTTATATCGAATTTGAAAAAAATAATAGTTCTAAAAATAACAATGAAATAGTCATTTTGAAAGGACGAAAGGAGATTGTTGGATTATTATAAAAAATGAAAAACCACTGATGAAAATTCCGATGCCAAAAATTAGATTGACGGTATTAACGAATCAAGTTTTACTGGACAGACTCGTAGTTCGGAGGCATTATTATTTGAGCATACAAATAGCACGTCATCTTCAACTTCCGGAAGTCGACGGTGAGAGTAGAATTTTGGCACACTGGGCTTGCTACAAGGTGAAACAGGTGAAGCTGGACATGGAACAATTGGCAGAAGAAATAGCAGCGAAATTGGGTTACGCGCCAGGTGTTTCGTACAGCGAGATTGCCGAACGTGCTGCTGATTGTGGAAGGAAACAACTGGCAATTAAAGTAAATTTGAAATTGAAAAAAAAAAATCTATCGAAAAATCGCTCAATTCTCTTTCGATTTCAAATTTATGTTGTACGATAAAATTCTAATTTCAGTTGATCGATTATGAGCCGAGAGCTCAACTTCAAGTACCGCTCCTTTTGCGACTCGGCGTTGAACAAGCTGCTCTTAACAAGGCTGTTGAAAGTGGAAATACAGATCTAGTCTACACAGTCATTCTTTATTTACAAAAAAATATGACTCTTGCCAATTTTGAGGTAAATATTTTTGACCCTTTAACGTTCCATGGTAAATCATTCAGTCCAGGAATCAAAGTATAGTCTCTGATTTTAATTATCAACGAAACTTCGGAACACTGTTGTTCCACATTTACTTTCCACGCCACACTCAAATATACCAATAAATTGATCCGGCAGACTACAAATTCACTGAAAACTTCACTGAAACGACATAGAACGAAAGATTAAAAAAAATATATATATATTTAAAATTCACTATATATTGACATTGTTTTGACGGTTTTCAGATGGCGATAAAACACTGCCCATTGGCAATGTCTTTGTATATAAAATACTGCCAAAATCATAATCGCGAAGCTCTTCTTGATATTCACGTTTTATACGATGACTATTATTCCCAAGCACTGTGGTACATCAGGGAAAGTTATCAACCAAAGGTATATCTTATTTGAACTTATTCACTTGGAAAAATTCATGTGGAACGTAACGAATTGAAAAAAACATACCCCATCATCTCATCATACTCTTGAGTTCTGTGATTGATTTATATAAATATTTTAACATTTCTACATTTGTGGGAGAATATTGAGTGGTTATGATTTGAATTTTGTTTTTGAATTATTTAGTAAATTAATAGAATTCGCAATTAATTCGATGGAATTAAATAAAGTACTTTGGTTTCATGTCACTATTTAAGAACACCCAGACGAGAGACTCTCTATTGCAAAGTGCACAAGAAAAATTCAAGTTGGGAAGGTACGAAACGAACGCAACGATCACAGGCGAACAAGTAAAATTATTGAAGTATCAACGTTCGTTGGAGGACACTTTGCGAGAATCCGTGGTCGGAAAATCTCTCCACGACACGGTTCGACTGTTATTGCTTCTAAACGAAACAAAACTAGCCGACAATTTGCGCTCCGAGTACAAAATACCAGATCGACGTTATTGGTGGTTAAGAATTCAGTGTCTCGCGGAAAAAGGACTCTGGAGCGATCTGGAAAAGTTTTCTAAGAGTAAAAAATCCCCCATTGGCTACGAGGTACATGAATCGAACGAATATCGAAGAAATGTTTCAATCTTGTAGGCTAAAAATTTACACAACTCTATGCAATTTTTGTAGCCTTTCGTGGACGTTTGTTTGCAATATGACAAAATGGAGGCCAAGAAATATCTACCAAAAGTACGAGCGGAATTGAAAGTTAAATACTTGACAAAACTGAAGTAAGTTTACAAAATGATTTTTTAGCGACAACCCTTCATTATTGAAAATCTTTTTTTTAACAATAAAAAAGTCTCGCCCAAAGTATTATCGTCGGTAAAAGAAGCCCAGAGACGATTTTAAAATTCTACAGAAATCCCTCCTTAGTTTTCCCGTCATTTACATTAATATTCGCAATTTTCACGTCCACAGCATGTTATTGGAAGCTGCTCAAGTAGCGCACGAACAGGGTGACGTATTGGCCTTGAATTTCGTACTGGCCCAGTGTGGAACGACGAACAAAAAACTTGTCGACCAAATAAACGGAATGATGGCTAGTCTGGGAAGCAAGAAGTAGGAAGCAAATATATATCGCAAGAATAAACATGAGAATAAAAATTCCATATATTCTTGAAATTAAAATTCTGTACAAAGTGTTTATATACATAAATAATTGATATTGAAACGATTAATATAAAAGGTGTATTAAATTAGTATTAAAAAGCTTTTACCATGTCCCTCTGATTTCATCACCATCACATATTTCTTTGAAAGAATAATCAAATCGCAAAATACAAATTGGACCTTTCACGTCTGCTTTTTTGCATTTTTTATAAAATTGTCATGTTTTTCCACCAGATCGATCACAATATATTTTTCGATTTCTTCGCCCTTGGTCAGTTCCTCGTCCGTAAGCGATATTACGTAATCTTTTTCGCTGCTCACCATTGTCACTTGCTGTTTACGATTTTGTAGCATGTTGGCTATGACGAGCTGTAAATGGAATAAAAACGATTTTTTTTGCCTCTCATTTTCGATAGTATGTTTTCAAAATACTTTTTCTCGGATCCTACATTGTGTTTGTAATTATTGAGCGCTCCTCTCGCTTTTGAAATTAATAGTTTCTCGTCAGTCTCCAATTTAAAAGAAACCACGAACGCCTCTGGCACCCATAAACTCACTAGAGGGACCAACATTTTTGGCACCAAATGCAGCGATATTGTTGGAGGACCGTTTGATGGAATTTTATGGACCGACTGCAATGGAATTACGTTTTTTTTATTATATTTACGAGTTCACTGAACTTGACTAATCTGCTGAACGAATGAATTTTCGTAAAATCACTTTAAAGTCTATCTTGGCTTAGTAATTATTATTTCCTCACCATTTCATCGGCTGGAACATAAAAGTCTGAAACTGCGGCAGCCAAATACAGAATTGCCATTTGTTTCAGGGGAGCCAGAGCTTGACAAGCTGATCGTAAAAGCCAAAGATATTCTGCAAGTGTAGTGAAACCAATCTGAAGTAACTTCTCCTCGTTTATCGCCTTTTTGTAGCTCGCAAACACATTGCATATTTTATCTGCATATTTGGACGACACTGTTAAAAAAGAAAAGATAAAATACCACAAATTAATGAAATATCAATTTTACTGTTATTTTAGTTCTAATTGTGAAACACAATTTTTTCTAATTTGTATTGTATTTGAATTTTATTCTGTTTCCATATCTACCTGCTAGAGTTTTCTTATCATTGACCTCCGCTGGTTCAAGCATTTCGAGGAATTTCTGGCTCGTGAAATGTCTCGAGAAGGGCTCGAGAGATTTTACTCTAAAAAATGTATAAAACATAAATAATATAAATTTTGTTTCCATGGAAACAATTTTTGTTTGTTTGTTGGAATTAAAGTAGGGCAAGAATTTCTTATTTTTCTTTCGAGTATCGTCATAGTGTTTTATCAACTTCGAATTATATATATCAGGCAATTTTTAACTTTTCCAGCATTTTCAGGTTTTTGAAAAAATTCAAATTTCTTCTGCCAAGCCCTAGATGAACGCACACATCTATAGATACGACAACGTAAAAAAAATATGCATTTGACTTTTTACCTGTAAATAAACATAACAGCGTAACCTTGTTCCAAAAACTGTTCAGCAGATACGGAACCTCTGGTACCTGCACTGAAATTATCAACATAGCGAACCGTATTATGTTCCAGAGGTACTGTCGTTCCACCACTCTGGATTGAAAACGATAAAAATGAGCAGTTTTTTACGAGTAAAGAGAATAGTGACAGCTCACAATTTCACTTACGGTAATTAAAACCACTTTGGTATTTTTCTTTGCATGTTGCAAGGTGAATTCTTTCATGAGAGTTTCTGAATTTGGAAAATCGGCGGGTGGCGGATTTTTTGCGTAGAAATCTTCCCAGCTCGCGACCATTGTGTTTTTTCGTTTTTTTGAAAATAAATTTCTACGAGAAATTTTTTAACCGTTAGTTTCCGGCGGAAAAATTCTTATCACGATAGTATTGACAGAAAAAAAAATACACTTCTCGTGATCGTATTGTTGGGCTTTATGCAGTCAGCTGATTGTGTAACATAACCTTTCACAGAAAAATCACGGATACGTCGATGGAAAAAACTGATTTTTTTTACTGAATGAATTGTCTTAAAAATGCAACCGTCAAGTAAAATTTACCTGAAGGTGGAAAAACCAGTCGGAATACAACTTTCGACTGGTTCTTCACAACTCCTGTAAAATTGAAAATAAATTCTGTAATCGGAAGTGGAAGACGTCAAAATTTACTTTTCTCCACGAATTCAAAATCAAGCCTTCCAATAAATATTTAATGCTCCTGATAATCAATTCGACATTTTAACGAATCACAATAAAGTTTGTGTGTCTTTATTGCCGATGATTTCTTGCTTTTTCGAAATTTTTTGCATAAAATAAACACATTGTTCTTCAACATACTACTGTTTATTTTTCGAGGATATTTGTTTCTAATGAACTTAGGAACGTCGTACATTGACAAGTGAATATAAATTCGTAGCAGCTTTGAAAGACGTCATTCACATTTTATACCTGAGTCACAATGCATAATGAAAAAGGAAATGGGACAGGCAGAAATTACAAGGCTGGGGGTTAGAATTTGACTATAATATATTTCACTTATTTCGATATTGTATCATATGTACTGTTGAATCACACAATAAAGTGTAATTTATTGAAACAAAACATCCATCAGTTACTACATTTAATTCGCCTCTAAATTATCCCGTGCATTAGTATTTTGGTGATGGGTTTGAAAACTTGGAGTAATCCTCATTTGAGTAAAACTGAAAAGAAAAAAAAGTTCACAGTATCTTATTAAATTGGAATTACTAATCAAATATACATTAATTGGTAATAATCCCATGTATGTCCATATTAAATCCCAAGAATGCACTGTCGGGTCTGAGCGACCTGGGAGAAAAGTGCGAAACTATTGATTTCTGAGTGAGCAATGCTCATTGACTCAAGCTATTTTTGAAAAAAATATGGACGGCACAAAGATTTTAGAGCACTCGTAAATTTAGAGAGTCATAGAGACCCAATATGTTGAGATAAGCAGTTAAAAAACGTATTTATCCACAGGGTTTATGATGAAATAAAAAATATTTTTCTAATTTTCTTTTTCGTCACAATGCTATCTTTTGTATTTTCATTAAAGATGAGATGATTTTGTTCATGCGAATGTACCTTATACTGTTTGTTAGAATATTCCTGCCAGGGTTCGCTGTTTGTCTTTGGCTTCCACGAAACGTCAGGATTGCGGGTAGCTAGTCGTAAAATGTAAAAAGTCGCCCCCATGGCTCCCGCACCGAAACACACAAATAAAGGTATGAGCTGTAAAAAAAAAATTGAAGAAATGAAAGATAAAAATTGCTCATGAGAATGATGACATGATTGTGGAAGAGGCTTTCAATCTTCATTCTTCTCCTTTATTTCTTACCGCAGGGTGCTTTTTAAGATCCTTTATCGAAAGGCCCTGCATCTTTGCAGCTGTGATTATTACGTGATGATCGCAGCGCAAAAATTATCCACCGTCTGCTATTCGCTACGTAAAAAAACGTTAGAGGAGGTGGGAGGATCGGGTGGGTGCGGGACGTCTGGGATTACGAATAATCTCTAGATATCAAATTATCTACCATAACCGACCAGAACCTGCAAGAGCGCTCCCTGGTGGCACTTGTTAACAAATTGCTTTCAACGGGGATACAAAAAAAATTACCAGTGGAGAGGATTACAGATTCTCAGGTGTTATACATCGCACGTTTTATTTTTACATAACTTTCAGTATTTTTATTCTGTGGTCTAAGCAGACACAGCTTCGTTAATACAGCCGTAACGGCCGTAACATAAAAGAGACGATCGAAAAATTTACAAACCTTCTTATAAACGACAACGTCGAAATGGGAATTTTGCGGTTAGTTCAATATCCTTGAAATAATCTGTTGTAATGGATAATTGGTTATCGTTAAAAACAAACTTTGAGCAATTTTTGCAACCCCCTCGTAATTTTTATGACAAAAAATATTGTGCAATTTACAGTTTTGCACTAAAGTCCAGTGTAGCTGGTGGCATCGTATACTACACTGTGCAAGAAGGTTTGTGGTCAAGACCTGAAGACACCATTGGGTTGTACTGCAAAATATACAACGGCATAGCTCCTTACGTGCGACAGAATGTTCCTGAAGATATTACAAAATCGGTAGAAACAAAAACTAATTTAGCACATTCGTCTTCATCTTGATCTTTGATGTAAATCTAAATTTTACACGATCTTTTTTTTTTTATAAAATTTCAGTTACCGGTTGTTCCGAGCTTTGTTACAATGACAAATTGTGCAAAAGGGATGTGGAACAAGGGTGTAATGACTAGCATTAAATTTACATCGGAATTACCAACTCACATGTCCAATGGTATAGATTATGTAATGTCGACAACGGCGATCAATCAATCAGTTTCTAGTGTCAAAGGATTGTTTGCTGATCAACCGGAGACAGGAAAACCTCAATGATCAATAAATGATCCAAGAATTGTTTTTTTGTGGCTGACATAGAATCTTTATGTTTTGACAAACGATCTATCGTTTGTTAAAAATATTGAGTTACCGTCATATACGTAGAAACAAAGTGCAAAATAAGGTATTTATTTTACCCCTTTTTGTAAGTTTCAGCGGAATATATAAAATTCAATGCAACATTATTTCCTGTACATTTATTTTATAATAGAAAAATAAGTACCTAATAGAACACTATGTACATTTATTCACGACTTGGTATTTCATTCCAAACTTCAAACTGCCGTTTAATTTTAATACATTTTTTCGACAATTCTCGAATTTTAGCAAGACAATAACCGTATGTTCCCTTAAGAGCTTAGCAGTCTTTTCAATGTGCGACAAGAATAGAAATAGAAAATTTGAAAATCAATCCTAGATTGTAGATGACAAAAATAAAATTTCCTGAACGTCTCCGCCAGCAAAAGTATTAGTGGCTCTACTAGATGACCTTGAAACTTGATCCATAAACATTTGAAAACTGTATATTTTGAAAAAAGGTGGAAATCGTGTGTCACTAACTGTGACTATGTAATTAATTCTGAAAAAATGAAAAAAATGAGATTAACACAAGTTGTATGTTGGAAAAAAAAAAAAATTTATTACACAAAATTCAACTTTATTATAGAGTTAATATTGACAATAGGAAAATAAGGTGGTCAAATTTGTTTGTTTGTTTTTTTCGGGCAGGAGATTCGGACGACAGTAATAATAATAACAATAATTATAATTACGACAATAATGCTAACAGTAATAATAAATGATGAGTTGAGATTTTGCCTCGAAAATTTGTAGTTTTTTTTAACGATGTATTATCAACACAATATGCGAGTTGTCGATTATTTTAAAATGACGTTTTAAATTCTGTCAGTCAGTTAGAAAAGCCTGATGTGGGGCTACAGCTATAAATTTCATCGATATTTATTCTTACACATAAAGAAAAGTGTTTTTTTATAATAATATATAATTATATATTTACGTATCATATATACGTGTTTGTTTAATGACAAAAAATATATATAAATATTACTCGTTCTTCATTCAGATAACTATAATTTTTGTTTTTTTCGTTTTTCGTTTGTTTTTGTGATTCTCGATGCTCGAGTTAAGGCACACCTTTATTGTATTATTGATAATTATATCTGGTAGTATTTTGTAATGTAATAATAATGAAATTTACAGAAGGACGCATGGCAAGCCACAACACAATGGCAAACAAACGGGAACGATTGCTTTCCCACTGCTGCTTTTACTCTTGGACTTGCTCGACGCCTCGTACTCATATTTTCCACTACCTTTCTGCCACGCACCCTGAAAAATTGCAAGGAAGATATTTGCTTGAAAAATTGAATGATAAAAAACGATGGATCGTAAAAATTGATGTACTAACGCCTGCTTGAGACATTCCTCCCTCGGCTGATTCCTTCTTCGTGAATTCGGCCGAACCTGGTGGATAATAAACCGGGGGTCCTGCGATGTTTTTGCTCTGGACTTGAGGTGGTGAGTGAGGTGCAAAATCTACTTCTTTTTTTGGGTTCACAGCGTCTTGCCTCGAACGATCTTTTCGTTGGTAATTTTCCTGTTTCGCAATGTCGTCCAAAACTTCACGCTGTAGAAAGTTTTTTTTTTTTTTCAAATTATTTCTCATGGATAGCGCACCGTATTTTTGAATGAAAAATAATGAAAAATGAAAAAAAAAAAACAAAACAAAAATAAACCTAGTTCATGTTGAGAGTAATTCGCGATTTTTTAAAATAAATTTCAACCACTGTCAAAATAATTGATGATGAAAACTTAATGGCTGATCCCATCTGCTGTGATGTATTTTATATTCGATAAAATGAAATAAGTATTCCAAATATGTTGCACTTTTATAGTATTAAAAAAAAAAAAATGCTAGAACTGACCTCCGAATCAGAGAACGAAGCCATGAGTTCTTCAAGTTTGGCAGGTGGTCCATGTCCATTTGTGACGGGTTTGCCATTGGAGGGATACATTTGAACACCGGTTGGGAAAGGTTTTGGTAGTAAAACTTCATGATCATCGGGATGACGTCCACCGGGTGGTAGGACGGTAGTTGTGTTTGAATATTTGTAAATAGTGGTGTTCGATTGTGGTGGTGTAGTTTGTGGGGGTGCAGATGTGTAATAATTGATATTTGTGGATCGAGTTGGTGTGGCAGGTTTGTGTAAATCTGGACGTCCAGCAGAGGGTGGTCTGTTTGGATAATGTTCTTCAAATCGGTCGATCATTGTTGTGGTGTGAGTTTCGTTAATGGTTGATGATGGGGGAGGTTGTTGTTGATTCTGATAAATGACAGTAGTGGTGGGTCCGCTGGGATGATCAGGTCGATCGTGGTCATAACTGTTCGGATAATTTCCATCGGTCTGACGATAATATTCGTTTCTTGTCAATGTCGTTTCCAAGTTAGTTCCTGGTGGTCCTCCGCTGGGATAAATGATGGTTGTTGGTTTATTTCCACCTGGTGGATAACCGAGTATCTCTTCCTGATAATATTTCGCTTCTTTATGAAGAATCTTTGATTTTTGGGTGACTTCTGGTGTCGTAGCACCGTATCTCGTTGGACTAACTGGCCTTTCGATAGAACCACCACGTGGCAACGTATACGTGATTTTTTGATCACCCGACAGATGCACATTTTTTTGATGCGTCGTTGTATTGGTCCCTGGCAAATAAGACTCAGGCGCACCTGGCAATTCGTACGTGTAGGTTTTTATCGTCGTTGTTACTTTTGTGTTCGGTCCTGGTGCTAAATTTATCGGAACTGCTGGACTTGGAGATGGCACTGGTACATACTCCACCGTTGTTCCGTACTCCTGGCTCGTGTTCAACGACTGAACTGGTCGTACATCCGTTTGATAATCTTTTAACACATTTTTTAAATTAAATTATTTTTTGGTATGAGAAAATTATGAATTTTATGGATTTTTACATTCATTCGACTTCCAGACTCATAAATTTTTTTTTAGTCACTGATATAGTTCAATTACTCATAGTTATATTTTTCTTACTTGATTCACGAACGAATTTCAAGTCCCTCGACTGTGTACCAGGCAGAGGTGAAGTTTGCTTCGAACGTGATGATGTGTAACTCTCGTCGAATAACTAAAGCAATTGAAAAAGACTTATTGCAATTATGCAAAAACGTTAATCCACCTTCTCAGGGTCAGGGTTTCATTAGGTGTTAGAACTCTTTATAAAAGTGACCCAAAGCATGGCTCTAATCGCCGATTACGAGTCGCGTCTCAAAGGGGTGAGGAAAAAATTTTAAATGATAAATTTTGGAAATCGAACGTTTCTAAAGGTTTGAAGGTAACTGGAACCCATGATGGAAAGAAATTGAAAAATGCACCAGTATTTCATTAAAAACTGTTAGAAATTTGACAAATTCCAATGCAATCGTTTTTTTAGCGTTGTCCAGAGCTAACGACATCTATTCGTGTCTGTTTCTGTGTCTATGGTTCCTAATTTTTCGGCCCTTCAAAGGTTTAGGGATATTTGTTGACTTACTAATTCTCGATTAACTGTCGAAGACTTGACAGCTGGCTCGGGACTTCGTTGGCGTCTGTGCAGACGATTTTCTTCGTAACTGGACTCATGAACGTCATCACTGTTGATTAGAAATCCAAAAGGATTAATGAAAAATAATGGAAATTTTTTTAAATTAAAATAATTCATGCATAGCGTAGAATTATTTGTTGTGATGTTGGAATCGTCGATTTTCTCAATCACACTTTTCCACTCATTGAAATCGTTGAAATATACTTAATCATGAAAATTCATTGAAAAATGACAAAATTTAAATAATGGAATGAAAATTTGCCAACGTAATACAATAGTGATTTATAAAAATCAGTTCATGTGCCCATCTCTGTGCTTTAGTCTCGAGGAACCGTCTGGTTCTTGGCAAGCTTTCAGGTATAAAGATATTTTCGTATTTCCTGCGATAAACGTTTCTTCTCGCGCGTATGTTTCTCTGTATACATGAGAATTATTGTACTCACACCAAGGGCAAACCGCTGGTAAATGAATTGTCCACCAATGTATATGGATCTGTAACACGTGTTAAAAAAAGTCTTCAAAACAAACAAAAATCGTGAAAAAAAGTGATTTTGTATTTTTAAAATTAACAAACAGTTAATGCAAGTTGAGAAATTGAAGTGATTGTTGTCTAATTATAAATGAGGAATAACGTTAAGTAAAATGATAAAAAAAATTCTCATTAAACTGAACAATAGAGTAATAAAAAATCACTTATGATAAGCAGAAATTTACAGTCTCATTGCGTACATATCATGAATTAATTCGACGTTAATTATTCATCGATATTAGGAACCGGATGTCCTTTTACGACGTTGCAATCATGTTTATCATTAAATACACGATCCTTATAATTTTGTCACCATAACAAAAGAGTTTACTTTGAAAAAGAAGAGAGGAGTCGTACTGGGAAATATTAACAAATAAACTGAGTGACCTTGACCCTCAAACGACCCGAGACTCGTTTAAATGTCCATGGAATCTTTGTCTTCTTGTTTTTTTTTTTGACTGCATTACATTTGCTCCAATGTCAATTTTTTGCTTCATTACCAATGCCAAAGAGAAAGAGAGAGACAGAGAAAGATAGAAGGGGAGAGGTTGGTCCAAAGATTTTCTCCCACGAAGTGGAGAAGTGACAGAGAGAAATCGGGTCGAGCCTTCGGAGTCCATAATCAACCCTAATATGGCAGAGTACGAACTCAAAGTACTCAGTTAACTTCTTCCACACGATGTGCTTTCCATCGTGAAATAATATTCCGACAAAGACTTCAAGTGTTCTTTTTTTTTCTACTTCTCACGATTCACGTTCAAGTGACCCAACATTCAATACTCGAGGAATTCGAAAGCACAAGTATGTGCTTGAGAAATCGTGTGAATGATATGAGAAACATTTTAACGCAATGCGAAATGTCGTTTATATATTTTTACACGTAATTGGAATATTTCAGACATTTATTCGAATGTTTCATTCAAAACAAAATGATTTTTCTCTATCCATCCGTTTGAGGCAAGCGAGTTAACTGTTCCTCAGGAGAATTAACATTAACGTGTTGACAAAACCGTGATCTTCACGAGTTCAGCGTGTCGTGATGATCCAATCAAACGTAAAAACAAGTTTGACAATACAGGCGAGTATAACGCTAAAAAATGAGAGTTTATTAAAGCAGATGTTGACATAAACATTGAATGTCTGTTTTGCAATAATTTTTTTTTTTTTAATCGACAAAATTTTCTCATTTCACAGCATTTTTTTTTTTTTTTTTGACGTTTACAACGAGTTGAACTTCTTGATCGTGTGAATGTGATCGTAGTTCACAAAATGAAAAAAACAAAAGCAGAAATGAAAACTTTTAGACGGAGAAAGATTTTCTCTTTTCGTGTATGGAATTATTTAGCAAGGTCGTGTAACAAGGAACCATATCTCTCATGCCACACGAAATGTAAATATGTTCTCTCTCTCCTTCTCTCTCTCTCGGAACTTGTATATTTTTCGTCGTCGTGTCGTTTGCTTTTGATCGTAAGTCGATCTCGTCTTACTCGCGCGAAGCCTGGCAAGGCCGTGGCTCGCCGTAAAAGGAGCGAACGAGACGTGAAGGAAACAACATCGTGATCGTACGAAGAGAGGTTTGGTCCCTTCGGCTATCTCTAACCTCGGTCTCTCGCGCATTCACCGTTTTATCAGCTATCTTGCCTGTTCCCTCAGAATCCTTTAGCGCACTTTATCACATATTTTCACGCCCTCTAAAGCGGAAGAATTGCAATTTTTCCCTCTGTTCAACTTGTTTTTACAATTGCAACTCGTGGACAGTAATTTTCATGCTTTGAAAATCAATTTTATGACTTAATTCGTAATAAATATGATACATTTTTCTTACCAACTGATTTGCCGTCCACGTTCTTGTACTGGTAAGAGACTTGCTTGTAAGCCACTGTTTTGCTCTGTCCAGGTTGAACCTGAAAATTATTCGCATTGTTATATTAATTATTTAATTGGTGAAATGCTTTATTTTATTAAGGGCTTACTTACACGTAGCAAGATTTAAAAAAAAAACACCAATACGAGAACGAAATTTCATCGTGAAAACGGTAATCATTTCATCTCGAAAACTAAACGAATGATTTCAATGTAATTTGGTAAAGGAATCCTTTATACGATTGTCTGGAATTTGTCGAGTGCTTTTTCTTTAAAATTTTAGAATCTTAGTTTGACAAGTGAAAAAAAAAGAAACTAAATTGTAAAATCCCGACTTTACAATTAAAACCTCTGCAATTTCACGAAAGACGCATTTTAAAAAATTTCGTCCCAACGAAGACTATTTTTTTGTGACCTTTGAATAATTAATTTTTTGTAACTTGAATATTTTTCCAACTCCTGTGAAATTTATGGAATTAGAATTCTCGATTTCAATAATTCAATAAACAAGGAAAAAAAACCATTTTTTAGTCAGGAATTCGCCCACCAGATGGCCCACGATTCTCGAGGCCCTTTTAATACATTCAAAGAGTTTTATGGCTCTTGTTCAATTTTATTTTTTCTCACATCCTCATCAAATGCTCGGTTATGCAGACTCTCGAGTGTTTGGAATGGCAATAATTGCCGGAAATTAGCATGACTCGGAGGGAGAAGTGCGGCATGACTCGTACAGCCGTTCTCGCGGCCAAGAAACACATACGGCTCTCCTTATAAGACCAGACAGAACCAGCGGTATTATACATCGCGATATACAGAGAAAAAGAGACAGAAAAACCCAGAGAGAAAGAGAGAAATCTATAGGATGAAAGAAAACGATCGAGGCTCGGTTCACGATGATCGTTCGATGCTAAGAGTCCATGCGGACGTATGCATCGCGTTGGCGGATTGGTAGCACACATATATTTGAATTCCACGAGATTCCAGGCCTCGTGATCCAACGATATACATATATATAAATATATATTGAACGTCTACCCGATTTTCAAATACATTCGATCTGTATATCTCGTAGCGGTTTCAAGCGATCGTACGTGGGTGATATTCTTTCGCGTAATCTCTCAATTTAAAAATTACTCCTTGATAAATTATTCATAAATAAACATTTTTCTGTAGAAACTAACGAAAAATATTCACAAATTAGTTACGGACTTTGAAAAAATTAATTTAATATACAAAAGGAACATTTTTGTTGGTCTTTACAAATACCCACGTTCAATGGAATTTTCGATAAAAGCAAAATAAGCAAAAAAAAACTAATGTTCGATTTTTTAGCTTCTTCCAACACCAACGGTTCGTGAATTTTCTATCAATTTATCTCACTCGCCTGCCCTCGTGTATGAATTGATGAAAAAAACACACTTTGAAGTCATAAATATAACTTCTTTAGACATTTCCGGCAATTGTGAGAACTGCGTTATACAATTTGAAAAAAAAAGAAAGAAAATAGGGGAAAAACATATTGTACGTTTCTCACTCCATTTATGAAAACACTCACATCTCGAAGCTCAGCATCCAGGGCCTCCAGACCGGGAATTCCGCTTCCGACACCAGCTGGTCCAGTGCTTACGAATTTCTCGGTCGTCGTTGTTTTTGAATGCGTTGGCGAAAGGGATCTGATTATTAACAATTAAATGAATCATTTAATTTCTTTTAATTTCAAAAGGTTGCGACCGAAAACAGAAGTTTGTGCGAGTCACGGACAAGATTTACATTGAAATGTTTGGTTATCGATTTTAAGGAAAAAATTAAAGTTTTTATGTAATAACAAAAATATGTTATTACAACAGAATTCTTTGCTGAATGTCCGTGAATAAAACAAATATATTTCCTTGAAATGACAAAGTTTTGTGAGTGTCATAAAATATTCAATTGTCAAAATACAAGAGATTTTGTTTTATTTTTATGAAAACTTATATTTCCCTTAATAAAAAGTTGCCCAACACTATTCTACGTTATTTTCCGTTTTTATCGCTATGATAGTAATTTTTCAGGTTTAATATTTCTCTGTATTTAAAAAGATCAGATCGAATAATGTTTTTTATGAAAATTCAATTATCTCAGCACCGTAAGAAAGTGAATATACAAATTTTAACGTTTTTCAAAATTCATTGAAATAATGTACCGTCAATTTTGAATTACCTGCACTCGGCGACAGTTTTTGAAGTATTTGCAGCCGAACGGTATTCGACTTGTGGTGATCGTGCTCTTCCTCCTCTGCTCGGTGTCGCGCTTCTCGATACACTCGTTTGCAGATCCTCGAGTAAAGCGTCTGACAATGAACATTGATGTTAAAATTTGTTGTTTTGCGATTTGAATTTCCATATTTTCGATTTATTTGTTTTTTTCTCTTGTTTTTTTATTTTCTGAGTGAATATTCGAATTTACAATTTGATGAAACAACGGCATCGAATTATCCACGAAATTTTTGGAAGTAATATTTTTACAGTTAGAAATAATGATCTCAAAATTTCGTTAAAAGTCTCATTTTTTTCCGAACTTGTGTTAATTTTTGGAAGTTTTCATTCTGCGATCAGGACGTTATATGTTAGGAGGAAATGTCTGATAGAATTACAGATTCGTTTTGGGAACGAAACTTTACCCAAATTGTTCTCGAGGCTGTTGCCGCTCGCGTTTCCCGAGTGCCCCTGTCCGGATATAGCACCACCGCCGCCACTACCGTGACTCACGTATTTTCTGCTCACGTGTGAGCTCTCCCTCATTGTCGTTGACATTATTCACGGTCAGATTTAACGTTTATTTTTTTCTTATTATTTATTCTATTTTTTTTTTTTTTTTTTTATAATTGACACACCAATTCTGAAAAAAAGGGAAAAAGGATTTTTTTAATAAGAAAATGGTTAAATGAGAGCTCAATATTTATTCTGACGAATAATTTTATTAGAGTATTTAGCGCAGATCAAAATGTCAGATGATTTGTCCATTTTTTTACTCCTTGTTTTTTAAGCTGCGAAATGAGCTTTGATGGAATCAATTTCATTATCTCAGTGTATTTGTAATAATCATCGAATTAATTTCTCCTTTTTATCCGAACACACGATAATAACATATCAATTTAACAAGATATTTTAGTTCTATCAGCTGGCATTCAATTTACTATTTAATTATTCCGAACACATAATAATAATTATTATTATTCAAAGGCATCGAGACTTCGCGGCGATAATTCGCTTCGTCGGTTCGACGGATATAGTATATTGTTTGTGTCTCGATGATGTAATCGACAAGTCGCGAAGATCCCCATCCGCTCATCTTCCTCTCTCTCCCTCCCTCTTTCTCTCCCTCTCTTTCTCTGTCTAACGAGCTGTTTAACTCCGGGCTTCTTTCATTCGGAAACACAAAATGCCTTATGGTTTATTCCGGTAGTGCGTGGAGGTAGACTGGGGCAACATGAAAATGGGGCCAAGGAGGATATACGTTTACGTTAAATCTGGGAGACCTTTTACTGATGGTACTTGATACATTCAACCAATATATACCGATATATCGTAAATGTAAAACAAGAAATACGCGCTGGAAAATATTCTGAAGAAAAACAGGTGTATGTTCATAACAATGATCGTCTGACTATACAATACGAAAATTTATTCACAATCAATATTCCTCGAACTTGTGTCGTTAAATATTTATCACACAAAAGACAGAGATGAAGAAAGAGAGAGAGAGAGAAAGAGAGAAAAATATGAGTAATTCGGAAGGTGTTTCGTGGATTCTTTAATTGCAAAATGCTGTACACATAGGTATTCGATAATAAAAATAATTGCAACAAAACGTAGTCCAAAAAACATGCTAAATAAAATGAAATATTTTCCAAATTATTTATCTCTTTTTTCGGTGTTTGTCTTTGTGGCTGACGGAACTAAAAAGATTTTTGTGTTATGAAAATCCGTTTTAACAACACACGGTACATTTGGCAAAATTTATTTATTTCAATATCGTCGATCCTTCGTGCCAAAAAATAAAGTTTGCAGCAGTAAGGAAAATGGTTTTGAAAAATACACCGTTCTCTCGCATTATGAGTAAAAATAAGAATTTTCCTCGTATTATCACAAAATAAATCACTTTTTATACACAAAATTTTATACGATATAAAGTAGAAAATTCACAGGTTATTTTTATTCATAAATAAGCAATGGCAGATGTTTCTTTCTTTTCATTTCAATGAAGAATTGAGAGATGACGTCGGTTCTTTATTTTTTGACTGGTAGATGACTGTACGAATGATCCTTTTCGGACGAATATGCGAGACCAAGGTCAAAAGAGTTATGTGGGTCAAGGGTAATCGGTCAGCTTCAAACGCACATACGTTTAACGCTCTTTATGGGGCTTTGTGAAACGAATGATGAGCGCAACATCGTTTTAACTTCTTTATTTATCATTTTCGTTAAAAGATCGTTGTAGTCTAAGCCATGTTCGCTTTCTACACTGTCCAACGAACGTTGTTATTACTCTTAATGAGGATTTACGAGTTTTGTGCTGGACACTGTGCGATCACAGAACCAGAAAAAATGGAGGGAGACTAGAGGCGTTTTAGCACAATCGCGAACAATGTCCAGGACATAAAAAGCTACAGGGTCATTGTTAAAGTTTCACTCATGAACGATGTTTACTTCTCGCCTCTCGTAACGAGTAACTAGTTAAATGAGTGAGGATACAGATGTAGATCTACACGATTGGAAGTGTGATATGTAATTTTGTGGCCTGAAGCATCAATCATATGCAAATGTAACGTTGCTTATCGTTTCCCATTGACTGTTGAGAAAAAAACATAATAATTATTCAAATTTATAGTCTATTGCTTTAATGTTACGAGATCCACTGTTGCACATCATACAGGATCGTCCAAAATTCATGCAAACACTATATGGAGCATTCAGATCATAAAATACTGAACGAAATATCCTGACATTTATTTATTTATGGAATGACAATTAATAAAAAAGCGGTCCATCCGGTACACCGCATAAAAACTAAAGTCAAAAAACAAAACCATTGTTTTGTATGTCATTATTATTGTAAAATTGAATTACCAAACAATTGGTCAGATAAAATGATAGAAAATTTCATCATACAACAATAAATATGATTTATAATCGATATTACAGAAAATAAATAACGAAAAGTGGTTGAAAATTGAGCAGGAAAAATTTTCATGGTCATCATAAAAAAAAAAGTATTTATTATATATATTTGTGTTTTTACTGCATAAATAGAACACTGATACGATTCGTAGAATGACCACAATATCCTTTTGCTGTCATCATCGATGTCTCATGAAAGATATTTTGGTACGTTGCTTTTTCCTATTTTTCGACGGTCACTTTTCTATTTTTTTTTTTTTTTAAATAATAAATCAGTAGCTGTCACGCGATTGATAATCTCAGTAAAAGAAAATATATCTTTTTTTCGTAAAGTAAAAAAGAAAAATACTACTAGCGTCTATATTTTTGTCATTTCTTTCGAGGAATCAGCTGTTTCAACATCCTCGTGATATACTGTAGATACGAAAGTCCGAATGATCTGGCATTACGAATATAGATCGAGGGTAATCCGTGTCATGTACGCGTTCGAATTATAACGTCAACATACGTATAGCATACTCAATATGGATGTATATAAAATCGTGTACTGTGTGGCTACGCAAAGTACATATTAACAGCGATGACACTCCTCTTTTATTAACGCACGTATCAATAACGTTGTTGTTTTTTTTCTTTTTTTATTACGACATCATTCGAAGTGAGCGGATTTTGTTTTTTTATCTCTTTTTTCAGAAATAAAAAGTATTCATTGATGTGGAAATAAATTTTTCTCGTAAAATCCGTCAACCGATTGAAACAATTGCTTTGATGCTTTAGAATAATGTTTTAAGGATGTTTGGGACATTAAAAATGCTACGAAGCTGATGAAATTTTTACAGATTATTTGTACAACTGTCGCGAGGCTGGTGTCTGAATTTCAACAGGTTATTTTAAGTCGTTTAGGAGTTATTGGAATTATAATTTTCAACTAATTTACAGATCGTCAAATGGGAAAACTGTTTTCAACCGGTACCAGTTTTTTCAAGATTTGCAGAATTATTAAAATACAAATAAATAAAATTGGATAAAAATTTTGTCAAAATTCGAGTTGCGTACTCACTTTTTTTCGAATAATAATGAAAAGTTAAATTTTTCGTTTTACATTCGAATTCACAACAATTTTATCCCCAAAAGTTTACATTCCCATTTTTTAATGCCAATTAATTGACAAAACTGTATGACAAAATTCATGAGCAATAAAAATTATTCAAATATTGGAAATCGACAAGCAATACAAAAAATTAATGAATAATCGTCCAAAATCTATGCTCTACCATTTATTTGAATATGTTTTCGAAATACGAGCGAGTGTTCCCTTTGCATGTACATATGATTGAATAGAATTATACATTGGTATGATCGAGTAAAAAACCAAGTTGTGAGCCAAGTTGGCTCCGTCATATTTACTCGGAGACACCTGTTACGCAATTTTACGATTAATCTCTCGTTCGCCTTTGGTCATAATTCCGTATACAAATTATTTCCCGGGAGCCTTCGTACGTACTGTATATACCGATCGACATAAGCAGATATAATGTTCAATGCTGTTCTTAATTAAATGTGATTTCTATCGTGGTCGTTTGTATACTGATTTGACCCAACGTATCTCGTATTTTAAGTGCTTTACGCTTCAACGAGTAGGTGGTATTCACTATAGCAATTATACAGTTGAAAACCAATTTGATATTAAGTCAAAGGGCTGTGATTTTATATCGTGAGCTCATAAGATTGATTAACACGTGGATCGCTTGACGTCTCATATTTATTAATAAACATTTATTCAAATATCTTAATTAAACCGTGTACGTAAATTTATGTTTTTCGTAAACAAGTCGAAATTGTTTATCAATACTAGAAAAAAGAAATTAGAGGAAAACTATACGTGAGATCAGAATGGAAACTGAAGCTCTTGTGTATTTTTGAAAAAAAAAAAAAATCTGGGATCATGACACCTACGCCATTGTTACAAAATTATACCAAAATTTATATATTTTTGATTATGAAATATCTTCAATAACAAGATTTATGTATTTTGCACTCCCACTTGTTTCTTGATTATTATTTTTTCTCTTTGGTTTATCGTACCACTAAGAATAACTCTTCGTTTTAATAATTAACCAAAATAGACACAGGTTTGATAGAAATTCTTTAGATACTGGAATGAATGACTTTTTCTTTAAATTTGGAAAATAAAAACACTCGTGTACTTGAATTTAATGGATGTTATCAATGGATCAAGATTTATGACGTTTATAAAGTTTTATTATATACTTAATCTACCATAAATTTAGTTTTCAATTGTGAAGCTACGAATTTATCGATTCATTCATTCCGATTTCGCAGTGCTAGGTTCTTGAGCTCCAACGCACACTTGGATTTATCAATAGACTTGACTGTGCTCGAATCTCTCGTAAAAGTTACGCCAGAAACGACAGCACGTGCCAACGAGAAAGGCCCCTTGGCTCTTTTTCTCTTACTTCCCTTCGTAATCGTTCATTTAATTTTTTTTCTGTGTTCCTGGTTTTTTTTTGCGTTTTAAAGTCTTCTTCTCCATTACCGCAGGCACGCACATGCCTTTCGTAATGTATACACACAGAATTGCATTCCGTGCTTCCAGTGAATCTTTACTTTAAGGGTCGGAAATGCGCGGGGAAAGAAACCCAACACGTCTGAGGATTTTTCTTTCATTCTTTCTTTCTTTTACTTTCAATTTCTTCGATCTTTCTTTTAAGCTTGTATTTTATTTATTCTTTCTCTCCAACATTTTGCAAACTTGCGTGGGGTTAACATGATTTCTCGATAACATTTTTATGCTTGAAATATTCACCCAGCAGTGTAATATTCGAGGACGTCTCGCAAAACGACCTTTCCATTTCAAAACGATTTATCGCGTTATTGCTCGCACTATATATGTGCATACATCGAACCAGGTACCACGATGACAGCATCTCTGTGAAATGTCCACTCTCGTACCTTTCGTATCTCGCTTCGTCAACAAACACAAAACCGGTCTCCCTGTCCCCAAAAATATTAATGTATTTATACGTTTCATTTTCTTTTGGCGGAAGATTTCTGTTCTTGGAAGAAAAAACAATAATTCGGGGTCGTGAAAGTTCGAAATGTGCCAAAAAACCAAAGAAATATATTTAAAAATATGAACAGAAGAAGTTCAAAAAATATGATAAAAACTTTTTTTGAATTTGTACTTTTCTTATGTTTAAAGCGAGACAACAAAAAATAAGAAAAACGTTAATGAAATTCTTATTCCACAATCAATCTTTTTTTGAATGTTCTTAAAAAAAAAAAAAAAAAAATTGTATGGCACGAAAAATACAGAATCAGACACTCAATTATTTTTCGATGTATTCCTATAGATGCAGAGTTATCGTGTGCATGTGAGCGTAAGATTCATTGATGCATGAGGCAAAAATCGACTTATGCAGGAGAACGAAAGGGAGAGACAGAGAGAGGGAGAAATAGAGTAAAGAAGAGAAAGAGAAATGTTACGAATTTATTATCGAGTTATCCAAAATGTTGAAAATAAATTTACGAATGTTTTAAATACAGAAAATATTGGATGTAAAATCTTGAAGACAAAAGTTCTTATCCATTTTGATTTTTACTACATTTTTAATGAGGCATTAATTAATTATTGACAGCCAATCCGTTGGGGTGACTTGAAGGATTGTGAGGGCAAAGCATCGTTTGATGCACTTCTCTCCTCTCACGATTCTTTCATATTCCGAACAAGACAACAATCACTAAATGATGAAAATCTAATCCAGAGTTTACGGAAGAATAAAAAGCTGATCGAAGCTCTATGAAATTTCAAACCCTACTGAACATTTCGTGTATAAAGCTGCTCGTGTTTTTAAACATTTTTTTATGCTCAAACATTTTACTGTCTCGTCCGAATCGTTATACGCTTCTTTGTCTTGACATACAAAAATAGAACTAAGCTCGAAATGAACTTTCAGTAAATTCGGTTTCTCTTTGCATCGTAGTAATAGGTGGAAAAAGTATTTGGATAAAAATTGCGAAGGTGACATGTTTTCTACGTAATAATATGACTAAAATAATGACATTTTTTATTATTTCCATTTATTTATTTTTTTAACTGGTGATGTAGCAACGAATTCATATAAAAATTTCGTATTTTTCTCTGCATTTATCGTGGGGGTTTTTTTTTTCTTTACTTGGTCGAAATCTTGAAATGTCAGTTTGCTGAGACCTTGTCAACAGAAATGCGCTTCGATGTGCGAACTCTCGTGAAAGAGGATGACTAAATCGGTCAGACTATATTCGGCTACACCAGCTCATTCGTTTTGCGACTGTAAAGCCAACCTCACCGACCGGCGCTTAAATTTGTTTTTTCTGGCAATGTTCCTATTTTTTATGTTTTTTTTTAAATTCATATATACACAAATTTATATTCCTTCTTCTTTCGTCGCTTTGTCGTTTTTAATATTCATGTCATTTTTACAACGAATCGCCTAACAAGCGTCTAAAATGTTGTTTTGCTGGTTTTTTTTTCGTTCTCGGTAATTTTCATCGTTTTATTTTTAATTGGTGATCCGACCTTTTCGATCAAATATATTGTGTACTCTGTACCGCCTTCGTATCAATTATCGAAATCCACTTAGCGAGATATCGTCGAAATAGAAAGCTTCGAAACTCGTTATGTTTATTTAGAAGAATTATTAATACAAGTAACTATTTTTAGCATCGATTCGTTCGAAAATTTCAGTTTTTAACCAATTTTCAATAAATATCTACTTCAACAAAGGAATAAAAACAATTTAATCGTAATTGTAATGATAAATGTTAGTATTTCGTTTTCCCATTTTCTCTAAACATCAAATCATTGATCAAACTTTGATAATTTACCTAAACACGAATTCTAAAATGGATTTTAGAACGAGTAACTTCGCGGTCAATGGTATCAGTTTGTTTATTCAATTATTTTTTCCAGAACAAATTTTCTATAAACAGAGTTTTGACATTTACAATCGATGGCGAAAATAAAAAAAAAGTTTTATAAACAGTGTTTGGATCTCGAGATAAGACGCATTTGGAGATAAAAATATTTCGATGTGTACTTAAGATATTAAGCAACCGTATTAGCTTTTATGAAAAAAAAAAAGAAAAACACGATGAAAAATTTACATTTTGAAACAAAAGTGACGTTTGTCTGACATCGCGGTTTTCGCTCGCTAAAAACTTTGATTAGTTGTTGAAAAAAATGACCAAAGAGTACTCACCTTGTTCTTCAATATGAAATAATCCAAAATTTGAAATTCACGCACAAAAAATAAATTTATAACGAGGAATTGAGGATGAGGACTGAAAAATAAAAGAAAGACAATTCTTTCCAGCGATTGAAATAAAATTGCGGGGAGATTAAAGCCGGACAGAGATCAACGGTGTACAGAGTCACCGTCTGCCCAGAACTGGCCTCTCGTCTACTTCTCGCTTTTAGTCTCCCTCCACTCAAACGCGTCTTCGTCGCGTTCGCGAGTCGCTAGACAGACGCACACGCGCGAAAGATCTTTTCTCTCCCTCTCTCCATATTCCGTTCTCCACCGTTTTCTTCTCTCTCGCCAACAGCCTCTTCTATTCTCTGTCCCTTTCTTTATGCCTTTGCGCTCCCTTTTTTCTCTTTCTCTCTCTCTCTTTTTCTTAAAACGCCGGCATTCACGCACTCTTACATGTATACGTCATTCACATTCACGATCTTACAAACCCAACACTTACAGACTCTACAAACGGCCAATCTAAAATTCCCCTGCTACCTCCGCCCCCCTCTTAAGGGTTGTCAGAAACGCGCGTGTGTTTGCGAAAGGAGACGCGCTTCTTGTATTTAGCCCGAGATATATACATGAATGTGAGATTCCCACTTGCTTCGTTCCCTCCCACGCAAACACACGAGCTCTCTTCTGTCCGAACAAAACCGCTACAACGAGCTTTTTCAATTTTTCTTATTTTATTCTTTCTACTTCTTTTTCTTTGCGCTCTTCTCCTTTTCTTCGCTCGGTTCGAATATCGTGATGCCATTCGCAAGATTAACTTCGTGCTGCATCCCACCACGCATGACGTAAGGTTACAAAAAGTGTGGGCTCTCTTCAATTCCACGCTTGGTTAAAAATAATTTCGAATTAAGAAGGGTCTCTTATCTAATTTCATTTTTCATGGATCAAGATTTGGATTTTCGATATTTTACTTCGTTCTTTCGAAGCAAAAAAAAAATTGCAATTTCTTTTTTTTTTCAATAAACAATTTTTGGGTCATCAATTTATTGATAAATTTTAATTGTTATTATCATTGAGAGATCAATATTCGTAATTTCTCCATTATGGCACAGGTTAGGAATTTTTTTCGCGTAACATGGACCAAATAGTTTTCAAGTATCCTTGAAGAAAGCCAACACTGTTTTGGTTTATTGATCGTCGATGATTTCACGATATTCAAATATCAACCTGGTTTCATTGAGTATTATGATAATCACTCAGCGTAACACTATACGGTTAAACACGAGTTGCATTCGCGCAGGCGTTTACCGGAGGACACAGATTCTCGGACAAACACGTGGTCCCAGCAACAACTTCATAAAAGGAATTGCGATGTGTTCAACTTTAATGACGTGACATTCCATATTGACTGAACTTATTCCTGCCTTACCTCCAAATTTCCGAGTATTTTGATCTCAAACCCGAAGCGCTTACTAAACGTTGACAAGTCAACATTTTCCACACTCTTTGTCTGATCTGATCGAAATAAAAAAACATTTCGATTCCATTTTGGCCATTGTCATTCAACGTTGGCCGCATTTTTCGAAGCGGACTAATCCATAACCTTAAAGTTTTCGAAAAAACTCTAGCTCTCGTCATCTCCGATTGGACTTTTCTATTTTTTTGGTACTAGTATATAGAAATATAAAAAGCAAAAAATCTTTTTCTAAACATTGCATTCAATAGACAAAAAAAAATTCTGTTTTCTATGATAGTCAAGACTCGACTGATTAAATTTGAAACGCCCTATACTAACGTTACCAACAATACCAACGATCATAATGAATTGAAAATGATAGACGGAAACGTGACCACATTGAATTCCTTTGGAAACAGACGTTACTCGGAACTGCATCAAGATCGAGTCTCAACGATTATTTATACCGACGTTGTAATCCGATATTCATCACGAGGAAATGAACAAAACTCGATTATATTTCTCATTGCGGTATTGATGCATTTTTACGAGTACAGTGACCTGAGTTATGCGTCGATATAAAGAGGCAGAACATAACGAGCGATTTGTCGACAAGGAGAATACAAAAAAATAAAATCATTCCTCAGAAAATAAGAAATTCGAAAAACGCGGTATTTAGAGCTGGCTACTGAATTTGCTGGTTGCGCCATCTATGGATTGATTTATGATTGAAAATCTCGAAGTGTCCCTTATCTGTCGTTCCTTCTTGATTCAATGATGGATCAATGCCTGCCTGACAATGAAAACATAACCTAAAATTCAGCAGACACAGTCATCAATAAATCAGGAAGTTCAATTTTGTTTTTTCATCATACTGCTTAATAAAAAATTTGAGTGTCATGACGGGATCGTTGAATTCGGTAATAACTAACAGAAACAGAGATTGCGTGGCGTGTCGACTCGTGAGTGGAGCTGGCCTTATCGGTGCTGGTCTTTACGTGTCGCATCACTCGAAGAAATTCACAAAAAAGACCGGCAAGACGATAATGTTCTCAATCGCAAGTGGTACATGATTATATTTACGAAGAATTCCGTTCAAATTATTGAATTTGAAAAAAAAAAAATCTTTGGATTTAAAAAAATGTACATTCGATCAAATTTCAGTCCTCGTAATACTGGGATCGACGAGAATACTCAATTTGCCACCGTTCCGAAAACAGTTCAGTCATGACTGATGAAAAAAAACTCCGCAGATAAAACAACAGCGAAATTTCTATTAATTTTCTATTTGAATTGTACACGAGTCACGAGTTGACGGCTGCAAAAATAAAAGTGTTCCTCAAAAAAATAACACGTAAGATTAAGGACATTTATTCCATTTTCACAACTCGAAACATTTGAAATTTTGCGCGCTTCTCAAAGCGTTCAACAAGTGGCGCCAAACGTCATTTTTCTTCAACTTAATTTTATGTTGTGTACGTTGTTGCGTCTACTTATTTTTTTCTTCCAAGAAAAATTCTACATTGTACGACGTGACGCGACAAAATTAGGATGTTTCGTAGTTGATAAGTCATCATCGTCGCGTATAAAATGCGTAAACCCGTAGGAAATTTTAGTTAGTGCTGGTTCGTGTACGTGACGTTTACAAGACAAAAGTTATCGAAGGCAAGTGTCATGTCAATAAATTTTTCAACATAAATACTCATCGTATTGTCAGACTTTTAATTTGTGTTGTTTTCAACGAGACTGCAAAAAAACTATTCCGATGAACTTGTTGTTTGCTTCTTTTTGAAACATTTTTAATATTTAACTTCTCAACTATAACCTAAAATGAATCAGTCTTTTTATTGGAAGCTCAATATTGACCAATATTATCTTCGCAATTGCACACTTAAATCTCGAGTTTCATCATCCTCAACACTAACCGAGCTCAATATTCCTTCGAGCCTTATTCGTACAAATTGTTTTTTAAACAAATATAACCTGAATCTGTAAGATCTAGAAGAGTTTTCCCATTTTCTAGAATCTTTCAAGCCCAAAAATGCAGTTCCAGGGTTTTAAATTCTGCAGATTCTTTAAAAGGCTAACCTGTTTTATTTTTTAATAAAAGAAATTACTTTCAACACCGTAGAAAGTTGAATAAATCTTTGCAAATAGGGAACTCATTGATTTCTGTTGTTTATTCTAATAATAGCTGAAAAACGATGGAATTACCACATTTGGGAGAGCATTGTTCGGAGAAGACTTGCAACCGTTTGGATTTTTTGCCACTGAAGTGTGATGCTTGTGAATCAATATTTTGTACAGATCACATATCTTATGTGAGTCATTCGTGTCCGAGCGCTTACAAGAAAGACATTCAAGTGCCAGTATGTCCGATGTGCAATGTTCCAATCCCTTTCAAGAGAGGTGAACCGCCAGATTTAGCAGTGGGAATGCACATAGATAACGATTGTCAGGCCGACTCGTCCAAGGATCGTAGAAAAATCTTTACAAACAGATGTTCTGCCAAAGGCTGCAAAATCAAAGAAATAGTGCGAGTTGACTGTGGCGAGTGTAGTAGAAATTTTTGTCTCAAGCACAGACATCCTACAGATCACAATTGTATAGGCAAAGCTGAGGCAACGAGGCTCAAAAGACTCGAAGCTCTCAACAAACAATCACAATCTGGAAGTTCCTCCAAAAACAACACCGCCAATCCTTCAAGATCTTTTCGCAATCTCCAAGGAGGAATGAGCGAAGACGAAGCTCTTGCCAGAGCGCTTCAGGCTTCTATGCAGGACGAGGAGAAAAACCGAAGAAGACAAGTGCAACCAGTCTCTTCCGGGAACAGTAGAGATAATTGTCAACTCTCTTAACACAATAGCGTTGAACAAAATTTCGATTTGTATACCCGGAGCAAATCTTGCTGAAGAATTCTATGTATTCTGAGGGACTGATGAATTAACGCTGTGACAATGTTAATTCTTTAATTGAAAGAAATGGCTGAGCCCTTGTCTCGCTAGAAAGTAAAAATTCTAACAAAAATCCCACATGACTGATTATATATAAATAATGTACGTATCTATGAAATTTTTTAACATATTTTTTAAAACGCACTTCAAATTCGATACTCGTGTGGGATTTTTGCTTCGCGTTTTTTAAATCTTTTCACGAAAAAATGCAACACATTATAAATGTTGGGCATAGTACTGAAATTTGGAATAATCAGAAGTAACAGAAATCGTCAATCGCTATTTTTGCGACATAATTCGAATGCAACGCCACGTTATGGCTGTTTGCCGGTTTTTTTTATCACCGAGTGGCACCATTATTAATATCTCTTATTCGTCTACAAAGAATACATTTCTTGTTCACTCTCATATCTTCGATGAGACATACCAATATTTCAATCGCCGAAATTCTACGCACGTAAATCACACAATCATCACAATTTGTGAGTGTTTGAACAACGACGTTCCTCACTTCGCTAAGAACAATAAAAGACGTCACTTCTGCATGGATTTGAGTAGATATTAAGTCTTGTCTTTTTTATTTATAATGAAAAAGACGAATGAGAAAAAATGACGTATTAAATATGTTAAATATGTATTTTCAAATATGCCACAGCCAGAAAACAATCTTCCTGCACATCCGTTTGTCAATCTCTGTTTGGACGTATTTGATTTTGTTATTTTTTTCATCAATTATTACAATACATTCCTTCATCGAGTAAGGTACATTCGAATCGACAATGATATGTAAGCTTTTTTGATAATTCTACCTCTATAAACAGTGATATGTAGACTCAAATTTTTCAATAATATTAAAAAAAAACAAAGTTACTACAAAGAAGCATCGAACGTTTTCGATCATTTCGTGATCCAAAATTTTATGCAATAATGTGATAATGAACAGCAATTAAAAAATAGACAAAAGAATGACAAACTTCATAGAAACAGTCATTTGTTTACAAATGTAATTTGTAAGTTCTATGTCGTCCATGACCAGAAACGAAAAGAAATGTTGTTGAGAGGATGCTTGATGATTGAAAAAATATATATTAGTGCCTGCTGCATACATCGTCACTTAATTTCACCAACACAAAAGAAATATACTCGTGCTGGCAGTACAAAAGTTTTTTTGATAATTTACTGCCCATACATTCCTCAGTGCAAAGGACTTTGATATAAAGAAACGAGATAGTAGGAAATAATGATAACATGGGGAAATATGTGACGAATTTACATTTAAATATATTCGAATTACAATATTGTTGATTCAATAAATATTTATTAATAGCAAGTTTTACATTAAATCTCCTCTTTTCTTTCTTCGTGCCCTACAAGATTTATTCGAATCCAATCTGCATACAAAACATTATTCCTTCAACAAATATATTTGTGATAGAAATTCTTAATCTAGCGAATGAGCAAAAAAAAAACAGATCTGTAAATTGTCGAATTCCGTCTGGAACAGATCGCATGTGTTATGACTCATATTTTATTCATCAGCTATCAGTTCAATTCTTTCGAATTTACGTATGAATATTCTCAAATTTTAGGGGCGCCTGGCAGCCCGTGAAGTAGCAAAAAAAAAAATACAGAAAGTTTTCCTGTAAAGTTCTAGCCATGATGTTTAAATACCAACTTTTCCCAATTTCGTGTCAGTCTTAGGATTCGCAGTTATGCTCTGGACACTCACTATGGCCTCGTTTATTCTTGTTTGAAGATTTCGAAGATCCTGAATGTATAACAAGCTCAAAGCTTTAGCCGCATTGTTCAGGACACGGTCGCCCATATTAAAGCCTAATTCTGTTTCCAGTATCGGATAAGGCTTTCCCTTCACTACCACAGAACTCGGATTTGCCAGAGCTGCCGCATTCAACCTTTGACAAACTACTTTGCTGCATGCATCCAAAGTTATCAGATGATTTGTGTGCTGAGTGACGTTCAATAATTTTGCAATGCTCTTGACACCTGATTTGAATTCGTTACTTTCGACTGTAAAAAATAGATACACCAATTTATTATTTTTCATGTTTTTTTTTCAGAAGAAATCTTTCCTGTCTTCTCTTGTTAATTTCTGTTGTCATTCGTGTAAACTTATCCCTAAACTTAATTCCATAAAAGATTCCATAAAATTAAAAAATTTTTACAATGTTTTTTCATTAAGTTCTAGAAAATTTTAGTGGAAATAATTTGAACAGATTTACCATCCAAAAGTCTGAAAAAATCTTGAAGGCATTAGGGCTCAATAGATTATGTTTTCAATTCAATTCTTGTGAGTTATCCTGACCCAAAAGTAGACGCAATTCTGCTTTAATAGCTAAATATCTCTGCCAATGAATAAAAAAATTCCAAACAAGAGTAGTGTTTCAAAAAGTACAGATTCAGAGCTATATTTTAGAATAGAAATATTCATTTTTACGATAACTGGTGTTGTCATAAACATCCTCAAATTTAAACTTGGTCAAAATATACAAAAGAATGTTTTGATTGACACATGGATAAAAAAATGGTTTTTATAACAAATTATCGGTGTAATATTAAAGAAAAGAAAATAATATATTTTTCATTATATCCAACTTTGCTGATACTTACAATCAAGATTATCTAAAGGATTCGTCGATTTTATTGTAGGAATAGCAGCTTCTTTTTTCACATTTTCTTGACCCTTGATCGCTTGGTATTTTTTCACTAAAAACAAGGATTTGTAGTTGAGAGTAAAAAGTATAAAATTGTATATACTAAGGATTTCCTCAAATGAAGACGTTAGTGAATTGAAATGTGACAATTACCATCGTCTTCAAACTCTAAACGAATGGCTAAACCCAAAAGCCATTCGAGTTGATCCAAAGGACACGTTTTTATTGGACAACCTAAATCTTTGAGGTACGTTATAAAAGCATTTTGCCATTTGTCGTTTCCTACGTCCCTCAAATCTTTGCGATCCTGTATTGTATAGTGACGAATCTTTTGGTCCTCGAGCCAAGCAACGAGTTTACGAAAATGTTGAGTTTCTGGACATAATAAATCTATTCATCGTGGATTTTCTGTAACTCTTTAAATGCATAGACGAGACGATCCTGTTTTTAGGTTAGCACAACATTACTTACCGTTTCCGTTCACTTTATCCCAATCTAAATAATTTAAAGTTTTCAGTCTGCGTTTGAACATTCTTTATTGACTGCGGTCAATCAAATTGCTTCGTAATACTGCTACGTGCAGTAAAATATTTTTGAGAATTTTATGACAGTCGAAATGTTTTTGTTGCGTATGTCGTGTGCTCGACCACGATGGCTCGTCTGGATCGACGTACGGCGCACGGCGCACTGCGGTCGCTCAAAAATAATCGGTTCTCGCAAAATTTCTGATTTCTTACAATTTAATGAGTTCGTTCGCCAGTTTTGTTTTGACTGTTGGTGAGTTTTTTCAACAAGGAACTTCAAAAATATTTTTTTCTAAATATAAATTAATATTCAGAACGGAATCCTCCACAATTTGTTCGTAAAAAAATATTCGAAAAGTTCGATTCGTGGAAATTAGTGCGAGCGCTATCTGGTGGTGTTTCGTTGAAACACAAACAACTGCATTGTTTTCTCACGAAAGATGGCATTGCAGCACATTCAGAGTGAACAGCTGATTGTCGGCGTTTCTAGAATCATCATTCATTATGTAGGCGGGTAAGTTTCACGTTTAGTGTTTGTGTGTTGTGCGCCGATTTGTCACGTATGCAATTTTTGTTTACAATGTTATTTGTGTAACGTGGTGGAATGAGTGTCACGTGTTCCGGCGTTGTCGAAAAGTGAGCGGGATTTTTAACGACTTTTTAATGCCATTCAGTGAAAACCGTACGAAAGAGTGACTAAAAGTATGATACCAAGTGTTTTGTTACGGAATAATACGAAGTTTCGCATGTTTTTTTTGCGTTAGAGCGTGGATGTCACGGTCCAGGAGAATTTATCACCGTTTATCGTAAGTACGCGTGACAAATAACAAGCTCTATCTATTTTTCTTGTCGCAAGAGCGAATCGCAATAATAACACTTGCGGGGGTGTGAGTGCGTGCGCATGTTTATATTCCTTCACCGCCTCCATACATGTCTACACATGTATAACCTAATTATCGCTGTTTAGCAGTTTCTATGAAAGGCCATTCCTCGTTAATCATTTTGATGCGCATTGAAACGGCATAAACTCTAACAGGAAAATTGGTGAAAAGAAAAATATTCTCGTATTTCCTCACGAAGTAGATCAATAAACGACTAATTCGATTTTCCTCTCAATCCCAAAAAAAGTTCAAACTGAAAAATTCTTTTCACAACGAATTAGAACGTCGTAGTTATACAAAAATGTACTTTCGGAGAATACGAGAGAAGTAATCAAAGACGCTAAGAAGAAAATCTTGAAAACAGCTTGTAAGCGTTCTTGAGTGTAACAATATCGCATCACCTTCGATAGCTCAGTTGGTAGAGCGGTGGACTGTAGTTGGCTCATAAACTTAAAAGACATCCATAGGTCGCTGGTTCAAATCCGGCTCGAAGGAATTTTTTTTTTTTTTTTTTATCAACACGTAAACTTTCCATGATATTATTCGTACGAATGATATTCTAACTCGATTTTTTCTTGATATTTATCTTCGGAAAAGTTTGTGTTGTTTTTCCTGGGTGACAACACGCGGTAGAATTTACATTTTTATTCGTATTAGCACGTACGTAAATACGAAGGGGAAACGGTTGGGAATTCTGGTGCTAGGCGGCGCTCTGAGGATTTCCATAAATATAGTCATAGATTTTGGGCAATTCATCACTGTGTTGTCGTACATTCTCTCAATAATCCTTCCCCTATGTATCGGAAAGATATCGGCGAGCTGTCTCGGTGTGTAGGAATATAAAACGAACGAAAAAAAGTAAATTCAAAGCAAATATTTTCGAGTATCGTTTTCGAGCCGGTGAAATAGAGCCTGTTGGATCGTAAATATTACGTGTGCCTCGTTGTGCGCCGCGTGTATGTATATACATAGATTTCTGGGGTATACCGCGTTGCTTGCGTCGAGAGCAATAAAAAACAACGGACGTGTGGACCGCACTGCGAGAGGAACCGATACGCATACGCAAAATAACACGAGTAGACACTATGTACTTCGCATTCTATGGGCATTCCTGTCTCAAAAAAACGAATCAAAAAAAATTTATATTTGTTTGCCGTATTTTATATATTTTTTTCCAGCAAAATTCATAAAAATACTCGAAACTTTTAATCTCTTCTTTCTCTTTTACTGCAAAAATGTATTTATAAAAACTCGTTAAACAATTTATTAACAAAATGCACAACAAAAATATTCTTCATTCCTTGCTCGACTTTAAAAATTCACTAGTAGTTAGATAGTGGAGATAAATAAAAAAACAGTAATAATCAACTTGGAAATATTTCGTAAACAAAGAAAATAAGCGGTGACCGAAATTCCCATTTCGAATAGACAAAAATTTGCAGCCATTTTCGTCAATTGATTTTAAAAAATGGAAAATTTTATCGAATTTCTTGACGAAATTTTTATAACTTCGTATGTTATTTTCATTTATATCACAGTTGCATTTCCAACGATAAAGTTTAAAAAAATGGGACAACAATTCTATAAATACTAAAATTTTCGGATCTGAATTGTTATTTTCGTAGATTTAATAGAAATATATTTCAAAAATGAATGTATTTCGAATGTTGAAAATTGTTCGTTCGCGAAATTCCATTCGTTTTTCCACGTCACTTTGGGATTAACTCCTGTTGGATTATTTAGTGCGCGCAAAATGCGTGAGAGAAAAGGTTGGCATGAATTCTGTATTGGACACATTTATCGTGGTGCGAATGAACAGAAATTTTGAGCAGTGAGCCCATGACGTAAAAGTTTCACGGGAGAGATACTCGACGAATATAATTTGTCCATCCGATCGATCGGTTTCTATGCGTTTGACAAATTGTTGGGCTAGCAATGGTTCGCGTTTCTATGTCTGCAAATGTTTGTGAAATTTAACGATCTCCTCTACCGTATTGCAAGCACAGACCCATAAACAAATACAATATACACTACAATATAAAACATAACATGAATGATATTGATGCGAAGAATGGTACTCCCATTTTTTCATTTCCTTGTCTATTTTATAACCTGCAATAAAATGTAAATACTTGGAAAATCGATTAAAACGAAATGTAACGAAAATACAAGAAAAAATACATGTTCAACGATTTCGAACATACAAAAATGAACCTCAAAAAAAGATTAAACGTTATAAAGTTTACGTTTACAGTAAAATATATCGTGGGGGGTCTAAAGTTAATTTTTTTAATGGAATATAGTCCATGATTTTTTTGCAAAATTAAATATGTATTTTCGTTTTCAACAAAATGAAATATAAAATAATGAAATATTCCAAATAATGAATGCACATAACGTCTATATACTGTAAACCTGAGTTTCTTGGAAATACAAATATTTTGGCAAATACGTCGAACGAAATCATATTCGAAAGTTAACCAAATTTTTGTCATGTCAACAGTATAGTTGGTTGAACAACAAAATATACTGTTTAGATGATAAAGATTTGATTAATTTCCAAAAATAATTTAGTTCGACATATTTGACAAAATATTTGCATTTGCAAAAAAAAACCAGGTATTTAGTGTATTGTGTTTACGATGCTTTAATGTGTGTACGCGTGTATCCGCATACAGGAGCAAGATCGAAGCTCATCCCTGGAAAACAAACGTTCGTACTTGTGATATTATGCGCGCGGACGTACGCCTCGTAATACGTGTGCTCCGAGAAATTCACGATTTGGTGAACGTGAGAACAACACTAGTTTCCGAACTCCATCCCTTTCGTATCTTCTTCCTTTTGCCCATCGCTTTCTCGTCCGCACGCCCCTGGGCGTAGAACAAACACGTTGAGAAAACGTACCAAATGGAACAGCTGTTCGCATATGCAACGTTGATTCGCAATACACGAGAATGAGAAGAAGGGAAAGGGATATTAATTATCGTCCATCATGGGCGAAAAGGCAACCAAAACTTAAGGTCTGTTAGTTGAGGAATAATATTCCAACACACCCTCTAAATTTGCATTTAAATCATATCGAAATTGCTTTCTATTAGCTTCGATTCCTGCAATTAACGTTCTCGTTGATGTTACAAAGCAAACATTAATACAGGGGTAAACACTCTTCTAATATATATATGTAACATAGTCCACCAAAGCCGAATACGTTTACGCTCAATTTGTCCAGTTTTAACGCACAATTTCGTCGATACATCGCGTGATTGAGTCGTTTTATGTCGTTGATCGATTTTCTGAATATTATGTATCGATGGAAATCATACTATTTGATGAATACAACATGGTGTATTTCCCATGCTTTTCCCATGCTTTTTGTTTTAAAGCTACTGTCGACTTTATAGGTTTTGTAGTTTCTTATGATTGGAAAAATCGAAAAATTACTTACAAAAAAAGTATAAAACAATTTGCAACGATGTTACTCGTCCAATTTCGACTCTTATTGATTCAATCGATTGATTTTAAAAGAAAACAATATAAAAAAAAGAAGCTGTGGTTTATTGCACTTTGGCAACACAATAAAAGTATCGCGAAAGTATCATAAGTTGAAAACCTACTCTCGACCGAGCTATTCGTTTTCTGGTTGTTCATTTTGGTCCTGAGAAGCAAGCATGGCAACAGCTATACGGAATCTTATATCGCTGTTCCTCTATATAATCCTAAAAGCACGACCAGAACCCGCATAACCTTGTACGTGCTATCGCGCTTCAACAAACGAATTTCACGTGGTCGTATTATACTTGGTTACATTTATACTCGGACGTTACTATGAATGTGCACACGAGTCTTTCCACCTCAATTTAACCTGCAATCCTCTTTCATCCTCTCGCTAATTTAACGACATTTTTTTATGTCGTTTTCATCAACAGTATAAGTGACCATTTTTTAAATCTTTTTCCATCGTCCCATGTAATATGTCTGATGATTGTGTATAGTACAAATTTTCTACAGGAAATTTTATATCGAAGTAAAATAAGAAAACATCAGTTTTTAGATTTTTTTTTTTAGAAATCATTTTATAAACCTTCTTCGTTAATGATTTGCATTTAAAAAGTAGATGAAATTTCATCAACATTTTGAATTTAAAGTAAACTTCGAATAAAACAAATGAAAATGCAATAAATATGACACTATAAAATAAAATGTAGAGAGGAGAAGATTTATTGGGGATACGAAAAGAAATATACACGAATAATGGATGAAATCTTCACGAAGGGGGGATCGTTGGTAAAATTGGCGTGGAAATTCCTATACACATGAAAATATGTGGAAGTATGCGTGTGTGTGCACAGCCGGAAATCAGGCTTTACGATAAGGTCCGCGACATGCCGGCAATATCGTCGAGAGCTTACGATTCTTGGTCCAAGCTCTCGCATCGTTTTCACCTCTCCATACACTTCTCACTCGTTCTTCCTTCTGTTTCTCATATTTTGTCTCTCCTTCCCATTTTGCCATATCCTTTTCCCCGCTATTTTCATTCGCACTCATCTTTTTTCCGTTCCCTTCGTTCTATTTTTTTTCTTCTTCAGCCCATCCACTTTCTCATTGTTTTTTCTCTATCTGATTTTTGTCCCTTGGCAAAGAGAGAACGAGAGAACTTCCACGTTTTTTCTATTCTGCTTCGTTTTCTCTTGTTCGCCCTCACTGCTGTACTTTTCTGTATCATTTTAGCGGGATCTTTCTTTCCCGATTTCCTCATTTCATTCTCGTTTTTCCTCTTTTTCTGTTTTTTCTTTCACTTCTATCATTCCTTCTCCTCTTTTTTTTTCTTCTCTCTCGTTTCAATTTCCTCCCGCTTTTTTTCTCATTACTTTTTTATCCTCCTTTTTATATTCTCCATTTTATTTGCATTATCATCTTTCCTCTTTCGCATTAACTCTCTATCATTTTATCCTTTCGTTCCACCTTCTTTCTCATTTGCATTTGATTCCTCTTTATTTCTCGATTTGTTTTACATTTTTTATCTAGATTTTTCATGTTCTGTACTATTTTGTTAACGCTCTCATACCCGCAATTTTTTTCGTTTCTTTCTTTATCTTTTTTGTTGATACTTTATCTGCCTGCTCCAATTGTCCCACTTTCTTTTAGGTTTTAATTATACTTTTTCATCTTCTTTCTTTCTGTTCGACTCTTTTTCTTTGTCTCTCGTTTGTCATAAGATACCTTTTTATTCAATTATTATTTGATTTGTTCCTATATGTCTTTTCTTCTTGAAATTTCTCTCTCTCTCTCTCTCTCTCTCTCTCTCTTTCATTTATTGATATATATAAATATGTAATTATATTTTTCATATTTCTCTCCATGTAACCTTTAGAAGATTAGAAGAGAGGTTTTAGAGTACCAGAATGTTGGTGCTGATTGATTCGTTTCCATACATAAAATGTCTATTCGCTCCAAGGCACTCGCGTTTCCTAACATTCCAATCCACCTGTTCCCGTTTTTTTCTATACATTTTATCGACTATGTGGGATCGAACCCTTTCTGGATTTTCCCACGATGGCAAAGTCCTTCACCACGAGCGTTCGTGAACAAATTCTAATAAATTATTCGACGGATATGCGAAGAATATTTTACCAAGAGATGGAAAGAGGAATAACAAAAAAGACAAGAATATGAAAAAGATTGAATAAAAAACCATTTTCGACAAGTTGTTCGTTGAGGCATATGTTTACAAATGTATAAAAATTAAATTTAATAGTTCATTCCACCTCTGCAATGCCACATTCTCGTAAGCTTAGTTTTATGACCAAATTATGTTATTTCTCACCTTTAATTGGACGCATACGCTTTGCATCCGGTGATCTAGAAAATATCTTGGTCCCGGAAACGTATTGTCTGTTTTAATTGATGGCAGCGATCCAACGAATACTGACCATGTTTCGTAGCTTGTAGCCAACCGTGTACGTTAGTTATACTACTTGAATTTTCATACACAAGTGTCCAAAACGCACATTTACAAACCGAATGTATATAAACTTTAGAATTATACCGAGTGTCCAAAAAGTCGTGCCCAAGTTTATTTCGATCGACACAGATCGCACAGTTCTTAAAAAAGAAATTCATATAAATCCTATTCCTTTGTCGCTCCAACAGAGCGTTTCTAAAGAATCCATTCAACGAACTATTTTTTCTGTCTCTCTTTTTATTATTATCAGCCCTAACAATTGAATATTCATTTTGATGTGAATAATGTTCCATTGACGCTGCCTTGATGAAAAAAAAAAAAAAAAAACAAAAAATCAGATGAGAATCTTTCTTTTTAGAATTTTGTAGTTTCGTGCATTCTCCGTTGCTTTAGAAGGATGTTTAGAACCCTTCGTACATGCATAGTGTACAGCAGTATATTAGCCGTGATTCACGTTCTAGAACAACGCTTCGTTGACTACTGCGTTCCTCCCTGTGTCGATAAAACGATTGATTAGTAGTTTATGTGACTGCGTAGTGCGACTGTTCCATGACCATCGATTTAATGTGTACCGGCAGTCTATAAATCTTGACAGAATTTAGGCACAAAAGCCGACGATGGTGATTCATAAAAACTTCCAGGTTACTTTTGCTTCGATAGCAGAGAACGTCTAGATGATTTGTGAAAGAATACTTTTACAAAAAGTCAATAATTCCAGACACGCCTTTACGGTTCTCCAATTTCTATTGTGATTCGTAAATTTTAGACTGCAGAACAAAACATTTGTTTTATCTGAACGTTCGGTACTTTACATATTTGTTTTATTAATATTATTTATTTATTTATTTTGTCTGACCACCATCGGCAGCAACCTGTGTCGAAGCTCGGGAGCCCTTTTGGTTTTTCTACTTCTCCACATGTGGAAAAAAATAATAAAAAAATATAAATAAAACGTGTATAGTTCTGATGGGATTTACGAGCTTCGGGCGTCGTTTACACCAGTGCATATATATTTTCCTCAACGAAGAATATTATTTACGGAGAAATTCGATAGCTTTTGCGCGAAACGTTGGCCCGGCGAGCCGCTAAAATTCTCTCTTCTCTACGGATATGAATTATGAAGTTTACTCTCCCCGTATCCGCGGCGTACAGGTTGAAAGAGAAAGAGAGGAAAGAGGAGAATGCTGCACCGAGAAGCTTCATACAGAAAGCTCCGATGGTATTCCCCGATGGGACCGACGTCGCATCTCGGAGTTGTGTTATTAGTTTTCACCATTGAAAAGCCGAGCGCGTGCTGCCTCCGGTTATATATACATAAATGTATATCTTTAACCAGAAGCAGACCTGACATATATAGTTTTGCTTCCTCCTTGTTTGGGCCTTTCGCTCTCTTTTCCTCTTGCTGCGGTATGCGCCCCAAACGTGTTCCCTGGATCCCTTCACCCTTTACTCTTTGCCTTTTCTCTTGTCTCCATTCCACACGCCAGCAAACCAGCCAACGTTTCTATCTCGACTATATATTCCACTCTGCCCCTTCCCTCCTCTTTATCATTTTCTATCGCTCCATCTTTCTCCTCATAATCCTCTCCCCTATATACCCCTTTTTCTGTTTTCCCTCTTGCTCTTTTAACCATTCTCGCGCTTTTTCACTCTTCATAATTCTGTCTCCGACCCTTCTTTTATTATTTTCTTCTTTCTCTCTCTTTTATTCGTGCTCACATCCTTTCATATTCTCTCCCTCTAAACCCTTTGTACTTTCCTCCCTTATCAAGAATGGGTACGTGCATCCCCCACCATACCTACGTTCCATGTTGTGTATGAATGTCCATAGATATACACAACCACCTCTTTCGCAACTTGTATTATCCCCGGTTCCCATCCCCTATCGTTTGCCTTCCGACATCGCCACATCCAAAGTCCTCTCTCATCTCGACGCCACCGCCATAGTGTTTGGAGCGCATCATCGTTTGCTGCTGCTGCTGCTACTGCTGGAACTCCGGGTATTCCCGCTATGAAGTCCCATGAGCTTCTCTCTCTCTCTCTCTTTCCCTCTCTCCCCCTTCTGGCCTCTCTCGTTCCCTCGTTTTGTGATGTGTGCCGCTCTCTCCATGATATGCTCTGTTCAGCCAAAGGATTTCCATCTTCATCCCTGCGACCATGTGTTTTACATAGACACACACATTACCTCGTGGTATCTCGAGCAAACCAATACACGCAGCTCTGTAACAACCAGATACTGCTCCGAAAACCCATCCCGTTTTCCTCCACTGATCGCAAGAGCTGTCTCTCATCCTTCCGAATATCAATAATCTAGATCCATGAGCTGTGTTCCATAACCTATACATAACTCTTGAGTCAAACCACATAAGGGCTTAACCAACACCGATCTCTGCTCTTACGAGTCCGTTTCACGTATGTCTACGCATTCTCTTTTCTCATCTAGTGATCGACGATACACTCACCTCGTAATATGCCGATTCAGTTCGATCGATCTAAAACTATACAGCATTTAACGAGATAAGTTAGCCTTGTTATACGCCCCTTTGTTCACTTCTAGAAATCGTGGCTGACGTTTCATGAATCCTACTCGTGCATAATGCTATACTCGATAATGCACTTGGAAATAGTCACCATCATAGTGGGGCTGAATCCATGTGCCATATAATGAACACAAATTTCAATTTGTTCAGGGACACCTAGTGGTCCCTCGTGTAATTGTATGTATTTTATAAATCCGTAAGAATTCAAAGTTCGCGTTTACCTGCTTTCATGTATAATTCACTATTTATGACTCGAGTATTATCCGAACATATTACTAAATAAATTTTTCACAAACAGAAGCTTAAAATCTACAATAGGATTTATGCTTCATAGCATTTCGTTGAGTTGTTTGTAACACGGATACGAATAAAATGCACGTATGGAAACATCAACGAGAGTCAATCGTGAAATTTCAAATATCCTTCAAAACTGACACACAGTGATGAATGGATAATCCCAATTGCGTTTTAAAGGATTTTCGAATATAAAACCTATGGCTGGGAGTCTTAAATCCAAGCGGAAAGAAGTGACAGTCGTTTTTGTTAAAAGTGGAAAAAAAAGTAGAGTTTTTATTTTTTTAGTTTTGCTGTAACTTATTTAGGTCTTCAGATTTATTTTGGTACAGAAAACACCAAAACACCGATCAATTCTTTTTCATCGTAAAATTTTGACCGAGACAAGAATAAAAATGTATATTTTTACATCTTTGATATTATTCGGAATTGGAATTCCTCGTTTACAATTTTTGCTGTCAAATAATTGTAGAGATATCCAATGCGTTCGATTTTTCGTGTCTTATAGTTAACGATAATCGCATCCCTCGTAATCAGAGGATTATTCTTACGCGTTCAATTTCATGGTTATTAAGAACAAAGGACTGAATGGACAAGACACGTAATGAGAATGAATTGGAAACATGATGAAATCGAAGAGATGGATGGAGAAATGTGGACGATAGAAGCAACGTGTATGCGTGTAAAATAAGTAAAAAAATCAAAACCCGAAACAGTGAAGTAGAGGGTTGAAGAGAATGGAGAAAAAAATAATTTCGCGCTACGAGAAACGCTGGTGTTTTTTTTTTTTTCGATATACGCTTATTTTTTCCTGCTGTTTTCAATGTTAACCCACAAAAGCGGCGTGATATGGGCAGAGCCTCTATTCGACGATGTACGTGACCGCGAATGAAGCGCAGCTGAAAGCTTTGGAAAGGATCCTACCAGAAAGCTCGTCCTATACTGTTAACTCCAATCGTAATTGGCAATTCCACCAATGTAGAAACCTTTCGTGGCCTTTCGATTTTATTTCGCTACGTTTTTATCTTTCTCATGACCCAACTCATTCAGAAATCCCGACAACATATATCCATAAGTTTTATTTGTACACGTCCACATACAGGGTGACCAAAATGTCAATTCGAAATCTGAAAAAACCTCGAGGTATTAACCAGAGAGATAGTCAAAAGTTTTACGATCTTTTTTTTCGTAATCCTTGGAATATAATAGTCAGCTTTTATTGACCCATTTGATCGAAAGAAGGACGAGATTTCTATGATGCAACAAAAAAATCTGACATGATACGAGTTCAGTCAATAACTTTGATAAAATATCGGACATCCTGTATTTAAATCCGTGTAATATTGCTATCGGCAACCTATCAGCACGTTCGTGGTTCTATATACTTTTTTGTGTAAAATCCAGTTCACCCGTTGATATTGCAGCGATAGGATCTGATGATATTGCAATATTGCGTTCATAGAATCTCATTTAGGTCGATGTTTTAAAAAAAAGTTTTTTTATTTTTTTATTCATAAATGATGGATGTGGTAGCTTTTCAGAAATTTGACATTCTAATGAAACTGAATTTTTATACAATGGGCAGCAGAATAATTCGTATAATAGTTGGACGTAGTAACTGGAACGAAGAGTGGATTTTCATCCAGCAAAATACAATTGTTTTGAATTTATGGTGATACGGAAAAGAGTGATTATTTCTTCTGACCCTATCTGTTTTGTACATCATCATTTTTTTTCCACATTTAACACCACCAGAATTTTCGGGTTCTTTTTAACTTTGAAGGCAAAGTAAATCAACTCGAGTGCCAAAAATTGCTGAACAGTCGAGTAAATACGTTTCGATGCACGCTTTAAATGTTTTTGAAATAGAACGTTATTACAGGGATCAACTCAACCATCCATGAGTTATCATGCAGAATTAATTTCGTTGATTTTCCTCGAAATTAACTGTATACTTAAAAAAGTTAAATTGACATTTAAAAATATTTCATTACGAATATCATAATTGGATTCGTAAAATTATAGTAGCTATTGCGTTATGCATAAATAAATAGTTTTGTAATTAAATAAATAACTATTATTCTTCTCCGTACGAGAAAGACTTTCGTAGTCGTAAAATATCTACGACAGCCGTAAAATAAACGACCCTCTTCATTACTACCTCTTTCTTTTTTTTGTTGCTCGTCAGTTTTGCTAGGAGTATACTAAATTCAACAGCTTATTAAACAATATATAAGAGCTTTCCCAATTTTCAACGGATATTTCTACAGCCTTTTTATGCTCTCTTATTTCAGTAATGACAAAACTCTTCGCAACCGTTTTATTAACCGTATAATTTCTCTCGCGTTCATCAGGCGCTCCCATATAATTTCTCGTGGAAATCGTAGAGCTATATAATCCGCGATTATTCTGTTAAGGCCGAATTGTTGCCTAAAATGTCGTTTTCCGATTTCATTTTCTGCATATTGTGATTAAAACTCGTTTCCTTAAAACTCGTACACGATTCATTTTGATTATAAAACATACGGATTGAAAAAAAAAATGAACAAATTCCATTTCATAGTTTCGTACGATACACCGAAAAAAAAATCGAACATAGTCTTATCCTGTATTAGCCTTGTGAGCAATCGTAACAAAATATGCCAGAAAATTTTTTTTTTTTTTTTTTACAAAATTTCGCAATGCTGAGTTTTGATTATCGATTTCTTATATACTTTTTCCCCTTCGACGGGTCATAAAATTAAACATAACTATTATGTCGACTAAACAAATTTCAACTTAATCGGCTCTTCTTTATCATTTTTTCTTTCACTCAAAAAAGTGTTTTTTGTTTTTTTAAAGCATGAAAAAAAATACAGAAATTTCAGAAATAAAAACTTGAGCAGTTTTATTTTCATTCCATCCTGAAAACGTTCTCCAAAAACAGAATTTCAGAGGACAGTACAGCCTTAACTTGACTCTGTGAAATATTATTTCACATCTCGTAGCTCGAAATTGTTTGTGAAAAAAATAATAAGTTAATCTGACTAGTTGATTTCAAATTTTTCGAAAAGCCTCATTGTGCCCATTGGAAACGAACTCTTTTAAAAAAAACGCCTATTTCTTCTCTCCCTTTCGCGTTTCCTCTTTATTCGCTTTACAGAAGAGACTCTTGTCGTTGAATGATAAAATATTTTCGCTCGTTCCTGTTGAATTTATTTAGCATCGTTATTTATATACAAGAGTCGAGTGTGCATGGGAATGAAATCTCGACCAAAAATTTGCAAGCTCCGCGCTATGAATCAAAAACAGTTGCCACCAATTTCGACACTCGACAAAATTTTAATCCTGGCACTTGAAATTTACGGTGAATGTTTGTACATAAATATGCGTGACTGCTGGGGTTGAAAAATGGTTTGTTAAGCTTTTTCGAAATTATACAGTCATCGAAAATGTTTGCTCCTCCATTTTATTGATTCTTTATTTTCGATAATATAGAAAAACGTTTTTCAATCCCAATACTCACAACGATCGAAGGATAACAATGTGTTTTTAGAGGATGTTCTTTCAACAATGAACAATCTTCTTTTAACAGTGAAAAAGTTATTCTTTACGTAAATCGAAGTTTGAATCGTACATTGCGTAAACCCGTAAAAGCTGTGCAAGAAGTTTTATCGAGAAAGTTCGAAGCATGCTTGATTAGATAAGCCCAAGACTGACAACCGCAACAAACACAAAACCGAGCGCAGGAGTGTTTTTCACGCATCGCCGTGGTTCAGATTTCAATGCCAATTTATTACTGAATAAACATAGTGATTAATTATTCCGAAACAATTAACTTTTTCAAGATGTTGGCGATGGATACGAGAATCAATTGTTTCGTAGTCTTTGTTTATGATAAGTTCTGTATATAATTATGAAATCAACTTTTTTTTTATTGAAGGTTGTTGAGCAAGATTGGGTTTTGATATGCGTGAAAAAAATTGCCAGCAGTTCGTTTATCAGAGTCGAAAAACGTAGTGGAAAATAAATCGGAAATTCAATTTTAAATGAATCTTTTAGTGCGTTTTCAACGATGTGAAAAAAAAAAAAATTGAAATCGGAGGCTCATTCAATTGTATCATTACGTATAGGAATTCCTCTCATTCCTATGTATTGCATGACAGATATATACAAAAACGTAGTTGACACAACTGTGTCCCATATATAATAAGTTATTCTGTAAATGGAATTATGGTTTATCGAATCGAAGTCCTCACCGATTTCGAATCCGCTGATATTTTTATTATTTTTATTATGCTCTGTAGTGAGAGACGTTAACGAAATTGCATCGGTGGTGCGTTGAAAATTTTATATACAACGTTACCGCGGGCAATTTTTTGCCACTGAACTCAATAAAGGTAGCTGCGGAAAATATACAGCGATTACAATAATCAAGTCACGCAGAGGTATATAGCGGTGGAAAACAACGACGTGGCAGTTTTCATCCAGGGAACGTTTATCTCGGAAAATGGTTTGAAAAAAAGCTCTTCGCCACAAAAATATTCAACAAATTTGTCGGACAAATTCATAACGAATTCGGTCAAAACATACGACAAAGAAGATTGAAAGAGTTTATTTTTTCTTGGTGCACCACAGTCAAAGTTTAAATTCTCTCGGGGCTTTTCGATGAGCTTTTTCTTTTTTTTTTTTACGCTCGCTTTACATGCAACATCGGTGAGCATCTAATTAAAAGTTTGTTTTTGCCTTCAGGGATTTTGAGATCACGCGAACTGCTATTTATTCATGACTCTCGGTAGAATATATATTTTCCAACCACATAAGTCGTTACCAACACGCAATTGGTGAACGAAAATTTGCTGCTATTCTATTAGACCGTTGAGGGTGGTTGATTCAGTATTGTCGTCAAATGTTATTATCATATAAAATGAAACAACATTTAGCTCCATAAAAACTGTCATGTTCAAATCTGTTACAAATTTTTCTAGCAACGCATGTTATAATATTATCACAAAAAATACGAAATAAAAAATCCCAAAGAGATGCATTGCCCAGAATTATACACAGAGCTAGCACTGCTCACAATTTTGCTCGTGGCTAGAATTACGGTCGTTCAAGAAACTATGATATTACTAAAAATTATAAACTCATTCACCAAAATTTATTAATTAAAAATAACGAAATTATCAAATTTTAATAAATACACAAAAATCTAGAACTTTTATTCTATTCAAAAGTTGAATCCCATAGCCACTGCTGGGGTTCTCTCAGCCATTGCTCTTTGTTTTTTAATTGAATTTTCTGGTTGGTTTTCCTCTAATAAGCAATTCATTGGAATGTTTTTCATCTTACATTATTTTCTGATTCTATGGCTTCATTCGTTTGAAAAATTCATCAAATCCAGTTCACTAATTTTCGCGTCAAAAGCTACCAAACATTATACTTTTCTTAAATATAAATTTTTATAAATAGACATAATAAAATAATAAATCAAGAAAAGAAGAGAATATGTAGAATTTTCGTGAAAAAAAAAATTACTTTTGAAAAAAATAAGCCAAAAATGAAAAGTTTTATAATTTAAAAAAATCAAATGTTTTAATTTTCGTTGACCAAACTTAGTGAAAACGTTGAAAGACGTTGTGCCATGTATTAGAAATTTCGTGTGAGGGGGAGTCTCATAGAACGATGAATCAAACGAGGCGGCGAGGACTAAGGACGACGCCTGCTCCGGAGACAACGCCGGAATGCCTTGAATATAACAGCTATGCAGGCGTAATAATACGTGGCTCGTATAACCCGTTACGTTAATGTGAGGAGCCCGAGCTGCTGCGCTCTTCAAGCTCTTACCACTCTCTCCTTTTCTCTCTCCCACTTTTTCTCTGTTATAATTTTCTCTCTCTCGCTCGCTCTCTTTCTCTTTCTCTCTCTCTCTCTCTCTCAGAGGCTGTTAATCTACAGAATGATTCAAAATTAATGCACTTTTTACTTCCAACCATTAACATAATTCCGCAATCTCTTGGAATTTTTAAAGAGGTGGTTAATTTTCATAATTGAGTGAGATATTAAATGAAAATAAGATATACGCTTCCTGTTCCTTTAACGCGATTCAAACTTCCATAAATTCTGTATATTGTTCACACAATTTCATTAAATGCTTTTATGAACGGCCAAACGAGTGTTTGTTAATTCGTGGAAACTTAATAATTGTTTAAAAATTAAATATGTAATGTTCGAGTAAATATGGCAGAACTCCTGGTAGATGGATTTCAAATAAGTTTCAAAATTCTTTATAACTTTAAAATATGTTATTTGAGTCGAAACAATTGTCAAAATGGTAATTAATTAATAAAATACTTGCGAATTACGTGTTTGTGAAACATCTTGTAGTTGATGTGTCTGCCATTTTCGCCTGCTGACGGTGACACGCCGGAAAGCAACACGGGCTGTTGTACAATCGCCATGAAATGGGTGTGCTGTATTTGCCCGCGTACGCGATATTCATCGTAGACACCCGGCAGTCCAACTTCTCCTTCGTGTATAGAAGAGCAAAATAGCAAGTGCAAGAAATCGGAGAAGAGAAGAAGAAGAAGAAGAACAAGAGAAAGAGAAAGAGAAAGAGAAAGAGACAATATCTCAAGGAGATGTTGAACGAAGCAAAGTAGCGTTTACAGCAGCACGGGTGTGTCATCATGTGCTTGTGACTAAACTCGTTGCGAAGATGAAATTCTTGGAGAATATCGTATACACAAAAGGAAAAAGATAGATGCAAAGGAAGAAAACGAGAGAGCTTGAGGGTTTGAGAAATTCTATTCGTACGATTAGTCAAACCGCTGACTTTTCATTTACAGAGGCTCGATTACATTACTTCTGTCTCTTACTCTCTCTTTTCCAGGATTTTCGTAGTTCAAAGGTAAATCTAAACTTGCTGAATGGCTTTCAAATCGATTTATCCAGCACTTCCATAACAGTCTTCTCTCTCATGTGCCTCCAAATAGAGAAAGCCCAATAGTGTAATCGAAGAATAAAGTTTCAGTTCGAAGGAATCTTCTCATACACTTTGATTCAAGCTGAAATACGACCGAACATTCTCGTAGTTGTTATAAGAGACGAGATTCTGTAGATTTTATATTTGCATTGCCATTGCAGTAACGTACAGTCATACCTTTTTCCCCCATTTCGGAAAACACTCGTTCGAGATTGATTTAAAACTTTCTAATCACTTTTTATACAATTTCAAAGGGTCCTCAATAGATTTGTGTGATGAGAAGTCAATTAAAAGCTTTGTTATATTTGGCTGTTTCCACCAATATGCTGGACACGCACATTTTCTATTATTTCTCTCTAGGAATTTGATAGCAGTTTACATACCAAAAAATCTATTGTAAAAATTGTCAGAAATTTAAGTAAAGAAAAACTCGTGCCTGCCGTGAGAAGGTACAGAAAGATTCTTTCTATAAAATGTAAGCAATGTGAAAGTGCAAATGGAATTAAGATTCGATAGAATCGTGAAAAGCTTTCGGATCGCCTTAAGCCAAGGCTAAACACGCATCGTTCGAGTGCGAGAGAGACAACATTTTTTAGCTTTGCCTTAAGCCTTGAAATTGTAGCTATAGATAAATGGATACAGCGGCAAAGGAAATACTCGAATATACTACACGCCCTTTGCATCATGAATACTAAGGTTAAAGTGTCTTTGGTACTTCCTGTTGCTGGAGCAGACTGAAAGAGGGTCGCTTGTGCTTTCCGCAAGTCTTTTAGCTTTCCGGATCTTCGTACTTCGAGGGCTCTCATGTTCTACAGAGTGTTCTAAATGTTGTTGTCATTTATCTGAGATAAACAATTGAAAGAAGAATAAAGAATAAATAAAGATTATTCTGCTTCATTGGTTTGTTCCCAGGACATTTTTGCACAAATAGTTAAATTGAAACTAAACTAAGAAACTCTTAAGTTAATTGGATTTATTTTTGTTATCTTTTCATCTCCGTTTGAAGTTGTGCGGACACGCTGTATAGAAAAATAACAGTGAGTAACGTAGATATGTATATGCACACCATTTTCTTAAGATTTTTGAAGAAGAATGTATATTGTGTAAGAGAAGGAAAAAAGATGAAGTTTTCCTCAGCAGAGAAAGAGCTATATCATTTCGTTTAAGATACATTTCACCGTGTCTGTCGTCTCACAGTTCCAATACACGATGTTCAAGCCTAGAGAGTGCATAACCCTCCTCCTGGCACGTATCTCGCATATCATATTGTCTCGAACCACTGCTTTCTTGGATCTTATATATAATATATATATATATATATAGATTCTTATATATATGGGCCACTTGGCTCCGGTAGATTCTCCGCAAAATCCGATTTCCGGTTCGTGACGTTGAAATGGCGTCCGGGAGCCTCAGAAACATTCGCGAGGAAAGGCACGTAAATTTATGTCCGCGAAGTCAGCCACTTTTATTCCTCCAATGTCTCAGGTGTTCTTCATTATTTGCGACTTTGTATAAGTTCACTTGACAAGAAGTTCTTATATCTATTTTTTTTTTACTTATTACTTCTCGTTGAAATTTGTTGTCATTGTGTTTTGATTTTCGAGATTCTACACCTCCGGTTGGTACAGTTCTGACGTTTGCTAATCAGTTCACATCGCGACAGAGGGAACTCATTTTTTTTACTCCATTTTATCTTTTTTTTTTCAACAAACTTTGTTTTCTGTCGTTTTAATTGGTTCGTTGTTTATGAATTAAATTTGTAATTGAAAAATTAAAAAAATAAAAATTTAACAAAAACCGCAGGACGAAATTGGAAAAATTCTATTGAATTCTTAGGGGTGTATTGCTTTTGTGAAAAAAGTTATGTTCTGATTTTCATGGTAGGTTAGTAGAAAATAAATGAAAAAGTACAATTTTTTTTTTTTTTTTCATGGCATGGGTGCAATTGACAATTAATGAATATTCACATTTTTAATACTTTTGTGAATGTCTCAAGGAGCATGTCGAACTAAAAAACTTGACATTTGTTGTTGAAATAGTAAGTTTGAAGGTTTGAAATATAAAAAAATAATAAGTGGGACAACGTGAGTCCCATTGTAGTTAAAAGGGGTCAGTAATTCTCATACACTTTGTTTTATACGATCAAATGTTCTTACGATTAAATAGGAATAAATGATGTTTCGAAAAGACAAATCATGTTACATAAATAACGTCATCTTACATTATTTTCTCTTAACTACATGAGCAACAACTTCCTTTCTATGGGTTTGCTCGAAGTTAACTTTTGGGTTTTGTCTGAAACTCACCGGTCCTCGTCGCTTTTAGAAGCGATAACCCGTGGTAGAAACAATAGAGTCTCGGGGAACGAGAGTCTGACAGAGAAGTTTTGATGGTTTGTTCTCTCGAAAGGATCCTGTCGACGTTGTCCCTTCGTTCCTTCGCACACCCTCAGGACAATCACGAATTCTCTCATACCTTTTCATAAAATGCTTACCCGTACGAAAGAGAGAGAAAGTGAAAGACAGGCAACGAGTGTGCAAAGGAGCGAGAGAGAGAGAGAGGGAGAGAGTGTATAAGACCGTGTGAATGGCCATGACGTTTGAATTCGCGCGTGAAAATCGTTGGAGCGAGAGAATAATCGACGATAGATTCGATCAGACACTGTGATTCTCCTCTCTCCCTATTTTGCTTCGTAGCAATTTTCGTTTGTTCAAAGTCCCGCGGAGAAATTTCTCGCCTCTGTCTCACGCCTCAGACGTGGCCGAGTGAGCAGAGATCGAACTTCCGGTCTTTGGCAAAATTGATCGCCGCAGCAGCAAAGCCCTTTGGAGACGGAAAGGAAAAAAAATAGACGAAATAAAGCGTCACGTTTGAAGTAAAATTTTATACATCAAACGGGCTCGGTTTTTCATCGCTTTTTTTTTTTACCGCGACACACCAAAGGATAGGAAATTGTTGGAAACCCTTGCCCACCGATATATATCGACTACGTAAAAGCTCGCCTGATGGCTTTTACAGCGTGTGGGACCGTCTTTATGGAAATTCTTTTATAAATCACGAGAGGTTCTCGTTGAAAATTTCACACCGACCGAGAGGCTTTTTTCCGTAGATTTTTCCACGATTAAAAAAAAATTGAGTAAAAAAAATGTATATTTTCTCGACTGAAGCCCGACTGAGTAGTGGATTAAAGATTTGCGAACAAATGTTGGGTGTGCTATATTTTTCACATATATCGAATAACGTACAAAGTATTCTACATAAAAAACCAGAGAAAAAGTAACGAAAAAGAAGTTAGATTTGAAAAGGTTTACGGTTTCCCAAGTTTCTTTCTTTGTAGATTGGTAAACATATCAAATACGGTAATTAATTTCCAATGATTGACCTTTAATGGAAAGATTTCGGAAAATATTGATGTAAATGAAAATGCACAATTTTTAATGAGTTTTTATTGAAATTTGTTCAAAAGAAATATCAAGTAGATTTTAATACCACAGTAATGCAAGCTGTCAGTTTGGAACCGAATTACAAGTCGAAATATTTAATGTCATTTTTTGGTCGAAACCATGTCTGGCAAGTTATTAATTATTCAAGTTGGACGAACCAGCGGTGCAGAGTGACTAATAGAAAGTCGTGGGTGAGTCCACGGTTTTCAGTCAGTTGAAAACTACGCCGCTCGATATACGCGAGGGTATTCGTCAACTTAAATAATTAATAACTAATCAGGAGAGAGTCGGATGGAAAAATGGTACGAGCAGATTTTCCAAATTGAAATTCGAGCTGAAAATTGAGTTTGCAAAATTGTTTGTTATTCATCCCGGTACGTCAGGTTGTACAGAGGTATCGATTTCATGCCTGTATTATTTTTTACGTTCCTGCGTATTCTCTTGGGGTTTTACATATGAACCCATTTTTGAACCCATCCCTTCACTATAACGTCATTTTTTCCTCATTCGACTAATTTTGATATTCTTCTAAAACTCCTTTGAGATTGTTAGCCACATCGACTCTTTTCTAAAGCTTTACAGTATCGCATTTGTACGAGGGCCTAAGGAAACTGCAGAAAACCCTGTCAATACAGATGGCTATATTTTTACTCAGTTTCAGTGGGTTAGCATCAAGAGAAACTCAGAAAAACTGCCACTCTCGTTCAGCAGTCCATGCGCGAGCCATTGTATGGCTAAGCAGTCATCCAACCAAGTATTTACCTCAGTCGTGGCTGCGTAACTTGGGAAATGATCGAAACCACACACCGACCGAGTACAGGAGAGCGTGAAAGCTGATTTCATGTCAACGTCGTAACCGCAGCGTGAAAATAATTCATCAAACGCTTTGGTCAATCAAGCAATACCCTCGATCTAATTTGTCAGATGATATGCCCTTTAGCTATTAGACAGATACTTCGGGCACTTTATACGTTACAGTATGTACAACTCGTTACTGACACCAAAGGGATTCTCTGATGAGTTCGTGATCCCGGTTTTCTAGCCGGCAGACAAGAGGTGAAACAACAAAGAGTTTATACACGCTTCGTCAACATGGTCTGATCGGACATTGACTCGTGCCACTGTAATACGTGCATATCTGCCACGTTGTGTTAATGCTGACAGGCCCAGGCAGCTTCCAGCCTTAACCATTTAAACATTGCATATTATTCAGGCCCAAAATTATAAATTTTTGCACTTATGAGTCGTTATACGTACGTTCTCTTTTTAGAAGAATTATGAAAAAAATAAAAAAACTGCGAAAATTAATTGGTTTTCAATGTACAATAAAAATTGAAAAGGAATAAAAGTTCGAAGTATGAAGTTTTAGTTAAAATAACGATTTATTTATTGAGGTGAATAAAACGTGTCAAAGCTGCCGGAAAAATTGTCAGTTTTACATGGAATTGCATACATATATGTATATATTCGTGTGCATACATGGGTTGCCGGAAATTTCGCTCTTGCGGATGTCCGGGCTGCTCGCCCTTATCCAATGTTAACTATGTTGCATAGGTACATGTGTGTAGGGTGATTTGGCAACTTGCTACAAGATAGCATCTATGTACAGACTCGACATGCAAGGAATTTCGTGTGTAATTACTTGATGCTGTTAATCCGAATAATCGATATTTAATTTGATGTTTTTAATTTTTGATTTGAACATCGATTCATAAATATGAAATAATACGCTGAATGGAAGTTTTAAGGATTGTATAGAAAATATTGATTACATCTCTATGTACCACTAAAATAAACCAAAGTGAGGATATCTCAATGGAACATGGAAGTATCGAGTTTCATGAATTCAATATGCGCTGAAACTTGATCCAGCTCCTGTCTGAAAGCTCATAAACTTTCATAACGATCATAAATCTAAATATTCTTTTTTCTGAAAACTTTAGGTAAAAATATTATATGGCTTTCCCATTTTTAATTAATCTTTTTATTTCATTAAATACCGATTGATTATGACTTTTTTTTTTTAATCTACTCTTTGAGTTGAAATTGCTTGGTTGTTATAGAACGCCCCATATGTGTAAAAGTCGATCGCACCTCGTTATCGTTACAGCGATCGTTAATGGTGGAACTTTTCCTCGTTCCATCTCCTTCTTGCTCTCTCTCTCTCTCTTTATTCCAGTCTACCATCCCCGTCACTCTCATCGAGACAACGTTTAGCTTATGGGGACGGAAATCACGGTGGACTCATTCCAACCGCGCTGCTTAGAACCTAACCAAACGTTATAGAGTCGAACATCGATTGCTTACAATGAAAAGGGCTGAAGTAATATTCCACCTCTAGTTAAAACCGGGTCAGTCACGCTTATTTGTTGTTCAGTGGTTGACGTTGTACGTATTGGGGTAGTTTCAGTGGTAAAACGCAGTATTATTTTCAGAGGGTGCTTTAACCAACTCTCGAACGAGCAGTAGCGGAAAAAAGGGGATCATAACGAGTATATACATTTTTATGATTTGCCGCAGCAGTATGCGAAAAAAATAAACCGTTAAGTTTTTATGTGTGAAATTATAATCGAGACAGCCATTAGCTTTAACGCACGAAAATATATTTTCTAGCTTCTTCAAATTGTGGTATTCCTGATTATATTTGTTTAATCAATATTTAAGTATGATTCAGAAGAAAAAAAAACATCATTTATAACTGTTTTTATTTCTAATGACAATTTAAAAATAATGATCATAATACAACGAATTTTTCGACAGTTCGTACTTAATCTTCGAACCCATACAAAGGAGAAGAAAAAATCACACAACTAATATTAGCTCTGGGACATGATACGAGAATGGCCCAACTACCCTATACCCAGTGGACTTTCTTTCCATGATCCTATAATACGAATCGAAAGGAACGAATAATTTTCCTCGTTTTCTCGGTTCTGTCGAGGGTGTATTAAGGGGTTGGAAGGCGAGAAATAGCGAGGAGAGTACTCCCGCGTTCATTCACGCGTTCATGCAGCAGCAACGGAAAATCCAACGTCCTGAAGAGTTCCTGGGTTATTAAGGGTGCAAAAAGCTCGCTATTACAGTGAAAGGGAGAGAAAGAGAAAGGGAGTGAGGGAGTCAGGGGTGGTATCACCTTCCAGTCGTTTCCCTTGCTGTTTCTCCCTTGTAGTATTCTCATTCTGGTCGGTTTGTATGAATTTCGAGATCTTACTCACCCTCTGGCGAAGGCTTGCTTCGTTCTTAGTCAGGCTAAAAGGGAAAAAGTTACCGGACTCATTATCGGGAGATACGAGCTCACAATTAAAAGTTAATGATCCTACATTGTATATAGTATCCTGTCTCGTGATTCGTGACTGCAAAGAGCACTTTTCCTCTACTTTATCCTCTTACTATACATTTTTTAATATGTACCTTCATTTATATACATATATATCTATATATATATAATTAAGGTAGACTCTTGGCAAGATTTTTCTCAAGCATATTTTTTTGCTTCGGTCTGAACATTTCTTTTATGTTGTATGCCTTTTAATATACATAGCTACTTAGTTATGATCTTCATTTTTTTTTCGCTGCTTCGTCTTTAGCAGTCGTTAATTTGGAACGTCGATGATATCAAAAGCTTCGACATCGAGCTACATTGCTAATTATCTTGAATATTGAGAAAAGCGTATTTTCTACTTATTTGATAATTCGCGCGCATGTTTTTTTTTTTTTTAATTCATTTAACTTTAGTTTGCTCTCTTCAGAGATGCGACCTAATCTTAACGATTTTACTTACTCATACACAACTACTAAGACATTGAGATTGTAGCAAAGGCTAGAAATTGTACTGCGTTAATGCAAATCTGAATCGTTCGATATAGTTTGAGGAGAGTGAACTCAACTGATTGAATCAATTCACAGTGGGGTATTCTGAGAACTCTGAAACCCGAAATTCTACGAAATATGTCGGTTTGACTGTGACTACTGTGGATACTTCAAACATATATGTTTCTATCAAAAGCTAGTTGTTCTGATAGGGTTCCATTTCATGAAATTGCATGGCTTTCCTTTCTCTCAAACCTCGTAGATAGTCTGTACGTAGATGGAGTCATACATTGCGAGGATTATTCACATACGCGTAAATAATTCAGCGGGTGATAATCTCGATGCATATTCTACTTTTATCCTCTCATTGTCCTCTACGAGTTTGTGATGCAGTTTCAACTCGGAAGAGAAGCAATGCGTATACGAGAATTAGAGAGAAAAAGAGAGAGAGAGAGCAGATAAAGAAATGACCAGAAGCAACGAAAACGACGTGACGAAGATAGAAAAAAAGCGGAAGGTAGGAAAAGAGAGAATAGGAAGCCGAAGAGGTTTCGCTTATTTTTCCCAGTTCTTTAGAAGAAAAAAACTTTCCTTATACAGAACGATGAGAAAGAAAATGAGGATAAGAAAAAGTGTAAGAACGAAGAAAAAGATAATTATATGCGTGTGTGTATATCTATATTTGAACGGAAACGGAAGTAGAAAATGCGAACGGACGCCGGCGGCGACTTATAATTCTTAGATTCACCGCGCTGGTACTCTGATCGGCCGGGAGCGTCCTCGTTGGAAACGGCGTTCCGCCAAGGAAAGCTTGCATTTCGTGATATCGTGTTTGGAATGAAAATAAGTAAAGAAAGTGTAGTAGAGGTAGGATGAAACTGTGGAAAGGACAGCCTCGGAGAAACGACACAACGATGCATCTCGTAAAAGCCCAATGATTGCCGTGAGTTTGGAACCATCCGTTCTGCTTTATCTTGCAAGCATCACAACTCTCTGTCTTTCTATTTCACTTTCTCTTCTCATTTCTATTTATCTCTCTCTCTCTCTTTCTCTTAGTGCTTGACTCTTATTTGCATTTTATTGCCGGTTTATGCGCAAGCTCACCGTGAGCTACGCGAACCTTTCGGTGTACACACCATTCCTCTTACTCGGTATGAGAGGGTAATAATGCCTGTGTACAGGACATTTCATACTGACTAATTTTCAAGATCATTTTCTCTAATACCTGTCCCTCCTGTCAAAATACTCTGCAAATGAAAAATTGTTTAATTTTTTCACGTTTGACAAATTTCTCTACTCTTTTTGTATATTACGAAAAAATCGCGGTCATTGTAATACAAACGCATGAGACGTATATTTTCAAATGATTTAGTGATGTGTACAAGTTTAAACAAAAAATTGTTTTGCTCGAATTGCCCTTCGAGGACTGACCTACGAAAATAAGTTTCTACCGAAATCGTAGAATTGGCCGATAAATAATATTTTACACGTCCGAGACTGTTTGTTGTGAGAGATCTGTGGATGCCTGGAACACATTTTTTATTCGGCTGAAGGAGGTTCGAATCAAGAATTTTATAAATGGCTCAAATGGACCGCTGGCTGTGAATTGCTGTGAGAAAATGCACAATATATATATTTTTTAAATTTATACATTTTTTGGTACTTTTAGTTCGTAGCTTATTGAATATACACGTGTACATTCTAATGTGGAAAGCAATTTTTCATTATTCGAAAGAAGAGATGAAAGGAAAGTTGGAATCCTTTATTACATTTTTTGTCAGCGGGGATAATCACGTCGCGACATATCGAATAAGATGCAGCTGCTGGAAAAAGGAGAAAAGCGGATTTCACGAACGCAATATCGTACATTACGACTCGCAACGGAGATAGGAAGACATTGGAAAAATGAAAAAAAAAAAAAAAACGGTAAAGAACACGATGAAAAACATAAATGAAAATGTGTAGGTTAGTATTCATGACATTCCGCGTATATTTTCTTGTTCCGGCAGGTAAAGAAAGAGTCGTTGAAATAAGGACAAGTCTGCCGATAGTAGTATGTGAAAATTGTGAATAAGAAGTTACGCGCGAGGGTGATGAAAAAGAAAAAAAAAATAGCACAGATAATGAAAACTGTCGCTTTACGGAGTGTTCAGTTATTCTAATTTATTTGATTAAAGTTCGTACTATTTCTAGCTTTAGTGAAGAAAAAAAAACTGGCCCAGAGACGGGGAGAAATCGTTGCTTGAAATGATAAATTCCTAACGATATTAAAGTTTCCATTGATGGAAGGGACAAATTACATTGCCGTAAAAAAGCCACGAATTTATACAATTGCTTTACCCCGAAAGCGTTACTATTTTACGCTTGCTGGACACGTGTCGCGACATAAATAGCAAAACGGTGACTTTTTCGTACTCGAGAAAACGAAGTAAAAAAATTTCCGTCGTAACCGCTATAGATACGTCTTTTTACAAGAGGAACAGCACGTAGAAAAAAGGACATCCCTCGAAAAGATCTCTCTCTTGGGAGTCGTAGAGGTTGACAAACACACATTCACAGATATATTTCTATATACACGTGCTCTTATTTTATAAATCGATGTGTCGTACCATTATTATTGTTATAATACAGTTTCACAATGTAGTAGCGAAAAACAGCGCCTCCAGGAGTGTGCGGAGACGTCTGTAGTGCATGGGCTCGAGGAAATAGACTCCGATGCAGGTGCGACGAGAAAGCTGAGAAAATCGAAGAGAAATGCGTGGAGAACGGGAATAAGAAGGTGAAAGAAAGACCTCGAGACAGGATATTGAGTCTATACATACATATAGCAATACATGCGAAAATGTATATCTATACAGTGAAAGCAAAGTATACCCTTTTTCCTTTAGGTCCCTGCGGCAACAAATGGTTTCAGTTTCCCTTCCTCAGGTAATGTACTTTCGCCAATATATATGGGGAATTCCCTACGAAGCTAAACTCTCAATTTAATTTGAGCTTTTTCCTCAACTACTTGTTTCTGAAGTCAAAGTACTTGGCTTAGTAAAAGTGGTGTATTTTAACGTTAGTAAAAGAAAAAAAAATCAAAACCATACCCTAAGATGTGCACAAGGATATTATTTATTCTTGAATATAAAAATAAAAATGAAACTGTTAACAAAAGAAATAATAATTAACGTTTCAGTATATAGTGTATATCGAAGGCTTATGTATTTTTTATTCTAGCTGCAAAAAGCACTATTACGCTTTGTCGTACAAAGAGATGCTGCATTTGAAAGCATTGTTTTTTCCTGCTCCACATTTTATCGACACGATATCCGTGATGCCTTGTGGATAAATAAACCGCGGTAAAAAGTGTACTGTACACACGTTGCCTGCGGGAATTCGGTTTAGTATCGATGCCACGAGACTCTCGTCCGTGCAATAGGGTGACGACAAAGTAAGGACTAATATATATGCTTATGTGTGTGAGTGTGTGTGGAGTGAAATAAAAAGACTGAGAGTCTCGATGACTTTGGCCAGGGTCTTAAAGAAAAGACAAGCTATACTCTGCCATTTTACTGGCAGAAGAGAACACTATTGAAAATATGCCAGACACGTTTCTTTTACTCCGGGTGTCCGTGGCAAAAAAAAAAATAGATATATATACGGCTTTGTCCTTATATATTTTTTTTAGCCACACGTTCTTTGTGGGTTATATTGTGCATGGAGTGTGCACGATGTGATATCGGTATGACTGTCTGCTGGTGCTTAGGTTTCGCAGTTATATCCGTTCTCGTATTTATATATCTTTGAACTGAAACTTGTATAGGAGGGTGTTTGTAGAAAAAAAAAAAAAAAAACAAAAAAAAGAGTTACTCGAGTTTTATTCTTTGGCGTGCGAGCACGTGCGAGGATCTCGCGAAAACTCCAACGAGTATTCTTCCCATTCACATGTGTATGTATATACGTCGAGTATAAAGTCTGTACTTTTATATCTATTGGCCATTCTTTTGGGCAATACTATATCACCTACACAGACTTGGTTGGAAAAACACTGCCAGTCTTTGAGACTCTCTTGAATCGGAAGCAAGTGTTTTCTCTTTCTTTTCTTTCTTCTACCAATGGCAAAAGATTTGTCGATTGCTCGAAGTGCTAAGCAACCACAGCAATAGATTTATTTTATTAATATTTTTATTGCCACTGAGATTTTTTACGTATACCGTATTCACTGAATTGTTTTTACTGCTAGTTCTGATGGATATTTTCATAATTATTGGTTTTTGTAGACTGTTTCAAATGATTTTGCTATTTTAATGGACTTTCGAGAGTTTGTACTTTTTTTCTTTAGGGTTAAAGAGCTTTTTTGAATTCAATTAAGTTCTGTCAGTGTGACAGCAAACAATAGCAAAGAATAATATTAATAAAGACTTGAGTATTCGAAAACTTATTTGAACACACAACACACGTTTGCACGAGCCTAAACACATACAATCACATGAATTTACTAGTAAATACAAAGCAGGCTGCGATAAAAGGATTTCACATACCAATTTATCGGGCGTGGGCGTGTGCAGATATATATAATCGATAAAATTGGTATAAAATCCCTTTATCATGGTAATCGATGTAAACGCCGAAATATCGATCCATTAACACGTCCCATTATTTCTGTATAGCCCTTCCGGCGAAAATTTCTCGGCTGTGTTCACAAACACGTACTATATTACGCTGATCCCCTAATGTTCGTGTTAATATTTCATCAATATTATAATACAGAGCCCACACGATGATTTTATCAGCCGCAAAATTATTATATACATTTATTACACAATCGGGAAATGATAATCATTTGGCAATTTGCCACGGATAATAGACGTTCACGATTCGTTCATATTTCCACAAAAACGTCCGTGGCATAAAAAGACAAAAAAATTGTTATACCCGAGGCCAAATATATAATGATTTTGAAAAGCAATAAAAATACATAAACGTTAAACTCTTTTGTCACGATTGATCAAAGAGCACTTGAGTTCGTAGCTTTATGTGTATCACATTCGTTTTGTAGCTTTTCTATGTCGATTGTTCTCCATAACTTTTCAAATGGCTGGCTATCACACTCGATCGGGTAATAGAAATTTTTCAATCGGGCTGACAAAATTTGTGAAATATACACGTACGTTTATATGCGAGATGAGAATTTTGTTCAGCGGGGCAACATTATTCGTCCGCAAATGAATTTTGCGAATTTTTCTAAACTATAACCGAGTGTTCTATGACAAAATCCAATAAAATATAAGTGACATTTTTTTATCCTCTAAAGTGACAGAGAAATTACTTAGAGCACGAGAAAAAAGATTGTAATATAAAAAATGCACTTGTGCAGGTTGCAATGGCGTGCGATCGAAAGTGACAGACGGGAAAGCAGTAGGGAAGGGCTGTGGTCGGGTGTAAAATGTGCACTATAGACGACCAGTAATGCTCCGTTAGATTTATATTGTCGCGTATAATGGCGGGTGGGCACTCGTGATATTGTACCCCACGTTCGATCCCACAAATACATGGACATGTATGTGTGGATAGACAAAATGCTGCAGTGCTCCGTTTTTCTCTAAGGGAGACAAAGAGAGAGAGAGAGAGAAAAAAACGAAAAAAGGACAGAGAGAAAGAGAAGGCAGGAGTGGGGAGAAAATAAGGGCAAAGGAAAGAGAGAGCAGGAGATCTAAAGAGAGACGAGAATATGCATCAGTGAAGCTGTACGCGAAACCGGATGGTGTTCAAACGTTGGTGCATACTCTCTCTCGTAAATCGTCACGCACGTGTATACGTCGTCCCGCAGCCGCATCCTCTTCCCTTTTTCCCTTTCTCTCTCCACCCTCGCTCTCCCTCTTTCTCTCCCACTCTCTCAATCTCTCCTACGAATATTAAATTAATCGGTTCGGCTTTCCATAGTGCATGAATAGCCGTGATGCTGGATTGGGGTAAATACAGGAAGGGCGATGGGGTAAGCATCGAGAGCGATAGGATTTATTGCTCGCTAACAACAGCGAATATCGTCATACTCATTTGATCTGCTCGAAAAGCAAAATTCTAAGTCGATGAGATAGAAAACGTTAGGATGTCCGGAAAACGCTTACAATCATTTCGATCTGCTTTTCAAGGAGTCCATTAATGTCATCAATTCCATTAATGTCAAAGGTCTTATTCTTGGGAGGAAAATCGAGTTACCTATGTTTTTGTTGCCACATAAAAATCAGAACGATGTAATGACTTTTGTTTTATTAATTATTCATTTATTGTGAAACAAATATTTGTTGTTGTTTTTTAAATATTAATGAATCTTTTCACTTAATGTATAATTTACTGAATTTTCGATGACATAAAAACGTTTTGAGTATTGCAAAAAGTCGCCCTGGAGTTTGCATTAATAACACATTCAATCTCTCATTTTTTTTTTCAACGATAAAAAGGAAAAAATTACAATACCCCACTTTCCTGTATATGAGCTTTTGTGCATTTGAATGAATATTCGCGCATTGTCGTTGATTTTAATCGCCGAAGGGGAGTGAAAATTAAATTTTCAAACTGATGGAAGATCGATCGAAAATTTTCAGGGATTTATGATGTCACGTGTTTTTTCCACTTATATCGCTCGGGAATATTCAGAATTTCACTTGGCTCGCAAAATCGAATGTAAAATCTGACGCAAAAAAAAGAGAATAAAGTTTTTGTACTTTTTTTCTGTTTCATTCGTGCAGTCAAATTAAAAGCTGGATTCGATGGTCGAATTATATTCAGCGAGGAAAAAATACAGGGCATCATTTATTTTAATCTACGTTATAAATCTTGAGTTTTTTTTTGTACTTCAAAACCAAATGTTTCGATAAAATGGCTTCAACATAGAGAATTTTTCAACTCAATTTGAAAAACAGTACCGAGACATTTATTATCTTTCATAAATTGCATTGGCCTCAAATTTTCGGTTTTTCTATCGTTGCATATTTGAAATGATAATTTCAAATACTCCAGTGATATTTGCGTGAGAAATGGTTGAAATTGGCGATTTTCAAGGGGAACACTTAACGTTCAGTCTCACTATGTAGTATAATCAGTTCTCGGTGAGCTTTATCGTCCGGCGAATACCAGTTGACTTTCCATTCGTTACGCCTAATCCCAGAGACCCGGGGCTGTGTATATATTTCAACGAGAGAACGAGAATTGCTTTCTCGCTTCCTTTGTTTTTGTATTGATTTACCAATGTGCATGAATTTTCGCATAGAGTACTTGTAAATATAAAAATACAGTGTTGTCAAGCTACTGGCGTGTTTCCGTGATACAGAGAAAATACAAATTTTAAGTGTGAAATTATTTTTTTATTACACATCAGTCACGTTCGAAGTTAAACCGGTTAATGTTTCAAAACTTAACTATAACTTGCGGAATAATCAAAAAATGCTAATTTTTTTAAATCTTCTGAGAATGTAAAAACATATGAGATATCGGGAAAAATGTCTAGTATGAATAAGTTTGGATTTTGATAAATGACCACCGTTTCCATATCAAGCACACTGAGCTTATATACTTTGTCGATGAATCTCCGAAACAAAACGATAAAAATACTTCTTTTTTGTATACAAACTTCGTCATGTGTTTCTCTGGAATTCAAGAAAAAGAATAAAAGACCATATAAAATGCCGTGTTATTTCGTAAAATGTGAATTTTTCTATCTCGAATATGAAACAGGGAATCCTTTTGAAATTTTCAACGTAGTTTCAAGTTCTTGAAATTCTGTAAGACTACTTCTTCAAAGGAAAAAACTTTTTAAACTCAAAAACTAAAATATCTCTGAATCGAACCCTATATATTGGAAAAAATAAAAAACAAATCCGCGCATTGCTTCGTTCGGGGCATACAGACACTCTGTACATTCGGACGAGGTACTATGAATTTAGCTGGTGTTACACCCTAAATATATATATATATATTTAGTATGGATTTTATGGGTGCACAATCCAGACATAATGTCAGCTCAAATTGCCTGTATCATGTGGAAAACCCTGAATTAACAACAATTGCATAAATGCTAAATGTTACATCATTCGTGAATGAAATGAAAATTTATAATACGTATAGAAAGCTGTGCCTAGCATTCTGTTGAGTACAATAAAAGCCAGCAATTGATATGGTATATTTCTCATGTTCGATTTCGAACCAGAGCTCAAACTCATCTGCCATCTCATTAATTTTGATTTGATTGAATATTAATTCGTGATGAGTGATAGTGTAGGTGGTTGAAGAGCAGCTTTTCATTGTATACAAAGCCAATTAATTTCACAACGAAATTATAAAACTAACTTTCTCATTATTTATTTGCCGCATTTTTCGTTACGATGTCTATGAAATGAACTAAAAACTCAATAGTTTGGGGTGACAGAGTTAAACGAACGAGTTACAGCGCATTGTACTATCGATTGTTGAATTCACACTGAATTCATAGAATAACGACTCGGTTGAAATGTCCAGGATGACAGTTTTTCACCGGAGCATATTCCAGTGAAAATTTAACGAGGTGAATCGAGACCCCGAAATGGCTCTCTCTTTATATATAATAACCTTTGTCCTTGTAAAACGAGACCGGAGGTTTCTCGCAACATTTTGTACTCGCACCCCTTTCATACACGTTAATCCCTATTACGCAAACGAGAAAAGTGGGGATTTCCAAGGATAATCCAATAAACGTTTGCAGAGAAACCTTCTCGCTTTGCCCCTTTTCTTTCGTTTTGGTAAAGGGTACTCGTAGACACGTCACAATTAGGCGTTAAAATAAACGAACATAACCAACGATATAAACGCTCTTTTTAAATTCGATATTATGTTTCAACCAATTTTAACTATTCTGAACAAATGTTCATCCCAAGCCTCTACAATTTCGTTCATTATTTATTTACGACATTGTCTCTATCTCTATTATAAAAAATGCTAATCATTTTTGTACTTTCCATTTTTATTTGTGTATACCATCAAAATATATATAGCTCTTCAAATATCGAGAAAATCGTTTTGTAGTTTCGTTGATTTTTAAAGTTAAAACAATTATATTGAATCAATTATTTCAGACATTATTTCTATTACGATCTGTGTACAATTTTTTTCTTTTTAAATAGACTTCGATTAAAACAAAACGCCCGATACATCCATCGTTCAGTGGGTGATCCTCTCCCAAAGGGCGCAATTTAGTTTTTCGGTGCTTTTTTTTTCGTCCCAGGGAACGCGAGAGTACTGTACGTACTGTAATAAATGAAAAACTAGTTTTTCCATCGTCCGAGAGGAATGAGATCGACTACAGGACACAAGTATGACGAGAACGAGATTTGATTTTATTCTGGATGAAAAATTCAAGCTTCCTTGTTTTTTGGTCTAACCACTACTCGACAAACTTTACTGCGACGATGCCAGTGCTGAAAGTTTGCCGGGGATTGAACATATTTTAATAAATTTACGATCTCTGCTTTTTTTTTTTTTTTTTTTTTTTCACGAGGTTCAATTTATTTTAGGTAATTGGACGAGCTTTCCGTCACAAATTAGACTTTATCGTATTCTCGAGAGTGTTTGTCGCGTTTATCGAGCGCTAGAAATAAATACGTTAAATAAAAAGCCACTCGACAGCAGTATTGAGAAAGCAGTCGGTGCGGGTGAAGAGGAAAGGGGGACGGAACTCGACGGCTGAACAAAAAATGGATATGCACAAGGAGAAAACGGAGGACGAACTAACGTTTGCGTTCTAAATTAAATTTACGTAATTGCCGAAGGGTTGTATCGAGCGAAAGAGAAATGAAAGAAACGAAGAGAGAGAAAGAAAGGAACCGAGACTGAGTATCTCAATCAAGCTCTCGTTACGTTAAATACTTGGTTAAACAAGATCAACGTATTTGTTTAAAGGCACAACCGGAACTGGCCCTGGACCGAACTTCATTTATTATGGTTTAACGAATCACGAATATATCGTTTCAATTTTTTTTTTCATTCTTTCGTTTTATTGCACGTGGTTTTATCATTGATAAAAAAAAATATTCCTTAAACATATTTTGTTAGTTTGAATAAAACTCATTCAACAAAATTGTTTTTTTTGTTCTCGAAGTTTTGGGGATAGTGTTTCGACCAACAACAGGCCAAATGGAAATTCATTCGAACTCTAGTTTACAGATTTATCTCAGAGACAATGGTTAATTAAAATGCCTTGATGTAGAATAATTGAAAAATATTTCGGTATATCGATATCGTGAGCATGGGGATGCATAGCTCTACCAATATTCGATTAATTGAGTCACCATACGAATGGTTTTGTGGATAACCACGGAGACGTCAACTACGAGACACCGGCTAGTTAATTCAAGCTCGGCATTTTGAAATTCACAGCTCCGTAATGCACATGGCCCGGAAATTTGTCGATATTTCATTTCACTGGAGGGAATGAATTTTCGATTCATTGTATACAAAATAAATACCAAGAAAACCAATAAAAATGGCTTGTTTATCATCATAATTATAGTTGCGACAATCATTCAATTATTTTAAGTAAGCGAATGAACAATACAAAAAAGAATTAAACCTCGAAAAATGACCAATTGTTGCTTTTAAATATCTGATGACTTTTATTGATGACTTCGAATTAGAATAAATTTGATTGGAATTATTTCTGATCTCAATAATCATCAGGGCACAGCTGTTGGCGTTTCTGTGGCGCCACTAACGAGAGGCTGATTGGCCAGATTTCATGATACCGTCGACTATATATTTGCAGCTGCGTGGTCTGTGTAGCAAGAAGAAACTGACGAGGCGACGATTCAACCTCTCCTCTACGTCTCTCTTGTGAATGAAGCGCTTTTCGTTTGCGAAGCAAACATAACCATGAGCTTCGACGAGGAACGTGGTCAAGCTTTCGTTACTGATAACCCTTCTGCACCTGTGTAGAACACATTTTGGTTCACCTTTCTCACATATATATCACAGTATATATTTTCCTCGATGTGTGGACCAACTGGACGGATCAATCCGGATTAATTGAGTTACGGTTTGTGGCTTTGCGGATGACCGCGGAGGCTGTAGCCCATCTCTGTGGCTGGCTCGCGTGATGGTGACTGCGCGACATGGAACCCTCTACACCCTCTCATCGTTTTCTATCCTCTTCTCTTTCTCTCATACACTCTTTCTCTACCTCCCTCTCTCTCTCGGTCTCTCTGCTGCCTTCCTGTGTGTTTCGGATAACCAAGACCTGTCTGGCTTCGCCAGTTCACTGCGGGTTTGATACCGATACAGAAGCTACAATGTGATGCTTCGATGTAACCGGAGCATTGTGTGTATTCCATTGTACACTATATGCAGTGTATGTGTACAGATGAGCAGAAATATTTATGCTGGTAAGAGGCTTTTCAGACCAATCCGACCTAAATATGACGCCAAGCTTTTTGGAATTGGTCCATCATTTGTTATCTTATCTTTATGAGGCGCTATGGGATGTGTAGGTTTATTCAGAATATTCGAATTGAACTTGTTGGGAAATCATGATTTTATTTTCATTGGCTTCGTTTAAATGATATGATTTTACAACAAGTTTCTGTTCTTATTAATCTAATCATACACTGATGGTTCAATCACTATGGGAATTATCATTTTAATACATACAATAGACAACTGTATTGACACGATACACTAATAAGTAGTACTATTGTTACCTATTCCAAGGTTTACTAGTGACACTGCAAGGATGAAATCCGAGAATTTCATGCAACCAGATCATAACAGATTTCACAGTATACAATGTACATAGATATGTATGTATGTAAGCGAAGTTTCAGGTCAAACCAACCAAAACATGACACATGCAGTGTCTATAAATTGGGCTATCATTTTCATGTCATTATTTTACGAGCATTATGAGCCCTGAATTCTTAATGAAAACTAGCTATTTACTGATAAAGATTTTTTAAAAATATGTAATTGCTTTTTGAGATGCAATTACAACTTTATTTTCATGAATACTATTTTGTTGAGACGTAAAACCGATTGATACGTGATTTCGTAATAAAATTGTTCTTTTTTTGTCTGGCTACACTCACTAGGTGTCCCATCAGCTGATATAAACTCGATGATACTTTTCTCTTTCACCAGTTTTTCACTGTATTTATTTGACCATGTGTGTACATGACCATTTCATTTGAACAGCATTTGCTGGTTCGTTGAATACACATTAAAATCGGCGCTCGCACGTACTCTCGCAACAAAATGCAGATTTTTTTTTACTTCATGAGGTTCCTCGAATGATACGAGACAGTAATGAAGACATTTAAAATCTACGATTGAAAGCTAAATTCAATATTTTTTGTTTCGTTTACATAAAAAATGGAATAATGATTTCCAAACATAAATTCAAATGCGCAACTTGTTCAAATACGCAGATTACGATTCGTTCAGTGTTTCCGATTTAAAAATGTAGTCATGGAACGGCCTCCATCAAATGGTTCTTCTGTGTTTGGAACTTCATATTTTTCTGAACTCTGCCTGAGGTTCAAAAAAACTTCATCCCTTCGTTTTTTCAGATAGGAATCTTTTCGATACCAAAAATGTCAGTGGAAAATGTTCTATACATATGCAATAGTTAGACTGTGCGAAAGAGCATGACATAGTGAAGAAAAAATAAAAATAAAACACATAAACAGAAACCAATACACAGGAATGCATGTGAACGAAAATGGCTGGGCTGTTTTTTATTTCTTGCTCGTCAGCAACGAACCATCCGTAACGATTTTCCACTTCGATCGAGCTTTTTTGGTTCGTACGTAGTCAGAGGTAACGCACGACAATAGGGGCTTTTTCAATGGTCGTGCGTTTGTGAGGTGTATGCATATGTTTCTGTGTATGAGAAAAAATTCGCCACTCTTGTTTTTGTCACTGCTCCGCAAATCCTCCGAAATTTCCAATGTTTTTTGCATTTCCTTTATTTTCCATTGTTTTTATCAATCATTCTCCAGCTCGACTGATCCTCTCGTTTGACCGAAACAAAATGCAGCGAATCGTTTTTCCAACTTTAATGCAAACAGAAATAGCGTTACAAACGTTCTTGTTATTTATCGCGACGATTGCTGCAAGAATAAATCATTTGAACCCTGAATATTTATATTTTGTGCTATTGTTGAAACATCATTTTTCACAATATTCATGAAAAATCTCTTCGTATTTAAAATAATCTCAATTGTAGATGAACAAAACTACAATTCAAATAAATTACTCAAATCATAACTCGATTAATGATGAAATAGATTAATTTTTTAATATTGTATTTATTATAAGATAATAATTTACATTACAAATGTATAACCTGGATATCATACTTGTCATAACAATTTACTTATTCAAATGACAGAATAGGCAGATATAGCAAGCCCAACTTGAGTGGAATTTGCCGCAATCGTTGGATGAATGCATTTATGCATGTTTAACGTTGGTGGTATTGCATGGCGGAAAGTGAGCGAGAGAGTCAGGCGACGTGCGTCTAATTACGCGCGTAGGTCTCTGCGGCCTAGAGTAGAACTCCAGACGTAGAAGTCAGATGTATACATATGTGTACAACGTATGTAGTTACATATATACATGCAAGTAAGGTGCGTGGTACAGTGAGGATACATACTGTAATAGAAGGAGTTCTGTAGGGGATGAAGAGGAGGGGTTTTCTCGAGGTCCCTTTGGAACCGTTCCGACTACTATGCCATACAAGCAAAACAGCACAGTAAGCATATAACTGTGTAGTAGATGAGAGAGAAAGGGAGAAAGAGAGAAAGAGAGAGAGAGAGAGATTGAGAGAGAGGTTTACTAAAGTAGAAACGGCCAGCAACCAAAGGTTTGCGAGTAGGAGAAGCTGCGACGATTGCTCTTACTCTCTCATGTTCCCTCTCTCCTTTGTCGCTTGGGACTCTCATTCAGCTAGGGATGGAGGGCTTAGTCCGTGTCGTTCGTCGTGCGCGGCAGTGCCGCATGCCGCTCAGCATCGCTTGCTGTGTACCAGTACATACCGCAGAGACCAACCGAGACTGCAGAGTCCTTCTCTTTGCTTTTGCTACTCTCTCTCCCTCTCTCTCTTTCCTTGTTTCCGTCATCTCTGTTACTGGAAAACTCGCCGTCTCGTCCTATGGCTTTGTTGTGGATTAACTCAAGTCCCTTCTTTGCCTCTTCTCCGTCCACTTTCTTTCTTGCCTCTCTCTTTTCACTTCCTCTTTCCTTTCTCTCAAAATTCTCTTACCATCTCTTATCTTTGGTTCTCTCTCTCTCTCTCACTCTTATTTTCTCTTCATTTTACTTGCTCTCATCTCTTCGCTCTCCTCAATTCCTGCACTTCAGCAGCAGCATCCTTGCTATACAACCGCTGTCGCACCGCGTCCAACATCCGATCTCTTTGAGCACTAGTTTCCCTCTATGTTCCTATCTCTCTCTCGCTCTATCTCTCTCTTTCTCTCTTCATTTCCCATGCACCAACCCTCCTCGTTTATGTACATTTATGTATACCATCTAGGTCTTCATATTTACTGCTATTTGAGGCTCTATCAGCCGCTCTATGTAAATACGTGTACATAGGTGCCAGTGGCATACGCACACGTGGATAAATCTAACACGCAAAATCCCTCACAACCTCGCTTGATACGAAGACTGAGTGCTATGTCCCTTGAGCTCTCACACACATCTACTAGACCACGAGTTATGAAACCCCTCCAAACCATGCACTTCCGGCAACAGACGAAGAGAGAAACTTTAAGGCAGAACAGCAGCTAAACACAAACAGAGAGAAAAAGATAGAGGGAGGCAGAGGAGGCTGGTAAAGTCAAAAGGCATCTCCGGATGACTCTATATACGAATCTTCGTCCTGTGCTCTGTCACCCACTTGCTTATTTTTTCGATGATTTTTAAATGAACTACTTACAAATTTAAACGTCGGCCAACTAGTTGACAATTGTGCGAATGACATTCGACATAACCATAATTTCAACCTTGATATAGTGTAAACATTTTTGGTCAAATCATACGTTGGCTTTGACATTGATTATTTCCAGGTTGATGCTTGTTTACTGATTCGTAGTTTATTGAGCGAAACTACAACGTGTTCTGATTGACTTATTCACCCTAGCGATCATTCAGGTCCTCTGTGCACAAGATTGCGTGTAAACCGAGCGGAGAATATGTTGCGACTTCGGTAAACATCAAAGGACCCGTTTCTCTATTCGTCGTTAACATTATTATTATTATTATTATCATGACATTGATTCTATTTTTTTTGTGTGCGTTAGACAGCGATCGATTCGATTGACTGCTGTGAAATTGCCCTTTTGTGGACATAAACAGGTTTTTCCGATGTTGTTCGTGGTGGTTGGTACGGTATAATGTCGACTTTGCTAATAGAAAATGCAAAAAAAGAAATAAAAAGTAAGGCGTCAACATTTCTCACACATGAAATACTTAATTTTACTTGTTAAAATGAATTTTTATTATATTTGCACATGAAATTTTAATCAATTAGAAGATTCCGGGGATAAAGAGAAGGTTAACACTTTTTGTGGTGCATGTTTCGATTCTGAATGCTCACCTGAAAATTCTGACAGAAATACAGGACCTTGTTCACTTAAATGCATTTGTTATTTAAAACGAACGTTGGTAGAAATTCAAAATAAAATAGAGGTAATTGTCTATTATAAAATCTATATACTAAGAGTAATCTTCACCAATTAATTAATGGATTAATGGATGATAAATTAGAACGAAAGGTATAAAATAACGTCGTCACGATTACGGGAATTAGGAACAGACAAGATTCTTGAAGGAATATGCCACGAATAATGAAGAGATAAGGTGCAACGTAAAATTGACGCCAAGCGAAGAGAAATTGTTCGGCTCCGGTGTCGTGAAAGATGACTCTATGGTATGCTGTATTTTGGTACGCGAGCTTAGAACACAGAAACGCGACCTCGAGGGCATGATGGCAAGCTGGGTTGAATTTGCCGACAAAGCGGATCATTTTGCTCTTGTCATTAATGAGATACGTGACAAAGTAAGATCCCGTTTAACTTCGTGTACCTAATACTCACTTTCTGGATGCACTCTTATTGCATAGGAAGGAAATTACATTAAAATTTTATCGCTTTGCGAACAACTATTATCCCATTTATCTACTTAAAGGATTTCATTATTAGTTCAAATGTGAACGTTGATGGAAAGGAAGATTTTTTCTCGCCATTTACGATTAAACTTAATAATATGTATCAAAATTTGAAATTTCAGGGATCATTTTGTTTCGTTAAATTCGTTGTACTAGTAAATAAAAAAAATTCTATCTTATTTTTTTCTTTTTATAATTAATAGATTTTTTGATGACTTTTTAACCAATATAATATCCACGAGCGAGCAGGTGTTATAATAATTTAATACACCTCAGTTGGTTGACCTGACAACGAGAATAAATTCGATCCGTCGGGAAACGAAGGTCCTGGAGGAGATTGAACTCGTAAACGAGGAGACACGAGGCACTGAAATCGATAAAGCATTGAGACGATCGGAGGAACGACGTGAAATATTCAAGGAAATGGTCCATGTATCGTAGATCGATTACTGAGAAAAGGAATTTAGATAATCTAAATATATTTGCTTAGCATTGGAAATAAGACGATTTCAGTATAGTCGAATATGAATTTAAAAAAACAAACTGACACACTTCTGGATAGAAACTTAATGGAATGAAAAATTCAATTGGAAATACATTTAAGATTCAATTGAACATATTTTTTTTCAACAAAATGCCATTAAGTCTGTCGGAATTTCTTCGTACTCAATTGTCCTAATCTCGCGACTTCTTTTCGAAGCGCTATGAGGAAGCTGAGGCACGTCATCATGCGGAAAACTTGGCGAGGCGGGAAAAGTTGGATGCTCTTGAACGCGACAGATTGATGGACCGAGCGGCCCTGAAACTGGCATTGGAAAGAATGATGAAGATAATGAGGTCCGAGGACTCTTCGAAGATGTCAAAAGCAACCGAAACTTCTGGGAATTAACCTCTTGTAAATACTGAAATGAGTGAGGAAACAAGATCCGCGAAAATAAGTAGTAAACATGATCCCCAAGGTCTAAATTCTAATGAAGTTAAAACAGAGCATCATGATGAGAAAACATTTCCCGAGAACATTCCAGGACCAAAAAAAAAATGCGGTAGTCATTTTTGCAAAAGCACAGAAGTTCGAAGACCATTTTGAATGAAATATAATTCAAAGTCCGATCGATGACGTTTCGAAATTTTCAGGCAAGATCAACTTAACCGATTTTCCACTCTTATTCGTTCACAAACTTTCTTGTTCCCCGCCCACCATCGTAAAATAAAGTTTCGATTAAATTGGATTTTCGATTGCCCAATGTTACACGAAAATCAAAAGTTACTAACAGCATTAAACGTAAAAAATGACTGTCGATTTCTATCGTTCACGACAATGGAAAGGAAAATCGTTGGGTATTCGCTTGTAGAGATAATAAACATTAAAACATGAAGGAATAATCCAAAATAACGATTGGACATTTATTATGTCCGAAAGTACGAACGATATAACGAGTTACATTAGTTTTAATCGTTTCACTGAGAACCCAAGATATTTTCTATCGATTTCATCCCTTGTCCTTGCTCGCCTGGCTACGAAGATATCGTTTCCTAGTTAATAATGGGTCTAACTTGTAATGTTTTACTAGTGAAAGAGCGTGTAGAAAAGGTTTTTTTCCTTTCCAAGCGATTGTCGTGCTCTTTCACGTTTAAAAATGTCAGGGGAGAGATCTGGAGGAGAAGCTTCAGGGTGGAAGAACTAACCCGATTCGACAGTTAACAGGGAAGAGTATTCTCTCCAATTATTCTTGGTCGCGTTGGTTGAACCTCTTACCAGAGGTTCGGCCAAAGCGCGAGAGCGCGTGAAGTACCGTAGAGATTACATGACGTTCCAATGTGAAGTGACTAGGAAGTACTCTCCTGGAGAATGCAACGAATGGAAGGAGAAGTTGAACATAGAGTCTGTCCTTCTTCTCCTTGTTCGACGCTCACTTCAGCCTCAGCCTTAGAGCTATTTAGCTTCTCCGCTCTCGTTGAACTTCTCGTCTTTCTCTTGGATATCTTCGTCCTCGTTTTCTAGAATCGATAGAAGAAGCCTGAAAATGTAGGACGATCGGCTGCTTGGTTAATCGAAGAACGTAGATGAGCAGATACTCGAAAGTGTTGGGTTGGAGGAACGCGACGAATCTTCTGTAACGACGGAGAAACGGTTAGTTGAAGGTGGCAAGGGCTATGGTAAATGCGAGGGGGAGGGTTGATACCAAAGGTTGGAGAATATATAGTCGTGTGCTTGTACCAGAAGACGGAGGTAACTCGGTCTTCGGGCAATTAACGGAAATCCGTAGTTAAGGGGCGTGGACGAGACAGTGCGAGAGAGGGAAAGAGAAGGACAGATAGAAAAGAGAGAGAGAGAGAGAGAGGGTGGGAGCGAAGACACCTCCGGCGCTCTAATCAAGGTCCTCATTTGATTACACACCTCATGCAACTCCCACTCTCTCTCGCTAGTTTTCCAAGAGTTCCACTTTCCCTTCTCATTCTTTTCTTTCTTATTTTTACTTCTTTTTTTCGTGCTCTGGTACTTCTAAACAAGAATTTCTTGCAACGTTTCTTATGCTACACAATACGCATCAGCTACGTTTCTACTTTTTTTATTTTCCATTTTTATTCTGGCAAACATTTTGCCTGGCCGGATACTTCGTACCCATTACGAAGTATAGAACGGTGAATAGAACAAGGAAGAAAATGGCGTTAGGAGAAATATCCGGTGAGGAAAAGGGGCTAATGGCATGCAAATACAGACGACACAGGGAGTATCTAGTACTGAATATAACCGGATGTGTTTCAGCACACTTCCATTCATATACATCCACCTGGAACTTACCTTGTTGTCGGTAATGCCGTTGTTGGAATAATGTTACAATTCTAGCGGAAAAAGCAAAAATTTTCTCCGTTTTGTAATCATAACGGACTCTATACACTATCATCTACTTCTTTATATTGGTGTACATTTCGTCCTATAGGTTTCCAGGGATTGTATATACAATATTAGGGGCTGCGCATCGAGAAGCTACCATCATTTTGTTCAATCCTCAGGAAGTTCAATATCTCGACTGGATGTTCTCTCAAGTATATTCTTTCACTTCTATTTACAGGATCAGGCCATTTCTTCATGTACCAGCCGGTGGTAAGGTACTCCAGTGGGAACACTCCCTTTATTGACCAGGTTTCGATATAGCTTAGCCCACCGATCCCTTGGCAATATTTTCCAATTCAGTCTCAATCACTTTTTCTTTCTCTCTGGCGCACATAACTGGCTGTCGGCTTTCGACCTCATTCCGTAAAGGGGTAGCTTTGTTTTCGTAAATTGTTCTTCGTTTTCGTACATTCGCCTTGTGTTCCTAACACTGACAGTAACTCAGATTTAGAGCAACCTTTTGGGTTTGTACGGGATCAATACTTTTTCATTTATTTCAGAGTACAAGAAGAATAATTGATTTCGAGTATCGATGATGATTCCGTTTATTAATATGATACTAGGCGCTTCCGCTCATTTTACATTTTCTTCAAATTAATTTGTATGAACAATCTTGAGGTTTAATTTAGGTTTCAGCTCAAATTTACCTTCTACAATAGTTTATCTACCCACCGACTAGTATTGTCAACTATTCCAAGGCTCGACTGTCAATATCGTACAATCACTTTAATCAATCTATCTTCCATTACAAATCCGTCGTGCTTCATTTGTGTACAAAGGGACGGGACAAAATTGATGCTGCGAGAAGCCAATTAATCATCTAAAGTACGAGTACTCAGTCGACATTAGGAATCAGACGTTGCAAGTAAAGCTCGTGCTACATGTACGTCCATAAATAAACTCGAACAATCCAGGAGAGTGAGGGTATACACGGGAACGTGTATCAACTACTAGCGGACCAAAGGCCCTAAGTAGAGCGATTTACTACGCAAAGTTACACGGGTCTCTTTCGTCGTCAACCAGTCGAAATATCTGTGCGACGAAACGTGCAATGGCACGTCTGAGTCGTTGACATATCGGGTGGGGCTAAAGTCGCGTCTTTTCCATTTTACTCCCCTTTATACTGTCAATGAGGCAGGAAAAAATGAGGTGAAGGGATAGTAACTATGGGCTGTTGATAAAAAGAGATGTCAAAGAGTCACTCCTTCGACTTTGTCGCTGTGGCCAATGACGTGAAGCGTTCTGCCTTCTCTTTGTTTCTTTTTTTTCCTTCACCGCATCATAACTTTAATAACACTTCGTACACGCACGTGGGCAATGGCGAAATACGTGTTTAGGGAAATGCACCATCGTGAGATATATCCCTTCGCAAGCTCCCCCACTATTCGCATCTAATCTTCCGATGAAGAGTCGGAGTGACATACGTATACATACACATTAGCGAGTGCGACCTAAGGACCTGGAGGTTGAATAGTAATTGTGCAATGTATGAAACTTGCCTACAATAAATAGGTCCCTGATTTCAATCTTACGGAGCCCTAGATACGCCCTTTTAACTCTTATCCATTGACATATAGTCAATAGATACGATGACGATGAATAGACAGATTCTGTTGGAGAATGTTGAAGATAAACATGTAGTTGTATCAGCTGGTCTGCGTCATAGATGAATAAGCATTGATGTGTGTGAATAGGGTATGTCCTGGGCTTGAGGTTCCTAGATAGGGCTCAAACAATTCGAGCGTGAACAATTAGACGTAATCACAGAATCTTGACGTACAGGGTGTAAAATTGTAATTTTTCTCATGATTCTTTGCCACGTAGAAATTCAACTGAAACTAACAATGGAAAGAGGCAAAAATATTAACTGCTGCAATTTAAAAACTTAAAGGAAATGTGGCAGTTTGTGCCAAACATCAAACGGCAATGTTAAAAAGGCGAAAATAGGAATTGCTCTAAATTTCAAAAACTCATATGGCATGCTTACCAGGTGTAATTTTTTTAAACGAGTCCTCAAGTCAAATTTACCACATTTACAGCCCGAGCACCCCTGTGTGCGAGTTCCTACGAAGCAGAAGGCCCCGGAAAACTTTTCCTTGCTGTACTCTTTAAATTACACTCACGACCCGTTTGTCAGTAAGGGTGCCACGCGCAAACGCGATGTCGTACAACGTTGAAGGGTATGTAAGTGCTGGGGTAACTGTTAGAGGATTGAATTAACGTCGTTTCGAGGAAGGAAAGAGCAAAGGAGAGGAAGAGAGAGAAGTAGAAAGCAGAGTAGCCTTGGTGCAAGAGCCAAAGCATTGGTGCAGCTACGACAGAAGTAGAAACTCCAAGTGTATTCCCTTGACGCTATTTACTTGTACTCGTACTCGAGCCAAACTGTAGTACATTACATGTATAAATATATACATATATATGTGCGTGATGTAGCCATGTCTATATGTAGCCATATATAGCCATGTCTATACGCGTATAAATACATGTTGCCAACTCGGGAGGGACGTAAAATTTTCGACAAACTTTGCGCGTACGTTTTGCTTAAATGGTATATATTTATATATTTATATATCTGTTTATATTGTGACGAGAATTTCAATGATCCTCAATTTTAGCCAACTTAATGTCACAAAACTTTTCCTCCTTTGGCCGTTTATTTAATTCGGTTGTTACAAAAATTGTTGGGCGCCAGTCGCGTGAGCGACACGACCAAAAGAAGAAAAGATAGTTGACCAGCTTTGCTGCAGCGGATGGGCAGGGTTATTCCAGATATAATTTCAGAATATTCCAGAAATAATTTTACGACACGAGGTTACCGTTTAACAATAACAATTTCAATATTTTATTTAACTAAATATAATTTTAACACGGGATTATTTGAATGAAATTTGGTGATACAAGAAATAGTTACGCTCGGGATTAATTCTCGATATTTTACGGGATTTTAACCAACGCGAGACTCTACGATATTTCGAGGGGAAAAATCACGAACACACGCACACTCGTCAACTCACATTCAACATCGGCCGGAATCCTACACTCTTTACACTCTAACACACGAGCTCTTTATTTCTTGCTACGGAACTACTCGTAGACAAGAATTACCGAAGATGTTATTGAGGTAAATTGTTGTTAATTACGATAAATAAATCCGAGCCCCCGATAATCGGTTACTCGGTCGAGCTATTTAAATTCACGGTTACACCGGCCGATTTACGCTCTCACTCACTCTTTCACTCACTCTTACCCTTGCTCGCGATTCTTCCCACGAATGACTTTAACGAACAATTACAATGCACGGGAGAATTTTCGCGTACGGCCACAACGTTCATTTTCCGATAATATTTAATTTAACTTAACCCGTTTCGCAATACGTCGAACTCGGAACAATAAAAGAAACGAAAATGATTGCGTCTAAAAGCACACGTGGCGGAGCCGCCGCCGTGACCCAATTTCCCGAGATCCTTTCGGGACAACGTATTGTCCATTATCTCTAATAATTAATTATTCCTTAAGGAATAAATCCACAATGAAGCTCACTAACCAAGACGGAAAGCGACGAAGGGATAACTCACGGTATTGTCCAGCTTCTTACAACACGTCCGTCCCGCTCGGTACTTCACGAAAATCTCCTCGAATTCGGGAATTCGCGAGCCGTCGAGCTGATCGTTCGCCCCTTCCAATTCTCAAAATTCCCCCCACATGATTGACAGGTCCGTCACATTAAATACTCGCGCGAGCGTTAGACAGGGCACCGATTATTTTATTAATTTATCGGGACATTATTTCAACGTTGTTTATATTATTCTTTACCCCTGGCTCGATTAATATTTTAATAATGACGGGACCTCAATGTTTCACGGGATATTCGATGACAATATTTCGATGACAATAATTGGAATTAATCACGGGAGATATGTTGTACGATACCGCCCTGATCTATGAAACGGGAGACGAGTGCGCTCGCTGAAGCCAACCGAAAATTCCTTGTTCTCGAAAATTCTCGAGCCTTCCTTCGTTTAACCGTCTCGATGAAGCTCGACCTTGGAAACGATAATACGGGAACGGCCAACTGTATGAGCCCTGCTCGAAATACAGCAATATTGCGATGATTGGCCTTCCTTATTTAAATTCCTGGGATCGAGTCGATGATTTTAGCTGTCGTTTATCCGGGAACTCGCATGAAAAATATAGAAAGAATATCGACGAGACGCAAATTAATAATAATAACAATAATTTCTTAAAGAAAGCCCTGTGAGGTTGTCGTGTGGCCGGAGCATCGAGCGGGAGAGACGGAAAATCGTATTTTATACCGGAGATCCGTCTTTTTGATTCTAAAGTGACGTTACTCAAAAAATATAACGTCACAACTCCCCCCTTCCAGACGCTTGACCGTCCCGGTCAGCGAGCTATCGGATATTCTCAAAAATCAAAATCATCAAAGGTCTCGGCCACGACTCCAACTCACGACGCCTTTCTTCCGTATAAAGTTCAATAAATCATATCAAAAATTGTCCTTCTTCCCGTTACATCAGACGAACACGGGACAACACAAAATTTCATCAACCGTCACTACCAACCGCAACGACCTGTATACGGGAGGTTCTCAAATATTTTACGAATCCGGTAACTCACTGTTACCAAGTCAAAAGAAAAGTCAAATGAAATATAATAAATTAGGACAACACAACACAAATCAGGTACTAACATCATCTATAACACGAGATCATGGTTCTAGACCAATTTCGAATACGGGAGGTAGTATTACACGGAACAGCGATACAACTCGTAAACTCAACGGTAACGATTGGTTGACTATTTCCGAAAGACTGTCTATTTGAACAATCTCCGGTTTACCCAACGAAATCCGACAAAGTTTCACGACGTATTTTCCGAAAATCAAGAATATGTTTCCATTTACTCGAGATGACAGATGTGAGCGTCATACTAACCTCACCCGAAAACTTGAGAACTTCAAATTCTATCTTCTCATTATATCGTAAACTGCACGAGACGAAATCGGTAAATAAATTGTCTCCCGTCGATCCATTCTGAACTCAAATTATCAATCTTCCCCTCGAAAAACCAAATCGAGAAAATAGTAAAAAAAAACAAACACGAGAGTTAATAACCAGTCAAGAAAACGTAAGCGGGATCGTTACAAGAAACTCGCTTGTGGTTGTAGGTAATCTCAAAAAAAAACAAAATCAACAAACTTTCAAAAATACCCAATTAACAAAAAAAATTGAACGTTCAATAACAAATTTATAATAATTAATTATTCCACGGGAGTTCTAGGCTGCTGAGCAATTACTCGCGCCAAACAAAACTTGTCACCGTTAAATAAAACCTATGCTATCCTAATAAACTAACTTATTGGGGCCCACAAAAATTTATAATTAATTAGCCTAAATGTTTAACCCGCCCAAAATCAATAATTTTGGGAAACACGGGAAACAACCTTAATCTATAGCGCTTTTTTTTACTTCCGGAAATCCAAAAATCAAAATCCAAAATCCAAAAATCCAAATCCAAAATCCAAAAATGAGTACTCTTAGTCGTGAATTGAAATTGACCAAACCGAACCCTACAATTCACGTTTTCCAAAACCACAAATAATTATTCGTTAACCACAAGAGAAAAATAAATAAATCCCTGATTTATCATTAACGCGATCGTTTTACCCGTCCAAATTGAATTCTCACAAAATCAAAATAATTCTTTATTAGCGTGCTTTCCCTGAAAAATCTTTCTTTTAATTAATGTTAAAAATATTAAATTTTGTCGAAATCTTCCCGAAAAGAGAACAAAATCTGACGGGACAACAAAAAAAAACTTTGTTCCTTCAATGATTAAAACTTTCGGAATATTTTTACTTGATGTAATTGACTTATTTACTCGTTATTTATTTGAAAATCTCGCTTAGATACAACGACAACAAAAACGACAAAGCAAATATTTAATTTCCATAATAAAAGAAAACGGGATATTAAACCTGGAAAAATAACTAACAGATCATCTATCAATACTATTATAAATTGACCTAAGTCCTCTTTCTATTACTTTATTGTCAAAAACGTTAAATAACAACCAAAATATTGAGTCAACTATGATTACCGAATACAAAAGCGATAAAATCTCCGTAAAATTTATATCCAAAATTAATAATTATTATCAATTAGCTGTCCAATATTTTATGCGTCTTACAAAATCCAATTAGCAATTACTAGTTTCAAATCGATATATAATTTTCACGAGATTTTTAATTCTAGCCAAAAGTTAAAAGTAATGAAGTTTGAATGAAAGTTTAAATTGAATTAAAAATGAATGATCCAAAATAATAAATAAAAAACTAATTTTCTCAAAAATAACTATCACTGAATAAAAGTTTAAGTCTGAAAAACAATGAAAAGAACAAAAATGTCATGGAATAGTCAAATATTCAAAATGGAAGAATCCCAAAAATTTCGTCGGAATAAATTGACCGGCCGTTAGACCAAGTCAATCAAGTCGGAAAAATACTCAAAGTACTCACCAAAATAATCGTTGTCGGAAACACAAAAAAAAACAAAATCAGAAATGAAGATCTCTATGATTAATGAAACGGAATCTCCTATAATCTTTCTCTCTCCAGGAAAATAATTCGGAAAATCTCTTTTTTTTTTTTTTTTTTTAGTAAGTTAAATACCTGAATTGTTCGTCGAGTGAAAAAAATAGACAATTAAAATCAAATATGAACACGAGAGAAAATAAATTCGGAAAATTTTCACGTGTCGTCGATTAGACAGTGTATTCAAAAACGAATAAATAAAAATAGTCAAAAAGACGGCACGGAACAGGAAACATAAAACATTCAACATTAGATAGTCAAACTAAAAAAAAAAAACCTGAATCAATAAAATAAATAAACGAACAATCACAGAAATATGGGAAATAATTCTCAATATAAACGAGAGACTCTAATTATATTTTTGTCCTCGAACTCGGGATCACTTTTTGGACACCCGGTATATTAACGGGACGACGAGAACTCACAATAAAGATTTTCGAAATAATATTTCAACCAAAATTAAATTTGATGAAATATTATTTCACCGAGAATTATTTCAAATCGCAAAGATAAAATTTTCAGGCACTTAAATACGTCAAGGTTTCAGAATTACCGAACAACAACACGTAAACACGACTGAAGAACGAGAAGAAGAAAAGTCGAAAAAAAAAAAAATAAACACGGGAAGACTCGCGCGGTCCGAGTCTCGTGAAGCGAACTACTCGTAGATGTCAACAACGAATTATCAAAAAAAAAAAAAAAACTATCTTTCTGATCGCACGAAATCTCACCGTTTGTTCTAAATTATAATGAATTTCTTTTTTTTTTTTCTTTCGATGAATTTACCATTACAAGATTTTTCCTATTTAGCACGAAATAAAGCAATTAATCGCCAAAAATTATACGAGAAATTAATCCCTCACTTACGAAAATAAAAGACACAAAACAAGAAGAAACTGATTTCACCACATTCGAGTTAATAAATTATTTCTGGAATTTGTCCGAAAATTGCCAACGTTAGCCCCACGTTGGGCGCCAAATTTGTGACGAGAATTTCAATGATCCTCAATTTTAGCCAACTTAATGTCACAAAACTTTTCCTCCTTTGGCCGTTTATTTAATTCGGTTGTTACAAAAATTGTTGGGCGCCAGTCGCGTGAGCGACACGACCAAAAGAAGAAAAGATAGTTGACCAGCTTTGCTGCAGCGGATGGGCAGGGTTATTCCAGATATAATTTCAGAATATTCCAGAAATAATTTTACGACACGAGGTTACCGTTTAACAATAACAATTTCAATATTTTATTTAACTAAATATAATTTTAACACGGGATTATTTGAATGAAATTTGGTGATACAAGAAATAGTTACGCTCGGGATTAATTCTCGATATTTTACGGGATTTTAACCAACGCGAGACTCTACGATATTTCGAGGGGAAAAATCACGAACACACGCACACTCGTCAACTCACATTCAACATCGGCCGGAATCCTACACTCTTTACACTCTAACACACGAGCTCTTTATTTCTTGCTACGGAACTACTCGTAGACAAGAATTACCGAAGATGTTATTGAGGTAAATTGTTGTTAATTACGATAAATAAATCCGAGCCCCCGATAATCGGTTACTCGGTCGAGCTATTTAAATTCACGGTTACACCGGCCGATTTACGCTCTCACTCACTCTTTCACTCACTCTTACCCTTGCTCGCGATTCTTCCCACGAATGACTTTAACGAACAATTACAATGCACGGGAGAATTTTCGCGTACGGCCACAACGTTCATTTTCCGATAATATTTAATTTAACTTAACCCGTTTCGCAATACGTCGAACTCGGAACAATAAAAGAAACGAAAATGATTGCGTCTAAAAGCACACGTGGCGGAGCCGCCGCCGTGACCCAATTTCCCGAGATCCTTTCGGGACAACGTATTGTCCATTATCTCTAATAATTAATTATTCCTTAAGGAATAAATCCACAATGAAGCTCACTAACCAAGACGGAAAGCGACGAAGGGATAACTCACGGTATTGTCCAGCTTCTTACAACACGTCCGTCCCGCTCGGTACTTCACGAAAATCTCCTCGAATTCGGGAATTCGCGAGCCGTCGAGCTGATCGTTCGCCCCTTCCAATTCTCAAAATTCCCCCCACATGATTGACAGGTCCGTCACATTAAATACTCGCGCGAGCGTTAGACAGGGCACCGATTATTTTATTAATTTATCGGGACATTATTTCAACGTTGTTTATATTATTCTTTACCCCTGGCTCGATTAATATTTTAATAATGACGGGACCTCAATGTTTCACGGGATATTCGATGACAATATTTCGATGACAATAATTGGAATTAATCACGGGAGATATGTTGTACGATACCGCCCTGATCTATGAAACGGGAGACGAGTGCGCTCGCTGAAGCCAACCGAAAATTCCTTGTTCTCGAAAATTCTCGAGCCTTCCTTCGTTTAACCGTCTCGATGAAGCTCGACCTTGGAAACGATAATACGGGAACGGCCAACTGTATGAGCCCTGCTCGAAATACAGCAATATTGCGATGATTGGCCTTCCTTATTTAAATTCCTGGGATCGAGTCGATGATTTTAGCTGTCGTTTATCCGGGAACTCGCATGAAAAATATAGAAAGAATATCGACGAGACGCAAATTAATAATAATAACAATAATTTCTTAAAGAAAGCCCTGTGAGGTTGTCGTGTGGCCGGAGCATCGAGCGGGAGAGACGGAAAATCGTATTTTATACCGGAGATCCGTCTTTTTGATTCTAAAGTGACGTTACTCAAAAAATATAACGTCACAATATGTATACATGTGTTCATTTATATAACTGTAGCAGTATCTTTGCTCCATCTACCAAAAGACAATTCAAACAATCGACTCACTAGCAAACTTCTACCCAGTTTATATATATGAAGGAGACTAAGTTGAAGGGAAGATTGTCTGACTTGGCGTTGGATGTGAAGACGTACTAAAGCCGTATGCGGTAAAAGGGAAAACGAGAAAGAAAGGGAAAGTTAGTGAGACGTTGTTCAAGTTCTACATATTCCCAAAAGGGCCGAATAAAGTATAATCGAGTTTTTAAAAGTTTTTCTAGCCAACGATTCACAAAATTTACCGTTTTTCCTCATATAACAGTTAAGAAAATGTATGGAAAATTCGACGTTTTTAAATTATTTTATTTTCTTAGCACTTAACGTTTTTCAATGTTCTCATAAAAGAAATTTCTTTTAGATGGAATGAAACTTTTCAATTTTATACAGACTCAAATCATCCTCCTTTCTGTGGAATGGTCCATATACTATACGTATGAGACTGACAGTCCATTTAGGATCGTGTATACTCCTATCTATACTTTGTACGAGAGCCATTAGTGGGATACTTTTGTTTTCGTCTTTTAACTTCCGGTCTCGCTCTTACGGCGAACAATACGAACCCTTCCACTAATCTCCCGCATATTATACATATATATAAGTTCGTGTGCAAAGATTCCGGTACAAGTCCATGTGGGGGTTGAAATGTTCCTTCCACAGAAATTAAAAGTAATGGCGTGTAAACGGATACAGTGAAAGGAAAAAAAATAAAAAGGGAGAACATGATGGAATAGAATAAGAGCTCCCTGAATTCTCCTCGTTCTTATTCAATCGTTATTCCACAACCGGATGAATCTTCTGTTGTAACATTGTTACACGAGAGAATTGAGAGCTCTCTGAATTTCTCCTTCTATTTTAAACAACAATCGTAAAATTGGTGAGCGACGTTATTATTAAATATTATGGCGAGTACAATTTCGGAAGTTCTTGTTGATGTACAGGGTGTCTTGGAAACAAAACAAATTCTGTAAATTTGCCATCTTTTAGCTCAATTTGAAAAAAGTGTAAATTTTTTCATCCCATTGTATTCCATTGAATTTTTCAATTATTATTTGTGATGAGCACAGTTTTTGATAATTGTAGTTTCAATGAAAATTAAACCGCAGAGAAAAAACAAAATTCTGCATTGGTGATCAGGACATTTGTAATTCTGTACTGGTAATGGATTCCATTCACCAAAACGATATGCGCGAGCATATATAAGGACACATCCTTACGAAAAGCTTTTAGCACATATTTCATTGCCTGACGGAGGAGATTAACCGATGACAGGAGGTGAAAAATGGCTATATATTTATAATTATTTCCAACATAAAAAAAAACGGAGTGGGTATAAAGTCACGATAATAAAAGATAAAAAGGTTAAAAAATGGAATGCCGTTAAGTGAGTAAAAGTATTCCATCAAAGTCAATTATTCCATAACCATAAATTATTTATAATTTCTGCAAAGTCAATGCAACAAAATAAAAAGATGAGTAAAAAAAAAAAGGAGAGATAATAATTGAATGCAGAGAAATTGTTTTTACTACCATCGATATACAGAAATCGTATATTTATCATCGTCTTCAAGATTCTATAGACCTTTCCCTTGTTCCTCAACTTGTCCATCGATCCTCCTGGTACCCGATTTAATCGACAGCCCGCGTTCAGAAATAATAAGACGAAGACGAAGCGATAAAGTGAAAAGAAATAAGGGTAGAGAGATAACTGGAGAAAGAGAGAGAGAGAGAGAGAGAAAGCTACATATATATACGAATAGATCCCTCGGCTCTCGAGCATGGGCTAACGTCATTTCTCATTATCGTCCGGGAATTGTTGGCTCTGCGGAATACCCGACGCTTGCACTATTCTCGCCGTTCCTCTCAGTCAACATATACCTACATATTTGCTATTTATAATCTATATACATATATATAGGAGAATAGAGGCATCTGTGTGCTTCCTCCGCGAGCACGTGATGGTCCAAGTGTGCGAGGGTACATTCACTTAGCTCGAAGTTATACCTCAACGAACGTTTCTCTACCCCCAACTTTGTTATATATCGGTATACAGACATACTACATTCGTATTCTAGGTGGACATACACATATATATTATGTATATATGTGCATCTAGAGAAGTTCATACAGTGGCTGCTACTACGTTCGCATCTCTATATCATTTCTCTTGTATGCATGTGTCCTCGGACTCTCCCCCTCTGTCTCTTTCTCTGTCATTGGTGCTAATGTGCTTTGAACCCTCACGTGAGAGTAATGTGAGACATATATATATAGGTGAGTCCGTAATATGACCTATCTCTTGTTATCTCTCTCTTCCTCGTTAATACAGAGATATATAAATAGTAAGAAGGCTAGGGAGGACGAATGGACACATTAGTTGACGAACGATTCTTCTCTTCTTTCCTTTCTACTTTTCTTTTACTGCTTCTTTTTTTAAAACTATTTGCGAATCAAGGTAGAGCGTGGAACACATTTACGATCCTATCGTTTGTTGGATTCTCTTCAATTGTTTAATTATTTTCTTCACATTATTTCTCGTTCCTCATTTCTATGAAATAAAATACACGTCGATCAAGCGGAACGTAAAGCTCATGGACAAAAGAGTTTCTGCACAAATATAGAATTCTCTTGTGTTTTTCTTTCTTTTTGAAACACCAAAGAAGTTTCGCTGTTTTTTTATCAAATTTTTCAAATCTCCATCGACTTGATTCTGACAAGTTTCATTCTAACTGGAATGAGAGTCCTTTATGGGATGAGCCTAACAGTTTTTTATTTTTGTACTTGACAGAGACATTGTCGGAAATTTCATGAGACACATTTATTCCCTGCTTATAGATTATTCGATTTTGTGTTACGATTTTTTTGCGAAATAATAATCTGCTATATTTTATTACGTAGAGTACCTCGTTGGGATTGATCGATGAAGTGGTCTCGATGATGACGTATCACAATTTGAGAAATGTGAAAACATGAATTCGTTTTGAAATGAAAAAAGAAGAAACAGCGACAGACGCTGTCAAAAAAAAAGCAAAATATGTCAATTTTCATGATTTGTGAACACTTCTGAAGGTTTAATTATGAAAAAAGTAAAGCTCGTCGAACTTGAAATATATTTTATTGGCCCAATACTATTTGAATAATTTGATCAAATGAATCGAGAATGAATGAGTGGAATATATATTTTTTCTTTACCTAATGGGTTCTTATTAATTAATATGAATATTTTTACGGACATCTGATTAGGATGTGAATGTAATACATTTGCATTTGATCCATTTTGGTAAAGATTATTTCACCAATTTGCTAAGGGGTTCTCTTAATTCTCTCAGTATTTTCTATGCTTTGTGAAACTTCAATGGAATTGGAAAATCCTCCCAGTGATTTCGATCCAATCAATTTTCTCTGCAGTACAGCTTCACTCTACTTGATGAGGGATCATGTCATATCCATTTCACAGCTTTTTCGTAAAAATCACCTGAAGAAATACATCGTATTTGAGCAGTGAATTTTCTATTATTTTGGGATCCAAAAAAACATTGTTTTGGTTTATTTAGAACTTGAGTTGAAAAAAAAACGAAGAAAATGGTTAATAATGATACATTAAGTCTTCGGGTTGCCTGAAATAGATATTCTCATAAAAAACACTATAAATTGCTATGAAAAATCCTGATAAACTATCTACTTGCTTCCTCGTTATCTTTACTCATCGAGTCTCGGGTAAATACATCAGAAATCCAATTAGCAAAGCGTGATATTATGAAAACGAATAAGTGTCGTTGCTGCATTATAAATATAAATGTATAGTTAGTGTGAAAATCCTAATTAACGTCTCCGTGCCATTCTCGTTGAATTGCCATCTCGTTTCTCAACTGTATGTCTATCCGCTTTTCTTCTCCCTCTCTCTGTCTTTCTCACGATCTCTGTGTCTCTCTCTCTTCCTCTCTGTTTCCATCTTTTGTTTCACTTTTATGGCTATGAAAAAAATGGCGAATGAAAACACAAAAAAAATCGATAAACAAACGAGTGGGTGGAATTGATATCGATGAAACGAGAGCGAGCTCGGCGTGTTCACCGAACCGCTAAAAATAGAACGATGGAGTACCGAGTGAACAGAAGCGAAATGCGTGCTTAGTGACCATTATTATGCGGATGATATCCTCTGTTTCATTTTTTCGAGCTTGCAAATATTTGTCCGGATTTCTATGAGCGCTGCAAATAAGAAACTTGCACATTTTTTTTAAAGTGACTATTTTTAATCATTTTTTTCTCGATGTCCCGAAAATCGTTTCTTTTAAAAGTCTTTGGTAAGAAGTGATTAAACATTAGTCGTAAAAAATACTCCATTATAAAATATTTTTGAAAACTAATTTATGCACTTCAATTATCTTGGAAAAAAGTCTCCACACTGTATGTAGAAATGAACGAGAACTTGCTACACGAAGTTTATAAGAGTCTGTGGATCTTCAAGCTCGTGATACGAAACTTTGCACACTAAAATGTGAATACTTTTTTAATATATTCCCATCGGGACAATCCGGCCAAATGAGAAGGAAAAAAAATGGGAAAGTGAAGCATAAGAAATATTTCTGCGTACATAAAGCGAAACTCTGAAGAACCAAAAATATCTGTACAGACGTGCAGCAGGACTTGATTTACGCTGTATTTCTATTCCGTTGTATATGAACAGAAATATTTGCTCACCTTTCGTTTTTTTCACAAATATAAATATCTGAGCAAAAAATAAACATGAATACAAAACATTGTAAACATCAAGGCTTTGTATTTTTTGTCCCTGAATCATACGCGATTCGACGGAATATCAAGCACGAAGCTTGTCATTCACTTCTATGTGTTCGTGAAATTTCCCTCTTAATTCTTTTACCAACTTCCCATGAATATTTTCAGCCTCACCATTCCTTTTTTTTTAACTCTTTCTTGACTGAATTTCGCTTTCTCTTCTCTGAGCGTCGTCATTCTGGCTTTAATTTGTGCGGGAGTGAAGCAAGAGAACGAATAGAATAGTGTATGAGAGAAAAACAGAGAGAGAGAGAGAGAGAGAGAGAGAGAGAGAGAGAGAGAGAGAGAGAGAGAGAGCGCAAGAGGACAAATTGCAGAATACTCTGTAGCTTCAACACTATCAACTATCAGAGTTGTGGACAGCTTGTCACGCATTGGGGGGCTAAGAGTAATAGTAAGCATAATGTGGGATACAGCATCAGTTTGTCGCAAATCTCTATGGTACGCGAGAGAATTCTCTCGACGACCGCATCATATAGTTGCGTGAATCTATTCAATGTCTCTCTCTCTCTCTCTTTCACTATCACTTGCTCTCTCAACCTTATCGCTGCGAACTGTTGTTAAACCTACGACTTGACGCGCCCCCATACACCTGAATCTCTGTGCACACTAATACATATAATAACACAATGGCGGACTATAATCGTATCGAATCTGCATACCGTATATCGTGCCTGGACTATACAACAGCAACGGAGCTGATTACTCACTTCTCCGCATTACCAATACATTGGTAGTCCCCAGATATCGTCGTTCGATTTGATAAGCAAGTTTGAAATGCATTGTTCGATCATTATTTAGGGTTTACTTTATCTCGATCGATACTACTGTTATTATCGTATTTCCCAGTTTGACGACTTCTTGACGAAGCTGAAATTTTTCTTACACACAAATTCTATCGTCGAAAATATAATATTAACAATAATTCGATCGTAAATATTTGGCATAGAAATGAAAATACGTTGAACGAGAGGCGTTTTTTTACAGAATGCAACTTTCCATAGTTCCATTAAAAATCTGCCTGCATCCATTTTTCGACTTAGTCCTTGTATGAATCTCTGTAGGAAGAGCAAACGCATCAACTTTTTACTCCGATGGAACCCCGTAACTACCCTATTTATCTCTCGAAAATTTTTTATTCAATAATAGAAAATAAAATAGCATTGATATTTTAAACACAGCTGTCTCGCAACAGAAAAAAAAATTGTTTCGTTAGAAATATTGTAACGCTTTCGAAAGACCTCTGTATCGCCCGCAGCATCAGTTCTTCCTCTGGCTATAAAAAGAGAAAAAAAAAATATATATATATATAAACATAACCTATGAGCCGTATCTTAAACTATAGGAAAGATTCTCTCGTGACCTCACGACTTTCGCAAGGATTTGTAGCCCGACGGGTTTAGGTACCCATAATAGGCCTCTATAGTGAATTTAGCTCCGTTACGTATGGATATATGTGATTTGACGAGCTCAACATTGTAATGACATCGAGTTAACGGGTCAGACATTATTTATCTACCTCTAGACTCATCTTCTGGATTACGAAACTTGTGTCATCGGTTTTTTTTGTCGTTCTTTTCATCCGCGAATCGAGTCGCGATTTATACTTGTACAATCATCACGTTTCTATTGCAAAAACGTGTGTAATCGATCTTCCAACCGTATATCTTCTCGCAATATAATGCCCAGATTTGCTGAATCGAGAATTAGGTTCTCCTGCCATGATTTAATCGATATCTTATACAATTTAATAATTATTATGCAGCATCTTCAATGAATAATAATATCCTGACACGTAGTTTTTTCTTTCCTTGAATTATCCAAATGAATGGGTTTTTTTAATGGGATTATAAATTTTGAATTAATAAAAAAGCAAAGGTAATATATGGAAACACATGCACAATTTATGTTCATTACTTTTTTTTTTTTTTACTCATTTCACGTTCTACCGAATTATTACTGCTCCGTTATTTATTCATGCTGAAATTTCCTATATATGTAGACAAGCACTATATAACGATAATAGTCACTTGACGAAGCATATGGTTTCCAGGCAAAAGATCATCGTCCGTGAGTTCAAATCACTTATCACAATGACGATCCTCGTAGCCCATTATAAGTCTGGTTGTATCATGTCTGTTTTAGTCATCATGGAAGACCGTGGTTGGTGCACGTACAATATACCTATATATCCTTATACGTACGAATAGAGAATCCGAGTGGATATAATTGCTATAACGAGGAGAAAATTAATCTTAATTTGTCACACTAGGGTTTAATAAACATGATAAAGCTCCTTCCTTCTCGTTCTATCAAATCGTATGTATTAATTCACGTGTACATTATTATTCAAAAGTTTTTGACCTTTTTTCCAAATTTTATTGATCGAAGTATTTGAAATTGATTACAAAATACTTTTATGAACGATTTAAATATTGAGAAGACTCCTGATTTATGAATAACTTGACGTGAGGTGATCATTTTTAATCAATTCATAATTTGAATTGCATTTTTAAATAAATATAAAAAATATAGTATTTCGGTAAGTTTCCGGTCGGTTGGATATTTGAAAGCCACTCTTTGGACAAATATTTTTTCCCCTAATACCCACTGCTATGTTCGCTTTTGCACATCGCAAATTTTTCAAACTCACTTTTTTTTTGTTTGAGCTTCTATGCATTTTTTTTCGCTACGATATTCGCTGTACGGCAAAGAGCGAATTCTAATTTGAGTAATAAAAGTCCAACGAAGTGGAAAACAACCGCGAACGATGCGATCCGAGGCAGAACGACGAATTCTTCATTTAAACTGTTGTAGAGCATGGCTAGACTCACCCTCGAGCATCTCTCAATCCCTACCTCTGAAACGGATTTTTTTTCGTCGCGTGCTTCCGATTATTGCGCATCTCGCCGCAGTGGTCCAACTCCCTATAGACTGTGAGCTGTCTACCGTAAACAAGACTCCGTCTCTTCTCTTTAATTATCATAAATACGTAGCTAACGTTAATGAGACATTTCCTACAATTTCGTACACTCTCATTGAAATATTTCGATATCCTGGTCATTAGGTGCAGCAATTATTCCTTGTCATCAAGAATAACATCTGTTTAATCTCGAAAGTTTCGATTTTGAATGGATTTTTCTAATTGTATTTTTTACTCGTGTTCAGATACCTTGACAAACGAACAACGTAGGATTAAAAAAAAAAACTTCAATCAACATAATAGTCTCGCCACAGTCACATTCAAAAGTCAACTCGTCAGTCAATGTTTGAAAACTTTGATATAGCTTGCGAATTAATACACAGCGACTTATGTCGCTGTATCTCCGAATCTGAACAGTAAAAATTCTTGATTTGTTTAAACAAACTTCGTCATATGTTCCCCCGTTATTGAGTAGAAATTTGGAAAAAATCTATCCGGAAGTTTCGGAGTTAATCTGTGAAATGTGATTTTTCTATATTGCTCCCCATTAAGGACTCGTTTGAAACTGTACAATCTTGATTGCCAATCTGTTCTCGATATTCAAAAAAGTTGAGTACAAAATGGCTTCGGTGAGACTACTACCTTGAAAGGGCTTTGAAATGATATAAAAAGTCGTTGTATGTATTCAGGTATGCTAAGGTAATATTTTCCTCTTGTACGATCCACTTTATTTGACATAGTGTGAATGAAAGCATTCGTGACGTACAAGTGCAAAGTCTCTTTAGCTGTCACGTGGAAAGATGTAATCGTCAAGATCTCCTGGACGCACAGGTTGAATAATAAATGTGTATATTTTCTAAGCAAACGGAAGGGAACGAGAGCACGACGGGCCGTGGCGAGAGAAAAAAAAGGTCCGGTGATAAAGTGAACAGACGTGTCACATCTCGGAGTGCTGCGAAGATGTCCCATGTGGTTTGCACTTGAGGGTCCTCTTTTTCGTTTTCAAGGAGATCGCTTCACCCGAATAATTCCCGTCAACTCGATGTACACTTACGAGTTTCTGAAACCCTTTCTCAGTTTTCTCATTCTCTATTGAAAAGTTTTATCTCTTTTTTCCTCTTCTAAGCTATAGATCAAAAAAGAGAAAAGGAGAGAGAAAGAGAAACGGAGCAAACTGGAGACAACAAATAACTCACGGAAAAAGCACGCGATCTCTCAAATAGAAATTTTGATCCAGCAGTTTTAACACTACCAAGGAGTCACGCTAATAATTAATAATTGATAAAATTAGTGTTAATTAGGCGGCCAGGTCGAGGTATGAAATACCGAATCATAGGCAGTCTTATGAGAGACTTATCGCTGTGAATTTGTAGAGATCACTGAAAACAAAAAAATTGAGATTCGAATAATTTTATTGTTTTTTTATTTTTATTTTTTCATTTTTTATTTAGATCTGCGAATGGCTGGGTATTTTTGATGATCACACACTACTGAATATAACTCTGCTGTTGATCAAATAGTCACGTAATAGAATAGCTAGTACGGAAAATAAATGGGAAAATTGTTTATAATTTATAAGGATTAGTGAACCATTTATTGCTTTTGAACTTTATCGGCTAATAGAATTGATTATTTGTGTCGAGGATTTTTCTACTGCGAAATACATATTAAATCATACTAAGCGAAATAATAGTCAACTAATGGAGTTTCAACGTTTGCTCGCTTTTTTTTCTCTATACATAAGCCGATGAGGGGAAAATCCGGATGAAGCATTCGACAAAACGAGTGCTTCCCGTTTCGCTCATTCTTCTTCTCATTATTTCCATTTATATAAGTAAAATATCCCACAAATAAAAAACCGAAAACAACACGTTGAAAAACTCCGGAAATAATACGCTTTAGGAACGTAATTTCCGAATTTGATTTGATCCGTAAATAGAAAAAAGCACTCAACAAATCGTAAATAAAAACGAAATTAATCAATAGATGGCAGTTCGAAAAATGATGTATCTCAAGAATTCGATGCCATTGAAATACCACAAAAAAAATGGTGAACATTTTGATTTTCGTAAAGTTACGAGATATATCTGAATAATTATTAACACAACTGTTCAGTGTTTTAAATTGTTCTATGAGCTCGGAAAATTCGTTGCATTTCAGAACCCGAACTATCCGGATGAAGATTCCCGTGACCGGATAAACGTGTACGTTTTTTCGTTGTTTATTTGAATGCACATTTAAATGGGCACGAAGAAGGAATCGTCAATCATACGTTCGATCAACACCGAACACCCATCGTGGGTGAGCTTTTTCAACACAACCAACTATGAGATCGAAGTAATGTGGATTAATTACGAGGGCCAGGCAGTAAGCTATGGCCGACTTGGACCTGGCAGGAGACTCAATGTGCGAACTTTTGCTACCCATCCATGGATCTTCGTGGAAGCAAGGACCATGGAGAGGTAATTCATGCAATCGAGAAGATGTACATCGATTATGTAGTAGTTTTGCAAGGAATTTCCGTACAGAGTTCTTTTTTATTTTAACAACACAATAAAGGCACTGTTATGAAACTACGAGCAGAATTTTAAAAGGGTTCGCCGTCCCATATTCGCGATATTGACAATCAAAGATTGCACAGTTTGACACGCTATCCTAACTGAAGTTTTGAACGTGACTGGCGAGACTGCCACGTTAAGGAAACAGAAAAACCACAAAAGTTTTGACGTTTTCGTTTATTCCATTTATTTATTAAATTTTTTATCTCATTTTTACGATTCATATGATTAACTGGATTCTTCTTACTCTGTACTGATGATTGCAAACAAGCAAAATACATTACTCTTGCCAATTTTCTTTCAAAGTCATTGGTCGATTCAGTTTTGTCAGCATTCGCTACATAATGGATAAAAAACAAGCAATTTTGGAAAGTATAGAGGTGAGGATGCATTTAATTTGACTTTTACAGGTTTATGGTTGAAGGGAAAGATGTTTTTTATCCAAAAGGATGGAAACCGAGTACAAGTACCCCTGAAGATCGTCAAAATAGTCCTTTTACCGTATGTATAACAATACCGATGTATAATCTTCGAGAAAATGCGATGAGAACGATTAAACGACTGTTATTGGACGACAACGACGCTTATCTCTTGACAATACCGAAAAATCTTCAGCGTGAATTAGCCAACTTGGAACCACGAAAAAGTCGTCAATGATTTAGTCCCCGTTTGCTGATTTATGATCTCTTTCTGTCGCGCAATCGGATCGAGATTTTTAGGGGAAAAGAAAAAAACTACACGACTTGAAGAAAAGTGGGTCACGATCGACGGTTTCATCGCCGATTCGGAGATGAGGTACTGTTTATATTCTTCGTGCATTTTCCTCGAAGGAAAAAAGAAATGAAAAATGTAAAAAAACAAAACAAATTATACGAACGAAGCGACGATAAATGAAATAAGAAAATCATAAACCACTGCTCGTTTTACGAAAGAAAATTGAGAAAATAGACACGTGGATATTTTTTTAAGTAAAAGAATATACTTTTTTATTTCACAGGGACAACAAAATAAATGAAAAAAAAAAAAAAAACATTATTTACAGTTACAAACAAATATTGAAATAAGAAAATCTAGATGAATTTGTTAACTTGTTGTATTAAGTACTGTAATTGAAAAATGGATAAATTATTTTTGCAAATAAACGTTTCGACGTTCTTGTAAAAAAAATTGACTGTTGCGTTTTTTTTTAATTATTTCGAAGTTCCGATCAAATTGAAGGAATTTGATAAAACATTTAGAACAGTGATGGATTCATTCATTAACGAGGAATTTTTGGGTTTCGCTGTACGATGAAGTCGTAGAAATTAAATTAACTGAACGAAAACCAAATTGATGACCTAAAATTAATTGAATTTGTTTGATTCATTTTTGATAAACAACCCTCTGCAATTAGAACCGCGACGAGCGCAATTAACTTTCGTGGCTCTCCCGATCCTCTCTTCTCTTTTCCTTTTGTTCAAGAAAAAAAACGGCACTGCTAAATAGAAAAACAGAAAGGGGAAGTGCAATAAGACCTACTATTCCTTTCCCTTTGTAAAATTGTTTCAGGTACGTTGACGCCGTTTTACCATAGTAAACACGTCCGTCGGTTCGTGCTTTCTCTGCACGAAGAACAACTAGAGAGGACGAAGTAGTGAGAGAACGAGTTCACGGGTATGTACCTTCGAATCTCACTTTTCGACCCCGGTCACGTGGACAGCAGATCGTTCGTTCCAAGTTTCGTAGAGGCGCGAATCGAATAAAGTCTCTCTCGGTACGGTTCCTCTCGTTGCTTTCTTTCTTCTTCTTCTTTTCTATGTCCCACTCTCCTTCTTCTTCTCTCTTTATAATCTCTTCCATTGTTCAGGTCTCCACTTCATCCTTTTAATTTTCTCCATCTCTTGAGCGGCCTCTCGAGTGACGTTACGATTGACAGAGATTGAAATTGGAATCATACGAAAGCCATTCGAAGCGATTTTCCGACTAAATGATCGCGAACAATTCGTCGTCGAAAGGTACTTTTCTACATTCTGTTCTTAGCTGTTAAAAAATTCTTCCAACTAAGACTAATTACTCGAGAAAAACTTGTCATTATCGATTTATTTTCGTCATTCTTTTAGTTTCGTCTTACGTAATTAGGAATCTTAATGAACAATTACTTTGTAAAGTAAAACATTGATTGGGTGATCGTGATTGTTACTCAGGAAGCGATGAAGGAATTTTTCCATTTTTTCAGTGATTCAACGTTTCAACGTTTGTTCAAAGTCATGGCAAAAGATCTGTTGATTCTACACCAAAATAATTATAATCTACGTTTTTTTTTTGCATTCGAAAAGTTTCATCTGTAATTCAAACAGTCCTGTAGAACCTCGAAAACTTTACGAGAATCATGAAAGAGGAATTTGCGAGTCGAACTGTCCCGTACAACGGTTAGTCTATCGTGATCGGTATATGCCTTGTTCTCATTCGTCGATGGGGCTTCTTCCCACCGTTACACCATCAGACAGGTTCGCACAGCGTAAAGTCCGAACGACGGACATTCGTGATGCCCGAGCGGGATGCCGCTGTCCAGTCACGAACCTTCTCGGCAAAGGCCGCGCGACGCGAATGAAAAAGTTTCTCTCGAGGAAACGATATAGAGTTATAGAGTGTGCAGAGGCTCCCTCGGCAACGATCATGCGACACCCAAACCTTACAAACCTTGTCGACGTATATATCTACCGGAAAAAGTACCCACGGTTTATATATATACATAAAAGATTACATCCAAGTCGTTGCTTTATTCGAGACGCGTTTTACGAAGGACTCTGGCTTTTGGAACGCTCTTGATGCTTTTGCCTTGGCCTGTGTTGTTGCATGGATAGCGGACTTCTTTCGTGTTACTATACGTGTCGTAAATTCGTCTAAAGGCCATCGTAACCACCAGTCAGAACATCGAGGGTCACGTACTTCACTGTATATATACTACTTTTCTACGTATAAATATAACGCTCATCCTCGTAGGAGCTAGTGCAGAAACGGTTCATTCTCAACTGTGTACGGATCGGAAAGAACCGATCGCAAACGATCCTCACGTATATATTTTCAGACACACCACGATCGTAATAGAGTTACACATAAATTTTCTTGTAAAGATTTTATGGCACATCACCTACTTCCGAAATCTCTTAATATATGTATATATTTGTGTGTTTGTGTGGGTGGGTTTATAGGTACTGCATATATGTATATATGAGTATAAAAGAGGAATTTCAATGTAAACGCGGACGATCGAAAAGCTGCGAATATATACTCCGAAAATATGTGACATATTATTCATGAATATCACGTTCCAACGAAATCCTCCATCGACCAGAGGAATAGCGCTGGCTCTAGTGAGATTCCCAATGAATTTTCGTGAATCGGATGACGACGACTATTTTTTTTTTTTTTTACGATAGGAAAATATGCCTGGCAGTTCGAGAACGTAATTCCTCGTTGCTGGAACGAACCTTTCTTCCCTACCGAGATATATTCATATCTCTTAAGAATTTATCGTATTTTAATACAGCTGACATTTTTCTTTGCAAGCTTCACGTTCAACCGCTCTATGAGCAACTACTCGTTATGATATTTTAACCTCGGAAAGACCCACTAACTTTTAACACATTTCAATTTTAGAAAAACTTTTTACTTTGGTATTTTGAAGAGAAGTCGAAAATCCCCTTTTTTCAAAAATATGTTTATTCGATGATGATTAAATTTCATGATTCGATTAAATTTGATGCAAAAGATCTTTACACAATTATCTAGTCTTTGTCGATAGTTTTTTGAGCTCTGAACATTGTAATTTTTTCATTCTCTTAAAGACAAAGTTGTTTTGTTTAAGTTCGATGAAACTCATTCCGAAAAACTTAGGGATTGAACTCAAATAAATAGTAAGGGGACAAAAAACTCGAAGTAGAGAAGCAATAAATACTTAAAGATTGGCATTGTTCTCATCAGCTCCAACTGTTCTCTTTTCGAACCGATCTTATACTTTACTAAGTGCTTTTCCTCCCATTTTCATCTCAATATATGTACAAAATTGTAAATTACACGTTGAAGGAACAACACAGTTATTTCTACCTCGATTGTTCGCTTTCGCAAAGTTAGCATAATTGAGTTGAGCCAACCTTGATAGAACGAGATCGCAGGACAAAGGGAAAAGCGAGGGAAGGTTGGAACATTTATTGCTGACGTTTTATAAGTAATCTTCAGACGAAAGTAAAGTAGTCAAAGATTCACATTGATGCATAATAATACGAGGAGCTTTTCACATCTTATTCCATTTTATTATTATCATTACTCTCTTTCTCTAGTTTCAATTGACAGAGTACCATTTTCACGACGAACGCTCTTCTTTATTCATGGAAATCAATCGGAAGTCAACGACTTTCTATTATTCAATGAACTTCTCAAGCGAGATCTTTTTTTCAATTTTATGAGACGATAATTATAGTAAAAGGGTGAATTAACCGAACTGTTGAATGTTTTTCAAGTATTGTGTCAAGAAAAAAAAAAGTATTGATTCGATCGTTGACCACTGACTGTGGTAAATCTTCTCTAGGACCTTAATTCTGGAATTCTTGGAATTCTTTTGAATATTTGTCTCGAAATGCTGGACTTTTTTTGTTGAGACTCGTTAGAAGATTCTGCCACTGATTACCTTCTGATTATATTTCGAAGACATATAAGTTGCTAGAAGTTGTCAGAAGTAATCGCAGGAAGTCTCGCTTTCGATTTATAGTTTGCAATTTTTTATTTTTCATACATTAGTCACTGAAACTTCGTGAGAATGAATTTCGTTTTATTCAAAAATTCGTTCCAGTAATTCTTATTGAAACATTCTGGCAATAGTCCGTAGAAGATTTTTCTAATCTGTAATCCAGGATATAAAATGGACTAATTATTGATCAGGTGATAGAAACGTGGATGAAAAAAAATCTTGGAACATGGTACGACATGACTGAGTCGTGCCGGCAGTTGTTTAGTCGTGTGCGAAATTGCACACGTGCACACGCTTCGATTCGCCGGAATAACGAACTCTTAACGATTTGCCATTTGCTTCTGACTACTACATTTTCCCCATACTTTTCGTACCTCATAATATCAACAGCTGTTGACACGAATAGTTCGTCGTTCATCTGTTTATTTTTGTATTTTTTTTTTGCTTCTTATTATAGTTTTCATCGGAAACAAATGTTTATTAGAATTTCATCAAATTTTTTCAATAATAGCTTCACGTTGGCTTTGAGTAAGTACGCAATCGTGGTGCTGAACTACTTTCGAAAGCCTGTGACGTTTGTAGAAGCAGTAGATGAAAAACCAACTTTTAACTTCGAGAAAAACTTGTGCATAAAATCCACCTTCTGACCCATTTCGCGGTCTTTTTATAATTATAATTTTCGTTCGTGGCGTTTCCACACCGTTGGAACGTTTTAATTAAATTACACAAAGCGAAGCTTTTTAGACAAAATTTGGCCGTAGAATATTCTACTTTTGGTTTTTTTTTCTGAACCTCTTGTAATTTTGTTACTAAGAATTTAATATTATAGACTAGAAAGTTGTCGTAAAAAAATCGCGTATTTTTGATCTTGCACGTAAGGTTTTATAACTTACAAAAGAAACATTTTTATATTTGTGAAAAGTAAAATTATGCTTTAATTTCAAAAAAATGTTTGAACGAATATTTTCACTTGTTCCATATAATTGAGTGTGCAGCACTTAAAAATTTAATTATCATGTCAATTGATTCGTTTAGCTTCAATAAAAGGTAATAAAGTGGGACTGACTTTTGATGAGTTCCATCCCTTCCGTTTGGCCACGTCTAATTACGTTCTACTAGAAAAAATTAATATACCATTATCACAACTTTGTCAGACTTTATAGTTCCTTTCTAACAATAACGGCCGAGGCAGAGGTTGTTAATTCAGTAATGAAGGTAGAGACCAAATTTATTTGAGGAGATATCAATTTTTTCCCCTTCTTTCAATCGATTTTCCCGAAGGCTCTGTTCAGACGAATTTTGCATGGGGCCTTAAATTTCGATATCAATTTACGGTAAATGAACCCATGAAACTAAGAATTTCTGGCTCAAAAAACGAACAATAATAGAAACACGTAAGGATTTGTTGATTTTTCTGACTCAAGCCGATCATTTCTACACACATTCCAACTATTCCTTTCACGATCTCGAATATTTTATGAATGACAGATCATTTTATATTTTCGTGAGTAAGTATTTTCACTCACGATCCATTTTTGTCATTATCTAAAAACAATTTCAGTCTTTCTTTAACAGATTTTGGAAGTGCATTTGTCGACTTTGTAATCTTGAAAAATATAAAAATTTCCTTTAATTCCGCCAATGAAGCCGAAGTTTGCAATTCTTTCTAAACGCTGGGCCCAAAAATCGATTGTGAAACATTTTTCAACATTCAGTCCAATTGCTAAACGATTGTAGTCGGCTCCGCTTATGCGCCAAAAAAGTACGTTTTCCCGCCAGCAGAAGACCTTAAGGATACCCAACGGTATGCTGTGAATAGCAATAAAAACTTTATACTTTTTATACGACGTTCCATTTGAGGATTTACAACGTGATTCCATTTGTACTTAAAATTCTATGAATCGTGATTTTTTTTCGCAAACGTGTGTTTCGAGGGAGGTTTTTAAACGATAAGGTAGTCTTTTACGTTTTTACCATTGAATCGAAAAAAAAAACGAAATCTAGGATGAATGATCAAAAATACCACGAATCGATATTGATCGAAGGGTGGATGGGGAATAAATGGAGATCGATGCACATACAGATAGTTGCTAAATATTGGCGCAGTCTATCAGCTTCCCTCGGGGATACATTATTCATGCACGATAAAGTATTCCCTCCTCTTTTTTATCTATGTTTACGTACGTACACGCACGTACGTGGATATAAAAGTGTTTGCAAGTGAATACGACGTTGAGCTTGAGCTTTCAACGAAAATAGTGAAACTACGAGAATCTTTTAAACAGAGAATACATCATTTTTGTTACTTTTCAGTGGATTCTTGCTCAAGGCAAAAAGAAAAATCAATTTTCTGACTCAGAGTTTCAAGATGTCGTGAGTTTCGATATTTTTGTGCAACTTTTTTGTATATTTTCTATCACACAAACGTTTTTCACGAGAGCCAAAAACATGCAAGAATACGATCATTATTTGATCCGTTCTTTTTTCAACGACACTCAATGATTTATTTCATTCGATATTTTTAAAATAAAAATCCCTGAGGCTAAGCTAAAAAGGTCAATTCAATTAGTGGTTTCGATACTTATAGCAACACTCTCGGTGCAACCATTGGTTCGTTAAAGACAAAGTCGAAAGTTCACTCTGTAACTGAGTGTATCGAACTTTCGGTTGCCCACATCGTATGTGTGTTAGGATTCACGTCCAAATCCAACCATCGAAAGAAACTACCACAGAGATGCAATCACGTACGAAACTTCCCTGTTGCTTTTCCGCCATCTATCAGGCAATTCCATGTTAAAGTGGACCATTCGTTTCCAAATGTCATACGTTTTATTTGTCTTTGAAAAAGCTATAAAAGGGAACGTAATTATGTTTCTTATTTTTATTCCAGCATTCGATGAAGTTTAATAAATATTCTGAGGAATAAGGCCGAAGAATAAATAAAGAAAATCAGTAAACCAATAAGTAGTGTGAGAAAAATGCTCCACTACAGTCTTTCACGTTATTTTTGACTTCAGAAGAACAAAACTAATTAGTGGAACGTTTTGTATATTGTTTTTTTCAGCTAAAATTCTTTATTCAATCGGAGTGTATAAGAAATACAGGAAATATTCGCTAAAACATTGGTAAATGTTTAATTTGTTTGGTACGAAACGTCCCATACGAGTATTTATAAAGCAGGGGTGTTCGTTACCGCGTGATATCGGGAAAAGCCCTGCATGGCTTTGACCAAAAGCGACTTTTCCTTCGTATGTGCTCGTAGTACCAGTAATTGTATACATACGTACCTGTAGACCGAGATCGAAAAGCAGCGGGGCAATGGTTATATACCTTTGGTATGCTTTTTTTAAGGGCGGTGCTCGTTTCAAAGCAACTTTAATAGGATCCCATAGAATATCCTATGTATATATGTTTATAAATGTATGTATAGATATATAACGATACGTATATATGGTTGTGTGGGTTTGTGCACGTACATGTCGGGTCGAATAAAGGGCTAGGAGTACTTTGGGAGTTTTATATACGAATAGTATGTACGTATACAGAGTCTACTTGCCGCCGACCGTTTTGAGTGAACCGAGAAAGCTTACAAGTTTCTCTCAGACATCGCCAAGGCAACTAGGAACTTTGCCTGTGTACACGTTCTTTCATATAGCCTTTTTCTCGCGTTCCTTTACCCCTCTTCGTTTTCTCCATGCGCATAACCAGCGAGTGTCTTGGTTTTTAATTAAGAGATTTGCGAAGCTTCTCGTACTCTTGTAAATGATGTGTCTCTTTACCTCATATTCTTTACTTCATTCGTGACGCATTGAATGCAAGAAAAAAAAGACCCTTCTCCGCAATGTCAAGCAACAAATAAAACATTTTCCATAGCCGAAAGGGGAAGAGAGCCCCAACTTGTACTTCTTAACTTATTGCATTGAAATTCGTATCAAAACGAGCATAGGGTGAACGTCATTTTTTTTTGTCAGCTTTTTATGAATTCGAAGAAGCAATTAAGAAAAACAGATAGTGAAACAAAAGACTTGAATTTTTCATTGCCTTTTGTTCTCAAATGTAAAATAGAGAGACGCGTTTCGTTTTCGTTTTCAGCATTGAATGGTTTTCAGGTTTTTAACCGAGGCCAGAAGTCGGATTATTTGATGTGGTGCTCGTGGGGAAAGTGAGAAATGCGAGCTACTGAAAGGCAACATTGAATTACTCTTTTACCTTCAGATATTCACGTGCACTCCAGTAAAAAACCGAGTGGTCACTTTTTCTTTTTTACTCAAAATTGAATTTAATAATAAACGAATTTCAACATTCTCTCAACTTTATTGTTCAATGAATATAGACATTTTTTCTTGGCTTTGCAATAACAGCCTATTTTAGCCAATTATTTCTGACACACGTACTCCCAAATTTTGTAAAAGTTTAAACTCTTTTTAAATTACCGTATAAAATAATTACGTATTTCGTCTTAAGAGGATATCGTTATCTCTGCTCTTAGATCAGAACGTCCGGCTGGGCTCTAACGGTGACTCCACGAAATCACTCTTAACGAACAATCTCGTACACTATCTTTTTCTCCTTCGCCTATCAGACGATTTCTCGTGACGCCCGCTGCGTTTCCTTCCTCACAACAGATGTCTTCATAAAGTTTCCTATTCCACATTGTTACAAATATCGAGTTTCGTCCGTGTGCAAATCGTGTTTCCGGTTACAAAAAGAATACCGAGCTCCATTGTCGAGATCGTAGATTAAAGGAGTCTGATGGAAGTGAAAGCGTACATTGGCTCATCGAACTCTCTTTCGTGCTCTGTCTTTATGGTGAAGACCATTATTGAATTGCCAAAAATAACCTTTCGAAATATAAATTTCTAAAAGATAATAATAAACGTAATGTTGTCAACGTGCAGACGTAAAAAAAAAAATTGAAAAAAAAAAAGGTTAAAATTAGTTATCTACGATGTGTATGGAAAGACTAGTACGATAACGGACAACGATCGAGAGACCACTTGAAAAGCTCATTTTTTTCACACAAAGATGAGAGGGTAATTCCCCGAGGGCGCGCTGCTTCTGGGCTGTGGCCAGCTCGTATCTCAAGCTTGTTACTCCATTTTCTTGAGTATGTTACCAACGAATCGACACCTGTAGCTCCATCCCTTGGCTTTATGGTATTCTTGTTTCACTTCACGTCTGTAATAATCACAAAATCGTCGTAATTTGTGTCGTAATTTTTATGAATCTTAACATTTTTTGATTCATCATTTTATCTTATCTTGTCGGACTCTTTTGACGCTTTTCTTCCAATTTTAACCCATTTCCCATATATGTATTCGAATTGGTAAGAAATTTCAGTTTATGTCAGAACATCCCTCTTTTTTTAATGTACCAACAACTTCATCTACGAGTTTTATCTCGGTTGACAAAGTGAGAAAGAGGAAGAGAGAGAGACGGAAAATATCAAAGTCACCATTACGTGCTAAAAGAGACCGTGCGAAATTACCTGCTTGATTACTTTTATCCTCCACCACTATTTTTCCGCCCTCTCTTTCTCTTTTCATTTCTGCCGGCAGTTTTCCGTCAATTCTCTGAGCGGAAATGCTTTAACATAGCATTTCCAGCGAATCGGTGGAAGACTCATTTAAATAATGAAATTTCTATTAAATAAACGAACATTTTACTGCTGAAAATCGAGAAAAAACGACGATGGATATACGTCGGTTGATTTTCTCGTTTTATCATCATTTTGTATGAGTAATTAATAACCACTTTCTGTTAAAATACCTGCTAAATAATGAAAACGTACATCAGCGTCAAACGAAACTTGAAGCATCAAATCATTTAAAATATATGTTTGTCGACGCTTTTGCAAATGTGAGCAAAAAAGGCAGACGTACATTATCATTCGTGAGAGAACTTATCCTGTCACAAGGGATTGGATAATTGAACATCGCAATCCTTCAAATGGATGCTCGTTTTCGTCAAATTAAAAATCCACAGACTCAGTTTTCACACATATCTGTCGCATCCTGGCAATTCGTTGACTAAGTTTTTTTTTCCCGATCCATAAGTGGCGCTGTGAATTCTCTAACGATGCAGTCTCCTCGTAGCAACAGTTGGTAGAATTGTTTATCACGTCTGCAAATATTTGTTTGATATAAACGTTGCGAAGAAGTCAAGCAAATAAAATCAAACACAAAAGCCTCGCTCGTCGCATTCTTCGACCCCCAAGACATTGTCCACCGGGTAGTTATTCCGTCGGACATCACAGCAACTTCCTGTTTCAACTTGAGTGTACTGAAGAAGCTTTCCGAAAGGATCTAACAGATTCATCAAACACACAATGGGCAAAAAGAATTCTTTTTCGTTTCAGGACTATGCTCCTGTTTTGTCTGAATTTTTGGCACAGAAACAAATTAATGTCCTGGCCTAACTTCGTTAGACTTTTTTTTGTTTTCATGAATCAAATGACATATTAAAGGTTACGACGATATTAGTGACAAAGAAACTGATATGACGCGTGAAATTCCAGACAATCTCAACAAATGGATTCTATGAAAACTTTTAATGCTTATACAGGCGTATATTTTTTTAAAACAATAATCCTGGAACTCCCTGGACTGACGGTTCATGCGTTCGGACCAAACTGAGTGGTTTTATGAAGAATTAATTCACATATTTCACTAATTGAATACTCTGTTTATTCACCTGGTAGTTACACTGAAAATCCAGTGCAATAAGTTTTCAAAGTTATTTCTGTGCACGTGAACGAATAATTTTATTGAACTAAAATATTATCGGGCTGATAAATTTTCATTGAAATGAAAAATATAATTATTCTATTCGTCCGTACAATTGGAGAAAATATATATATATATATGGCAATTACATTTTCGACAGGATTCGATAGGAATGCTTGATATTAAAACGTATTATTAATCCATTATTTAATCAAATTATATACGGAATTACGAACTTGCGTAATCACTATTTATTTTTCCAACTAAAGACATCTCCGAATTAGAGGATTTTGTGAGAATAACCAAACGTGCTCGTGAATGTTATTCGGATTAATAAAATTTTAGAAATTACTAACATTTTTTTTTTTTAATAATTTGAGTTTCTTCGACAATAATTCATTCGTTCGCATTTTTCCCTTGATCATTTATGTGTCTAACACGATAACATACATACTCTCGTCTTGCACCTGTTCGAGTCACGAATATGCGGTTCGACCGCTATTCTCGCTCGCGTGAGTTCGCAAACAAAATACATTACTTGCGTAAACCTTAAGTTTACTTGCCAGTTGCCACAGTGGCTTGTTAGCTCGCGAGATAAATAAAAGAGAGACAGAGAGGAGAGAGAGAGAGAAAAAGGGAGAAAGAGGGAGAAGGAGAGAAATTTCTCGATCTGTGCCGATTCTCACTGCATAAATCTAGGACGCGGCTCTTCTGCCGCCAAGTATCTCTTGCCATTTCGTCCCCATTTTATTCCGCTAACAGATCGATTTAAAGTTAGAACACACGAATAAACCAACTTCTCTTTACTCGTTTCGTTTTTACACGTACAATTACCTTCACCACAAAATTATCGAGCCACGATTATTTTCTAATCAGTGGAACCGCTGAGTATTAACCGACAAAAAAAAACATTCTGTAAAAAACCAATTCCCATTAAAATCAAAAGAGAGATTCCTCTTTAAAAAAGTCACAAATTTTTCTATGAAAAACTTACCTTCACAGAAATATTCGAAATAAATCATAATCTCAAAAAAGAATACTAATTCAAACCTTGTTAATAATTAAGTTTGAATTTCACGAAACGCCTTTCAATAAATTAAACATTTGAAAGCATCGTTAGTCAAATAAATAAAAATCTGTTAGTCGATCTTGAACAATCATTCAATTAATTGAAAATCCAGTTATTTTACACAACCAGAATATCAATAAAAAATGGAGGCGAAAGAACTTTCAATAAAAATTTCAAATGAAAGAAATTAAATAAAAAAATCAATTTCTACCCGTGTATTTTTTTGCCAGGATGCGTTAATTTTTTGTATCCTATTCATAGCTTGTTAATAAAACATCTCTATTGTGTATGGGAGAAATAAAAACGATATTTTCTTGCTTTTTGGTGTTGTAGCGAAATATGGTAATTGGTGAAAAAGTCATTCTTCCAAAAATTGGATGTGTAACAAAAACTTGAACCAGCTTCTGCTCCAATAAAAAATGAATGGAGGGTTCTCGTTAAATTAGGACGAAATACAATTCGATCGTGATAGGAGAATCCACCGAACAAAATGTTCGATTGCGTACCAAATCCAATGTTATTAAATTAATTAGAGTACAGCGTAGTCTGATTGTACGAGTAAGCAATCTCAACCCCCGTGCACCGTTTGGCCCGTAAAAAGGATTTCAAAATAAAATGAAACTTTATTCTTCTTTACAGCATTATGACGAAAACAAAAATTATAAAAAAATCAAACAACTTTAATATCTCGAAACTGGTCTCAAAATATTTATGAAATAAATATTTCAATACTGAAATTAGAACTTGATTTACAATTTTGGAAAGTGATGTGAAAAGTTGTGATATCAAGTACAGCCCTAATTTATCGTATATAAGGACTTTGCAAAATTTCTGTAGGTACATGTTTCGAGCTTTAGATTGGAGGTTATAACTAATGAAATGGGCAAATAAGCTGGCTATGAAGCTTACAAATATTGAGTACGTAGAAGTTGTTTGAAAGGAGTATCTGTGCTCGTCTTCCACGTCTGTGAGGTCGTGATTCTCGTCATCATCGTCGTCGTCCTGGGTTTGCTTTCAACTTTAAGTCGTACGTGGCCTAATTAGTTGGTTTCTCCTTCCGTGATTTCGTTTTGTAGCAAATCCTCTTTTGCTTCACATCTACCTGCATGTCTCTCGTTGTTTCGTTCTGTTAGGACATCAGGTCCACAAGTTTAGCTATTACGATTGGGTACGAAATTCGTGCGAATTCTGGAATATCAAAGGAAAATCCTTTTCCATAATGCTGCACCGCCATTTTCACGCAGCAATACTCGTTCTGTCAACCGGGTTAAATCCTCTCCGGAACATCAGAATATCCTCTCAGACAACTTTTTTTTATTCCTTCCTCGTTTTGACTCTCTTTCCAACTCTGCCTCTCTTTCTTTTTCTTCATTTTTATCATTTGTTCCTCTCGCTCGAGTGGTAATGGTGACATCGAGAATACTCTTCCTTAATTCTGTCAATTAAGAAAAAAACTTTTGTCTCCTAGTTTCTCTCAGTTGACGTATAATCATGAATAAGAACATTCACAAGAGACGATCAACGACGACGTTTTGACGTGTTTTATTGTTGACGACCTGGTCTCCTTGTTTCTGCCCTTTTCCCATCTTCTGCCATTCTTGGAAATGGACTTGAATGCGAAAAACAAGTACAAGTTGAACACTTGGGATAATTGCATGAATTTTTTTTAAATCTATGTTGGAAATTTTGATGTGTACTAAGTGAGGAAAATGTTTGGACTGAAATATCGCGAAGTACACATGGCCAACTGTGTAATTCAAACCATCAAACACTTTTTTTAACAAAAAATTCGGAATTTTTTCCTCGAACAATTTGCCACAAGCTTTATATCGTTACAACGATTTCGTTTCGAACGAGGACCATTACTCTTTTTGTCCCAACTCGTGCTTTAAATCCTCTACAGTTTATATCTGTATATGTCGTACAGAATAATACAGCAGAACGAAAATACAAAGGCCTTGGATTTAACGGAGCTACATTTGGCAACATTCCGTATTAAATATTATATACTTAGCTATATCTGTATACATGGTTAACCATCCATTATTACGACCTTGAATATACCTAAATTCCCAAGTTTGCAAAAATTCAAAATAACAAATGTTATACTGTTCTGAGAGAGCCAACCAGTGGCTCTATTTGATGTCTTTGATGTATGATAACAATAATATCATATTATGCAGCTTATATTCAGAGCGTACTATAAAAGTTCATGGGTATTATGGTACTAGACAGCACATTGGCGACAGCACATTAAAATTGTAAATTTTGTATTTTCGAAATTAATATTTAAAAAAAGATATTTCCAGTAGTCATAGTTTATCCTAACCCTGTGCATTGGAAACGCTAACATTATCCAACACTTTGAATATTTTCTGTAATAATATCGATTTCTCATTACCAGAATCCGGTCTTAATCGCAGAAAATAGGATCAAGAAGAAAATTGAATTTGTCATTGAATCGTAACATAAGCGATAATTTTAAGAAAAAGGTTGGTATCAGGATTAACGTGATATCATTAACTGACGTTAATCAGTATTTGGATAAATTTCAAAAATTGGCGAGTTATATCAATTATAATTGCGCTATTTTCTAGCCCAATTAATGTCCTGATTGACGTTGTGTTTATACACGACATACATCAAGACATAGTTTATGTACTCTCGATGTACCATCGTGATCTGTATCCGGTCATTGCATCCATAATTTATCCGGGACCGTCTCTCTGTCGAACTCGCTTTGCTTACTTCCTCAACTATGAAGAGAACAGCTAAATACAAACATCTACAGCCCTCCGGCCGTCTCTGGTTAATCGAACCCTCGTTGCTGCATCTGATTGCGAGAACATGAGGGAACGTCATTGCCTGGTGACAACGAGCGCCATAAACTTATATGAGGTATTCCAAGTTAACTCAACAGATACCTCGATGAGAGTCGTTAATGGGATTCATTAGCTTTGAGCCATTGAATATTATGATAGAATTTTAATTGAATAGTCATTAATCTGCTTCGTAGTTAAGTAAAAATAAGAAAATTATGTCTTTATAACAATTTAGAGTTTCTCTTCTTTCGCGGATAAACTCAAATAATACAAGAAACCAAATGATCGCATTTTTGATATAAATAAATCGAAAAAAAAAAAAACTATCGACCAAACCTGTCGTCTGTCCCAAGATACGATGATGCGAAGCTGAATCGATCATTCGTGAAAGCAGATCAATAGTTGATATATATTAGAGGAGAAGAGAATAGAGAGGATCAGTTCAATGGAGTATAAGGTCCATCGGGGTCAAACCCATTTCCGCAAGCCCTTCCCGCCATCTCTTCGTCGTCGATGTCGTCGTCCAGTCCCTCGAGCAGAGGATTAAGATGACCCGTTTCGATATTCCGGCGCCGATCCAGAACCATTAGTCATGAGAGACAGTGCACCAGAGAAATGTTCCGAGATCGAAAGGGGCATCGTAATATCGACCTCGCGTGACACGAAAACTCACTGATTCCGTCCGATTTATCTCCATCTCTGTCACGCCTATTGCCGCTATAATAAATCGATAAATTACTATATTCACCACGGAATGTTTATCATGTAACGGATAAAAATACGTATATTAATAATTAAAATACAAGGAAGCACAAAAATAAAAACGAGAACAGGAAAGAAACTCTATTATAGTGTTCACAATTGAATTTCTGATAAATTATCTTTTTCACTTTATATTAAAGAAATTAAATCAAATTTATACTGAACCGCTGCTCTCATTTTGGTTGTCGAATATATATGATACGAAAATAAAGTATTTCTAACATATATCTACGTTTTTATCAACTGAACCAAGTGATGCAACGGCTTAATTGAGTTAATTGTCGTTGATGCATAAGATGCCACAGAAAAAAGTACTCTTGGACACAAAATCGAATTTCACGAGAAATTTAACAAAATCAAGTCGAGTTTATGTTCAGCCACGTGCTTTTCTTCATTTTTCAATGAAATGCATTACAAAAATACGATTGCTGATACGTTTTTTCGCTGTCTTAACTGAACCGAGTGATTTTTTGGTTCAATCGTGTTACTTGACGTGGATTGGTGAAATTTTTTCACAGTAAATATAATTGTGCGAAATTGATACGTTCCAGTCAGCTGAATATAAGCACAAAGTATTTTTACAGTGCATTCAAAAACGACCAGCTAAATGAATGGTAAAAATTTTAATTGTTTTTTCAACGAGTTGCTTTCGAAATAACTGAAGCGAAGACTGTTTCGTGTATTCTCGGGTTCGTTAAGTGGTACGAATAATTTTGGTCGACTGCAAAAATTTCCAGACAGATTATTAATCTTTTCCTTTTTTTCAAAAGTTATCTTCGAAATGATGGAATTAAAACTGATACGTTATATTTTTCATCTCCGAGTGGTATGAACTATTTTTAGCACACAGAAAAATTAGCGGACACGGAGAGAGATGGATGGAGTTACGAGGGGGAGGAGGAAGTGAGGGAAAAAGAGAAATAGAGTGAGAGTGGAGAGGAACGTCGCGACGCTCGCAGGATCCACACGCCGATGCAACGACTCGCGGTCAACGAGGCGCCACCAGCGTTCCTCTGAACAACCACCCCTTCCACCTTTCGTAATACACGACGGCTCGTTAATAAGCGTTGCTTTAATTCATCACTCCCTATACTCCCTCCATTCTCCGCTTCTCTCTCTTACTCTTCTTCTCCCTTCAACTCCATTTTACCTTTCTATGTTTATCGTGCGGACTAACTCCCCGCTCGTTTCCTTTTTTTCAACATTATTTATTACGTATCGTAGAGCAAAAGAGCCCGAGGAATCGCCCGAGGAATGGAATGAAAGCAAAGTATCTTACTTAACGTGGGCGACGATGAACCTGAGCAAATTTTCTCTCGCATACTCATCACTCCTGCGACTCTGTATGATGCACAATGCACTTTTCTTTGTCGCAATTTTCGCTTTCGCAAAACTTTCTCATTAAGAATGAAGAATAAAAGAAAAAATAATAACAAACCAACCTCACAACCGCAATAGCTATTTACATTTTTACAAATAAATAATAAAGGTGCGAGAATTTTTGTGGGATCGTTCGCCGGATGGTTGGATAATAATATTTTTATTAACATCAAATTAGTTGCGGTGGAAAACACTCGAAAAGTTACGAGATAAAAAGACACTATTAAAAGAGATTTTAATTAAAAAATAATCCAACCTCGTGACTGTCAAAAGTAATTGAACATAACCTTTTTTTTCTGCAAAAAATTAATCGGTTTCATTAGAGATGCCACGTAATATTTTTCACGCATTCTTTTAACTACCATTTGGGAAAAAAATATGATGCTACGTGTGTATCTTTGTAGCAATTAACGACGAGCGTGTCTCAGGTCAAGCGATTCATGGCCATTAATTGGAGCACATTGAACGCATAGCAAAAAATCCTGGGAGAACCGAATAAAAAGGAATCAAATAATATGGACGTGTGAAATTCGAGTATGAGTTTTTATCTAAATTTCTTCCACCGGAAAACCTAATCGACATCTCTATTCTTCGTAACTACGTTTCTATGAATTTTACAAAAAAAAATCAACGATCGTTGAAAAATTAAACTAATCAAGAAAGTAATGAACCGCTATGTAATTCGTGAGGAAGTATAAAGGCGTGAAAAAAAGCTCAAGTGCACGTAAAATAAGAAAAACAACGATATGAACATTCGGATAATATCCGAATATTCATATTCACCGCAATTCACGCACAATTCAACATTTTTCACCGGCTTTTATTACAACAAGCATATTTATACATCGTTACGTACTCGTGTGTACCATTAATGCATTAGTCAGTGAAGTAGCGGGAAGTATGCATTGTCGAGATGCGAACGCGTCGAACCAGCACAAATGACCCCGCGGTTGTTCACAGAAACAGGCAGCAACCCATCATAAACTATTTTACACATTAACGAGAGAGAAAGAAAGCGAGTGGGCAAAAGAAAGAGAAAAATAGCTTTTATGAAAACTGTAGTTGCAATAAATTAAATTCATTGTGGAGCATGTTTACGCTTTAGCTGTTCTATGGCTTGGACTGCTTTTCGCATTTCTTTCCAAAGCTATACCGGTTAATGTAGATTTTTTGTTGAATTACAACGAGAAGTCGCTGTTTTATTCTTGGTGCCACGATATAACGATTACGATAACAATACTATTTTAAATGATCTCCTTACCTTTTCACGTCACTGAGTAGACAAAAAAAACTATACTTCTCTTAGAACAAAGCATAATTAACAATGGAAATAAATCGAAATTTTATCTTTCTTTCTGTTTTTTTTTTTTTTGTGAAGCATGTAATTACAGTCTTTGTGAAAATCTAATACCAAAATTTTGTAGCTCACTTTATGCTGTATTTCTTGCCCACAAACGAACGCCTCACAAAAGATATCTCCCCGTTCCACTTTGGCTTTCGAGTCTCTCTTCATTGCTTTTATCTTTCGAGTATACATCGTTCGTGGACCAGCGATTCAACGTTTTAATATACATACGTATACTATACCAACAGACGAGTTATATATTTGTCATAACCTACTAGACAACCGCGAACGAATCCAAAGTCCAATTCCCAAGTGCTAAACAAGGATGCTTGAGTATGGCTTTCATAAATGCACACAATATGGAACACTTTATGTCAGACTCGCATCCCTTAATACCGCGGTATTGCAGAGAGAAAATTAACGTCAAATTTATAACCGTACCAAATGTTATTCTTGGGAAATAACTCTTTCAAGGTGAAACTGTTCATTTATTACAACGAATTTGATACGTTGTAATTATTTCGAATAAATAATCAGTCAAATGAAAAGCTTTGAGTGAAAACCCTTCCGAAACATGTTTAGCTGTGTTTCATCAACAGTCTGTTTTTAGCAAAGTTTTTACTCACTACAATCGAATCACAAAGTTTCAGAAATTTTTTTATCGAATATTGTATTTCAAAGGAAGCTCTTCATTGTTCATTAAACGAAATATAGTTTAAAAAAGAAAAAAACTATTCTTTGACGTCTATCCTTGTGCAGGACTGTCGCGGAATCACTTGCTAAGAAGAGTTACTCAATGGAATTGTTTAGGGAGGACTATTCTTTTTTTTTCGTTCCTCGCCTAAAAACTTAACTCCCCATGCAGGTCAATTGTTTGCTTAGATCAAAACGATTTATGTCCATAACCATCGCGATGTTAACGATTGTTTTCTTCTTTCAAGAAAACTGTATCAGGCTTGAAACTTTGCACCGAGACAACTACAGTTCTTTTTTCTAGAAGCTTTTTTCTTTGTTGCACAAGTAGTTTGAATAGTCTGTATGATAATGATACTAAAAATAAGACAAGTGCAAGGAAGTAGCGGAAAAAAGCGATGATGATAAAACTTTTAAACCGTTCGAACTTTCGGATGTCTTGCGGTGTGCGTAACCGCAACCTGAGTTTTTTAACCCCATACCAGGAGAGATTCTTAAGTGAAAAAAACGTCCTCCGGTGCTTTTCGAAGCAAGGATCCTCACTGGGATGTTGAGAGCAAGAAAAAAATTTAGCGAAAGAGAGAACGAATTGAGCACTTTATACAAACAACATGAGGACCCTGATAAAACGAGGAAAAAATAAGTGAAAAAAGGCCTCTTTCACCACTACCGCAAAGTTCGAAACTTTCAATTGTTCTTATCGGTATTTTAAGACGCGTTTTCTTTTTGTTGATAAACAAACTTGAAACCATGGTCGGGGTAAGCAAACACAGAAAAGGCAAGTTTACGATCGGTAATACGTTGGCAATTCTAAGCGCTCTCGATTTTTATGATTGGGGTTCACCTGTGTTTTTCTTTGTATTTTTTTAACGATCTAAAGTCAATGATGGGTTGATCAGTAGGCGTGAGACAAGAGCAGCAATTTTAGATTTCATAATAATTCTAAATTGAAAAAATTTTGATCCGTGTTTACTTTACTTCCAGTTCACTAGCGTTTTTTTCTTTCCATTTGTCTACTTATAACAATTTTTGAGTTTTTCTATTATTTGAAGTGGATTTCAATGAAAATGTAGAAATCCGATGAGAAAACAATTCAATGAGATCAGTTCAAAAAATTTCAAGTTGTAATTATTGCTCAAGTTTTTGGGGGAGACCATCTCATGTGGTCGTTTGCTATCGCACTTGAATTTTCATTGGAGATTTTTGTTTCTCCTCGCATCGTTGGATTGTTCCCCCGTTTGGCTTCGTCAAGTCGATAACCTCTCGAGAATACGAGTAGAGAGAAAGGAACGTTTGAGGAGGACAATCTATATACAGAGTATGAAAAAGGGCAGGAGCATCGTGTGTGATGCCACGAAGCGAAGATCCCGAAGAGAGGAACACCCGGAAAATAAATCAAGGCCGTGGAGACCTCCCGAAGCTAAAGAAATATAACACGTGCGTGTGTGTATCACTACGCCGCATCCGCGTTTACAGAAATCTTTACTCAACGAATTGTTGTGAATGTCACAGAATGGAAGTAAAACAAAAAATGTAAAATAATAATGAAATTTCTAATAGAAATAATACGAAACACAAAGTTTTCATTCTACACAACAACAAAGTTGAAAATACATTTTTTTAAATAAAAAAGTTTGATAGTATTTAGTTATTTATTATTAAATAAGTTTCATCCATTGGGAAACCAGGAAAAATCTTGAAAAATTATCAAAAATCGTAGGATGTCACGTATGCAAAAAAAAAAATTGAACTTTCATGAAATTCTCAAACCAACGGTACAACAACAAGATAAAAAAATATCAGTCGACTGAAATTTCTAAGCAATTCTCTTTTTCTTTTGATTCTTTTCGGTCTTCGATTTTTTTACATTCTCCAAAACAAATCAACGTGCGAAATGGCACGTCGCTCTACCACCTGGGGACCTGGGATTCGTTCCAACAGTGGTTTTCCGCCGTACATCGCTATATACAACGAGAGCCTGGTATAATCTCGAACAAAAGTTTGTAAAACTGTCGAATATTAAATTTCAAATTTGTATTCCAAATGGCACTGGAATTTCACTGTATTTTAATGTATTCGATGTGAAACACTCGTTGATCGGAATTTGATAGAATATTTCGACATCCATAAATGAACAAAGAGAAAAAAAAATACCGATCAAACGGTGCCGAAACGTTTGCTTTTTTAATTGAAAAAAAAAAATAGGAATTCGAAATACCATTTTGTTAGTACTGTCTGTGTACGTATTCGAAATAAAAAATATTGGTACACTTTAGTCTCCTTCAGAAACAATGGGAAAAAAATGGATAAATTTTTTTTAATTGTTTTTTGTTGTTATTTTCGTACCTGAAACGTTGCACTTTGGTGCTTAGGCTCATTCCCGGAGTCGTAAGTTCAGACTGACGTATATACAGTGGGGGGGGGGGGGGGGGGACACGCGCTTAGCCTAGACTACGTACACATAAGGGAGCAGTCGTAAAATCAGCAGCAACGTTTCGCAGAGCACAGGGAGAATCCGAGAGAAACGACAGCAGAAGAGCACGTTGCGACACTGACGCATCCAGCCGGCACGCTGTCTCCCTCTTTCTCTGTCAGTGTCTCGATCTCTCTCTCCCGCAGCATCCGACGTGTGCCCGCAGAGCCGACTGGTAGAGTATAGCGCCACAGTCTCGCGCCGATTCAGTCTGCCGCGAGACTCCGTGGCGCGTACATCGAAAGGGGGATTTTACGTCGTTTCTGTTCCTGATATTCCGAAAATACTCTATTTATTATTAAGTCGTAGTATTATCATTGTCACCAATCAAGAACGAGTATTCGTGCACGTGCTTGAGGTGCAAATGTCAGTTTGTCGAGTGACGAAAATTGATAAATTCACCGATTAAATAAAGTGTCCACTCAACAATAACGATCGAAGGTTCCAGTAAAAAGTTGTTTCAGTGAATTCAGTCGGTTGAAAAAAATAACGTGTTGACGAAAGATCAATAAAAAAAAGTCTCGGGTTTCCTCTATCATCGCAGGAACGTACTTCAAGGTACGTAAACTTTGAAGGTTATAGTTGTCAAAAAGCCTACATCGAACGAGCCAGTTGTATTTTCCTTCGGGACGTATTTACAACTCCATGTATTTGACACTATAGATAATAGTAATGCGACTTAAGGGGAAAATCACTGGAATATTAAAAGCCCCGAAGATTTATTTTACAGCAGGCGAGTTCCTCGTATGAATACTTTAGCGTTAAGGCAAAATGCAGAGTGTTCGAGAAACGTGGAGGAGAGCAAATGAAAGATTCATCTTTCGGGCTCTCCCCGCTTAAGAGCAAACCCGAGCGAGATAAAAAGAGACCAAGGGAGAAAATGTTCCCTCCGCGTGCTACCGTCCGGTGTGTTATGGCGCCTGTGTATATAAACGAGTGTGTTTGATGACGAACAGTCGGATGCAGCGAACGCGCTACGGCTACACTGCGGGGCCGCGTTACGTCACGAGAAAGAAACGTGGCCTATTGGTCAGCCGGCCGGCGCGCCAATTTCTTATTACACTCGATTCTCAAGCACAAACCCACTTGTTTCTCTATTTAGATATCAATCTGATTGTCCACTTCAAAATCACTTTTTTATTTATAACGAATCGTTATTAAAATCTAGTGTTTCCTGAAAACAGTGATTTTCTTATAATTTGATTTTACAAAAATTTGAGATTAGAAAGTTTTTCAAACTTGATTAACACTTTCGACATGGTTTAGTAGTTTTGAAATGTATTGAATTTTGTTTTTTTAATTATCGATACATATTTGTTTTTATTAAGTTTTCTAAATATATCGCCCATTCACAGTTCTGAGGTGGTTCAGTAGTCTTCAAATGTCCTTTCTAATTAATTAAATGCCCAATTAAGGCGAGTAACAGGAATTAAAAAAATTAAAATATAAAATCCATAATGGATGCTGGGAAAATTCTATTTCTTATGATTGACTAATCAACTGAAATCACATGATTTTCTTCATGGAGATATTTTATATTATTATATGCCTCAACACTATTTCCTGAATCTTTAGGTCCACGTTCTTTCGAATACGAATTTAAGTTGATGAGATATCGAATTATCTTAAATATAACAATAATTAAATAGTTATTGAAATATGTAGTTTTTAGAAATTTTTTGTTTATGATTGAATAACGGAGGTGAAATTAAACAATTTCTCCATGGAGAAATTTTAGCGAACCCGCAATGTAAACGTGATGAATAATAATCGGGATGATGTGTTTTTTAAAATAAAATAACGTTCACAATAAACGCTATAAAAGCAATCTCATAAACATGAATAATATAAACAATATATAGTTCATCAAAAATGGTATAATATCATGCACTTGGGCAAAGTACAGTCACTCAATAAAGTTTCATCCTTTAGTAAAAAGGTTTAATCTTTATTTAGATAATGTTTTATTTTGTATGAATCTTAAATTATATGACACCATGCAACAATTGTGACATGTTTAAAGAATTTATTTAATGCTTATAATTTAATAAATTGCAATTATTGACATTTATATTTTTCCATCACATCATAATTTTTTTCTTTTTTTAAATCGCAACCGACTCCTTTCTGTCTTCAAACAATTCGCAACCAGGAATTTCACTTTTTTTTTCGTTTTCTCATGATCATTGTAAATTACGCTTACGCTCATACCAATACTTGGAAATATCACATTTCAATTATAAATACGTGAAATTTCATATCTGATTGGTAAGCTTGAACGAATATATCGGGAATAAATAATATGAAGAGTTCAATGTTCTTCTTTCCCAAATAATTCATGTTTCAAATAATAATTCAACGCTTCATTGAAAATTTATAAATGATTTGACAAGTAACAACTAAACGTCCAAATCCCGTCATTATTTATTATTTGATTATTTTCATTAATCAGAATACTTATTACTTGCAATATCCCTGCGTACCTGAATGAAAAGTTGACTGAATATGACCGTTAAAAATTACCAATTTGGAACGAATACAGTTGTCAATACGAAAAATAATTGGAACGATTTTTTTTTGCGGTTAAAGCCACGAAGAAAATGAGGTTTGGAGGACCTGACCTGCCTCAATACTCGCTCGATAATCTGTATATAGAGGACATTACTTCGAGGGATGCCCTGTATGTTTACTCCCTTTTAGAGAAGCTGCAACATAACTGTTACAATATTTATTTCACGTATCGAAATTATTGCTGGACGTTTTTAAATGATAAATACATTTGGAGTGTTGTGGCACATGTACAGGTAATTAAGTATTTTAATCAAATTTGAAAATGAAGTTTCGTACCCATTGGTGAGTGAATGGCGACAAATTGGGTTGTTCCGAAGAATCGCTCGACCGATTAATTTCGTTGTAAGACCTCATTATCGTTCGTAATTATGACAAACCTCATTATCACACCACGGTCAATATGTATTACTAGCACGAACATTATTGTTTTTATTTCTCGTTGACGGTGAACCAGCTTCGAACAATGAAAACTCAATTTGCAAATATTAATTTCGTTGTTAATGGAGTCAAAAATTGGTCGTATGCGAATTTGATTAATTCGATTAATGAAATACATTATTATTAAATTAGATTTTTGTCTGTCCAAATATTGTCTGCTTAACACTTTCGGGAATTCACGGTTTTATCGAAATAGATCGAGAAGGATCTTCCGCAAGCTTGGGCTCAAATAAAATGCGATCTGATTGAGCGGATGGTGCTCTGTATTTTCTTCCCACATAAATATATAGTTATATACATGAGAAGTCTTTGGCGTTTCAGTGTTCGGTGACGAATAAAAATAAATTTATTGATTTGGGACCTCTCCGCCATCATCGCGGATTGTACGAAAGATCGTTCAGTCAGCATCTTTTCAGTCGTTACTGTCCTGGCGATTCCTACTGTGAGCAATGAGATCACGAAGATTGACCTCGTTTTACGATCGATGTCACTCGCCAACGTTCATTCCCCCTCCTCCTTCTCTTCTCGCCTTGTCTTCCACCCTCTATCTGTCGTTAACGTTAACGTCCGCGGAGGCGCGACCACGTGGTTGCGGGTTCATTGACCACGCTCATATATATAGATATATATGTTACAGCTTTAAATTATACGACAGAACTGATCCGAACTCTCCAAACTCACAAAAAGTACACGAGTGTCTCTATGTACACACTCACAAGAGCAAATTATATATTTTAATCCTTCATCTCTTTGAGATATACCATCATTTCCAGAAATTCCTCGACGCTTCCACGATTCTTCAACAAAGACGTGCATTTTCCGGACGTCGTTACTCGATGTATTGAAAAATGTGATTTTCATCCTGATAAACATGCAAAAAAAATTAATCAGACAGTGAGAAATGATGGAAATGAATTCAAAGTTTTTATGGTGTTCGAGCATATTCGAGTTTTTTTATAGACTTAAATATGGTATTATAAGCAAAAGTTATCTATTGTGGACATGTATTATGAATAAATATTAGCTTTTATTGGAATAATTTTAAAATGACATGAATATGCTGCCCGCTACCACGCGATTTCCATTTCCGATTCAAAGATAATTGGATTTTGAAGGTTTTTATACGTGATAGGAATTGATAATCAATTAACTAATTAAAAATCATTGGTTAATTAGTCAACTTGTAAATATGTTTGCCTTATGATGATACAATATTATTACTGTTTATGCCTTTGATTCTCAATCAAAGTTTCACATTGAGAAGCAATTGAAAAATAAATTTTCTTTCGTGCGGTTGGACGCTCTCACATGTCAAAACTAGGATAAGGTCGGAAATCAGTTAAAAAAACGCTTATACGTTAGAGCCATGAGAATTTGCGAGGCTGCGTGTAAACACGAAATGCAGTTGAACGCTGACCATTCGTATTTTCTCTGAATGCAACGTGGTCCATATAAATACATCCATTGGGCGTAGGGGGGGAAAACCACGAGAGGGTTGGATAGGCTAAAGCGCGGTCGTGATAGAGTAAACGAGAGACGGATTCTCGTGGAATAGAAGTGCACGAACGTTTCTGTATATGTCTATATATATATATAGAATATATACACAGAAGACAAAAGAGCTGAACAGTTGTCACCACACTAAAGAGAGGAAGGAAACTGGAGACAGTGAGAAAGGGAGAAAGAGAGGATGCGAAAGAGAAAATAGATGTACCCTGTGTGTTATCAGCTTTTGGACCCTCACGGATGCGGTTCTGCAGACGAACGTATGCATTGATGGTCGACAGAGAAATGCTGAAACAGTTCCGGTGCACAAAACGTCGTCAAGCTTCTCATCAACTATCTCTTTTCTCATTCTCTTTCTCTCGCCCTCTCTCCCTCTTTCTCATTTTTTTCTGTTATATTTTCTCTTCCTCCTTCTCTTCTCTTTCTATTTACTCTTCCGCTGCTTTGGAATCTCTAAAATTCGATGTCTATAGAGCACTGAGGCAGAGACACGATAACGTTCCGTGGTTTTCTTCTACATACAGATGTATGTGTATATATTTTTGGGTATATATATATACGCAGTCTATGTAAAGCCATGTCGATTTACTTAAGAGTATTTGTAAGACAGAAAGAGAGAGAGGCACATAGAGTAACAAAAAAGAGATTAACACAGGAACTGTTGGTACTCAAGATTCCTTGTTTTAATGGAATGCGAGAAAATATATTAAAACACAAGAACAATTTACCGTGTCTATGACCTACATAGATACGAATTTTTTGCTCTAAATAAATTCTTGGACTCACTGACCTTAGGTTTTACGACATGTATGTATAACCATTAAAATAAAGTATTTAGTACATCGATGTGAAAAATTTTGTGAACAGCATCAGCATCTGAAAATATTTTGATTTCGGAAAGCTATCTGGCAGATATGTACGAAGTTCATTTGTACTGAGTAAAGCTCGGGCGATTGTAAATTTCATTAGGAATGTAATTCGTACACATAAAAATTCCTATGCGACACGCGCACATGATTTGAGATTCCATATACAGAAAATTTGCGTATCCTCTCACGGGTGTACAGGTATTTTGAAAAAAATTTCGTTGTTTCGTGAATACATAGAGGTGGTCGAATATGTGTGCATTGAATATATCCAACACCAAAAGGTTCACATGAGTATGAAAGAGGTGAAAGCAATCCGGAGCTATTCCTCTCGTAACTCTCGATTTAGAGTTATTCGTGCGAGTATCCCCCAATTTCTCTCCCTTTTCTCTCTCGTTCCCTCTTCTGCTCTACTCGTTTTGTGTCTGTACCTTTTCTCTCTCTTGGTTGTTCCCGGATGGATGACGCCAAAATGCTTTGCCGAGAGGGCTTTTCGATGAAAGGCACTCTCGATTCTCTCTCTTTTTCTCTCAATCTGTCATTAGCGACTGAAATCGACACGATACAGCTGCGTATATATTCAACATTCACGAAATAGTTTACCTACGACCTTTGTTAACGCAGTGCTTCGACGAGCTTCAGTTTTACTCATTCCTACTTGCAATTCAATTGAAGCTCTCGTTTGCCCACGAAAAACTATACGTCGATTATTCCGAGCCATTGTCAAACATAGTGCAAATTCGAATAATCGATTTAGTTCCCCATCAATTTATTTTTGTTTTTAACCAATGAGTTGTGAAAATTGTTTGAAAAAAATTCTTCATCATAACAGAACGACTCAATTTTCATTCTGATGGCGAATCTTTTTTTTTTTTTTTTTATTATACTCGAATCTTCGTACTGTTGTGACAGGACGTTGGAACGTATAGAATCCCACATTAAGTCAATACTGTAACTCAAACGAGTGTATTACATTCATATTGTCGATACGATGATCAATTTAGTGTTACATCAACACGGATTGTTACCGAATGTCCTATTAGACCAGTGCTTTATAGACGCATGCGTTGAAATATATGCGTTGCAGTTGTACAATCATGTTCAAAAACACGCAAATTTCAATAATATTTCAACTCTCGAATAATTGCGGAAGGACTTGCTAAAATAATGGACATATTTTCTGCCATCATTTCAACGAATTCCTTTAACAATATATCCATAAATATTAATAAACTATTGGAATTCAACAAACAGCAAAAATTCAACTTTGATTGACAGCTTCGAACACAATATACTTTCTTTACTTTACTTGCATTAATTCATAAATCTGTCCGTCCTGAACTTCATTTACCAAAGCTCGTTTTATTCCGGTAGAATTTCCATTGTCAAAACTCAATATTGAATATCGTTAATTATTCAATAATATCATTCTACATCCGCTGTAGTGAAATACGCAATCGAATGTAAAAATACAACAATAAGCAATGGAATAGTGGAATACGAAATGTTATTAAAAAATTTCGGTAAGGAATGAGCATTGAATGTCAATTCCTTATTGCTCAAACGTAACGAAGTAAAATCTAAAGTTTCAGCAACATCTTGACACCACGTATCAAGGAATTCTCGTACTTTATTCATTTCTTTATTATGTAGGAAAACATTCCTTACGTTTCATAGATAACATCATGACGAAATTGTAATTAAGAACTGACACACCACTCAACGGGAATAGCACAATATTGGTCTTTTTGGATGTCACTGTACCGTTAGGTCGTCCTTCATCTGCATGTATCGATAATATCTACAAATTTGTCATTGTATCCTCGTAACTGACGTAATGTGACATACATTTGAACTACTTGCCCATCATCATTGCTATTATTATCGATCGTCTCGAAATTGTTATATTAAATTTCTTAAATTCACGAAATGTGTTAATTACTAAAGAATATCTAATTAAACACATTCATCGCAGTTTTTAGTATAAATAAATATTTACAAGACCTTGATATTATAATTGTGACAAATTAAAAATGAAACAAAGTTATAGGGATTTTCGTGTTTTCATACTTATTTCGAATTTTTCAATATGACTGTACCTTCTTGACTACTTTATTGGCTACTGTTACTGTACGATACATACATCTATCCATACTTTCAAGTGGAGCATCCCGCTAACTGGTCAACCTCTCCAATAAAGCAACATACAACGTGAGCGAAGTACCACCATCACCACTGAACCATACAATTCGGTTTGTCCCTGCACCTTTCCTCCTCCACCTCTTCCTCCGCGCGTCCTTTCCCTCCTCCCCGTGTCTCAGTATATCCATTTATCACACTTGTGGCCGCAGCTGCGACCGTCCCGTGTCGCCCATTAGAGGGACGAACTCAGTTTTCCCGTGTGTGTCCGGTCTTCATCCTGGTCCGGAGGAGATCCTTGTGAAGAGAAGCCCTCGAACGAACGAACGACGAACTGCAAATGTTACATATATATATATATCCGGTGCCTTATTTGATGTTAACGCACGAACTTCGTCCCACATATTTATCTGGAAATTCCTAAAAAAAAATATCCTTAATATGTAACGGACCAAAAATGTTTGCACATCTTAATTGCAAGTAAAAAAATAACCCAAAAATCTCTCGATGACTCGAAAGAAATGAACCAATCGATTCCGATAAACGAGATCTCGAAAATATTTCCCGAACGATAAGTTCCATTAAAGAGATGTTTCTTGAATGAGCTTTTAAAAATGTCTAGTTTCTTCAAAATGAATTTTTTTAAAGAAATGCTGTCATAACACAATTATGACTTAACCATGCATTCGATTTCACCAACATATAAGCCTCACTGACTCGAAATATATTATGAAAGCAATAATATTTTATTAGCCATTTTCAGATGATCGCTAAATAATGACGAGATATTCTAAATATCCATCTGTGCGCTCGGATCTGCATTGCATATCGTATTGTAACACGTTAATTTCTAAATAAACGTTTCTACACCATCTGCCAAGGGCTCTTACGTCATTTCCTATTAAAAAAAAGCTTCGTTTCACAAACTCGAAAATAATTGACAGGATTTGGTGGACGTTCCATTAGAGTAGTGAATAATTGTGTAAAATAGTTTTTCATCGATGAAGAGATTATTCGTAAGAAGCGTGTGAATAAAAACACGTTGCGAATTTTATGTCTCTCTATCTCATTCCGAACTGGTTTCTCGATTTTATTACCTCTCCCTGGCTTAATGAATATTCATTGTGCGCGTGAGATCGTTAATGCACACCTAAAATAAGCATTTAATCGATAGTAATAAATATAAAAAAAAATTTAAACAGCATGAGCTCTTTGAATAACAGCGACACGCCCTTGTGCTATTAAACGTACAATTTTCCCATGTAACACAAGGATATGTGTTCTTAACAACGTAAACATACGTTTTAGCGAGCACGAAAATAGTGGAGCAAAATAGAGGACCTACAACCATTAGCGACACAAAAAACTATCTCACCTACGCCGGAGGATTGTTTACTCCCTCCTACTCTTGTATTACAACGGGTACGAGACATAGCCGGAAGCTTCAGAGAGTCAGAGAAGGAAAGGGAGAGTGAGAGAGAGAGAGAGAGAGGGAGCGAGAGAAAGAGAAGAGAAGAGAAAGGAATGCATAGAGAAACGTTGACAAAAAAGAGATAAAAAAGTTGCAAGTAAACCCTATCTCTCGGAACAAACACATGTGTAAAGAAAGAGAAAGAGAAAGAGAATAGGAAGGGGGAGAGAAAAAAAGCGATCTCGAGAGGTATTTTCCGTTTTCCATCCCTTGTGAAAATTGGCCGCCCTCTCCGTCCCTCCTTGCCCCTTCCCCAAGAGAAATACGAAACGTGAACATTACATTCACGACGAGAGTCATACGACATGCTTTTCATAATAATAATAAAACCATTTTTATCCCCTTCTCTTATAGGCGCGAATATATACAGTAAATATTTCTTTTTCTCCGTCCTCCCTAATACGCGTGTCGCGAATATATTTTCGCAGCACAGACAGAAAAATCGCAGCAAAAAGAATCAGCCTCTTCGAGAATGAAAAAAAAGACGAGGGGGAGCGTGAAAGAATTCGCATGTATTCGGAGGCTAGAAAATCGAGAGATGAAAGATTTCACAATACACAATATACATATATATACATCGCAAATAATATTGGTACGTAAAGTCGATGCGAAATGGATGGAATAGAGACGTGCCGACATGTGTTCACAAGCCCAAAGAAAACAGTTGAGCTTTCGCTCACATTTATTTTGAAATACTTTTTTTCGTTTAAAATCATAGAAAACCCTGTGAATGAACATAAAGAGCCGTGCACTGTTCAGTCATTAAAATACACAATGCTACACTTTATTTTCAATCTTCGGAGCTTCAAGATAGTAGATTCATCGAAGCATGTTCCTGCAGATATTAATTTTTTTATTTGCCGGACACATTCAGTGCACTATTATAAAGCTACGTACAAAATTTTACAAAGAATTCACCGTCCGGTATTCGAGATATTGGCAATCGAAGATTGCTCAGTTTTACAGGCGTTCTTATGGGGAGTCGTTGGAAAATTCACATTCCGGAATAACTCCGAAACTTTTCTACAGATTTTCAAATGTTTTTTTTTCTCGCAATTACAAAAGAACATAAATCCAAATCTCTCAAAGAAATTAATGAAGTATAAGATCTGTGTATTAATAAATATGGGAAATGTTTGAGTTCTGCAACTCAAAATTTCATAATGAGACGTTTTTGTCGAAATTTTTTACATGTTTTTACGTAACTATAAGACACAATACACATTATTAGTTTATTCCGCAAATTATATTCAAGTTTTCAAAAATTGACGAGAGAGTTAACTTTCGAACGTGACTGTGGTGAGACCACTGCCGTAAACATCTATACTTTTGAACTGTGATCAGATTTATTGTAGTGCAGATGAAAAGACGATAATTTCAAATTTAAGATAAAGGGTTAAAGCTCCAATTTTCGGCAAAGAGCAGTTTGAAAAGTACATATTTTTACGATACTAATGGACTTTCCAAATCCCATTTGAAATGTCACATTGAACGATTATTTTTATAGTTGAAGAATTTCCGATTACTTCGATCCTATAAAGAAGATGTTGATTCTCCAGTGATTACGAAATTTATTTTCATCCATATAAAAACTATTTGAGTACCATAGAATATCCATAATATGAAGTTACCAGACATGTGTACCATTCCAACATATGAGCGAACTAGAACGAGACTCTGAGTATGGGGTAATCGTTGGGTACGTCGAAATTTCCATAATTCTCGCAATTTGTACGTCCACGGACATTCTATATGGGTTTCTACTTATACTCTCTCTTTTCTCTCTCTCTCTCTCTCTCTTTATCTCTCTTAGTCCGTGTTCGCAAAGACTGGACCTTGTGTTAAAACGTGGTCCACATGTGATCCATCCGAGCGCCGCTTTATCGCGACCACTTTATCTCACACTTTGCCACCACCTCTCGGTCTCCCTTGTGCGCGTTTATACCACCAGATTCCGCCCCGCTCATAAGCCACCCTCATACTTTTTTTCTTCTTCTCGTTCTCTATGCGGGTTTTGAACTCACTGCATCGAAATATATATCGTGTGTCACAAACGTCACATCCAAGAGACCCCATAGACATCGGTACTCTGGATTAATTATTCCAGCTTCGTTAATATTTAATTAAGAGTGCAGAGTGAGAAAAATGAAAATATGACTTTTTTACTTCGGAATTCTCGTATCTGCTCGTTCCCAACAGCTTGGATGCAGCCGTAACTACTTCTTTTCATCTTGTGCATCCATCATATTATATACTTAGCGAGAGATGGGGTAGCGGTTGGTGTTCTATCCCTAAATACAGTAGTATGCGTTTTGGAATGTCGGTAAAGCTTTCATTTCGGAATTCGGTGGTCTCACTGGAGTGAACGAAATTTCGTGGGAAAATGCAAATGATCGCATTGTACGAGAGTGGTGAAATATTGAGGCTTGCGAGCAAAGAGTCCTACTCCGTTTCTTCTTTTTCCGTTCTGCTGTCAACCTCCGGGTCCGTACACTTTGCCAAAGCCCCATACGTAGACTTCACCGCACTAAAAGAGACTTTATCTCACACTTTTTTGCCTATTTTTCAGCTGCCTTGATCTTTTTCTCCTTGCTATTTCCCTGCCTTCCTTCGCATTTCTCTCAACGAATACCTCGCGCTCTATTTTTATATATTTCGCTGTATGAATTCTCTCCTTGTTCTATTTCTGTTATGTATTATAAATATATACAGATATATTTGCCTTTGTGTACACACCCTCTGGCCCGTGGCCTAATAGGGGCGTTTCGGGAAGCGGAGGGTACGATTTTACTACCTTTGCTCGTTTTACTTGTTCAATCCTATATGTACTTAGTTCTTTGGGGCTCAAGTGAATAAAATTCAGAAACGTCATGTGAGGATGACCTTGAAAAATTGCAATGGTCTAGAAAATTAAAGACAGGTGTCGGTCCACATCTAATAGAGACCATGCAATCTATAATTTGTGTCCCGATATCTTAAATGAAATTTTAGAAACTCCTTTTTGCGTTCTTCGATGAGATTTTCTGATAATTTTTCATGGTTAAACATGGTTTTTCGTGGTTTTCTCATAAAATATTGAGTTCAAAAAAGTTACAGGTGTTTCTGATAATTTTTAATTAAAAAACCTGAGAATTAAATAGCGAATTTTTGAGTCATGCCCCACTTACGTCACACCACCGCGCGCTTGGAAAAAATGTTCACCATTATAATTTTATATTTTAAGCATCTTTTAGTTAGAAGAAATTTTCTTATACGTACAGCAGTCTTTTACGTATTTTGCGGCGATTCAAGATCATGATACGGCGATGGCTAAACCAAATCCTCTTTTACTCAGACCTTCATGTAAAATTTCATCAAATCGTAGAGTCACATGAATATTCACGATATGTATATACATATGCACAGCTGTAACGATAAATATTTCTGTGCCAGCGGAGAAATAAGGAAGTAAAATTCCATCACGAGAGAAACCAGCGAGGGCGTAATAGGAAGCGTCTGGAAATATCATTTGCCCCGCTTACCGCGAATCCCAGTTTGAATTATCTTACTCCCGTTTTTCCCGTTCCAGCATAAGCCTACTTTGACGCTTTTTACCCCAAAGATATAAGAAGAGATATAATGCAAGATGGAATGAATTTCGAGCGAATTAAGGTCAAAACGTAAAGTCAAGTTGTTTTACATTTGATTAAACTTCAGGAAAACAATTTTACTTCCAACCTTGGTTTTCTCCACCGAACTGAAGGTTTTAACGCATCTAAAAAAGATAAATCAAGCTTTTGTTATACAACCTGTTAAATATTATTGGAAAAGTGTTATATTTGACATTAAATGTATTCTTGACTAACGCAATAAAATATATAAATTAATTAGCAAATTCGATGGCACAGACTGTTGTGCAAAGCTAGAGACAACAACGAGAATACGAAAGTTTTTAGTCGATCTAAAAACGCAAGAACGAAAGAGGGAGCAGAAAGTTTACTCATGCGAAAAAATACGTGAAAATAAAAAAGCTCACCAGTCTAGTAGATGAACAGAACGTATGAGCGGACGAAAACTCACGTGTCCTCTCTACCGTTTATATTATACCTCCCTCTCTCCGCCTCTCTTTCTCAAGGCAATATAACTTCTCTATTATCTTCATCCGCGTTCTGCTCAAAAACCTTTCCATAAAACCGTTTGTTCGTCCAATCTCGTTAAAGCGATTATGCCTGTCTTCTCGTTGGATCATACGCTCCATTATACTAGTTAAAGCGTACTTCAATTTTTCCACTGTGAAGAGCGAAAAAAACCGAAAAAAAACCGAACGAATATATAGTGTAGAAGCGAATGAGACGAGCGCCAAATGGAAGAAAAAACAGAAAACGAGACATCACAGTCCTGGGGACTCTCATCTCGTAACTATTCCTCATTTCTCATGAATTTTCTTCGCTCTTGCACGTCCCTTTCGCCTTAAGCATTCCACTGTTATGTTCCACGGTCTTAACTATGCATACATAACAAGAGTGCCTATTTGGACAGGAATATACCCACTCGACTTTATAGTCCTTCAAGTTTGACGATATTATTCCCATTATAGCTCAATTTCTCGTATGCGATTCACAGGAAAACGTGAATACAATTGTGCGTTAGTATTATGTGCTGGACTTTTCTGTTTCTTGCATTATTATTCCTATCAAAGGATTTTTTTCTGATTATTTTCTATAAATATTCTCCCTATTCTTAGTAGAATTTTTTCATAATCGTTCTCGATGAAAAAAAAAAAAAAAAAAAAATTCTGTAAACGTTTGTTATGAAGGATTCAAACAAATAAATTTTACAGATATATTGGAATTTCTAGATGTTTGTTTACGATTTTTTTTTTCGGCATTAATATTGTGATGTTATGCTTGTGTTATTAGTAGTTTATTGTTTAGCAGATTCACTAGAATGAAAAAAAACTGATGTCACGGTATTTTAAATTTATATCATGTGCAATATAAGCTTAATTTTGTGTTCTCGATTGTAAAATGTTGATGCTACAGAGAAACGGCTTTTTTTTTGTCATTTTTTAAATTTTAATACAGCCTCGAGCAAAAACATTTCTAGATTAAAAATTCGTTTTCACACACACACCCACCCACACACATATATTGCTGAAGTACGGATATTGTATTGAATTTTCAACATGCTTTTCATTTATAAAACAGCTTTGCGTGGGAGAAGAGAAAACTTGAAAAAAATCAAAATAAAATAAAATAACAAACTCGCGCAAAAAAGCTTTTATTCTTGTCGTACAACCACAATCCGTAAATCCGAAAATCAATATCCGTTTGGTCGGATACTTGCGAATTTTTACGCTATTCCTTGTTTCCTCTCGACCGCTCACGTCCACATCACGTATTGGAAAGAGCAGATATCTTTTTTCTTTCTCGCAAACGAAAGGCTATATGTTCGGGACAGTAGTCTCGAGTTTTCTTTTTTTTTTTATGCCAGCCAAGTATCATCCCTTTCATCGCATTTTTGTACATGCCACAAAATTCTTGCGATAGCTCAGCTTCTCTTTCCCTTCTCTTCTCTGAGATTTCTCTTTTTTTTATCCCTTGTCGGCAGCCAACTTGGAGGATTAGTACCCTCATGGGAAAATCTCGTCTTTCTCTCTTTGCCTCTTTCTCTCCTGTTCTATGTCCTTTTTCGACTTCACGACTCTACTTTTCAAACCCTACTCGGGTCTGTAGTGGAGACGGACGCCATGTTGGATGTTGAAACGAAGAATGAAACCTGTCGACGTTAAAATGCGTCCGAGCGCAAAATCTGAGAGCTTCCGAGAAGTACTGAACGCATTTTCTTCTTTTTTCTCTTTTACGATTTCCCTGTCTTTCGTTTTCTAGTTTCGTTCTGTCTACAACGTTCTGTCCCCTTTTTTCCTCTATGCACATGCCACGTAATACGTCGAGTAATCCTCCAGGCTTCGCTACTTTGACCGAAGATTCACTGGCATTCTTGTTTGAGAATTTCAATTCCGTTCCATCCCTTTTTGTTTCTCTCACCTCCTGTTCTTTAGGCAAACAAGAAAAAAAAACAGCAAAAAAAAAAAGAAAATCGACATTCCCAAATCCGCAATCTACTTCCGGCCTTTATCTCATCGTTGATAATTTGACAGCATCAACAGTCCATTCAATTCCAAGGTAGTCAAAGTCATTGTGGTTGTGTACACCGATAAAAAGTGTTACTATTTCAATATTTTTTGTATCTCAATAAATCTACTTGTTAGTGAAAAGCCTTAGTTTGGGAGTAATAAGGATTATGTTGTTTTATGGTTCAACTATTATACAAAGGTTATACAGTTTAATTGACACAGACGTTGCTTAACACGATCAAGAATAAGAAACTTTGCTGGTAGTATATTTCGTTCTCTCTCTCTCTCTCGCTCTCGTCCCTCTCTCTATCTCACTCTCCCTTTACCTGTCTTTTTGTCCCGATATTACTCCTGCGGAAGCAAGCATATAGGTGCATGTGGTTAAAAGGCGCAACTGCTGCATCCCGGTATACAGTAATTGCATGAGCGAGAGCTCTTTAGATTCGAAGGGTTGGACGACTTGATCCGTGAATAATGTACGAGGGGATTTCTCCGCGAACGCATAACTCTTGCCGTTGTGAAAGAGCGAGAGAGCGAGAAGTTACGAGTCGATCCCTTTCAACCCCTATGGACGCTGATGTTACAACTCTTCCTTCGGATAAAGCAGTGTGTCGGTGCGAAAATTTTCAACCAATTTGTCTTAATTTTGCCATGTATATCAAAATTACACACGAAATACAAATTCATTAAAAATATTCGTTTTGTCTAAATGAAAACTTTCAATTACTTTACCATATTTCGAATGAGAGTCGCAACGATTAATAATATTATTATAAATGTAGCATAATAGACGATCATCCGGGAAAAAGCATTGTATTTTTTCCACGCAGAAAATCTTTTCAAATTTTCTTGACAACTCGTTTTTGTTTGAAATATTGTAGACCCGAAAAAGTAAGTTTCTTCCGTTCCATCGCCCTGGTACGTATATGCGGTGATCTGATGTGCTACTCTCGTTTAGTTGACTCATCAATCATCGTCGCGTTCGTTCTTTCATGCTCACAGTGTATAGGGCACTAGCATGAGGTTACATAGAATACACAAAGGCGGGAGAGGAATCTATTTGGGTTTCCCGACCGGAATGTTACGACCTTTTATTCGTAAAAATTCGAGCCACGTGTGTGAGTGTGCCAGGATTAAATTTATCTGTTGCAAGGATAAACGGGTGAGAGAGGCTGATATACAGAAATATTGGGGGCAATAAGAAGGAAAGATGAAGAAATGATGAGAGAGAAGCATTATTGTAGTAAAAAATGACGGGACTCCCGTTTCCTCGAGAAATGGATTCGTTTCTCTACTGGTGTACAGCCACATCTTCACCATCTATATCCCTACTTGTATCATTTCGTGGCTGGTATAGAAAATGATGAAAACCTTTGATGCAAGCTTACATGGTGCGCCAAAAGTAAAGCTTAGAATTTTTATGGTCAGCAGATGGCTACGCTCTCATGAGACGTTAGAATCAATGATAGTGAATCAGAGACCCAAAGTCTTAATGGTGGACTGATTTTTTGTCGACCATGCACCAGATTTTACATTTGATTTTCTCTAATATCTTGGGAACTTTGCTACTAAGAGAAAATAAGACAGCAGAGTGTTTTTAAATTTTATTTCATAAACAAATTCTATTGAAATTTTTAGGGTTACTTGTGGAACACCCTTTATATGATATAGAGAACGCGTAACTCGACCATCACGCGTACACAAGCGAAAACGAGAAGCACATCCCTTTCCACCCCCAATAGCTAACCCCTCATTCCAACCTACACTCTCTCGGACGTTCCGAAATCCGTAGCGCATCGTAAATCTTGCAACGTGGTACTCGCGTCCTGTATACCATCCCTCACTTGTACAAGAGCCCGCTAGCCATCGTGAACCCTCACAGAAAGCAACATCCGTTCGACCATCGCCAGTTGTACATACACTCGTCCGTTTTCTCGAGGACCCATTCGCTAACGAGATAGCCATGCAACCAACCCTTGTTCCTATATCTCTTCCTCTCTCTTTCACTCTCTCTTTCTGTCCCTCTCGGTCTCTCTCTCTCTCTTTGGGAATGCTTGGCTAATCTGTTACAGCATCCCAATCTCTCGCTGCTTCGTTATGCAACACGAGATGATTGAAGAGAACAGGTACGCGCTAATACTCGAATTGCCACAATTTTCATTTTCGACCAGCTTTCAACGTTGTTATCGGTCAAATTTTAACCTATAATTTGCTATTCTTTCAAATGTTTCTGTCGTTCAAACTCTGAACTCATGGACACATCAATGTAATTGTGTAAAACCATGGGAAAGAAAATAGTACATAGCTTTTTTTTTGCCAAGATTCTCGTTCTGGTTTTCCACAGTACTACCGTCGTTTATAATTGACTAAAAAGTTCATCTGTAGTCCTGGAATATGTCGGGTGCTCTTCACTTTCTTTTTACCGAGTAACCACGAATCGTACACGCCTCTCTACCAGCAAAACCGCCATTTCCTGCCTGAAAAGAAAGTCTATATCGTCCAACTACTGCGCCACTAAATTTTTTCGTTGGGACATCAACAGCTGGCATTAAATCTCAGTTGAATAGCTGCGAGTAATTTTAGTCACGTAAGTTTACTGGGGAAAAGTTTATTTCTTTATGGTATAGCTACGGACGTATATATGCATCACGTGTATGCAATCACACAACATGTGGATATATTTTAAATGTAAACTAACATACGTACAACATGTTGTCTATCGATATCACGTGGTTAAAACAGCGACACATCATATATAACGATATTGAGTGTGATCAGAGAGATCGAGATCGATCATACTATTCAGAGACTCTCAACAATTCAAACAAGCAAACATCCCTGTGGTATGTTGATTCAGGCTGTTTCTATTCCAAACCACCTGATCATTCCCTTCATAATTCTCTATAGCACATTTACATTTCATTGTGTCTGTATATCTCTTGTCCGTTTAGACGTGAAATCCTTGAAGTGAAAAATAGCCGTCATGTGAATGCATCACTTTGTGCAAATGTCAGAACCATTCACATAAAACCATTCCCGAGGGATGCGGATCATCATTTCATTTTTTAATAGCCTGTTCTTCAGAGGAAACTTCTCTTTCGATTGGTTGGGTTATTGACAAGTTTTTATTATGATTTTTTTAAGCCTGTGTTTGTTGTTACTGCAAATGACGAATTTTTAAGTACTTCTTCCGACGTAAAGTATAACACATAAAAAGAGCAACAATATTTCCTTTTTGTCTACACGTATCTTACGAATGGCGTAATTCAAAAGCCATCATGTTCGTATCAGATCATTTCAGAATCATGGACACATATCGTAGAGAAAAATGTACTCTCTCTCTCTCTCTCTCTCTCTCTCTCTCTCTCTCTCTCTCTCTCCATGTCCCTCTTTCTCTCGTAAATATATCACAAGAGATCTCTGTTCTCAACCGAATTTTTTACAACCTTTTCCTTTATGGATATACGTTGAGATTTGCTGGAGTATAATATAATATTCCAAGGGTTGAGGGTGAGTGCAGGCTTTCGAATAGTCATCCTTAAATCCAGGAAACGCTGTATTCGGTTTGCTCTCTCTCTTTCCCTTACACTTTTCCTTTTCTTTCCCTCTCTTTCTCTTTCTCTGCTTGCCTGCTGTTATTTTAACGAGCTCAGCTGCTATGCGTGTATGATATATAAAGTGGTACGTCACTATATGCTTTCATATATACAACAATAATAAAGAGAAAGATGGAGAGCGGTATGTATGTTTATTTAATGTGAAGCTGGAGGAGCGATAAAGTCGAGCACATACAGTGTGGATGTACAGAGAATACGATGGAAAGGTCTCTCCGTTCCGCCTCTCTATCTCATTTCCTCTCACTCCAATCACTACGTCGCGTTGACGAAGACAACAAAAAGAAAAAAAAGAAACGACTGTTGAATTTTATCTTGACATCCGGAAATCTCAAACCTCCTACAAAGAATTTTCTATTTCCCTCTTTCTTCCATCGTCTCTGCTTTTTTTATTTTTTTTTCAAGCCATTTTTTAATGTTCAGAATTATCTAAATTGAGTCAAAACACATACTAAATAATGTGCCTTCACAAACTTGAGGCTTTCTGTAAAAAGTTAAATTAAAAAAAAAAAACATTTTTGATAACATTTTGAGGTGAAGATTGAAATTCCATTGAGCATAAACGATTTGTTACTGTTTCTTCTTTTGTCAATCCATGGATTCAGTGTCTACTTTATGTCGAGACGTGAGGCTTTTTTTCTTTATTACTTTCTTCATACTCTATCATTTAATTTAGCGAAATCTGGAAAAGCCTGAGACAGCTGGATACGTAGATGGATACACGCGCAACAACGGAGAGCAAGTATGACGTATAGTGCCACGAGAGAACAACGTTCCACTCGATAAATTAATCCAATCTTTACGCCCACGCAAGAGTCCATGAGCTTTACGCTTCCTCCGTGTTTCTCCGCCTCTTCATCTCTCTCCCTTTTCTCATTCTGTGTCTCTGTCTGTCTGTTCCTCCCTCTTCCTTCAGTATTTTGTGAATATCGTTCGTTTCGTGTCTAGCGCTTCTGAAATCTTTGAATACAGTCGAGACGAAGTAACTAAAGCTTTAGCGAGTGTTTCGTTTCGTGCGACCTTCGTGATGAGAGAATGTAAGAAAAAAATCTACTCAAAGTTGGATGGAGCAGAAGCAAGTCTGTATATCTTTATCTAGAGAAGGAAAAAGGCGGAGAGAGGAAGAGAGAGAAAACAAAATGAGATAAAGAGTAAAAGTCGCATGACGAAAGTCACGTAGCGCACTGACTGGTCCAGTTCCTCATCTCGTTCACCAGTCCCCCATCCCTCTTGCTCTTTACAGCCCCGTCACTCTCCTAACCCGTCGATCGAGACACGTCCAATGATTATCGTAAAGTCCCGCGAAACGCCGCACTGAATACGAATATACGACTTTTTTTTCTACCCCTATTCCATAAATTGCAGGTAGAAAAATTCGAAGCACCTTTCCTTCATCCCCAGCGATGGAAAGCAGTCACGAGGTCGAGAAAATCATGTAGCTGCAGTCTAATATTCTTCAACTCAATCTTTCAAAATGTAAAGTTGGATCTTTCAATGATTCTGAGCTCGTGATTGGTTTTTTTTTTCAACTTTGAAATTACTCCTTTCTTAGTCGGATATAATTAATTTTTTTAAAGTATTCAAAATAATTATTAGATCAAAAATTACTTCATTCATTTATAGCATCGAATTATATCCGAATGTCGAGAAAACTTATTGTACGATGAATCTTTTCGTTAGAACGTTGATGTCCGTCAAATATATACTCAGGAAAAGTTTGACTGTATTGCTTATGCAGACCAAATCCCAGAGCACCTCGCATCGTAAGTAAAAGACCGAGAACAAAAGAGAGGGTCGCTGAGTAAGGATAAGAATTCGATCGAGTTAAAAGTGCGATTTTTATTGCCTCAGACGATTCGAAAGTGGAAGAAAGTCTTCTGAGAAAAGTACAGAACGAAGCGGCAGTCTTCGCTGTTTCCACTGTTACCTCGATCTTTGGTCGTTGCTTGAGCTTTTTCCTGTATTCCCTTCTTACGTTTCATTCTCGTAGAATGTACAGTGCATCGAGTTAGGTTCTAAAGTATAGTTGCGAGGACGAGGGGACATTGAACGAAAGGGGATTGGTATAGTCTCGGAGAGACGCGACTTGAAAAATTGATGCGAACGAGATGGCCGAGGAAACTCCCCCAGTGAAACGGAGGTCTTGTACTCTGCGGTGCTGTGCAGATTTTCTATATACCTAAGGGAGTATCAGCTGCTCTAAAATCGCAGAGACCAGAGATTCGAGAGAAAACGCGACGAGACGACGAGAATGTGTACGTGGGTTCGTTGGGGAGCCACAGAGGTGAAGGGAGGATAAGCTATCGAGAAGTTTGAGACACTCTCTCTTGTATATTTTTCAAAAAAGTGAAGAAATCTTATACAGGTTGGAATTTCGGAGGCTATAATAAGGAGGATGACTAGATGGAGGTCCTCGCGAGTAACAGGAATCGTTGAGATTCTCCAACCTTTATCCCTTCCATATCTCTAGACATGTACGTAGTTGAAAAGTTGAAGAGGCGTATGTTCTGGATGGAGATAAATATTTTCAAGCCCTTATGAACTAGAGGCATCGACGTATGAACGTAATACGTATAATCCTTCCCGATAACCCAGAACGAGCAAATCGTGGATTGGGGAATCTCCCGACGCTCAGTTAAGACCAGCACAGCCTCAGATTCCAAAGCTCCGAATCCATCCCCCGTGCCTTGGTTCCTTGTAGATTTTGCTGGATCGTAAAAGGGACTAGACTTGTGCGCAACGGTACCACTCGGCATCGCCACTTCAGGCGACCACGAGCTTTCAAGATTGTTCGGATGGTCATGGATATACATATATAGAACGTTTGGAAAATAGTGGAATCTAAGGTGGCAGTAGACAGTGTGCAGGCATGTGGAAAAGTGGAGAGAGCCCAGAGTCCAAAGCAGCCGCTACTTTCAAGATCTCTTTCGATTCTCTTGGCGCCCGACTCTTTGCGTAAAATCTTCTATCCCAACGGCATATCCTGGACAGTTTAAGAATCCAAACAGTGACTTAGCCTTGTAAAGAAATGGTCAACTAGCTGGTTATCAGCAGTTCTCTCTCTTCGTTCATCCGGTATGTGTTTGACTGTGACCGTTTGGTAGAATGGCCGATCGCCAATGGTGCCTGCAAAACGACCACTATCCGTCACCTCACCAACAACTTCAGCCAGATCTTGGTCTATCTCAAAGATTTCCGGGACGTTTAGCTATACGATTCCAGTTTATGTGAGCAATCGAAAATCTTTATGTACACACATACACAGTGGTTACGTTCACATACAATTTCCTATGTGAATGAATCCTTTACCTTCTCGTGCCACTTTTTTGGCTGTTTCCCACACTCTTTGAGAAATAGAACGAGAGGGCGCTAAAGCCAAAAGTCAGATATAAACTCAATGTCGAATCGAGATTCTACTGGTAGCATTGGTAAATAGGTATCTGGCGTATATGGCACAAGTTTTTATGCACCCATCGAATTGTCGTACGTACTTTTATGTCCACGAGTAATCGGCTTGGGTCTTTCGGGTCACATTGTGCTCGCTGCACATACCTCTGTAATGTTCCACTTTAGATACACTCATTTCATCTTGCTCTCTTTTTCTACGCGAGACTCCTCTTGGATAGTATGGATTTGTCTTATCGTTCTCTTTCTCTGTGCTGCCCCCCCCCCCTTCACCTTCGGGCTGCGTACATCGTTTCTTTATTTCTAAAGCAGTCGGATAATCCAGGAAATAGCCAGAATAGCCTTCGCCTCCCACTCTCTTTGATGGTAGCGTGGTCGTCCAGAACCGATTACCAGAATCAAATGAAACACATCCGGGAAACACAAGATTGGAAGAGTGAGAGGAAGCGAAGAAAAAGGGTAATGTTTCGATAAGATGTTCACGTGCAATGAAAGAGAAGGTTTCCGCAATCTTCTTCAGAGTGAACCAGCTCGACCTTTTGCTCCACTAGACAACCGCGTGTCCTCTTCGTGTCTTCCACAGCATCCTGTAAAAGGAAAATCTTTAGAAGGCTAAAATATGCGGGATATGTTCTGAACTCCGTGCGACTGACCAATCCATTGAAATCGTGCACTTTATACACGAGATTTTCTCTCATGTCCCTTTAGACCTGCGGAAAAGCTCTTAAGACTTTCAATGGACCGGTGCAATATTTGGCAGGACAAATGGTCGCTCTTACACAGTATACTCTGAGACCATTTCACTTTTCGTCGTTCTCTACCTTCTTGTTTCATAGTCCCTATACACACATTCGTCGTCCTGCCGACCGACCAACCCAGACAATCATAACTTTAGCCTTTTCAACCGTGAATCCTGACCGTTCTATGTAACGACTTAGCGACTTGTGAACCAGAAGCTCCTACCGATATGAACATTTCGAAAATCAGCGTTGTGGAAAATGACTTTGTGCCGGATGAGGATCAAAAAGAGCAAGAAACGTATAGGGTAAATGAACGTACAAGGCTTGAAGGATGTGATAGGGCATTCAATAAGGGTAGAATATAGTTTGAGCGAAGGAGACGAACAATGAAGGAGAAAAGCAAAGGTATAGAACCGAAACAAGGATGGTTACATACCAGGAAATTTACCGAAGCAAATTGTACGTATGGTTAAGCCAAAAGCAAACGAGGCTGGTGCTGATACGTGGTATGGATGCGAGCTGGAATGCGGCAATCTTTTGTTATGTATAACAGAATGTCAACGTGAGCCCAGACGTTTTCACCACACAAAAAATATGAAGAGCTCACCCGGGAAATCTTCATACAAGGATTATAAAAGAGACAAGTACTTTTGCACCATATGCGTACACACTCGAGGCTAGTTTTATATGAAAATACTAGCAAGTGTGTACTCTGGTGCTCCAAGTTATCTCTTTTGTTTAGGATTTTTCATTTGAGTAAACTACCAAGCTGATTAAGTGATAACCATCTGCATTGTCCTAGAAGTATTATTACACCTGTGTACTTTCGAATAACTTATTTTTAAGAGTTGTGACTGTAAAAAGTATCATTTGGTAGTGAAGAATAGTACAAGTGGCAAAACATACTTTTCTACAATTCTTTTAATAACTTCAATTATTTCCACAATCCCAATGGATATCGTTATCATTGTGAACGCAATTGTCAAGTATTCGGCAAGCTTCATCAGTTTATAAACATTCTGTCAACGAATAGAGATATGAAATTTGAAAAAGAATCATACAAGCTTCTGTAGCAAAAAAAATAGAGCAATGGGTGGCAAAAAGAAATAAATGGGTTTCCACTTGAGGCAGAAAAAACATGGAGATCTTCACGCCATATGAGTTGATCTGGTCGCCCTGGGAGAGTCTGCTGGCATGGAAGAGTATAATGTAGAAGCGATGAGAATAGAAACTATAAGCAGGAGACCTCGCCTGTTCTCTGATATACATATACACATTTAAACACAAAGCAAGTCCTCAGAGGGTAGGAGGGAAACGAGTTGCGAGCCCTGAAGCGAGATACGTTTCAAAGACTCGGTCCCGTGGTTGTATATACGGTTCACCCGGTCGAGGTTTCGCGTTGTGATTCCTCCATTTTCTTTCTCTCTTCGTATATAAAAGAGGCCTGAGGTAGCCGAGCACTACTGTGAACTCTGGTAAGAAAATCAGGCAGGAATAATACGTTGGTCCGGTCCTGGGTTTTCTCGTCTCTCATACGTATACTGCGTGGGTCCGTTGTTATTTCTTGTTTTATACGTATACGTATACGAGAAGAAAAGCACACATCGTAGAGTCGTGGTCTCTCGTGTGCCCCGCTGCCCGTGAAAGCCAACCTCTCAAGTCCAGGATCGTTTCCTCGCTTGTGCACCCTTTTGCAATCGCGAAGACCTCACCCGCGTTTCCCTGTCGTGAGATAGAGAGCTCCGGGGTAATAACGAATGTCGCTCGAGAGGATACGACGGAATGGAACGTATCTCGTCTCTTTCCCGGCCTCCCTCTTATCCTTAACTCCCCCTCATTCCCTCCCTCCCTCCTTGCCCTTCTCTCTTTCCCTCTATTTTTCCTCTCTTTTTCTCTTCTCTTCCACCGACTCAACGTCGTTTCGAATCCTTGTTCCCGGAGGACGTGGCGCGTCAGGACACTAAAGCGTGTCTTCTCCATGCAGTGCGCATCGTTCTTGAAAAGAATTGCCTCGATTCCATCCAGGCTCTCTTCCCTCCTCGATATCACGATCGGTCTCCTGCGATCACATACACCCCCAGTATTTCCTGGCTTTGTTGGCGCCTCCCTCTCATCTTGCTCTTCACTTCGACACGACGATTCACGTTCTCGTTCGCGGTTCGACGCCATTTCACCAAAAAAATAGTCGAGAAGAAAAGAATTGAAGAAAGCCGGCTCTCTTGCGAGACCTCGGAAATAAATAATGAAGGCACATCCACCATCAAGTTTGAGATAAATATCCTTCACTGGCCAACATCTTCTTTCATGCCGTTTACTTCCACCGTATAATCCAGCTTTAAGATATAAATTATTATTATACATGTACTTATATACCTGTGGTTACATCAGCTCAAATTGTATATATCTATGCATTCGACGATGAGAATTGGAAGAATGAAAAACCGTTGCAGTAAGGAGTTCAATGAGACGAGTCTGATAGATAGATAGACAGAAAACACTGAGCGATTCCGAATGAAAATGGGAATAAAAAGATTGACGGTTCAATATTCGAAGAATCTCTTCTTTTCTCGGAAATAAATGATTACGAACTGGGATCGACGCGCTATTTATCATTACTGTTCATATCGTTTTCTTATGGTGCTCCCATTGTGGTTAATAAATGAGAATTTCTTTGCTTATATCGTATTTACAGGGATGAACTCGAAGTTTTTGGCTATGACTGATGAAAATATAGATTTATACATTTCTAACTATTTATCATACACTCTCATAGCTTCAATATTTTCAATGTACAAAAAATCGGCTATAAAAAGTGTATAATGCCAATATGAAAAAGTGTTTTGCAAACATGTTTACAAAAATCTTGGGTTGATGAGCACTGATGCTTATTATGAGGAGAGATTCACGAGACTCAGTTCTGTCAAACACCCACCATTCTTTATTATATATTTTTTTTCATTGTTTCTCACCCTCGTGGAATGTTGTGTTCAGCATCAACCCCAGTTGAATGGCTGTTTTCTCTCCCTACTGAAGTGTCATTCTCTACACTTTCTGTCTCGTTCAGTCACACCCAGAAAAAGAACGCCAACCTGGTGCATGCTGTGTGAAAAATTATCTCCATTCCGCACACGACAGAATATTTATCCTTGAGCTCCGAACTGACAATGTTTCTAACAAATCTGCGAATTGTTTTTGACTTGCTATTTTGAAAAAAAAAATCACGATAAATTATTGATCGAAACATAAAAACACCTTCTGGTTTTCAATTAAATTCCTTTTCGGAAACAGACTCTGGTCTTTATTGTTTTTCCACTGCCTATAATTAATTGCCACTCGACAAATAATCGACAGCTTTTCTATTCGCATGCAATAATTAATAGCAATCGCTCAATGCTTTTTATTCAATTTTACTGCAAAATCTACAACGACGGTCTCATTTTACTTGAAAATTGTTTGAATTAAACTGAATGCAATTGATTCTTTGGCGATGACAATTATTTTTCAATAGAAACAATTAATTTGATCATTCCAAATGTTACAACCATTATCAATACTTTTAAAATACATTTTGAAACCCACTTTGAGAGAGTTGCACATGGAAAAAATTATTCTGAGGAATATTCATCCATAAGCCAATAAAAATGTGACAAAATATAAGGATAGACGAAGTAATGAGAGCTCGTTTCTGGAGATCAAAAAAGGACCTTAGGGGAGCAACGTGTCATGAAAGATCAAAGGTTTCCTAATAAGGTATTCCATCTTTATTTATTAATATTTTACATTCAGGTACATTCCTATTAAGTCAAGAGTAGTTGTATAAAATTTGATAAAACCCTTAACGTATTTTAACAAGCTTATAAAAGCTACGATTTTGACTAGTTGACTTTTCTCTTGTTTCACATACACCACGAAAGAAATTTGAGACCTACGTAAACGTTGGGCTCGAAATTCCGTTGACGATAAATTATGGCACGCGAGAGTATATGGAACGATTGGATAATTAATAAATCCAGTAATTAATATAATGAAGTATTTTGTCGGATAAATTAAAGCTCTGGAGTTTCGTTTCCACCGATTGCCGAGTGAGTAATCGAGCTGTAATGGGGAATTTCCTCTCGGAATAATCGTCGTTCGCTTTCCATCGCTTCGTTGAATTTTTTTCTTTGTTCCCGTTTTAGTCTGTTCTCGCTTCGTAATCATTCGTTGAATTTCTAAGTGATTCTACATCTATTTACCTACACACATATACATATACGTATATACAAACTGAATGAAATGGAGACAGACGAAAAGATGAAGGAAGCAGGAAAAAGAAGAGGGTGAGAGAATCTGGAATGGGGATGCTGTGTGTATGGTCTTGCTTGCACGCCGTTTAGCAAATTCGCCTATTAGGAATTCAAATCGTCGTACTGGTGCTCGAGAAAAGAGCGAAGTGAGAAACGTCTCGGGAAATTGGCAAAGTAGCGACAAGACCATGAAACAGAATCCAGAACACGATTCTCCGTCCTCATATTCTTGTTCTTCATTTCCCAATTTTCTTCCTCCTCTCTCTCTCTCTCTCTCACACACACTCTTTCATTCTCGTGTTATTTGTCTCTGTCTTTCGTTTTTTTCTCTTTCCGCACGTTTAACGAACTCGCTTCAACAATTTCCCCGTGGCCGATTTCATCGTGGTCATGCGATACGAATTTACCCTCGATTTGGCTCTCTTTCTCTCTTGGTGGATCGTTCTCCCTGGGAGTCTCGCCTCATCAGCGAGATAAGCCATTTCCGATTCAGCGTTTTACTCTCTACCTCCCTACTCTCCCATAAAATCGTCGATTATCACGTACAGTCGTATACATGCCGTTCTACCTCAAAATAACTTCGTCGTTACTCAATACATACAAAAATTCGTTTGCTTTTGGTTTGAATAATCAAAACCAGAAACGTGGGCCCTGAGGGCATAAATATCAAACAAAAGTTTATGGCTTTATCATTTCTTTTAAGATATTGAGTCGATTTGTTCATTGTAACGATTTCAAAACGTGAACATTAAATACTTGATATTAAAAATATTCGTCATCCAGCAATTTATATTTTCCACGTAAATTAATTATCCTTATGTTTGATATTTAACTAATTTTTACACAGAAAATCCCATACAAGTAGACTTATAAAGGTGTGGGTTGAATAAAGCAACGTATACAAAATGGAGGAATGAAAAGTTCGAAACTCTGGTCTCTCGTTAGTCTCCTATCGCAGCTGATACCAACTATTTTTTTTCCTTTCTGTACTTTCTTCCATGTATATATATATTTTTTTTTCTCCTATGTTGCAAAATGCTCTAGAAAATATATTTTCATTGTGGTGCGATGTACAATGGAAATTGCGAATTCACAAAAGCATATAACGAGTCTTACGAAAAAAAAGGGATAGAAAAAAAAAGTCAAGAAAAAGTTTGCATTTGGTTGAAAGTCCTTTTCGTAATATGAACGTTCGTGCCTTGAAAAGTATCCTTTTCCATATCATGGCTGTCTCCTCTGGACCCTGGAAACTTTTTATATTCATCCGTAGGTGAATATAGATAAGTTTTCACCTGACAATATTCTCGGGTAACCTCGCGTGTTATCATACAGTATAATATACGTTTCAAAACCAAGGAACATTTACATAAGTTGAAAATCTTCACCGCCCCCTCTTTCTCTCTCTTCTTCTCTTTCTCTGTTCATTGTCGATATCTATATGTGCAAGCTTTATAAATGAGCCTCGGATTCCATTTTTCTCTTCTCTTTCACCCCGGCTTTTATTCCTTCACTAACCCTTCGTCCAGTTTATCTTCGCGCCTATCACACTTTTTTTTCACTCCACGTATCTCTGTACTTATAACTTTTCTTCCTCGTTTCGAACTATTCGTTTATTCAGCATCACCATAATTTGATAAAAACCCCACCGATGCATAGAGATCGATCCAAGAAATCCGAATCACGAATATACATTGTTCGAATCAAAGGAACTTGAATTTATATTAAAATTAATTCATACAAAACCAATAATGATTGATTTGTAAAAAAAAAAATGTTGTGTTAATACCAGTGAAATTAGTTATCAAATTTGCTCCAATTTTGCGTGAAAAAAAACAGCCCAAAGCATAAAAAATTCGTTGTGCATAACAAGAATTGATAAAGAAAACGATATTTCATATTCTACAAAACTTTCATCATATTTTATTCGACTATCATTTTTCAATGGCTGATGAAATATTTATTCGTAAAATAACGACCGAAGAAGAGAATAGCCGAAGAAACTCTTTATCATGCAGGCCGTGCCCTCTATTATTTGTGAATGCTCGTAAAAAAAAAAACACCCAATGCATCGATCAATCGATTTTGATTTTATGAATCTGACCTCGACTTTGATAGACTCATTAAAATTTATAACATCGAGATAGTGAGATGTTCTCATTTTTTTTTTTTTTTTTTAATATTATGCACGATTTCTGCGATGTTAATTAATGAAATCAGTCGATAGTGGACTAGCGAAAAAACAATGTAAGTAAAATTTATATTTATGCATACATATTTTTACATAGATATAAATAATCTATAAAATATGGATATGCAAATAAAGCTCGTTTTTTTCCTATAAATATTATATTTTCGCTTTTTTCCCTATTCCTATTTTTTAATTTATTTTCATGCCCTTTCCACTTTTTCACGTTTCTCTTACCACATTTGATTTGGTTTCTGGTTTATTCTCTCGATCTTCACGAGGTTTCCAACGAAAATATGCACGCAGAAACGAACGAGTGGAGAGTGGGAGGTTAGGGAACGAGGCGACAATTCTACTGTGAGCCACCCCATCGACTCTTCTCGCACCTAGACTCTCGTAGTTCCGACCCCTTTCGCACATTTGTGCCGCATTAAAAAAAGAAATTAAAAAAAAAACGAAAAACAACCCTACAGAATACAATGTGGCGTGGTGTGGGCCGAGAATCAATGTGACGATCAGAATTTTCGTTCCACACTCCTGACTCGACTTTGCTCGAGGTAAAACTTCCCTTCCATTACAATATACATACATACAAACAACATATTCGAGACTGAGCTTTGCAGCCTCATCGAAGCGCATGGAATCGACCCTGAAGCGATAAGCACTGTTAGCACACGCTTCTATATTTACAAGCCGAGATTCATCCACACATACACCCATGAACCACGCGCCCGAACTATTATTACGAACCGTTACATTTTTCAGAGATCGGAAGAAAATGACAAAGAAAAAAAATTTAATACGTGAATACAGGATCTGATTTCTTGTCCTTTTACAAAATCAACCATTCCAATTCCACACGTATTTAGTAATGAAAAAAAAATTATTCGACAAAATGCGGTTCGACTGATCAAGGAAAGTCCTATACATATTTATAGACACCTTTATACATTCACGTAGAACGATTCTTACCGAGACGAGGTGCTATACACCGAGTATACGAACACAACAGTAAATTTACATTCGCACAAGATGCAAATCGAGAATTCGGGTGGTGAGTTCCGTGCTGATTGAAAAAAAATCTTGCATATATATATGTATACATGTATATAAATAAATAAATAAAAATAGTTTGACGAGTAAACGAAGCTGGTTCTCGGGGAGCAATTGCTTCATAAATATTAAAATTGTATTCGCCCCCGCTGGTGAGGTGCTTGTAGTTTCGTCAAAGAGAGTGAGAGGGAGAAGGAAAAAAAGAGGAAGAATTGGAAAGAGCTTCGATGAAAATCAACGACGTATTATACGTATACATATATATGTGAAAAAGTCTGGCATGATTTATCCGGAAGCTCATTTATAACTATATTTAATGTTTGTTCAGTAACTGCACGCTATATCGCTGGATAAATATTGAAAATAGATCGATCACCGAGAGCGGCTGTGACTGATTGGTCTTAAATTATTGATTGATCAAAAAATTTTTTATTGAACTACATGACTATAGATATTTAACATGATTCTTTTTACCATTAATAACTACAGAAACGATTCAGTTTATTTGAGTTTATTGAAATTTTTTATTCGAAATTTTTTAAATTCATTCTTATTTACCTCCACATTTATATTTATAAAAACTGATTGATTTGGCTTTGCTTCAAGACTCATATAAAAACATGCACGATTTAAAACGAAACGTTCGTCTCTTTTAATCGTGAATTTTTCATTGTGATATTTGATCATGTAATTATTATGAATATTATTTGAAGTGTTATTAGTATTCTTGTTGTTAGTATACAGTAATTATTTTGCTATTTCCATTATTCCTGTTCCAAAGTAAGAATCTTTCAGAGGTTGTCTACGAAGGATTTTCCCTGTTTTTCATATAACTACTTCTTCTCAGTTTATGAGAACTCACCCCTTCTCAAAAACACCCCTGGTGGTCTATGAGAGAAGTGGCTCCCGCTCGCACTTAAACTTATTTCCTATTTCGCATAAACAGGTTAAGCCGTATCGCTGTCGTCGTCTTCGTCGTCGTATATAGTTAGTCATCTTTTTATTTTCTCTTGCTAGCTGCAATTTCAACTTACTCAAACAACCCTCGTGCTTTCTGCAACCTTCCGGTAATGCTGACTTTCTCTGTTGGGTCCGACATCTCGTAGAAGTAGAATTGTATGAACATATATATATAAACAGCAGCAGAATACTACGAGAGTTCAAGCTTTACCTTCCACCAACTGTCGGAAAGCAGAAGGTCTTTTTCTCTCTTTTCTCTCTTCCCCTATTTTTTTCTTCTTTACTTGGAGAAGGGGTCGAACGTGGGAGTGACTCTGTGACACTGTGGTTGTGGTCGCAGGGGGCTGGCCTCGCAAGAAGAAAAGTTTCGACGGGATTAAAAAGTTCCAGTTCCTTGGTCCCTCTCTTACACACGTAGACATACTCTTGTGGTTGCTCTTAGCGATGTTTGGTGTATACGAAAAAAAAAAAAAAAAAAACTAGCTGTAGGGAGCCGATCTTTGGTTGCGTAGAAAAGGGTTTGAGGCATTGAGAACTCGCGATCGGAAACTTAACCGCGACTCCTGCACTCCAACCTCGATCCAGTGCTTACACAAGCTTTGCTGAGCTTTCCAGAATAACGTGCAGCAGCAAAATAAAATGAGAAAAAGGAAGAGGGAGACAGAAATACAGGGAAAAAAGGGCAAGGAACCATAAGAGTCTTTGCAACATCGTTGCAGGAATGTTTCAAGTTATTTTAGAGTTCACATATAAAGCTTGACGACATTGCCAATACATATGGATCCAAGCCGAGACAACATCTAAGAAACGTCGTTGAATCAAAGTTTTTGTTGCTTTAATAAACTCATAATCTTTAAATAACCAAATTTCATCGATAAAAATAATGACAAAGTGAAAACAAGCTATTTGATGTTTCTGCAATCCCCACCCATTGAACTCCGGAACGTTAAATACGTGGAATGCCACTGGGAGAGGAAAGCTGTTTACCTTTTTTTTTATTATTTCATATCCAGTGTGAATGAACAGTTGTTGAAGAAATAGTACAAAGACGTTCCTCCAAGAATGCTTCTTGGAAAATTTCTTACCGCTCACTGCACTTGAAAGTTTTTTATTATGTATATATATATAAAATATATATATGTAGAAGGAGATTCCCTAAATATAAATATAGCTACTTTTAGTCGATATCATTTTTACCTTGTTTTCAAGATATGTGTACACACCCGATCTATGTAACTTGATACATATAAACGCTTATAATAATATTCTTGGCAACAAGACCGTAGTACGAATCGCACTTTGGTAGAAAATAACATAAACGCCGAGGGTCTGATGTCTCTTTGCTCGGCCGTTCGCGTAATTTCGTATGGAATATTTTCTATTATATCTCTGCTTTCGTGTTTATCTTTCACTTCTCTTTGTGCACGAAAACAAATATTTCTCATGGGCAAGATCCAACAAAGAAAAAGCAACCCAACAAAGCTATTGCAACGTAAAATTGTTTGATAACATGTATGAGAACACGTAACCAAATGCAGAACTGTGGTTACGTACAGAAGCTCATTTCGTACGTTGCTTGTCGAGAACGAAACGGTAGAAATGTGAAATTAAAATTGAAAATGACCAGAGCAGGGATGTTCCAAAATGAATGATTACACTGGAAAAGGAATACTTGAATGTTCTAGATACTCCAGATTCCAGATTCTAGGTTGCAAATTACTCATACACTGTTAAACTGTTCTAAAAAAGTATGAAAAGTCTGTTTTAACAAAAACATTGTTGAATTTCATATTTGAGCTTCGTTCTTCATTTGAGCTCATGAAACATACTTTCTGACGGCTTGGAAAAATATTTAATACGAAGGAAGGAAGAAGTAGAGCGCTACAAAATCCTCCGCACCGCTATTTTCATTCGCTACTCTACCTCTCTAAAGGAGTGTCAAAACCCCATTTGTTCCCCATCCAACATTGGGTACACCGCCGACTCACAGATTTGCTCGATCTCACATATGCTACACTAAGCAGAAGAAACATAAAAGCACACAGAGGTATGCATACGAGATGAGAGTGACAGAGAAGAAAGAGCTTTCGATTCCTCGAAAACATGTCACAGAAAACTTGTAGCGCATATGAGATACTGCTGAGAGCACTACTCTTCCGTTCCGGATGCAAGAGCTGTTTCGTTTCTTCGATATAGCCGAAGGAGAAACCGTCAAGATAGGAATGGGTCGACGGTGACGCCGCGACAACGAAAACTACGCCAAACACAGTACACGGGCAATACGATGTAGGTTTCTATACTGGAAAGGAACCAAAACACCTCCTTTCACTGTTCAAATACCTTGGAATCTCTCTAGACAATGGAATTCTTTGATTCTGTTTGAAATACGTGCATCAACCTACTGTGACGGATGATGGTCCAACTTATAACGGATCCTTGATGATCCTTGGCATTCGTTGTCACCTTGTTTTTAGTGCACATATAGAGCTGAAGTAGATAACGGGATTTTATGTCTGGGTGGACGACACAAGGCAACACAACCGTCAGCATTTAATGTTACATGTACGATGGAAATGCCAACTGGATGTTCAGTATAGTGGGAGAAAACGAAGTACCCCCGAAATTGCAGCTTCCATACGACGACGTTGTTATCCGCGTATATACATATTTACATATATGTATTATACATTTGTTCTATATTCGACGCTAACGTATGTTCGTACCAGGGTTGCTAGCTTATCCGAAGACCGCGACACACTAATGCATTCCAGCATGTACAAGGCTTAGCCAGACCAATGCCGCTCGATTTAGAATGCTCAGAGCCAATTTCCTCTCGCTTCAACAGAAACCACAGGGTGCAAAATGCGAAACGTGATTTACGAGCAGATTTCATCGTCGAATGGGACCTGTAACCTCGAGAATTTTGATGATCTTGGTTCACTGACAAATCATCAAGCCATTTTCACTCTAAACCGCATTGCACTATTTGTAACCTGATGTTACCATGCAATAGAAAGTGTTAAAAGATATTCTGGTTAGCATACACGAAATGCAATCAATTTGGATGTGTATCCACTTTTATTTAATCGACTAAATTCCATTTGAGGACACGATTTTATCTAAAGTTTGTTGAGCCCATCTTTGAGCGAGCATTAACATCCAACCAGCTGCGAATCTGAACTCCGTAGGTAATAAACCCACCGTACGTGCCTACAGAACGTTGAAAATTATGTCCAGACAGGCTAATTTCTCCAGGAATAAAGTTTGGAGGTCTGCCTTTGCCATAGATCCTCATGTTCTCGTGGGGTTCACAGTTAGAATCCAGCTTGTGATTACGAAATCCTTTCAAGGTAACCTTTTCCAGCTGATGATTCAGTAGGGACAAATGCGCGTATGATTTTCAAGAACTTAGACAAAGCTCGAACAATATCTACAACAGCAGAGGGAGCCGAAAGAGACGAAAGTCTTATAGCAAATTTGCGGGATGAGTTACAAGTGTCTGTACATGAAGGTCTGTTCCATGAACATCTTTGCCCATGAGTCTACTCGAATGTGTATCACTCAAAATGCCCTCAAGGTTATTCCCTCGGGTTAATTGGGTTACTTGGATCAGCAAAGTCTGCTTCGAAGCGACAGAGAAGGTCAGACAACAGGGCTTGTGTTTCAGACGTAGTGGGTTCACTTGCACGTTAACTCATACTCTTGGGTAACGGAAAACTTTCAGCTATACACTGAACGACTGGTACCCCCTTCTCCTATAATATGAGATGAGAAACTCTATACACACTACACAGGCTTGGCCCCAAGATGGCTCGCAGCCCTGTACAGAAACAGGGATTTGATTCCAGCGCCCATCTTCTCTTAGTGAAACTCCGTAACTCCCTCTTACCTCCCGAAATGAGGACCAAGTTTTTGGCAAACCTGGTAGAATATTCGTATAATTCAGGATTTAGAGCAGCGTTTTCAGCCATATACTCCATTATTGATGCACATAACCTTCATTATTTTATGACACTTCGAATATTTCATCTACATGACTAATCTAGAATTACAGCTTTTAGCGGAGACTCTCTAGACTCGAATGATCCTGGAATTTGACCTATCGATCGTGCAGCCTGGTACGGGTCTTTCAAAAACTATTTAAATACAACCGTTAAGTTTCATGCTGAAAAAATGCTTCTGGGCTGCTTATAATCTCCAAGTTTTATCAGTTGTTCCAGAAAGCAGAAAAAGCTAATTAACTATGTTATTAGAGAATGTGTTAGTGTTCATCGTGTAGTCTAACTCGCCAAAAGCCACGCACCAAAGTACATTCCCCTAATATCACGTTCGCAAGACTCTTAGCGATTTGGGTTATACAAGCTCGACCTACATGTCATGAAAAGTAAAAGAAAGAGAGAGAGGGAGAGAGGAGAAGAGTGAAACTTTCGTTCTTCTCGGTTAGATAACCGAGACGCTCTAACGTTAGGGCAAAGGTACGTTATGAGCAGGAGCTTTAGTGAACTTCTCTCGCGCGTGAATCCAGAGCCAAGAACCCAAAACGATATCCCGTGGATGTCGGGCGGGTGGAACAAACTCCATCCCCGTTCTATATGAAGACCCCCGGTCATACCCTTAGCATAAGGCCAATTAATTACGACCTTCGTGCTATACGGATGAACAAGGGAGCCTGCTTTTACACTGTTAGACTGTGCACAACTCGGCGAGAGTCTCACCAGATTCAAAGGAGGTTCCAGGCGAATTTGGAAGCTTGGTAAGTCATCTCTCACAACGTACAGTCTCCAAGCTCTGGCTCATTTTGCCACGTACCTGGGCGTTTGGTGATATGCTCGGTATTACGTACATCCATATACTATAACCAAAGGTGAAGCTCTGCTGCTAAATCCAGAATTGAGTTTGATATCTGAGATCTTTCAAAGGCCATTACCTCCTAAATTGTCACAAAATCGATTATTTCATTATTCAAGTGACTTTCCTGAAAGATCTATTCGTGGTAAATTTCCGATAATCAAAACGGATCGATCGTTTGAGAAATCTTGTAGTATGTAATAGTTCAACGTTCTGACTTATGGTTCTAGATGACTACCACCTGTTCCTGCGATAACCTTTGGTTACCTTTCTACATCTACATGGGGTATTTTCACTTTGAAAATATCCTCCCGTACGTAGTACATTAGGCGAAAACGAAGATAAATGTCTCCGAATATTATACAGTGAATATAATATTCATGCGTTACTCGGCGCTTCTTCGTAGATACTTTTATACATGGATGTAACATTCCGTCGCTATTATGATTATTATTATGAGAATTCTGACCCATCGCCTCGGTGGGCTCCACATGCGATTCGGCATAATGTAGCCACGTCTCTTATGCACTCTCTTTACCTCATTCCTTCACTTTCTCTCGTTCTCTCCCTCTCGCTCTCTCTTTTCTCTCTTTTGCGCTCTTCTGGTTCCTCCTCTATTCTCTGGCACTTCCTCATTCCCTCGTATTTCTCTCGTCGCTCGTACTGCCGTGAAATACATTATTCATTCGGTTTCGTCCGCTTCTTACCGCGTACCAACTGAGGAAGGGTACCACGAGACCTTGGAACGGTGCAGGTTTCTCTCACTACAGTCAACTTTCTTCAACTCCCTCTTTTTTTCAACCTCTCCTTCGTTCGAAAAACTGCCGACTTCTTCACTGCTCTATGGCGCAACCCGGACCTCTGCATTTATGCATTTCCGGGCTAGATCTACTTCCAAAGTGCGAGATACTCCGCGTATAAGGCGCATTCGCTGAATATACATATATGACTACCGGACTGAGGCGTATGGAAACGAAATATTTTCGCAATCCCCCCGCTCTCTCGCTCTCTCTGGTTTCGTCTCTTCCTCTCCCCCTCGCCTCTATTGCACCTCGAAGCAGAATGAGGATCCGGGCCATGCAGAGGCACGAACCGGATTGAATCGAAGCTGGTGCATGTTCCCCTGCTACAAAGTTGCAAAACTACCCTCCCAATCGATCCTCCGACTTCCTCTTACTCGAAATAGGCGCAACGAAGGGTAAAAGAATGAAAAGCTAGTGCCGCGAGCATCGGAAGTGTTTATCGAAGATTTATGAAGGCAGACTGCCAAAAACTGCTCCATTCTCGATATTTGATATATTAGACTGCATCAAACGAGAATTTTATCTAATAAATAACTCAGGGGTTAGAGGCGGATTTTATCACTAAAGATGTGTTGCCGTGGAGACTTGCTCGAGAAACCTTTATTTTTCTCTCGCTTCGTGCTATGTACTTTAAAATTTATGCGAAACTTGAAACTCATTGTTCCATTTTTTGAACATAAATATGGCGATGACCTCATTTAAACTAAATCACTAATATATTAAGGCACGTTGCATGGTTAATAAATATGAGAAATTTTGGCAAAAATCGAGTTTATTAAAATTTTATAACTTATCAAGCTTTTGGAAAAATGCGTTACCCGTCAGTTTTGACATGCCTTTGCTGTTGCAAACGGAAATATCGATTTTTTTATGAGAATGGGGATTTAATAATATCTCGATCGGTATATGGGAAATATCTCTCTCGCTCTCTTCCTGCACGCCTGAGCTGACCATGTCAGTGAAATTTACTTTTATTCTATCTAGTTCTAGCGCAGCATCATTCTGAATGCCATGCATATTAGATAGAGAGTAACCGAGCAATAGGTAGTGGCATCCACGAAAATCGTGTATCGATCGTCCAACCTGTGAACTTTCGGAGAGTTCACACATGCCCAAATAAATAGCATCCCTTCGACATTTGTGAAATTATGCAGGAAAAACGTATTTTTAACTTTAGCTACGACTGGTTGCCAATCGTGCGCTCATTTTAACAAGGAAGCGATGGGCGCTTCACTAGGTATTAGCTCATTACCAGACGGTGCCATTATTTGCATCGTAACCAACGTTTGCCCATTTCTCCCTCTGATATACGAACCACCATGCTTTGACAGACACACGTGTAAATATGCAATAACATATACAGTGTGTCCGTGATGCCACGTGCATTATTTACCGAGCAAGCAGATGACGAAATTGAATATACGAAAGTCCTCATTTATTTTTTGTCTCAATGAAATTCATTCATTAGACTTTGTCTCCTGAGAACTTGGAAACCTATTTATCCAGCTCTGCGCACGTGATTTTTTGGACATCCCGTAGTCATATATATTGTGCATACATGTTCTGGTGTATATAGATGTTGCGCACAAAGGGGTGGTTTTGCCCAAAGCGCGAGTGGTTTGGGGCCTAGGGGTAGATCGCGGTGGTGATGCATGCGATATCGCAATTATAAGGCATCCGAATAAATTACCCCACGTCACGTATATACAGAGAGAAAAGCAACGCAGCGATAGAAGTTCGCAGGGCTCATCGATGAGAGAAATCCTCGAATAGTTTGGTCGTTCGATGCTGGGGTTTTGGTCGACAAACCATATAGTATAAACCGCATGTTGAGGACCTTTCGCTAGTGTAATCATTGTGCAATCGACACTGGTACAGATTGAAACGGCCCAGAGTAAATACATATATGGATATTCACTGAAGTAAACACGAAACGTTGTACATCATGCGGAAAATGTATAAACCCTGGTAATACACATGGCTGATTTCATGCCACGTTATAATCGTAGATATGTACTTTGTTTCATTCAAATTAATGACTATTTTATTGCTTTTGCAGCTTTTTTTCAATCAATTATTTTGCATACTACTGCTACCTTTAGAATTTATTAGTCCGAACAAATCGCGCAAGTTAATGACTTCGAATGAATAAATCATTAATTGCATTTATCAACTTTCCAACGACCGTAATGAGCCAAAAAAAAATGAACTCTCACTCAGGGAGGCTAATAAAATGATAAAAAATTATAGGGAAAACGAGTAATACGCTGAACTAGATGGAATAATGGAATAATAAAATATCGAGTTATTATTCAATTTGAAAACATTATTTTGAAAGTCAAACGTTTTTTTTAAATTTGATATTCTTCAAATATTCCATGAAACTGCTTTCAATCAAGGGGATTAATAACTACTAGTTGATTAACACACAATGCCCCATCCGAATCGTCGCTATTTCTCATATGGAAGCTTCACGATGTACATGCATTGGGAGTATGCGTAATAACCCCGTTGGTAATTCAAGCTAGTGTGCATGTGAATACATACCCTTGAGTGGACTGACTCCCACGTGAATACATATGTGCATATGTGTATATATTTTATATACATGATAAATAAGATAGATATATGTACATATGTATATAAATGTATTTTCATTCTCAAGCTGGGGTTCCTAAGGGATGAATAAAAAATGAGAGGCCTCGTCGACGTGAAACAAGATTTTGGTACATACGAGTGATTTAGAGTCGACGAATTTCCGCTCGATTTTCGAGTACAGATTGAGGGAGCCTCCTGTTCAATTTCAATGAGAAGTGCTGAAAAAATATGGGGACTAACATTTTAGAAAAAATAAAAAGAAACTAAAAATCCTCGCAATTTACGTCGAAAAAGATTGAAATCGTATAAAAAATGCATAAAAAAAGTAATCAATATTGCTATTTCGTGACGGAGATAGAAATAGAGTTTTCACGAAGCTATCGATACGGACTGTAGGTACAAACCATGTTGTCAGGGACAAAAGTACAAGAGAAAAGGATGGAAAGGAAAAATTGAGGGAGAAACAGAAACAAGTAGAGAGAATCTATATACGGATGTTCAGTTACAAGAGGAAGCGTTTCTGTGTTCGATAAATCCTCCCTTATCCAGTGAACAGGTATTCGTGTGCTGTTTCCCAACCCTCTCTGGTCCATCCTGTATGCGTTCTACGGTCATTCGTTCTCTCAGTCTCGTACACTTTGTTCTTATCGACAGGTGGAAACAACGTATTCCTATACGTGTAGCTGTGACGTATACAGTTTCGATTGATGTCATGTGTTATGTGTGGAAATAGAGATGAAATTTACACACACACACATATATATATATATGTAGTTTATTTTACGTCTTAAGTTTTACCCATACCAGATAAAGTACTTCGAAAAAGTATGAAGTTTTTTGTTTTGGTTTTTAAACCGTATGTTTAACAAAAATATTTACGATGTATTTGAAAAGTTTTTACTGATGGACGATTTTTTGTAACGGTGACTTTCAAAAGATTGTTTTCTTTGACAGTTTTAATAACATTTTGGGTATGAGTCATTTTATTCACGATCCTCTGTGTTTATTATCAAAAAAGATTGGTTGTAGTTTCTCCTCGAGAATGTTGTGTCGGAATCGACATTCCCAAAACTTTGTGGTGGCTACAGACAGGAGCTTCATCCATATTGAAGCTCTTCACCATAACCATAACCATTTGGATTAAATCAACTCATTTTGTATAATCCTGATGGTTATCTCTTGTCAAACTGTTGTGACAATACAGTCCACACATACACACACGATCATTCATGTACACATGGGTTACAAATCTCCGCCAAATCGAACTTGAGCCTACCGTTTGCCTTATTTACTACGAAATCAACATTTTTGATACTACATTAAATTCATTCTGCTTCCTAAATCGTTTAAAATTTAGTCAATACCTACACTAATCTATTCAATATTTCGAGAAGCAATGTTCACATTTTCATTCGATTATCTCTGTTACTTCGATACGATTCCGTGGATAACAAATGACTCCATGAGCGAGTCCATAAGAGACCATATTAATTAATTGATTAATTTCTTCTTAATCATCCTCCTAAATGTCCCAAAATTTCGTAAGAATTTTTTCATCGTTAACAATTCGGTGCTTGCGAAATTTCATCAAAATCTTTCTATTTTGATGCAAAATTCCTTGAATTCATGTTTCATAATCATGATTTTTTTTATCGTCGATATACCAATTATTGGTTTTCACATATTTTCAAGAGCCAGTTCAATTTATAAACCATTGTATCGGAACCTGCTATACCGTATTACAACTTTGTACATTTTTGGGTGCTTACACCTAAAAAGGGCTTCTGCCCTTCGCGAAACCTTAATAAGCGGTCGATTGATTGCATGGGTTAATATTGTCTTCAGGTGATCATCACGCTTCTTCCTTATTAACGAAAAAAGTTGTTTGAAACTATTTCTCTCACGTATGTGTATAGAATATTTTAGATGTGTGACCTTGTCACACATTCTAAACTATGACGGTATTTTATGGGCATAAGTACACATATCCCAGCGATATGGCGCCCCTAGCACCAAAACTCAATCGTTCCTGCCGCCTATACACAATGCACGGGCGATATATATGGCGTATACACACTGTACTTTATGTAATAATATATGTACATCTATACATAAAGGTAACCGATGATTTGTTCGGTGGGTACACGGTGTGTTTACACGCGGGATTCGACAGCGCCCGCCGGCGATAAAATATCGCCCGTTGCCATCATCCAAAGACCGTGTGGGTCTCTACACTCGAATATCTATAGTTAACACTCTCTGGCTATCCACGCTAGGGGATGACGCGAGATCAGCGGTCGTAAGCGGCTGGGGGTATAGAAACTTGTGTGGGCTCATGACGCTTTTAGATATATACTTTGCAGACTTTAAGTATATTTTGTATATACGATACATATATATGTATAAATATGTATATAAAATCGAGCTCAATCCAAGCTTGAAAATCCTTTGGGACCTTTCGAGACGAGACCATCGAGAAAACGGCTGCGTACTCACTGATAGAATTTTCAATCGTTCGATAAAACCAACTCTCTCCATAAGCCACCCGAAAGAGACCTTGCCAACCCCCGACTTCTTTTCTTTCTCTCTTTTCATTCTTATTCCATGCATTTCTTCCTTTCAATTAGAATTTATAAGTCAATTTTGTTTGCACCCACACACAGCAGAGTAAAAGCGATGGAAAGCGAACGTAGGAAAAACTTCGATACACCACTCCGAACAAGTGGGTAAAGTTTGAAGGCTTTTTATCCGTGCTGGATAAAATTTGTCTGATTTCATCGTGGCTCCAGATCGAACGGTCGGAAATATTCGATTTTCAAATAAACATTGTGGAAAATAATGAAAATATCCGTTCTACCGTACAGAATTTTGTTGACAATTCAAAAATCGATTTTCACTCGAAATTATATTCACTTGACTGTTTATATTCTGTTGTCAAATTGTCTCTGAAAGTGAGTACTTGAAGGTGACAAACTAACGTGCAACTATTCTCGTTGTGTAACTTTCATAAACCCCAATAGAAGCTTGCATTGTGTTCCATTTCTTTTCTCATTAGCAAAAATCAAGAAGGCATTGTGCATCCTGATTCACATTTCCCTGAGTATCTATGAAAGTTTACAAGAAGATGCTAAAGGAACAGACGTATGCAAAATAGCCTTTAGAACAGCTTCGTCAAGGCTACTTTTGGTAAAACCATTTAATTTTAATTTTTTTTTATGATCCAAAAGGCCAAGTATGCAGCGCGCTGGCCGTAGCTCTCGTTAATCGTGAAGGAGGGTTGTTCAAGGGTGCTGTAGGAGCTTTGTAGGAAGAAAATCCATGGAACTTCGTTCTTGGCACCGCAGGCCTTCAAAACCACCCTCGCGTTTTTCCCTCATCCCGCGTTTCTGTTCTTTAAGGTGGCGCTTAATTAGCGCCGCTTTCACAAGTTTCCGGAAAAGAGAGATAGCAGTGAAAAAGGATAATAGGGAAAAGAAAGAGAGAGAGAGAGAGAGAAAGTGAGAGGAAGAATAAGGGATGGCATCCTTTTTTTGCAGCCAGAGTGCACACTTTTCTCCACCTCATTCTCTCTTCTCCGCCTTTTCTTCTTGCCTTGACGACTCTCCTATATTTTATCCGTCCTTTCCCACAGCTCTCGGCAACTCTCCTTTGAGTAGCGCCAGTTTTCCGTCAGAAGCTCCTACAGAATTTGCCCACAAGAGAACGACTCACTGTTCTCTTTTGAAATTAAGCTGTGCAGCCATTGGTCATCCAACGTAATTGTATCTTTCTTAGTAAATGGTGGATGCATTGTTCACGAAGAACCGATTATTTATTCCCCGTTTTCCGAACTCGAAACTTCACTATTATAACTACTTTACTATTTAACTACGTCACTCAATTATAACTACTTTAGATTTTGGAGTTGTTAGATACTGAAAATGAGTCGGACGTTCCAGTGAAGAGTGATTTGCTTTTCATTTTCCAAGTCCTGTCATCTTCTTGAAATTTCCATACCAGGAAAAACAAAAAAGCATTTTGATCAGCTGTTTAACGAATTGTTCAAGAAATTTGAATTTTTGACCGGATGTTGCTGAATAAAGAACCTAAATATTGGTTTTTTAGGATTTTCTCACGAAGTTTTTCTAGAAAACCATGTATGATTCTAATGTGAATTACAAGTTTGTCTGTCTTTCGAAGATTTATTGAAATCCTTTTCGTAACTCTAAAGTTATGAAGTGTTCAAATACGTAAACTGACAGACTGACAAGCAAATGAATTTCTTTATTTCTCATATGTATAAAAATATTGTATATGAGAAGTCATGACAGAAATGGAATAAAATGAGCGATGAGTGTATACTCAATTTAGAATTCAAGGAAGTTTCATCTTTTGCCGCGTTTTGTCTTGTCAATCGACAGTGAACGAGCAGAAGCGAGACAGAGGTTGAATTTACCAGCAGCCTGACGGAATAAATCGTCAATTCGCCAGGTGCGCAAGAATCTTCCTTTTCTATACTCTTCAACCCTTATATATAACCCTCTCGAGCCTTGTCTTCTCTCTAGCTTGCAAGAGATCTTCTTACGCCTCTCAAAAGCTCAGCACTTCGATATATACTCTTCGCCAAGTTTAAACTCCTTAAACTTTTCCTCGCTTTTCCTCCTCTTTCAAGAAGTAGACAGTATAATGTACTACTTATAATCTGTTTACTGTATATAGACATATGTTTATACGTATATTCTATAAATGTTCATGAAATGTAGTCCTCTTGCGTTACACATTCCCAAAATGTAAATTATAACAATTCAAGTACAACATCGTCGTAATTAACGATAAAACCATGTCACCGTTACTCTAATCACTTCTGAAATTCTCGTTTTAAAAACAAGGTAATTATCACCTATTTTTTTAAACTTATGGCATGAGAGAAAAAGTTAATAAAAAGTCGTTCAAATCCATCATGAGCCTTGAGTTGACTACTTTATGCGTGCGACTTAATTTGTGGTGTTCCGCATGCACTTATCGCACAAGGCACGATTCCCGAATACATACAATGGAACAAAAGTGAGAAACAGGCAAAATTGTTGCGTAAGTTAAAACGAAAAATTGTAGTTGATGATTTTTTAGCAATTAAACAATATTTCGTCGATGCATGGCTTACGATATTTCAGGATTAAATACGCGGCAAATTACACAAATGCAAACCCTGGTGTCTGCCAGGTGAATAATTTATTCGGAAAATTTGTAGTGAATCAGTAATACAAATATGAAAAGCTATTTTGTATTGATATAGAATGAGTGTTTCCTATCAATGGTCATCTATATAATATATTATTCGGCTGTCACGAGAAGGCGAGAGTAATCCACGTGATGTACGAGCTATAAACTCATACATCTTTGCCGCTCTGTACGCTGCATTTTCCTCTGGTACACTCCCGATTCTCTCTTTATCTCTCTCCCACTCTAACATTAATTAATCTAAAGCGAGATGGTAATTGAACGTGCGCTCGTGCACACGGGCAACAGCTATGTGATTAATTACGAATGACTAGAGAACGAGAAGAAGAGAGATGAAAAGAGGGAGAGAAAGAGAGATGTGAGCCGTGACTATGCGACAAATCCTTAGGCAAGCAGAGCGACCTCATTTAGTTTGGTCAGTTCACGCAAAGTCGTCGTCGTGGCGACCAGGTAAAGCTACATTTTCTTTCCTGCCTTGGATATATACGTTCCATCACGCGATTATAAGAATAAGAAAGAGGAAGCGAGAGGAAGAGAGAGAGGGAGAGTGTGAAGAAAAAAAAACAAAAAAAAAGTTTTGAGACACAAATCTCGCGTCCTTTCCCTCCGTCCCGCCACTGCAACTTTAATCCCAACGAGCAGCGAAAACTTTTTCATCCTGCTACCAACTCTTCTTTCCCTTGGCACAAACTTGCTGATAGTTTAGTTGTGGCTACATCTCTCTTTTGCTCTCTCTCTCTCTTTCGTTTTTTTCTCCTTTTCTCACTCTCCCTCTCTTTCTATCTCTAATTCGCGAGTCTTCGAGAAAACGGGAATGGTCTCTTGCGAACACTACTTCCGGCAACTCGATTACAAAATTTTTCCTTAATTTGCAACGGTCGGCGACTGCTTTCTCTTTCCCTCGTACTCCTTCTTTCTACGCCGCCTCGTTTCTCTTGGTGCTAAAAGAAACGGCTTAGAAACTTTACACCCGCAGAGATAGAGTGCCGTACGCTGCGCACTGCGCTTTAGGGTCTGTAAAAGATTGGAGGTAAGGGGGTTGCGAAAAAAAAAACGGAGATGAAGGACCAAAAAAAGTAGAAAGAATACCTCCACCATCGTCGTCGTTCCTCAGACCCTCGTAAGCTTTGCGGGGCGATTCGCTCGGTCAGAACTTTGTACGAAAGCTCTCTGCCGCGGACGCCCGGAAACCAATGAGGAACAAGAAGAAAGGATCAAAGGGTGGAAGCTTAGCTAGGACCTCATATCTCAAACTCTATGTTTCTCTTTCTCGCTTTCTATCTCATGCGGCTAACGTGTATCCGAGTCAGTGAAAAATAGTTTTTCCAAATATTCCGCACGTCTGCGTCATTCAATTATTTTCTTTTGGGCCAGCACATGGCTCTGCGTTACAATCATATTTTATATTATTAAAAACTGTTCACTGGTTATTTTTCTGTTTTTTGTGACGAGTTTTTCTTTTATCTTGATATTGAACGACTCTACAGAGTCAGAAACGTTTTATACCATAGAACAGCGTTCCCAAACATGAACCCAAACCCAAACATGGACTTACAAACAGGGATCGATAATATCTCATCAAATTCATTGATGGCAAAAATGATTATTCATAATTCTACTTCTGTATTTCAATGTGATTATATTTTATGATGAATACCCCGAACTAAATATTTTTTGTTCGTTACTGTAATTAAAAAACAGCCCATGATATGCATCTGTAAATCGATTTTTCATTAATTTGTTTCAGCCTATAGGAAATTACACGAAAATTGTCATATTTATGTTTTTTATCGGCACGAGCATGCTACTGATTATACATACGTACGTTTTAGTACACATGCAATGTAACCAAGTCTAATAATTACTTTGCGGCAACAATTAAATTATACTTCGACAGAAGTGACCCTATAGTTGGCTAATTGTTGCTCGTTTACTCGCCAGTAAACTTTATTGAGCAATATGGAACAGCAAACCATAGGTTTCCCTGATTACTGCACATTGTCGCAATTATTGAGAGTTCATTTGCTGGCATACTTTACTGGCTTCAATTGTATTGTTTCCGAACACTAATTATCGAAAATTTCGGTGTTTATTTCAACGTTTTATCGCTTTTTATAAAAATTATAAAGTTAGTTATTATAGTCAGGGTTCCGAAAACATTGATCGTTTATTCGTTTATTATACTAGCACGCAAAACTTTTGAGTATGAACCAATTAAAGTATCAAAACAATTAACAGAAATGCTATTATTATTGCGATTTTATATAAATATATCCGCGGGTTTGCAAGCGATGAGAGCCCCTTCGACTTGCTTTGCAAAAGTGTGTTGAGCATCTCGCGTGTGCCACACCGGAAGACGAGAGAACTTGGAGTTCCCAACCATCTCGTTGCTGGGTTTAACAGCCCTCTGTCTTACTCGTGCTCGCGAAAAGTTTCCGGCAATAACCCCGAACTGCCTCCGTGAAGAGACGCTCCATAAATTATAAGAACGTGTATGAAAAAAAAAAAAAACTAAAATGAAGAGAAAAAACGAGTCGTAAAGTGAACGTGGAGCGATAGAGATGGGAATATATTGAAGATCAAGGCGAAACAAGAAAAATCGAGAATGGCAGAGATAGAAAAGGAGAGAGAGGAGGACGAAGCGTAAAAAAGTTCGATAGGATTCTTCCTTGACCCGTAACCAGTGTCCGCAAGTTTTCCTGATTAGATTGGCTATATTCTCGCTTCACCTTTACTGCAAATCCGATAATCGATATAATCCATAAATTCTGTACCTCTGTAAATCATCCAACAAACTGTAACTTCCATTCTTTCTTTAACTCGCTCTCTTTCAATTTTTTTTGGCCCCCATTTCTATTTCTTACTAATAGCCTTTCTTCTCTAATTTTACAGAGCTTTTAACCGCTTGAAGAAGAAACGTAGCACGATGTCCTTGATAGGACGGGTGAGTTTACTTCTCATTGGTCTGACGTCGATACTTTTTCATCGAGGCAATGCCGAACTGTACACTGCCTTGGCGGACATGGAAGAATTGCTTGAGACCGAGGCTGTACTCATCGATACACTTCACGGCTACATAAAAGCTCAGGAACAACGTCTCGCTACCCTTCGAAGGTAAGTTGCTTTATTCAACATTATAAAAATCTTTCGGACACAAAATTATATACAAATTATTCATTTTCATTATCCGGACTCATCAGTATCGCTAACCATAAAAAATAACGAGTCTTTTAAACATGTTTCGATCTCCGCCTCTCTATTCATATCGACAGTAATTCGATGTTGGAAATATTCAAGACTCCTACTAACCATACTTAATCTGACAGCTTCCACTCTTTTTGAAGTCGATTCAACTTGCTGCTTCTAAAGACGTGTTTCATTTGAATTAACTCAACTACAACATTGCTTTTTTTTGTTCTAATTTTGTTGACAATCGGAGATGTTATGTTTTGTCCTATTGTATGTAAGCTATAATCTTTCAACGAATCTGTGTATAGCGCTGCAACATTTCGTTCCATTGTGATACAGATAATAATGCGCAATGGTTCTTGGTGCATTTCCAAAGGTTCTACGGGTATATTGTACGGAATGGTTAGTCAAAGTTCATATCAATAGCTATGTATCGGAACGTATACACACACCAGCATCGTAACTACGAGCACGTGTACGTATTTCCGGAAGTACCAACTATAACAGGTCTTCGATTACGAGTGGAATTTACGTCAGGGAATGCCAAGAGTCGACTTCACGGACAACTTCACTTCTCGTCTCGGCGTTCTGTTGCTTCCTTCGTACGAACAGAATTTCACGTTTCCCTCTCGAACTTCTGAGTACACTCGAACGATTCTCTCACGGAGCTTTATATCCTCTTTTGTTTATACTGTCGATCGCAGATCACATACTGATAACTCGACAATCTGAATTTAAAAAGAAAAGTTCGAATCCAAATACGTTCATCCCTCATGTAAATCTATACAAAACCACGTTATGAAAGCAGACATAGCCGGATTCTAAATTTATTGAGCATTTTCATCATTTGTATCTTCCCAATAAAGACACGTGTCTGAATAGTCCTGGATTTTTAATTTTTCATTATTCATTATTCAAGAAATAGGAATCTGTTTACAAGGGTTTTGTTATTTCTGTTCGATTTTTTATTTATTTTTGATATAACTCTTTGGCGAAGAAAATCAATGACTTTTATAATTTATCGGAAAAAATCGTATTATTAGCTTCAGTGATTTCTTGTAAAAATAGAACTTTTGATGAACTTTAGTCCTTAAATAAGATAAAAATTCAAATTGTGGAATCTACGGAAAGTAATAGTCTACCTCGCTGCTTGAAACGTCTCATACATGTCTTCTAATCGAACAGATTCGTACGTATTATACTCGTTCCAGATGTAATAATCGAACAAGTTATCTGGCTGCCTGTGCCCGAGAAGATATCGAAGTAATAAGACGACTGGAGGCTTTGGCATTCAAATTTGAACAGGGGTTGGAAATGAGGGGAGCGTTGCGATGATAATTGGTCGCGATAACACTCGATCGGGATTGCTGCCATTTCTAGGATCGATAGAACGTCTGAATACTTGACTCGTAGAATTTGTCAATTAAACTAATTCAACTATCCAATTTAACGATCAGGCACAGATAATTCCAAATCCCTGACACGCAAATACGATTATATATGAAATCCTGATTAAATAGCTTTACATACGAATATATTTTTGTTCCAAAGCTCACTCGGATTACGAGCCATACAAATTCGAATCTCTGGTAATATGAGAAAATTCGTACTTAATCCAATAGCAGTAAAATTACTCGATTTTACGGATGGAGCAATTATTTATTAATGTTCGACAGAATGTTTAAAAAAAACTACGTGGTTCTTGTGATTCTGGTCTTCATTTTGATGACTACCAAGTTTTTTGTGTTTTACTTTTTTTAACTTCGAATTTCATCAAATTCGAAGACAATTTTATTAGGTCAATAAAAATAATCACGGCGTCCGCAAAGTGTGTAGATTTTTTTCATCGACATTATAAGTACTCCACCACTAATAGGGACATTTGCATTTCTGCACAAGCCTTAAAATGGCGAATTACAAAGCCAATCCGAAACACAGAAGTTTGAAAGATAATTGAGGGTTGCTAGTTTTCATCTCCATCTACGCGTTTCAGTCTCAGCGCGTCCTTTGCGGTGAGGATACAGAATCCACGGTGGAATATTACAATCGTGCCAGACAAGTCTTTACTCTGCACAAGAGTCACGATGCTGGGAAAACCTGCGGCTAGTAATTCCTTCCAACTATCCTGCAATGCAAAGTCTAAGTAAAGTTGCAAACTGTTCTCTGGCTTCAACTGTTCACAGTTAGAGAGATGCATGCAGCAATGTAAACGGAGTAATGTGAAATATTCGTCTATCTATTAGCCGGCAGATCTCTACAGCAAGAGGAAGAGAGAGAGAGAGAGAGGTAGGGAGGGAGCGAGAGAGAAAGAGAAAAGAGGGACAAGTGGAGTAACTATACTGCGATGATTCCAAAAACATGTATTTTTCTTAAATTTTAATACGATGATGCGACGTAGACTTAATTTTTGCGGTATTGCGAAGAACAAAGGAGGGCATTTTTTTTCTATTTATCTCCAAGGTTGTAGAGAATAGGCTGGAGAGAAATAGGAAGAGAAGTAGATGGGGAAGGATCGCAAAGCCTTTCCTCGGGCTAAAAGTTTGAGTGTTTAGGGGTCGAGTGGGATGCACAAGAGGTCCGCACACCCTGTGTGAGTTCGCTGTATGCGAAGTGCATTTCCATTTTAAGCGTATGCGGTCTGGAGAGGTCTTGCTTTTTCCCCTTCAAATACATACACACCCACATGTGGGAATATATATATATATAAAGTTTTTGAAAAAAACTTTTGCCCTCTTTCGCCCACGACCAAAAAGGCTTTAACCACCAAGAACAGAACCGCAGGCTTGCTAACCGCAACCGTTTTCCGGCTAAACGGTAGTTGCCTTGTTTTTTTTTATTTTTTATTTTTCGTTAATTTTTCTTTTTCCTCGCCACGGGCTTTTCCGAGTCGTTTACATACCGTAATATACTGGTTTCGTGGAGATTCAACAGGACGGGCTAAAAGTTGAGATGAACTTGACTCGGATGTGCGAAGATTACGGTTGGATGACTGCAACTTTTGTTCTTCGTATTTTTTTTTTTTTTCTTTATTCAGGAAGTTTTTCCCTGGAGAGTAATGCGCCAAAAATTTAACGAGAAAAAACTTCAAGCTCTGTAGTAGCAGTGAAAAAAAATTGGCAATATAATTTTCATGAAGAAGCGCTCAAATCATTCCTACAGATCACTGAGACCCTTGATTTTCATTTTAATTCACTGATCAACGATATTCCTCTTGCCTCGTTGAATAAAAATCATTGAAATTTTGTATAAAATCGATTAGGCCACAAATTTTTTATTTATCGGAATGAATTTTTATTCATTTACTTTTTTTGGGTTTATCGAAAGATCACCACGACTATATTGGGCATTGGACTTTTATACCACATCATTATACACGGAACTTATATTTTACACCTCAAAATTAACGAACAACGTTAATCAGTCAAATGAATCAGTACGGTGCAACTTTTGCCCCATGGTTATTAGTTTTGCAAGTTATGAAAAGCCAGTGAGAATAAAGAGAAACGACAGAATAATCAGGGTGTATTTCTTCATAGGAATTTATGGTTCTGTTGCCTTTATTTCGATTCTGGAGTCATAAAACGGCGGGAATTTTGAATGGGGTGAAAATAGTTATGTGCATAAGAGTCTGAATATATGTATTCGTCCAATTATTAGATGAGAAAGAGAAAAAGAGAAAAGAACATGAGAAACGTCGAGAGATGGAAAGAGTGGGTGACTGTGATGCAAAGTTGTGGTGTACAGAGTGTCAAAGAGAGAAGGAACAAGAGGCGAAGGGGAAAAGGTGCACGGCGTTGGTGAAGTTGATATAGAACCTCGAGCTCACGGGAGAGCCGAGGGAGGAAATGAAATTTATTGCGACGAGAGGGAAAAGCGGACTATTGTCGGACCGTCGAGAAAGAGAGAGAAGGAGAAATTTGCAGGGTATGGGGAAAGGGGGTTTTACTACCGGTAGCAACAACGGCAACCGAGAGATGGTGCGTGAGGATACGGGCGAGAGGCAGCGTGTCGCATGTACATATATTTACATTTGTCGTTCTCGGCTACACCGACGTGCGATATATACCAAAACCTTGTACAAGACCGAATCGACTGGGATAAAAAAAAGAAACAATTCCGCCAACCATTCGGCATGCAATCTTTCCTTACACGACCAACGACCCAACCAATTTATCAAAATACCAAATTTTTTTGAAAATTCGATCAACCCTTCATTGTTAAGAATAACCTGAATAATAAAAATGACAGATTACTGTGTCACTATACGGTCCCAAGGCTTTGTCAAACAAAAATGAAAAGTTAGGATGTTAGTAGTTTTTTTTTTTAGTATTATTTGACGATGGAAGCACAAAAACTCATAAAAACTCGTCGATTTTTTTCTCTGTACATTGTTTTGCAATTTTGTCGCAAAAAAATGTAATACTTGATAAAAGTATTGAAAATATATCCATTGCTGAATGATCAATTTTTACTGGACAGTCTCCTGAAATAGTCGAAAACTGTACATCATGATTGATGTGTTTATGAAAATTCACAGATTAACACCGTTACGAAAGTTTATGGCTTCCCTTCGGCGTCAAAACTGCCATGAATACATTTTTTTTCACGGAAAAAAATAATTCATTTATAAATTGTCATGTTCGAACACATTAACCTTCTGAGTCAATATTTTTGCAGTTTTTTGATGATTAAACTACCATTTCAATTTTTTCAAAATTTATTGTACGGTGGTTTTTGTTTGGGAAAAAAATATTTTTTTGTATTGTTAATTTCCAAATTTCGAGTTGAGATTAGGAATCAGTAATCTCAATAACCGCTGGATTCATAATTTAAGTCGATTGCACTAATATATATGATTAAAAAAGATTAATGAACTAGTATTTTTTGTATAAATATTTTTACTTGATGTGACTAAAACTTTTTCTCTGTCCGTTATAATCGAAAAAAATGTTCAATGTATGTTATATCGTTAAGATTTACTTTCGGAATTATGGAGAACGTTTTTTTTATAAGAATAAGCAACGCGATTGCCTTATTAAAATAAAAATAAAATGAATCGGAGCATGATTTTGAAATTTGATTTAAAAAGTCGATGTTTCGTATATGTTGCATTGCACTCGGTTGGTCAATAACTATCGCTAAGTGTAAGTTCGCGTGTTGCATATCTCACAGTGCTTTCGACCGTGTTATACATCAGGCAAAACTCTGTCCTCTTCTCCCCTCTTTCTCCCTTTCTCTAGTAACAACCTGACGAATATCTTTGGTTGACGAAGAGCGACGTATCTATCACGCGGTCAGCGTCCCGAGCACGATCAACTGAGTAATGGTCAACGTGACTGAGAGTGAGGCTCGTCGATATACGACGATTAAATGCTGTACACACTGTATATGACTTTCCTGTATCGCGCTACTATTATGGCGAATTTGTGAGAGAGAATCCCTCTGTATATCAGGATGGGCGAGAGTGAAGGATCGTTTTTAGGCGTCGCAATGCACATACTCGTACGTTTTAGACAGCAGAGTAGAATATATGAGTCCAAAGACATTTATTCTATACTTCTCATTTGAATTTTTGTTTTTTTCACCAGAAAAATCGATTTCCCTGCTCGAGGACGTTCGGATAAAACACATATCCGGGCAAAGATAATGAGAGTGTCAAATCGTTCGACTTTGAGTACTTTATTCATAACTGAGCCCAAGGATTTCCGGTTTAAGAGAATCTCCATTTTTTTCTATACGATTTTGAGCTAAAATTCGAAAAGATATACATTTCCCATCATTTTTTTTAAACAGTCTGCCTCGAAACTTCTACGAACTCAATTTTATATTTGTCGACTACATTTTTTTGTTTTTACTTAAGAATATCTCGAGGATTAACAAATGTTGAAAAATCGAATTACTGTGTCACCAAAGAATCTGTCCAGCTCAAACCAATTTAGCCAGATTATTATATATTTTATTGCAGCAAATAGACCGACCATCCGGTTTCAAAAAAAGCTGCACATCTGAACTAATATTAGAACATAAAATGCTCCAATGGACTTTGATATCGTTGAAAAGAGTAATTCTATTGATTTCCCGTTGCTTCGAAGCATCAGAGTCCCCTGGTAATTATTCCATGGAGAGCCTCCTCAAACGAACACTGAGTTGATTGGAGTAAAAAAAAAAAAAAAAAAAAAAACAATGAAAGAAAAAAGTACAAACAGGTTGATTCGTAAATTTGTGTTTTTCTGTGATTGGCGTTGGTCGGAAATTAATTGGTTTCGAGAATCGATGAATATGCGTCACATGAGGAGAATAAACGAACGCGAAGAAGTTTCAATGGATTATTTCGAAAGAATAGACGGATCAATGATCCCCGTACGATTTTTACACTCTTTACAACTTTCGTGAAATTGAAAATTCGACAAAAAGATAGTATAACATTTGAAAAACTTCTTCCTTCCACCATTTTGATTTTTTTTTTACCAAAATCAACTTATTCCACGTCTCTGAAGATTCGAAGGTATCAGAAGTACGAAAAAATAAAAAAAGGAAAATCAGATAATCACCAATTTATCAACTGAATGAATAATATCGAAAATATAACGAGGGAAATTTTGATCGGATTTTTGAAAGGTGTTTACTGAGTAATGAACGACTCCGAAGTTACGTTTACGCATATAGACATATTCGTTTCATTTTTCTTCTTAATATATTCGTCCGTGAGACACAAATGGTCCGACTTCTTATACACGATTTCTCTGACTCTACCTTTCGCTCTCTTACTCTCATTCTATTTATATTGAATGTGGTGACAACGTGAAAAGTAGCATGCGACAAACAATCACAAAAATAATGACCGTATATATACATGTATACATACATACATAGATATATAATATATATTTTTTTTAATCTATCACCATGTACAATATCCATCGCCAAGGATCCAAATTTCGAGGCAATTATCCGCAAAAAATCATCGCTCCATTTGTTTTTAAGCGCATACCCGAGAATAAGTGAATTTTCCTTCAGTTGAAAAAGATTTAAAAACCAATTTTCAGTTAAGTTTCATGTCAATTTTTTGTATTTTTTTTTTTTTTTTTTGTATTTTACATCCATTTTTAAGGATTATTTGAAAAAATAATGTATCGAGAGTCGTTGAAGGGTGAATGATAGAATGGAAAAGATGTTTGGTCATTGGATGAAGTTTGGGATCAAAGATTTCGACAATAAAGTAATACTTTTCCGAGACGAATTGTATGAGGAAACGTAATGAGTCGAAGGATCTACAAAAGTACGGAATTCACTTTCCAAATGGTGCATTATAATTTTAATTTTTTCGTATATTTATCAGTTTTTTTTTGTTGTTTTTGTTTCATTATCTTCAACAATACTCTCGAACGCTATCTATATTTACAACATTGACGTCGATTGCTCCAATTGGGCGATGTTCGTCCCGATGCTTGCGGGACGATAGTACGGTTGCGTATTCATTTAATTCATTTGCTTGAATCTTTTTATTTGTTCTTTATTTTGTTTGTTTTTATGATATATAAAAAAAAGGAGAGGAATAAAAAGGAAAAAAAAACTATCGATATATTCGGATGTTTACGATTGTATGTATCCAACGAACGTGGGATTTTTAGTGAAAAAAGAAAAACGAAAACTTCAAACCTGCACAATGCTTTTTTTCTCTTATTTTTTTCTCTCATTCATTTTTTTGTTCTACTCGCAGTAAACATAAGACATAATAATGCTCTACTGTACCTCGATCGTCACTACGGGTTACATCCGCAATAATATCGCTCGTAAACACACTTTTTCCGCAGACACACACACACGCTCACACACAGGCATACACACACACACACCGACACGCAAACAAAATGTCCTTGCTCCTTGGGAGAAGAGAATTTGTTTTTAAATACGTTTTTTTAAACGCGTCTGTGCGATCTCGCGGCAAATTCGGAAGTCTCGTTGTTTGTCGATGACCACGCATTGTTTGCTCGGTATAAACAATTGGCCTCGCTGTTCGGTGGACAGCCGAGCCAGTCGTTCGCCAATGGGTTATTCTCACCACGCGGTACAAATTCACGAGCCAACGGATTCAATGGCGCGATCGCTAACTGTGGCTTGAAACACATGATCATGTAACGCTGTAATTTTTGCTTTGGAAAGCCTCTTATCGTCGCGGTCTCAAAATATTTAGCCCAAAGGGTTCGACACGAGCCAACGGTCAATAAAGCCACAGGATCACCCACCACTGCTACCAACGATTTTGCTCTTGTTATCGCCGTGTTTAACAGTCGGGGATTCGTCAAAAAACCGTAATCGCTCACGTTGCTTTCAGCTGATAAACGACAACATCTCGTTGTTCTCACCGTACTTATAAATACCGCGGTAAATTGTTTTCCCTGCACGTTCAATACTCTCTCAACTGATACTTTGAACAAACGACGCTTTCGCAACTCGTTACGTATCCTCACCACTTGCTCCGCGTAATGCGCCAGTACACCGATCGAATCCTCGTCAAACGCACCCCATTCCTCTGTCGGCCAAAAACGCTTCAACGATACCACTCGCTCTGCCAATTCTACCGCCTCTTGGTCGTTGTAGAAACCGGTTGAATGATCACCCTGTTGAGTCATTAAAGATTCTTTCAAACTTTCCTTCGTATCATTTTTCTCATTTTTTTGCCAATTCTTTAAAATTATATTTCATGTTTTTATTACTCCAACAAAACTGGCTTCTAACATTTGCACATATCAGAGAAATTTATGAATTTTTGTTTCCCTTCGTGAATATATAGTATTTGATAAAATGATAAAATTTTGTTGCTTTACCTGAACTTCCATTCCATGAACGGCGTAAAACATGAGAGGAGTCTGAGCCGGATGTGCGGGCAAAGTGGTGCAGCCTGGTTCAATTTCATTGCCGTAAAAGAGACTGGAGGTCAATTTAACGATATCAGCGTGAGATCGATAGTTCTGACAGAGACGTATTCTGCACGGATGTTGAAGGGAATACAAGTTGTGTATACGTTCGAGAAGGCTGACGCCGAGTCCTCGTTCAGCAGCCAAATCGCTGTAAACCTCAGGAGCCAATTGCATCTGATCTCCGGCCAAAATGAGACGTGTTTTTTTGCTCGCAAGTGCTAATGCCGTGAGTGCTTCGCACTCAAGGGCTTGAGCAGCTTCGTCAATCACTATGTGTGTTGGCTCGAAATCCAAAGTTGTTAGGCAGCTCGAAGTCGCCAGGGTTGTCACTATCAAGCCACAACTGTCGATGTCCTCTTTCGATGGTTCTCGGAAATGACCGTTTTGATCCATCAAACAGTATTTTCGGACCAACGGATGTACCTGCGAAAAAAAAATAACAATTATTCAATAAATTAGACGAGTAATCAGCTCATGCATTAAATTACGATTGAAAGGAATGAACAAACAGAACTTATAGAAGGATGGGTCACGAAATAAAGAAATTTTTGAACATTAGAAAAAAAAATGGTCACAAAAATCATACCGTGTGTCTAAGACGCCTGGTGTAATAAATCCTCATAGGTTTGAGCCTCTCGTTAGCGCTGTTGATGTACCAATCGTCGAAAAATTCTTTGACATAGAGATCAGCAGCGCTGTTACTCTGAGTACAAAGTAAAACTTTGTTTCGTGGATTATCCATGAGCATGATGAGAAGAGCTTGAGCTATCGTGAAGGTTTTTCCGGTACCATAAGGTCCGAGCAATAGAACAGGTGGAAGGATTATTTCGATAGGCGCCACCATGGTCGTGACTGCCTCGACTTGTTTCGGATTTAAACGAGAGTCGAGTAAGTGATGCCATTCCTTATCGGAATGAAGAAACGATGGTAATCTCGAGGATAACTCGAATTCCGGTGATGGAAATACGAGTCCGGTGTCCGGTAAGCAATCCACAGCTCTGTGCCACTCACAAAATGGCAAACGGCTCAACAAAAATTGTACGTACATTTTCACCTGCGTGTCGACTTTCAGATTCAAACGTTCTACGCAACATTTAGACAAACGTGCGTAAATCGTGTAATTGCATTTGTCCTCGACGTGCGCCTGATAAACTTCTGGACGTCCTCCTGAACTCGTTCCTCCTCCTTCGCTAGGCGAAAATGGTTTCAGCAAAATACTCGTACAGCCACGCAATAACAAACGTCCGCTTTTCATGTCCTCCGAAACACTTCGGCCCAACGGCAGCTGAGAGGAAAAAAAAAACATTGTTACTTCCTTGTTTTTTCACCGTTGGCCAAATGATTATTGTTGTTACAACGATAAATTTACTGTATTTATTGGAGTAATTCAAATTTTTGTTTTATTTTGTGCAATTATCGATCATTCGGTGTGAAAAAAACATTTGGAAATGCTGTATCAACAGTACGAACATTTTTGCTTCCTCTGTTCGTTAAAAAATACAAACGGAATCTTCCGATTTGACTCGCGGAAAAATGCACAAGCAGATTTTTATAGCAGAAAAACAAAGTGATCTGACGTTACGAAAAATGGAGTAAATTACAGGAGTAAAAAAGGAGAAAACGTTCGTTAGAAGGATAGAAAACAAAATGTGTTTGTTGAGGAATAAAAAATCGATATTACCAACCTCAGCGAATAATTCTCCGGGTGGTGCGTACTTGGCTGTTGTCGAGCCATCGGTATCAGACGAGAGTATATAAGATGACGATAATTTCAATTGTGCAACTCTGTTGTATCTGGCGACCTGTTCATGACGGGCCAATTCTTCGACGGTGATTAATTCGTGCATTCGACCACGATAATTATTGGGAGTAATACGATCCTCGTTGAGTGTTGCATGAGAGAGCATGAAATCATTTTCGACCGGATAGGGATAAGCCTTGGTGAGAAAATCTTCGCGCGGATCTTTCGCGAGTACGAAGGGTGATTCGAAAGCGTGAACAACGCCACCTGTCTCGGTGTTGTTCCATCTGTGGGAAGTTTGTTGCAGAACGTATTTGGTAGCCTCGGTGAGTCTCTTGAGATCTTCAAAGCGGACGCAATCGACGCACAAACGACGTCGTAAAATCGGATAATCCCCAAAACCAAACAACAAATGTTGACGATAAGTGCCAAAAGATGTGGCACAAAAAACAATCTCGATCGTATACAAATAAGAGGTTGAGGATGATTCGCTCGTGGGGTCGTTGTTTTCTGACGTAACAAGGCGTTTATTGGTCGTTGCAGCAGCAACGATACCACCGATCGTCGTATTGTCGCACCACTCATGACCGTCGCACGTGCCCAATCGTTGACCCCTCTCGCTCGTTACAGATTTAATACGAAAATTATCACCGTGTTCGTCCAACGCGAGTGCAATATTGCGCAGCGGTTTGCCCGTGCTCCACAGCTCGAAAGTCCACGTCCATGTGTACGGGGGCTGTAACGTACCCGTTCGTACATTAAGATTATTAGGTCGTGCCACCAACGAGCGTACATGTGCCGGCAAATCTTCGGTAACGCAAGCGCATGGATCTTTCGATCTAACCCAGTCCCGATGTACGCGAGATGAAAATTTACCCCGGTACTGCGAATTGCGATGATTGTCACGGTCAACCGGACGGGTCATTGTTAGCCTCGATGAATTCGTTGGATTTAAGAGACTCGAAGTCGTTGGATTATCCGATTTATAATTAACGATGCTATTCGACGTAATCTCAAAAAAATCTAACACCGGTTGTTCACAAGCGTCAATACCGAAATCTACCATTTGTACACGTTTATTTCTCTCGTCGTTGTTCAACCACGGCCCGTCGGCCATTGTTGAGAACGCACGACGGAGAGGGAACCCACCTCGCTGTAGAGAACGAGAGATTTCACTCTCCTCTCTTGCCCCTTAACCCCCTCCAGGCCCCGCCACTGTTGTAGATGGCTGGTATCCCTTGTGTTCTCTCTTTTCCTCTCGCTCTCTATACGTGGGTAGATTCTATGCGTGCGCAACCGGGATATCCCTACCCGAGCAAAGTTTAAGCCTCCGCCAATTGAAGAGCGGGGATACTCCGAAAAATATGGTTGCCTCTTTCTCTTTTTTCTCTTTCGCTTTTTTTTTCGTTTTTTTTTTTTTTTTTAATATGTAACTGTGTAAAGCGGAGGTCTCTGACGCGACGCTCTTTCGTTAGCACAACAATGGCGATCGTTCGGTTCCTTACAGTCCCTACGTTTGTTTTATCCTCGAGAGAAACTCGCGGCTCTGTTTGCCTCGGAATTAAATGCTTGAAACACTGGTGAACGACACCCACGAATCTCTCCCAGAGACCTTTCACGTTCTACACTTCCGACAGCAAACCTTCTACCGTTCGACTTTCTTTCTCCTTTCTCCCCTTATTTTTATCCTCGCTCCTCTCTCCGGCTAGCCGGCGAACAACGACGTGTCACGAGTAGCGGGCGTCGTCGCGAAACTACGCGAAAAACCTTTCGCGGCCGCGACACGTTCACGCATGCGCCACAAACGAGGTGGGGGAAAATTGTCTCTTTTTAGAACATCGCACAGCCATCTAGCGGATCTTGACGCAATCGATCGCGGCTTCGCCCTGTACCAATACGCGACAACCATTTATGTTCGTTATGCCGATAACGCAAATATCTTTTTTATTCACTAATGATGTCGCAGGCGCAGTTCGATCCTATGCAATGAGAATTTTCATACACATCAGCGACACCAAGAATATCTCCATGAAATAAATCAGTTACCATTTGTTGATCGATTTTTCTTCGTTTCATTAAACCTTTCGCAGCTACATTTCGTCAACACTTCATGCGCGATTAAATGTAAAAAATGTTTGAAGTATACATTGCCCGATCCAAAAAATGCATGTTCCGTGAAACGACAACAAATCGTCAAGGAATATTTTTTATGTAAATGTACAAAAAATGAGTGTATTTACGGAAAAAATATTAACTTCGTTACATCCCGTGTGATAGGGGAGGATTAATAAAACGAAGTTTAAATATTAACATTGAAATTTGAATGGCAATGAATATTTGTCTAAAAACAACGTCTGCGGTACTTTCCTTTTTCATATTTTTTATTGGAATTAGATACTACATGATTGCTCGAAAGAAATTCGAATGCTCCGGTAAATACCCAGTGGCCTTTGTGTCAGAAAAACGAGAAGAGAGGTCGAGAGAGTACAAAAAAAAATCAAGCAAATAACTGAACGAAATAAAATCGTGGAGTCTGGTTTCTGGGAAAATTGTCAAACGACAGTGCAGTGACAAAAAAGAGGAGAAAAAAATATCGGCTCTCTATTTCCGCATGTTCCAAAAATACTCCGATACAACAAAATAATAATTCGTTTTTTTTTTCATCTCTGCCAGTTACCCCCACTCTAATCGATTCTGTACGTGACTCAGGAGAAAAAACTTTTCGCTTTTTCATATATGAGCTATTTCTGGACAAACCAATGTATTTATGAAACTTGCATCCAAATTTGTCGATTTTTTTTATTACCTTATTCGCCTCTTGCGGAATATAAGCGAAAAAATAAAAACTATTTTGACCCAATTCTGATAGCAATGTTAACCAACGGTTAACAATAAAGATGAATTATTGAGATTTAATTAGAATTATCGAGATACCGTGGACGCTAATTAAAAAAGCAAATTTGAAAAAAAAAAAATTCTATGAAGTTGATAAAGTTTTTTATCTTTTCCTCGAAGGAGTTCGTAAGTTTTTTTAAACGATCGATAAATATGTGTACAAAATTTCAGAAAAAAACGTCGAAGAGTTTTAAATTTATTCCATCCTGAATCCATCCTCTGAAAATAGATTTCCGAGAAACGATATGGACAACAATAGTTCCAGGAAACATACGATTTATATATAAATATGGAGATGGAAAACGAGGACCATGGAGCGGATTTTAGAATCCTCATCACACCTCTGCAAATTCCATCCAATCCCAAGACAATTGATGAGAAATAACATCGTTGGAATATACGAATCGGAGCAAAACCTTAGCGAAGTAAAATGCATGTAACAAAGAGAGAGAGAGAGAGAGAGAGAGAGAGAGAGAGAGACATAGAAAGGAGGCTTTATAGGAAACAAAAAAATAGTGAAAAGGAAAAAAAAATCCATTCCCTGGAACATATTTTCAAGCTGATCCATTCGTCGAATAACAAACGTAAAGAAAAAACAAATGAATTTATTGAAAAAACAATGCGTATTTATATATACGAGACTTCCTACGTTATTTTATTTACGTTCCTCCATAGATAAATCGGCGAACTTAGAAATTGCGGAAAATATGAACCAGTAAAGCATCTCCAATTTTATTAACATTCACTAAAACTGGTCCGAAGTTTAACATCGTTTTCGCTCGGAATATTCATCATTTTTGTGATAATACGATATGCTAAACTTTCATTGAAATAAATTGAAATCCAACACTTTTTCGCCTGACTGAACTTCGTGGTTTGTAAATTAAGTGGAAAGCGGACAAGTTTGTTTTTCACGAGGAATAAAATCTCTCGATTCTTATAATTTGCGGAGATAGTTCGACATTTTCGACATAGAAAATGTGATAAGGAACGAACAATAATCATGGTTATGAATCTCTTATAAAACAATCATTCCCCTCGGTTGTTTTAGTCTACATCAGAGACACATTGAGTCGAGATGAATTTCTATTCAGACTTACACATCAGCACAATTGATTAATTGATTAATTTCAAAGAGCTCGAGTCTCTTCCAACGAGAATAGCTTTTCAACAATAATACTCATAGAAGGATCCGTTGAGATTTACTCACACATTCGATGCCCTTTATAGGAAATATGGGTTACATAATCGTTAGCAAAATTACAAGTCTCTGTAATGCTGTTCTTTGTGGTATCAACATCGCGCATCGATGGAACTGGCTCATTCAGGGTTATTGTCTTCTCATGTCTATTCTCATCATCCTCCGTTTCAATTATACCTCCTCCAGGCCTTTGTTCACGAACAAAGAACTTTGATAAAAGTTTTATCGCATTAAAACAGTAACTGTAACTATTCGAGACGAAGAATCTCTTTTTAAAGTACGAAAAACGTTATAAAATGAAAATAAACAATGAGAAAGGATTGGTATTTCATTATAAGCATGAAATTCAAAATTTTGGGAATAGGCATCTGGTAAGTCGAGGCGACCGTTACTTTTTAGTTTCAATTCCGTTGGAAATTGCTTTCGGTTTTTTTAGTACATATTTGCTGATTTTATCGGACAGAAAAAAACTACAAAACGATCGCAATAAAACCTCAACACGACAGTCGCTTTGAATCGTTGTCATATGTTTTTCTTAGGACTAAATTACGTTTTAAGGTGACTTTGAAAATTTTAACGGGTGGCTACTTTTTGATCCCATTGGACTGATTGACGACGAGCATTTTATTTAAAATCCTTTCAATGAAAATAATCTTTTCCATTATGTTGAACTTTACATAATTATTATCGTACCTTAATGTCTTTTAGAAAATCTCGTTTGTCACGCTCGCTGGGCAATCTCTTACGAAAGTCATTAATAACAGCACCATTCTTTCCACGCTACCGACCTCACGATGTTCCCTCTAATTCCGACGATTCTAGACTCAAATTCCTTAAATTTCTTTACGAGGAGGTTATTAAAGTTTCACGGATGAATGAACGGTCGCCATATTTTGTGAAACGTTGCTGATTTAAAAAAAATGTATATTTATATATGTTTGTTTCTATTGTGATAAAAAAACAGTTTTCTATTTCTATTTGATCAAATGGAAGTTTATTCGTTTGAAATAATAGTGTGTGTGTATTTTTTTAATTATAGAAACGTCGAGGATTATTCAAAAGAGCACGAGGAAGCGTCACAAAATATTCAACAATATTTGTCGAATCCGATAAACGCATATTTGTTGGTAAAACGCTTGACTACGGATTGGAAACGAGTGGACGAGCTCATTAACGAAGACGTAGGAAAGAACTTTGTTTTGAATATTACGAGCTCCAGGAACGACCTCAAATTCCCTACAGACGAGGATTTAAATGGAGCAGCTGTTGCTCTTATGAGGCTTCAGGATACATACAAATTGGAAACGGCTCAGGTGGCTAGGGGTGTTCTCAATGGTATTCAATATAGCACGGGTTTAAGCGGTAATTATGTATTTTTTGAAATATCTCCTGCGAGTTAAATTATAAAATATATTCCTAACCAAAAAAATGGCTAACTTTGATAAACATTTTTGCAAGTTATGAAAAATCAATGAATTCTTTTGCTTTGAAAAAAAAAAACTTATCGATACTATAAGATCTATTATCAAAAAAATTCAACTTTTTCTACAGCTCAAAGAACAAATGAAAGTTGAATACGTTGAACTCCATGATGTTCTTTTGTCAGCCAAATTAAAATTCAATAATACCGTCTTTATCGTTCTTAATTAACAAAGTTTTTCTCTCTTGTTCATGTTCAAGCTGGTGATTGCTTCGAGCTGGGAAGACAATCGTACAATAATGGCGACTACTACCACACTGTACTGTGGATGCAGGAAGCAATGGATCTTCTCCAGGAGGAAAAAAATAGAACGACTACAACAAAACCCGATATTCTTGAATATCTTGCTTTTTCAACTTATATGCAAGGTTCGGAAAAATTTCACAATCATTTTAATCAAAAGAAGCATTTAAACCGTCAACACTCCATTAAATTTTAATTTTTTTAATTCGAAAATGAGTTTCAATGAACTTTTTGATTACTTTTAATGGTTAAAACTCTTTCCTTTTGTAATGAAAGAACGAAAAAAAAAAACGAAATCAGCGAGTCGTTGAAACGGTATTATTCCTGATCCTTGTTTGTCGTGTTGTACGTATAACTTTTTTGTATACAACCGTGACAGGTTTCGACCTTGAACTCTTGCGACGTGTCATATCGATCAGACGAAAATGTCTAAGTGAGAATAAACAATTCCGAGACAGCCACGAATATTGGGTCACTTTATTTATTCAACAATGATGTACATACAGTATCTCGAAGCAATGTCGTACAGTTGTGCAAAGTTTCCATTCCATGTTCGTGTTGACAAAATAATTTTCCCCCTGAGTCAAAAACCGTAAGGATCACTTTGATTACATTGGATAAAAAATCTCGTAGCTTGACTTCGTCTCTTTTCATCTGGGGAATTTTCGACTTGGGTTAACTCACATTGCTGTGTTACAAACTTTGTTAAAAAAAAATATTCAGCCTGTCATTGGTTAATAGTTCAACTTGGAATTCAGACGAGACCGAAGATTTACATTATTGACTTTTCGGGCTTAGTCACCCTGTATGTAACGTACCCTCACCGTAAATTGGACTTCATTAGTAAATTATAAATCGGTTTAATCTTTAACTCGACGACTATCCAACTGTACTTGTTTGCTCAGAGACATTGCAATATTTATCGTCTCGACGCGAATAGCACAAGAAACCAAGCAGGGTTGAAAATTACTTTCGGGACTCGTCCTCCCGTTGACCATTTTCCATAAATCGTGGTTGAATGACAAATGTCATATTTATTCATTGTTCTCATATTGTTACATGTTTTGTTTTATAATTGTTTCACGATCATACATTTTAGAAAAATTTGGAAATTCAACATTAATTGCTTCTTTATTTTGTTTCAAACTAAAACCACTGTACGATTTTTTTTTACAAATATTCCGCATAATTCGTTTTTGAGTATATTGAGTTTGTAAAAAACTGATAAAATTATTTACAAAATTATTTTACTAAATTGATTTACATTTATCAATGTCCCAGCGACTACGTAAAACCAAAAAACTCGATATTTGTTGACGAAATTAAATCTCAATAATCAAAAACTGCAAAAAAAAAAACAGGTGGCTCGACGTCAGTCCGTATTGTTATATTTATTTTCGAGTTGTTTGTTTTTTTGTTGATAGGTTAAAATTTGTCTCTAAATGTACACCGATTTGTTATTTTTGTCATTATTATTGAATCGACTGTTGAATTCGACAGGTAACGTGGGCCGAGCTCTCAGTATGACAAACGAGCTGCTCGAGCTCGTACCAACCCATCAAAGGGCATTGGGAAATCGGGCTTACTATCAAGAAGAAATCCAAAAGAATCGAACGAAAAAAAAGCGTGGAGAAGATGGCCAGGACGACGTTAAACCGAGCAACGAGTTTACCGTTGTCGAGAAAAAAGTTAAACCGGTTGCAGAAATGAACGAACGTGAAAGATATGAAATGTTGTGTCGCGGTGAAATAACGATATCACCCTCGATCCAAAAAGACCTTAAATGTCGTTACGTAAACCGTGGAATTCCTTTTCTCAAAATCGCACCGTTCAAAGAGGAAGAAGCTTATTTGTCACCCCGAATTGTCATCTATCACGATGTCATTTACGACAATGAGATCGAAACGATTAAGCGAATGGCTCAACCGAGGGTAAGAAAAAAAAGAAAAAAAAATACGTTTCCTATAGCGAATTATTATAAAATGATAAATTTATTGAAATTGTTTTTTTCTGCAATATTTATTTTAATATTATTCATAAAATCAAATACTAATTTTTCTTTCGTAGTTCAAACGTGCGACGGTCCAGAATTACAAAACTGGAGAGCTCGAGATCGCCAATTATCGAATAAGTAAGAGCGCTTGGTTACAAGAGCACGAACATCCTCATGTCGCTGCTGTTAGTAAGAGAGTCGAAGACATGACGAGTATGACAGTCGAGACCGCAGAGGAGCTCCAAGTTGTGAATTATGGTATAGGAGGCCACTACGAACCACACTTTGATTTTGCAAGAGTAAGTAACAGCCTTTTGTTAACAATTTCCTGCACTATTTCGTTATAATTATATTATAATTTATGTTCAGAGAGAAGAAACAAACGCTTTCAAGAGTCTTGGCACCGGAAATCGCATAGCCACTGTACTTTACTACGTAAGTTTCACATTCCCATTCCTTAATAACATTTGATTACAAATTAATGTGAAAAAAGGTATATAATTATTGAAAAAAATTAAAAATTTATTATTCTTGATTGTAATCACAGATGAGCGATGTTGAGCAAGGAGGTGGAACCGTTTTTACTGGCATCAACATAGCACTTTGGCCTAAAAAGGGTAGCGCAGCATTTTGGTACAATCTCAAACCGAATGGCGAGGGAGATTACAAAACAAGACACGCAGCGTGTCCTGTTCTAACAGGAACCAAATGGGGTATGTATCACAATAATCGATCATAATAAATTTCCGTGATATTCATTAAACGATAATTTTTTAGAATTTTTTCATTATTCCTACTCCAATAAATGTCGTTTTTCTATTTGTTTATTTTTATAATTGACAGTTGCGAATAAATGGCTTCACGAACGAGGTCAAGAGTTCCTCAGGCCTTGTACCCTGGAGAATCAAGCACCGGATCCCGATCTTGGCAGATATTAAAAAAGTTTATTAAATTGAAAAATAACAAAGCAAAAAAAAATCGTTCCTCTCCGGCCATCATATCGCTTCGCAGTTGCTTCGTTCGAACCATTTTAACAAACGAGGTCCACTGGACGCGAGGCTCAACGATCTTTTGGGATTTAATCGTCCGCGCTCGTGATTTATTACTCAATAAATAAATAAAGAAATAAAAATGGAAAAAAAAATAAATAAAAACATTAATGAGAAAAGAAAGATCGTTTGTGGAACGTTTGAAGAGTGAATGAACTCGCTTTTTATTGATCAGCGAGATTGTAACATGAGTTTGTACTATAATGTATACTTGGACAATATATGATTTACGAGTCCCCATTAGATTTTACGAGTGTATGAGAAAGTGTGACAAGTGTGAAAATAACAAACAAAAAATATAAACATCCACTCATTTGGTGCATCAAGTGCTTGGACGTTCGATAAATTTGGCAGAATTCCGCGTTAATAAGAGTGCAACGTATGTTCCAAACGAATCTGTCGATTTCGGAAGTACCGATTAAAATAAGACTAATAAAATAATAAAAATAAAAGAATTGAAAAAAAAACGACGAAGAAAAATCACGTGCGTATAGTTAATAAAGAAGACAAAAAAATGCTTTAAGTCGATCACAACTTCTTTCCACTGGCACGAACAAAATCATTGTAAAGAATTTCATGGGATCGCCTGTTGAAAAACATTGATTTTATATCCTCAAGTTATTTTTTCTCCCACGAAAAGTACGTTTGTGATTCTGGAAAAAATAAATATATATATCCTAACCGCCCACGCATGAAAAAAACGTGGTAGGCGTGTCGTTTCTTGCCATGTAATTTGTTTTGACACTTGTCGATTCATTGGATGACGTAGTTTGAAAGATTTATTTCTTACTTCGTTACAGTTGATTGATGCACGATTAATTAAATTTAATCCAACTGCGATAAATCTGATCGCCGAAACAATTTTATATAAAAAAAGAAAAAAAAAACAGGTTCTTTGTACGATAATCATCACGAAGTTACGACGAATGCACTTATTCTATTTTCCCTTTTTTTATACGTTTTCAATTTTTCTATGTTGTGTTGCGAAAAATAAAAATTTCTATTGACAGTGCAATAATAATTTTATCGTTCACGACTATATAAATTTGAAGTCAATGCTTGAGTGATAATTGGTGTGGGAAAATCAATTGGAATTGTTCAATTTCGACTCCAAAATAACAAGTCGTACCTTTTTTGATGGATTCTCGTACTCGACATCTCGCTATACCTATAAAATCTTTTTTTCCTCGTCGTGGTTCATCGGCGACTTCAACTCGTAGATAGAGATAATTTACTTCAAAGATATCTGCTGGTAACACGATTTACAAAGTTATCTGCTAACTTTCTAATATATTTACACGATAAATAAGTATGATGCCGAGAAACGTTGAGAACGGAGATAATACGTCGTCTTATTCTCAATTATCGAAGTAATTACTTATTTCTTTTTTATATTCAACAAATGCAATTAAGGAGATTCATACACATTTATTTTGCCCTTATCATTTTGTGCTGTTATCTTCGAACTGATTTTATAAAAAAAAACAACAACAATTATACATAGCAGTTGTAGAGAGATAATAAAAATGACAACTTTTATCAAATTGGAAAAGATTTTAAAAAAATCTTTCGCTTATTATTACGCCGCAATTATTATCAACCAGTTTTGTAAAATATATCCTTTGTGCAGTTCCCCTTTAAAAACCCTTTGGCCGTAGAAAACACGAAGCTTATGATTTCCACCACGTCGAAAAAACTTTAAAAAAAATGCACAACAAACATTTCGGAAAATTCCAACTATCCATTGACCTCATTCATTTGGTTGATGAATGCTATTATCGCGAATGAAAAGTGTTTTTAATGGGTTTGCTAGAAAATTGGTTTTGAATCGTTCGAAGCTTTAATTGTGAAATTGACAGATGGAATATTGGGTGTCAGCCATACAGTGTAATTTAACTGGATTTAAACCAGTGCAAATTCAGCCACTTCAAAAGTGGTGATTGAAAGCTCCGCTGCATTTGCTGCATGGTTAGGCAAAATCAATTCTCGATTTCTATTCGTAAAGAACAGTCTTTGGCGAATCAGTACTTACCTTCCAACGCCTTTGAAAAATGTCCACGTCTCTGGAAATCAAAGAAAAAATAACATCCAGATGTGAAATGAAATAAATAATGAAAAAAAAAATCTAAACATACAATTTGAGATTATCCAGCGATGTGGTTCGATGTGATTTCAAGGTCATCCAATATCATGGGAACAAAAAAATCGTATCAACTTTAAAAAATTGATTACAAAATTTGTTGGCAAGCAAGAAGTGAGTAGATTTCGAAGACACGGGAAGCTGAACAATAAATTTTATTGAAAATGGATACTCTAACAATTTTCGGAATTCGGAACCTCTCGTCACTGCAGTGAAGTTTCGTTCGATTTTTTCGTTGCAATAAGTTACGACAAACGAGTAACATTGTTGGGGACCAAGTTTCGGTTTTAGTCTCTTTTGTAAACGAAAGTGTTTGAAAGCTTGCAAACGTGGAAGACCAAACCCTCCACTTTGAACAAGCAACACAGATATACTCCGAACATTTATATTCCATCTCAATCTGCCCCCGGGTGTGTTATCAATCGAGTGCTCCTGTTACGTCGTGTATATAGCTAAAGGCGAATCACACTTTATGTAAAGGTAGTCGTGTAACCGTTCGTGTGACAAGTCACCAGATTGCGTCCTTTCAATATTTACTAGAATGAGAACTAGAGTGCTAAACTTCGAAATAGAGCAGAAAATGAAAAAAAAATAGGTGGATCTAGAATGTTTCAAGCATGAACTGGTGCCGAAGAAGGCAACAAGTGTCAGAGGAATCTCGAGTGTTGTTGAATTTGCCAAGCGTTTACAGAGAGACTATAAACGTATTGTGATCGATTAAAAACTCATTTCTAACCCTGCAACACGTTTCAATTCCGAAGCTACGTTTAGAGGTTGAAAAAAAAAAAAAAAAATAGAAAAGGATATTTTATGCTGTAATAAAGAATCTCATATGGCCGTGAAATAAAACTGAGGCATGGAGCTCACTATATTTTGTTTAAAGTGCGATGTTGACCCACTTTGATGATCAAGCAACATTAGTACCACTTTTACAGCACTCTCTGGTACTGGCACTATTGAAGATAGGTCATTGTAGAAATAGAGGAGTGAGCCACACCCACTGGGTCAAACACCTACGCAGTGACGAGCTACCCCTCTGTCGAGGTCCTACCGAGCATCGATCCGCAACTCGTTGAATACTGACACCAGAACTGACCCACTCTCTGAACTAACTTCCTGCCTCTCTCTCTCTCTTTCTGATCAAAAAGCTGGTACCTTTATATGCAAGCTTTTCTCACTATACCACTACCAAATCCCTTTTACCTATGGATTACAGCCTCACAAGCTCTTGCACACATCGACCTATTGCCAATCCACCATAGATACATATACGTTTATATATTTTATGAAGCCACCTCACAGCACAGTTCGATGAAGCGTTACCTGTCTCGATCGGATAATTGGATCCAATTTGGGTGTCACCATCGTACATTTCTCTCTAACTGTATTTCTACATGACTACGGGTTTCTAAAATTGCTTGTTTACTGATAAATAAAGTAGACTGTAATCACCTGCTTTTACTTTCGAAATAGACGACAAATAAATATTGTTTTTCAAACTCTGATTGTGTTTATTTTATGGAGTTTGCCAATATTGTCATTTGACTTCTCAATGATTGGAAAATAATGCTAAAAACATATTTCGTTTCTAATGGATATTCGAAAAAGAATAGAATAACATTTCCTTGAGGAAGAAAACAAATTGTAGGATGTATATAAATTTTATAAATTCGTAAATAAACCAAAGAACTTGACCTTTACAAGTTCACTTACGAAGTTTCATAGACCATGTTCTTGATTGATTGTCAGTCGATTAAGTGCAGTTGGTCGAAGTTTTGAGTCGATAAAAAATGGCATTTGGGGTAAAGTGGTCGACAAGTCTCTTACGTGGGATCCTTAGGGATGGAAAAGATCAATTTCCAGATTTATGGGTCGAGAATTTGCGGCTCAACTTTATAGGAAACGTGACTAGCTCGTTGAGGTCTTTTTTATCGAGGATGGAAAAGCACAATGCCTCGTAAAACGTGACGTTTGTGCAGCAAGGGGAAAAAGTAGATAAAAATAGAAGAAAGCCAGAAACAGGGGGTGCGAGGGAGAGAGAAACGTGATCCTTTATATCCTACACAAGTAGAAGGGACAAGCATTCGACATTCATGATTACTCGACGGAGTCCTTTATACTCCCCAGCGAATGGAGCTTGTCATTTACCTCGAAGCCTCACTTGAGACACTTGCAACTCTCTCCCTATCTCCGGTGAAAGCCTGAAACTCTCATACAGACTGCTGTTCCCTGCAGTCCGTTTCAAAAGTTGTAACCAAGCAGTACATCAGAGTAAATACGTAGTGTAATTATAGGAATAAAAAAATCTTCAGTCATTTTCAGATAATTTATTACAATTGATTTTTAAAACCATGCAATTACCCAATAATTTACCAATTGTTCTTCAAATCATTAAAATTCCGTGAAAGTATGCAGTTCAACTCTCTTGTCACCAATTCTTGAGACACCCTGCACACATTGAGTTCCAAACATTTCTCGGGAAGCTCTTTTCTTAAAACTACGACGTTACCTCCGAAGCCACAATATTGTATGCAACTAAATGATCTTCTCTGTTACACGTGAATGTTTTAAAACTTCGCTAAGTATAAAGTGAATCGCTCAAGACTCGGTAAATTGAATTTAGACCCAGTGACATGACATAGAGGGCGAGGGTATTGCGTCGTCACCCGTTCGATTATAATGAGGTGCGGTTTGCAACGGAGTCTTTACCATGAGCCATCAGTAACAGAGAACTACTGCTATTAATTCGTACAATCGATTCCTCACAGAAATGGTATTCACGTATAAAGGGTCAAAAAGTGTCAATTTTTTTTTCACAGGCATAACTAATTATTGAAGGACGGACTACAGAATATTTTGTTGAGTAATATTGAACTATGTCAGTACGAATTTTGATTAAAAAATATGAAAAATTTATTTCAAAATCTATTTTTTTTTTTCATTTGGGAGACTTTTTTTATTTATTTGATTTATCTTAACTAAAAATTATAACGAAAAATCAAAAAAATCATTCATCCAGACGGTCGGTTCCTATGGAGACGACAAATTTTGATAAAAATGGGTTTAAACTTTTCGTTACAATTTTCTTGATACAAAATTGAATTTAAACTCAGCTGTCGATTTTGAATACCTGTGACTCGAACATTTTTGGACATGTACATTTAACGAAGATGCAAAAAGAATGAATTTTTAATCGTTTTTTCAAACTATACAAAAGATCAAACATGGAAGAAATTAATTTTTTATCGTTTACAGTCTTGCATAGAAACGACAGCTTCTCTCCATAGAAAAGACAGAACAAATGAAAAAAAAAAAAAAATCAAGATAGCGAGAAATGAAGCAACAGAATAAGCGAGAAAAGGGGATGAGGGTGCGTAATGTAGGTTGCACTTCTCACGATAAACAGGAATGAGTTATATACTTGAACAACAAATAAAAGCGGAAGCTGTACCTTCCACTCCTCCCCCCCCTCTCCCTCAGTCTTTCTCCTTCGTCGGTCTTTTGACAAGTCGAGTACACAACAACAATGAAAATGAACTAATGATATAGCTACATCTTTATTACGATGAGAGGAATTTCTTCATTTTTCCTCCCAAGCACTCGGTGCTTGTACTACTCAGAATTCTCCTCTTTTGATTGTAGAACACGGAAGGATTGTGTATCAGAGCTTAAAAATCCGAGAGGATTCAGAAGTGGAAAGCTCGGGGTATTTCTATCCCTGAACTTAAGGTGGACGAGAGACAAAAATTGTAAAAAGAGCGATAAAAAGATCGAGAGAAAAAAAGAGAGAAAGGACTGACCGATACGAACTGCAAAAGTTGCACACTACCCCTATGCGATCTGCAGCCGTCGAAGCGTTTCCTGTGACAAACAAACGATAAAACAAGCACAAGAGACTATGTGTCGTTTTATATGTTGTTTCACCCCTCTGTCTCTCTCTCTCTCTCGTTCTGTATCTTGACCGTTTGGTTCAAAACTATCACCGGTTCAATGATGCGAGGCTCCCGCCAAGCGCAAAACAATGCTTCGCCCCAATTCCCAATCAGCGAGCAACAGGCTATGAGAACACGACCAGCATCCACAACAAACTTTTATACAATATATACACGAATATGTGAATTTACTAAAAATTGTATGAAAAGAAAAACCTCTTGTTTGTCTTTGAGGTTTGAAATGCTAGAAAAATATCTGACAGACATTTTCGGACAACTCGTTCTTCGATGTTGACCTGTACAATATTTTGCCTATGCATAAAAATGATCGCATGATTATCATTGTTCAAATGGAAGGACAGCTAAAAATTGGCTGATAAAAAAAAATTACAGATTCTAGAAATTCTATGGCTGCTGTCATTTTTTTAAATATTACGTACCATTCCATGCAACATTAAGAATACTTGAGTCTCAGATCACTGTCAAATCGACGTTGTTTAAATATGTTCATTCCAATCTTCCTAATGGAGAATTATATATTTTTTCCGTTTTTTCAACATTGAATTATATGCTGTGTTGCTGTATATCGAAGGATATTCAATGGATATATCTGTAGTCGATCAAAGGACTACGTGGAGAGTAACGAGCTGTAGTTATGAAACGATTTAGGTTATGTAACGTGTTCATTCCCATATGATTACATAACGTTGCATTAAACATCCCGAGGACTTATCGGTTAATCCGTCTCAATAAGTGGACTCGGGTCTGTCATCGAGATGAGACACAATGTTAAAACACGTGAGGATCCCATTAACGGAAAATCCATTTTGCAAAACAACAAGTTGAAATTTCAACAACGAACTAAATTCGATTATATTTTGTACTTGAACGAATCATTAGTTTTAGTCTTGAATTAGATTTATTAATGTATCAATCCCGCCACAGTCACGTTGACAAGACAATTCTCCCATCAATGACATGTGAGAGTGGAATTTTACACCGCTCTTCGTAAGAGCGCGTAAAACTGCATTTTTTTTATTTCCAATGTCTCTAATATCGATTGATAAGTCCCTTCGAGCTTTTACACGTACTTACACAACAGTGTTTACGATATTTTTGAAAATTCTGTAGACAGTGACTTTGGTAGGACTGCTCCCTTAATGGGACAATTAAATTCGTACTTTCGGGAATATTTAAACACATTCTATGAAGATTTTATGATCACATAACTGTTGTAAATTTTTTGAAAACTTCAAAGTTTTGATCTGATGATAATCGATCGCGTTGTCATCCCCATGTGCTTCAGTTATATGACTCTCCCTCTCTTTCTCTCTCTCTGTCTGCGACTTACACTCATATCATGTGGAATTATATGTATGAGGCTTGTTTATACACCATTTGTTTTGATCTCATACATTTTAAACTGTGTCCGTGTAGAAATATACTGCACAATATTTGCATTTTTTATCACGATTATTTGTCACTTGGGGCGTGAGAGTAACGGATGTTGCTGACAGGCATTTAATTTCATTGGAATACAACGACAAAGTCATGGTCTGATACGTTATTTAAAAAAAATTCTTTTGTAGCTCACTGGCGATGCAATAAAAATGTTCAATTAATCAAGAATATTCATCGTGGCGAAAAGAAAATGGTTTTAATTGAAAATAATGCTGAATATTAATATAATGCTGATATGAATAATTTATCGATTTTTGGTTTCGTTGAAAAATAATTGAAAAAGTCTGACAAAATTATTGAATATTGTATCGGAATAAAAAAATTAATAAAGCAATAAAACTTTTGGAACTTTGTGGAAAAGAAACTCACTTTTGTGTGTTGTCAATATGTTTTATTCTGAAGGATGTACGATGACATTTCTTTCGGCCTTAAGCCGGAAATTGTAGTCTACTTTACAGCACAATGTATTGAGTGACTGCAAGTTTTTTTTTTTTTTTTTTTTTTTTTACAGGATAGTTCTCATGGGAGAGTCCTTCATGGTGGTTTGCAGGGATCAGAGTGTGATCCTCGAAGCACGTTTCGAGTCCCACGACGATAACACAGCTATACGAGTATATTTCTTATACAACTGTTGTCTTTTTTTTTCTTTCTTAAATACATTTTTTTTTTTCATATCGATCTTTCGTCACATTTGACCTCGCAGCAACAAACATTTTTTTGGATTATTTTTTAGTTTTCCTTCGAATTTCATAGCACGATGTCTTCGACAGGAATCGACATTATTTATATATTTATATATATTATATATGTGTATTTGCATATATTTATATATATCATTTATATATTTGTTTTATTTTATTTTCAACCCGTTTAAACTCTTAAACATCACAACGACAATAATTGATCTCGATCAATACTCTCCAATATAGCGATCTATCAGAATTTTTCATCTTAAAAAAAAAAAAAAAAAACAAAAACGATACTCGAGCTCAGCATAAAATGAGTTTGTAATAACGAATTGTGCTCCATTCAAAATGGACGTTACGAGAACTAAATAATAATTCATGGGGTTTTTTTTTGCTAATCAAATAAAATTTGAATCGATTTAAATCAGATTTGTACAAGGAGAAATTGAACAGCAAATGCAAATCCTTTTTTGAAATATAGAAATCACCTAAAATCAAATGACATTTGTATCGCTCGAACAAATCATATAATTTATCAAAAATTCACTCTTTCCTCAATTCACAATGATATCTACATACATTCACATGTATATATATATATAGAATATATATATATATATTTTTTTTGTTTGCTTTCTCATCTTTTTTCAATCTCCCACCGAACGACTGGATTCGGAAATGTTTGTGTTCGTATGATAGTGGTTGGTTTAATTTTTTTTTGTCTTTTTTTTTTCAAACAGAATATACAGGAAAGTGCACCTCCCAAAATCCAGTATGCAAAGATACTAGAAACATTAATTGAAAATTTGATTGCCAAAGTAATAAATAAAAAAATATTTTCCAATTTACATGTTTGAAAGGCCAGTCTCAACATATTATTTTTTGCATTATTCTTTCACATTTAACATTGTGTTAATAATTCAACGAAAGTTCGCTCACGTCTGCAATAATATTTCTTTCCTCAACCCAGAGTTTGTTTCATTCCAACAAATTTGTGACAATATTCTCGTTTTTTTCCTTAAACAAATGTGGTAAAAAAAGTCTCGAGATTTCTTAGAAGAAAATATCTCAAACTGACCAACTAATTCATTTCACTTTTAGTATTAAAGTCTTTTTGTTTAAACTTATTAAGAAAGGTGAGTTTGTATAATATATATTTATATATATTTTTTTTCTCGAGTGCCCCTCTGTTGCTTCCCTTTGTTTCTTATTGTGCAAGTGTGTCTGTGTTTTGTGAATGAGAAAACACCGACGCGGAATTACAGGATATGTAAGGGTTTTTTCATTTTTTTGTTTTTTCATTGTTTCCCACCGTTTTTCGGCTAATAATATCTCTTTTTTTTTTTTTGGTTATTTCTTCGATGACGAACTCTCAGAATCGTAATCGTCATCGTGGATGTGTTTACACAACTGTAGAGTGTGATTTACAACGATATGTCATCAGGGATTGCGCTTAAATTTCGTAATTACGAAACTTGTTGACAACCTCGCTCGATGCCTGCGAGTCCCAATTGACATCGCGACGCGCACCGTAATGAATATTGGCACCACCTTCCGACGCCCTTCTGTGTGCATTGCTAGCTGGCTGACCCCTCACGTGACCTGGTGAACCACCAGCACCACTGCCATCAGGTAGCATACGATCCTTCGTTTTTGGTGTACTCCAGTGCATCGACTATTGCAAAATTATTTTCGTCCATTTTTCTTTTTCACATCGATCATCACCCAAAACTCCATCCCATTTTTATGAGCCATTTAACTCTTTTTTTTAAACTAATCATTCGAAAAGCGTTGAATGTTGACAGGAGATCGCTTGAAACTTGCGTGTATCAGTTCAATTTGTAAATAAGACAAAAACGAATGCAATCTGTTGCAGTATATTTGCAAAATTACGATTTTTCTTTTTGACAATAAATTCGTATTTGGGATTGCTCGTCTGCTAGAGATGAAGAATGATTTTCTATTTCTTCTTATTCCGAGGAATATTTTTTTTTTTAATTATAAAAAGTTGATACACGTGCATTTATTGAAGAAGAAAAAAATTGACGGTACGACCGTACTTGTCACTATGTCACAAATAAATTTGCCATTATTTACTATCACAAACGCTCAGGTGCATGCTCCTTTTTTTCTTTTATTATTAGAGCTATTTATTCGTTCGATCCTCATAAATAAAAGTCTACCTAATAATAATATTAAATAATTGTGCACAAAAGAATCATCGGCAAAAGTAAACATTTTGAATTCAAGTTGAAGTTTTTACGTTTATTATGTACGATGATTAATTATGCAACTCACCTGATGTACAGACTCCTTCATGCCGAGCCATTGCTTGTAACTCACGGATATTCCACTATGTCTCCATTTATCGTAGTTGATCCTTTTCTCAGGATCACAAAGTATCTCTTTAGCGTGCTACGAGAAAAAAAAGTTGACCTTTTGAAAAAGAAACGTATCCTAGTTTGCGGATTTATCGATCAAAAGCTTTTACGCCGATAACATAAAAAAAAAAAAACAAAAAAGGGGTGAAAGTCTTTGCGAGGTAAAGTCAACTATAAACTCACCTTTAATTGCTGGAACTTCACTTCGGCCTCCTTATCACCCTCGTTCTTATCCGGATGGTATTGAAGAGCCAAAGTTTTGTATTCGGCGGTTATTTGCTCGACCTTTTCGTTAATACCAATTGTATAAAAATAATTGACGACACTTTTTTTCAAATATTATATTCAATAATATACGATGGCCACAAAAGTGAGATACTAGCACAATTTAAATACTAAAGTTGTTACGATAATGATAATAAACGAAATATAGAAACACATTAACAGAGTAGAAATGAAATTCAGGTGCAACTTTTAATCGAAAATTTATATCAATGAGTTGATCATTTAAAAATTCCAAATCCGACGATTGTTTTGGTATCGAAAAATGTCCGCGAATAAAAATTCAACAAGTAAAAAAGAAAAAAAAACAGATCCATTTTGTACAAATATGTAAAAGTCAATTTTCAAGAATCTATGAATTTGCGAATTCAACGCAAAATAAAAATGGAATTTATGAAAGTTTAATATTTGGAAATTTCATAACAAAATCCACTCAAACTTCGTGTGGTAAAACTGAAACAGCTTTCGCGTAACAGTATGATCATGAATCTCATTTAAAGTTATGTGGCTACATCGAAAACCAAAAGACAGATTGGATGAAGTGAAAATTAATTATCAATCGGGTGAAAAATCCTAAAGTTATTTATTTGCATGAAAATCGTTATTAAGATAAATTTTTGGTTGTTTATAAAAATAAAGTTTTCTTCAAAATCTCGATTATGTTTTTATTTCTCAAATGACTGAGAATATTTTTCGTTATTTATTTAAATGCCATTCGTGTCTTTCCTAAAATGCAATTATTCAGATTGCGGAGATTGGACATTTTATTTTCCAATTATGTGTCGGAAGAATCTCTGGTCTTTCAATGAACAACATCTGATCAAAAAATTTCATTAATTTCCATTGAATTATATATCATTATTTCTAAACGTCAATTTACTCTGTAGTTTGATTAATTTTTGTTTTAAGTCAATTTCTGTTCACAGAAGTATTTTGCTTTCTCTTTCTGCAGAAAACAATGGTACGTAAAAGAACGAAAATGAAGAAACATGCCTCTATATTTTTCAAATGCAAAAAAAATTAGAAACCTAAAATGAAAAAACAAAAATCGTTAAAAACTTACCGATGACGATTCGTCGCAACCGAGAAGACCGTAATAGTCCTCGTCTTCGCTGGGTTTGTAATTTAGTATATCTTCAACGCTCATCTTGTCTGTCGTTGGAGATATAAACAAAAAAGAAAAATCGCCGAAATGAACTACAACTAAGTAAAAGATTGTCCAAGATATTCACGGATTCACGATTTTCACAAAGAATTAAGCGATATTATATGACTTATAACGACAACTGTTATTGTTATTGGAGGTTCGATGGTTGTCTGTTTGCGCGTCGTCTGCTCGATTCTCCCGGTTTTTCTTCTTCCTCTTTTTTGTATGGCCCCCCTCTTCTTTTTGTCACGCACACGAGCTCCTTGGAGCAGCTTCAGTTGTCGTCCTTTCACCTGTTGCCGTGACGAACGCAATCGTGGCGTCGGGGCAAATGAGGGAAAACGCTGCTCGAGGCCCGGAAAGTCCCGATTCCCCGGGAAATCCACGAGAAACGCGCGAGCGCACTCGAGTTTAGTCGTTAAATCCGTAGCTGCGCAGTTTCCACAGTATATATACGATGTACATTGCTTTTATAGACGATTACTTCGATATTATAACTATATATGTTACCATACAACTGTACAGAATGTCCACGATGAAAAAAAGTATAGAATATTGGCAGCAAGAGTGAGAGAAGCAGAGATAGAGACCCACACAATATTATACATTTATATACGAACGTATAGATATGTATAAACGCATATATAGGTCAATAGTGAAAAGGGTGGGCGCACTAACAGTAATTGCCCTTCGGGAGGGATCTTCATCGATCGCCACCGTCGTGTAAACCCTTCTGCAATTAATTATCGCAATGGCATTCCGCACCATTGGAAAACGTGATTCGTATCAAGGAGAACATTGAAAACATACATTGTTTTTTTTTATTTTCTATTTTTCTATGTAGATTAAACCAATAAAAGTCTTGGCTTACGTCATAATTTTTCGTGCATCAACGTCAATACCTAAAGACACTCTGATAAAATGATTATTGAACTTAATTTGTAAGATTTACCTTGAAAAAATTAAGACCTCAAAAATTTGGTATTTTTGAGAGCAAAACTGATTGATCCTCAAGGAATTAAATGCAATGAAACTTCATGTCACTTCTTTTTTTTGTCATTGAAGATTTAATGGAGTACACACACAAGCCTTTCCACCCGACGAATTATAAAACTTGAATGAATCCGTGATGAAGTTTTGGAGACTATCGCTCAACCGAAACAACTGTTGTTAATCGTTTCGACAACTTAGAGTGTCTGGAGGATCCGAGATCGTCAACGAATCTTGGGCAAAGCAGCTCAGCACGTGACTTTCACTCTACAAGTATTATTGAGATCATGAGAGGCCTTGGAGGCGCTGTGGCGGGGGAAAAAATCTCTCTATCTCTCTTTTCGCTTCTGTTTCTCTCGAAAAAAAAATCATCGCAACATCCTTATCGTAACGACCGTTGTATTAAACCACAACTGGGTTCATTACTTCCCGCTATCGGCATTTGTGATTTATTATTCATTCGCTTTATCCACGTTTGTCAAACTACTCAAATATCATACGAAAAAACTATGGAGGTAAAAGTTATCGTATATCGTGTCATTCGATTTTAAAACTCGTTTTGATTCTAAAGTTTTGTTTAATTGACCATTTCATTTTTATATTGCACTAGATTTGTTACAAACCCAAGTGACCGCGTTCACACTACTTGTGACTCACATAATAAATAAAAATTCTCATCGAATGTAAATCAAATGTGAATACCAACGAATTCAGTACAAAACAAGTTTGGTTGGGTGTTGTCGTGCGAATAAAGCGTAACACAATTTTTTTGCAATTATCTATTTTGCTCTGGCTCGTAAACGTTCGATTACGGGCATTTGAAACTCAATAAACAGTGCAGAGACATCTGCAGAGAATGTTCATCAACACGACAGCGCGGGAAAGAGCAGTCGGTAAATCAAAACAAAAAGAAGTCTCAGTTATAAATTTTTCTTCACTATTTGTTCATTACAATGTTGATTCGTTCTGATCTCGAATTATTAACATTTATTACTCCATTTGCTATTACCGCTGATAAAAGGCACAAGATACTTGAAAAAGAGTTCAGTTCGCCTCGATATTATCACAAAAATAACTCAACCTTTTCAGTTTACACTCAAAGTTTATCGTTAAATCTGTTAACAGATTCTCAGAATAATTAGCTGACCTAATGTTTGCATGCACACATTGTACAGAGATTTGTCTCGTAACAGGGGCATCGTCTCATGTTTTCCTAAATTATTACGAAGCTTGACTCCGGTAACAAGACTCTGGTATTCAAGGGAAGGGGCATTTTTTCCTTGAAGGACAAGGGCGAATTATTCCTCAGAGTCCAATAGAGGCTTCGGGTTGAACACGTGGATGACATGTGTTTCGCAGCGTGTAGACCAAGTAATTCTGTTAGCTCAATGGACAAAGTCCAGAGAAATTGGTCAGTGAAGGAACCCAGTGGAATTACCTGATGCTGTATACACGAGGAAACGTAATGCAAGTAAATTTATTACATATACATAGCGACCCTGTCGTCTCAAAGGTTTATAGGTCCATTGGGTCCTCGAAGGAAGACCCCAACGTATAATGTGCAATACCTACTATGCGCATATATATGCACAAACAAAGTGCTCTTGAACTTACGCTTCGCTCGTCGCGAATTCACATGCGTGACAGACACGCAGGCATGACCGTGAACGAAGTAAATATCGGTATAGATATACGAAACCAAGGGCGAAATTTTTGTTTTTTTTTTTTTTTTTCTCATATAAACTAAAAAAACGTGTTGCAAAAAAATGATAAATGTACTAACATGATTAAAGGAGAGTAGTAATGAATAAATTTTATACAGAAGATTGTATTAGTCCTACGTTTTAGATATTCCTGTAATCTTTGTTACCGAATTATTAACAAAACGATAGTTTTACTTTTTGGAATCAATACACGCCTCTCAAATGATTTTTCTATTTCGTCTAGCTCTGAATTTGGACTACGATAGACGAAGAAAGAGAAATTGAGATAAATAGGCAGATTTATTAATGCAAAAGAGTCCGAATGCAGAAGAGGAACGAGGAGAGAGTGAGAGAGGCGAGGCATGGTCCACGCATGGGCGTCCCTTTGAATGTTTCGGATGCCAGATGCGTGGGTGCTAGTGGGTTGGCCGAGAAGCCAATATCGCGTATCCCATAGTAGCCACAGAAAGCAACTCGAGATTCACGACGAGCTATATGTAAGACATGGGTCGGCTTCGATGGAACCCTACTCGTCTTTCCTCTTCTCTGTCTCCCTCCTCCTACTCTTTTTCTTTTTCAAGCTCCTTGGCTCTCTACGTTCTTTGGCGCGATTTACGAAGAGTCAGAAGGAGAGCAATAGGACGAAAGCCAACCTCGGACGGTATGAGACCAAGAAAGATTCACAAACAGAAGGCATCGGTGTAGTAACCCGTCACATGGCAGAGCTTGCAAAGACGAAGAGAAGAAGAAATACAGTCAGCTTACAAGAGGGAAGAGCTCAAAGAGCGAAAGAGAGAAAAAGAGAAGGAGAGAACCAACCGAAGAAAGAGAGGGAGAGAGTAAAAGACAGAGAACTCAAACGGAATCTTTCCTCTCTTCCGTCTGCTCTGTTGCTGTTGGCCTTCTGGTCTTGCTTGAAGCTTGTGCTTGTGCCTCGCGCTGTCAGTTCACCGTGCCGTGTCGTGCCGTACCGTACACCAGCAACACACACTAATTGAGCTGTTAAAAACTCCATTTTACCTACAAGCTCAATCTATTTAGAAAGAAAAAACAAAACTGATTTGTAGTGCCAATACGACCTCGAACGAAACTCAGGAAGTTCGGAGAAAAGGAGACGATCGTCCGGAGGGTTGCTGTGGGGGATGGTTTTGAATTCATGAATATAGTAAATACAAGTTATATAGTGACGATGTTGAGGCACGAAACTTTTATGTGGAATAAGTGATTTTTAGTTTTTTACATCGATGAAAGAAGAGGTGAGTACCATTTCGTTAAATTATTTCTTATTACTCGTTAGGGAAAGAGACGATGACGATTGATCGAACGACCATTTTCTCATTCACGGAAGGTCAGGGGTCAAGATTTTGGTTACGTCCAAATTTATTTCGTGAAGAATTGATAAATATGAATCAGAATAATAGTTAGAGAAACACTCGGTCCATTGGGTATCGAGAGGTGGCAAAGAGTCATACACACGAAAGCGCGCCCTCTCTTACCCATACGACCAAACGGTGTACATAAATAGACCGAAACTGACAGCCGAACGGAACCAGACGTTCTTCTGCTCCTTGTGTATTTGTAACACACCCGTGTGCATCCATGTGTGCGCATATTATTCACACATACATATACAATTTCAAATACTACAGAGCTTGGTTGTTCTGTGCTTTACCGTCGAGGATATTTCGACGAGACGCAGACCAAGACCGAAGTACGAACGAGAGAAGAAAAATAGAGGAAAGAAGAAATAATAAAATCTGTGGCAGATGGCCCTGGCCATGAATGTTATGGCAAAAGTGCTCCTTTTTTATACCCTCGTTTCGTCTCTTATAAATCATTTTTACTTTTCAAGTAAATACTATTTTTTAACCCTCGGTATTCAATGATTACATTTAAATGAGTTTCAGTAAATAATACTTTTATTTATTTTACGTCTCAAAAATGTTGTTTAATTATGAATTTATTCATTTTTTAAATAATTAAAATTCAACAAAAGTCGATTGGTCGGTCATTTGTTTATTGAGAGTCATTTATTTATTTTTACAAGATTATTTGAGTCCTGTACTTGAAAGATATACTTTAGGAAATGTGTACTCCATTTTCCGTTGTTTTTGCACATATTACACTTTATATTTATCTTAATTTTTCATTTTCAATTATAATCGACGAATCAAAACTGCTTTTGTTGAGACGTTTTTGGCTAGCACTTGCGATAGACAGTGATTCGTGACCCTGGACGGTTATAATCGCGGTTGCAAGGTAACCGTATGTGCCAGCGGAGACCATCTAGAGACGCGAGAAAATTACGTTATAACTATACGTCAACGATAGCCACCTTTCCCCCTTCCCTCCGTCACCACAATGCTTTGGCTGCAATCGTGATACTCAGCCCGACTAAGAGTCACCCAATAATTCGGAAGATTTGTCGTCCTTGATGTTCTTGTTACGTAATCACAGAACAATGAGACGGTAATAATTTCTCGAGCCGTTATGGGACATTGAATTCTATATCATGTTCGCAATGAATAGTAAATACTAATTCCATGAGCTTATACTTTTCTCTTATTATTACTGTATATGCGTTCATTTTACAAATAAAAAAGAATTCATAAAAAAGTAATGATTCAATATTTGTGAAATAAACGTATTTTCAAAACATTATTTCTTTTTGAAAAAAGCTCATGATAACATTTCGTATACACACATATACACCGTTTTATAATCACGGAAGGCACGGAACCGTATCGAAAGCGCACGCGCGCAATTTATGTCTGTAAGGGCACGCGTTGCACCGGAAGTACGGAGTGTAACGCAGGTGCATTCGACCTCCCTCCAACTCTCCTTCACTCTTCATAACCCTCTTTCTGCACTCTCACTTATTCGGTGTTTTATTTGAGGGACGCTGCTCCCTCATCTTTTTACATATATATATATAAGTATCGTGTACTTAGAGTAGCTAAAAATAAATCTCAATGATTGACATTCGAAAAAAAAGTATAAGGAAATAAAAAAAAAGATAGTCGTCATTTCAAGATGATTTTTTAAATACAACAACTCGATTTGAAATATCGACTTTAAAAATGTTCCATTCACTTCCTTTTCGAAAATCGAATATCCGATTTTTCGATCAGTATTCAGAGAATATTTTCTACGTCGTTTTTTCTCCAAAATTTTTTAGATATTGACAAAATGTTAATTGAAAAAGTGAAACAGTGTTTTTTCTCACGAAATTTCATTGTCAAAAGTGCAATCGGCGATTCACAAACGAAATTAAATTTTTTATTTTTAATCGCTAAAAAAGTATTAAAAATTTACTTTTTTTTTGATATTTCAGTCATTTCACGAATTTGGTCATATAATTTATATATAAAGAAGGATATGGTCGTCGTTTCGCTCTAGAACTCTTGAAAGGTCTTTTCTTCATCGTAAAAAGCCCTCCGGATGCCTGGGACCCTTCTTCCTTCAGTACCTACTCTTCCAAGCTCATTTCCCCTCTTTAACAGACCCGGTATACTTATATGTACATATTATATGTTCTGCTGCTACTAGTTACAATTCAGTCGCACTTTATAAACGTTTCCAGACATCTCTCGTGGAGTAGCACGTGCTGTGCACACCCTGACTCTTCTATGCTTAAACATATATAGATATATTCAAATATAATGCCCTTGTGAGTAAAAGAGATGTTAAAACTCACCGAGAACACGTTATTGTATGGCCTGGCCTCGTTAAAACGTGAAACTCGTCAAATTACTATGGCGGAGGGAGAAAATTCAATTTACATTTTATTTTTACTACCCTGTTCGGCTTCCGGTTATATTTCTGTCGGTTTTATAATAATTTTCATAAGAATTTGCGAGTCGAGTAATAGTTTTTCATCCAAAGACTTTCTAGATATGCTTTCAAACCTTTCACCTCATCATTCGTTGGAAAAGCTCCTTTTAATCGTGCTTCTTAACTGTGCTGCAGGTTTCATGAAAAACGTGACAGCTGTGGAGTATTTATAATAGTAGTTTCGCCTCAGTCACGTTCAATAGTTAACTTTCCGATTAATTTTTCAAAATTTTGATATAACTTGTGCAATAATCTAATAATTTTAGTTATTATTTCTTATATAACTGTAAAAACATATAAACTTTTAAGAAAAAATGTCTAATGTGGATTTTAGAGTTCGAGAAATAACCAATTCCCCCAAATGCTCATAAATCGTCAAAATTTTTGATTTTTTTAGACAAACTTCATCTTATGGTAGTCTGGAAAAAAAAAAATGGTAAAAAAATCTGAAGAAAAGTTTCAACATTATTGCGTGAAATGTGAATTTTTCTATCACTCGACATAAGAATGCGTGTGAAATTCGTAATAGTGCCCTGAATGTGTTGGCAAAATTAAAAAACTAAAAATACTTTAGAAAAACGCTGTAGCAAAAGACGACTATGTTGAGCCATTTGAGCATTGGATCGTTCACCGTCATGTTTATCTCAAATGGTCACGAACCTTAATGTCCAAATTTCTATTTTGCAAAAGGTCTGTACGTCTCTATTTATTATTCATAGCACTGTGCTTGTTTGAAGGGCGTATAAAATGTGTATTTCGGCTAAAACACACGTAGGACTGAAACGAATGAAGGGTTACAGAAGAAGAAGAAGAAGAAAAGGCGACGCCAAGCTTAGGTTCGTGAGGCAATTTCCTCGATCGGCTTTACCGTATGAGCAACGAAGCGTTGAGCGGTTGTGCCTGCGGAATAATTAATCGAATCTAATTCCGTATTTTCTATTCTCGCCCAACTCCCAATGAAGTTACTAACGATGTATAACCTCAACGTGACACGAAACGAATTCTATAATATGCATGTATGCGTCCATACCATGTTTATATCAATATGTATATAACACTCGTGTTTGCAAATATATATAAATATATACACGGATGGTGCGTTTGCAATGAACGTCAATCGACAGATATGTTTTCTGCATATATATTGTCTACAACGATCTATTATCGCAATTGTGTCTTCATACAAAGGAATGGCTCGAAGAAACATTTTTTTCTACGATACATAACCTTTGAATTATTTACTAATATAACACACAATGTTTGAAATATTTACATGAGATTTTTTCAAGGGGTTAAATGAAGTTGTCAAAGGAGAAATTCAAGAATGTCTTCGATATTGAAAAATTGGTTTTTACTGAAATGACAATCGTTTTTTAATAGAATAGCGAGCATTTCTTTCGCCTGATAAAATTCTCCATTTTCCTATAGATAAAACAGCATCCAGTATAAAATGAATTCTACAAATTCACAGTCGATTGATGAAATACTTTTTTAACTATCATGATCACCGAAAAAAAAACACAGTAATCATGTTGATAAAGGATCCCACTTTGAAAAACCATGATCTTGGCATGATTGTGTATGACCTTGAATTGAACCACCCTAGTTAGCCATAGAATAAAATACATCACTCCGTATGCTTTTTTATGATTTCAACGTTGTTTTCTATTATAAAGTATATTTTGGTTATGAAATAAAAACAACTCCTAAAATTCAAACATGACAACTGCATATACAAACGTTTGAGGATTTTCTTTTTTCAGTACGGATTATACAATTAATAATATTTTCAATAACTGAAAATTGTTTGATTAAGAACTGTGCACTTTACAATGGACCAACGCAAGCTCATTATAGCTCTAGCGATGTCACGATACCCACAACACATTACCCTTCCATTATAATTGCTGAGCTGATCTCCGTGGCGTTGTGTCCCCAAGCTGGACTCTAATGTCTCCAAACCAAGAGACTACTGTACCCCAACGCCTTAGGGAACATTTTCGAAAAACAAAACAGAAAACCGAGAGAATTTACTAATATATTGACGGGCGTCACTTGATTAAAGTGCGGGACACGGACGCGTGAAAATTTAACATGCGTGCGATGCATTAATGTGTTTCAAACGAGATAAACCTCCCCTCCGTCTCATGTTCCACGGTTCACTCTCCCTTATACCTCTCTCTGGAGCCACGTTCTTTAGAGAGATTTTCGATGCAGGAACGTCGACGGAAATAGTCTTGAGGCTTTGCACACTTCTTACGGATCTTCCCTTACATACGAACTCGCACAAACTCATACAATTTATTCGACTCTTCGAGTGTTCGAGGAAGAAAGAGCCGCATCGGCACTCGTGCACGAAAAGTCTTCGTAACTGCAAATATATCAACACCGAATGCATGGGAGGCTTTTCTCAGCGCATTCCTTGATCGCCAATGTGTGATCGCGTACTTCTTGAACATTCGAGGAATTCAATCGGCATTCAATCCACAGGATTGACCGAATCAGAGTCGATTATTTCACGACCGAATAATTTTTACGTTCGGTTTTTCGTATAGAATTTATTAGCGAAAGTTTATCCTCATCTGCCATACGATTGTGAGTTATTAAATAAATCCTATAAATATTTATTATTAATCTACATCACTAATTCAATCAATTCTACAAAAAAATCAAAGTCGATCCATCAAATTATTAGGGAATTCGAGAATTTGATAAATTCGACCCCATAAATAATTAGCTCAGTAGTCGAGTTGGTAGGAAGTGTGAATGAGCTAGTTTGTGTCCACTTTGATAAATTCTGGCATGAGAAACCTTACGTGCATTATGTACGTGAGCTAGAGGAAGAAGGAAGAGAGCGATATAAAGACCGAGAAAAGGGAAGGAGAGAAATAGTGCGAGAAAAGCCAGAGTAGAAGAGAGACCGATAAAGAGAACTCCTCTAAATATAATATTTGCGACTATTCCTAGCGATGAATGAAAGTAGGGACTTAGCGTGTGTTGCACTCAAGTGCATATATATCTATAGAAATATAGACGCACTTACTAGTTCTATATATATCATATGGCATCTACGATGCAATGAATTAAATTGAGTTTACGGAAAATTCAAGCATGTGTACTCCTTTCGAGTGGATTTTAAATCGAATTGAACTATATCAAAAAAACCCAATTTATTCTATTCTTTATTATTGAACTGTCATTACGAATATTTACTTCACAACAATCTTAAGTTTACGTGATGAACATTTTTCTGTTTCAGGCGACAACTTTAATACTTTGAAGCGTCAGAAAAAACATCATGGCCGTCGGTGAGTTGGAAGTTCGGGTGTTTTTTTCTTGTTTAATAATGTTAATTACTTCGTAGTCGTGATGACCTTCTCGTAAGGATCTTCTTCGCTTTTTTTAACATTTTTATTCTTGGCATTGGACTTTTGCTGACAGTTTTTTATTTTTTATTTTTCTATTATAGCTTCAGATTTATTGCATCGAAAAAAACTAAATAAATTTCAAGCGAGCATCAAAATTGATGGCATCACAAGATCGTCCCACTTTTCGTAGAATATTCCATGTACATAAAAATCTGTGTGTATCACGGTAGTCAAGCCTCTTTCACACACGTCTCATTCTCGGGAAAAAAAATCTTCATTGATGTTATTCCAAGCACGAATTTTTGTTACCACGCCGCTATCTTATTCCGATCCATTGTCACTCCTTGTCACATTCATTAACGACCAAATCCTTCTTATATTATTTTATTTATATGAATATATAATACAGTAGGGGCCAAAAGTATTTCATCACTTTCACATAAATAACTGATTTTTCCTTCAAGTTTTTTTGTTTTCGATAATAATATATTAACACGTCATATTTTACACGAGCTGCTTTACCAAATTTTATAAAGACATAAAATTAGTATTGAAATCTCGATGTAATTGTGATTTTGAATTTCTTTATTCACTAATCATTTTTTTCTGGTACCAGAATTGTCAGAGGGGGAAAAAACTTTTGATCGGTATTGTATATACGCAGAAATGGATCCGTTCATTCGAAGTAATAAGTGCACACGTAATGTTTACATAAAAGCATACTATACATGATTAAAACAGTGTTCCCACAAATTCCTGCAATTGCCGTTACGAGCAACCTTGAAGAACTTCGAAGAAAGATCTTCGATTTGTTCCCTCTCCGATAATCAAACACAAAAGAACCGAACGCCAGGTGCATCGCAGATCGGCGACGTAGCTTTGTAACAAGATACACGTAATGAAAAAAAATCCATAGAAAAGTGATTGAAAAAGAGGAAAATGGGGAAAAAAAGTAGGAAAATCGATCGTAAAAACCTGCGGAAAGAGGAGCTCGCGAGTCGAATTACAAATCATTTTCGTAATAGAACTTCATATTTCTCGACCCTTCGAGCGAAGTTACAAGTAAATTGACTGACTACCTTTGGTAAAATGGTGTGACGGCACATTTTGTAAGTCGATATTCTTTATTCCTCGATAAATCCTCTCGTCATTTCACTAGTTCATGGTTTTTTTTAATAGTCTCCATATATTTAAACCTCATTTACGATAATCATTGATATTTTATATACAGACTGACCCCAATTTCAATAAAAAATGTTACATTTCCTTTTTGCACCCTGTTATGTTATTGATCAAGTGATAATGGAGACGCGCATTTCCGGTAGCTACATCTCCCACGATTTCTCTCTATATTTATTCTCTCTCTCTCTCTCTCTCTCTCTCAATCCTTCTGTTTTTCTCTTTCCCCTTGCAAAGTTCTCGGAGTGGTACATCGATGCATATTCGAGGGTGGAGTGGGGGCAAAAATGCAACGTCCGGTTCATCCCCACCCAATTTGAACGTGCATAGTACTACAGTATCACTACTATACAAAAACATACATACACAAACACACACACACACCCACATAACATATACATCATGAATGTATACATCTCATTCTGTATTCGGACCCTCGTGGCTTTTAAATCTCTCTTTCTTTCTCTCTTATTCTCATCCAATCTTGCTCTCGTACCGCTGTAGGTAACCCCAGCAGTTTGTGCCCCATCTCGTTGAAGCCCTTTGACCATCGTGACGAGTAGTCGTCGATGAGCCCTCGACAATACATCCACATCATCACTATATTCGTGTGTTGTCCGCTAACGCTATTTTTAAAGGATATTAAAAAAAAAACGAATAAAACGTGTTTTTATTTCTTTTTAACTTCTCAACCGCGAATGTTCCGAAAGAAAAACAATTTGTTTATCGTTCAGCAGTGTCGGATTATTTCAGATCAATCATGAAAATGATTAGTGTTTGCTGAACAGTGGTGCAATTTTGGATCGTTAGTTACTAAGTTTCGTGAGAATAGCTTGCCAAAAGATTTTACAAAACTAATTATCAATCAATTGAAATCGTCTGAATGTTTCTTTTACGCACGAAGAATTCTGACAGTTCATTTTATTATTATCGATAAATCGAAAGGAATGGAATATTATTGGAATATTATTGCGCGTACAAAGAGACAATAATCGTAGTGAATTATTGAAAATATAAATCGGTTTGAGAAATTGAGTGTCGTGTATAACGAAACTTCGAAATTCCGTATGTTTACAGACAATCCATCGTACTTCTCGTTGACGGGTAGTGGAGGTACGACGAGCGGTAAAACGTCACTGGATCGTATTGGAAGTTCGAGTACAAGGGTTGCTGGACCAACTGGTACATCCGGGGGCGGTCCAGCAGCCGGAAATCAGCGAAGTTTTGCGGCGTTTTTTCGTAAACGTGGAGTAAATACGAGCATGGGTGTTACAACGTCATCATCAAGCGTGATATCGGGTTCAACGGCAAGCACGTTGACGCATCACGATAGCGATCGTAGTATCGCATCGTGTTCAACGACGACCGGAAACGAGGAAACAACGGGGATGTTGACAAGGCCAGTAAATTGTAGTAACAGCACGAGCAACAACGGCAGAAAAAGTTTTCGCAGTTTGTTCAGATCGATGAGCGCCAATGCAGAAAATGAGAAGACTCGACAGATTTTAAAAGGCGATCCAAGACCATCGGACGTTGCACCACCCTCGCCTTATCTACCCCACAGATCGCATTCCCATTCGGAAAGAGATCGGAGACACAGGCCAACCAGACGAAGAGTATTAAAATCAGCCAGTGAATTATTGTCAAACGATATGATTTATTGCGGACTCCCCGGGGAAGATAACAACCAAACAATCGAACGTAATCGTCGAATCAATGGTACCAGACATTTGGACGATGAAGACGACGATTCTGAAAACGCTGAAGTTTTTTTGGGTGTCGATGATGCTCGATATTATAATCTTTCCGCGTCTCAACCCAATCATAACCTTCCCGACACCGGTCCGAGACGACACTCCATCGGCACTTTTCTCGGCGGTAAAGATCATCGCAATAATCCTATCACTGCTGGCACAAATCTTGCCACTTTTTCCATCAATTCAACGAGGATAAGGGTACAAACGGAAGGTTTCATTAAAGAACCCGATGAAATGGCACCGCCCATACCAACCATCGATCAAGTTGATGCTTCTGTAAGAAGAAACGATTCGATAGGAAATCGAAGATGCAGAAGGCATAGAAACGGATCCAGAAAGGGTGAGTTGAATTTTATATTTAAAAAGTTAACGATCGTGATTATTTGAAAGAATGAATACGTTTATGATTTCTTTTGCTGGACTCCGGCATCCGTTGGACTGATAATTCTTTTTTTTAATATATATCTAGAGCCTGTAAAAGTGTTTAGAATTGTTAAAACAGTTATAAATATGTGGCCAACTCGTACAAAGGGTTCGCATTGTTCGACACACGAATACGTCATTGCCGAATATTCTTAATATTCTTTATAGCGACCATAGTGTTCCCACGAACTGTATAGACTTTCATGCTCGTTATATAAACTCTTGGAAGCCCGCATATGTCCAATGTTCGCCTAACTATACGAGAATTCGTATCACAAGGACGTACGGTATATATAATACAATAGCAGAAAGAATCAGACCCTTTATTGATAGACGTAACCAGACAAATCAATTTTCAATGAATTACACGGTATTAATTGGAGAAAAAAAATTCTATTCTCAGTATCGATTATCATCTCGAAGTGGGAAGATATTTTTTCATTAGTCTCCTACTTCGCGAAGGAAATCGAGTACCTAAATCCTCAAACAAGAAATAAAAAGAGCGATCCTTATTTGCAAAATTATTCTTATATAATTTTGAAAACGACAAGACTCTGTTTTTTTTCTCTTGTTAGGCAAAATTTAGATCTAATTTGTTGAGAACTCAATGCATATGACTGAAAAATATATAATCGAAGAGCGAGAGTAAAAAAAAAAAGCTTTTGTTTACGATTTTGCTTAAAACTTGTTTTACTGAAACTGAATATTTAGTTTTCCAACTAAATTTTCACATGTCTCCAAAACCGTAATGAAATCAATTAAACTCAACGAAAGTTCGAACGAAACTCGTTCCCATTAACTTTCTTCTGATTTTCAAGTTCGACGAAGGTTAAATTACTTCCGTTGAAGAATATAAATGCAGAGCTTGTTTCAACTTCTTCTTCCTCGTCGTATTCCTTATTCTCACACATATAAATAATGATTTAAAAAAATGTATTATTTAGTAGAGGGAGGATTTTTATATAGCTGTTGTCACGAGAACTCGAGGATCACGTAGATCCCTTCCTCGTGTATAAGTAGTCATCGAAGATTCTGCGGATAAGACTCGAGCCGAAGAACTTTGGCTCCTCTCAACGTCCAGTCGAGACCTTACCTCTTATTCCCCCGATTCTCCCGGAAGTTAACTATTTAGTATTCGGTCTCTTGCTTAACGCTTTCCGACGTTCAATCATACACATTTAATATTTGTATATATATATGTATATGTGTGTGTACAAATATACGAATGAAGACGCCTGAACTCCAAAGAAAGAGAGTGAGAAAGAGTAAGAAGAGAGAGATTATACCGTTACCCCCACCCTTATAAAATTTATACGCAGCCAATGGTGTTCTCAACAATTTACGATTTTACGTGCCGTAGAAACGTGTCGTAAACATTCATGCCTCTTCTCGATACAGCAACGTGATGTTGTTCCAATTGTTTATTCAATCGAGCTACTGCATCGTGTTCTGCCCAGAGGACACGTGTGTGCACCGTGTTTCTTACAGTTCATTGAATTCTACAACCGTTGACCTTGTTTAAGATGTACGCGTATTAAATCAAAGTCGAAAGAAGTACTGGGACCGATTCCCCACTCATCGAAACCTCCCACTGTTCACACTCTTCTCAAACCGTTTGACAACTTTTGTTCAACCAGTTCGATTTGTAACTTATTAAAAACACTTGCAGCAATCTGACGTTCAATATTATTATTATTATTATTATTATTGTCATTATTTTTCGATTTATTTTGAACAAATACGGCCATTCGTTTTGTTGCATTTTGGAAAAATTGACGGTCACTGGTTATTAGTTTGATTTTATTCCAAGCATTGGAATCTTGTATTGCGTACTTTGCATTTTGATTAGTTTTCTCAATGTTTTAATTACTTATTTAAAAGGCAATAGTTTTACCGAAACGTTTCACTACAGAATTTTTTTCAATTTTGATGACACGTTCAGGACACTGTTATGTTACGTGCACAATTTCAAAAAGATCCACGATCCCATATACGAGATACTGACAATCAAAGAATGCATAGGTTTACACGGACTTTTATAGGGAGCAATGGAAAAATTTACATTTTACGGAATAACGCGGAAACTTTTCTTCAGAATTTTTTCGTTTTTTTTTCTCAATTACAGTGGAACATATAGGGAAGTTCGTCTAGAAAAATTGAGAGTTTTGTTTATTTATTTTCGGAATGACGGCGATATAATGAATAAGCTCTGAACCCCATATCAGCCACGATTTTGCCACGTCGCAAAGCCACGATTTTCGAGGTGTTATTGCTATGTTTATATTTTCCTATTAAGCTGTGGTCACGTAGTGAATATTTTCGCGAAATCTAAGAATAATGTTCGAAATAATAGTTGCAAACTTCCGTTGGCATTATTTTAATGAATTATTTGAACTGTGACTTTTATATCCTTGCCCACCGGAAACTGCGACTCGTTTATCCCTCACTTTTTTTTATTTTTCTTTACATGTGTATATAATCTCGGGCGTATACAGAAACGCACGTGCGCATTGACGATTTTGCTGTCGTTTATCTCTCTCACTCTCGCGTGCTCTATGGCCCCACGGGTTTATAAACCCCTGGCGCGAGACACTTCCGGTCTCCTTCCGTGCTGCGGCACGAGTTGGCAAAAGGGTTAAATCACGGGCTAACTCCTGCCTTTTTATATACATACACGCATATATGTATGGCAGCCACGTGCGACGGTGTTTGTATTTGTATACATAAAAAAAATAACCAAGAGCTTCGTGCTCTTACCGAGCGATCGACACATCCGGTTTTGCTGTTTCTATCCTGTCGCGTATTGTCAGGATCAAGAGATCGCTGTATAAATGTTTCGCTAAGAAACAGCGGAGAGGAATCGAAGTTTTAAAAAATCAAAAAATGCTCAATGGTGCATGAGTTTACTATTTAATCGTGAATGAATTTCCGGTCTTGATATTTTTACTTACGACACAACACGTGAAATGATTCCAAAGAAGTAAAACCTACACAGTAAAAGAACGATTTTGTTGTGTCAATAACTCAATTTTTTTTTTTTTTTTTATTCACATCAAGCAACAAATTTGTTCAAAACGTCGATTATTTAGTTGCGAATACGGAAAACTAAATATTTTGCAACAGCCACTAATTTTTTGGCATTTTAACAGTATATTTCGTTGATTCACAGACTGTCAGCAAAATATACTGTTGAAATGACAAAATTAAACTGTGACTTTACTGATCTAACGAAAATCAGCTTTTCAGTTCACCGAAAAAATTATATTTAATGCAAAATTATTCGAAAAATCGTAACAACAAAAAAAATCGATTCTTCAGATTTTTGTTGGAATCGAACGAAATTTCAGATGAGTTTTCAATGAATGTCCGATGAAAATAATTGAAATTCACGTAGTGGCTGCTGGTAAGTATGTTTTGGAAACTGTTTTATCTACAAAAATATTTATCATCGGAGTTCCGTTTTGGTAGACGGGTTCAAAGGGTTTGATTCTTGTGAAAGAGCTCAATAGTTCGAGAACCAAGACTTCGGTGCAATCTTCGAATATTTTTCGTTAAACAATTATCTGTTTCTTTTCTAGAATAATTCAGTCCATACATTTTTGAATTGATAATTATATTCATTTGTATTAACTTTAACATTTTTTGAAATCCAAGAACAAATTTCTTTAATTCAGAGGTTGAAAAAAATATATAGATGTACGGATGAAAAGTATATTTAGAATCTTTGCGGTAATGTTCATATGCTCATTATACTTTGCAATGTACCGATAACTTCCTGATGTGACTGGCTAAACGATTGCGATCGTCATAGAGTCGCCGTCGTCGTCGTCGTCACTGTACGACTTCCGGTTCCACCCCTTCGAGTTCATCGTATACGCGCACGACGAGCTTCCGTCTTTGTGCTACGCGTAAGCATTAATGTGTGCTTGACCTGCAAACAGGCTCGTAGCCATAGCTCTCGGCTTCGTAACACACGCATAAATCTTGCATCTAATACAATGTTTACAACGAGAATGAAACATTCCATGCACGTTAAATTCAATTCATTTTCGTCCTTAGAGAGTATTAAAAAATAATTTAGAAAAAACGATTTAAAGTTAGGAATTAATTTTTTACAAAAAAGAAATACAAAAATACAAAAATTGGAACGATCATCTGGTAAGAATGAGGATAAAAAATAAATTTTTATTATTTTAAGATCATTTGATCTGGAACGACCCATATGTATATTCCACTACGTGAATTTTCATGTATATACATGACAATGACGAGGTTCGAGTGCAAAGAACTTTATCTATTTGCTACATTGATAATCATATAGCAGAAGCGTCGAAAGCGAGAGAGAGAGAAAGAGAGAGAGAGAGAGAGGGAGAGCCTTGCGCAATTCGCGTACCCGCGTGTATAAGCATCCCGTTTGTAACGAGACCTGATTACTCAATACACGATGTCCGGCAGTTGCGATTTGTCCGGAGGACCGGAAGTTGATGGAAGGAAGGCCATGAACTTTCGTTACACTCTCTTCTCACGATTCCCATAACAAAAATAAATATAAATAATGAATTAGTCAAATGTTGAAATACTCTTCGGATTGTTGCCTCAGTAAAATCTATTTTTAACCATTTGTTTCTAATGTTTCTTTTTTTTATTGAAACTTTATTCATTCATTGATGAAAACATTGGAGCTGCCATTATAAAACTATTATGCTCGTTACGTTCAGTCACAGGAAATCTTTTCTTAAATTTATATTCATTATTTAACAATATTCATAAATTTAGAAAAATTCGAAATTCTATAAGACTTTTATGTGTTTCTTATTCGTGGAAATTTGTTTCTCGTACTCTAAAAACACTTTCGAAAAATGTACTCCTTTTTTATGTCACTGTATAACCACAACACTTTATTCAAGCGTGAGTACTTTTTAGAGTCAAACAGCGTTTTCGTTTTGTTTTTCACGTTCTAATGACGCATAAAAGATTTTTTAAAGACACGTTTCGCTGAAAAATAAAAAGTAAAAGATTGAGTCAAGCTATTCTCGACAATTTTGTGGATAATTCATTATTCTTACGCACGTGTGTCATTTTTTATATATTCATCGTAAAGCGGTATAGCGTAGGATCATGCGAAACGAGAAAGTGGAGAGATACCCGAAACTATTTCGGTTTTCACGGTGTCGTTTCTCCCGTTATTATTTTTATCCCCAAGAAATTTAAGAGTCTTGCACGAATCACTGACTTTTCATGATTTTTCGTGGGAATTTTCCTGATGCATTTTTTCCACGATTTTAAACCATTAACCTCGTACTTCAAAGTTGTGAATAAAAAACAACAGAAAAACTAATGCCGCAGTAATTAGTTCATTAATAATGGAGAAAAATTTGTTGATTTTATTTTTCAAAAAATATTTCTAGCGACGAAAAAAAACAGCTTGGATGCTCACAGTCCTTAAGTTACCAGGCAAGTTTTTGCATAAATAATGAATTTCATAATGTCGCTGAATTTGATGACAATTTGCATCCACGATTATCCTCATTGTCTGAGAATGTCAAGAACATAATCCAGCAGTCTCGCGTTCACAGTTTCCCGGATTATTACGTTAGTCTCGTAAAGCCACGACAAGACGACAGAGGGAGTAAGAGAAAGAAAAAGAAAAAAAAGCCGGTACTAAGGACGCCTACGCTTCTCGCCTCATTTGAGAAATACTCTATTATGTGCAAGTGAAGATAAAGTTAAGGACCTTTCTTACCGACTCTGAAAAAACAATTTTTTCCCAGAAAAAATCAAAATTTGTTGTTCATCGTCGAAGAATTATTGAAAAAAGTGAAGAGAGCTAATGAACGTGTGAAAATACAAATAATAATTATTATCCTAGAAACTAAAAACATTTTTATTCCATTTTTGTCGTAATGTGTTATCGACGTTGATAGTAAACGAAAGTGGACTTTCCTCTTATCTCTTTTCTCTTTTCAAAATTCGACAAAAAAAAACAACAACGAAAAAGTCTACCTGGAAATATTCTTCTGTCGAGATAACTATATTCCCGGTGACATATTTTCTTGTGTATTTAACCGATTTTTTATCAGATTTTTCTCGTCTCGAAAAATTCATTTGAAGAGTTTCGAACCTGAACATTTTAAAAGGCTGCGCTCCGAATATTGAGGCCAAATATGAGAATAATATATATGAGAGAACTGCAGTTACGACCAGTATTTATATAATCTAGTTTCTAGTTCATAGTTCGTTACTGCGCAATAATCGATTATTGGCAATTAACAGAGCCTGACGCATCTCACAAGACTATTCATTAATATCCGCTGATAAATCATCTTCGCAATTTTTCGATATTATCTTCAGTGGTGAATATGAAAAAGCATAAAAATTCTTATAGAGCGATCCTTACGAATCATTTCAAACAAACAAATAATCAAAAAAGTCATAAAACATCAGGTCGGCTGGATTACAGGAACTCTTTCAAATCCAAAGATTCCGAAAGCGACCTGTAGCCATGTGACAGATTTTTATTATTACTCGGAAAACATGAAAATATAGGTTAAGAATATTGAAAAACAAATAAATTCCACTTCCAACAAACATGCAATGAATTTTCAAACAAATTTCATTTATCAAGCAAAATATGTTTCTTCTGAGAGACAGGGAAGGGAACAAAGTCACTAAATATGATGAATTGTGGTATTACGGAGTTTTTGAATTTCGAAACGTCTGCTTATGTTGACTATATCACATAGCACGATACAACAACTTGTGGCAAACCGAACTCTAACTTTTTCTTGAGTTTTATAGCACTCGGTTGTCGAATAACTTTTCTGTCATCGTAAGTGAGCGATATGAGATTTCCGCGAAGTTGTGTTCGCGCTCGAGATGCTGCAGCTGGACCGTCTACGAGAGATATTATACTCTCTCTTACGGGCTGCAAGTACAGCATGTATTTTCTTTTTTTATTCCCACCCCTCGGGCCCTCTCTCGCGCCATTCTTCTTTCTCTTCTTTTCTCTCGCTCTCTCTTTTGGCAATATAATACGAAAGATGCAAATGCGTTTTTCATCTCCTCATGTATATTTTCTTGACGCATTCATAACGCCCTGACGTCTTAAATCTCTCATCGTTCTAAGCCTCCGAAATTTCTCTTCTACTCGACAGGGAAAAAACAGAATATCATAACGTGAAAAGGACTCTCTCTCTGGAGGGCGTTATCTGTCAGAGAAAAAATAATGTAAAAGAGGAAAACGAAGGGACAAAGCAATGCATGGAGACGACACGAAGACGAAAAAAATGAGTAGAAAGAATTTAAAAACCGATAGTTCAGCGAGTAAACTGGGCGACTAACTTGCTCGTGTTTTGTTCGACCTTTTGTTGAAATATATTTACATTTAGCTGCATTTTGCTTCACTTTCTCTCTCTTACTCATTTTACTCCTAGCAGTGAATCGAAGTTCGAGGAATAAGAGCTCTACAGACTATTTTTTTTCATGAGACGTGCTAATGTCGCATAAAAAATACTTTCACTAAATTAATTAGCTGAAAGAACATTATCGTTGAAGCACATTAGCGAAATTTTCATTGACGAATGTCTATTTTGCAAATTAATTATTGATGACAATAGAAATTCAACGCTGAAAATAATGAAGTGACATTTTCTGCAACGATAAATTGAATACATGAATATAATGGGATTTCAGGCAATTATTTTGAAAGTGTGCTTTTACTCATTAACAGTTACAACTTTATTCAAATACGTGTGTCCAAACTTGTATAAACAATGATAAAAAATAACATCTTACTTTGGTTTCTTTCACAATCAATCTATTGTTATTATAATTTGTGACACATTACTGTGCGTGGACTTGCACGTCGAGTGTTCTCAAAGGATTAAACGGGCTACGAGCATATAAAACGTGTGGGAGGATACTCATCGTGTCGGAAGAGACATGCGTGCTGCTAATTCAGTTCACGTCACTATTATGGTATCTCTATGTACCAGTTACTGTATTTTGTTGCTCGCGATTTGTCAACGATGCTTTCTGGACTCTAGCTCCTTCTTTCTCTTTCTCTCCGTCTCTCTCTCTCTCTCATTCTGAATATTTATCCGACAACCTACCGACCGAATCTCATCATACTGACTCACTTCACTCATTCAATCCCTTTTTTCTCCCTCTCGTTTTTTTTCTCTCTCAGTAATTTCCTAATTGGACAGGACCAATTTCTGCGTTAAGCTCCAAGTGTGGGGAGAAGAGCTGTCAATCTGTTCACCACTCTCTCTATACTCTAGACACGAAAATATACGACCATTACACATAAGAATTATTTGTTTTTAAATCATTTTGTACTTTGATCGTAACATCTATTTCAGAAACCATAGAATTTTTATTTTTCCAAAAGTCTCAATTATTTAGTGAAGCTGATATTAAAATATCAGACTAAACAGTGTCGTTAAAACGTTAAATAACTTTTTATTATAAACTTAATTAAAAAAATTATTAATTATTTATCCCGATGGGTAAATGATTATATCTTTTATACTTGGCCCAAGGACCAAATGTTTTGAACAGTTTTTACGGACGCAGTCTTTTTATCTATGTTATCGACGATACTATCAGAGAAAATAAGTGAAAAAAAAATATGGTTCGTGACAGACCTGGACAAAATCCTATGCAAACGAACCATCAAATCAAAGAAATAAAAACTCAGCCTGATTTTTTCTGTCCGATCATAGTAAACTTGTACACCCTGATTTTAGGTGCAAACTCTTGATCCATCCAAGTACTGGTCCCATCAGTTTTACTTGGGAGTTTACCAAAGTCACACATCGACAGCGTACCCATCGCTGTCAGTGCGTTTTATACTATTATTTCATTTGAGATATCGACACAAGCTATATATATATATATTCGTATCTCATGTTCATTCTTCAAGACAAAAAAGTCTTACGAACTAATTGGTCAATTGATAAAATGTTATGATGTAAATGCGAGAGTTTACTCCTCGAGTTTGTTATCATTTATGAGAAATAAAAGACACAATTCAACAGGCAAATGACCGATATTCGATTTTATAAAACTTCCTTCCGGTGATCGTGATTTATTCTCGTCGTTATACGTCAGCAGTACAGTGACTGGGTGCTTAAAATATTAAAGGATGATTACGCATTCAGTTTATTTTACTGAAGTTTGCATCGTTGGAACACAACGAAAAACATTTTCGAGTAACCAATTTATTGATTTTGAAATTATGTTGATTTTTCTTGCATATTTATTTATTGGGTTCTCCAACAAAGATTGTGCTATCTTTGTATATTCTGACGCTGCAAATAAATGTTAAATAATACGAAAGGAAAAAAAACGAATTTCTTTGAAGACCAACGGTGCAAACATCATTTAAATCATATGAGGGATTAATTCAAGGACGTTTCTGATGCGAATTCGTGGTGATTATAGCTCTGGAAATATTATAGTAATAGCACATATGGGGTTTAGAGAGCTTTTCGACCGAGGGACATAAAGATCGAGTCTTGGAGGCGGACATTAGCGAAGAAGGTGGAGGAAGATACATACGAGGGATTGCTTCGTCTCTCTCTCTCTCTCTTCTTCTCTCTCTCTGTTGAAAAAAATGAAGAGAAGAGGGAGAGACAGAGACAGAAAGAATCGGCAACAGGCTAGCAATCCGAGGCTGTGTCAAAGCTGAGATCTCGTGGGTTTAGTTGGTAAAGGAACACGGAGACGAGAGCAAAGCCCTATAACGAAAACTCAACAGAGTTTTACTCCAAACGAACATTTTGGCCGGCTTGCGCGCGCAACAACGACGACGAAATCCTTGTGCTTCAAAGCATTGCCCGCGAGTGAGATGTTCATTCCGCGCATCGTTGTTCGCGTGGGCGGTTAATTCCTAATACGAATACGCGGCATAGTTTCAAAACTTCTACAAACTCGAATATTTGTGTGAATTACATCCTGACAAATTATTTTGACAACATTTAATGAGTGTTTTTAAGGGGTTAATAAAATGATCGAGCAATGGAATCGATTGACGAATCGTTTGACGAAGTGAACTTAATTTTCATCAGATTCAGTGATTATAAATTTTGTTTTTAATTGTAAGAGACGAAAAAACAATAATTGGAGACAAAAAAATGTCATTATGTGATTAATTAAATATCGTGTTCCACACATAGTTTGGTCTCGCATTTTAATTCTCTTGTTCCGTTTCAATTGAAGACGTTGTAACGAGCCATTTAAAGAAACAGTGGCAACGCATATAAGAATTCCTTTGCTTTCCACTCGCTCTTTTTCTCCCTCTAATCTTTTATAGTTATTGGTACAGTCTCCTCTCGGTTGTACCAAGTAAATCGCTGATCGTATTGGAGTTCTTAGAAACTTTCATCTCAAAGAGTGTGTCTGAGAACGATAGAGAGAGAGAGAGAGAGAGAAAGACTATCTGCCGAATTGGCATAAGCTCGTTAGAGCAAAAGCGCGAGAGCAAGAAAACGAAAGAAAGAGACAGAGAGCGAGCAAAGCTTAAGCCGGTTCGCGAATTCCCGAGCCAAGATCATCATACTGTGCTGTAGTGTGTATAGGGCGCCTTGTCTCTTCAGTCTCGCGTCTCCTTGTCTTCAATCAGGATGAGAATGAGGGAGGAGAATCGTTACGCCGAAAGGAGCATCGCATATTTTGGTAAATACGGTCATGCTTTTTGAAAATTATCATTTTTTATTCTCTCAAACAAATCGCCAATAGAAACATAGAAATTTCTCACTTAATTTCATCGTAAAATCTTAAATTCTAGGAATTAACTTCTTTCAAGCACTTTTACAATTTAAAACTTAAAAAAAAAAAACACGCACAAAAACACAAATACGTGTTAAAAAATAACAAAGAAGTTCCTGGCTTGGAATAGAATAAAATAATAGATACACTTTTTTATATACAGATATCTTATAAATTCTTAAATATCTAATAAATCATACTTTCGGAACTAACTGTACACGAAACTAAAATATGCAAGCTCATCAACGAGTGACATTGGTATCTATAAGTCTCTGGTGTTGCGCGGATATAATTATCGCGTGCAAGAGTCTTTCTTGTCGCATTAGCGAGGGCCCATAGCATTTCTGCGTTCTCACATGAAGCATTAGATCGCGAAGAAGTCAAGAAGAGACACAGAAGTGAGGATGAGAGGGTGGGAGAGAAGAAAAGAGATGTAGAATACTCATTTCGGAACCGACGAACGTGCGGGTGGAAAACGCATCTAAACATAATGTATGTGCACGCTTTGGACATAAATATGTATGTGTAATGGTTTATATATTCAGAAATGAGCTGGTAAATATGTAAAAAGACGTAAGTCAGAATATTTAGAGAATTAAATGAACGCCCTTCGGTCCTTTTGTTTTTTATCGCATCGTCTATACGTTTCATGAGTTAGATTGTTCGTTTTGTTGATTCGCGTCATCCGACACGTTGCAAAGTCTATCAAAATTTTAGTCACGTAGTTTACTGTACATATATACCTTCGTGCATCGGTATATATGTGTATATATGGACGAATGAACGTCCGCAAGTTTTATGGACATCGAGCCTAATTCGTTATAGTCGAACGTTCATTCGAAACAATGGAGAACGGTCGTTACTTCCCTCGTCATCCGGCAGGTATTGGCGCCCCCCAAGTTTCCTATCTAAAGAGAGAAAGAGAGAGAGAGAGAGAGAGAGAGGGAAGGAAAGAAAGAAAGGAAGAGCTATTGTGGGGGCAAAATCGAGAGAGACTTCCAAGACACAATCTTTTAACATTGAACCAAGGTGACAGTCGTATCTTTGCTGCTGGACATTTAATTCCACAAGTCAGTCAATACAGTCTCCGCCATTTTGTTATTATCATTTGATTCTTCAAGAGATAAAATGTTCCATTTCTTTACGGTCCTAAATATTTATTCCTAGTTATAACATTTTAAATAGAACGGTGTTTTTTCACTTTTGGCAATAAAAGTATACGATTGACCGGTAAAAATGATCGCCGAGTGCGTTGGCACCCCACGTTCCAGAAGACGCCATCGACCGGATTTCCTCGATCTTTCCGGTGTCAGAACTCGTGAGTCCCCAATATTTACTGAATTTAAAAAAATTTGTTATACTGCCATTCGATTCTATCGATATCATTTTTCATTTCAAATCTATGCACGTCTTCAAATAAAATGTAAAAAAATATAGCCATAACTTATTAATTCTTAGAACATGACAAAACACGGAAGTGATTCTCAATATTTTATGAAACAAACGATAGAGAAAAACTTTCATTATCGTGGAACTTCCAGTTGAAATAGCGGAAGACAAGAAAAAAAAAAGCTTCGTCTTTATACATAATATTAACCCCGGGTCATTCTTGTCGCTGCGTTACGTTTTTTGTGAAGTCTCATAAGTTTTCTACACGCAAGTGAGCCGATGAGAAATTCTCGGGTAACAACGGAGCTTTTGTTGTCTTTTTCTCGTCGCTCATCACGCGTTATCGTTATCTTCGCTTCTTTAACTTGGTGCATGGGAAGTCTGGACGCCAGACGAATATAAAGATTCTCACATAGACCACAAAACTTCATAGAAATTCGACAGTTACTGTATAGACTTCGACGACGTTTTTGAAGTCAGTTTTACTGGCGAGATTGGAGTTATTTTCATGTATGAAATCCATGACGGAAAAAAAAATTTCTGAAGAATCATTATCTGTATATTTACTGCTGCGGTAGTGGAATTCATCAAAGATTTCGTGGCGAAAGTAACCAGACCAAAAATATCCCTAAAGTTTCCTTTTTTCATCTCTGATTCGCTGTCTCATGAGTAAACAATATATCTATATCGGTTTCAATATATATGTAGTGTATATCTCATGATGGGATGGCTGGATGAACGAATAAATAAACGTATACCCCTTTCGTGAAACAAAACTTTAACCCATGTGGACTTTTTTGACACCTAAAAGAAGCACGTCATCTTTGTATACATATATGGGCCATTTTAGACCTATTCGACAGCCCCCATCACCTTTTTATTTTTAGTTCCCAGACCACACAAGAAGTCACCTTCACTATTTCAGGAATTATTTTTATATCCACGCTTTGTCGGAATTCTTAATTGAAAATAAAAGTTTGTGAATTTTTTGCGAACGCCGATACCAAATTTTTCATCGAATTCGATTTTCGTGTGTTTGACTCATCGGTCTCTGCGAATTTCTTTATAATTTTGGGAATTAGTTTTAAACACGCATTCTCGGAATGTTTAATTTAAAATACAAAATTTGTGAATTTTTTTAAAACGACGGAACCAAATTTTTCATTGAATTGGAAATCCGTGCATTTGACTTATTTGTCTTTGCGAATTTCTTTGTAATATCGTTTCCATAAGGACTCTCCGCATGCATAACGTTTATGTATATATATATCGATGTGACTGAACGCGTGAAATAATTTAACTTACGCCTTTTCATTTGACAACAGTCAAGTGCTGGAGCATGCAGAGCTCCGGGGTGTATTTAACTAAATTTTTTTAATAGCACACGCCTCCACCAATGTTTAATTTCACATCGCACAAACATTGCCCCAAGAATTCACGTCCTCGATTTTCTCGCCGGATACCGTTTCGTCCATTAGATTTTCTTTGAAATATATATTTGACTTTTTTTTCTCTACACTCTATTTCAGTTCGTACATTTGCTAAACTTTGCTGCACAAATTTATGGGAGCGACTGGAATGAATCACGAGCCAGCTGGCTCATGAACGACAGGAGCAAAAGTGTCAGTCTGAATTATAACGTTGAGAAAATATTTCGACTTTTTAACGGAAGTACATATTTGTTTGTCAATTTTTAGCGAACATAGTCCAATGAAAAAATAATGTATCTTATTCAATCATTTAAATCATTTTTACCGCTGCAGGGTCAAGATAATTTCAATTCATCATCGGATACTATTATTATTTAATGAAATATCAATATCACGATAAAGAAAAATTTTATAATCGATTTTTTTGAATTAACAGCGTACAACTTTAAACTAAAACTTCATCACTTTTCTTGCCACAATAATCATTTATAATAAAGTGTAGAACAATTTTTTTTTACTTCATTCAGGATGCTCGGAAATACTCTAAAGAATAAGTCAGTAGGTCAAATAGTTTTTTTAATTATTAGTCTCCCCAGACGAATCGAAACTCTCGAGAAAAGGCTCACTGTTGATAATACATGCTGAATTTTTTTTTCATGTATTGTTGAAATGTGTTTAAAAGTTGAAAAATATTCTTTTTTTTTCTGACCAAAAATTTTCAAAAATCACCTTTTTTTAAACTCTCCCTCAATAAATAATTCCCGATTTTCTGCATAACAATAAATAATCGATAAGTGTAAACATACTTTTTTGAATTCACGAAAAAATGTATAAATAAAATTGTTACTATTATTACTATCATTATTATTATTCATATGATGTTAGTATCATTTTTTAATTAAAATTTTTTTTTCTCATTCGAATATTCGTTTTTTTACATGTGCCCAACCCTGTGCTCCATAAACCCACCCTAATCGACCCAGTTTAGACAGTACGATGTTGCTTGATAATATACCGGAGATACGTGTTTCACAATTGAGCAAAGCCGTTCCTTTTTTTATTTCCCCTTTGCTCGTTTCAATTATCCCGCATTTAAGCGACCCTCGGCGGCGGTCACCCACAGGGTGTGGCACGTCCGCCCCGATCACCTCTCGTTAGTCTGAGCTCGAGGCTCAGCTCCACGACGACTACAAGGAGGGGCAAAAAGAAGCTCATAAAAAAAATGGCCTCTCGTGATGTGTGCCCTACACACGCAACTCCAACAATATAATATATGATTTTTGATGCTACGAAATTTAGGCTAGGAAAGTTTTGAAGCATTGCCAAAAAGTTTTAAAATTCGTATCATGATCCTTTGAATGAAAGAAGAAAAAATCTCCGAGAGCCCAAACACAATTTTTTCCTTCTTTCGCATTTGAATACTGAATTTTTATGATGTTGTATTTCTCGTCTTTGGGACACAACGAAATAATTTTTTTTTTTTTAAATCACGTTCTCAAATTTTTAATTTGTAGTCATTGATAATTTTTTTTTTTTCGATACTACAATTTCATAAATCGTGCAAAATTCAATTTCTCACGAATAGAAATTTTTTTTTTGTTATTTTCAGGCTCTCGCGGACGAACAGGTGGAACACAAGCTAAATTAGAATCAAATTCAAATCCAGGAGGGAACGAGGATCGTGATGACGTCGTCTTAGTTTCGAGCAAAGAAAGCGAGACATCAGCATTATGGGTTAATTATTTGACAGCTTGTTTCGAGCAAATAAGTCGTCAGCAGGGACGACCGCCCTTTCGCGTACGACACGTCACCGTCGAGGATTCAACCTCCACGAGTCCATCGATACACGAAAAAATAGGCAAAGCAAGATTACAAATAGTTGTTGTTTGTCCCGGACTACTCGATCGCGTCACATCAAAACCTGAACAAGCTGCCAATCTTGCGAGACAATTGTCTCCGGAAAGAGTTCTGGCAATGATGCTCGGCGTCCATGACGGTCATATAACAGACAATCACAGATCCTCTCTCATAAATTATGCCCTGTGGAGAAAATTTTTTGTCAAGGATCAGGACGAAACTTTTGTTGGAGAATTTTTGGGTGCAGCGGTTGCCATTCTCGGTACAACCCCAGCTCCTGCTTTGAAAAACGATAAAACAACGTTTTCCGTACATCCGAAGAAAGTTAAAATGGTTAGTAAATCGAAATATCAAAAAAAAAAAGGACAAGATTTTTATTTTTCAAGGCTTCAATGACGTATTCTTTGGATTCCATTTTTCCTCCATTTTTCATATAAATTCTAAATTAATTGTTTCTTATTTATTTATTATTTGACGAATTTTGTGACAATATTTGATAAATGACGTTTCGTTGATTTCCTCAGGGACAAAATCGTGTTCTGGTCATATTGAACGATCCCCTGAGACCAGAGGACAATGTGACCGTAATCGTCGATCGTTGTGGCGAAGCGATAGAGATTACACACGTTAAAAAAAGAAATGCCTACGTTCTACAATTTTCCATACCAGATCGATGTCTCGAAGTCTCAATGCTCGTTGGAGTTCGAGTCATGATCAATGGATGTCCACAGGGTGTGAAACAAGTCAAATGCGAGAGCAGATTAAGAGAACTCGATCAGATTCTTAGGGCTCATGATAATCCTCTTGAATTTATGTGCCAGGTAAATGGAGCGATATTAATAAATAATTTATGAAAACTAGAATAAATATTGTCCATATTTGCATGATTATTCAAAAAAATGGTGTAGATAAATAATCAACTATAATTCTCTCCGTCTAGAACATGTATTGGATTAATAAATTTCCCATCTTAAGAATTTAATTCTTTTTAAATTCAAATTATTTATATGTTTTTCATTGTTTTTAGACTTTTGGTTTCAATCCCGGAGACCGTGAACAATTAGACAATTGGATGGTGAATGCATTCCAAAAAAATTTACCCCCCAGATTCGATCTTCTATCGACTCCAAGTGGCACTGCACCGTTGCAACGAAATCAAACAAGTAAGTGTCGCATCACAAGTGTATAATATGTATCTCTTTTTAAAATCTATTCTTTCATCAGAAAATGTTGAATAATGTATTTTTTTTTTAATCTGCTAATCGTAAGGACGATTGATCGGTAATTGGGACACGGATATTTTTTGGAATTCTTGCTGTTTTTTTGTACACAGAACATATTTAACGGTTGATTTGTTTTTAACAGGTCCCGAGGAATATCCAACTCTGTTACATTTTGCTGCGCGTTTTGGTTTAGAAAAACTCGCATGGCAATTATTGGAATGTCCAGGTGGCGACGTAGCCTGTGATATAAAAAATGTTGCTGAGCTCACACCTGCTGAACTTGCAGAACAATCTAATCATACGAGATTGGCTCAGCAGCTTCGTGGCTATATGGTAAAGATTTTAACGTCAAACAATTATTTCATGGAAATCAATCACCAGAGTTTACATTTTTTAATCCTCAAGTGCTTTAAATTAAAAAAAAAAAAAAAAATCATTGCGAAAAATAATTCCAAACAATTTCATCCTCCAAATAATTCAATCACAATCATTCCAATGGAAATGAATATAAAAAGTCATTCACCAGCATGAATTCTTATGGACAACGATTTTTTTTTATTGCTGTTTTGTTTTTTTATCATAAAACCTAACTGTGTTTATAAAAATTTGCATGTTCTGCTGGGGATCGGTCCATTGCGGAATCACAGCAAATGAACGAGTTCACCAACATGTACAGCTACCTCAAAGTAATCAGTGAATCGACCTCTGTTCCTGGAGCTGGTAAGTCCATAGAAAAGCAACTTCGAAATTAATGGGAATATCAAGAAGTAAACATCCGATTGGATTTCTTCGAAATTATTTTTGGATTATTAGAATATTCTGAGAGTTATATTGAAGTTTTCGAAAATGAACCGAAAAGTTGACTTTTTAACGTGACGGTGACGAAACTATTACGTCAATTGGCATTGGACCGAAAGCAGATTTATTTTGCAACACCTTTATTTAAATGATTTATTTTGAACTTTTTTTTTTGGTTCAAGCTAATGAGAGCGCTCCTTCGATAAATTGTGGAAATTCCGTATGCAGCGAGAACGAAAACGATAAGGAAGATTATTGCCGACCACGACCATTGAGCGAGGCTTATTCAGTGCCACCTGCAGCTCGACCGATAACAGTTTCCACATCAATGAATTTCGTATCACCACCTCAATTACCACCACCGAATCCAACGACCTCGCCAAGTCCTTGCGAGATGAATTATTCTATCCTGCCACCCCCAACCCCCGTCCAAGGAACATCAATCTCTTCGACACCAAATTCTCAAGCTAATGGCTTGGACCTTCCGCTTCAGGGTTATCTCAAAATGCATCCAGCTGGTGAGAAAATCAACGAATTGCAATAATTGCCTCGACATTCAAGATAAATGTAATTGATATTTGGAAAAAAAAATTCTAAAATATTTTATAGTCGGTCGTTAATATCAGTGACTTGAGAACTTTTCAATTGTTTGTCAACAAAAAAGTTCATGAGATATTTCGAAAAATGAAATTAGAACCGAACTGACCCAACGTTCTCTTTTGTAATTGAAATCAATTTCAAAATTTCTGTCATTTCTTCCGTGGCTAATGAAATAGTTGCTTCGATTTGTCAAGTTGAGGCAAAATTTCGGATTTGATGTCATGGTCGGGAGCATGAAATTTCGTTTGAAAAATCCAGGTAATAATTGTATCTTTAATGATTTTTAGGCCCCAAAACTCCGAGTCCGACTGGCGGCCCTTGCACAGTTCCCCTGACAGCGTCGATGACTTCTCTACGTTCTCAGGTTACGAGTCAATCTTCAACCTTGAAACGGGAGGATGGAGCATCAACTCCAACGTCCGGTGTATCAAGAACAACGTCTAGTTCAGGTTCAAAGTCTCGAGAGCCCTCAGGACCTCAGGACGAACTTCTCGAAATCATAAACGATTTTAAAAACAACGTATTTACGATATCCGAAGTCGAGAGACTCGTGGATAATTGGCGTAACCGAAATGACGTGCAACAAAGTTTTAAAGACAAACAACGACAGCTCACAGCTATGAGGGATGAATATGAAAGAATACAAAAAAGAATAAAGGACGAGATGAGGGCACCAACGCCTTTTGATAGAATTAAAAAATTCTTCACCAAAGGCAAAAAAGGTTTGATATTTCAAACTCATATTTTAGATAAAAAAATCTGTTTTATATTTCGAAAAATTTGAAAAACTGATTCATTTATTGACTCTTCGGTTGCACATCTATTTTTAACGTGACTTGAATGAGACTTTACAAATGATTTTTCATCACAGTAATGAAAAAAAAAATCTTTTTACCCAATAAATGAATCTGGAATAATGTTTTACGAAAAAATCTATAAAAATGCAAAATCTCATTGAATTGAAATAAAAATTAAAGCATCGTTGAAATTTTTCTATCGCAGATGCAAAAGATTCGTCGATTCAAGGAGAAGACGCATCGTCGACGACAAGCAAGACTGAGAGTGCGAATGGAAATTTGGGTGATCGACGACCAATGAGCAGCCTTAGCCTCCACAGTGTATCAAGTACGTAAACAAAATATTTTTTCATTTTTTTATAATACTTTAGAAACCTTTCATCATGAAAAAAAAGAGTCTTAACGAATATTTAATTTTCAACATTTGTTTTGGGAATTTTTGATGATGAAGGTTCCTCGTCCTCCGGTCGTATGAGTATAATAAGCGGCTGTAGCGGAACGAGTCTCGGAGACAGTGGAACTCATTCGGATCCTGAGGATCGAAGAGTTCTCCGAAGTTCAAGGGAGGACAAGGGTGGAGTCATGGCTTACGAAATTCCACCAGCTCCAAAACCCTTCACTGGAAGATATTCCCCAATGCGATATACACCTTCACCGAGATCTTTATCGACGAATAACGATCATGAAAATCGTCGTGTAATTCCAGGCCCACAGCCCTCTGAGGGCAGCGAATATTACATCGCGTTTCCAGTCTCGGGGCTACCGATTCATTGTGAGTTTTTGTTTCAAACTTCATACATTTTTTTGTTCACATATTTCAAAAAAACCTTCATAAATCGTTATTCTTATAATCTTTTAATAATTTATCGAGTGATTACCAAATTTGGACACATTTTTGTTTGTTTTTTTTTTAGCTTTCCAAGCAAACGGTATGCCACTTGAACCAAAAACACCGAGTTCACCGTGCGATCATCCGGTTTATCTTGATCTGACTGACAAAGTAAACGAGATACTGGAAGTGTCAGAAAAATGTGAAGCTGGAGGAGAAACCAAAGAGTCAACGACACCTTTGCCACCTCCACCCCCTGGAATGTGTATTCCTTTCGATTACGTGAACTTTTCACCACCAAATGAACTGGCCAACGATCTTGGAAAGTCTGAGATTCCCGAGACTCGAACACTCGAGGTAAACTCAGTTTCTAACGATAAAACAAGTCACGAGCCTCCTGAAACGAACACGAACGAGATAAATTCACTATTGACGAGTCCTCCCAAGGATAACGATCACGACATATCCCAAATGAAGGAAAATGACGTTGCTGGAAATTCCGAAGATTACGTACGTACCGACTCAATCGCAAATAACAATTCAATCGGCTCCGACGTGACTGACTCACCGAGGCTACCGGAATATATGAATATCGCCATTCCCAGCGAACAAGAAGTTGCGAAAATCATTGCTGGCCTCCCCCAAAAAATACCAGCCCCACCAGTTCCACCGCGTGGTGATTCTTCACTCGCACGATAAATCTTCATTTTTTTTAATTGATTTCTGACTCTATCAAAATTTCGTTCAAAAATTTTTTTTTTTTCTTCAAATCTGCAACTTTCATAATGTTGGAGTTTTCATTGTTAGAATTCAACGAAATTTCTTTATTTCTACAAGGAAAAAGCCAAAAATTTCTGTATAAAAACTCAATTTATAAGAAAAATTGAGACATTTTAAAAATTAACAAAAAAAAACATTTTTCGTTACGTTCCAACGATCCAGACTTCAGTCCCATTTATTTCGTCGTTTAGAAATATATTTATATAAGAAATATAAATCAACAAAACGAAAAGGAAAAAGGAATGAAAATGATTTGGTGAATCCATTTCAATAGGAACACGGAAATAATTTCTATGTATTTTTCGCACAATATTACGATTTTAGGATAAATATATTAAAAATGAAAATATGTAAAAGTTTAAATTAAGTAAATGTTTACAAATCATCCAATTTCCGAAAATCCGAACGATTTTTTCGTCCAGATTTATCGTAAATAACGAATCTTTGTCGTTGCATCGGTGCCTTTTAAATTAAAAAAAAAAAAAAAAACTTCATGAACTGATCGTTTGTCTGAATTGTGTACATAGTATTTGATGATTCGCTATTGAGGAATTATCGACTGACCGGTTATGTGAAGAATTTATATCTCTATTGGAGACACATATTGCCTGAGTCAACTATTAGCTTATTTACGATAAAAAAAAAAAAAGCCAAAAGAGAGCAGGACTTGGTCGTACAGTCATTTTCAAAAAGTGCGGGACAGGAAAATCCTTTCTTTTCAATTATTTAACCATTTTTGGAGTTTGATTAATTTTCATTAAAATAACAGACGTTTTAAATAAATCGTGAGTACTTCTATTATTTTTTGTTACAATTGAAAAAAAAAGAAGAAAAAAAAATGACTCAACTTCCTGCAATTTTGACAAATTCGTAAATTCGATTCGAATTTATCGAAAGAGGATTCTTTTCATTTATTTGAATGTAGTTCAAGGTTATGAAAAAACCATTTTTTTCCTATTTTGTACTTTTCAATCTGACTGTACATCCTGAAAAGCGATAATCATTTGGGCAAGTATATAAAACTAATTAATAAGGAAAAATACAAAAGCTAGGCAGCACCAAATCGAACTTCCGAAACTTTGTACAGTCCTTGTAAACTGTGTGTCCTCATTAATTAACTATTTTGTCGATAAATATCTCTACTGCCTTAAATATATTTTCTCTTATTTTTATTCATATCATTTATTTTATTCTACAAACAACGCACGTCCGTTTATATTACTGTCAAGTATTTCGATAGATTTATTTTTTTGTGAGCAATCTCGATGTTATCCGCACGAGGGACCGTGAAAATACGATGAGACGTTTAACCTTGTGCTCGATCGACGTCTCGTGGAATACATCGGTTTCCGTAGTGGTTTTTTTTAAATTCGTGACTCGTCAAATGTTATATGCTACATAGTCTATATATAAATTCAAAGAAAAATATAGAGTATTATTGTTAATATTATCCACTATTATTATTGTTACGAAAATTAGAAAAATTAATAATTATTTTAACACTCCTTAATTCAACGTTTTATGTAGTACGTTAAATCACGAAAGTTCGAACGAGTATTCGTAAATAATAAGTTTGCTATATATGTCGTTGTTTTTTTTTTTCTACGAGACTCTCCAAGCATTCGTTCATCCCAGAACCTTTGTTTTTTTTTCTGGCTGACATCTATTTTCTACGCTCTTCTAATAATCGTCAATGAATCGTCACTTAATGTCTCCCATTTATTATCTTTTATAAATATAGTTGTACTTCGTATTTTTATATACACATGACGATCAGCAAAAACAAATCACTTCAATGTAGTTGTGGCTGTATGTAATTAGAAGAATAAAACAATCGATTGTAACTGTACTCTTTGGTCTCCATTGTTATTCCAACAAATCAATCCTCATTTTTTTCCAGTCCAAGTGTTTCCAGTCTTTCCTGTTTTGGCAGAGACTCAAATACTTTTGGATACATCTAAATATTTTGAATATTCATCGTGTTCGAAGTTATTTCAAGATTATAAAAACTTGGAATTGATGCATCAGTAAATGTAAAAAAAAAATGATAATTTTGATTTTACACTACAAGACCCTGTTCTTTCTTTGTTTATTCTTTTTCTCCGAAGAAAACTTTTATTGGGAATCACAGACGAGAATATTTATTTAAAAAGATTGAAATACGAAGAAATATTTTTTAAATGTTAAACTCGTTCGTTCCATTTCGATAAAGTTTTCAAAAATATGTTTAAAACGGGATACGATCGTGGGGTCTTAAAAAAAATCAAACAAACGAAATATTTACGCTCCTAAATCCTCTCTAAAACTTTTGGAATTAATATAAAGATTTATAAAGTATTTTAAATATTCTCGATGGATAAAGATGTAATGAAAAAGCAGTCGTCCTCGAGTACACGAATCGGGGGACAAAGATTGATGATGAACTCGCTAAATACGCGACGAAATATCTACGCGTAAGACAGCATTTGAAAAATGCTAATTCTTCGGAGAATCAGAGAGAAGGATGTGAGGGTGAGACGAAAAAAAATTCTCCTAACTTCAACTCAAACACTTCGAGAGTTTTCACAAGAAAAAAATAAACGTGTTAAGAAATACGAAAAACCATTGAACTAAAGTTGCATGAGCGTCTTTCTCAAGTTACAATCACATTCGTTCGAACCAAATGTTTTCATATAAAGACGCAGCTTCTGTGCGTCGAGTGTGTGCATATTATTCAAGTGCATGTGCACGGGAAATGCACAATGCAGATTTTATGCAAATTCGTTAAAGTTCTTTCTACAGAAACGACAAGAATTAATTGAACATTACGAGTGTATGTAAAATTTAGTATCGTATAAATGCAGGAGCATTAAAGTTTATAAAGCCACATATTTTGATTCAACTGCAGTCTCAAAGAACATCTCGTTGCAAACAGAAGCGACTTTATATTCTTCAGTACGTTAGTACTAATAAATATCAAAACATAATTAAAGAAAAGTAATAAATAAATTCAATTTCAACCTAAAAATAAGATTTAATTTAAAAAATGATAAACAGTTGTTGTCTCAATCATTTGAACTCGTAGAAAAAATTATTATCGTTCGTTCGTTACACATTTTCCGAAGGTAGCAAAATATTTTGTAGCGATAGTGAAAAAAAAAATACATACGATGATATCGGTATCGTTGGTCTTCTATAAAAAAAAAACTGAACTAATTAGCGGTTACGCGGTTAATGACGTCCGCGAGCTGGACCGCAGTCTCCGAAATTAGATAAAGACGAATTATCACCCTTTTTCGTGTCAAATTTGTCGCACCGATACTTTCAAACGAGTTTTTTTTCTATTTAGTTTCACACACTAAATAATCAGTAGCCATATAAACGTAAATAAATGTTGGAGGGGATTGGCATCTCATCTCTCTTTCTCTCACGTTTGACGTGGAAGAGTTCCCTATAAATGCAAGAGCAGAAACGAACACAAGTTGCTCACCAATTCGACGTTCGATCGAGTCGACATCGAGAAACTTTTTTAAATCGTACGAAAAATTGATAAAAATTAAACAAACATTCAACATGTTTGCTCTTCAAGTTTGCATCATTTTTTCCATCGCTTTTGTATTTGCAAATGCACAGTACGGCAATAATAATTTTTATGCGGAAAAACCGGGCTCTTGTCCACCACCTTTATTCGTTGACATTTGCACCCGCTCATGCTATGTCGATGGTCACTGTCAGGGTATTGCCAAGTGCTGTCCCACCAGTTGTGGTGGCACTATTTGTTCGAGACCGGTTACCATGCGCAACCAGGAAAGACTTGGTAAGTTGCCAAATATATAATAAATTATATATATATGTCAACGCCTTACTGTATTTTCGTCGAAAAGAATAGGATTCAGCCCTGACCTCTTTGTATTTTATCCATAAATATTCACATTATAATAATTGCTTCGAAATATCAAATTCACTAAAAAATATTCAAATTTTCTAAGCTTCTTTGATACACAAAAATAATCAGAAAAATGAGTTTGTTGCTGAGTAAAAATCACAAAAAAATTCAAGGTAATTTGTTTAGCTTTAAGTTTCTTTGTCTAGTTACTCAATTGATTTTCATTAAAATAATGGTCCCCACCGTTTGAAAAAATGTTCACAAATATGAGACAGTAACACACCGGATTCATACTTTTAGAAAAACCTGGATCGTGTCCCTCAGTTCCAACCGGAAGATGGGTATGTTCATCAACTTGCAGTTTCGACAGCGATTGTCGTGGAACAAACAAATGTTGTAAAAATCGTTGCGGAGCTTTCGCGTGTCAGAAACCTTCAGTGGAAGTGATCGAATCGATCGAGATTCCTTACAATCCACAACCAGAAATATCCGCGAACGACATACCCAACGGGAACAACAATCCTTTCGTAGTCTTGAACAACTAAATTGCAAAATGATCATGAGAGTTCGAACCAAAGTAAATGTGAATGAACCCAAGTGCTCGTACGAATCGAACGATCGTCGTTTCACTGTATTCGAGGAACGAAAAAAAAGCTGTTTCGTATGAAGAGTTTTGTTGGCGTGTATAATCATCGAAAATCATGGGAAGGAATAAACTTGACCTTCGTCATAAATATAAATATCCGGCCAAAAATAAGTACACCGCAGGTTTAATTTCTGAAAAAAAAGCTCAATAACGTGACACAGTTCCAAACGATTAGAACACGCAAGTGTCGAATGCAAAAGGATGAAAACTCAACGTCATTTTCTTCCGAGTATTTGAAGAATAATTGCTCATGGTACAAACGCAAGCGTGTATCAGCAGGATTGCAATAAAATTCTGCTTCGGTGTGAGTGATCGTAAAAATGTTGTTATTTAAGTCATTCCTTTTGTGTAACCAATCCAAAAAATATTATTACATATAATTACGTTAAGTTTTCATTGAAATAAAAAATGTACGTAAACAAATAATTACGAAAATATCAATAAATTTGAACAAATACTGAAAATTTTGTGAATCATCTCTGTCTGTATTTACCGAAGTTACTTTATCGCTGATGATGAATCCACTAAAAACTTACGTCATCAATATTTGATCTAAAAAATCAACTAAAAGGTTCCTCAAAAATAATATGATGACTAATAACACAAAATTCAAATATTCTGTATTTTCATATTTACAACCATTATTCCACATCGACGGTCGAACGTTGTGAGTGAAACGTGACCAATGTCGAGTTCAAGTCTCGTTCAGGTTTATCGCTGTCATGAGAGAGCGTTTGCATTGTTACTTAACGATCATTTTGCACAGAGCTGATCCCCTTCGCAGCACACTGCGTACTTTACGTGTGGAAACATCGGCATTTACGATGTTGACAAACACGCAAATGGACAGACGTAATCCTCGTAATTATTTGTGTTTTGAATTATGTTTATTTTGTCTTCATCTGCGACGAAGACTTTCATTTTTATTATTTATCAAATAATACTGTATATTTTTATTACGAAATGAGTATTTTGGGTTTTCGTAACGATAGTGTTGACAATAATTGATATCATGATATCATATTTCAACTACAGTTCGATTATTTATTTGCACAGGTGTGTAATGCACACATTTTTTTCTTATCTTATCGTTATTCGTTCACGCTCGATGCAAGGAGCTTTATTAGATCGTCAATGCAAATTCGAATGGGTATACAGAACAAAAAAATAAGCAACCGAATCCTATTACGATCCACAAATAAACGGTATTTTTTTCTTTAACTTTCTCATTTTTTGGGGCTACAATGTTTTTCTTTTTCATTCCCCTTTTTTCAATTTCTTTTTTAGAGAATTTCTAATGTTTGTTAAAAGGAATTGTGTTCTGTTTTTTTTTTGTTTAAAATTTTGGTTTAAGCCATCGCTGAAGCGTCTTTCTATACATGTTTTTCCAATTTTTATCACACAACGAAGGAACTATTACAGAACTGGGTGCAAAATTTCAAAATTTCTCATGGCGAGCAGTAGAAAAATTTGTATTTCACGTTATAACTCTAAAACTTTTCTATGAATTTTTTTTCTTATTTTTCCTCAATTACAGAGAAACATATGACGAAGTTTGTCTTAAAAAATCAAGAAATTTTATCATTTAATTTCGGAGGTAACGGAAACTTCATAAGACATAAATACTAAGATTATTAGATTAGTTCACAAGTTATATTCAAATTTTGAAAAATTAATCGAAGAATTAACTTTTGAACGTGACTGTGACGACACCACTACCGTAAACGAGTTTTATAGGAATCAATTTGATCGATTTCACTTGTATGCTAAAATAAATGAAAATAAGTAACGTATTCATGTACAATTTTGGATAGTAAATTGTAATTTGGCGATGATATATTTTACATAACACAATTGAAAACCATCGATTTTTTTTCATAAACTCATTTATCACATAATACTTGTGATTGAGAATATATAATCATGGTCAAAACATAGGAAGAGCTCGTCCATATAAAAAGAGCGGTGAGAAAAAAATGCAACTAGTTTTAACTCTGCCTTTCGCCTCCTCGGTTATTACGCATAAAAGTAGAGGGGGTACTCGGGTATTGCAAAAGAAGATCGAGAAGAACTTTTCCGTGAGAGGAGTCATAGCCTTCGTACACGACATTCACCAACAGATTCTCCTCACTCCAAGTGTATATTCGCAACAGAGAAAATATCTGGGCCATTGTCATGAACGGTGAGTTAAGACGAATCGAAGTATGTAACAAAATATTGTCGATATTTCCGGTTGAAAAAAAATACCAAAAGTTCAAGGATTTATTAAGTGAATTATAATTACCTCAGAAAACGAATATTTGTATGATTAAAATTCAATCGAGTAAGAATTCAGTAATTAATATTTTTATTCTCTTTTATTCATTTTTCAATTTTTCTACTTTTTGAAAATATTCATTGCATTTGGAAAATTTGCCAAAGGAAAAGAGTGTCGAGCTCCATGTCGTTATGCCCTGAATTTGTTGTAACAATCCTCCTCCAAATATTTTTGATACTCATTTATTGTGAATTGTGGGAAAGTGAAGAGAAAGAAACTGTGAGTGCGAAATTCAAATAATAAAAATTGAAAAATTGCTGACACCGAACTTGTGAACTTGTTTCAACATAACATTTTTAACAAATAATGGCTATACATTTTTTTTAAATAATAACTAAAGTCCCAGGGACCATGCAGAATAAAAACACTCGCTATTTGTTGTTAATTTAGTAATTATAAAAATGTTTCTGGCAACGTAAGTCGAATTATCTCTTAAATCAGTACAGCTTTGATTTTCTATTTCCCAATAAAAACTGTCCAAAAACCAGTAAATTTTAAGACATCCTTGAACTTTTATTTGCGTTAATATTTTTCTAGGTTAATAGTCAGTTGATGTTACAATCTCATGACTGTCATTTAATGAACCACAATTTGTAGAAACGCTTCTAACAGTTTAATCCTCATTTTCGACAACTGCATAAATTTAAACGAATGCTAATTTTTCTATGGAGACTGCTCAATCATCCTTTTTATTTTCAGTGTCACTTTGTCTTATTCTGTGCTCTGTCCTGGTGATTGGCCAAATCACAGCTCAAGGATCGTGTGAGTTACGCATAAGAATAAAATAAACGAAGAATTTGGTTTTTAAATGTTGATGGAGTTAGATGATCATTTACAAAACGTTGAAGAAAAAGGTTTATTAATAAAAATATATTTATTCAGATAAATCCGGTAATTGCCCCATGAGAAATACCGTTAGCAATTGTATGCCAAGATGCGCCAGTGATTACGAGTGTGGCTTCGATAAAAAATGTTGTCCCAACAAATGTGGTAACAAATCTTGCACTTCATCGTCCGCTGTAAACACCGGTAACGATGGAGGATACAAAAGCTCTTGTAAGTTCTTTTTTATTCACGAATCGGTGGGAATGAAAATGATTATAATTGACCAAGCATTTACTGGATTTGACTTCAATTTTTTCAAAACCGAGATTCCAAATAATAAATAAATTAATTGAGAAATCGATCGATAATAAATAAACGAAATTTTATAATGAATTCCGAGGGCTGCCTAATATAAGATTTTTTTTCCTATTTCTGTCACTTGTTTTATCGCAAGAAAACATTTTTCGAGTTGAATTTCTATTTTTGAGGTATTTAATATTTGTATTATTGTTATTTGAACGTTTTAATTTTCTGTTGACAGCTGGAGCTGTGTATTGTGCTGGGGTAAAATGCGGTCCGTACGAAAAATGTGCTTTCGACAAATCCACTAAACGCGAGAAGTGCGTTCGGACCTGAAAAAAAAAAAAAAAAAAAAAAAAATGCCTCCATCGATCCATTATTTTTTAACCGTTCCCGGTAACATTTTTCTATTTTATTGTCAGAATTTTTGAATCCTCAAGTATTGTACAAAATCATTAAATAATGCCAATTATAATCACACGCAACGTGTACCGCTGACCAATAAATTCGATATACACAAGCATCCTCGAACTCACGTGTACAAGTTATTCAACGTCCTTGAAAACAACCTTTTCGAAAACCCTAACAAAGACTAACTTGTATAAGGTAATGAACGATTATTCGAAGACGAAAAATTCATGAGAGTCAACTGATAAAACGCACAACTTCTGATGATTCCCACCCGTGCGAGTAGTCGAAAATGAAAAAAAATCGAACGATTTAATAATAAAGACCGAGACTTGTGTTTGGGTTTTGTAAACGGTTTTTTGCCACGTTCGGTTTTCCCTGTACTTCGACCGCCAAAATATACGATTTCATATATTCATGACCTTCATTCTGTTTACGAAAAAACATCAAAAATTGCTGAATACATTTAATTACCTAGGATTCAGTCGGAAATTCCAAAATTTTATGGCGTCTTCTCGATGTGATACAGTGTTTTAAAAGTATTGCAGCACCACAACAATAACAGATGGTGCGAAACTTTTCCAATCGACTGTAAGTAGGGTACGGATGCGATGTGAGCGCCGCGGCGAAACTGTCGTTAGTGAAGCTATTGCATGCGATCTCATTCATTTGACACCGCAGTATCTCGATAACCAAAAAACAACAAAACCCTACACCACGGTCCTTACTACACTTTCCCTGCTGCGATGTAAAAAAAAAAAACCATAAAAAAAAAAAAGAAACAGTGCAAAACAGGAACAGGGAAGAACGTGACCAACTGCGTTCGCTTACGCCCTGTTACGATGATAACGCGAATAATATTAGTAATAAAATGCTCGATTATATGATCGCGATGTCAAATCGCGATTGTCTTTGTTTATCTGCATTATAATGACCAGCCCATTGTGTGAATACGTGTACTCTGTATAACAGTCGTTGATGGAACAATAACGTGAGGTTAGATTGAGGCAAATTGCAATAAAGGGTGAACAAAAAAAACTACAATGGCTCTTGAATTTCTGGTCAACAGGCTACAAGCACTTTTCGTACTGTTGCTTGGTGCTTTTAGACGTGCAATGTGTTGTTTAAGACGTCGAAGACGATCTTCGTGCGATTCTATTCCACTTTCAGCGGTCGGTGTTGGCCTCAACGTTGTAAACAATCGCCCGGTGAGTACCCACGTAAGCAATATTTAATGCGCTCAATCAGTCGTTCAGTCGGTAAAAATTCTGCTGCATGTTTTTTCTTTCACAGCTAGTTTGGTTTCCAAATGAAATAAAAGTTACACGTTGTTCTGTCTTTCGGTAAAGAACGCGAGATGTAACTTATTATTTTCTCGAAATATCAAACGTCTCGGTAAAAAATGTCAATCTACTTATCAGTTATTTCTTTTGCACCCACACAACTGACAGAGCACCTCAATCTTGCCGTGTTTAGAAAAACAAAATATAAATACGATTATTGACAGCGGTAGTTTTCCACCACAAAATCGATGTTTTTTTTACAATTGTTTCAGACTCATTCTATTTGTTATTTATTTACTTATGTTGTTATTTTTTTTTTGTTTAGGAAACTGAACAGTGGGATCAATGGGATGAAAATCTTGTGGTTGTCGTCGCTGATAAACCCACAAATCTGATACAGACTAAAATAGAACAGTACAGACAACAAGTGGCTAAACCACCTGAACCCGAGGAAAAAGAAGAACAACAAAATTTCTTTGAGGTTTGTTACCTCCTTGTGAATCTAATTTATATTTTTGTTCTTGTTTTGACGCATCCTATCCCTTGAAACAAACCATTTTTGATTTTGCTTGAAATTTTTCACTCTTCAACGGTTTCAATGAAATTGCAAAAATGGTTTTTGTTTTCAGAGTTGATTGATTCGTAAAATTTGATTTTTATATAGGACATGACACCAAAGATCACTAAACAGACTAAAGTCCTTCTCAAGGACAAGAAAACCGAGCAGCCCAATTGGGACCCATCAAAATTCGCTATAGCCCCGACAAACGAATTAGGCGTTTGGGAGGACAACACAAAAAGTTGGGAGGAAGAGACTCTTGAGGAATTTAAAGATCCTTTGGAGGCTTTAAGGGAACAAAAAAAAACAGAGAGGATGAGAAGGCTCTTGGAACAACAACAAAAAAGAATGGAATGTCACTACAGGCCCCAGCCTTTGGGCGAGAAAATTGGCTCTTGATCAGAGGTTTTCCTATCGGGAAACGTTTTTTATCGTAACAGTGTCGTTTACCCAAAACTATGGGAGAACTATTCTTGCAACACATGGAGATTGACCCAAGATCAATATCAAAGGGTCAAAAAAAAAAGGAACCTCGTGGTAGGGCATGAAACCGCTAAAAAGAGTCATTTTCAATGTAACTTAAGAAACTACAATTTTCTTCCCAGAAGTTAACTTGTTTTTGTTAAAATTTTACACTGTGCATAAAGTTGTATGCATTATTCCTGCGTAACTGCATTTTTTGAAGAATTCTTTGTTTTATTTGTTCATTGTTATTTTTATTCATAATCATAGATTTCATGCACTACTTGTAACATCCCGGAGATGACGTGTCTCCAAATTTAATAAAAATCGAAAATTCTTTGGGCGTTGACATTTTTTTTTGCGGCCGGAATAAATGACTTTAAAAAGCTTGATGTATTTAGAAATGTAAACAGCCAAATAAAGGATACATTAAAATGTTGAAAATGCACTGCTTCAGTCAGGATACTGTTCAAACAATGAGGCACAACTTGAATTTAAAAGAAGTGTTTATTTAACGCGTGTTTGTCTAAACGAAGCCGTGCATTTTGTGCATTTTAGTTATATTTTCGATTATCTCAATCATTTGTACATAAAAAAAATATCTTTCATTACAGGAATAGTCAATCGCCCGAAAAAAAAAAAAAAACCTTCAGTAGTGCCTTGAGAAAATCTGAAAACATCGCGTATTTTTTCGATTTATGGAGAGAATGACAGTTTTCGTTTTCATTGTGTTTTTACGACTATGATTTACTTGGCAATGAAAAAAGAGGCCATTTTCATGTAGAACGCAACGTAACATAGGCAAATAATAAGTTACTTAAGTAGCGTCGATATTAATATCAAAATAAAAAAATGAATCGAAGATTATCATACCGCAGGGTTATTTCATCATTGAATCCTCGGCGACTTTCCATTGTAAGTGACAATTACACAAATCGTGAAAACAATTCTCGACGACTGAATTAACGTGAATCTCGAAATATTGCATCTAGCTCGCACGCCCGCACTACTTGAATTCCTGGAATTATAACATCAACAACCGAAACGCTCAAAAACAAAAGAACCGTTTCTTTCCCGGCCTATCGAAGCTTGTTTTCATTTTTACTCACAGACGGCGCTGTGAGCAGAATTTTCAATTATTTTCGCGCGCGCGCGAGTCTCGGCGGGGTGGGGGTAACAAGGAGAAAAAGAATATGGCGTTGTGCGAAATTCATACACCACAGTCACAGTAGTCACAGTACCACTCAGTACCACACGCAGTTGCGCGCGATTGCTGGAACAAAATGGCGGATGTTGAGCAACGAGCTAAAGAGACTTGTACGACCGGAGCTAAAGATACAATGGTTAAACAGGAAAAGCGTGAAAGTACGTTGTTGAACGGTGGAAAAGGTTCCGGAGACGATGCCGACAGTCTCGAGGAGTTACCTCTTGACATCGGCGAGCACTATCTTGTCCGCAGATCGGATGATTCCTGGCGTAAGTATCGCCGATAATTCGCATCCTCTTTTTACACTGTTCAATTCGCATCCGGTATGTGCGGCGACACCACCTTCGGTTATTTCCGTCGTACAATCGGCTCCAATCGCCGATCAAGGTTGTAAGAATTTTGAGTCATCTGCCATATTCAAATCGTATATTTTCATAATCCCGTCTTTATGATTCAACGATACGTCATTTTCTTTTCGGTTTCATCAGAAATTCAATTTTTCACATCACTTTTCTCATTTACTTTTTTCCGTGAGGTTCTTATAATACAGACATATATACGTCGAATATTCTAGAAACTATTCCCTATCTTTCTCTTTAGAGGTGCACATCCAAGCCAAGCGTTTTAACGCGTATATAATTATTATATCAGCAATCGTTATTGGACAAACTCGCATGTGAATTTGACAGCTATTATTCTATTACATTAACAATTCGAAGTTTGTGTCTAAACAACAATTCGTTAACACTCTGCACATGATAATCTATATTATTGTGTTGTCTGTACTTGAAACTATGTGAATATAAACACATCGTATTTATAGACAAAAATGAAAGTAAAAATTGGAAAGTGAGGTTAGATTAATACATTCTTACAAAAACAACTCCATTCTCCATGTGAATTAGACATTTCAAAAATAAACTGTGCACTCAATCATTTTCAAGAGATATAATATTCAATTGTTATCGAAATTCAACTTGAGATATAAATTCTGTTTTATTCTGTTCTATAAATTTGTTTTTTCTTCTTGCAAATATCTTTGGCGGTTTTAACAATGCTATCTCATTGCTTTAACTCTGCTTGATTGATTTCCTTTTTCTCAAGATTGTCACACAACTATTTTTACTTTTCTGTTCTGCTTTTCATTTTAGACCATTTTCAACATGAAAAACAATTGCACTGGTGATAGGTTTTTTGTTAATTGAGAAAAAAATCATGACAATTGATAATTTTTATGCCCTTTACGTGTATTTTCACGTGTATTTATTGCTTTTTATGCATGCTGAATATTTGTAACCGTTATATCTATTTATACGAATAAAATAATTTTTTCAGATCCAGCCGAAATAATACAAACAAGATATAACGAGGCTGAAAGTCATTACGAGTACTACGTTCACTATGAAGGTCACAACAGAAGATTGGACGAATGGGTACCAAGAGACAGAATTATGTCCAGTAGGTTTGACATGAGCGATCGTACCTGGAAAGCTAGTGAAAGACCGGCTAGTGATCTACTCGCCGACTCTTCAGACAGAAAAATAACAAGGAACCAGAAGAGAAGACACGACGAAATAAATCACATACAAAAGGTTAATTCCCCATTTCCCATTGATGGAAATATAATATGAAAAAATACAGGGAGAACTAATTAACAATGAAAAATTTATAGACTTACGCAGAGATGGATCCCACAACGGCTGCCCTTGAAAAAGAACATGAAGCCATAACAAAAGTTAAATACATCGACAGAATACAAATAGGTAAGTGTAACGATATTTTTGATCCTTAACAAATGATACTTGGAAAAGGAATTTCACGAGTGTCGAAGTTTCTTCGTAGGAAGGTACGAAATCGATACTTGGTACTTTAGCCCTTATCCGGAAGAATATGGCAAACAGCCGAAACTATGGATCTGCGAATATTGCTTGAAATATATGAGGCTCGAAAAAACTTACAGATATCATATGGTGAGACAATTTCATTATTACGTCAAATTACTACAGAGTAAACGTTTTTCTACAGAATTTTTAACAACTTTTCGGATACATTCAGCCTACCATTATAAAAATACGTACAAAATTCGAAAAAGATTCATTATCGCGTATTAAAAAACTTTACATTTCACAGAATAACTCGGAAAATTTTCTGCACATTTTTTTATTTTTTTTTCCTCAGTTACAGAGGAACTTGTGACAAAATTTGTCTAAAAAAATTATAATCTTGTGTCTTTGTCTAGAAAAATTAAGCAAGAAGAAAAATTAAGACCTTTTTCTCGAAAGTTGATATATTTACACCTTCACATAAGATATAAAAACTTCTATAATTGGATTGTTCATTAATTTGTACAAAAGTTTTGAAAAATAAACCGAAGAGTTAACTTTGAAAAATTGATTATTCAAATATTATTATTCCAGAGTGAATGTACACATCGACAACCAGTTGGCAAAGAAATATATAGAAAAGGGACGTTGAGTATTTGGGAAGTGGATGGAAGGGAACACAAAATATATTGTCAAAATTTGTGTTTATTGGCAAAGCTCTTCCTTGATCACAAAACCTTGTATTTCGACGTCGAGCCATTTTTGTTTTACATTTTATGCGAGGTTGACAAACACGGCGCCCATTTGGTTGGATATTTTTCTAAAGTAAGAGCTCCACATTATTATGGCATTAAAGTTTGTTTTAATTGAATACAAAAATATGAAAAATTCTTGTTCCATAGTCGATCGAACTCTCATTCATAAGTATTCTTTTGTCTTTGATTCAGGAAAAAGAATCTCCGGATGGAAATAACGTAGCATGTATTCTCACATTGCCACCTTTCCAACGCCAGGGATATGGCAAACTTCTGATTGCTTTTAGCTACGAGCTCAGTCGAATCGAACAAACAGTCGGGAGTCCTGAAAAACCTTTGAGTGATCTTGGTAAATTGTCATACAGAAGTTACTGGAGTTGGATCCTTCTAGAAATACTTCGAGATTTTAGGGGCACCCTCAGTATCAAAGATCTCAGGTAATAATTGTCAAAAAACGAAAAAACAAACGACACCATAGTGAGAAATTGAAGTGAAAAATCCTGCGAACGTTTTTTCATTGAAATTCAATGTTTAATTATGATTCTTTTTTGGTAATTTCAGTCAAATGACCAGCATTTCCCAAACCGACATAATATCAACGTTGCAAAGTATGAACATGGTAAAATATTGGAAAGGACAACACGTTATATGCGTAACACCAAAACTAGTGGACGAGCATATAAAAAGCAATCAATTTAAAAGGCCGCGTTTAACGGTTGACAGTACAGCTTTACGTTGGGGTGCACCACCGCGGAAAAACGTTAAGGTTGGAAAGAAATGAACCTGTATCTTCACTTTATTTCGGAGCGTTCCAAGTAAGATCTCAGCAAACAACAAAAATTACATAAAACGCATGAAAAATAGAAGAAATTACGACTTACGGAAATTTTACATTTCCGGACAATTTTTTTGTCAAATCAACTACTCGGTGAAATCGACAGAAACGAAACGATGTCAAAAATTAAATTAAATCGCCGTGCAGTATTAGTTCGTGTATTACTGTCTCGTGTTAAATCGTCAATAAAACATGTATTTTGATACGAAAAAAACAAACATTAGTCTTACAGCTTCAAAAGCTACTTTTATCATCGAAAAAATAAAATAATTGAGAATTTAGTGGTTCTAAGCAACAAATAATTTCATCGGCCACCAAATTTTCAAATTCCATCAAATTTTCTTTCATAATTTAGAGCCGGATGCTGCGTGTGCCGATTTTGCCAGTGCGATTGCGAACTTCGCGGTCCCTGGTGCCGTGCAAACGCCGTAACCGCCGTGACCGTAATTATGAACAATCTGAAAGGAAAAAGGCGTAAAAAAAATACGAATTCTCGAATGATTATCATATTCTTTTCGTTCTTTGCGAATTGTTTTCCGAAGAAACAAATTTCTGAGTAAAATCGAAAATTCAATCCATACCGTACAATTCGAGTTCCCTTTTCTCGTTTTTTCAATCTCGACTCTCACATTGTTTTCTCGAAATGGTCTTAGACCCGTCGAGTGTCCCAAAATTTGAGCTTTGCTGATCGAAGGCAGAAGCTTTACGCTTCTGTCGTAAATCGCTGCTGCCTCGTATGAACAAATATTTTTATTCTCCGAATCATATCCTCGAGATCCACCAAGGATTACACTGCCGTCTAATCCTGGCACAATATAAGTATCCAATTCACCGTAGAAAGCACTTTTTATCCAAGGCGCTTTTATCTGAAATCGATCATATTCGTTAGTATATTTTTATATTTTTATATTTAAGTAGACAGCGTAACATTCCGAACCGTATGCAAAATTACGAATCGATTTAAAAGCAAGAGTGTCGCGATCATAGATTTCTCGGATTGAATTCGACTTCGGTAAAGTGAAAAATCCAAACATCCGCAAAGGTGTCGTGAAAATGAATTTTTCCACATTTTTTTTCTCGAAGCTTTACAACAGTTACTGATGATAAAATTATAAAGTCCGAATCAAACCTTAGTAATTTGACCTCGTATCGGAACGACTCGTTTGTCGTTACACAATTCTCTCGATCCAAGCCCTGTGCAGTTGATTATTAGGTTGAAACGATCGTTCAATTCTTCGAACGATTGAATTTTTTTTTCAACAAATTTTACGCCATTTTCCTTGAGGCTTGAAAGGGAAAAAAGTTCGATTGTTTATTTGTAAATAGTGGTTTCTTGTTCGTTGCTACAATTTTCCAACTGTCGTTCAGCGTTATCTTGATTTACGGTTTTTTTTTCGTCATATCTTCTTGAGTCTTTTACTAAACGTACTTGTTTCTAGCCCAAGGCAAATAAAACTTGCATCTTGTTATCATGGTCTCGAAATAAGCCCCGTATTTCCAATTGCCTCCCACGATATCGAATTCCGTTTCGTCGACCAGCCTGTAAACTGGAAGAAGTTCTTCCATCCAAGCGTTCTGTAAACAAACTCGTTATTTTCCACTCGATCTCGTCGTACACGATAAAAAATTAACTCATACGCTAATTGAATTAATGAGCGTGTCACTTACTCTGACTGCTTGTGGTCGGGAATTGGCGAACATGTAACATGATATACTTGCAATTCCAGCCTTCGCGGAGTCTCTAGATTTTCGAATTTTGTCGTAATAGTCCCACGAATCATTTATCCATGTTCTGAATTCAACATTCAATTTCATGAATTATAATTTCTTTCGTCTATTCCAAACGTAGTGTATTTTTCTGTTTCTATACTTAACGTGAAAAATCTCAAAAGGTAGTGAATGTAACGATGCCAAAAATTAGAAGAAATTTGTATCGTAAGATTTTTTAAAGAGTCATATCCAATTGTTGTAATTTCCTCAAGGACGTTCCGTCGTTACATCAAAATAGAAGGATTTTAATAAAAGTTAACGAGCAACGAAATGTTGCAAGACAAAATGTTCGCAAAATTTTGGGACATTAAGGAGAATAATTTAGAACTTATTAATTAATTAGCAAGGTTTCTTGTGTAGTTCGTTGAACTATCTTGATATCATGACTCTTGTAAATAAATTTAATCAAAACCAAATGATTTAAACCGAAACATAGACTGGTTCAATAAAAATTGGACTCTGAGTGATTAAAAAAGTCTCCATGTATTTTTTTGTTAGTTTTTCTTGCTTTTAAAATGTTCTTTAGGCGAAAAAACCTTGTAATTTGTTCAGTAGGTCCAGAAAACGAAGTACCGACTCTGAAAATTCCAGCAGCCACGTGACTCGTAGTGTCATCGAAGCTTGCGGCATAGACAGTTATGTCAGCATTTCTTATTTCTTCCTTCAGTTGCAATGCCGTTGTTATTCCCACAACACCACCACCGACAATCGCAATCTTCATTATTTTTGTTAATCACGAAACGTTGAAAGAGATCTTTAAATTATAGAGCCCGGAAATATTTCGTGAAACACACGTTTCTTGACAGAAATAGACTTGGTCTTAGGTGAGAAGTGCTCAGTCAACTCGTTCTTTCGCAACAGCTAGAAAGAGGTTAAAAAACAACGAAACAATAAAAATAACTTTTACTCAGATAGCATTGGCTGACGAGCAAAGTCTACTGATAAACGCGAAAGCATTTCTGTGTGCACTTTCCATCGCGCATGTACGAAACGAGTCCAGTGAAGTGATGTGCGCAAGTGCGTCAATAATTAATCTCTATATATCGCGATAATTTATCTGCCCATTTCAACGAGAGTATTCTCCACATAAAATTCAAGTAAATACGAGAAAAAATTAATAAAAATACCCAGGATGATCGAGAACCAATAACAGAAAAGTGTTGAATGGTACTTAACAATTTTTCATTTTGTACGAAGTCAAAACATTCCGATGTTTTCGAGTGAATAGAATTCTTAGACGGACAAATTTTGGGACAAGAAATATCGATGAAAAGTAATAAGTGAAAGTAAATTAAAGCAAAAATAATTAATGAAATATTACAAAACGACAGTGGGTCTAACAGAATCAAACACGACGAATGTGACGTCAAGAAAAATGAAATGAATTTATAAATAAATGTATATTTATAATGTATGAAGTATATATTTATATATTTATTTTTGAATTATCGATAATTATATAATAAATACGTGTGTGCCTCGAGGAATAAGCAAGCACATTATTCTACAATGTGTATTGATTTTGGTTTCGGCACAGCTCTATTTAACAACGAGTCCGTGTCATCGACGTTTCATCAATTTAATCTCGATCCACGTATAAGATCATTTTTATTTTTCATTTTTTACTTCTACGTCAAAAATGACCTAGGAGAGAATTTTCATCGTACGTTTTTCCTTCCTTTTATCATTTTTCAATTATTTTCCATCATTCCGTTACACACATTCGGATGTTTTCAATCATAAATATAAATATTTCTCTCCTATCTCGTCGTGGTCTCGAAAGCACTGCATCAGAGCTCTTCGAGGCGGTGAGCGTGTGGAATATCGTGAATCCTTGGAAAAGAAGGATCTTCGAGATTTTTCTTTTTTTCATTATTATTAATATTATTATTATCATTATTATTAATATTTTTATAATTAATGTTAAATGTGTATCGTCGAAACGAGTTCGGAGAACTTATTTAGCATCGAAACGATCGGACGTATTTTATGAAATTGAAGTTTTACAAATTTTTTTCAAAGTGATAATGAAAATAGGCGGTTTTTATATTAAGATTTTACTATTTAAATCATCAAAATTATTAGCATTTATCATTGGGATGATTTTTCGATAAACTATCAACTTCGAATTGGCTAAAATGATGCATTAACTTACTTTTTGTCAAGATAAGACAAAAAAGAAAGGTTTTATGCTAAATTTAAACCGAACCGGAGTTGAAAGCTTTGTAGAACTCCAGCCTAAGATATTATCGAGACACAAAAATTTCATTAAAGACCACTGTCAAGTTATTCCCAATATCTTGATAATTGATGCCCAAGTTTTATAAAAAGAAATGAAGGATATTATGAAGCGTAAAAAATAGAATTAAGCTGTAAGAGCTTTGCTTTGAAACATCGATTTCAAAAACTTCATTCATCTCCTTGATACGCCGTATTAAAATTTCGATTTTTTTTTTCGTCCCACTCGTTAATACTAAGACTTCATTATTAAATTAAAAAAAAAAGAGAAAACAAAAACGTAAGACGATTAAAGTCGATTTTTAAGACAAGTCCACTTTAACAATAGACGCACAAATGTACAAGGGACCATGAGCAATGGTCACTTTGGTCAATTAACGGCTTTGCCATCGATACAATTATTTGTCGTGTCATTTTGCCTCGTTTCACACATTATTTAAATGTATCAACACGAGACTTTGTCTGGTTAGATCCAAGCTTAAATTAATGTTCATTGATCGATCGCGATTTCTCGAAAATCATTTCGATCGAGCGTGGCTTGATCTCCAATTCATTCGTGTGTATACAGCGGTGACACTCAATTTTTTAATCGGGTATAATGCTGCTTTCGTAATACAGCGTTTTTATGGCAACAAAAATGATTTTTATCTTATCGAGTCTTCGCTATTGCTCAGATTTCATTTTGATAACGTCGCCGTTAGATGTAATAGAAATTATTCAAGTTCCCAACGCAGAGAGCTATTCATTTTATTCTTTTGTCTATGATTTTTACTGATTTTTTAAACCTCTCAATCGGAGATGTCTGTGGGTTTGTGTTTATTTGCTGTTATTTTTTTTTCTTTCTTTCTTTCTTTTTTTTTACTTTTTTTTCTCAATCAATTCAACTTTTCACGCCTGCTTCGGATGAGGCGCTGGCGCTGGGCCTGGATCTGAACGGAAACACGATAACAGGAAACCCGTATACATCAAAAACAATATTGTTATCGCGATTAACATGTACATGTAGATGTTCAACTCCGGTTGACGGAACCTGTTCTTTCGTAACCACTCCAATACTTCTTCCTCTTTGCGCAAATCACCTTAAAACAGAAAAGTTATTTTTTTTTTAAATTAACTTTCAAAGTTTTGAGTTTTGGGGACGTACGATCGTAAAAACAAATCCAAAATCTCGACTTGAACTTTAAATATTATATTGACGAACACTTTATGCACCTATTTCTGAAATTTACAACAATTCTAACTGTTTCCTCCTTACGTACTGAAATTAAAAATTTGAAGGTTTTTTAAATTGATAAAAAATGTGTCGTCCTGTGAAGAATGTTGATCGGAAGTTTTCCCAGTGAATCAAATTGAATCAAAATTATTATTTTTTGGTATTCATTTTGTGGATTTTCTGACCATAAAAAATCAGAACGGGACAGTTGTTCTGATAGAAAAATCAACCTTAAAACTAAGGTCTGATGAACTTTCTCACCTCGATAAATACTGGGAAATCGTTTTCGGAAATAAACGATCGCTGGTAATTTAGTGACACCCCATTTTCTCGCGTAACGAGGATCAGCCATTTTGACAAACGTGATATCGAGATTGTCGGTCTCACCGTCTATGTTCTCCAGATGCAGACTTACCTCCTCGCTTTCTTTGTTATCGTGCTCGTCTATGGTCGAGAGAAAAAAAACGATTAAGTATGTGGAGATTGTAAAAGGATTTTTCGAATGTTTGTTGAACTTACAGAAGAAAACGGTGACAAATTCATTTTCATCGAGCAGTTTGTCCAGCATTTTCTTGTTCACTTCTTCGATTTCATTTTTAATTTCAAAAACGTCTTGTGACGTGAGCCATTGAAGTATTTTGTCCTCCTGTGTCAAGTCACCGTCGTAAATGAGCGGAGTCTTTTTACGGAAATACGTCAATGATGGCACGTTTATTATTCCATATTTTTCGGCGTATTCGGGGCTCGAGATCTTTACGAAATCGATGCCGAAAAGATCAGCCTCCCCATCTATTTTTTCAAGTGCCTCCATTATCTCGTCGCAGTCGGAACAGTCTTCGTCGTCTAAAAGAATAGAAATGACATTTTCGATTTCTCTTGGTACTCGAAACTATTATACATAAAAATATTGAAACAAAAAAAAAGGTTGAGAACGAAGTTTATAAACTCACAAAAAAAGACAGCAAGGAATGGTGACTCTTCGAGGAGTCTTTCCAGCATCCTGTCGTTAACCGATTCGATCTCATCCGCCAATTCACGATTGTCGTCGTCGATAAGCCACTCAAGAACTGATTCTTCGTTCTGAAGGTCTCCTGTAAACAAATGTTGACCATTTCCGAAATAATCGATTTTATTATCTCGTGCCATAAATTAAAGTCGTATTGTCCTTCAAAATGCATTTTTCAGAGATGATTTTCTGCATGAAATAAGTTTAAAACTGTTCAGTTCTCTAAATGTGTGTGTTAAAACATATACAAGATTTTGCTCAATTAGTGACTGAAATTCTGGAGGTTCTATGCATCAGAAAAAAAAATCCCAGATATATTTTTAATTCGCATAAGTTTTGTGAGCAGTGATAACCGAATCAGGCAGAAAAATAAGTTTTTCACAAAATGGTGACACGTTAAACTTTGATTGTCGTTTTTTTTGTATACTTTCTTCCCTTCTACAGGCCGTGAACCAAACAACAACAATTATTTTGACTCAATTCCAGTACAGTTGCTATAAAAAAAAAAAAAAATTGATAAAGATTTATAAGAAATTTCAACTCAATCGGTTCACTAATTATCGAGATATCGGGGTCACCATTTTAAAAAGCAGACCTCAGGAAAGATTTCTCTGGAGTTGCTTATCATTTTATTTTTTCCAATAAATATTTAAACCAAATTTCAGAAAAAAAGCTCCAATACTTCGAAACTCGTTCTATTGTGAAAACGTTCTCCAAATACAGAATTCTAGACAAAAATGAGGCGTTGATTATTTGCTTTTTAGTTTGATCTTATGATTACTGCAAACTTACCCTCGAATAACAGGGGATTGCCATTTCTGAAATAAACAAGAGCTGGGAACGTTTTTATCGAGTATCTCTTGGCAAGCTGTGGATCCTTAATCTTCACCATGTGGATACCAAAAACGTCACACTCGTCGTCTATTTTTTCGAGACCTTCGAGAAGCTCGTCACAAATATGGCAATTTTGTTTGTCTTGAAATGATAAATTGAAATGATAATCGATTATTGAATGTTGAATTTGTTCGATGAGAAAAATATTTAGAATTTGAAATAGTAATCAGAGAAAATCGATAGAGTACTCACAAAAATAAACTGCAAGATATTGCGTGTCCTCGACCGAAGACTCGAGCATTACTCGAGAAATAAGCTCGATACGATCTTCTGTTTTTTGGGTAATTAGCCATTGCAATACTTCTTCCTCTTCGGATAATTCGCCTTCAAAAATGTTGGGTGTCTGTTCTTCGAAATAAACGAGAACTGGGAAATCGGTTACTCCATAATCTTCCGCGATTTTATAATCCTGAAGGTATGACGAAAATGATTTAATTCTTTATGATAATTTCGTGGTCATTGATGTATTTCCTATGTTTTTTCTAAATTTATTTTAAACTCATTGCGAATACACGAACAAAGTCGAACCTGTGTTTTGACGAAGGTGATACCGTGTCGATCACAATCATCATCGATGTTCTCCAATTCCTCGAGGATACCAGCGCATTGCTCGCACTCGTCGCTGTCTGTGAAAAAGCTCGTGTATCAAAAAGCCACTAAGGTGTAAAAGAAATAAGAAAAGAGACAGACACAAGACATGGGGGGCAGAAATAAAAAGAAAACAAATTGGGATTATAAATCGTTAACGCACCCAGAAAAAAAAACTTATAATTGATTCAACTACTGATTTGCATACATCAGTTGTGGATGTAAATAGATTTTCTTTCTGGGTGCGATCAATCGGGGAAACGAGATAAATATATAGCCAAGACGACAAAGCGTACGCTCCACTACGCATTTACGTGTGTGTGTGTGTGTCTCCTATGAATAATAATCGAGAGACCAAACAAACAAACACGTACAATTATGAGACAATATTTAGTCCAGTTCGGGCAGAATTTCTAATTGCAGAAACTCTCTTCAGGTTTTTTTTTAATCTTTGGAAGTCATGGGTAGTCTAAATTCAGAATAGCGAGTGAGTTCTATTGTCGCAGTTGCCGCCATCCTGAATTAAAAGTGTTTTTGTTGAATAATCCGAAACTTTTAACTGCAATCGTGAAACTTTCTACTTTTATAAGAAATTAAATTCTCTAAAACGGTCCCTCACTGGACTAAGTAAAATAAAAGGAAACAGTAAGCAATGATATATAAAGTGTCTTGTTTATTTCGATTTCCCCGCCTGTAATCAAAATGTTCATCTCATTGATTCATCGTCGAGTAACCATTTTCGAGCTGAAAAAAACTCATAATAAAATATAAAATGTATTTTGTCAAGGAAAAAAAAATGTACACAAAATGCTGTGGTTTTGTTTTCGTTGAAAGGTTCAGCATTTGAGATAAGGATTTCGAATGCTGAATACAATGTTTTGGTGAATGTTTTTTTGGATTAAACTTCAAAACAAAACAAAAATGTGTTTGATCAAAAACCTGATATATTCGCTATTAGGAACGATCTTAAGGATTATATTTCATAATAAATATTCATCGAATAAATAGTAATTAAAAAAAAAAAAAAAATCAGTTGACATAACTCTGTCTTGTGTGCAAAGAACAACCGTTTTCTGAGATCAATCATGTGTTTTTCGTGCCCAGTTTATTAGCGCGTTTTCTTAGTGCTCGTTTGCTTGCATTAATTAGAGAAACAGAGAAAGAGAGAGACAGAGAGAAAACGAAAGAGTGAGAAAAAGAGAGAGAGAGAGAAAGAGTGAGATAAAATATATGGATTGTCTCCTGCGTGTCCATAAGCTGCTGAAGAACCTCAATGTTTGATGGTACGGCTATTTGTGGCTGTTTAAGAATAGTGAACGAAAGTAATATGAAAAAAAAAGGTTTGTTTCTCTTGTAAAGCGTGCTCGGCAAAGCGCTGCAGGTTGCATAAAAAAAATAAAATCAATTGTGACGATATACAAAAAAAGCTATGGTAGATCAGGGTTGCTGGAAATAGCCACGCGGTATTTGTGAGAAAAAAGAATTCTTTCGTTTCTGATTATTAGTGCTTTTTTGTCAATGGTACCGTCGCCTTCTTCGGCTGCTTCTCCATCAGCAGTCATCTTCTGTTCTTGCTTGTGACGCATCTGCTTGCGAAACGATTTCGATTGGCACATGTCGCAAAGCGTTCTGTTCCCTACGGCATTATTAGTTTCAACGTCAACATGGACGAGAGATCGCAAAATTATTTAAAAACATTATTATCATTACTTTTTATTATTTTGTGTGTTTATTATTATTAGAATTTTCGTAAATCGATGATATTAGGATAGACTCAAAGGAGTCAAAAGGAAATAGAGGGTTTATGGCGATGAGATGAGTCATAAAATTAGGACTTTAATTTTTTTTAGACCCGATTTTGACAGCAGGACCATGCGGCAAGCAAAAGCGCTCTATTTACGTTAAGATTCTATATTCCCGACAATATTTTTCTTCTATTTCGAAAAATAGGCTCATTTTTATAATTGTTCTCATTGTACATTTTTTTTTTATCCAAATGGTGCCTTATTATGAGATTCAACGAACCAACGGTGAATACTTAACCAGAATCTTGTCTAAAAATGTTAAAACGCTATAAATATTATGCGATGAACACGAATTTACAACAATACGTGTAATTACGGTTCATTAATACATTGAACTTATTTGTACTTCCATTTATATTACGGCAATACCGTACAACATTATGACACAAAATAAAATATATAATGAAATGATTGGACAGGTCGTACGTACAAAATTGTACATTAATATCAGTTGGAATAATACTCACAGAAATAGACGGCGAGTCCCTTTGATTCTCGAATTAGATGAAGAAGTTCCTCTCCTTCGAGGGCCTCGATCATGTCACCCGATGGATCCTTTTGGGTCATTAGCCATTGAAGAATTTGGTCCTCGTCGTAGAGATCTCCTAGAGATTAAATATTTATTTCTAATATAATTTCGATCGAATTCAAATGTACGAGGATTTTGTTACTTTAGTTACTTGAGCCATTGACCCAAATTCCATTTTTCTAATTTTCCAAAACACAACAAGATCCATCATTGATCCCACGACGAAAACATCGCGTTTCCAGAGATAAAAAGACTCTAAGAGTCACGTCTGGTTGCAAAAAAAAAAATGTGTCTTTTTGATTTGCTTTTTTGTGTCAACTAATTCTTTTGTAATAAAATATTTCGAAATCAGAGACTTATGGCCATTCTGATGGGGTTCTCAAGGAAAAAAATGCTTTTCCGATGGTCTTAGTAAAAATTACCTGCATAAATCACTGGTTCCTTAGAACCCATGCGGAAAAATAGTATAGCCGGAAGTGCAAACACTCCATAATCCTTAGCCAATTGTTTGTCGTCGATTTTGACGAAATTTATTCCAGCCCCGTCCGCCTCGTCGTCGATGTGTTCAATTTCCGACAAAACACGACTGCACTGCTTACAATCTTTGCTGTCTAACGAAATTTCAAGCGCGCATCAAGTCTCGCGTTATATTTTTATTATTTACGTATACTTTCTTCGAAAGTGAGAGAATAAAAGAATTCAAACTTATTTTTGTTTGTTTGTTTTTTCGGAATAAAGACTCACAGAAAAATACCGCCACGTAGTCCGAAGTTTGACGAATCTTATGAAACATTTTACGATTTATACGCTCTATGTGATCAGTCAGCTCCATGTTTTCTGGGTTCGTTAACCAGTCCAAAATCTCTTCCTCGTCGTCAATATCACCGTCGTAATTAATATACTTTCCCTTACGAAAGTAAGTAATACCCGGTGGATTTCGAAAACCGTATTTCTTTGCCATTAAACGATCGCTGATCTGAACTATTTTTATTCCATATTCAGACGCCTCGTCGTCTATCAGCTCGATGTGCCGAATTATTCGTGGACTCTCAGGATCCTCCTCCTTGTCTAAAAACACAATTTTTTAATAAGTTCGAACGTCAAGTTTCTAGATTCAAGTGAATTTCAATAATTTCTCCTGAAGCAAGAATTTTTTCCATACTTACAAAATATAACAGCCAAAAATTCCTTGGTCTCGATGTATTTGAGAAGAAGTTCTCTATCGATTTTTTCGATACTCGCGTCATTTCTCTGCTTCACCATCCAGTCGAGTACTTCCGTTTCGTCGAGTAAATTACCTGTTTTTCGATGTGAATGAAAACAAAAGAAAACAATCATTAAACACGTTTTCTAAGGTTTTTCTCGTTCTATGAAAAGTTTATGGTGTAAGAGGTTCAAAATAGAATTTATTTTAAAATCAGACTCATGTATAGGTCGTGCTGTTATAAATCAATTAATTTTTTCTTTGTATCATCGGTTAGCACATTAATCTAAAAAAAAAAGTTCAATCAATCGATCAATCGATTAGTCGGATAATTAATTGAGTGCATTTACAATTAAATCATTTTTTTCACTACAAAAAGCTTCGAGAGTCACGGTCTCGACGCCAATTCGTGGCATAAAAAGTAAATCGACGTCAAAATTCAACGTCGTCGACATAAATTTGACTTTGGTTTCGTGTAAACGAAAAAAAAATATAGATTTTTCATGGTCTGGTCGAACATGATAGTTAATAACGTGATGTACAAACCGCAGTGATGATATATTTATATATACATATAACATATTTATATAATATACCACCACAGTTGAAATATTGGCGGCGGGACCGTTCTGGAATGGCTACGAGTAAGGCAAGTAGAATTATTTTGACGTTTCTGTTACGTACCCCTGAAAAAATGAAATCGTCCGAGTGCGCTCGTTTCCGGTAAACGACACTGTTCAAACTCAACGTGTCACTTTGTTTCTTCTAGTGCGATGATATTACAACGTGTGTCAGTTTTTTTGTTCATTAATTTTTTATTCTTTTTTTTCATGTCCGTTTATCTGCTCATAGTATTTTATAAAATTTTTTCGACGACCTATTCAAGGCTGTACTTCTTGCTAATCAAACTTGTTTAATGCCAAGTTCGAGGCCTTATTAAACGCAGTTTAGGTGGATTCGTATGACAGCATGTTTTAATTAATCTAAAAACAAAATTAGTAACGATAGATTTACCAATCTATCAAATGATAAATGCAAATTTCCATGATTGCAGATTTTCACATTTATCAAAGAACAGTCCACATTTTTCAAGCGATTTTAACGCATCACGTTTCATTTTATTTCGAAAAATATCCTCTACGAATTCACCAGATGATTTTTTTCTAAGCTCATCTGTTCGAAAAGAACAGCAATTCGTAAATGTGAAAATTTTTTTCCTTTGTTTTAATAATTTGCTGCAACACTGAAATGAACAAGTTCAAATGAAATCTTAATGGTGAACTCGTAAAGGATTTTCTTCACAAACGAAATAAAACGGTGGTGCATAACGATCGGCCAAAAATTACGGATTATTATTTGAAAAATCTCAATAAAAATGTGCCATTGAAATTTGAATTGATCAATTAATGACTTCGTATATCTATCGTTATAAAAACAAAATTTCTGCCATACAAATTCATCTTCACTACGATCAATTAGCGCATCAAACCGGGCGTAAAAACATTGTGAAAATTTAGCATTCATTTGACTAGCATGCAGTACAATTGCTACGTTTGAATATAATTGTTTAGCTGATTTAGTGCTCGTGTTAATAATTTTTCTGCAAGTGGATTGGGAATGTATTCAAAATAAGAATATAGTAGGAAACATATATTTATTTCATCGTAATGTTGGCATATTTTTTTCTTTTCTTATCCGTACATGAGATTGCTCCATATCACTGTACATTTAATATTCGGCTGTATGATATACATGTGTATTTGCAATTAAAATGATTTCTACAATGCAGAAGAAGATTCGCCGGATTGTCGCAAATAAGTAAATATCCAAGTGAGAGTCTTACATCTTTTTTTTCGCCTTTTTATTTCAACGCGCGATCGTGCCCTAGTTGAAATTAATAATAAGGATAAAAACGAGAAAAACGGTGTTAGCCTAATCGTCACTGAACCGGGATTAAGAGCGCTAAAGACATTTTTGTCGGTTCTTTCCCGTTCGTGTTTTTTTTTTTTTTAGTTTTCACAGTATGCCTGGGGCACGTCTTATGGCGCTGGCATTAGAGGCTTCTCTGAAATAATATGTACGGTCCTTTTAATGAGAATGAATGAAACGAAGAACAAAAAATATTATGTTATCAAGAAGAACTTTAGACACAGAAATAAATTTGAGTTAATTGCAAAGAGAGAAAGACAGAGAGAGAAAGAGAGAGAGAGAGAGAATGAGGAAAGTGATGATGAGAGAGCGAGATAATCATTCATTACAGACTTAGTAGCGTATAGAACGAATGTGTAAGGCGAATATGAGTGATAAGAGAAATCACGAGTTAGTGATGACGATGATTAAACTATAGACTGAAGCAACCTGCGTTGGTGTTGACCCTTTTAATACTTAAGGTCAAATTTCTATTTATCTTTTTTTTTTATTATTACAGATTAATAACAGCTAAACGTGTTGAAGACAGAGGGCGATAGTTAGGAATTTGACAGTTACAGTCTGGCACGAAACACGTCGATGAGAAACAAAATGCGAAAACGGAAATGCGGTTGTACCGAGACATTATTATATTCTTAAACGAAAAATAATGACCAATTATTCGCGTCAGTTAGGGACACACGTGGCGAAATTAATAAATAGTTTTTATTTTTATTTTTCAACGCGTTACGTACCAGATTGTATTATGCGATAGTTAATCGTTCAATCGATAACTGAATCAATAAATCAATTTCTCTACCGTCCAATCGATCAATTACTCGATCAATAAATAAAGTAATTGTTTGATTAATTATTCGATAATTTAAACAAAAAATATATTCCAGTGAAACTCATCACCGAATAAAATTCGTTGTGACAATAACCACATTTTTATTTCATTTTGAAAAAAAATAAAAAGTTACTTTCCTAACTATTTATCGATTTTTCAGAATGAGAGTTTCTTTTTACTCTTTTCATTCAATTGTTATTTTTGTAGTATTTTTCAAAAATAGCTAGTTTTATAAAATTCGAAAAACTAGTCATTTTCTAATATCTGACGATATTTATTTCGCAAATTTTAATAAAAATGACAGCCGATTCAATCAATGTTGTTTTTAGAACGTCTATTTCGAAAATACTATAATTTTTTACTCTCATCGCGTTTTTTTTTTCTAAAGATTTGCTAAATAATTACGCGTGTTATGATATTTGAATTGTCAATGTTGCAATTCAACGTTGCTTCGCAACTTTTTTATCATAGGCATGACAAATGCAATGGCAAGTTTTTTATGCGGCGTTATAATTGCAAATTAATAATTATGCTTTTTTTTTAAAGACAGGCATAAAAAATGCAATGGTAAGTTGTCAATCGTAATTCAAAATTCGTTTGTCAGGGAAACGCGTGAATGACAAGGAGAGCATTAAATATATATCTTTATACATGGGCAACGATAAACTTTATCATTCTTTTTAAACATACCATTCCATTTACTCAAATAAATAAATAAATATATAAACGTAGGATCAAAATAAATGAGTAGAATAAATAAAATTGGTAGAGCTTCTCCAATCGATCGCAAACGCGTTTCCCTTCCTTCATAGATGTGATAAGGTCATTCAAATTAGTAATTTGATCATTTGAGAGAAAATAACGCGAACTTATTCCTGAGAACGATGGCTACGACGATGACAAATAAATAATTATATTTGAGAAAGATTTTTTTAGTTCGTTTCTTTTACGATGGTGATGACGACATGTTCTTGCTTTTTTCGTAGTTCTAAGTACCACTTCCTCGATCCGAACAACAAAACAATCAAAATTATTAGGTGTATAGTGTTTTCGAGTGTTTGTGTGTTACGACGGAAATTGTCGCGATCCCTCTGGGGTCGTAAGTTGTCCTACGATCCGACGATCCGTTGATTGATCATCATCATTAATCAGACCTTCATTAAGTAGGGGATCCCGGCGACAACTGCAACACCCGATAACCGCCAAGGGATTTTAATTTCCAGTTGTTTTTATACATTTCCACTTACGCAATATTTTAATCGTTCTCTCTCTCTCTCTCTCGCATTCCCTATTATACTTTTCATTTTTATGAAATCACTGTAAGCACGATACAACGGAGATGACGTCACGATGAAGATATTCTATAAATAGCCTCGTTCTCATAATCGTCGCACGTTATATCAGTTTTATCTTTTTTTTTCGTTTCGTTTTGTTTTATATATTTTTTATGAGTCTTGTGTGGTGAAAGAAACTCTCTCCGCTCGTCGGTCCAACAGTGATTTCCTCTCAAAGATGATTTATTTTTAATTTATTTTTAATTTTGAAACCTGATTTTCTGTCATTTATTCAGCTTTCTCTTTCACTCCCCTCTCTCTCTCTCTCTCTCTCTCGCTCTTGCTTTCTGGTATTGTTAGAGAATATTTACCGCTTCCGAAAAATCCCTTCTTGCCCTTGGATGATTTAACAGGGTTGTTGGCTTTGTTCGCTTGGTTGTTGTTCGCCTTGTTTCCTACCGTTTTACTCGTATCCACCACCGTAGCGATCTTTTTGCTGTCCTTAGCCGTTAACTTGTTTATTGGTTTGAGGGCTGGTACTAAGTTTGACGAACTCGATGTCGTCTTAGTTGATGATGCTTTTCCGAGGCTAGACTTGGACGTAACGCCGATGTTGCTCAATTTGCCACTGGTTGTTGTACCCTTTTGCGATGCCGTAACACGACTGACTTTGGCAACCCTCGTTGCTTGGTTCGGCTTCGCGGGACAGCACTGGTAGGGCTCATAGGAGGGAACCGTGGGTTTCGCGCTTTTACCACCCATCCCGATGTAGAAACAGCCGTCGCCTGCGGTAAGCAAATACACAACGTGTCAGATAACAATTTATTATATTTTGTCGTATTTTTTTGTTTTTCTTTTTATTTATTTTTTTGTTTTTTATTTTTTGGACTTTGGCTGATTCTCGCACGAGTTAAGGCGCACATGGGATCGACGAAAATTATTGTCCTTTTTTTCTTCGTTTTCATTCAGGTAATTAGCCCTTTTTCGTTTTTTTTTTTTACATTCTCTTCTATTTGTCACTGTGCCATTCTATGCAGCAGAAACGAAAGGTCTTTCTCGATACAGCTATTCAACTTTTGTATTTTCGTCGAAAAACCACTTTTTTCTTTTATTTTTCAATTTAGATCAATTCCCGACAGTAGTTTAAACAAATATGGGCACGAGGCTTTATCCGTGATTTATCCTCTACCACGAAAATTTCCGTAACTTAATATTTCTTACGCTGATCCTAGAACGGTGAATGGGAACAACAAATCTTCAGACGAAAAAAGGCTAATTGACCGATTTTTAGAAACACAGAGAGAGAGAGAGAGAGAGTTGGAGAATTAAAAACAAAAAACGTGCCCGAACTACAGAATCAGTTCAATTTAATGCCCCACTGGCCACAAAATTCAAACGTGCAATTTCAAGGGAAATCAACTTCGAATTATTGATTCAAGTTTTCTCAGAACATTAAAAAAATCATTCAGTGACATTTTTACAACGATTCGAACAATTTCTATTAAAAAATCTATTTGGAAATTTTTGAGAAATCTTGGATCTAATAATTTCCAGTATGTTGACCGCGTCTCTGAGAAAAATGAATTTTTCAAAGTGTTTAATTCAATTGTTGATTGATTGAGCCTTCAATCTTTAATTTTATTTGATTGAAATTAATTTTTCTCAGCGCACAAATTATGTTAGATACTGTCTAAAAAAAATCGTTCTGTAATTTTTGTGATCGTAAACGTAATTGTATTTCGTCATCGAATTAGTAGATATAGTTGGTGACACCAGCCGTTATCGAAAATAACTAAATCGCACAACGTGGACCGCGACAAAGTCGCGATCTTTCGTTTGTCTCTAATTCTACATCAAATTCTAACAGAAAAATAAAAAAAAAAAAACGGATTTACGTCGAATACGCCGGAAAATACGAAACGAGAGCGAAGATAAAAAAATCTCAAAGAATTAGAAGCAAGAGTTAGGGCGTGAGATCGCTGGGTTGCAAAAAATCACTTATTGAGGCAAAATGATACACTTCACTGGGTCGGCAATTGCCACCTTATGGATCCCGATTTTTTGTTTTGTTTTATAAATCATCGTCAACCAGGAAAGTTATAAAAAACAACTGTTATCGGATGAAGCTATAAATAATAGGAGCTGTTAAGGTACAATTCCCCTTCGAAAGAGTTATTATTTCTCAGCAGGATTTTTTCCTAAGAGTTTCGAGTCATCAGATATTGAGTTTACTCTTCACAGTCCACGGAGAGATTATCGAATGTGCTGATGATACAGAAAAACAAAGAAAATTGTAATCTTTGTAAATTCATGCTGCAAAGAATCTCGAGTCCCATAGAATTTTTTTTCTTCCGGAATATCAGCCATGCTGATAAAATGAATATTCTCTCGCTAGCGCTCATAGCGTTGTGTATCATTAAACCTCAAGCGGACGGACAGAAAAATTAAAATAACGAAGAAATTTTTTTTTTAAACACGGAAAAGAGATAAAAAAGCGAGCGGAAAAAAAAATTCTCTTGAAACGAATCTTCATGCGGTACGCCCTCCAGTCCAGCCGCCAATCCGAGAGCGCGTTCATACTAGAAGTATCGTCTAGCATATCAACGAAGATCGAAGCGTTTCTAATCGGTATATGCACTACGAGGGTATTACTAATAAACGTCATTGCACGCAATTAAAACAAAAATTTATACGTATATAAACACAAATATATAAATACATTCATTTGTATATGTATATCTATATATTTATATTTAATACAAGTAAAATCGCGACGAAATTTCATTGAATGATAAAATCAATAAAGAAAAATCAATAGCCTCGAACGCGTCGATCTTGGAACTCTTCAATACTGGATATACCTACATCCACCAACGATCTCTCTGCGATTTTTTAACGTCTCGTTATCTCTTTCGTTCCGTTATAATTCTCCCGGACTTTTGTTATCACATTGTCATTCAGAATGTATAGATTCACTGGATTCTTGCAATTTTTTGTTTGTTTGTTTTCGCTTTAAATTTTCGTACGTATTAGCATCATTTTTGTTGTGTTTCTTTTTTTTTTTAATTCCCGTCCTCCTGGGTCTCGTTAAGACGTTGTTGCACTTTTACCTTTGTGGAGAATTTTCTTCAAGGCTTTGTTATCATTTTCCACGTTGCCATTATCATCATCATCATCATCATCATCATCATCATCATCATCATCATCATCATCATCATCATCATCATCATCATCATCATCATCATCATCATCATCATCATCATCATCGTCATCATCATCATCATCGTCATCATCATCATCATCGTCTTCATCTTCATCATCATCATCATCATCATCATCATCATCGTCATCGTCATCGTCATTATTATTATTATTATTATCATCGTCATCATCATCATCGTCATCATCATCATCATCATCATTATCATCATCGTCATTGTCATCTTCATCATCTTCATCATCATCATCATCATCATTATCATCATCATCATCATCATCATCATCATCATCATCATCATCATCATCATCATCATCATCATCATCATCATCATCATTACCTGTATCAAGAGTAGCAGTTGTCATCATACACGGTATGTAGAGACACTCGGTATGATTAACAGGTGATCTGTTCGCAATAAAATATTATATATATGTATAATAAATATATATATATATATGATATTTTATTTATACATAATATGCCGATAATAGCTTTATATGAAAATCTGGACGTTCTTTATTTTTTGGGTTTCCCGCGAAATTTGTTCACGAAAGTGTACTAATTAAGACGAGTCTAGAATGCCGTCTGGAGGTGTGCCCATCGTTCTCATTTATTTTGTATTATTATTGTTATTATGATGATTATTATTATGTCAAAAAAATAATTTATTATTAATTATTGCGAATATATGATGTTTGAGCCAAGCTTGTTCTGTGAGCTGTCGCAGACGACGTGTTAGACATGCGAGACATAGAATAGAAATATGAGTTTTGTTTTCGAACCAAGAGATTGAAAGAGCGAATGAGCGACAAAGAGAGAGAAGAAGAGAGAGAGAGAGAGACAGCGTGTAATGGCAAAAGCTCGAAAACGAGTCACGACTCCGAAGTAATTTGTACGCGACGTTTTACACGCGTTCATCTTGATTAAGTGGTCAGTACGTAACGTGGGCTCCGTGCCTCTGAGTTGATCGATGAGCTTCATCGCCTCGAGAAAGACAGCGACACCCGAAGCTTCTCTTTTCCGAGATCAGTATCGTTTACATTTTACGTATGAATATGGACATTAAAGAATTATCTCCTTTTTTTTTGTCAAACTTTGACATTAAATCTACAATTGTTCTGATTTCCAAATGATTAATCTCGATAATTGAAGGATAATTCAGGACTACAAACCAGACGAACGAAATCGATTGTATACCGAGAATCATAAAATCGAAATTGTTTTACAATTGCAGGATTGATTATAAATATATTTTATATATTTTATGTGATAAAAAAGAAAAATCGGTGACGCGAATTATTATTATTTTTTTAAAATTGATCTTTGATCTTACGTTCACGGTTCGGAGGCGACCGGTTGGAACAATTATGAAATCAAAATGACGATACACATCAAGGCCAGTTAATTAATACGACATGACGAATAGTAATGAAAAAATATTGATTATGCAAGAAATCGGTATTACACTGGGAGGATTCTTGTTTTTATAGTGGAGATAACGCTACCTTTGCTGAACTTTGGGTTAATCGAGTCGTCGAGAAGAACGATGTGTGTTCCGCGCGTCAAATTATCTCCGCAACATTGTGTCTCAAACTCAACTCATTTCTTTTTTGTCAACTCATAAGCGAGTTGCATTTCTTTTTTTAGGAACATTAACCTTTAACCAACTTGTAATTTTATGTTTTTTGATTTGTACGTTCCGTGTGTATAATACGATAAATGCAAGAAGAATAGTAGATTAATCAATGCTCTGTCAAAACGATCAAAAAAATAAAAATATTCATTTAAATCTGACACTATTTGGAGCGATTCGCGACTTGATTTTTTGCACGAGTCATGGACGGTGCTGGCGCGTTTATAGCTGTTTCGCACTCATCAAATTAGTGTTTAATTATCATGATATTTGTATGGAAAGTTTAATACACTAATTGAATCATAAGAATTCGTATTACAGCATGTGTTTCTGACCTAAAAAATATATCAATTACGACGTATCTGCGAAATTATTAACAGATAAAAATAAAATTTCACAACATAATTTTTTAATCGACATTTTTGAACGATTAATCCGCATTTTTTAAGCGATTTTAATGCGTCACCACTCATTTTGTTCGTCAAGAGATTTTCTACACATTCTCCACGTAAATTCTTTTTCGAATCTTCATCGCTTCAATATTGCAAACAATTGTTTACTTCGTGACAAAATATTTGACTCTCAAATAGCTGTTATTTTTCTATTAACGATTATTATTATTTTCGTAAACTATGATTTCTCATATTTTGCCACGTGGATGAAACAGATGCTGAAATGCGAATCGACGTTTAATCTATTGAATTAGTGCATTAAATATTATAAAAATTTGTTGTAAAATGTGGCTCTCGTTTGACTAGTGTGAAGCGAATAATTCACCTCAATAGAATGAAAATTAGTGTTGCGAGTAGGAAAGAAAGAGAGAGAGAGAGAGAGCAGTATTTACGTAGATGAAGGAAAAACGAATCCTCTAATTGTGTTTTCTCGTTTCGAGAAAAAGACTAGATAAAAGTAAATAGAAATCAAATCGATCGCGGAAAAGTGGGCACGATCGCGACGGCGCGTGCTCGTTGATACTTGTGGTAAGCCGGCGTTGTTTCAGTCACGATTGATATTAAAGTCACAAAGAACAGTACACCCGTTATAATTATCATCATTCTAGATGTTTCCTTACTTTTCTGTTCGATTAGCCATTCCAGAACTTTGTCCTCGTTCTTAAGATTACCTACAAAAGTCAGACACACGCACACATATATATAGCATATGATGAACTATCTGGATGACAAAGATATATTATTTGTATAATAAAAAGAAAAAAAAATAATCTCCGATCGATAGTATGACATTTTAAATGATCCAATTGCCTATGTTCTGTGTATTTATTATTTTACGAACGATTCAAGATGCTTAGAGATAAGGACCATTTTAATAAATGTTTTCAAATCGAATGTTCCAAAACGCACATCAACCCTTTGAGCCATCATGGAACATCATTTTTTTTCCCCTCATGGTCCCTAATGGAACAATTCCGTATTTTTTTTCATGAAAAGTTTTAGTCGATACACTTCGAAGATTTTGACCGATTTTGAAATTTTTCGTCCACCGGTTTTTATTTAACAAACTAAAGAAATGATTAATATTGAATTTAGAAATTTTGCGTTTAGATTCGTAATCAACGACCCTGAAAACTCTCGAGTACCAAATTGCAAGTTAATTAGACATGAGGAAAAACGTGTATGGCTCAAAGGTTTAAATATATTCGATTTGATTATTGTTTTCGTGCTCACATGGCATAAGTTTGAGAGATTTCCTGACTTTCATTTAACAAACGAGTTTACAAACGTTAAATGAAATAGAAAATGAAAAAGAAATATTATTGAATAGTACAAAAAATCTCGAGACGTACTACGACGTCTTTTTTTCAATAAATCGATGATTTTGAAATATTTTTTCGTACAACTACCATCGGTGGTATTTAATACAGAAAATAGATGATTTGGAAAAGCAAATGTGGCACGATTCGTGTAAAAATATCGAGATTCTTACCGTCATACATGATGGGCACGCCGGTCTCGTAATAGACAAGAGCCGGAAATGAGAAGATTCCGATCTCAGCAGCGAGCTTAGCATCGTTGGACTTAACGAATTGTATACCATGCTTGTCCGTGTCGTCATCGATCGTTTCTAATTCCTCAAGAATCTCACGACATGTGTCGCATTTTTCGTCGTCAGCGTCTGTACAAAACAAGAAACAATTTTCATCACTATTTTTATAGCGATAAATGTTCGAAAGGAAAAAAAAAATTTAGTTCTTTCATCTCTTCGTAAATTGTTTGGGATTTTGAGACTTTATTTTCTTTTTTTTTGTAACGAGAAATCGTATCGTGGATCAGTGACGAATGATTATCATCCACTGTCCATTATTTATCGATTTTTCAATAAAAGTCAATTAATTTTTTCGTAACGACTGAATATTGTTTTTAAACTCACAGAAAAATACAGCAAGATGTTCGACGTCGTTGATGAGAACCTGCAGTGTTTTTCGATCGACACTCTCGATGACATCCGGCGTCGAACGACGAAGTTCTAGCACCCAATCAAGAATCGCATCCTCATGCATCATGTCACCACTGTAAATATTACGGAATTTGTGACGGTAGAACGCGAGAGCCGGAAGACCCGGCAAATCGTATTCTTTCTCGATTCCATCGTCCGAAATTTTCACGAAATCGATGTCCTTCTCTTCGCATTCGTCGTCGATATTTTCCAGTTCTTGTAGAATCTTTTGACTCTTTTTGTCACCCTCCTTATCTGGGAATTATTAGGTTGCGAGGCAATTCGGTAAAAATAAAAAATAGAATCAATATCATTTTTGACAATCAATCAATTCGAACATTACGAGGTTTCAACTTTTTTTACTCACAGAAAAACACAACAACGTGATCATTTTCGTCCAAAATATTTTCCAACATTCTCGCGTTGACTTCCTCTATTTTTCCGGGTATCTCGAGGGTATTTTCATCCGTTAACCAGGAGAGAACTTCGTCTTCGTCCTCTACGTCCCCTTTGTAAATCAGTGGTTCCTTGTTTCGGAAGAATGCGAGAGTAGGGAAATTCTTGATTCCATGCTTTTTCGCGATTCCAGTGTCTTCCGTTGTCACAAATATTATTCCAGTTTCGTCAAGCTCGTCATCAATGTTCTCCAATTCTTTCAATACTGTTTCACACTCGTCACCTTCTTCACACCGACCACCTATGAAAAATAAACGAGAAAATGGAACTTTATTTGAGGTACGATTTGATCCGGTTGGAATTTCCAAAAAAAACCGTGTCTTCGATTTTCTTTATTAACGAAATCAATTTATTTCATCGTAGGGTAATTAAAAAAAAATCAATTAAAAAATATTCTCCAGTCAGATTGGAGCTTAATGAATTTTCATAAAAATATTATGACGATTGTACAAGTATTTGATAATTCGTTTAATAAATGAAATAAACTTACTGAAGTAAACGACAACGTATTCATGTTCGTCGATCAGTCCTGACAAAATTTCATCCGTAACTTCTTCTATAGTCGCAGAGTTTTTTTGTTCTACCAGCCACTCGAGTACTTCGTCCTCATTAAGTAAATCTCCCTCATAGATCGCAGGGATTTTGTCCTCGAAATAAACGAGAGTTGGCAAATGATCGATACCATAATCTTTCGCTTCCGCTGTATTGTCCAATCGTATTATTACGATATTCTCCTTTTCAAGATCATCGTCAATGTTCTCCAATTCATTGAGAATTCTCATGTTCTGTTTGTCCTCCTTGTCATCTGCAAATTCGAAGAATTTTTTATTTTTTATTAGCCTACTGTTTATAATAAAAAAATATTTTTAAAAAATCTCTTACAATTTCGTACTCAATCAACTTCTTAATTTAATCAGCAATTACAGGACGTTTTACTATCAAATATTACATTGATAACGAAAAAAAAAGAATCGTGGGTGACAATCGATTTTTCTTTCTGTATGAGTAACCTTGTCGAAGGGACTTACATTGGATTACTTACAAAACAGTACAGCGAGATATTGAGTTTTCTCGATAAGTTTTTCCATCATCTCGTCCGTCACTTCTGGAATTTCTCGATGTTTTTTCTGATGCAGTAGCCAACCGAGTAACTGATCCTCATTCATTAGGTCGCCTTAAAAATGAGTGAAATTGATATTATTACTAGCATTTGAATTACTACTTAGTAATTATGGTTGTGCCTTACGAAAGCAGCAGTTGCATTACAAAAATATTAATGAAAATTTACATGTTAGAATACTAACAAATGATTTTAATCGATTTTCGATCAATTTTTTAGAGCAACTTTCAGCAGTTTATTATTCTAAGAAGTGAAACCTGAAGAGTATAAGTTTAAATAGTTGTAATTACCATCGTAAATGTGTGGTATTCCACGCTCGAAAAATACCAACGTTGGTAAATCGTCAATTCCATACTCCTTTGCTTCCTCTTCGTCGTCGATCTTGACGAACGCGATATCATGCTGATCGCAATCGTCGTCGATATTTTCTAGCTCAGTAAGAATCTTTTGACTCTTTTTCTGCTCTTTATCGTCTGTCATAAAAGAAAAAAACAATCAATTTTTTTTAACGTTTCGAATTATTTTATAGGAATTCTCCATGTCATTTCTTTTTTATTCAAAAATGTGGTGTGTTTTTTTTTTCTTAATACTCACAAAATAGCACAGCCACATACGGCATTTTCTCGATAACCATGTCCAACATTTCATCGGTGATGTCCTCGATTTGATCACTTTTCTGTTGCTGCTCCAGCCACTTGAGAACCTTCTCTTCGTCCTCAAGATTGCCTTCGTAAAGGGTCGGTATACCTTTCTCGAAATATATTAAATTTGGCATTTTCTCGATACCGTATTCCTTAGCCTCTTCGACATTGTCAATCTTTACGAATATAACACCCAGCTGATCACATTCGTCGTCAATGTTCTCCAGCTCGTTTAGCACCCTCTGAGATTTTCGGTCGTTGTTATCGTCTGAGTCATCAGTTTAATTTTCTCATTAAAAGGAATAAAAAATAAAAACCAAAACGAAATACTAACATTTTTGCTGCATTCGTCACTATGGTTCGAAGTGTTAAATATTCATAACATCACTTACAAAAAAGTACTGCTATAGTTTTTCCTTCTTTAACAAGACGGTCAAGCATTTCATCGGTAACATCTTCGATCTCGTCCTTTTCTAGTTGAGCTAGCAACCATTCGAGGATTTCATCCTCATTCTCGATGTCGCCTATGGATGTCATGAATATTTGAAAAAAAAAAAACCAATATCTGTCTCGTGAAAAGTTATTGTAAAGAAATCGTGACGGAAGTGAATTGTATAAATCCGCCGTAATTAAAATTGCAATTCTCGAATAATATATTTGAATGATAGTAATCGGGCAGTTGTTATTTTGTTTACACAATTTTTGGCATTGTTGAACGAAATTCTTACCGTCGTAGACATTGGGTATTTGTCTTTCGAAATAAACGATCGCGGGTATGGAATCGATGCCAAAATCTTTCGCTGCTTTCTCATCGTCAATCTTCACGAATTGTATTCCGTGCTTGTCGCAATCGTCGTCGATCTTCTCGAGCTCGTTGAGAACCTGCATCGAGTCATCATCGCCGTGATCGTCTGTGTGTGTTTTGACAACATCGAATTACATCAATTCAGTAATAATTATAAATAAGTAAATAGAACATTTGAAAAAACTGGAAAAAAGAAAAAATTACGCACAAAAAAGTACAACAAGATTGTCCATGTTGCCGATCAGGGTGTTCAGAGTTTTTGCTGTAACATCTTCGATCACGTCCTCTTCGTCACCTGTACTTTTGTTCGAAACCAACCACTCTAAGACGTCCTCTTCTTTACTCAATTCGTCTATCAAAAAAATTTGTTATCAATTAAATTCACATAAAATTAAAAATAGTAATGGAATTGAACAAATGAATAAATAAAAATTTGTTTCAAAAACGAAACGTAAATTATTGTAAATGGCGGATTCAATTGCTCGTGTGCTTACGTTCGTAAATAATTGGAATTTGGTGACGATAATACACGAGAGCTGGGAGAGGTCCGAGATTGTATTCCTCGGCAAGTTCCTCATCAGCAATTTTCACGAAACCAATACCAAGTTGATCGGCTTCGTCATCGATATTTTCCAATTCCTGAAGTGCCCTCGCACACTTTTTGCAGTCCGGTTTGTCTGTCCCATTTGAAACCAATGAAAAGCTTTGATTTTGCGTTCGATTTCATCTTCAATTCGTTTCTCAATACTTTCGTTTTTTTTCTCTATTCGTGAGTCATTTACATTTTAATCCTCACGTTCGACGATTCAAAAGTAAGCGTGAAGGATAAACTTACAATTTTAATTCACAAACGGACGCACAATAAATTCAAAGGGTTTATTTCCTTTTACAAATAAAGCCGAAAGCCACAATATTAACGTTTTTAGCAACTGAAATAATTGTTAATACGAAAATCATGCGTTCAAGTTATTGTTTTTACACAGTACTAATGAGTTGATTTAGAAGTTATAAATCATTAAGGACGTGTCTACTTGCAGAGAAAGAAAAAGGTCGGAATTAAATGTCTTGAGAAAGCACTTCTGAAGCATTATAATTTCAATTTTTTATTATTCAGGGGCAAAACTATTTCTCAGGCCCAAAATTAGCTGTTTCTAAGGATTTCCTTTTGAATAAAAAGCTTTGTTGAAATTATTAAAAAGATTGCAGACTTGATGATGAAGATTTCGAGTGTATGAAAATATTTTATAATTCGAATCGGCAGTTGTGCAGTTCCGTTTCCTCGAAAGGGACTTGACAAACCGTTGGCATCCAGGCTGCGCTTTTAATTGTCTGACGAATTTCCCATTTATTTGTTTTTTGTTTAGGTTCATCGACAGTGTACGTGTGTGAGGTTTAGAAAAATGTTCGATTTATCTGATATTCAAACAATTAGAAGTGTAGCCAGGATGTTAACAGTTTGACAACTCCCTTTGACGAAGACGGGCCTGTCAATTTAAATTGAAAATAAGATTAAAAAATATTTCCAAACAGTCAACAAGTTGACTAGGAAATGTGAAAACTTGTAAACAATTCGAAGCAGACTTTCTATTTAGAAAAAAATCTTAAAGAAACAGCAAATATTTGTCCTTCCAAATAGCGTTTCCTCCTTATCGAATAATCAAAAGTTAATTTATTTGAATACATGTATCTCTTCTGGAAAAAGTTACATCATCAAATGTGTTGGTCGTTACGACCAAACGTGTAAAAATTTTTTTCAGCTATGAATATGGGATGAAAAAGGGTGTCTGTCTCTACTGCTTGCGTTCACTCGAGATGAAGAACAATTCTAAAAAAAAATATAGATGTATATATATATATATATAAAATATTCTAGAAAAAAAATGTATCTATTAAAAAATTGGAAACACTATTGCTTATTAAATGGCGGAGAAAAATAAGATAAATTGCAAATTGTGGAAAAGGACGGGGGCCTTGATTTTACGTAAGAGTGTACTTACTAGAGCCGGCGCCAGTACACCGCTCCGTGTTCGGACCTATCCACACCAACACACACAAAAAAAAAACGTTTCACCTATATTAGATACACGTTATTATTAATATTATTATCATTATTTACGCATTTGCTTGAGTGTGCGTCAGGCACGCGAGCACCTGCGTGCAACACATAATTATGTACATACTCCAATGAAAATTAACTTACGCGTCATTCGATTTGAGGATTTTTTAAATCGAAGAAAATATAATGAACGTAGTAGTCTCGCCACAGTCGCGTTCCAAAGTTTTCTGCCATCAATTTTTTAAAATTTGGTAATAACTTGTGGATAAATCTAATCATATTGGTTCCTAAGTCTTATCTGAATGTAAAAACGTTTAAATTTTCGAAAAAAATGTTTAGAATGAAGTATTGAGCTTGAGAAATAACCACCGTTCCATATTCAATACACAGAGCCTGTACTTCAAATCACTTTATCTCCGAAACTGAATGATTAAAATTCTTTTTACTCGAGATTGAAAAAAAAATCATGCGGAAAAAGACCTTGGCGAGACTACCACCTTAATCGTCTCTAGTTGTTTTAACTGTTTGAATCGATAGAGCTGACGTCTTGTGGTGTCTTTCTTTTTAACCAGAAGTTGAAAAACAAAGGATTTTTTCACGAAATTTTGAATCTTAATCATAATTTACACAAAAATAGACATACATTTGAAAGGAATCGGTATGGCTTTATGAGTGAGGCTCCGGTCACCGAACCTTCTGATATTGCTCATACTTTTGGCCAACAAACACAACATGTGATGTTTTGCACATATATATATGCACATATGTATATATCACGATGTATATAATATACACGGAATGTAGTTCACACCAGAATCACTCATGACGAAAATCATATTTACAACGTTATATATACATTTATGCATATCGTATATATTCAACATTTGCCCAACGTAAACTTATCACGCGGACTTCACGTAACAAACACTTAACAATTACACTGATATTTACAACATTTAAAAATCATCGTCCCGTGTCTCTTGACGTCGTTGAAAAACAAACAAGAAAAAAAAGAACAGAGCGACGAAAAGAGAGTGCATGGGGTCCTGTAGAAAATCTCATGAATTAATAAACATTATAGCCAGCGTTACGAATCGTTAAAAAATTTCAAATTTGTCATTCAAATGCAATTTTCATTTCACGTTGATTGCTTTCTTTCTTTTCTCTCCAATCTTCTGTGTGTTAATAATAATTATTGCACGAAGAATTGCAGCAGAATCGAAAACTTCATTGAATAATTAAATTAGTAGTGATCGAGTTTACAAATTACTCAGATTTTTAGCAATGTCTCCTTCAATCAGATGTAAAAATCGTAATTACAATAAAGTTATCAGTTACGTAAGTTGTATAGAATTTATTGTAAAAAATTATTGTTAAATCTTTGAGGCTACGATAATTTAATGCTAGATAGCAATGCTGCTGTTATTTTTTTTTTTTTTTTTTTGATTAGACGATTCGTATGACTTACAGAAGAGAACCGCTACGAATTCTGTGTCTTCGACGATTTTGTCAATCATTTTCGAGTTTACTTCTTCGATTCTGTCAGGCAGGTCCATCGCCTCAAGGCTCGTTAAGAATTCCAGTACGTTCTCCTCGTCCATCAGGTCACCTGGATTATTTCATTGAAACTTAATACATCCCACAAATATCATGAATACATTTTTATACTGTACGTCAGCGTATCATGTTACAAATAACAGAATGACGAGATCGCTACTGGCATGTTGTAAATGGATACAAGCCGTGAATTCGTCATGCCCCTGCGGTTTTAGAAACTCAAGTACGAAGTGTACAAAAAGTTCGAACAAATGAAAATTTATTCGCGTGAAACGAGTTGAACAACATTTGCAAATAACTTCTGTGATTAATCCTTGGAGCATGTTTGTCAAAAAAAAAAAAAAAAAAAATATTGTGCAATAGTTTATTGATTGAAGGCCAGAATTGTTGGAAATATTCAATAAATTTTGTCCTATTATTTTAAATGTACAGAATATGAAAGTACATGAAGATTAGAGCAATAGAGATTTGTGGGTCAAATGCTATTGCCTGAACCTCGAGCTTTTCTCATTCCTTTGGCAAGGTCGTAAGCTTCGGCGTGATTCCAATAAAAGTTTTTGGCGCACTATGTGCAACCGCCCCCGCGAGTCTCATCAACGGGACTCGATGTTATTCGTTTGCTCGTGTGTGGGAGAAAAACAAACAAAAGTACACGAACAAAAAAAAATATTTTCTCATCTCGTAACTGTGACACTATTTTATCTTCATGTTGACATTTCGTCAAGATTTAAAAAACAAACTGCAATCAAATTACAACTATAAATTGAGAGTTTTTTTGACATTATTATTCATATTTACAATGAATTTATTTATCGATGACTTTACAATCAAACGTCTTACCATCATAGATGATCGGTTCTTTTTCCCGGAAATACGTGAGTGCCGGGAAATTTTTAATTCCGTATTGCTTGGCCAGCCTCTTGTCGTTGATCTTGACGAAGTCGACTCCGAAGGTGTCTGTGTCGTCGTCGATCTTCTCGAGCTCGGCCAAGACCTTGTCGCATGTTGTGCAGCTCCTCGCATCTGTAAAGCCATACAAATCCCAAATTTATATTAAATTTCTCTCTCAACAATCTAAAATGGTCTTAATGTCGATGTTAATTGCTTCATTTAACATGTCGAATTTACTCCAAAATCGAATGTACTACAAATCAATTTTTTAAACACGATCGGGAACTAACGTTTGACTCATCTGGATAATTAGAAAAATCTGGATTCAAATTCATCTTTTTTTGTAACGTCATTAATGGATATGGGATACAGATGGCTCTCGTAAATGTCAAGATCCATATCAGTGATGTTTGCTAGTTCCGAAGCCACGTGCGCTAAAGAACGATAAAGCATGACATTTCTAAATAAATAAAGTAAAGGATGATTCTGCTTGCAGAAATGCAATGCATTAAGCACACATACATCGTGTAGCTCAAATATTTATGACAGAGTGAAAAAAAACTGCAATAGTATAAAAAAAAGATGAATTTCCGAGGTAAAACATTTTTTACATACTGAATTAGAAAAAATATATATATATTTTCAACGTATTAGGAACTTTCAGGCTCTCGATTATACCTCGGGGTTGATTCATTGTTTTCATAGAGAGCAGTAAGTATATGTGATGAATTACGGTGAGGTTTACTTTCTCAGAGAGACGACACGGTTTTTCGGAATGACGTTGGACGCATCAGACCGCGTGATCTAATTAGTCCACGACGTCGACGAACGTTCCGAAAATATAGTACGAGCCGAACAGCTCTGTGTAATGTGAAAATCACATGCTGATGGGTATTAATATTATTTGTGGAAAAAATGTAAATAGTAATAAATCACAAAAGAAAGGCTGAATTTGATAACACTCAGAAAAGTATATGTTTGTTCGATTTAAACATTTTAATCAACACTATACGAATCATGTTTTTCAAGTTTGTTTATCCAAATCTGACCACTACGTGGTGCAGAGCATCGATGCATATTTCTCATTAAGGGATTGCTCTCCGAATATGCATTAAATGGCGGGAATCGAAGTATCAAAGTGGGCTCATTATTCAGACTGATTATTAACTGTATCCAGGAACGAGAAATCAGTCACGAATTTTTATACCCCCACAGGGTTGCATTCCCATGGAAATATGATTAAATGACAATGTAATTAGGAATATAAACAATATTATAAATATTCAATTTTATGATCGTTAGATTTGTTGAAACTTTATTTATTGATAAGCAAACAACTAAGGCTTTCCATCGATTGAGTATATAAAGATAATCAGATGAATGAAAATAGTTTCTCGAAGATTACACTCTTTAGCTAATCACATTCAGTGAAATTTACAATTTTCATAACGAATTTATTTCCAACATTTCGTTGCATCGTAAATAACGAAATTTCATTATTGAGGCTTTTGGAAACCACAATTATTTATTGAAAATTAACGATATTGCAGCAACGAGAAATAAATCCAGAGACTATCGTAACGAATAGGCGCGTTTGAAATCCGTTCAGGAGCGTGGGAGTGAAAATAGAAGGTGGGCGGTAGATTTTGGAAAAGCTCTTTAGCTTCAGGGTTACGTTAACTGTATACATATTTATAGGTTGCGATGCTTACGAGAAATATATACCTCACAAATAAAAGCTCACTCAAGTCGTCAATCCTCTTCTCCGCCCCCTCGTTTAAAAAAAAATTTATCATCGCCACTTTTTAACATAATACTCAATCAACCCAAATCACGATAAGAAATCTCGTTCTTTTTTTGCAGTTTTCTTTCCCCTTTACTTTCCTGATTGACAGTAAAAAAATCTCTAAAGTATTCACTGGTACAAGAGAAATAGTTCGTTTTGTACAAAGAAATAACGAATATTTGGCAACCTCGTGTAAGCTCACAGACGGTGACATGTAATTCAATAATCTATGGCACTGATTTCAATAAGTTAGTAAATAAATAAAATAAAGTTCAGATGTAAATGAAATTTATGAGAGAATTACTTGTTGACAATGAAAATAGAGAACGAAAAGCCCGAGTTTTCTTTCAGTCATTGTTTGCATCGTTGTTGCCACCATTTTAGGCGATTCAAAGCCTGAGAATAGAGCGAAGAGATAAAAAAAAACAATATCTCGGTGTTGAAAATACGTTGCGACAAAAAAACATATCACGACTCGTGAAAAATTTCAAGCTGCGAGAGCTAAAAAAAATTCGAAAAAACCTGAAGATCGAGCTGTTTCGCGTATCGCGCAATGGCTCCTGTCGTCACATCTGATCGTCGTGAATCATTCATTCACATGCTTACAAGCTTGATATCTACCCTTGAGGCTATTTACTATTTCCACATACGATGAAGAACGAAAAGACTGTCCCGAAAAATGAAAAACTTAGAATCACTCTCCAGAAATATATTTTTACAAGCTTGAATATTCACGATTCGGAATCTTTAATGAACAAATTCCAAAAATTGAAAGAATAAAAAGAAACATCTGCGATCCATTAGTTACAATTTTCCATTACATGAATTTGAACGTGTAATCAATTATTGATCATTTAATAATAAGCTCAATATGGTAATCAGTTTTATTTTTATTTCGTATGAATTATTGAGCAGAATAAATATCCTTTTTTCAGTGAAGTTATAAAATGGGAAAAAAAATTACAAATATTTATTTAACCGCGATTCGGATCGACTATTTCGACCCCAGCCTCAATAAACGACAATCCCCTGCGACATTACCAGTTTATGCTCTTCTTTATTATACCACATTGGCTCAACAAGTCTCATGCGAGTTTTTCGCGCGGGCGCAAAAGCTCGTAAGCTCGTTTTCTTCAGCTTCTTCTTCCTGGCGACTCGAGCCGAAAATTGTGGCATATATCTGTTGAAAGTGATGGATACGCGTGCGAGCTCGACTGGTCGAACAACTCCCCCGCACTAAAATCATCTTGTGTGTATGTATATGTGCATAAAACCGTGGGGATGAAATCATTGCGATTCGGTCAGCCGCAGCGATTACGAGACCTTCTGTTACCAAATTTATGTACATGTATGTGAGCAAAAATACAATTCAAAGAATCCCCAGCAGGAATCGTGCTCAGGCTTATCCAACAATTTTAATAAATAAATAAAATCTAATGTGTTACACAAGATTGAAACGTCATTCATAAGATTTCCCTCATTATAGTAACTCGAGTTTAATCTAATTATTGACAAAAAATAAATAAAATCGTTGAAATATTGTTATTTTATTAACATTATCTCCTGATTTATGATTTAATTTTGCTTTTATTTACATAAAAAATGCTTCGCTGGCAGCAGGTTGTATTTATCGAGGCTTTGCTGGCTTTGACCGCGAAAACTATCCGGACGCTTTTCTCTTTCTCTCTTGAGTATAATTAATGCCAACCAAGCAATTATACGTCTCCTCCTCGAGGGTATAGTATCATCAATGCACACAGTATGCATTTTCCAACGCCGAGACTGCCAGCTCTTGAGCCTCATGCTTTTATTCACTCGCTCTCATGTAGAAACATGAATATATTTATGTATATAATATAAAATGGTAGATATGTTTGCTGGTAGGTTCGATATAACGTACCAACGATGCCCGAACCACCCACGCGATGTCCCAAATCCCGAGCTTACGCAGTTGAAAGCTCGCTGGCTTTTCTCACGACAGAGAGGCCATTACTGGGCCGAGTAAGAAAAGAGAAGAAGCATTGTGCATTGTACGACGATATCGTGATGGAAGAAAAAATATCAATAAAAAATATTATTAAGATCTGTACAATGGTATAAAAAAAAAGGTAAATGGATCAATTAGATAGAGTGGAATGGATTCGAAAAATAAAAACAAAATAATGATTAAATATTATTTTCGATTGACTCAAAAGGAATCTACGAGATACTTGAATTTACTGGATTCAATCAAGTTGTTTTCCTAAAACGGTGAGAAAAAATGCTTCTAAAAAAATACGAATGTTATTTCCAAAATGAGACTGATGATTTGAATGAAATTTCCTACAAAGTTCTCTATAACATGCTAATTTTTCAACGACTCCAATCTATTAAGTTGCTACAGTAGCGAGTCAATTGAACAAATGAGATAGTTGGAGGGAAAAGCAAACACAGAAGATCGGGAGAAAGAAAAGAGTCGTTTTGGTACCTGCTGGTTGCCCACTCTGGCACACAACAGTTTTAGCATTTGCTCGTGCTCTCGGGCTCCCACACACTAGCACAAAAAAGCTCCGTGTCGTATATTTTGCGTATATATATACTGTTATATCCGTGTAACATTGGTCGTGAGTATCGCTCCGAAAGTTCGAACCTCCCAGTACCCATACAGAGTAACACGAGAGTCTCTACAACCGTAATTCGAACTCTGTGAATATTTTTTTTTATTTTTCAAAAACGATCGAAGTAAATTCGGAAAAAAAAATTCGCCATCATCGAAACATGTGTTAAAAAATAAAAAATAAAAATAATTTTCATAATAAATAGTTGAAAATTGAATTTTGAAAAATCTGTTGATAAATATATTTCGCGTTACAAATCGGTCTTTATTTTTATTCCAATATTTACACACCTGCCGTTTATCTTTTTTTTATGTCCCAACCCTTTCGTAATTTCGACTATGTTTTTTTTTTTTTTTTTTTTTTTATGTCAAATATATATTAGGAAGAGCTGCTTGGATGACGTCCACTATGACGTTGTTGCAAGAATGAGAAAAGTGTGTATGTATGTATACATATATGTATATCCGTACGTAATATGTATATAACATGTGGGAAGGGGCTGCCTACCAACATATACATATATACTCTATACTGTATACGCAACGGCTGGCTAATTTACACGAGGGGCTACGGAAGAAGAATAAGAATAAGAAGAAGAAGAAGAAGAAGCTCGACTCTGGAAATAGTATCGGCCAGCGAGCTCGGCAAAGATCTAACGCTGAGCACCACGGAACCTCAAGTGCATTTAACATACATATATATATTTAAATATATGTCCAAGTTTGATGCAGCCCTTTGCCTTAAAAAAAAAAATCGACAAGCTTTCATCGTATATTTTAGATTCCTAAGTATTCCTACTAAATTTTTCTTTTCAACTCATTTATACAGATCCGTTCTAGTTTCTCATGATTCAATTTTCTTTTTGTTTTTGTCAATTTGGCTCAAAGATTGAATGATCAAACACAGTAACAATCATCCATCATTGCATGCAGTAAACTTGCAGAGTGCAATACTCAGTGCGGACAATTTTTAATGACATCGCAAACGTGATACTCAATTCGAGTCAGATTGCAATTTGGACCTGAAAAATCTGTCCCAGTGATCGATAATAATTTGAAAAAACGTAACGCTCGTTCTGTTCATTGAAAATTACTTCGATTACCAAGTTTGAAAATTGATTTCCGCAGATAAAGTCTTTATATTCGAAAGAGGAATTAATTAGTCATTGAATTTCTCGATTGACCATCGTATTATTGAATACTGAGAAACAAAAGAGCGTAACAATCACCACTGATCCCTCGTTCCGACGTGAATTACGCCCTCGTTATCGTAAGAATTCGTTAGAATGAATTTTAACGTTCTATCGATGACTTTGATTAAATTTTGTACTCAAAAGAACGGTGATCATTAAGCTGTTAACTGTTTCATAGGGAAATTGTTTTTTTTTTGTACTTTAATTGATATATACAGAAATACGGGCCCGTCGAGGCGAAGTAGGAACTCATCGCTTGATAGTCTTGCCGCGCTGGGCAATATATAGTGAAACAGGCAAAAAGCAGGAACGGGGCGACGCGCGCGCAACTGTGCCAAAATAACTTGGTACGTATTCTAAAAGCGTTACAGGCCACCGAGGGAGCGCCGTCGCGATCGACGGCTACCTCCTGGTCGGCCGGCCTTGCGGCCGCCACACCGTTACGCCCGAATCTCTCTCAGTCTCTCTCACTCTCTCGTCGAAATCTCTTTTCTCTCATTCTCTTATTTCTTTAACCCCTTCTCCCGTTATCCACCTCCGCCTCGTAGTGTCTAAATTGAAATTTAGTCGACGACCAATGATTTTTCATCCGAGGTGAACAGTCATCGAGGCTTTACGATATTTGCCCGCTAGGTTTTTTTCGGTTGTCGATATAGCGACACATCGGCCTTGAGAGACCTCGACCTTTTCCCTCTTGCCATCATTTAAATCAAAATATATCCTTCGGATAAGCTGCAAATCCTCGTTTCCTGCTTAATCTTACTTTTTTTAAATCACTTGTCAAAATAACGATATAAACATTTTCAGTGTGATTGAATGCTACTTTAACAGAATGTGAGGAAACAGTAATGGCGGAACAGCGTTTCTACACCTCGTGACTTTGGGACCCTTCAAACCACTAGTTTTGTACCATTTTGTGAATACTTTTCCGTCAAACGCTTCCTGGACAGTGAACATTTTAAGAGGACACGATTTCTAATCGATTTTATAAAATTACAGATATTCAGGTTTTAGTGATAAGTCTATTTTTATTCCTCAAAGTTTAATCTAGGTCTAAAATACCTCAAGTCCCATAGAATCTCTATGTGACTACAGTATTTTAAGGGAAGTATATTTCTGAGGGTTAAACTTGACCACCCGAGTTCAGGGTCGTCTCTCAGTCAATTCCCATTAACCCATTAAAGCAGCGGTCAAATGCAGCGGACAGCTAGCAAGTGTATTCCTTTTTATGTGTCGAAACGTGTGGCGATATTTGTTTACACGCGATAGAAGAAAAAAACCCCAAAAATTGAAATCAAAGACGTAACGTCCTCACAAATTTTCATATTCTTTCCGGAAAATCTTATTGTTTGAAGCTTTTTCATACATTTTCTGATATTCTTTTTGAAAAACTAGAGGTGACGAACTAATTTGGGACATGACTAAAAAAACACGATTTCATTTAAAGAGTTTATTTACTGGCGATATTCTATGATTATATTAGGATAGAGAAACAGAGTTGCATCAACATCCGAATTCATACTGCAGTATCAACAACATTAGAATATTCCAACGTAACAGCATGACTAAAGGAGCTCTGTAGTGTGTGTTCGGAATGCACTGAATCTATACAGTCAGTTTCAAAAAATACTGCATCCGAAAAAAATGTTCCCGCAATTATTGAATAATTTATTGTCCAATAGTTAACCCATTCCTTTAATATAAAAAACCTGAATACTAGAGACTTCAAAAAAACGTTAGTGATTTATTTTGTACGAGTAGCATTTACACATCGATTCAATTCGATTGTTGTGACGTTTTAACAAAAAGTTACGCGTATCGTGATTTGATCATCGTCAAATTTCTTGATGATTTCGTTTTTATTGTATTCCTTATGATAATCAATTCAACGATAGTTCATTTTCATTTTTTTGGGAAAAATGAAACGGGAATTTTTTCAATCGAAAGAAAATGAATGACAACCTTCTTCCAAATTTAACGGTATTATTATCGTTATTTTTTTGTGTACGTCAATTTTAAAAAGTATTTATCGTGAACATTGCGGATTAATGAAATTTGAAAATTGGAGCAAAAAAAATACTGTCGTTTTTGAACGAGACTGTACAGGCTTGGTACGTCCTGAAAAACTTGGCGTATTCGGTTCTCGTTCGTCGGGCATCGACTCGTCACGAAGAAGCTCTCTTCCCAGCCCCCGTATGGTGGTGTGAAAAGCTCTACCCGCGCTCGCGAGAAGAGAACAGAGCTTGTCCTCATCTACCTATTACGCAATAACGACCACCCTCTCCCTCTCACGTTTGCCATCACGTGTTGGTAATCCAAGCGCGTTAACTTCTTCACGCACTTGTATATAGAACGTTCCTACGTCATCGAAAATATCATATAGATATAGTTAATCTGTACATATGTCTAGCCAACTCTATGAAACTCGTACGAATTCTTACGGCTGAAAAATTCAAATGAATTTAAATGAAAATAATATTGAAATGTTTGCAACACATGGATCTTAGATTCGTTCAAATAGACGCTCGAATCTAAAGAAATATTTGAACGAACTACAAAATTGAGTTTTTTTGTTCCGCGCAAGATCACTCGGGGATATTAATTCCTCAACTTATTATTTTTCCTCGTTTAATTTCCATTGCCAAGGAAAAAAATAGTAAATAATCTGCAAATAAAATGATAATCACTTCGTCCAGGTTCCTTCTTTCATTATCTTAATTATTGTCACTTTCTGCGATCGCGCCATCGCGGGATTAACTCAATCGTCCCTCACAAAAATTGATCGCTCAGGCTCTTCCTCTTCAAGTCTCAAATTTGTTGCATTCCTTCGATGAATGGATAATAATCGGATGAGTAGATAATAACTTACACCAATAAACAGCGACAAAGTCCTTCTCGTTGAGCAAACGTTCGAGTTGTTTGGCATTGACTTCTTCAATCACGGGCTCGGCCTCTTTGCCGTGATGATGATGGGCACCCGCTGATGACGAGGCCCCCGTACTCTTCGATGATGATGCACCTCCGCTCGATGATGATGAACCGGCACGGTTAGCACTAGCGTCATCGGCACGAGTTCTCGCAGCCGCATCACCGTAACCACCGTAACAACTGGCCGTTATTAATACGAGAAAACCAATTAAAAGTATACTCGAGAATCGGGGCATCGTTAAACACGACATTACACCACGTTTATTCCCGTTCTTAACCGTCCAACATTCCCGGCACCGAGTCGAACCGTCGTTCGTCGTCGACATCGCCGCACTAACTGCCACGGTTATTTTTGATTTTCCACGTCCGACACACCGCCGCCTGTCTTTAATCGTAGGTAAATGTAAGCTTCCGACTAATACACACACGCACGCACTTTGGGCAAAAAAAGCTCAGGATGAAGAGTACGAAAAAGATGCGACGAGACTCGACGAGATTCAAGATCTTCGGGCCCCGAGTGATGACAAAGTCCAAACTACCCCCGCCCTTATTGTACATACAACCACATATTTCATCAACGAGTTTTTCGTCTTAATAATTGTATTATTCATCAGCTCTGCTTCGACAGCGATGACCTTGCGAAGGCAAGACCAACACTTGATTAGGTGACCGTTTGGACACTGCTCTGACTCTAGCATCAGAACTTAAACTGGAGGCAGTTCTTCTAAGTTTTTGAGGATGCTGTCCAACTGAAACTTATGTCCATTAAAATGGCCGACTGTATCGATCGGTTCCATGCCCTGGAAAATTATTCATTGCTGTTTAGATCCACAGATTTGTTCGATTGACCAGCATCGAAATATTACATATTAAAAAAGAAGATATCTCCATAACACTTTCCAAAATTTCACGGAAGCTTGTTTTTCTTGAATTCCAAGACAAATCGTTAAATCAAGGCAATAGAATTGATTGACCAAGAATCACGTAATTCTTCATCAATAGCATACAAATTCACCAAGAATTTGTTGTACTACTTTCGATGATTTAACTTCATTTTCGTGTGGAGTATTCAAAATCACTTACAGTTTATGGGAAAGTATGATGGGCTTGAGACAACTGGAAAATTGTGTATATATAAAGATACGTAAAAGAAGAAAAAAATACGTAGTCTCAACAACGTTGTGGTCTCAAGTGTCCATTCTGGCATTTTTCCAGTACTTTATCCAACCCGAACCGATAGTCAATGTCGAGACAACTATATGCATATACTTATATATTCGTTGGTCACACATAGACGATCGGAACGTAGACAGGAACGGCTTCCGATAAAAATACTTGGGGATCAAGTCGATAGGCACGTTGTTAAAGAATTAAAAACGTCTAAAGAGTGTGCACACGACCAGCAAAACGTCTCTTTTATTGTGGCCCTAATTCGCCACGCAAATGCATCTTTCAACCGCCAATCTTTGAGCTGTCTAAGGCCGCATTTTCAGATGTTGCTAATTTGGAATATGACTAAAGAGTCATACTCTTTGAAGACTCAATACCAAGTTTTTTCCTGTCAGTTAGTTCTCTATTTGAATTTCTAACTCTTGGAAGCTTGAAAATCCATATTTTCTAATGTTACGACGAAAATTTGGATTCACGGAAGGGGATCAATATTTCATGACTTATAATTATGTTTTACAAGAATCCGAAGGAATAACATTTGCAAATACGAGACTTTTTCATTTGATACTGGACACGAATGTATATTGTATTGGAAATAACTAAAAGTCGTCACATCGAATAATAAATCAATCTAAAAATAAAGACAAAGTTCATAACGTCTTTCATAATTCTAAATTGACCGCGATATATCTAAACGTAATCGTCTGTGAAGAATGTTATCATGAATCTGAATTTGTAGAAGGCAAAAAAAGACAATCGCAAAGTGATAATATTTTTGCTTAAATTCTTTTATTATCTCAAATTTCTATTTCATAGCAATGTCACTGACCATTTGATATAATGCTGGAGTACTGTTCTTTCTCTCTCTCTCTCTCTCTCTTTCTCTCGCTTTCACCGGTAAATTTGATAACAAACTGTACATAGGGCAATAAAATAAGTGATCAGAGACCTTACAACTCATACAAACGATGTTGGAGTAAAAAAAAAATCGAATTATTCATCATGTAATTATTAATGAAACTGTTTTTGTTTAAAAATTTCATTACATAGTGAGTTCCCTTTTTTTTACATTCAAGATAAAAAAGGTTTCCGCGTAAATTAAACTATTTTATTATATCTTAATATGTTGGCTCATACATTTTTCTAAGAAAAAAATATTTGTACATCGTAACCGAATAAATGTTAAAAAAAAAGTTTCACGAATTGAGATTATTTTGGAAAAAAAAATTGTTTATGTAACTACTGCAGTATTATGTGAAACCCTATATGTTCTTGGGGTTACCTCGTCTGTTTCTTCCGTCTTATCCTACCATACGATCGGTTAATGGGAATGAGCTCGCGCTGAAGTATTCAGTATTCGGCGAAACACGATGTCGACTAAACCGAGAGTACTTGACATAGCAATCGTCGGAGGTGGCTTGGTAAATATTTATTACGTCGACGTGAAATAGTGATATTATTTAATCGAAAATTTGTCTAGTGTATGAAAATAAATGTATAATTAAATAATGATTGATTCTCAGAGGGTTAAATTCGCGATTTTTCTTATTGCATCGATTTGATCGAAAATATGAATTGAGCTGCCATTAAAAATAGTGTGAAGTGCAATAAATTTTGAACTAATATAAAAGACGAAAATTACGTTGAAAAAAGTGTTTTAATATTTGATTCAACTTTTGTTCAAATAATGTTCAACTCTTATAACACAAACTTTGTCCATTTTTATGTCATTTCAATAACGTTTTTATTCCCATTTGATCCTCAACGAAGTAGTCTCGCCAGAATGTTTTTCTACAGAATCATTAAAAATTTTATGATTACGTTCAGGACACTTTTATGAAGTTATGTGCAAAATGTCGAAAGGATGCACCTTCCCGTAATCGAGATATTGGCAATCAAAGATTGCCTCACGAGGAGCTGTAGAAAAATTTAACATTTTGCGGAATAATTACGGAATTTTTCGACAGATTTCTTTCTGTTATGTCTCAACAACAGTGAAAAAGTTGTTCTAAAAAAAATCAAGCATTTTGACCGTTCAGTTTCGGAGATTAATTAATTAACCGGAGAATTAACTTTGGAGAGTGACTTTGGCGAGACTACTACGTTAATTCTTTTATCGTATTACTGAAAAATAATTCACTGCAATTTCAAAAAAAGGCGGGTAGCTTGGCTGCGTGTGCTCTAACGAGACGAGGTCATCGTGTTCGCGTATACGAGTATCGTTCTGGTGGGTATACAGATGCTCAAAGGCTGTCATACGTTTTATTAGAAAAATGATCAATAGAAATCGTAATAGTAGTCAATTTCGGGGGAAAAAAAAATTATTATTTTGTGTGCAATCGAAGATATTCGCGTGGAGGAGTCTCAAGGACAGAGCATTGACCTCGCCCTTTCAATACGTGGTCGTGAAGCCCTTCGCCTCGTTGAACTTGAGGATACTATTGTAAATCATCATGGGATTGCAATGAGAGGACGAATGTTACACGGTCGTGATGGACAATTGAACGAAATGATTTATGACAAGATTGGAAACAACGTAAGTTCTTAGTCGAAATAATTTTAGTTTATATTTTGAGGTATATTATTTTTCGTAATTTCAATAACAACTTTTTCTTCAGTGCATTTATTCTGTCAGCCGAAAGTACATGAACCAAGTATTATTAAATGGTGAGTGATAAATTGAAGTATTACAGTTTAAATCAAATTGAACATTTAAAAAAGTTCAAAACTTCAAATTGTATTGTTACTTGATGCTCGGAATTATTTTTGAAAAAAAAATATCATCCACTTCAGTAAAAATGCCAGCAAACTGATCCAAAGTACTCATATTAAAAAATTTGAAAAAAATTCAGATTACTCCAAAACGGTGAGACTTTTACTAGGATCCTATTTTATGACATCTTCAGAGGTGATGACCGAAACTGTTCATTCCTCAAACATTGATTCCCCTATTCATGGGACACCCTGTAGATAAAAAATAAGAGAGCAGTCCATTGATCGAATATATCGAGGCCTTCAATGTAAAAAAGGTTTTTGTATTCTGCAAACGTATCTTGTTACAACGAGAAGCTCGTGTAGCCAATGGCATAGTTCCATAAGCCTGGTATTTAGTTACACCCCAAGGGTTCTCGAAGCCATTTCGAACATCGTAATTTCAAGTACAAATAAAAATGAAAATTGTAAGCAACAAAGTTCTCGATTAAATGTAGAAATTTATTCCAATCGATATATTTTATTGAAAATATTTCCCCAAATTGTTGTTTTTGACAAATAGCCGCTGATGAATACCCGTGCGTGGATCTTCATTTCAATAAAAAATTAGTAGACGCAGACCTCGATAATGGAAAGCTTAAATTTCTCGAGTGAGTAAAAAATGCTCGTCAAACACTCAAGCGATTGATAAGAGTTTTGGATGGTTCAATGTTTATCACAGAAAAATCATTAAATTTTGCCAAATTTTATTTGACAGCACTAACACCCGCGAAATGATCGACGTTGAAGCAGAACTTATTATCGGTGCGGATGGTGCTTATTCATCAGTTAGAAAAGCTATGATGAAAAGAGTCGGTTTCGACTTTTCCCAAACTTACATCGAGCACGGTTACGTGGAGATCGCGATTCCATCGAAATTCATTGACGATGCTCATCCCGAGAAGGGTCAAAAGGTTGGTATATCTCATGTTTAGTGAGAAAGTAAAAGATAAAAACTCTTGAATACGATTTTTATTCCGTTTTATCAGGGTCATATGAAAATGAAAATAAAATAAGACTTCAGATTCGGAATACTAGATTTTTTGCTACATTCCAGAAGATAATTTCTTAATTCTCCGAATTGAACAAACCCAATTTTGCAAACTATACTTTTTATTAGTATCAACGTATTTGTTTGTGTGTTTTACATCGATACGAATACAGTTTGCGATGAGCAACAAACATCTTCATATCTGGCCACGTGGTACTTTCATGATGATTGCTCTGCCCAACGATGACTTTACTTTTACTGGAAATTTATTCGCGCCACTGGATATACTCAACGGTCTCAATACACCAGAAAAACTCGTTCATTTTTTTGAAAGAGAATTTTTGGACGCTATCCCTCTGATAGGAGGCAAACAAGCTCTTATCGACAATTTTTTCGCAACAAAACCCAAGACGCTCATTTCTATCAAAGTATGTATCGCTTCGCAATCATCGAATTTAATACTTTTTTTTAAAACAGTTACAGTCAAAATTTAACTCTCTGATTTATTTTTGAAAACTTTTATATAACTTGTTAAATCATTTGATAATGTTAGTTCTTATATCTTATAGAAAAGTAAAAAAATATAAACTTTCGAAAACAATTACTAGAATGATGAACTTCGTATATGTTCCTGTATAAATGATTAAAAAAAAGGAAAATATCCGTAGAAAAATTTCGAATTTATTCCGTGAAATGTGAATTTTTCTACTGCTTCCAATATAAGGAAAGGGGACCGTGAATTTGAATTTTGAACTGAATTTTATGACGATGTCCCGAATGTATGCCCAAAATGAAAAAATTCTGTAGAAAAAGGCTATGGCGATAATACTACCTTAAAACGTGTTTCAATTTTAGTTCTTTACCTCCGTTTACTATTATTCCAACATTGCAATTACCATTCAAAAATGACCTTTGCAAAATTCATGCATTTTTTTCGCTCGCAGTGCAAACCATACAACGCGGGTACGAAAGCTCTCATTTTGGGCGATGCTGCCCATGCCATGGTGCCGTTTTATGCCCAAGGAATGAATGCGGTTAGTGACCTTAAAAATCCTTCAAAAATTAGATGAGATATTTCCATTAATTTTTTTTGTGAGAAATATGATTGCGAAAAAAATATTTGTTCGATTGAAAAAAGGCATTTGAAGACGTTCTTTTGTTGGATGGTCTCATGGAAAAGTACGATTCTGATCCTGAAAAAGTTTTGCCTGAATTTTCGAAACTTCGTTGCGAAGATGCTCATGCTATATGCGAATTGGCAATGTACAACTACATTGAGGTAACAAGCAGTATAATTAACTTAAAAAAAAAAACGATTAAAAACTGTTTTTGTTACAATTATTTTGTATTTCTCATTGTGCAAGTTTGATTAATTTTTTTAATTAGATGCGAGATCTTGTAACAAGGAAATCATTTATGTTACGTCGTGGACTTGACACTTTTTTGCATGCTTTGTGGCCAACCGGATGGGTGCCTCTTTACAACACAGTTCACTTTTCTCGTATGGGATTCCGTGACTGCATCGCCAACAAGCAATGGCAAGACAAGGTTCGAAAAACTTACGTCTTTCAATTACGAGTATTTAAAGAAAAAAAAACGCAGAATTCTTATTGATCTTTCGCTTTTCTTCAGGTTTTACGTACGAGTTTTTGGTGCCTCGGGACTGCTGCTTCCCTGGGTTTATTACTGGTGACAAAACTTTCGATTGATGCAACAGGAAATTGATTTCTTACTTTTCATTTCGAACAACGGTTGATAACAATGCTAAGCATTATTGTGGCTGTTAACATGATTTTTACAACTTTGTTGTTTTTATGATCTATTGCTATAAAACGAAGGTGACGATTCTGTAATCAATATTTTTATAAAGTTCTCTATGGTGATTCTTGATTTGTGAAAGACACAATTCTTAGAAATGTGCCCTAGTTGCAATGTGTAATGCGTAAAGACTCAATTTTTTAACAACAAAAAATCCAAAAGATTTCTGTTGTAACGAGACTACAACTTTTTTTTTATTTGTAGATATGAACATTTTGAAATATAAATTATTTACAACTTCTCCCAGAACTTGACGACTCAACTTGTCCAGCGTGGTGTTTTTAAGTAGGTTTTTCAATAATTAACAGAAAACTAGAAAATTAAGTCTTTTGATAATTCTCTCTCTCATTCTCTCTCTGTTCCCTTACTCTTTCTCCAGAAAAGACTCTTTTCAAAAGCGATTTTTAAAAAGAAAAGAAATCAGAACTGACAGCTTTTCAAGACTTTGTCTCACTCGATTGTCAACGAAATTCCTTCTGGATCCGGAATATAATTGTACTTTTCAGTCTCGAAAAAATCGATCAATTTATTTTTAAACTTTGTATGATATTCTTCGATCTGATCAACCGTCGGTTCTGGAATTTTTGGAACTTCTATTGGAGATCCAACTGCAAAAAATTCCATTAAATAAATATATTGATAGGCAATAATTGGTATTGATACAAGCAGAGAAGGAAGTAAGTTGCTCACCGACTACTGTGATTGGTTTTCTTTTCGGTACGATACCAAAAGTATATTGAAAAAACCCTCGTCCGATCGCCAAGACTGGTGCAATTCCTGTAACTTTACGAAACAATTGCTGTGCCTTATACAAAATTGATCCTTCAGGGGCAATTATTTGATCATACAGGTCCGTTTCTCCAAATGAAATGACAGGCACCATTGGAGAGCTAAAAACAAAAAAGATCATCACGTAAATTTCAAAGGAAATTTTACGATGAGTTTTTTTTTAGATTTGCGAAGAGCAACTGACCCATTTTTTAAAGCAATCCTTACGAAACCTTTGCGCCTCCGTAAAATGATGTTGTAACGTCCTGGCTTACATCTGAGAGACTCGGCTGCACCACCAACGATCAAAACAGCTGCTTTGCCACCGCTTTTGACGTCTTCTCCCTCCAGAGAATCAACTTCCACCGTTGAAGTTTTTCGATCTGCCAGAAGGTAATTGAGGCTTTCTGCACTTGAGCTACAAGCCCCTGCAACCGGTACGAATAAAAACCCGAAATAAAAGCATCTTTAATCTCTATTTAAAAAATAAAATGTCATATCTTACCAAAGCTGTAAACAAATTCGCGAAACAATGGGACATGGAAATGAAGATCCAAAGTGACCAATCGCGGCTCTATGCCCGGAAATAATTTGTCGAAACCAAGAATGTCAGTCGCAAAAGCACCAAAAGCTCCGCTTGACAATATTCCATGAGGAAATGCACAGAAAAGGTAATTTCGTGCTGGATCCAAATCCGTTGTCTTGACCAATTTAATGGGAAAGTACGAACAGTAATAACGCCACCAAGCACAATTTCTCATCCAGTGTGTCCATGCTTTTCTTCAAATACATACAAACAAACGACATTTCAAAAGAAATGATAATTGAAAGACAAAAATGTGTGAAAAGATCAGAGCAAAACACACTGAAAAACCGATTTGGCAGTATCAACTAAATACATTTTGTAATTCAACAATTTGTTCATCAAACTACTACCAAATTATTGTACATAAGGAGAAATAATATGAACAAAAAGTACTGTTGAAAGACTTAACAAAATATTTGGCTAATAATACTGACATCGTTTAGTTATTTTTTTTTATATATTCATCGCTTATTTCGATATATTTGTTTCTATTCGTAAAATATTTTGTCCGTAAGTAACCAAGCGTTTTGTCATTTTTTTAAATTCCCAGTTGATCGTATTTAACGAAATAACTTGACCGTGGGAACGAAATTTCGGGCTTTCCAACATAAAAGGTTTTTCAGTTCATCAATTTACCCTCTTCCTCCTCGTCGACAAGTGTCACGATCGTAGTAAACCCAAATCAGATAAATGAGCATGATGTAGCGCAACCATCTGGTAAAAATGATGATATAAGCTGTGATGAGATAACCGATTGGACCACCAGTTGGAAGAATACATATCCATGCAGCAGCCGCAACGGTTTGTAATCTCCTTTCGATCGGTACCCTCAAAGGTGCAAATTTCACACCCAGAAACTCCATATCCAACCACGTGGCATTGGGTCCTACAATTATTTTCCAATGCATAAGAAAAATGATCGCATCAAAAACTATAGATTTTTTTTTCAATCTTCGGTACACAATAGCACGCTGTCCGGAGATTTGAAAAACAAAATATTGACTTCATGCTCGATTGAATTTTGTAAACATCGATTTTTTTAAATTTGTTTCTTTTGTATTTGTCCTCTCTACGTAAATTTAATTATTATTAAAACCAGGATGGCTTAGAACGATAGAAGAGTTTGTTGGAAAAAAAATACGTTTATTCACAACATGAGGTTTTCTTCATTTCAATCTTTCGTATAATGATTTCATCACACGAGTTATCGTATACGAACCGCTGTTCCAACTAACAGCCAATATTAAAAAGTCTCGTACATTCGTGCAAGTCGCGAATTTGTCACACTTGTGTGCACCAGTGTCAACGCGTCTGTTATTTGCCTTTTTTTCTTTTATTTGTCGTCGGTCATAGTTGTTTGTCGACGTACGTGATCGAGCAAGTGTTCACTAATGACGTTCTTAGCATTATTAATTATTCGAAACAACATTTATTTTTGCCGGCCTCGTCAGGTTTATATTTTCCATTCATTATTGAAATTTAATTTAATTTATTTCCATTTTAGTTATATTATTTATTATGTAATAATATTATAATGAAAAAATAAAACTAAAAAATGAAAAGTATAGAGGGTTGACCAACAATAATTTTTCACATTTCAGAAATATGATTAAAACGTTTTTCACGTGCTTCGTACTTTGCATGATGAATGCTTCGTGACATCGAGTTAAACGTATTCAAAAAGTGCAGCACAATCTTCTGTTAAAAAAAAAAATACACTCCAGTTTTCCGAGGCACTCCAGCCGATTGATGCCAAAATAAAAAAAAAAAGAAAACGGATTTCAATTTTCGTTTTTCTTCTCAACACCACACGTGTTGGTCTATGCGGAGTAAATTCTTGTGCTATTTTTATGATTTTTTTTCAGAAGCCCGGACGAACGCTGGAGTAAAACGTTTCGAAATTACGACTCTACGAATAGACAACGCAGACTGCGAAATGTTCGAAGAGCCTTTAAGAAAATCAGCTCGTTGAAAGAGGAAGTTAAAAAAACGTGAGATCATTCAGTACGTGGGGATATGACTAAACAAATCATAGTCAACACTTGTATTCCCGTTTACTAAAGTTCATTATTTTTACTACCATTTGCATCGTGTATAAGTATAGACGCGATGAATCATAACAGTAGTAAAAAAAATCTTACGCAATTACGAATGTATGGATTATAGCGAATGAAATAAACACGATGTTAAAATAAATGTCTGCATTTTTTTTTTTTATCACTTATAGTGCATGTACTCAACGTATAATATATGTATCGATAGAAAAATAGATATTCATCAATAAGGCCTTAAGGAGTTACACATAAACGTATAGAGGTTAAAAAATTCGATTTTTCCAAAAGATTTTTATTTCATAGTGTTATGTACCCTCGTATGATTTTGAAACATTTTCCATGAAACGATAACATATTGCAGGTTGAGAAAAAAAATTCATGTTGATTAGACAGATGCTCATGCACGAAAATGTGTTTTCTCTTCAAAATTGTGTTTTTCAAAATGGTAACCATTCTATATCGGAAACTAAACGACCGATTTGGAGGAAATTTGATACAGAAGATCTAGACTTCGTCTCTGGCCAATCTTTTTTTATTGAAATATCATAGTTTTTTAAATCTATTTTGGGAACCAACAAATAGAAAGAAAAAAATTACAGTGACCCTGATTGCCTGATCGTTAATACAAACTCTACGCGACGCCGTGCATTACGAAAACAAATATTGTCTTTTCAGCTAAATCACTATTGCAATAAGACAATTTTACATTAGGCCAAATTTCTCGGATTTATGAATTTCAAGGTAAATCTTCATCACATCGGTTTGACCGGTGAAAGAACAACAAAATCGAACTTTGTAACGCCCCAAAGTCCTGCCGATATTTAAGATAAACAAAAATCTTATCTCTCCTATGACTCTTGAAATAACTGTTTTCTTGAACAGACGTTTTAGTCCGAATAATATTTAAAAAATTGAGCAAATAAAATTTGCTTAATTAGCTGAGGACTTTATTTAGAATTTAAGGCCCATGCAAATGCCCTAAATACCATGCAAATAAACTGAGGCAATTGAAAAGAAATAATAACAAAAAAAATTGAATATTGAAATTATTGAATAATAAGAATGAAAATAAAATAAATAGTATTTGACTGAATTGATCAAGAAATAGAATTATTGACAGTGACATTAGTTAATTATTTGTAATTAAACGAAACCATCTATTCTGCTATCAGAAAAATAATTTTAATAATAATAATAATAATAATAATAATAATCGTCTGTGGAGTTATATTCTACAGACGATAAAAATATACTTGATTAGTGAATAAAATTACACACCAGTTATAACACGTGAAGAAAAGTCAGAGGACCACTTGTGTTAGATGACGAAACACTAAAGTACACAAGTATACAAATTGGATGGAACAAGCCTAGAGTTAGAAGAAAAATTCTTCGCGTAGACGATCTATTCGTCGTCACAACTGACAGTGGAATAGACTTCGATAGTTCTCTTTTCATGTCTGGAACCTAAAAAATGTAACATATGAAATTAAAAAAAAGACAGACGACATATTTAGTGATAATGCATTGGCGTAGGTGTTTTTGGATGTCATTCTGTTCACGAAATATTTCTTATCTCTACATTTTCAGCCAAACGTGTGCTCCTGCGATAAACGGCAATGGACTGTTTACTGCTCCAGATAACCGTCTTCACGCATGAACGCTTGCCTTACAATTTAATCAACTGAACTAATCTCTGAGATACGCAAACTAATGCAAAAATCGATCAAGGTACAAGAAAACTTTTCTAACTTGATACTTAATGAGAAAATTCCTAATATTTTAATTAATATTTCAAATCGCTGAGAATTTCTCAAATTACTAAACATATATTATTAACCCCAGGTATCAACTGTTCTTCTTTGTGACACAGCGTTCCTTAATTCAGCCAAAGAGTTCCAGGCCAATTTTGGGCCCATAACTCCTGGTAGGATGGGTATTTTTTGAGACATTTTTTTTCCAAACAATCGTACAACTCCCGACTAAAAAAATGGTACAATATTTAATATCAACGAACCACAACTTTCACTGTGATTGCAGTTGAGAACAAAGCCATTCAATTTTGACGCCCAAGATAAATTTAGCCTCGAGTCTAATTGACCTCGAGTAGAAACATGTGGTTAAAATCATAAATTGCAAACATGGATGAAAATAAATATAAACTGTCAAAATCTTCATCAAATTCTGCTCGAAGTTTATCGGAAACTAAATAAAATATCAGTTAAGGAAACGATCAGGATTTTAAGTGAAAAACAAATGACATACGACTTGTTGGTATAAGGTAATGGTGTCTTTAATAATCATATTAATCAATAACCGCTCTCTATTTAATATGTATAATAGAATAACAACAATATGAGAGAGTTAACAATATCTCTCTTATACTCTGTGTCACTCTTCCACACATTCTCTCTCTCTCTCTCTCTCTCTGTCTCTTTCTCTCTTTCTCCTACATTCTTTTTCCTTCAAATAACATCAAAATGGATTTGCCATAGGTAGAATGAAAGTGGAACGTTCGTGATGCATTAATGTCTACAGATGACTGGTAAATATGAAAAAAAAAAAAAGTGAATTCATAATTCGCTGCAGCGTGCTTATCTCATTCGTAATTTAAAAAATAATACAGTAATAATAAGATTAATAATGATTTTTTTAAAATAGAACTCGAAAATTTGAGATTTTACACACTTGACGATGAGGATGAGGGATGCTTTGTCTGTTTGTTGTGAGTATGTGAAGCGGCGTGAAAAATGTTAACTTTCGTAAAATTTATACAACTACGTTAATAGTTTGATCTTAATATTCGGAGAATTAGGTCGGCACAGGTTTGATGCTCATTTTTAAAGAATTCAAATGAAACAATAATCTACGTTCTTCGTTATCGTTATTATTATTAATCTTGCGATCTTACGCCACGCGACTCTCGCAAATCGAGTATCGTTTTGAAAATTCGTGATGTTATTGACTTTTACATTGTTCCGTATTTTTTCAATTTTTTTCTTTTTAACAGTCGATCGATTTTTCTCTACGCTTTTTTGTTTTTCGTTTCTTCTCTTTTTCTCGCTCTCGCTCTCTCTTTCTCTGTTCCTCGACGATGTTATTTTATCGCGAAGACTCTCTAAGACACGAAGGGGGCAGGAAGGACCTTAAAGATGCGCGCTAAAAAGGTACGCCATGGTACATCGATCGGATAATATCGTTATTTTTTCGACAGGGGCGCACTTTTCTACTTTACGGATGTCTTTTAATTTAATTACACATCGTCGCGAAGCGCAAAAACGCCGTTTTTTTCGGCACAAGTTTCTCGGTCTCGTCGGCAATGATAAAATATAATAATAATAATGAATTAATTGATTAATAGCGCCGCGATTGATTGTCGGACCGTCATGAGATTTTTTTTTCTTTTTATTATTTTTTATTTATTTATAAATATATATGTATTTATGCATTTACAAGCACATTTATATATACATATATATTTATGGATTTGGGTCTCCGACGACTATGGTCGCAGTGATGCGTAAGTTTTTTTTCGTTTTTGTTTTTTTTTATCATTTTTTCTTATATCTCTTTCTTCTTCTCATTCGCTTGTTTAAAAATTGTCAACAACGGCGCGGCCTCTAGGAATAAGTGGTGGCGCGAAACTCTTCACATTTTTATTGCTTCACCTAGCCTACGAAGTTTTAAGCCTAATTTTGGGTTACGAACCGACGAGAATCTCGGATAGTCGGTGGCTCCAGACTTAAACAACTAATTTTCAATGATTTTTCAATTCTAACGATCATTTGTAACTTTGGCAACGTTAGAGATTGTTTTAGGTTTATTATTTCGTCAAATAAGATTATATAACGTTATAATATTACGAGAATATTGTAATATTTTATATTCTGTAATCCATCCAAAACCGACTCTCTTTACTTATTTTCAAAATCACTTCTATTCAACAATCACAATAATTTCATTCGAAAGTATTAATAAACAGCTATTTTGTTGAATTATTCCAAATTTTTAGGTCAAATAATTGAGAGAATAGAGGAGGGAGAGGGCGACAGAGTATTAGGAGTCTCCTATGCAACTAAAAAATATATTCGAGTAGAGTTCTGATAACCCTGTCAAATCACACTCATTTCAAAGCGAAATGTTTGTTTATAATACATGAAAAATAAAGAAAATGCTGTTTTTACATGTTTTTTTTTTGTCACGTTTGTTTCTGAGTTTATTAGAGCTTTTTGCATACGAAACTTTGGCTCGATATCTTGAAAACTGTAAAAGTTATAACCCTGTGACAGACAGACGGACGGATGGACATGAAATCAAAAGGGTGCTTACGAAACCCTAAAAAGTAGGCTATTGTTGTATAAATCAATAGTTATTTGTCTCTTCGTGTATGAACTGTACATTTATTAGACCGAACATGATATAATTGATGTGACGAGGATACGAAAAAAAAGTAAAAATAAATATAGACAACGTTGAATTCGAGTCAATGCATGCAGTTAATAAATATTGCAAGTCAGTTTGATAAAATAATAATAAAAATGAACGAAACAATTCCGTTTTCATTTTAATTTCTTCAAAGAACTCTTGTTCCGAAGATTCACGTGAATAAAAATTGCAAGATTTTAATCGACTTCGAAAAGTCTCTCTCATTGCCAAAATTGCAATGCCCCAAATATAACGCGATTTTTTTTTTTTCCCATACTTTCTCGTCTATCCGAGAGACTCGAGAACGTACGATGCTGCCTCATCTACACACGGTCACATTGCACCAGTCGCGTTTTATTTACTTGTCAATCGAAATTTATTGGACTTACTATTGTCCGGAGTTCTCGGATTCACCGATTAATTCGATCTCAATAAATTCATAATACTCGATGTTTTGTTTCAATTTTTGAATTTTACGACCGGCAAAATGTCTCTCTATCTTAGCAAATTTCAAATATTAAAATATCGACAATTTACAGTAATCGTATAGACGCTCTCTGTAACACGGATCAATCGGCACATCACAAACGTTTTTATGCCGGACATTTCAGGGGTTTTAGGTTTTATATATTTTTATATAATATATAATGAAATTTTACTCTTTTCTACTTCCAATATCCCGTTAGCAATTTGTCTTCCGCTGATCATCTTTGAAAAAAAAAACAAGAAAAAAAATTCGATGCTTCCCAACGTTCAGATTTTTACAAGTTTTTATTAATACTGGGAATAAAGCACACTCTAGCACTCACGGGATTTAAAACATCCGATCGATATATATAATTTTTTTTTATAAGTGTGATTCGACTAATTCCTGACACAAGTCAAAGCGTCAGAGTTCCCAATTGGACTGAAATATGGAATTACACACGTACGTTACTTTGTGTTAATGTTTTAATTTGTTGTTCTTTTTTTATTAGTTTGTTTCCTACTCGACGCGAATCACGAATACTGATTATGATTACCGATGTCTGGCAGTCGTTTATTCATTGTTAAAGTGTCGCGTAGAAAAAGCGCGATACGATCACGCGAACGATCATCTCCTACGAGATTTTCCTCATGCAAGGTTTTTATCCTCGAATACGTGATTTATTTTTTAACGACGTGATCCACTATGAAATCCTCGTACATTTCTCTTCACGATGGATGACAAATTTGTTTAACGCCCTCTGTCGTCCTCTCGAGCTCATTTCGCTTTCCTAATCTCGCTACGATTTTTTTTTTAATTCTTTTTTTGTCTCACGAGCAGAACACTTTTCGTTACTTTACAAATAGCATCAATTTTATGTCAAACACTCAATCTTGTATTTTTAGAATTTTTTTTCCAAGCATTTCAGAAATCATTGGCATTTCGATTTTGTCTGAAATTTAAAATACCACTTTCTAGTATTATTTATTAGGATAATCATCCTGTTCTCTTGAAGAGAGTTCAAAACTACACTATTATGTTGTCTTTAAAAAAAAAAAACTTCTGTATACTTTGGAAAAAGAAAAAAATGACACATTGTCATGGTGAATTCAATGAGTGAATACATTTTGCATGAAAAGTTCGTAAAAGTCAGTCGATCGCGGTGAAACGCATAACTCTCGGCTTTTCGCCTGTGTGGTCAATTCCGCGTCGAACTTAAGTTACTGATAAAGTTGAAAATCGAAAAAAAAGTGCACTCACAATGCTTTTAATCCAGAATAACGAAAAGAGTCTGCTTCAAGCTTGTTTCTACGGATTCAACGTCGATTACAAACGAATTAGCGAAAGATCGAAAGATTGATGATGACGTCGAAGTGATAGAATTTCAATCGACGAATTTCTCGTTGCTTTCGAATCTACGATCCGGTGAAATATTTGTTTTATTTGGCGGCGATGATGATTTTATTTCATTTTCGTACTGAACGTACGATATATCGACGGTTGAGACTCGCGGATGCTCGTTGTTTTTCGACGTTTCAATGACACCGGGTATCGGCGAGCGTAGACGAAACAGGGACAGGAGAATAGAGACGATGATCCACGGGATTTTTCGGGTTTGCGTTTCCAGCGATCCCGGCTCTACGTCGTTTAATCTCGCTAGTTACGTCAACGGCTCACCTACGCTCTGTTCAGGCTGGTAATACCTCATACCGTTTATCTAAAACATAAAAAAAGAAAAAAAAAACCAATGAAACAAGAAAAATAAAAGATATTTATAACATTAAACAAGTGTCAACTAATTGTTTTCTTAAAATAAAGTCTTCTTACCGTCATATCGTATTCCGTGATATAAGCCGGAATTTCCAATTGTTCGGGGGACATTATTTCATAGAGATACTCGACTCCCGGTAAGTTGTGGAATTTTTGCTTGATCGCAGGTGCCATAAAGGTGGTAAACCACCACGTCATCATCTACAACAAAAGACAAGTTGCCAGCCATATGAATAACTGATAAATTTCTATTTTTGGAAGTTGGAAAACAAAGAAAAAATTACAAAATAAAGTGTTTGGGACTGTAAAAGGAACTCACAAAATATGAAATGTACTATTTGAAGGAGCAACTAATTCTCTAACACAAATTAGTTTGTACACGGTCTTGAAGAAATATGGCAGATTTTTTTCAAGTTATTGTGACATATTGAATAAGTTCTCATCTCCATTTTCTTCTCCTATTATCATAAACAAATATGCTCAAAATAATGTATGAACCGTCTTAGATTTGCACTAGATAAATGAGAGAATGAAAGCCAGAGTTTAAATTTGTAATATAAACATTGACTTTGACTTCCGTCATCAAATAAAGTATCTCGAGTGATTGATTAATAGACACACTTGTCTTAAAATGGCCCACTTTTACGAGAACATATACACCAAGGTTGGAGACGAAGTCAAGAAAATAATATATTATCCGTGCATAAATTAACAGACGCGCGTGTAAAAATGTTTGATTATCGTATTTAACCGTGGGAAATCTTACCACGTTGAGATACTGATTCTGAGCAAGCGAGGATGTTGAACAAAAATGTAAAAAAATGAGTAAAAAAACGTTGTAGATAAAAACCTACAATTTTTCATCTAAAAGGTGTCTTTGAAATATTTGTTAATTAAAAAGAAATGAATTAAAAAATGACAGAAATGTAGGGTTTCTCTCAATCATTAATTCTTTATGTTCGTCAATCATTACAGTGTTAAAAACTCAAACCAGAACTCGCAATTATTCGATTCAATGGCATAAGGAAATAAGTAAATTTGTGTAAAGAAAATGAATAGATCAAAAGATAATAAAGATAAAGAATCCTTGGGAAAACTTGTTGTAAATGCTGCTCGGCGTAGGGAATAATTGGCAGAAATAAAAATGAAAATTGTACCAACCTTGGTCCAAAAAGTGGGATGAATAATGTAGAAATGCTTGAGGTGCTTCTTATATCTGAAAATGAAATAGCGAATGCACGGTCAGCTATATAACAGCTATTTGTTACGCTTGCCTTCGTATATGAATTGCATTACGATGATTTTTTCTATTTTTCATTTGGTAAATGTAGTACATTAGTGTATTGATGTGAATTTGGTCATTAATTCAATCAGACCAATTCAAATGCTCATGATTTATGGAAGCTTGAGACGAGAATTTCCAAAATGAATATTCGTCATACTCATGTTTATTATAAAACATTTATCAAACTATTGACGACGTTATATTTTTATTTAACGAGCAATATTTATTGTTGTTATGAAACAATTCATCGAATGACCAATATTTCAATAATTAGCTAATAAAAAATATTCTACAACAAACAATTGTATAATTTTGTTTTCCAGAGTTTTATGTGTCAAGCTTCGCTTTTAATAAGTTCCGTGTCGTTGATTGTTGCCAATTTCATGCACGAAGAGTCATGAAGTACACGTGACAAACTGGATATCGAGAAAGTGTTGGTTTTTTTTTTTTTTTTTTATTTGCTGGATCGTGTATATTGAGTGTTCACATGCTTTAGTTTTTGTAATATGCGGTTCATCCAATAAACTTACTTGTATGGAAGCACGTTGTAAACTTCGCGCAACCATTGAAGGCTAGGGTAATTATTGCTGGTCGTCTGGGTGTGGAAATAAGCGATTACGTAATCACCTTTGACGATCGGATCCAGCAATTGTATCAAGTAGAGTAAGGCCTGTAAACAAATGATCGTTTGATACAAATCAACAAATATAAATAGTGATGTAGACGCACTTGAAACAAAAAAAATGGATGAAAATAAATAGAAACAATTCAGAGTGTGTACAATGATATCTGTGTCTGTGGCTTTTTTATTATTCTCATTGTGATTGATGAGTCAGCCTAGAATGAAAGGGAATGGGGTCGTTGAGACACCCACACACTAACGCGTTTCTGTAGTAACGAAATCGATCGTTGGGAGGACGAAAGGATTCGAAAGCTCGCGTGTCCTCCAACGCGAGTAGGGAGAAAGAGCGACGAACGGACTAGACGAGCTTTGCTCGAGAATACAAGACGATAACCCACTTTCCCTTACCCTACTTCAATGGGGAATTTACTACGAGAAATCCTACCACGAGGACCAAACGAAATTCCTGAGAAATACGTGATAAATCTTTAAAAATAAGTATTGGTAAGAAAAAAAAAATCGCAGTCATGATTTGAGCACAGTTTTAATTTTTCATGAATTTCTATTTCAATTTTTGAACAAATGTGACACCGAATTAAAAAGTTCATTTACGATTAGAAGAAACGATAATTTATCGTTTAAAAAAACGGGGAAGGAATTCTTAATGTCTCAATTAATCCTGTTTGAATTTGCATTCCCGTGTGCTCCAATATGTCAACAGATAAAAAAATGATCGACGTTATTTCTGCTCGTAAAATCTCAAGTTCCATTTGTTCATTTGTTCTTATTTTTCACATGATACATTACACTCAGAGATTAAGTGTCGACACAGGTACATGTGAAACATAATTATGCAAAATGAGACACGAGAATAAAGAATAGGCTGGGCGAGATTTGATCGTGTTACTCGGTGTATATAATATGAGCACGTGGAGCGTCCTTGATGCGGGGTTATCGCGTTGTACAAACTCCGGTAGTTTAATTATACTTCTAGAGTCATTACCATTGAACATGAACGAGATAGACGACGGAACGAGATGATGAGAAGCAAATCAACTAGATGGAATTTTCATGCTGACGTTTCCGACGTTTCAACATGTTTTTTCTTATCAAAATCGACACGAGAATATTTGTATAAAAATAACAAAACCATCGTCGATAATGTGAGAACAGAAATCTCGCTTCATTGACACTTCGAATCTCGCTAATCATTTACTCAACGAAATAACGCCATAAAGTGCATTGTCTCCAAGCATGTCAATGAAGATCACAGTTTAACACAAAATTTTTGATGTTTAAACTAAACGTTTACGAGTTTAATGTCTGAAGATGGAAAGAAAAAAGAATTTGAAAAAAATGTAATTCTTTAGTGAATAAGAAATGAAATTAAAAACAAAGGTTTCGAGTGATTCTATAGATGGATAATTCAACGTTTTGAAAATAGCATCAGTTTGTAAAGAGACCATGATGATGATGTGCAGCTAAGCCAGTCTACGAAGACTGGGTGCTCATTTCCTTCTCTATTTCTGTACCAAGTTGAATATCGATCTTCTGTGGCGCAACTGCAGATCCACCTCATTCTACGAGCCTATACCAACAAGCAAACTCTACGTCATCGACGTGATATAAAATGCCTTCTCTCATTTAACTCTTTCTTCGTCCCTCTCCATCTCTTCTTCGTCTTACTATTTTCTCCGCGTTACTTTTTTCTCTGGCTGTCGACCCTTATATTCTGCGCTATATTTTTCGTCTCGTATTTTACGATCTTATGTTAGTATTTGTGAAATATTATCATCAATATTAATTTTTGTCTTGAGCTCTTGAATCGATGTACTGGAATTTTGAAAAACAATATTGTTTACCTTGTCCAGATTGATTTTTGTGGCCGGAAACCACTTCCCAACGAACACGACTACCGGCCGACCCTGTCGATCCACACCACTCTGATACAGACAACCGATCCCGGATACCTCCGTCAGATCTTCTGTTTTTGCTCTTCTCAATAACCTCTCGTACCTGAAAAAATATAACAACAAAATAAATACGTTTATATGTATTTATAAATAATTAGCAAACAGCAAATTTGAACTTGTCGTCAAAACAAATCTTTAATGAATGGATGTAGGTTTTTTATTTGAAAAATAAAATAAATAAAAACTTATTTGAATTCTTGTTCGTATTGGAAAATATACACATCGAGAGCCTTATGATACCTTATTCATCAAAACAAGCATTGAAATGCAAATATATCAATAATAATTGCTCAGACACGTAAATACTGTCAACGACACATTCCGATAACGGTTTAAAGCACAAGATCTTGACCTTGACCGGGAAGAGGACGACTACCCGATTTGCTGGTTTTCCAATGTCGTTTTCGTTTAGCGATCTCTCGTCAAATGTCCTCGATCGTTATTGTATTCACATATATTATCAAGAATCGCGGCAGTGACTCGAGACAAGTACATTTACTTTTTGCTATAGAGACGTTTGAAAAAGTACGGACTGCGAATCAACCGTTCTCGACAATTTTTTTAAATTAATTTTATTATTAGATTTTGGAGGATTTCACAGGCGTAAAAAGTCATTTCAAGCAATAAAAGAGGTCGAGCACATAAAACGATTAGAAAATTTCGATTGAAGGGAAATTTTCAATTAACGAAATTATACGATTCAATATACTTTCTGTGTGCAATATAATTTCTTTTTATTTTCTCAATAAAAATGTTACTGCGAACTTAACAGAATCTTCATTCTGACAACTTTGATAAGTCTCCGACGAAATTCTCGTAAAAATAGAACGAGCATAAAAAAAGAATTGGATATTTCAAGAAGAATGAAACACGTGCGTATCCTTGCCCTCAAAAAACGAATCGAAGATTTCAGATATTGGAGCTGTGACCTCGAGTGCCTTTACTCCTTTTTTCTCAATTACGTCTCACTCTCTCCCTCGCTACCTTTCTCTGTAGCGTATATAAAATTATATAAATTTAATAACAAAATAAATATTTCGTTGAATTCGATTTACTCGGAGTTTATGAAACTTTGTTGATGTTCAGAAAAAAAACATCAAATTTTAATAACAAAATAAAAATTTTGTAGAATTTGACCTACTTGGAACTTGTAAAACTGAACGTATGTTCAGTAAAAACATCAAATAGTAATATTGTTTGTAACACTTTTGACGAGACTACAGAATAAAGTTACAATGTCAGAGGTTTCCTTTTTCCGTCAATTTTTCTAACACGCGTAGTGTATTAACCCGTTTGGGGGCGGCTACGTTGAGGTTTAGATAATCGAAGTTTACAGACAGTGTAAATCCACCTGAAGGCCTCGTATTTATTTAATGAGAAGTCGAAACCAATGATCACTAAGTTTGGTTACGAGTTACAACAAGAAACCGATGGCGCAATTTCGATTTGTTTCGATCGATCTGCAATAAAGTTTCCTCATAATTTTTCGCACAACTTTGAATCACCATATCGGTTGAATCGATCAGCGTGAGAATAAGAAAATGAAAAACACGTCTAGTTACCCCACCCATGGGTGGGATTAAACTTACGACGTACATACTCGAGTGAACTTTTTTGGGTCAAGTACGCGAATTATGAAGCCGAAGTATATACAGCGAAGGCTTGGAGTATTTTTTTTTTCTACACGCTTGAACCGTGCAAATTCATTTTGCTCTCACAATCGTAAGCTCGGATACGAGCGAGCTAAGAGCTTTGGCTGAATGAGTTATAAGTATTGAAAAAAAAAAAAAAAAAACCCTTGAGCTATTAGGTACGTCGACCTTGTCAAACAACACGTGACCTCCGGCGCGCATTTCTCCTAATTCCTCCCTCTCTCAACCGTAAAACCATTGGCCTCAAAGGTCGTCTCAATCACCCGCACAAAAATAAACAAAACAAAGTTTCAGCCCCGAGTTATCAATCGTACGTGAATTTTCAGTTTCTTTTCTTCCAGTCGGACCAATTTTCGAAAATATTCCAGTGAAATTTGTTGACGTTAGATATTAAATATTAATATTTCGCTAAACTTCGAAGGTCTGTAAAAAAAAATCGCACGTTTCGACAATTACCGTGTAAACAACTCGGGAACAAGTATAATAAATTATTCACACAAAATAAGTTTTAAATGTGCGAAAAAAAATATTGTTTCTTTTCGAATATGTTTTTAAATTTTGTTTCATGCACAATACATCGTCCAATATCAGTGGCGACATGAAATCGATATAAAACGAATATTTTTTTATATCATAAACTGTCCATCTAATATAAAATTATGCGTACAATTTTTTTTTTCCATCCTGCATAAAACTGATAGAACTTTATTTCTCGGTTCTTCATTTCCGAACAGAAATGAAAAAAAAAATGAAATATTCGTATCGATTTTCCACGTCCTGTTTGCCTCAAATATTAAAGAAACAATTTTTCTATCAACGTTATACGAAACATGAAATGATAAGACAAAAAACATGTTTTTACGAATTCTAGGATATAAAAAACTGTTTTCATCGCCAAACAAATGGCATTCATTGATTAGGACTTGATTAATGAACAGCGCCTTCGGTTTAGCAGTGTTGAAATTGTGTACCACATGTGTATAAACATATAAATATATAACATAGTTTTTTTGGCCGCTATTCAACCCACCGGTCCTCGTCGTCATCCTCGTCCATGATGCGCACGTCCATCATGTCGATCATCACGACCATTTCTTTTTATTCGACCGCTTTCTCAACGAGACAGTCCTCGGACTATAGTTTATGTGAAATTAATTGATTTGTTTGATTATAATTTATCACCGACGGTTGTCACTTTGGGTCAGTATCCGGAAGAAATGCAATGCACTTTCACCCCTGACTTTCAAGATCACGTAAGGACAATCGCGCACCTTAATGTCGAATTTTTTCCTACGACCAGGGAGCGGTCACGACTACGATTAGTTCGAACTATCGGGTGTTAACGAATTGTTCGTTTTTTTTTAAAGGTTTTTTAATTCCTTTCAATTCAAATGGGTTATTTTTTCGAAGAGAAATTTTTAAAGAAAAAGAATTCGACGAAAAACTCAATTTTCAGAAGTCTGTTTAGAACACAGAATTTTCAGAAACAAATCGAAAGCTACAGCAATCGATTAGAGTTAGTTTTTCTCAATTAAGCACAACCGTTAAATGGCTTTGTCCGAACGAACTACGCCGCTACTTTTGACGAGCTTTAAAACCCGTACCCGCGGATCTCCGATGTCAGAAACACAACTCTCGGTCGTTTAGCGGCAGCGGCAGTCGTCGTGAAAATTTACTTGGTCGGTAGCAGTCGTCGCGGGTTCTCATAGTTTGGGGAAAGGGCGCGCAACTTAGTCAAGAGCGCTTGCGTCGATTCCCCGACCAACCAACTCCAAGATTATCGGAGAACGTGCGTCACATGGCAAACGCGTGTTACGCGCCGCTTTTTTTTTTCATTTTATTCTATTTCATTGTTTCGTTTTATATTTATTTTATTTCTACATTTTTGAATCTAAATGACTGATTATTTTCTCGGCTTGGTGCAAAAATAATTGAATCTCCAAATTCCTAATCAGTTCGCCGAAAACAAAGTCAACGAATAATCTTTCATTTATATTTGCGATGAAAATATTCCATAAGAATTTCACCGGGTGTATGACACGAGAGATTGACGAAGATTTATTTATAATCGAGGCAGCATTTTATTTTTAGATTTTAATTTCGTTAGAGCCAGAATCATCCGATGCTCAATGCCCATCAAATTTTTTATTCTATTTAATTTACCATTTTATGGAAAGACTTTTTTGGGTTTTATTCGAGAACTTGAATTATTCGCATTCGAAAAAAGCATGACTCCGAAAAAATGGTGTTGCGTAAATTTGTACATTTTCCGGATTGCTCAAATGTTGATCAATTAAAAAAAAAATGTTTAACTTGGATTTTTAGTAGACGTTTCATATCACATTCATGAAAATGTAATAACAATTGTAATAAAAAAATTCAGACTAGAAAAATGAAGTTGTCGGTTTTTTTTTCATTTTACAAACAAAAATGTAGAAAGTTGTAATAAAAGTAAGAAATTACCGTGTTCAACACGTTTTTCTATCATTTTGTTACTTTTTCTAATGTTGTCGAAATATTTAATACTGATTCGAAATTTGAGAAAATAAGCTACAAATGAATCTGTTGGTTTTTTGAAATCGGTGGAATTATTGAAGCAACAAATTTTTTTCCACTTGTTTTGTGTGTCGCTCTAGGATGAATCAATATTTTGATTACTTTATCAATTCTGAGGAATATATAAATAAAAACTTTATCAAATTATTCCGCAAATTGTTCTCAACTTGTCGTACATATTGAACGTAATTCGTTATTCGTTTTATCGGTCGAAACGATGCTTCCAACATTGTGACGTTCGTGAAATTCTACGAAAACGTCATTGTGCAAGTAATGAAAATTATTGACGCAAAACTGAATCATCGTGACAAGTGCAAACACCATTTTATCGAAAAGATCTTCTCAATGATGACTTAATATAGTTATTTAAAAGCTGACTGCGAGTTTATCTAAATCCCATTCGCACGTCACTCTACCTCGCCTGCGTACACTGGGACGCCGATCGTTTACTCAATTAGAGCATCAACATTCCACGTTAACTCAATTTATCATTTGTCTTTTTTTTTTCATTCTGACCAACTTGCTTAAAAAATATATACAGTGTCACGACTCGAATCGTTATCCTTATAAACTTCTATTCAGAAGAGAATTCGGAGTCAAAACCTCTCAAATGAAAAGTTAAGTAAAAAGTCTCAAAAACTCATTGCCACAACAATTAGAAATTCGCCAAAGAGTGAGAAAAAAATACAAAAATATTTCTGGATGGATTTTTTGTTCTTTTCTCTAGAAATATATTTTTCTGGTTTCACCAGCAACTTTTTAAACGCTTGTTTCTAATGCCTGCAATCGTCCAATTTTAATTTTTTACGGGTGATTATCGAACCTCAAAATGTTTGCAAATAAATTTTCATCGTTAAAGAAGGAACGTTTGACAAAGTTCAGCAATTTGATAAAGTCTAGCAATTTTTTGAGTAGTGTAAACCAGTTGATTTAGCTTAAGGTCATTGAAGTTATATTTGCCCTTCATCTGCAGTAAAACAGAAGGGAAATATATTTTCAAACTATACACAGTAGTCGAATTAGGACAGTCCGAATTCAGAGGAAAAAAAAAAAAAACAAAAAATTTTATCCGATTTCGAAAAAAATAGCAAAATTGTTAAATCCTAATTAAACGTGTACGCTCAGTTCTTAAATATAAAAAACCGTTTCTCCTGCCAACGTAAAAGGAACTGGTTGGTAAAAACACTCTTGATATGTGTTCGGTTTCGTAAGCTCACCGTTCTTTTTGCTGCATCTGTTTGAGCATAATGTCTGCAAGAGGATCGCTGAGAGGTCTTTCGCCTAAAAGTCTCTGTCGATCCAAATCGCCTTGCATCTGAGTGAATGCATGTTCGCCGACGTTGATCGCAGTGTCCATCTGTCCTGAAAGTTCAACGGTATCGTCTCCTATACAAGCGGTGAAAGAGAGAGAGAGAGAGAGAGAAGTGAAGGGAAAAAATGTACAGAGTTGATAAAAAATACGATGAGTTGGAAAAAGAGTAAGCGATCAATTGATTGATTTGTTTCTATTGGGGCGTTTTCAACGAATTTCATCCGTGGCATTGATTTCTCGATGAACTTACCATGTAAAGCGTGCTGAGGATTGTCGATTATTCTAATTTGCCTATCGGGCAAAAGCGGCTCACCGTCTGCACCACCAACGTCACTTGGCAATTGCCAACAAGCGTTTTCCTGCTCCTCCATTGTTCGTGGAAAATATAGCGGCAAAAGAACTTGGTATATACCGAGATCACAGGGCTCTAGAGCGAAAACAACGCAACCGATCGAGTCGCTATATTGTTCCAAAAATCTTCGCACCGTTCCTGATTAATGAGAAAAAAACATTTCATTATTCAATGCAATAATCAATGAAGTGGACGTGAAGTTCGTGAGAATATTATACAATATTGTTTAAATAAACAAACGTATAGTAAATTCAAGTAATATTTGAAATATTGAAATGAAAAAAGCACAAAAAAGCTTTTTTGATTAAGTTACAATATGCAATCAAATTTTTTTTCATTATTTCTTCAATAGACGTTAATAAAAACGTGAAAAACTTCAAGTTTTTTTGGGCACTGGACATTTGGAACGCAAATCTCGTTTGAATATTTCTACAAAGTGAGTTCATTGCTTCAGAGGAATAAATAATACTTACGGAGGGCTATATGGGCTCCAGCATCGGGTGGATAATTTCGTCGAACAGAATTAATCACAGGCAAAGCAATACTGCGGAGTCCGAGTTCACGGGCTTTTTGGAGCACGTTTCTGTGGAAAAATTTAATTTTGAATTACAAAAAAATTTCCACTGCGTGATGCACTCGATGTTTAGGGAGAATGAAAAAAAAAACAATAGATTACGTACCTGTAGCAACAATGTAACGTATTTTGAGCTGCAGTTTGATACTTTATATTGTAAATGGGCCCGACAGTGTGAATGATGTAACGAGCGGGCAAATTATGACCCTGTGTTACCCTAACTTCGCCGGTTCTGCATTCTGTAAACGAAAATAATCAATTAATTAAAATTTGTCAGATACGCAAATTCGTTCAAAAAAATTTGAAAATATATATTTATCGTTGAAAACGAATTCTTTACATTTTTTAATAATCTAAAGCAAGAAATGTCACTTCTAATCTTGATTCCAATATGAAAAATCAATTTTTCAAAAAACAATTACTCCGCAAATAATTATGTAAAAGATGGCACTGAACAATGCAACTAAGTTGCAGAGTATCAAAAATATATTGAAACCGGTTTAATTTCACTAACAACTTTCAAACAGTTGAATGTTAAGAATCTACGAAAACTTGAAAATTTGTATAGAAAAACTTGACTTTTGTATAAAAAACATTTTCATTGAAGTGATAAAGAAAAAGTAAATACAATAATACCTTTAATTTCGGTATCAATTTCGAGATTAAGAGCTGGGCCAGCACGCGAAAATATTCTTTGGCACGTAAGACTATTGTCATCCATAGTTTCGCTGGTAGGATTTACCACAGCGTCTACTTGTAGCACCGATATGTCGCCGGTCCTGGAAAAATCATAAAAGTTTTATTTTTATAGAGAAAAAACGTGTATGGACAAGTTCTGGAATGTTGGAGAAGAAGAAAATTTAGTGTGAGGTATATTAACTCGACTTACCATAATGCAATCTTGTGATTGATCGCAGACCGGCAAGGAAATGGGCAGTCTGCATGGGGCGTTAATTCTCCCAGGGAAGTTGAGTAATCGGTGTATCGATGCTGAACAGGCACATCTGCCCATCTTGTAAGTGTCCTTAACTCCACTAATTCCGGGGCTATACCCAAGGGTTCCATCAGCCTCATTCAGCTGTAAAAAGAATTAAAATTTGTAAAATATCAAATTTTAGACAATTACTGTCATAAAATGTCAAGTAATGAAAGGAAATTCTGTGTGAGCATTATAAACATAACTCCCTGATGCACACCTATTGCCAAATTTACAATTCAAGGAGTCTTGCTTGGTTTCAATTTATTTCTGATTTTCATTAGCTGGATCTGTACAAAAAAAACCGTATTTGTAACGAAAAAAAAGAAACAAATAAAGAAATTTCAATTAGTTGAAATCGACGAGAGTATTTCCTGTACATTTGCAATAGGAGACCATTATTTTGACACTTCATATTCATTTTATTTTCGATTCATTATAACATTATTTGAAAAGAATAATTTCCATGAGGAAATTCGAATCTCACACCTGCCACTCAATGACAAGTGTACTAGTTTTTTGACATAAAAACAAAAGTGACATCTCTTGGTCTGAACAATCGAAAAAATTGCGTGCACAAAAATCGATGGTTAAGAAATGATATATTATCGCTTTAAACTTATCGAAATGCAATCGAGGTCAAAGATTTACGAGATATTCGAAAATGTTGTTAAGAAATTGGAATAGTCATATGAAAAAATAAGCGTACTTTTTTTAACCACAAGGTAATGTTAAAATTTATTTGTATTTAACACTGAAAAAGCAGCGCGCTTTGCCTAACCTCACAGCAACGAACTGTCACGCGCCATATGTAAAATCAGCTGTTCTTGTCGCCCTCATTCCACTGTCCGATACCGCCATCTGGTGTGGGGCATGTGCCACATTGATTATTAGGGAACTTTCATTTTTTTCGCGATATATACTCAACGACCACGAGAGCATCCACACGAAATTTTGCTTGTTTTTTAATATCGTTTCATTACCCGTTTTGAAAACATAAAAACACATCGCAGAAATATTTGTTGGGTTTTTCGTCAGGATATTCGACTTAAGGAAGTTGGCTACATACGACAATATGATAAGAATTTAATAAAATTTGGTGATAACATTCTTTAGCATCAAATACGATGACACAAATTTTTCCAGATTTTTCGTCTGCATAGTTGTCGAATAATTGGAGTTTACAATATGCTGAATATATACCTATATATATCTGAATCCTATGCTTATGCATGTAAACTCTATTGTTCAATTACTCGAAAGCTATGTAGAAGAAAAATCTTAAAAAATTTGTATATTCATATTTCATACTAAAGAATATACTCACCGAATTTCATTAAATTCTCATCATTTCAAATTTTCCTATGCTTTTAACACGGCAACATTGTTGATATATTTCTTCAATTTCCGGAGCTTATAATCAACGAATTATCAGGATATTCACGAAAATACCCATGAATTCATTCTGCAGGATTATTTTTTCTATAATCTCGATAATCGAAAATGAAACGAGTCGAAAATCTAAATTATTATATTATGTTGTTATCATCGTTTTGACATTTATTCATGTTCTGATATCCGTGGATCAATGACATGTTTTCTTTTAAATTCAACAACATATTCACTCATGCAAAATTTCAAATTTTATCGAAAAACTATAATGTATACAGCCTCAGAGAACTTGTCAATAAGTATTTTAATACACTACAAAAATAACGCTACTCTGATGGACGCTGACTTCAAAAAACCGTAGAAAAGAATAATCCCGGGCAAAAGTCTTGCAATGACGGAGAGAGATCAGCTGTTCGCAAGTGATTGCGCGTGGAAACGTTTGTCGTAACGCAAGACAAATTCAACATTCTTCTCCTTTGTGTAATGTGATTTGTAAAAAAAAAAAAAAAAAAACTAGTAAAAACGTACCCTCGCGAATAAAGAACGAGGCCGGAAATCAATAACTTTCTCCCCCAATTTTCCACGATAATAACAACAATAATCGAAAATAGTGCTCGAAAACTGGTTACCGCGCAATATTGGCCTTTGCAGTGGTCCGGAACATATAGACATCGAGTGACAGCGCTCCAGTCAGTGTGTCACTCTCCTCCCCTTGCCCCGCTGGGAATATCTCCGTAAATATATATACAGCACTTGACAACGTTTCAACCGCGTACTATCCGTGGGTTTCTTTGTTTACGCGAGTAACTTTAGTCCCGAGTACTATCCGAACCGATTTTTACAACGATAACTTTGAGATTTAGCAGAGAACTGATACATCAGAAATAATTAAAATAATATTTATAAAGACACGCAAAACGTCACAGCGAGTGACTATCGCGGTCAAGCTGCGCTCTCTTCTTGCGCTAAGCCCGCGAAGCTGAGCCCTCCGTACTCGGATCGTTCTATACCAGGAAAAGCGTGCACCCCGACATGTTTTTTAGTTTAGGTACAACGAAAGCGCACGCGCTGCTTCTCGACACTTCCGAGCGCATGCGCCAACGTTCTTCTGGGAATTTCAAATCTTATTCTTTTCATCATCATTGAATTCCAAGGATTTGCTGTAAACAAACTCAGTTAGCCTAAAATTCTCCGACTTGATACGAATGGGATGTTTTTTTTTTCTTCCTTTTTTTCGTCGCGTGAATTGGAATAATAAGGTCGTGGGCTGCTTCGATACTCTCTAATATGGTACTGTCATGTCACGGAATCTATAATACATTACGCGCATTAAGCCCGAAGCCCCATTTTTTCTTCAAACCGAACGATATACTCGAGGGCGCAGCACGATTACCGCGAGGGGCTTCGGAAAAAAAAATCCGGTTGAATTATTGGACAGCCAATGAACCAATGCACCAAGTCTGCACTAAACCTTAGCGTGTCATTCATATTCTTTTTTTACCAAACTCAAGTATCACACCATCGTCATTCCGTGACATTGAAAGTTATAATCTCTTTAAAAGCTCTGCATAGGGAATTACTGCCAACACGTGTTGTTGCCTTTTCTCTTTTGAAGTTTTTGTTGTTTGTTGTGAAATCTCATTTTCATTCGGCAGATCATAAAAAACATGATTCAATGAGCAAATAAATGGCCGAAATTTCTTCCACTTATAATTTATTATTTAATTTTTTTCATTGTTTCTTAAATACCAAAATTCCCCACTGTCATTCCCTATAGAAGGTTCCACGGTTCCCCAACTTTTATACTCAGCTCACAAAGCAGGACACAGCACAACTCGCATTACTTATTGGAGGTAAAGAAAATAGAATAAAAATGAACTTCCATAAAGAAATTTCATGTTTTTTGGCCCAAAACGTTACATTTTTCAGTCTCGATTCATATTTTTTTCCCTAAACATATACGCCACAAACTGCTTGAAAATGTTATCAGTTGTTTTTTTCAAATTCAGAGATAAGTGGAAGAAAAAAAATTAATTCAACAAGCTGTAACGACTCAAAAATCGTGTCAAATTCGAGAATTCCTAAATACGTAACTCTTTATTTCAAGGGCAAGATTTATAAATACAAAACCGGTCTGACATGCCTCATTTACAGTAATTCCTTTCTCTTCAGTGCACTCTGCTGGTTGAACTTCTTTAATTCATAATATACTCTACACAACACCGCTCAAGAAACAAATACGACAGTCTTAAATTGACATTGACAGTGCCATTTTACTACGATTATTATATCCTTGAATTCGAACACTCGGAGGCTCGTTTGCTCAAGTTAAATTGTTAGTGACAAACGTCGACGGCTAGTACTTTTGACGTGCGACCCATTGCTTATGCGTGTATTTTTTTTATCATTATTTTTGACGAATCGACGGTTGAACATAAAACAATTGGTGTGCGAACAATTGACCTTGATTTTTCTCGAGTTATAGCTCCGGCCAAGTTTTATATATGGAGCGTTTCATGCAAAATCGAATGTTGATGTTTGACATTTACTTGTTAACATTTAGGCCCCGATTATGTTACGAATTCTTGTAAACCGAAAGAATTGAATAAAATGTACATTTTGTAATAACACGAGACAATTTTTGTCGATCGATTTGATAAAATGTTGATAAATTTATGTTTTTGTCTACGATAAACCGGTTTCTCTTGCTCTTCTCGCCGGTTCTCGGATCGCACTCTCGTCCAGTGAAAATGTATACGTGTGGGACTTCGGGCTCGAAGGCTAACGTGTCTAACCACGATGCTATTTAGAAACGAATGGAACGAAAATTCTAAGCTTATTGGCTGGAACTCAACGTTTTTTTTCGTACAATCGACATGTTTCGGATGTTCTTTGCACTTTTTCTTTTGTGACTCAAAATAACACGAGGGAAAATTCATAAAAGTCATTTTTAAACTCAAGTCCAATAAACCTTCTATTATTACGTAATTTTCGTTCATTACAGAGTACGTGAAAAATAAATACGTCATCAATGACGACGGAACGAGAAACATGAATCGTTTACCAAGACGACAAATACATGAGTCATGCGTTGAAAGGAAAGACAAAATAGAAACGCGTTGAAGGTGCAAACGATGATTATCCGTCTCCTTATTGCGTCGTGAAGACAAAAAAAACATTCTATAATTTTTGACGATAAAAATTTATCTTCTTGTCTGATCGCCGAAGAAAAAAATTCCTCGCCCACGGGCTGATTTTGGATAAAATTCTCACAGATTGGCAAGCGTAAAAATATTTCGTTCTGACAAAAATCACGAAAGAGACGATAAGAAATATTGCAGCTATTTCTTGAGAAAGTGTATAAAAGAGAGAGCTAATAAAATTACAAGATTTTCTTATCTCTGACCGCAATACGAAATAAAGTTTTACCGGCAACCTGAGCTACTCGAAACAGCGCTTTTTCTTACGTTCAAATTTTTGTTGTTGTTACTTTGATGTGTTTATTTATTTGTGGGAGTGTGGATAAATTTTTTTTATCAAAACTCAAAATTTCGTGAGTAAATCTGAAAAAAAGAAAAAACACCATTTTTCGATATTCATTCGAAATTTACTCAATGATCATTGACGAGATTGTATTTATTGGGATTGAATTTATTTTCCAATTTTTTCCAAAAATTGGAAATTTCTATGATTTAAGCATTGACTGAGGCGAGGTTTGCCGCGTAATTCATTAAACAAGAGACTGGCGTTGTTTCAACCCCATATTCCAATCAAGAAGAAAAAAACTGTCTGAATATGAAAGAGTGAAAATTGACACACGAAATACAATCCTTATTTTTTCAATTTTCCCGAAGCGAATTGTCGTCAGAGAACGTCATCATTCTTCGAAGTGAGAAAAATAATACTAGAAATACAATAGAAATATGGCCGTAGGTGTAAAAACAGAGATTATCTATATTTCGTGTGTGTATACGACAAGAAGAAAGGCGCGGCCCAGCACGATATAACGATCAAGATACCGGGAACTGCATGAGCTTTGAAGAAAATCGACACGTGCGTACAAAACACATTGGTATATGTTTTAATAAATATGTTCATCATATTGATACAACGACTATTAGAATCACGTTGCCCCCTTTTCGTTCCTCGCCATATTTTTATCACGGCCTCTTTCGGTAGCACGATTTTTCGTAGAAATTATTTGGTCACGTATTTTTTTTTTTAGGCAGTATGTCAATATGTTTTCAAAATATTAGCATTTTTCGTGTATCAAATCAACAAATTTGGCAAAAGAATTCGATCGATTTTCATTAATTCCAAATTTCGCAGATTATCGTATTAAATCTTGTGATCTTACGACAAAACATTTCACCTGCTAATAGAAGTAATAAAAATACAAAAACCATTAGTAGATCATGCTTTTCTGTGTCAACTATTAAAATTTTATGTTCGTTTTAAAGCGTATATGCGTGCATGAAGAATCCCAACGGAATTTTTTGTTCTTTAATACTTTTATTGCAGAACTTAGTTCCATGATAACTCATCATCTACTGTTCGTGAGCAGATTATTGAACGACATAACGTCATATCAAACAATGGATTTATGTTTCTCATCGTTTCCAAGATGTAGATGTAGGGAATTAAAAAGTGAATCGAGTTTGATGAAATGAAAATCATATCGCTGTAACGGAATCCAGACATTTATGCTGACAATTTCTCAAAAAATTTCGCTGGAAGAAGGAACGCGATGGTACGAAAAAATACAGTAGGAACCGAGGCTTGGATAGAGATAAAACTATAAGACTGTATTGTCTACAATTCCAAACTGTTTTGAAAAAAATGATAATATCTATTTGCTCACACACAATGACAATTATTTCTATTATTAACAAATTTCTACTTATTTGAATAGACAGCGAAGGTTCGATGTTTTGGTGGATGTAAGAAATTTGGCACGATAAACAAACATAAAAAAAAAGATTAATTGCATTCAAAATAGTTCGATATTATCATGGTTTGCAAGTCTCTTGAAATTTATTCAAATTTTTCTATGGAAACAAGCGAGTTATGACGACCCATGCTCGATGTAAGGGTAGGAAGGAAAACGAACATTTCTGAAACAAGGGCATCAACGTTTGTACAGTCATAACATAGTGCAAGCACTTCGTGAAGATAGCATAGCGTCCACAAGCCTGTTGGATCGATAATATTATCAATTATTAGCGTTACTTCGTTTATCACTCACGTTTATATCTATGTGCACGAGAAAAAAGGGGAGAAAGAAATATAAAAAAGAGGGAAATGGAGAAAGTTAGAGATAAAGACTGGAGGATTTAGAGAAAGGAAGTAAGAGGCCGAAGAGAGCGATAGATGAAGGGAAATAGAAAAAACGAGAAAGAGAGAAAGAGAGAGAGCAAAAGAGCTTTACACACACGAACAGTACCGTGGAAAGTATCGTCGATTGAAACGGAAAAAACTGAGAAAATTGAGCACGTATGTAAGAATAACGGCATGAAGAAAAAAAAATGTTGCTCTCATTTCCTTATGCAACTCGAGGCGAATAAAACGAAGCCGATAAAACGGTAGTGAAATCGGCATGTTCCAATTTTTGCCCCGCACTAGTAAACAAGCTTTACATTATTCACTCACTGAGAAATGTCACAGGCCCCACAAGCTTGACCTGCATCACAAAGTCATTAAAAGTACAAGTCTCCTATTTACTTGCGCTACGAATACATGTACAAAGTGATTCTTCAAGAGGTAATGAGAATTTTTACTAGTCGAAGTATTTACAATTTTCTCGAATTATCAAATGAACGTCAAATATGTTTTTTTTTAGTTTTACTGAAATAATATTTTTATCGCGAAACCGAGTGACGTCATAGACACGAATTCGCCCACTTTAACAAACATATACAAAATATATTTGTCGTGAGCATATAGGTGCATTTCAAAAAAGCTTTGAACAAATTTAGTAGACCAGAAAACGAGAAATTATGCACTCAACAATGATTTTATTATTTTACTTTCAAAGGAACCCTCCAAAGTTTTCAGAACCAACTTTTACATTTATGAAAGTTTTTTTTTTTCGTGGAAATAGACAAACGGCGAAAAATGCGAAAACCAGAAACAAAGAATTCTTTCTCCCGTGAGATTTCCGCGTACTTTTCCTTTATTTATAAAGGAGTCCGATGCAAACTACGAATTTTGAAGTGCATGATCATAATTTACCTTTATTCGGTGGCATCGTATCAACTTTATGTTCGCTTTTAATTGAATAACCTAAGAACTAGAAAAACTCGGTTTTTTTTAAGATTTTACAACGGTAAAAATTTTGATAAATAATTGCTACAGAAATTTGTTTTTATGTTTAACGTTTTAATCATTGTAATGTAAATACTTTGATAAATTCTCATAATTCAATGACTTTCGCTTATAAAGTGTTTATTTATAGAATGGCCATTTCCTGTATCTCATTTGGGTTACGCCGAAAATTGCGATTTTTTCTTTGTCGTAACTAATTCACAATTGAACGTTTACGCGACTTTTATGTTTTATTTGCACGTCCTCGTACCAATGATGCTCGAGGACTTCCGGCGCTTCTGGGAGAGTCTATAGGTTGTTTACCCGCTATTCCGCAACGTCTATATTATTCCCGCGCAAAACGTTCGCGACTCGTGTAACGGAACTAGCAGCGGTCGCGACCGTCGACGAAGGAAAAAAATAATAATCAAAATAAAATAAAAACAAGTTTTTCTTCGTAAAACATATTATCATACCGAGGACAATGTCACAACCGAGTTATTATTAGATTACGAAGTCTCGCGAGAAGTAAAAAAAAGAATATCCGATTGTGCCGCAAGTCCGATATATCTTTTGTACAAATGCGTTATCATCGAAAATGAAACAGTGAACGTTGAACCTTTCGTATAAAAATAAAATGGCATATTATCAAGAGCCGCGGTTCTAATATACTCGTATGATTTGATTCCAAATGGAATGTGGAAATTTTCTAATTTTTCAATTTTCTTGAAACATGCTTTGTTATAATAAACTTGCAATTAAACTTATCTTTACGAACATAAAACATAATGAAATAAAAACGTTGAATGTAAATGAAATTGGCATCGAAATTTTGTGCAGATAGAATTCTTTCGAAACATATTCGAATAGAATTAGTTTTTTTGCGAAAATAAATAATTCAGTTATAGTTCAGAATGTTTCAACTTAATTTAATAATTATGTTTGGACGAAAGAAAAACAGTCGAAAAAACGAGTTATTAAAAATGCATTTCTGTTATGATTCAGCTTCAAAACTTGTCAAAGTAACCAAAAAGAGAAAATTATGAGATGCACGTGATAGGATAAATGTATTGAGAAATGAAATACCTGGTTGAACTTTGGCTGTAAAAATGCGATAATAGACGAACGTCACGAATATCCCATGGACCAGCGATGTGTGCGCGTGAATGCCGATGTTTTTTTTCTCGATCGCACTATCTCGTTGCGCGTTTTATTTATTGTTTTGAAAATATATTATACATTTACACATATATATATATATTTTTTTATACTTCAAAGAAACAATGGTGAATGAGAAGAGCAAGAGCAGCCCGGAGCTCTACTCGATTCTCTCTATACTATCTATACACCGCGGGCTCTGCCAGCGTTTTGACCCGATGTGACCAGGCACCAACGCAATCTACCATGTATAGTCAATGTTGTAGTTGTATATACGAGTATACGTATATGGTATGCATGCGCCTTCGCTACTCCGCTACGAGGTCTATATATATGCGATGCCAATACAGTTGGACCTCTCGCATAAAACATAAACATCGCATCGTTCCCCACCATCTTCATTGTGTTAGTAAACAAAGGTTTCGCTTCCGAGTAATGCTAGTTTACAGATCGACTCGTAATAATGGCGGTTTATGTGGAGTCCCACATTGTGAGAATTTGACGTCAAAGTTTACCCTGCAATTATGAAAGCTTCGACTGTATTTTTACCTGGCGAGTAAGGTGTACAGCTCGCTTGATCGTATATATATGTGGACAAGCTACGTGCGTATATCTCCAGATTCACTTCACATTCGACCCGCGAACTCTCACCACCGGACATGCGTATTGACACTTGTTTGGAACACGCAGTCGCCATAAAACCGTTGTATTTTTTCTCTAATTTTTTAATGTTTTTCAGTTTCTATTTTTTTTTTATCAAATAAAAACAAAGGAAATTTGAGGTCCGTCTTTATGAAATCATGCGATACGTTTTACGAATTATCGAAAAAATCGGGTAATATCAGAAATCTACGAAAAAATAGTCTCGCTTTTCATGTCTTTGAATATTCCATTGGAATATACACCGTCGATGACACTCCATCAGTTGAACACACAAAGAAAAGCCGCGAGAAATGTAAACAGACGCATGACGCGTAGTGTTGTATGACCGTTTGCGTGTGGTCGGTATTTGTATTAGTTCCTACTTCCATTACATGCCGATGTTTCGCGAGTGTATGAATAAATAATAAATTGAGTGACGTTTCAAGTTAACGAGGGATAGGGGAACAGGGATTCCACTTTCAATCGTTTTTTCGGCACCCCATTGCGGTCAAAGGGGTCATTTGTTTCTAACTTTTTTTTCTCCCAATCTAAACGTTAGGAAAAATCTCAAGTAATTCACGTATATACGCACACACATTTCTAAAATTATTAGCTCGAATAGATTTTTAGATATAATTATCCAAAGGAAAGGAAAATTCAAAAGGTGAATAAAAGATCAAAGGTTCAGAGAAAAAAAAGCCAATACATTATTTAGGGTTATGAAAAACTAGAATTATTTAGGAACAAAAATAAACGAATAGTTGAACGGATGATTATCGATTCGATAAAAAGTTAAAGTTTCCGGTCACGGAGATCAATTTTATATTGTGCCTTGAAATGAGACTTTTCGGGGAAAAAGCACTTTCTCAATAAAATCGTTTTCAGGTCGGTTGCCGGTTACGGGCTATACTGCATGCAATTAGGAGGATGTCTGCGATAAATTGGAGATTATAAAAAATGAAAAGAATATAAATTTGTTTGAAAACTAAAGAAATATTGTAAAGTCATGTTTTATTATTAACGTTACTTTATATTCAATATGATTCTTCCTCACAAATAAATGCCTCAATGAAATCGACGTAAAATGCAACGCATTAAATATTCATAACGACGATAATAATGATAATCTTATGTATAATCTTTGTTTTTTTCTGTCTTTGGTATATGATGGAATGTTTCGAAAGAAACAAACATTTTAGGAGGATATTCGTACTTATTTAAATATAATACGGGATGAGAAATACTCTTGGAAAAATATACATATACACTATATGCAGGTAGTAAGGTATTTCAATGTTGAGATTTTCTTTTTCTATAGTTTAACTTCGGCTACGAGCCTGGTTCAAATTTTGCGAAATATTTAATACTTCTGTGATCCAATAATTTCAAAATCAAATCCATACAAACATGCGACATGGCAAGGCGTTTTTTAAATATGTTCTCAGAAAATGCTCATAATTTTTCGGCCGAAATAAACTTGTGGCTCTATTTTATCAAAAAAAAAACGAAAAAAATCGTTCAAGTGTTGTTTTTGGACTCGGTAAAAAGAAAAAAAAAACGTTTCAAAGAACTTCACGAGACTTGAATATTTTTGCTAGCACAGATTTTCCTGTTATTCATTTGGCATATTTTTCTCAGTTAAACTGTCAAATTAACATCGTGATATTTGGAAGGAGCCACGATTTGGAAAAATTGTGAACATTTTTTGAACACCACGATTTTTCTCATTTTCTCTTCGTGTGATTGATGGTTTTTTTTTTTTTTTTAAATATATATTTTAATGCATGACGAGGAATGTATTATTTTATATTCTGGTTCGTGAAGCATAAAAAATATGATATCAGTTTTGATGTGTCCGAGATGAATCGATCTCGTGCATATGTATAATCGATTTATTTGTTGATGAAAATGGATCATTGGAGATCAACGAGTTGAGGTATCAAGGGTGGATTTTCTTTGGTATCAAGTAAAAGATTGTCTTCTGTTTCTTTGGGTTTTTCGTCAGTGTAATAATCATCGTTATCGTCGTTGCAATCCTCGGTCAAAGGAAGTCCCGGTGTTTTGTATTGAAAAGCAGTCTGTGAAAGATCAACTTCGACTGGAAACAGGGTATTTTGAGCCAAGAGATCTCTCGTATCGGCGTAATATTTGGCCAGGCCGGAAGCAAACTTTTGCAATTGCCAAACAACGTCTTGGACGTGTTTATTGTCAAGTAATTCGAGTTTGACCAATACGTCTGAACGTAATTTGGCGAATTTGGCTCTCGCCTCTTGTCTACAACGTAAAATAAGACGATACTCATAATTTCCGGTTTCCACTCGATAAAAAGGCTCTTGAAGCGTTGCGTAACTCTGCTCCTCGTCGTCGAGCTCTTTCACCTTAAGACAATACGATAAATACTCGAATTTGGCATCCGCGTATTTACTTATGGTTAAACGAGTATCCGGTATCGCTTTATGCAGATACGTCCCAAGGTCACTGAGAATTGGCTTCAACGCTTTCAGCATCGTTACTCCATATTTTTCCATTTGTCTGTGCTGTTCACCAAACTGACGAAATGCCTCGCTCGCTCGTGGCTGTGGCTCTCGAACTCCTATCGATGCAAACGCATCCCCAAATACTGAAAAACCAATTTTTTTCTTTTACTGATACAAAATTTCGAAAATTCGTCATTCGTAAAGTCATTAAATCTTACCCTTGTATATTTGAGTAAGATCGAAAAACGCGTGCAACGTCGATTTAGCGTGAGCCACAAGACCCCTGTACAAATTTTCTGTTCGCTGAAGAGCCATCAAACGTTGTACAAGTGCATCGTTGCAAAGGATTGCCCGTGACAACCCAAGTGCATCCGCAGTTGCACTCCCCATTCCCTCGACCAATCGATGCTTCACCTATGATAACATTATTGCCAAAAATATTCAAAAAAAGAGCAATTGATACATTCAACAGAATCCTGAATATTGACGAATGTTTGTACCTTCTTTAATGCGATATCCAAAGTTTTACCCTGACGTGGATCTGCGTGAAGTTTGTTGTAATTGATGCTGACCTGGGACTCGCAGGCTTGTATCATTTTTGCAACTTCGACTTTCGTCTTGCCACGAACAGAGGCTCCATTCACAGCAACCAATTCATCACCTGATTGTAAAGTGCCTTCAACAGCAGCCGGTGTGTTGTCAAATACTTGAACGATGTAGAGACATGGACAGTACGGCGCACCTCCACCGATACTTATTCCAATCAAATTGCTACTATCTTTCTTTACCACCACGTTCCCAGACGTGATCGTCATCCCCCTAATTTGAAAACAAACAAATTTTATCATGAGGTTTTTTTCATTTACGATGAGCTTGAATTTTTTTTTCTTTCAAAATTCTCCAGTTGCCGAGAACTTTGCTGTACAAGGGATTGAAGTTGTTTGTGTTTGATTAAAAATAAATTACAATACACTTTGATATTAATAGCGTCAAATAGCATTTTGAAAAAAAAATGAAAATGAAGAAAATAAAAATGAGGATATTGTTTTAAATGAAGGGAAAAGACAATTGCAGATTTTTTTAAAGCACACTTTATATAACCAATATACATTAAAAACTGAAAGCAAACATACATGAGATACAGAAAATTTAGTTACACCAATAGAAAAAAGAAATTTGTGTAATTTTCACGATATTGAGATTTTACTAATGATTAAGATACTCAATATTGTGTAAATCTTTTCATAATTTATCTTCAAGTAGATGAGATAATTTATAACAATTCCAAAATAATAGAAATTCATATTTTTCACCATTTTTTTCAACCTACCATTACAAAAAACACTTCAGTCTACTGTTTCAGTCGAATTTCACAAGCTGGAGCTACCTAACAATAAAACTCACATTTGCTGAATATTTTGTTTTGGTGCAGTGGCGGTTTGTTCCTGTGCCACGAGACTTACATCCGGTCTGCATTTCCCAGAGACGCAAAACATTGACAAAATTGCATGAAGCAAATGACAAAAAAAGAAAAATGCAATGACAAAATATGTGAAAAATAACGGAAAATTAATCATGCGTACATGCGATCTTCCATCATGGCTAGTTGGTGAAGTTCCACACTGGCGGAAGGTGTCTCAATTGTTGTACGAGGGATCTCGTCGTTGGAAAATTCTAACAAGTTCATAGATGATTCGTTATCCAACGAAAGTATTTTATTATCCGTCAGACTGTTGTGAAACGAGAGACACGAGTGAAGCATGCACGTAAACAACAATAAAAATGAAGCACATCGAGACTGTGAAACAAAAGAACAGACGATACGTCGATTGTGTTAATTTAAGAATTTCTCAATAACAAACATTTTGTCCTCCTCGAAGAAAAAGTCATCCTCGAAATCAAACATTTTGGCCGAGAGCTTTCGACCCTGCTTATCTGCAACGTTACGATAAATTCATTTTTTTTTTTTATAAGTAAGGTTAAGTTCCGTCATTTCCATGTATATTACAACATTTTTTTTATGGGCAATGGCTCTTTTCCGTACCGGAAAATCTATTAGATTCGTGCAATAGTTTCTTTGTTTTTATTTACACGTTTGTCAAACGCGAGAAACTACATTGATGTTTTGGAATTGTATATTTATTTTATGAAGAACTTTGACAGATGCTGTTCCGACAGGAGCAAAAAGAAACGGGAGAATAAGATAATGAGATAATCGCGGGGAAACCTGGTGGTGTTTTTGGAACTACTTTGAATGACCGATCCAAAACTTCTCGGTCGGTCAAAAAAATTCTATGACCATTCTCATTGTCAACCTGCGGGACCACATCGGTTCTGTTGTTTCATCTTGGTCCGTTCTGTTATGACCCCTGGTAAACCTTGCTAGCATGCATGAAAATTGAAATTTTTGGTGCTAACTTTTTAGCGAAATAGGTGATTAGCAGTGGTTACTCGTCGAACACACGGTACAGAATTATATATTTTGAAATTCATTTCTTGAAAAATGGTTCATCGCTGAACGATCTTATTGCGTCACCACAAACCATTGTACGACGACTAGAGGATTAAAAAATTTTTAAATCAATCTATTTGACTTGTGGGGGCTAATTCAAAGGAAGCCGACACTTCCGAACTTTTCAGCTGATGATGGCTCAGTCGATATGTATTTTTAGTTTGTACATGACACACATTACTGTATCGAAAAAAGGATCTCACAAGAACAATGGATGCAAATGCTTAAGTAATTGAATAGCAGTAATTGTTCGTAATTCGTTTATCAATACAGTGATGAAGTAAACATTTTAAGAAAAGAGCTGTTTTTGCCCTCTCTGAGTGAACATTCGTATCAATTTGAAGAAAATACCCCGCTATATTTTTACCAATGAATCATCGCGTCTATGTTGATACATTTGAACGCATATTCACAGGCTTTTCTCTCTGCTGTTCCACGTTGTCGATTTGACGACTACTGCCGCACCGTCCTTCCACGTAGCAAGTTAGAATGTAACGCCAGTTTGCCAACGGTATGCTCAGTTGAAAGGCAGTTCTCGTTGTTGTATTATAGTTTGTCGCGGCGGTGGATCGTAAGCGCGTTTCACTCCAATCTTACGCTAACGGTCGATCTCTCTCATTTACTGTGTCTCTTTATAATCGATTTCATTGTGAGATCTTAACTTATTTAGTCTATTTAGAATGAAGTACTTCGGTTTATTTATTCTTCTGGTTGTGCCGGCGCTTCTCTCGTTCGTCGATCATGGTAAAACAACATTGATTATTTCAAAATTAATGAAACACGTTATGTTACGATTCAAATATGCCAAGTATGGATGCTCGAGAACACCGGATCAAGCGACCTCGAAATAAATCAGGACATGAATGAATTTTCGTTCAAATATCACTTTCCTTACCGATCTACGATTTTTCATTCTGTTTCATGTGTTTCGCAATCATTTTTTCCGAAATGTTCAGTCGAAACAGTCAGTAAACCGTCGCCAGATTTTCCCATACGACGCGCACGATAATCGTTCAAACCTTCTCTTCCCAATCTGTGAAAAAGGAGCGAGTCCAATGAAAATTCAATTTAAAAAAATTTCTCAGCAATGTCAATTGTTTGAATAACTATCGGAGATTTTTGTTAACTCTTTTTGCGACATATTTTACCAAATTTTTTATTTTCTTTGCAGGAGTCGCATTCGCACAAGATGACGAAATTGGTGATGACATAAATGACGCTGACGGAGAAGAAGCCAGTGTTTTGTCCGAGGATGATCCGGAAGAAGAAACTGTTACTGCATCTCCGGATGCTGACACTACGATTTTCTTTACCAAACCGATCCATCAGTCGTTATTCACTCTTGGTAAGGATTTAAATGAGTTTTATCCTGGAGCCCTACAATCTATTTTTTTAGACATAAACCCTGCAATGGGGTAATCAATAACCCCAATTTTTTTCTAGTGTAAAATTTTCCTGATCTGTTGTAATGGAGTTTGACATAAACTATTCTCTTGATTTTTCACTAACAAAGCGAATGATGCACAAAGAAATTACATTCGGCTCCATGATTGGTGCAGTGTATGATTTAGAGAAGAGTGCATTTTTAAAAATCATAAAAAATTTTGCACCATAATTTCATCCTCATAATCTGTCACACCAAATTTTCCAACGGAAAAAAAATAAGTTTTCACACAAATGAGTAATTATTATCCAAACATCTCTGTCAACGCTTGGGATTATAGAAAGAAAATCTTTTATCTGTTTTGTAAAGTCTTGATGAACAACAAGAGATTGAATGATAAATTGATTTTAGAAAAATTCTCGAAATGTAACTTGTTATAGATTTCAAGCCAAAAATGACGATTGAATATTCTAACGTGAATAAATTTTCTAATTTATCTCGATGAATAAAATATTAAATAATTGTGAACTCATTGTTATTTTTCAGAATTGCCAGCCGGTAATTGGGTTGAATTTTTGGTTGGTTTCACAAACAAGGGAAAAACTGACTTTATCCTAGAAACATTGGATGCATCTTTCCGTTATTCGATGGACTTCAATTTCTACATACAAAATTTCTCAACTTTGGCTGTGAACAAAGTCGTGAAACCAAATCACGAAGCAACACTGGCATATTCGTTCATACCGTCTGAAACATTTGCCGGACGTCCGTTTGGATTGAACGTCAATCTCAATTACAGGGATGCGGTGAGTAACAATATTGAAAAATTTTTAATCAGTCCCAAATCGTTGATTTCCCGTTATTTTTGACAGTTCGGTGTGAAGAATAATGTTAATTAATTTTCAGAATGGTTTAACGTTCAGCGAAGCTATTTACAACGAAACTGTCCAAGTCGTTGAACTGGACGAAGGTCTCGATGGTGAAACGGTATTTTTGTATGTGTTCCTCGCTGCTTGCGTCATCCTGACTCTAGTTTGTGGCCAACAACTTCTGTCATCCCTTGGACGCAAATCTCGATCTTCCTCGTCGAGAAAAGCACCAGTTGAAATGGGCACCTCCAATCCCAATAACGTTGATTTCGATTGGTTGCCAAAAGACACGCTCAATAGACTCAGTGAGTATAATTGAAGTTTTCTTGTACTTTTTTTTTGCTTTGCAACACTTTTTTTCTCACGTATATTCATTATAACTCGAAAATTTTATTGTTACAGACAAATCGCCCAGAACTCCAAAACAGAGTCCCAGACAAAGGAAAGCCAAGAGATCGGCTGGCTCCGATGACTGAAGTGTGTTTATACGTTTATTTATAGAACTTATTTAAGAGAATGAAGCGAATGTGAGTGACAGAGGTACATTAATCGTGAGAGAACGTACATTACAGAATAACTTTTTTTTTTTATTACGATTATGAAATACTCTAAGGTCTCAAAAACGTTTGTATCTATAACAACAACAAAATCCATTGAATTAAATGTTTTTGACACAAATTTTTCATGTTCGATTATTTCGGAAATTTAGATTCGGAGTCATCTTTCCTAAATCGCATTTTTTTCTCTTTCCTACCGCAACTAACACATTATTAGGAGCCAAAATTTCATTGTATCAAAGTTCCAATACTTCGCAATTGGACGAAAATATGAAAAAATTCAGGTATTCTTGTGACTCTCCCAAATATTGATTTTTGGTATCAACAAATTTTTAAAGTTTTTTTTTCACACATTTTGTAAACAAAAGTATTCTGTACCAAATAGACCACTTTTTCGTTACGAGAAATGAATTTGGTGGTTTTAATAAACGCAAATGAATTTTTCAAGAGCAATAACAATTGAAAATTTCGACAAATTTACACGTAGTCAGATAGGAAAATTATTTTCAGGTGCACTGATATAGGGGTAAAGAGTAAATAAGTCAAATTAGATAAATGCGATGTAAGCATTCGACTCCAGTGTTTTCGAATAATTAAAAAAAATTATTTCACAATTGAACTCGCGGCTATTCCATCCCCGAAATTTTTGGGATGTCAAGATTGATGAAATTCTACAAAAACAATAAAAAATAGAAAAAAGATGATATTTGATAATAATTGAATGGTCAAACTGCCTTATGCATAATTTCTTTCACTGGAAATACTTAATGTATCCCGTACAATATCAATGAAATAAAAATTGTAGGGACTCTTTCGCCTACGATTATTGTAACACCTGATCATCTTTAAGAAATCAACCTTTTTGATATAAATCGAGATGATTGGATTTATTATGGTTTTTCACTTGAATAGCCAAAAATATTGAGGCTTGATATTTGGATAGGTTTTAAAGGGAACAGATAACAGTCGAATGAAAACAATTTGACGTGATTTTATTCGGGGCTAGACTAGCTATTCATTCCCTGGTACAGCTTTAGTGGTGGGAGAAAGGCGTGTATGTAGCGGTTGGATGGGAAGGGGAAATGTCTTTGTTGGTCGTTGACGCGTTAGCGGAGCTCTAGTCTCTACTCTCTAGAATCATGCTTCACCTCTCAGCGGTGATTCGTCGTTGATGAGTTGACAATGTCATTCATCATTTCGTACAGTTTCTCGAGTTTATAGTGAATATTGGGAAGTAAAAAATAAAAATTAGAAACATGTTTTCTAAGCTAAATAGCCTGTGCCTTATATTTATATTGATAAGTACATGCTGTGCGACCCAACGAACGGTACGTCAAAAATATGTTAATTCTTTGCTCTGCTTGTGTAAACAAGCGAATGTAACCTCATGCGTCATACAATTTGTTTTTTTATTTTTTTTAGTTTTCGCTGCTTTGAGATCAATATTGAAAAACATAAACTCTAATTTTTCTAAGTTTAATATTTTTTGAAAAATATACTATAGACTGCGAAACGCCCCTTGTAATTTGATGCTTGTTGTCCAAAAGTCAGCAGCTGCGACGTGTATGATTTTCCTCCATTATCAGTTATTCTGGCCAATTTTACAAAAAAAAAGTTTTATCATTTCATCGCTTTAGCCTTTTAAACCGCGTTTATTCATAAGTAAAACTTGTGATTTGCCTGATATTATATATTTTCCATATTCTTTTCGTTAACTGCTTGTGCAGCATATTACTCCGATTCTCTCTTTGTTTCCATGACAACCGCGGACGTCTTCGTATGCTCCGTCATTTTGATTTTTTCTCTCGTTCTGATAAGAGTTTGAAAATGACACACGCTTAGTAGGCCACAAGGCAAAAGTCCAATCGGAAAATTGCACAAGACCGACTAGACAATTATTTATTCGGAAATTACTAATGCGATGTCCATTTTATTCTCCACGTACATAACCTCCATCAAATTCAAATTCGTTTTTTAAAAAGGCTCCCATTTTTTGAAGCACAAACAAATCATCGTGCTGATTGTCCTTTTGATCCTATTTTTATTATCTCATCAGATTGTTCCAATTTTTTCCAGAGCTTTAATCCTTTGGTCCCAAAACCACATTGTTCAGCAATGGTGGACAAACACTGCGTTTGAATTTTGGGCTGTGTTGAAAAATAAGGCATTTTGTTGCATTCCAAGGATGTAGGCATCGACATAATCGTTTAGTTTTGAAAAAAAAATTAATATTGTTTTTTTCAAACAAAGCATTGGAAAAAAATGACATTTCAAATGTATTAATATTTTGAAATGCATTGAAAATAATTCTTTTTTTTTTTTAATCGTCTAGTTGAAAACTTTTCTTAACCCTGGATGCAGCGATCTTTGCACAGTTGAAAATGTCACAACTGTTTATTTACGTGCGGAAGGCTCCAGCGACACTTTGCACTATGTATGGGACTTTTTTGGCAATCCATCTCTACTACTAGCCATAACATCTCCGTCCGCTCAATTGATTATCAATTGGAACGACTATCTTTTAAATAGACCAAAATCCATTAATTTTACAGAAGAGCCACGATATACATTTGGAATTGTTATACAAAAGGTTTGTGTTGATAGTTTTGTAGATCAAATGATTAACTGATTTTTTCTAAAGTGTCACAAATAAAATGATATTTTGACGAATTATACATTTTTTTACTTTTCAGTTTTATGAATTCAATGACATCAACGATACAGGTGTGCTAGGTATGGTAGATAGAGCAAATGTTAATATTTTGGATACAAAAAATTTCAATTGGGTGCGTAACGGTGTATCAAACAACACGAAATTCGTTGAGTTACAAATGAACGGCAATGAATATAATGATATATTCACAAATACAAAGAGACAAGGCAACGTCCAGATAATGGTGAGCAGATTTTAAGATTCTTTCTCAAATTCATTCAAATTGAAGCAATTTTTCTTTGAATTAATACTTGCAACGATTTTTTTAAATTCATTATTGTATTTCAGCTGAACGGATTTTGTACTCTTGAACACTCAGATGTGATGCCGCACATGTTACACTCTGAAAATTCCACCCAAATCGACATAATATTGAACAATCTACAGACTAACTCGTCGTTCACGAGCAGCAGATTTGCTGTGGAACTGCTTCTTGTCAGTGAAAGTAAATCTGATTCTGAAATGATCGTCGACGCTAAAAAAAGTTTAGACGATGAACATACTCCTGGAATATTTGAGGTGGGAACATTTTTACAAAGACAAATGCAATTTTTTTGTCGTAAAATTGGCAATATCATAATCTCTTGTGAATGTTTGTGTTTTCTGAAGGTCATTGAGCTGCGCACACCTCAGGTAAAGCTACCAGATGGTGAACAAAGCTCAGCTTACTTGCAATGGAGGCCAGTTTCTTACACTGGATCCACTCGCGACGTCAGTGAGTCCACTGAAATTGTCAATTATCCCTTAGTCAACGTCACCAAAGCAGCCAATATTGCAAAAGATTCTCTTCTGCATGCATACTATGGAAAACGAATCGAACAATTGTTAGTTGAAAAAATGAACATTTCTCTTGGAACTAAGGGCGATGGATTTTATAAGAAAAGCAATTACTCAACATGGTAAGTTGGTTCAAAGTTCTTATAGATTCAAGATAAAATAGTTGCTTGTATAAATGAGAATCTTATAAAGAAAGTCAAGATTTTTTAAGAACATTGCAGTAAAAATTCTTCATTTGTTTCAATTGTTTTATTTTTCTTTAAAGGACTTTTCTCGTTGGCTACGGAACTCCACCTGCGGAGCAATTTTCCTATCTGGTCATAATGATAATGGCCATTGGACTCGGTTTACCTGTTTTACTAATGCTCGCTATTGGCATTTACTTTTGTGTTCGAAGAATACCAAAACGATATGACAACACGTTTATTAATTCGTAGAAACAAATACGATAAATGGATGTATTTCAACCTTTCTCTCGCTCTAATTGTACAGACATACTCGTGAAGATTATTGTAACATTAAATTATTTTATACCACAATGAGCCTCATTACTATTTTGTATACCACCCTTCTAGCTTTTCCAGACCCATTTTGGATTTAATTTGAAATAGTAATAGGATGAAAAAATGATAAAACTATAATATGATTGATAAAAAAAATCATTAAAACTTTTTTTTGTCTGTTTTCAAGTACACAAAATGTATTTCAGAATTGAAAATTCTAAGAACTTTTTATAAGTTTGGAAGATGAACTTAATCAACAAACTGTTCTATGCGAATATTGTAAACTTCAATATTCAATGAGAATACTTTATACACGAAAAAAAAAAATAAACAACGATGACGATTCCATTATTCATGAATATTCGATCCAAAAAAACATATTTATGGAACTGATTACATTGGTCATTGAGTAAATTGAACAAAACTTCATTCGCGAAATTGTTTGGGTTGCTTATGTAAATTGTAAAAATTGCAAAACCAGTACTTTTAGTTTGAAATTTGGAAAAGAGCACATTCCGTGACGATTGCAACGCCACTCCCATGATTCGTCGGTTGCTTCTGGAAACTTCTCGGCTGCTCCATTGCCTCAGCTGTTTACAGTTTATATTTGATATTCGAACGAATGTGTACGCACTTATCACCGCTTTTCCCACTGACGCAATTCCGTGCAACTTTTAATCGAAATCTAAATTTCAAACGATTGAATTATTTTGTTAATAGTGATATAATTTAAAAACAGAATTCTTTCAAACATGAATTGTTTGTTGAAAAAAAGTCAAAGCGTTGCTATCATTTTGAATAGCAACGAGGTGGATATAAAAGACTTTGTCAACGAGGTTAACCACATCACCGAATCAGCTGATCGTACTACAGTCGTACAGTCATCGGAGTTTAAAAAAGGTAATTAATGAAATATTGACATTGTGCAAATCAAGTTTCACTTTTTAACCCCTCAAAATTCTGGAGACTTGCTCTCTCAATATTTGGCTATGATTTTCTACTGTCATATATTAAATTATTGTTCCAGCCGATTACAAGTCATCGTCGCTCGATATAATATTTTCGTTTGCTAATGTTGACCACCACGTTTCGGAAATATTACAAGTTTTAAAACCAGGAGGTGCGCTTGTACTTTACCAAGCGATTGACCTTGAAAAAAAAGATGAAGCCAGCAGTCTGTTTGCCAGTTCAATTTCAAAATTGAAATTGGGTGGTTTCGCTATCAAAAGCACAACTTCTGAAGCGGTGCCATTGAATATGAAGATAGAAGGACTTTTCCCACAAGCACAGAATGGAGTTTGCAATATAATTGCTGAGAAACCTGCCTTTGAAGTTTGTTCATAAATTTAATCTTCTAGCATTAATGAGTTCTCTGCTCTAAATACGATTTTTTTTCTGAAATTTATTTGTACAACGTTTAATAAATTGTTTATTCAAATGAATGATAAAATTGCAGATTGGCTCATCGGTGAAATTGAATCTTGCTCAGCCGGCTGCCAATGTTTGGAAAATTGATGATGTAGTAGAGGACGACCTGATAGACGAGGATAACCTATTGGATGAGGAGGATATAATAAAACCTGAAGCAGCATCTCTGAGAGGTATGAAAACAACATACAAATCAAGAATTTTTATCAATCGCGAAAATATTGTTTCTCGCAATAAATACACACATGGTGAACGTTTTTTCGTGACCCTATTCCGGTCAAGGGACTTATTTTTGTTCACTTAATTATTTGTCGATTACTTACGTCAGACGAGATCTCCCAAAAATTCCCAAATTTCAAAATTATCTGCTCAAAGTTTTCTGCATAAATCTTTTCAGTGTGTGGCACAACAGGGAAACGTAAAGCGTGTAAAGATTGCTCGTGCGGATTGGCTGAGGAATTGAACGGAGCCACGCCACAACCAAAAACCGCAAATTCATCATGTGGAAACGTGAGTCACATGGCGAAATATTATTCTAAAAATTCGGATTAAATTTCTATCTTGAATATATTTGTTTAAAACTTTTCATCGTCATATCTTTGACGCATTTTGTTTCATTTTATAATTTCGAGACTATTTTCGGTGAATGCTAATTTAAAAAAATTATTGTTCCATCAATAAAAACGACGGACAGCCTCGAATTCCGGTGATTTTTACTGTCCAAAATGTGAATTTTCATGAAAAATCAAATCGAATGAAATGTGAGATAGTGTACAGTAACAATGATCGGAAATGCGTTGCTTATTTTTCTCTACTTTGTGATTGTTCGGAATAGTCAATTTTTCGATCATTTACAAACAGTAATTTTTTTTTTTCAATTTAATGTTCCGCTCTTTATCAGATTTTCTGGGAAATAATTTTGTAATAAATCGTAAGAACTCTTGATTGAATGAGTTTATCGTTTCTCAGAAAAAAAACATATCAAAACGTAGACGATGTCGCAAGATTTGTAGCGCAACAATGATATACATTTATTACAATCCCGATAAAAACATCTATTAGATAATATCCATTGTTTTATAAATGTCGGTTTATGCGGAGGGTATCAAGCCATCTCAAATTGCAATTTCAGTGTTACCTCGGAGATGCATTTCGCTGTGGCAGCTGTCCTTATCTCGGAATGCCAGCGTTCAAACCAGGCGAGAAAGTGGTTTTGCCCGAAGGGCAATTGGCCGCGGATAACTAGTCACAACTTAGCGGTGTCAAGGGTTTTCTTTTCATTAAAACTTCGTTTCAATTCCACTCATCACTATCTACATTTTGGCTAAGGTTTTGGTTTCGATTTTTAACATGAAATACAATTGATAGTAAAAAAAAAAAAAAAAGAAATCCAATGTATTAATAAGATATAGACCCATTTTATTCGATATTCATATACAATGTACATCTTTATTCATTTATACGTGTATGAGGTCCGATAAACAATGCATTATGTTTGGAGAAGTACCTGTTGTTTGAATTTTACAATTTTTGTCATTTTTTTAAATGCTACTCGCATTGCCACAACATTTCAATCCCGCACTCCATAACAGAGGTAAGGACGAGTTTTTTTTTTTGGTGGGAAAAAGTAGTCAGGGAAACAATTCAACCGAAGTTTCTATCTGGGAAGTACACCTTTGATATACATGAATATTTCGTTTTTTTTTATTAGCTGCATTTTTAACTTTACTCGTACAAAGATCGTACGTTACAGTACGTAGTTCGTTTTTAAGTAAAGTGCATTCATATACATAAGTACCAGATATTCCTACGATGGGCATATTCGAAATGCACTTTATGCTCGGAAAAAAATGTGAGCTCCATCACTTTCGACGAATATGCCGATCGTAAGATTTATCTTTGTTTTTTTTAAGTATTTTTTTGGTTTTTTTTTTACATTTTTTGGGACCATACCCCTTTCACCATAAATCCACTATCTCGTCTCTGCGGATGAGTGTGTGGGAGAAGGGTATTTTCCATAAGTTTTTTTTCCCGTATATATATTAATAATAATTGTCTATAGCAAAAAACTTTATACAATATTAGAAATGAATAATCTTCAACACTTTTTCGGGTGCAAAAGCGCGCTTTTAAGTCTTATATCTTATGTGTTGGTACCGATTATTCGTTTGTTTTTTGTTTCTTTTGTTTTTATAATTTTTCATATTTTAAGTATACGTTATATACACTACGTCGAAGGGCGCGTATCTTTGTGAATATTCCGACACAAAGCGACGATAGTAAAAAATATAAAATAAACAATCGTACTAGCACGATCATCATCGAACGAACTTCATTTTTTGTTTGCTGGTGTGTCTTTAGCTCAGCATTCGACTGTCGAAAAAGGCAGTCGTTGGTTAGGTCTCAGGTTATAGCGACGAAATAATATTTCGTTAAACTTGTGAATCTAGCGAATTTTTTTTTGTCTTTCAAATATCACTGAAATCTCAATCACGCTTAATCGTATTTTTTGTTTCTTCTTTCACCTTAGTGTCGTTAGGCCAGATATTCATCCACAACATTTGTCCTGTGGGCTCGCATTATTCGTTTTTTTAATTTTCTTAATGTATACTGTATTTAGTTATACTATTAACTGCTTTGGTGCATATCAAACGCTCTCTCGCTCTCTCTCTCTCTCTCTCTCGCTCTCCCTCTCCTTTATGATTTCTTTTTCTTTTTTTTCAAATCCCCTACAGTTTCTCTCTAACGATTTATCCTTCAGCTTAGCTACTTAAGAAATCAATCCATGTTTTTTTTCTGCCTGTTTTCGTACTACGAGCTGCAATTTATCAACAACCTGCGGAACTTATTACCATGATGACCTTACACACTACTGTAGAAATAAAACGCTATCTCATTAAATAGTTTATGTACAGGAATAACGCATAATACATGGGAACTGTGAAACCTTGAATTTTTTTCTCTTTTCTTTTTCTCATCTTATACAACTTTTGTTTTTCATATTCAAGAGATTCGGGATTTAAGGTCATCATCTCCCTGTTTTCCGTGTGGAGTTTAATTCACCTCCCGGTGTCTATATCGTATTTTTTTTGTCTCTCAATTTTAATGTATAAAGCTTTTCGTGATTGTGCCATTGTTTTCGGTCATTTGTCAAAGAATGGAGGATCGTTCGAAACAATTTAATATGCTCTATAACGTCAGTACGAAATTTTGAATTTCTATTCAAATATCAAATTGCAACGGAATGAAACGTCATATGGGAATCTTGAAAAGATGTTGACGAAAAGGATGTTCAAATTTTGGTATGTACAATATAATCAGAGAAGCCTATCGTGGCTGTGTTTTCCATTCACGTAATTTTATTACATTGCGAATTTGAAGTTTTGCTATTGAGATATTTTTGTGAAGTCTCCTCCATTCCTTAATTTCGTTAGCAGTTACGTCAAATTTTTTAAAAAGAGCTCTGACCCGTACATTTCTACTTATGAGTTCAATTCAATCCGAAGAATTCGAGTTTTTTTTTTTTATAAAAAATTAATGTCGGAGAATAAAATGATTTATATGTCACTCACATATTTTTCAGAAAACTTATGCTCTTTTTTTGATCATTCGATTACTATTTGGTTTCAATTAAATCTTCAGCATAGATATATACATATTTTTTTTTACTACTTTAAATTAGGTTTTCTCCTCAAGCTAATTCACGTTTAAATATTTAAGTGAATTCTCGTTCAAAATTAGGAATGTACGAGTTAAGCAGTTTTTAATAATTTTCGGTGACGATAAAAAAATAACGTCAATCAATGCAACAATCAGGCGACTATATACGTGTCTGTGTGTGTGTGTGTGTGTGTGTGTGTGTGTGTCTGGACTGATTTGGAATGGACGTTCTGATCATACGAATTTCAATGTTTCCAAGAGTATAAAAGATCGACAGCTGTAGATGTACATGATATTTTCAAACAATAAGTAATTATTGTGAAAATTCATGAATTTACAGTCTTTCCAAATCGAATTGTTCGTTTTGTCTCTGCAGTTAGTTCAGTCGTGTGTGAAATATAAATATGTTTTTTCAACATTCATTTTTCTTGTCAGGCTCAAAAGTAATAGTGGATATGTCTAACACAGAAGTGTAATAATCATTCGAATGAAAACCTTATTTTTCGATGAGATGTGAGAATTAGTGTCGATTTACTAATCGATGGTAAATATATAATATAAGAAAAATCAAAATTCGCTATTTCGAAATCTCCGCATTTGTTCTCAATTCCAGGATGTATTGCAAAATATATACCCAACTACGACTAAAAGACAAACAAAAAATGGGAGAAATGTGAAATACTTAGAGCAAATGAAGTTAAAGAAAAAATTGTAAAAATCATCGGGACTTTTCATTTTCACGATAACGCAATTATTCCCACGTTCCTTATCGTCTGTTCTTTGGCATCGAAAATAGGACGCTTCAGATTATGTTATATTAATAAACAAAAAAAAAAAAAAACAAAAATGATAACCAACCGAATTTAAATATTGATATTTTGAGTCGGAGCAAGTGATATATACGGACATATATGAACACCCACAACACACACATACATGTACATACATGAACGTGGACATGGCTGTATACATATATAAATAAACGTGCGTGAATTCTTAGAGAGCCTGTGTAATTCTTCACTGACCAAATGAACCGATTAATTTTCTTACGATTGGCCCAATAACCTTACAAATCTTAAATGTATACGATCAACAGAACAAAAAAGACATTAGAAAACAAAAACAATATTTTTAAACTCAATATTCGTTAGGCACAGCTTAAGAAGCTCGACGAAAGGTTTTGAGACTTTTTGGAACACAAGCACCGCTCGAAAGGAATTAAAAAAAAAAAAAAAAAAACAATACTTTTCGAGATAATTTTATAGATAAATGAATCAAAAAATTCGATCAAAAAATATTTACATTCTTTATGAAAGAACAATTATTTTGAATGATCGTTACTTATAAAAGAGAATTTGTTTCGTTTGTTTTTTTTTTTTTTTTACGTTCCTACAAAAATAATTGATGATGATGATTTTTTTTCATGATTTCGAACGATACCCAGGTTTTGGCTTCGACAAAACGGCAGTCAGGGTGTGAAGCTCACGTTGATCCTGAAACTACTGTTTTTTTTTTTTTTTCATCGCTTGTTTCCCCCTTTCGTAATAGAAAATATGTTTGCACGATGTTTTGACGGTGAACTGGACGCTCACCTTACTTATCGCTGGCGTAATAACCATCAAACTTAACAATAATACTAGTTTCTCTTTTCTTTTCGACTCGTCGACCTCGAATCATAAGAAAAGCCTCCTTGACAATCCACTCAATTTAAGTCCCAACGACTTTCGTCATTTTCTCCGACGAAGGTATGGTTTGTGCTAGCAGGAATTTCCCTCCATATTATCGAGCAAAGAATTCTTTTCGTCCTTCTTACGATTTCGCGAATCCGTACTTCGTAATTTCGGCTCAAAGCAGGGCTAGAATAATGGAAAAAAAGAAAAAAAATTCAAACATCTCTTTTTGTTTTTTCACTTTTCAACAAGTCTTAGATTACTTACCGTTTCGCAAATGTTCATGTTGCAACAATTCTCAATCATAATCTCACATTGATCACCCGCTATTTGAGGTCGAGCTGTAAGAGGCGTGCTGGACTTGTTGACCACAATGTGTTTCCTTATTCGTCGTTGATGTCTGAATTTGTGAACATAAAAACTAAGAATCCCAACCAATACGATAAGTAGACCCACGAGAGTTGCCAGAGCGAGTATCACCGTTTTGCACCAAAGTTTATCCCCAAAAGTGCTTAATTCATTGAGATTTTGAGTGTCGTTCGCACAACTGTAAACAATGGAGACAAAAAATAAACATTAAAATTGAATATTGTTAGAAAGAATTGTAGGATTTTCATGAGAATAAAACTAACCTGCACAAACTTGTATCGATGGTGCTCAACGAAGTGAGTCCACTCAGACAAAATATTGAACAAATTTCATCAACGTCGTGCACTTGCTCACAACGTGGTCCTCTCGAATGTTTACACGTACAAAATGGCTCTCCATTTTTGACCGAACAGTATCCATCGTTCAGACAATGTCCAAGACATACGTCTTGTTCACAACGCGGACCTTGAAACGATGGCCCGCATTTGCAACGTGGCTGACCATTCCCAGTGATGAAACATTCACCGTGAAGACAATAATTATGGCACATTGATCTTTCACAGTATAAACCATCGAAACTGAAATTTATAAACGAAATAATTATTTAAAGCATAAGAGCAGTATCAAGGTAACGAAGTTTCGTCAAGAGTTTATATTGGAAGAAAAAAAAAAAATTGTTTCGTTAAAGAGAATCGAAATGCACAGTGCATAATAATTTCGTGCTTTTTTACTTGTTATTCGCGTGTTGAACGTAAAGTTTTTTTTTTTTTAATTCTTTGACGATGGTGAAACTATGAAAACAAAATATTTCTGAAATATAATTTCCTTTTTTTAACCCCTCGCGGTATATGTGAGCTCTTGAAATTGATTGCATGATTGTAACATGAAATAATATGTTGAAATTTATATTTTTTATTGAATAAAAGATAATTACCCAGGCTTGCAATCGCATCTATCAACAGCAGGGTCATGAACACCATTATTAAGACATTTGAAGGTGGGCTCTCTAACGGCATCTACTTCTTCTGTGCTTGTGATGAGGTTGTCGTTTTCTTGTCCCGCAAAATTGGATAAGCTCGAAACAATATTAACTTGTTCGTTTCGCATAGCTGCACAGTTGACAGGTCCCAGATTGTCGCGTGTTATAATGCACTTTGGATCGGAATCTCGATTGAAAGCATGAAATGATGCCCAAACGGTTGGAAGTTCACTGGGATGAGGATTTTTTTTCATACTCCAAATGGCTCTGTACGTCCAATCGGTCCAATAAATTTTCTCACGATCTACCGCTATGTCATAAGGCTGTTGGTGTCTTCCGTTAAACAAAACCTCTCGTTCACTACCATCCAAATTACTTCTTTCGATTCTGTAATAAACACCCTCGTCGTCGTCTATCCAATACAATTTTCCAGTCCAATGGTCAACGGTTACTCCTAGTGGTTCGAACAAATTTTTACTAATCACTATCGTCACGTTACTGCCATCCAGGTTCGAGCTTTGTATACTAGGATGCGATGTATTGCTGTTGGCCCAATACAAACGCCTGAAACGATCGGAAACAAGCAGAATGTTAACACTCTTCTCGATCATTGCAATTCATTAATGATGCTCCATTTTCCAACGTTTTAATGCAACCATATTCCCTTTTTTCCTTTTTATGTAGCTCAGATACCATTTCATGCATTTATAATCAAATAAAAAATTAAATTCAGTAGAAAATATATTTTTAAATACGAAAATCATGCTTTATCATGTTTATTGAGAATTTTCTTTTATATGTAATTAAAAATGTTTGAAATTAGCTTTTATTTACTAAGGGTTGTGAAAATTTGTGTAACTGACCGATTGCATATATCGAGGGAAATGCCACGTGGTAATTTGCCCGGTAATTTGAGCACTGTAACAGGATCATGTGTCGTGGATTCGTTTGAAGATGTTCGCAAACTCATTATAGCCTGTTCCTTAGTGTCGGTCCAAAATAAATTTTGCGTTATTTTATCGTAAACCATTCCGATAATCGATGTTCTATTTTCTCCTGAAAGAGTTCCACAAATAATTAGATAATAATAAACCTAATTACCAGGAGGTTTAATTCACTCGTTTGTAAACTTTAATTTGTTCATTTTCTTTTTTTGACACTTACGCATATGCAACGTTCGCATCTGGAAGTCTTTGCCGGTTGACAATTCTTTAGTGAATACCGTTAAATTCACATTTTTAGTGTCACTTAGGAACATTAACCTTGTCGAATCGTCGTAGGCGATTCCACCGAGATCTATGGCACCAGGATTCCCAAAATGACCGGTTGGAGTCCCATTGTTTCCGAAAAATTGTACCTCCTTTCCGATCGTCACCGCCAAATCTGTAAATTAGACATTATCGTTGTTTTTACCTGTTGCAGTTTTGTCAAATATTCTCCTGCGTTTGTTAAAACATTATGGACACATTTTATCAATAAATTATAAAGAAAATTGGCGATAATAAAACAATGAATAATAAATATAAATAAATTATATTCGTTAGCAGGAGGAATGTGTCTCGAAATTTTTTCTCAGCCATACAAATTTGTAAGACGTATAATAACTTTATTGTAAAAAAAACTAAACGTTTTGTTCAACAATCAACGAAACTAGTGTTTTTTTGTGCATCCCCAAAACGTCAGCGTTTGAAAAAGATCTTTCACTGTTTTTGCATTCTGTAACCTTTTGTAAGTGGAATACAGAAAAAAAAGCCATGAATTTAACATTATTCACGCGGCGGAGAGAATCCACATTATACGACGAAAATTGCAAGGTCATTTAGCAACTAGTTTCATAAATCGCGACTTTGAAAGAATCTCGTAGAATGTTCGCAATACGTTAATTATTCGATTCGTCATAAGTTTCATTAATTTTCAATATTTGACGTGATTGTAAAAATGATACTAAAAAAAAATTGTTTCAGTCAATTCATAAGCTCTTGAAAATTCACAAGTTAGTCGTAGTTGATTTGTTCTCTTTCTGTTGTTTTTTTCTTCAACTTTTTCTATTTCATTGCCATAATCGCGAATCTCGTGGACAGCAAGGGTTTAGTGTGTGACTGTGTCTCGCTTTTGTATTTTCATAACTGAGCTGAGAAATAGAGAGCGAAAAATTATTCTGGAAACATTTAACAACAATGCATTTGTAATTGAAACCGCAGTAATGACCTCGCACGTTGTGTTTGCAATGGATTTTAAGAGGTAAGTGTGAAAAAAAATACGATTATATCCTACGTAATCAATGCTCGGATGTTTATTTTGTTTTTATCAAATGATTGAAGTCAAAAAATGAATTTGTTATCGGTACGAAAGATTGCGTGTAAAAATCGTCACGATAGCGTAAATCTCGATAAAATACGTTGTAATTTGATGGTGATTGAAGATGAAGATTTTATTTTGCGAATGTTTGATGAGGAAAATTGGTTTTTACGTTATTTTGAGTGCACGATTATCTCGAATCGTATTTTTCCAATATAACTCGTCCGGACATCGCGTCGTTGTACTTTTCCAAAACTTGACCTCCTTATCTAGCGTATAAGAACGTTAACGTGATATTACGCAAAAAAAATATGTGCGCAAAAGCCGATCTGCATCGAGTAAACATGGTCGTGCAATTTTTGAATTTTTATTGCACGGTACTTTCTCTCTCTCTCTCTCTTCTTCGTTCGATAAACCAATTTGTAGCTATCGAGACTCGAAGACATCATTTTTTCTTCATCAAATTATCATCAACAGTTATTTACGTCTATACAACTGCCAAGACTATCGAAGATTAGACTCAAGTACATTTCGCAATTAAGAACTATTAGACTTGATAGAGTTCGACGATTCTCTCGTATCATTTTGTGATTTAAAACGTATATATTATTGAAATTTAATATTTCATGCCTACTGACAGTTTTTACGGCATATCATGACTCACGAAAAATGGAGAAGCAATGGAGGAGGTGGGATCACGAAAAAAAACAAGATCGTTGGACGAGGAAGCAAATTCACAAGTTTTAAATCGAATTACGCGCGTATACGACGTGCCTCATCCTCGACCCTCTTCACCTTAAATGTTTTATGCAGAGATAGACTTTCACCTCGGAAAACGTGTAGCTCTAAACTTCTGCCCGATTTAGCACTGCTATTTTCTTGTTTATTGCTTTTTTAGTTTACGCAGCAACGAAAGATGATCGTGACCAATGAAACAAACCGGATATATGACACAAACTTTTTTCTTCAAACCTCAGCTATAGATATAGATTTTTTGCAAAAAGTTGACACCATGAGATAAAAATTTTAATTTTAATTTATGACTTGATAATTTCAACACTTTTTTTCCTGTTGAATTTAATCTCTTTCCCATCACAAATTTACACCTTCTTCAATATACTTCGCAATGAATTTTATATTTTTTTAGTTTCACTTCAATCAAGGAAAGTCACACAAGGAAAACCTTGTGGACACATTTGCAGACACGACAATAAACATTAATACAGACACAAATTGACACATAATATTGACATTTATTTATACAGTTTTTCATAACATTGATTTCTTCATAAAATGCCAAAAAATAATTGACGAATATGTCAATGACATTGAATTAATGATTTTTTTTCAAAAAAAAGTATTTCTTCGCGTAAAATAAAGTCTGTAATTTAACTAAATACGTGAGTTACGAATCATGGACAATCATTTTCTCGAGCCCAGAACCCAAATATGCGGGAAAAATTGATTAAAAAAACGATTTGAATGTCTGTTACATAATTTCTTTGAATTCAAATTGATTCTTCAATATTTCCAAATTCTGCTGAAAACATTGAATCATTGGAAATTGCAATGAAATTTGACATAAAAAAATTTTATCAATAATTTAATCGTCAACAACGCCGCTAACAAAATTTTGTGGAGTTACGAAAATCTTTTTTTTTCTTCAAGTTTTGGCTATGGCTGTGCACCAAGTAATTATTTCAACTTATATTGCCGACAAATCGTCGACAATACAGTTGGAAAAAGTAATTATGAGGGATCAATCAAAAAAATAATCTTATTAATAATCTTATTACGAATATAAATGAAAATAGCACATTTTATCAATCAATTTATGCAATGAAAAAGAATTATGTCATCGGCATAAAGCAGTTCGGATTTTAAGAGTGTATACGTAATAAGAGATCGAATGTTAAAAAAAAAAAAAGAACTCTGCCTAAATCACTGAATAGGATATAAAACGAACGGGAAAATAAGAGAGATCGTAAAAAAATAATAATAATCAAAAAAGGCTCAACGTTTTAGGAAATAATTTATTGTAATTTTTTCCATTATTCCGATTTGTTAAAAAAAAGTATCTTAGGAAAGTTGATAATCGCAGAAAATGAGATTATAGTCGAAGTTACGCGCGTACACAAACGCACACAGGGAGAAAACGAGGGAGCGCACGCGCGCGTCTCTTTTGGCGGTCACCTCTGCGATGCATTGACATTAGTTACGTAAAATACATTTATTTTCGTGCTGAATAAACAACAAATGATAATCATAACAGGGAGTAAACGATTCGAAGAGATTCTTTTCATTCATCACAAGTGAGATTTAATACAATCGTCGAGTAGAAAAGTAAATAGAAAATAAGGAAATTTGAGCTACTAGTGGCGTACGTGACACGACGAACTGGCTGAATGGAGCGATACACGAGCACGACCGCGTCTTAAACTTGTGTGCGTGTGCCACATCGATGCGCTGCATGTACGAATACGGGCTGTACGAGCCGCCGGTCTCGTAATATAGTATTGAGGTAAATGTATAATTCTTTTTCTTTCTCTTCATTCAACTTACCCCATGATCTGGCATCAGCGGGAAATATTACAAAACTCGCGGTAATAATAAACGCGAATGATATTTTGCCACGAAAAGCCATAATGATTATGCATTCGTGTTAATTATTAATTTTTATTTTTATCTTCCGTAACTTGTCGTTCAAAGTCTCGTTACAGTCAGTGGATAATTTGCCACTGGCTGTGACTATGAACCATGAGGATATTGGATGGATAATTTGAAGGATAACCGACACGCACTGTGTCGAACCGCTGCCGAAGGACGGTCGGACGTGACTGAGCGTGCTCTCTTCAAACTCGAGCAAATGCTCGTGTCTGCTACATGCCTCGTGCGCGATTCCGTCCCAGAACTATAGATATATATTTTTATGCCTATAGAGGGCGACTCAAAATGCATTTGGTGTTTCCTGAACGTGCCTTGAGAGTTCGGGCCATGTGCTTCCCCAGCCGAAAAACGAGCGTCAAAATGATTAGAGGGGGAAGTCACGTGACCCGATTCGACGCATGAAGCAAGCGCGTTGAGCGCCAGCCTGAGAAGGCACTGTCAATAATTCAAAATTTAATAACCAAGTTTTTCTACGAGCTAATATGCCGGCAAAGTTTCTCGGCGTATCGTGGCGGACCTCGAAAAAAATTGACGTAGTGTTTCAAACGTAAATATTATTTTTGATCCACTCATGATTCCTGTTGTCGTTAACGCATTTTCGATTTTAATCATTAAAAAATGTGTTCATCGTTGAGAAATTGCATACAAATCGATGAGTGTTCGTTTATTTCATAATGATACAAAGAATATCCCAATGAGTTTGACCAAAATTTTTACATGTTTTTGCCATGGATTGGATAGGGTATTTCTAATTTGAATGGAGCTGTACTGATAAAACGAACGTATGCATAGTATACAGGGTGGGATTCGAGGAAGAGCCGGGCTAGAGGGCGGAGGTGTTGCAAAATTATTGCTGACCCCCTCAAACGTATTGCCGGGATGGAACAAATTTCCATCGCCTAAGAAAATTTCAATAGATACGTTCATGTATTAGAGTTGTGTATGAAGTCACGTGCGGGGCTCTTGTGACTCGAGAGGAACCGCCTGATCGTCTTATAATCGAAATATTCGTTTTTTATTTTGATTTAAAATTAGAATTAATTCGGTAGTAAGGACCGTGAGGAATTTTTCTTTGCGCTCTCGTGACATGACATAACATATATATATATAACTTGAGCACCGCGCATACTCGCGCAAAAAGCTCATGCGGGAAAATTTGCAACATAACTGTACCATTGTAGATGGCGTTTAAACGTTGTTGTGTTGTGCACGTGCGCAGAAAAACATCAACCTAACCTAGAATATTCAAGATTGTTTATTTAACCTGCCCTGCATTACTGCATTGATCGATGAATCACGATGCAATTAGTGCCAAGTATTGTTTATGTTTTACCCCAGTATGACTGTTTTGTCATTAAAAAAATGTGTTAGTGGATGGTGAGAATGGGGAGGGGGAATGTTTTGACTTTTGACGACAGTGAAAATACCCTCAGGATTCTAAACGTCGGACGTCAGTTTTAAATGATGTCAAAAAAATAGTGAACGACAAATAGCCAAAAATTCGCTTAAAAATGGATGCGATTTCATTGGGTGATCACAATGTATCAGACATGAGGGAATCCAATGAATTTCTCGCCCAATACCACGTTATAAGCAATAAACTTAAAAAGTAAGTTCACAAAAGAAACATTTTTCGTCTGCATCAAAATCGACTTATTCGTCTTCTTATCATTAATATTGCAGACGATTTTTGAGGAAACCGAATGTTGCTGAAGCTGCAGAACAGTTTGGTAAATATTATTGTTGATTATACAATAAATCAAATGAAACATCTGAAATTTCCGGCAGTAACTCGCTACTTTTAGTTGTTACATTAAATATTTTCTTTTTTTTACGAAACTGAAAAGCAAAAACACCTACTGTTTTTTTGATTTTTGTAAGTATTCACTATATTTAATTATGTATTCAAGCTGCGCTTGCTGTACAATGTGAACAGAAGGAATTATGGCAATATGCTGGTTTGAGCTGGTTGGCTGTCGCTCGCTGTTATCGTACACTAGGAAATACATCGGCTGAAATCAATGAATTAATGAAAGCCGGCAGACAATTTTTAATAGCCGAAGAAAAAAACAAGAGAATAGGCTGCCCTTCCATTGGTCAAGAGAACTTGCAAGTAGGTTTCTCCAGCGGCCAGTTGTTTGTTAGAACTTAAGAGGTAGACTCCGATAATTTCAAGAAACTGCAGGGGTCATTTATACCATATTCATGAACATTAAAATCATGTGCGAGAGAATTTTTGCTCAATAAAATATTGGAAAAGGTTGCAACTTGCAACGTATGGTAATAATAATCTGATACAGATTACAAATGTTTTCTTGACAAGTCAACGCTATCTCGTCGTCAATGAAATGAAAAACAATTGAAAAAATAAGGACACAGTTTAATTTTTGTTTAATGTTTAATTTTTCGTCATCATTTATTTTACTTCTTTCGATAAATGTTATTGACTTGGGCAAATTCTGGGTCAGATGATTGCAGTCAATTTTATAGTGCAAAAATTCGCATTTTCGAATGCACATGGAAATATAGTAAAAATTTCAAACCATTGAGAATTTTATTATCTTTTAAATAAATTTCTGAATATTACTTGAAATTTTCACGCTTTGAAACAAGATTCCTCGTTTGAGTGACATTATTCTAAACAATTGTGATCTTTTTCATGAAAAACAGGCGGCTGTGAGTTGTTTTGGTCATTCTGTAGCCTCTGTACAGAGCGATCAAGGGTTCGGTATGACCTCAGCCGGTACGGTGATAGAATTGGCTTCAGCAATAGGCCCGACGCCAGCCGGGGCTCAACAATTACGAAAATCAATTGGAATATTACCAACGACATTGGCGATAGGAAAACTGGCAACATTTTACACGAAGCAGGCTGATTATAGTGCAGCATTGAACGTAATCACTGAATTGGTTGATCTGATCGAAGCCAATGTCACTTGTACCAAAGCAGGGAATTATCGAAAAATTCTACACAAGTGTGAAATTGATCGAGTTCTTTTGCTGTTGATTCTTCAACCAACGCCTCAAAGATTGCCGGCTTCATTGGCTGAGGTCCTTGAAAAATATGCGTGGGTCGAGGAAAGCTCGAGCGTTGGTACGACAAGCTTCGATATTAAAAAAGAATATTCTTCGTTTTAACTTTCTAAATATCATTATTAAAGCTCATCGTTGTTGCAGGTGCGAGTATGTGCGAAGACGAATTTCTGTTGCTCCAATCATTGGTTCTTGCTTGTCAATCACACGACGTCCAAGCTCTTCTAGAATTGGAAGGTGAACTCTGGCCATATTTGGATACGGAACAAAAAGATCTGTTACGTAAACTCGTACAAACCCACACGACCCAATGAACCTTGAAATTGTATCAAACGGCAGCGGGAGGTAAATCATGTTTCTTCTTCTCGATTATTATTTTTTTTTTCATATTTTATTGGACAAATAAAAACATTCCTCGTGGAGAAAATGACGTCTGAGCGGTAAAATACGCATCCATTTATGAAAACTTTAGTGGCCTTTTTAAGCATCCAGGCAAAAGCTTCTTACATAATCGGTCTTGGTTTCTTTATGAAACTCAAATTTCTGTTTTTTACTTTACACAATAGTGTGGCTTTGGTCACGATACTGACAAATCGGTTATACAAAATACTGGATTATTCAATCCTCAATCGTGGCTCGCTTTACCGTTGGTTGAGACGCGATAACCATTTGGATTCATTGTTTGCCACCTCCAAAAATCCTCACCTGTTAAACAAATTTTTTATTTTTTTTAAATTACATTTCAAATAGAAAAATACCACATTTAAAAAAACCCGAATCTCGTACTTTTTCATGAAAAGATTGATATTCTACTAAACTACCATAAACATCGGAATGGCAATTTTTTTCACAAACTCAATATACTTCCAAGAATCGTACAGAATCATCCAAACATTTTTCGTACCGTGATTCGTGTTTAAACAAATTCTTGAAAACAAAAAGAAAATAATTTCAAATCTTTTCATTTAAAATCCGTGAATACGAAATTTTAAGTCGATTGCAAAATACAAAAATGTACACACCTCGAAGGATACATTTTTTTGAAATTTTGTAACCATCTGTTTGGAATGTCTCAGGAATTTTTGTTCCAAATCCGATAGAAAAACCCTTTCGCGTGACTGCTACATTGAATAAGAATTGGTAATGTTTTTTTTTTCAATACTTACACATTTGTTCGACTGTGTATTTGGCTGACCATCCGAGTTCTTTAGCCGCCAATTGGGCATTTGCGTACATCGATACGATGTCACCTTCTCGTCTATCTCGGACAACGTAAGGCACCTCTGTACCGGTAACTTTTTCGAAAGTTTTTACGAGTTGAAGAACGGATACACCTTTACCTGTGCCTAAATTATAAACCTTGAGTCTAGAGTGCTGTTTCCGCAAAGCCGCCAATGCCGCAACGTGACCGGTCGCCAAATCCATAACGTGAATGTAATCACGAATTCCTGTGTAAAAAAAAATTATTTTTTCATCTTTAATTATTTTATAATAATTAAAATTTCATACCCGTGCCATCCTCGGTCGGATAATCGCCTCCGAATATTACGAGTTCGGGTTTTCTTCTCAAGGCAACTTGAGCAATGTAAGGCATGATGTTCGTGTAAGGTTTGGTTGGGTCTTCGCCTATCAAACCACTGGGATGAGCGCCAACGGGATTGAAGTATCTCAAGGATATGATGTTCCACATTTTCTCAGCCCTTGAGATGTCCTTCAGCATTTCTTCGATAAAATATTTCGTTCTACCATAAACATTGGTTATATTACCAACTGGATGGTCTTCGGTAATCGGAAGAATTTCGGCTTCACCGTAAACGGTGCAAGAACTGCTGAATACGAATTGAAAGCATCCAGCGGCTTTCATAACCTTTACCAAAAAATGAAGAAAGCCTCAATAAACTGTTTCTGTTGTATAATCTCCATGATTTATTTTATATTCGATTCGTAATAATTTTGATAGAAATAAATAAAACAGTCGATCACCTCGAGTAAATTTATGGCTCCTATGATGTTGTTACGATAATAGTGAAGAGGAACTTGCATCGATTCACCAACGGCTTTAATAGCCGCGAAATGAATAACGCAATCGATTTTGTGCTAAATAAAAAAAAACTTATTTTTCAATCATTGGAAAATATTTGAAATTCAAGATTTCAAAAACAATCGGCTTATTTTTACCTTGTTAAAAACTCTCTCGAGTTCATCGCGATCGGTGAGATCGCAATTGTAAAAAGGCACTTTTTTTCCGGTTATTTTTTCGACTCGAGAGAGAGCTGCGGATTGGCCATCGTCGCCGGAAACGCTGTTTGCGAAATTGTCGATCGCGACAACCTCGTAGCCGGATTGAAGAAGTTCAATGACGCAGTGACTGCCGATGTAACCGGCTCCGCCGGTTACAAACACCGTTTTCGAATTTTCGGCCATTTTTTCGATCTATATTTTTTCATGCGAATCGCCGATAACAATTAAAAAACGTGTAAACGTTTCATTCGAGACTGGATTTAATAAACATCGTTCCATATCGAGTGTTGCGCGAATTCTAAGATTGCACAACGTTTAAAGCACGTGTTGAAAAAAAAAAAAGAAATAAAAAATAATCCTATTAGTCAATATTTCGATGAAACGCGAGAGGATCTTCGGATATTTCTACATTTTTTTTTTTGAGAGATAAATTAATATTTATTGGCAGAGTATACATTGGCAAGGTCGTTGAAGAAATCCGAGTCGAGATGGGATTTATACTCGAGTTTCAAAACGTTTAGACATTGTCGCGAAATGAGCGGTTACTACGAGCCTCAGGAATGAAAATAATAATGCGCGCGGTGATGAGTCTTTGGCTTCACGAACCGCAGGAGTTAACGGTACAACCGCGGACATTCCTTTTATACTATTGTCGGGACTTGCATATACTTTTTACTGTACAAATTACTGGCAACAACATTTTTTTGTGCATGAAAATAGAGTGGAAATTAATTTTTTCTTAAAAAATGAGTCCATGGCAAGATCGATGGCAATGAAGATCGTGTGAGCGAACTCTCTTTCGTTACATGTCATTACGATAATGATGTCTCGCGAGAAACGTTTTCCAAAAAATCACGGTTAAAAATGAAAAAGAAAATTTAATTTTTCACACGAACCTTACTGCAGGGTTAAGTATCCACGTAAGAACAGAGCGCGATCGAGGATCAGAATTCTGCGGAATCCTTGCGTACGTGTCGATCGGAGACCAATGGGAAAAAAACTCGTTGGGCTTCCGACGGACCCGCAACGCCGCTGTCCCGAGACTGCTTGTGCCCGAAGGCCTGGAACATCGCTTAACCTTCTCCCTGCCCTTCTTCTTTCTCTTCTCCTCGCCACTGCTATGTACACTTGTGTTCACTCTTCAGGAATCTTTACAGATCCTAATCGATATAAATTATGTCTACAGGACATTCCTTCGCATAGTGTTTTACGATTTTGTGTTTTTTTCAACTTCTTTTTCTCCATTTCCATCGGAATAAATATATTGTGCATCGATTGTTAGATTTTCTAAATGTTTTCTTAATCGGTCCCTCGATGTTAATGACGCGTATAGCGAATCAGAAAATTGTGCACTCTGGTTATTATTTTCGTATAGTAAAATTTTTAGCTCTTTTTTTTGTATTCGAAAATTATCTTGGCGAAGAATTAGATTCAAAACGACTCGTAGCGGCACTCGCATCATGACGCTTCAATCATCAGTTTGGAATTTATGGTGTTTTATGTAAAAAAGAAAAAAAAGAAGGCGAGAAAAACCGTTGGTAGTGTATATATGTAAATATCATATTATTTTTATGAATCACTAGATTTGATGTTTCAATCCCAGGCCATATTCTTTTTTATCAAAAACAATAGTTGCAGGGAATCGAATTTGGGCAACAAATAATACGTGATCACAGTTTGCGATTTTTATTGTTTCCTATCTATCGTGTTATACTTGAATGCCTAGAAGTTCGAAAACTTTTGAAATGAAATTGAGAAAGTACTGCTGGTGTGATCTCGCGGAGCGAACGAGTACTGAATCGGTTTTGGTCCAGTGTCGGTAACAAAGCTCCCTTTTCTCAGTATTTTTACGTTTTTACCAAAAGCTGATGTTTTTAGCGAACTAACCGAGTGAGCGAGAATGATAACCTTATTTACCTGCACTATTTACTTTGTTTACATTTTGTCAAAGGAACACGCTGATAAACGTCAAAACGTGTGTTGTAAGAAATGAGTGTGTTATTAAGCTCGGAGGACGGATGGATCCTTTCTCATGCTCAATACTTGAGTGAAATCTACAAAAATGTGAAAAATTCGGAAAAATTCTGTAATTTGGAATTCAATAAATCATTTTTTGCAATAAATTCACAGTTTTTAAGAAACAATCAGTTTTCTAAATCGGAAGAAGGAATATTGAGTAGAAAATCGAAGAAGAGAAAAAAATTGGATACTTTTTCGCAGGATTCGGATCAGGTAAATTGGAAAAATAAAAAAATATATAAAAATTTTCCTATTTTTTAGGGTTAATTGATTACTTATGGAAATTTTAGGTGACTTTTGTGAAAGATACATTTTTGCGCCTAAAATCATTAACTGCTGCAGAAAATCTTTTCAAATTGTGTAACATCTACGACAACAATCAAGTGGCACGAGCTGCATCAGACAATTTTTATTTAGAAAGCGCTTTGCTCCAATTGGGAAATTTCCATGGAGCAAATGAAACTGAAAATCCAATTATTGCTCACATAGGCAATCAGAAATTTGTATTTCCTGAAAAAAGTACTTTTTATGCTTACGATGTGAGAGAAATCACTGAAAAGCTTTGTTCGAAACAGGAGTATGATTTTATTTTGATGGATCCTCCATGGTGGAACAAATTTGTTCGCAGAAAAAAAGACAAGTTTGTTGAATCCAGGTAAATTTGAGTGAATATTTAAAAATTGGTTTCTTTAAGCTAATCACCTAAATTTTCCAATCAATGGATCCGAAACATTTATATTTACATTATTGTAAATATTAGCGTGCGGCTATTTTTTTCAAGTATCAAAAATCTACCAAAATAAAACACAAATGAATGAATCACACATGTTTCTTAGTAAAAAATTTGAATGCATCCAAATTCTAAATAATTTTATTCCATGGCTTCAAAAATTTTCCCTTTCATAAACTTGACCAAATTCAAAACCCCAAAGGATAGTTTGTAGCAAATTTTCTCAGCTTTCCAAAGTGACTAGTTGCATTCAAAATGACTAATTGGTTAAGTTATTAGAGCATTCACAGGAAATCATTGTTTTTCACTTGTTTTGATGCGTTACTTCACATGTAATTCATCTTTAAGTTTGTATTTGCAGTTTATTTTAACATTTGGTCAAACTTCATTTTTCCAACTATTGTTTGTTGTTGATTATCTCTGTGATAAACATGCGACAAATATGTAAGAATTTTCTCAACAGTTACAGCATGATGTATAATGAAGATTTAGCAAAAATACCGATCAATAGTCTACTAGGAAAAAATGGAATAGTCGCTGTCTGGTGTACAAACGCCCCGAGTCATTTGAACAGTATTCTTAACCAAATGTTTCCAGCTTGGGGCATTACATACGTAGGAAAATGGTTCTGGGTCAAAGTGAGTTATAAATCCATGACATGGATGATTCATTGAGAGGCACAATGATTCATGAGGAAATTTTATTCATCGTATGCAAAACCCTTCTTCAATCATTTGTAACGTTATTTAATTATAAAGGTGACTCAATCGGGAAATACGATTTGTGACTTCCATTCAACGAATGAAAAGCGACCTTACGAAACTTTAATTTTTGGACGAAAATCTTTAGAAGAAAAAACAAATATTCCTGATCAAAAGGTGATCATTAGTGTTCCAAGTTGTGTACACTCTCACAAACCACCGATAGACAGTGAGTATCGATTATATTTTTGAGAAATTGAAAAACGTAATTTTTTTACCTTTTACTGTAATGATGAAGAGGTGTTTTTTTGTGTGGTTCCTTTTGTAACCATTATAATTTAATTTTTTCCGTTCGATATTTATATTTTTATGATATTCCATTAAATTAAAATTGTGAATATTATTATTTGTTTATTTCGATGCTTATTATGGTCTTGTGTACTTTTTTTTGGTTACAGAAATCATTAAAAAATATTTAGCCCCAAATTCAAAATGTCTGGAAATATTTGCACGATATTTATTGCCGAATTGGACCAGTTGGGGCCTTGAAGTTCTCAAGTTTCAACATTTGTCTCTTTACGAAATCGTCGAACGAGACGAGGCTGACTGTTAACTAATAAAACAAAAATGACACAATGAACTTTTCATTATTTTCCCTTTTCTTCGGTATTAGAGTGCTACACGCAAACGTACATCGTTTACTATCACAGTGGAAACATTATTTTGACGGAAACGAAAATTTCATAATCGGTATAATTAATAAAATCTTTAAGATTGAATTAATCGTTCTATTAAATTATGCATTTTTTTGTCGTGCATGAGCGGCGTTTTTCGTAATAATATACAAAATTTCGGATTTTTCACAACACAAATTAGTAAACTCGAATAATTCTTAGAATTTTAGACATTTCGGCGAAAAATTATTTTTTATCCAATGAAAATAATTCCCGCGTAAAATATCAACTTCAGGCGGCCATTGCGATCGCGACGACGCTGCGATCGTCATGGCCGCCCGAAACTAGCGCCAAATTGTTTGGCAAAGTAGTCAACAATAATAACAATATTATTTAAACCGCCATTTTTCTTTGGACGCTGCAATGTTTTCTTTGTCATGCGAAAAATTTGTTATAAAAGTGTTCAATTTTCATAGAGAGATCGAGAGAGAAAGGAGAAAGCGAAAAGGGGAAAAAACTTGAAACGTTCCGGGCCTTGCAGTTGAGGGGGAAAGGCGATGGGAAAGCTAAAAGACTATAGACTATAGTATTCTTCGAACAATGTCTGATAGTATAGTAATGCATAGGTATAGTACAGGGCAAATGGTGTTTACCGTTACACCTGTTTGAACGATGCCCCGACCACACGGTGGACTCTACACGACTCCGTGTAAAAGACCTCTGGGGCTGGGGCCTGTGGGAACTGAGTGGGGCAACTTGGGGTGTGAGCAGTGTGTTCGGTCACCGTGACAGGGGGTAAGTTCGTCAGCCAAGGCAATTACGAGGAAAATAAATATACGTGATCGACATACAAAAGGACGCTAACTCAACGGAATTGAGACGGAAAATTCAGGCGGAATAAACAACGAAAAAAATGTTAATTTTTCGTACTCGTACGTCAGTCCCTGTGAGAAGACGAATTATACGCCGGCCATAGTTCAGCTTTAGATTTTAGCCCATTAACCAATGGGAATAACCAAAAATCGAGAATATATTCGGTCCGCGGACCTCTCGTCGAATCGTCCAAATTCATTCCCCCACCACAACGTAAAATGGACGCGTTTCTTTAATTTCGCATTTTATTACTGAAAATCGTATATTTATCCACGGAGGAATATTTCGTTATGTCACAAGGTGAATTTTTTTGTTTTCTAATTGCACACAGTGTAGAATTTAAGTTTATGGGATTTGAAAATGTGGTTTTTCAGAGTGCACGAACGAATGGATGAGTCAGTCTGGGCCCAATACGCAAGAGACCTATTATACCAGGTAAACCTTCAGTTTTTATTTCTTATTTTGTTTGTTTCAAAATTTCATCTGTCATTTATTACTTGATTAAGATTTTACAACAATTATTTTGTTTCAGTCGAACAATGAAACAATCCCAGTGGGAAAATCCTGCTATGAAAAATATCATGAGGGCGATCGAAGAGTGCAATCCCATTCGATACGCATCCTACAGAACTGCTGCAAAAATGCAAATATTGCATAGAGAATTGTACAGTAAGTGTAATAAGGAAATACCAGAAAATTACTTTTTTTTTTACATCAAAATAGTTTTTGTGAAGAAATTCATCAATTCCCTGGATTAAAAACAGTGGTTTAAGTTTTTTCGATTTTAAGCGTTTATCAGTGAAGTTCTTGATATAAAATCATTATGAAGAAATTGTAATCATTCATCAATCATTTGTTATTTTTTGAAATCACAGCAATGAATTTGCTGTTGGAAATAGTAAAAAAAACTTGAAAAAAGAAGAAGCAACATTCCGTAAGATCTTGAAACACGGGACTCAAAATAAAGTCAATGCAAAAATCCAGCATCTTCAATGGTAGAGTTTGAGTTATTATTATTTATGAACAAATTATATGCCGTCGAGGCCTTAATACTTGAAAAAATATTAAAACAAGGAAAAGTTTGTTTCTGTGATTCTGGAAATAATTCAATGTTATTTGTTATTAATTCGAAGTACAAAAGAAATTGCGAAGCATTTTTCTGGGATAGACTTTTCTAATTTGAAAACTGAATAGATTGACAACAATTTTGCTTCAAATATTATCAATGAATATCTCAACCATAAAAGCATATTAGCTTATCCTTGTGCCAAAACTTTCATAATGGCGAGTAGCCGCATGTCAAGTAGACATGAGAGAAATAAAAAGTTTAATGGTTTTTAGTGAAACACGTGCAATTGAAGTTGATCGTAGGCGTTTTCGAACGTCACAGACTGTCGTTTACCGAAAATTCGGTCACTCTAGATGAGACCGAGATTGAGGACGTTATTTCGGACATTTATTTTGCCGCTCACAAGGAGGCAGATGTCGATTTCGACGTGAATCTTGCTACGAAATTGGCCGTTCATTATATTTTAAATACGTTTGACAGGTAAGCTTTATTTTATCCTTTTTCAAGATGAAAACATCTCAATTTTTCAGGGCTCAATTTTATTACCGTAAGGTTGATCAATAAGTTGATAAATCCAGTTACAAATACAGTCTTTAGCATGAATATGATAATGGGATACAGCAATGAAAAAGTGTATAAGTGATGAATGAATCTCAAAATTTATTAAGAAATGTATTTTTGTTGTTTTGTTGATTGCAGTTTCTAATGTTATCATTTTAATTTATATCGTGTATCTAAATTCCAAGCACATTGTATTATAATTTTTCTGTTCATAAATCTTTGCTCCTTAGGGATATTAGATAAGTCGATTCAAATGAGTTCATACGAATATTCGAAAAATTGAACACTTTTTTGCAGTGATCGAAAGGGCAAGGTTTTGGTGTTTTCGGTTAAAGTGGCACTGACACTTATGAGCTGTGGCAAACTCCAGGACAAATATGAATACTTTTATCAATTACTGGCTGATCATAACGCCTGTTTGTCGAAAGCAGCTTTGCACACATTGTTGATTAATATCTGCAAGGTCACCGAGATGCTTGGTGAAAGCGTGGCTTATGGAAGTCATCTCGTCCAATCGAGTATCGATAGTTGTTTTATAGAGGTTTTGATCGAATTTATCTATTTAAGGCGTTCCATCAGTCGCGCGAGTGGGAAAGAAATCGCTGTAAAACACTTTCTCATTTTTCTTACCTTTCTTGCTTTTAACAAAAAGTAACATGTAACTTTTTTTTTCCTTGGAAACTCAACTGTGTTAGAGAAAAATGTGCAGCAGGATTTTAGGCACTGAACGACGGATTGAGCGCCTCGTAGTACAACCCAAAAAGATAAATTCTTAATAATATTGATCTTTTTTAGTCTCGAGGCTCACTCGGTGTTAGCGAAGTCGAATTTGCAACATGGATTATGCAAGATCCACCGTTACTCACATGGATTTCAACGTTCAATCGAATGAAGTCCGCGGAACACAGTAAGTCAATTTTACACTGAAAAAAAACTTATTAGAAGTTGTATTTTTAGATTTGAAAAATCCTCGTCAATTTGGCTTGAAACAGTAAATATAAATTTTCAAGCACTCAGTACATTTGAGTAATTATTTTCCAAACAGCCAGAGGTCCATTTTTGTTTTAATATTGTTGCTTTTTTGTTGTTGTTAATTGGAACATACTTAATTTTAGCGATCCACAATATCAAGTGCTCATCCTGCAAAACGACTCCAGTTCATGGTCCACGATTTTCGTGTCTACGATGCGCGCGTTATCATCAGTGTCAAGCATGTTTTTTTTTGGGCAAAACTTCCAGTAAGCACAAATTGAAACATCCGGTTAGAGAATATTGCGCCAAGGTGAGTCGAAAAATCGTTGGATTTCCAATAATTAACAATGGAAAATAAAAAGATTGTAACGCAAATCTTTCGGTTCGATTTTTCATAGACATCGAGCCGAGAAGTGACGAAACTTATACTAGAATTGATACGCAACAAGCTGCGATTGTGTCCGACGCAAACCGTAGCGATGCATCTTGACGAGCCACCTCCGGACGCAATTCAGTATGTCATTCAATTGATAAATCAATTTTATTTATAGACAAAAATATCATGACTGATCGTAGTACATTTTTGTCGTTTTTTTGTTCATTATTCTTTTTTTCTTCGTATCTTTCATCTTTTTTTTCTTTCGACAATACTTCTTCCATTTCTTTCCTTTTTCTTTACGTTTTACTTTTGTCACTGTAGCGACGAGGCTCAGGCACTTGACACAATGTCCATAAGGAGCACCGTACGAAGAAAAGTACTGAACGATCCGCAAAAAGAATTGCAAAGTATCATAAATCATTTGGAAGAAGAAAACCGACAACTGCAGGTCGAGTTGATGGAGATTTGTGGCAGTAGAGCTGAACGATTGCAACGTCATCGTTCTAGCATCGAATCTCAATTGCAACGTTTGAAAATATTGAAAGTATGAATACTATTGTTTTATTATTCCAAGAAAAATTTGAAACTCGAAATATTGTTCGTTATTCTACAAAAAATCTCTCTAATTTCGTGTTTTTCGCAGAAATATCTCTTCACAAATACAACTTGCCACATGGCGAATCGCGTGCAAAGTACACCGATGATAAATCCGTTGGCTTCGAGGTTTCAAGGTGTACCGATGCTCGAGTTTGAACTGAGTCCAATAGTTCGTCAAACTTGCGATGAGTCTCAGGAGGAAAATCTTTCGCGGAACGATGACACGACCATCCGGGAAAAGTACGAATCGCGAACCAGCGACTATCGTTCAAGTGACAATGATCGAAACGAAAATCTTTCGCATTCGGAAGCAACTTATGCGAGTCCCGTCGGCACGAGAATGTCCGACAATTCGCGAGTCGAACTTAGCACGTGGATCGGAGGTAATTCTTCGACTTCGAATTTTATTTAAAAATCAACGAAAACACAATTTTCACATCACTCATCGAAAAAATACACAAAGTTTTCATACTTTTTGAATCCTTCGTTGAGACAGTTCAATTTTGCTAATAATTTATCACTCAGGGTCAATTTGACCCGAGCCGCACTTTATCCGTACGCGAACGACAGTCCTTTGATCGATTTTGATTGAAAGAAATCAGAATTGCACTTCAAACATTCCTTGATATATGTGCGTGGTAAAAAAATCAGAAATGTCAACTTAAATTATTTAAAAAAATTATTTTTTATTTTGAATCTGAGTGAACTTGGCTCGTTTTCGGAATGAAAAAAAGTTCATTCTCGTAAAATAGCGTTGACGCAGGCCTCGAAAGTATTTCTGGAGTGAAAATAATTACCATCGTACAATTATTTCGGGTTAAATTGATGAAATGTGTCAATAAGGGGCACTAAATTTGGGCAATAAACTGCATAAATATTTATTTGAATTTTAAAAATGGTCACATGATTTTTAGCCGAATGAAAGATAAAAAGAACATTATTTACTGAAATGCATTTTTATTTATTTATTTAGGTGGCAACAGAACGAGCGTAAGCCACGGGGAAAGTGGTTTCTCGCAATGGTTAAATTCAAACGGCAGTGCAAATGCCAAAAACAAATATGTGCCAAAATCCGGTGAAAATGTTGATTCTTCCCACGTTGTATCGATCTCACCGAATGGTATACATCGCGATAATACACCGTCCTCACTGCAACGTCCCGACAAACATTCGCAGCACAGTAGTCTACAAAATATACAAGGCGATTTGAACGACATACTCAACCGACTTCAGCACATGGTTGCAAACGATTGTTTGCTCGAAGGTATATTCGCTTATGCTAAACACTCAAAAACTCTAGTTCGATTAAGCTAAAATAGCTGCTCCACACTAGCCAAACGAGTGTTGACTTTTCACAACAGTTGTATTCTGAATTTAATAAACTAATTAAATTAATTGATAGTAAATTTGTATTACAGCAGCAAATTTTATTAATCTAGAAACATATAAATTACGATATAATCGTAAAACCATCAACTGATAAATACAAAATTCGACATAATATATCATCGACATTTTTAGAAGAATAATTCGTTTTTTCCAAACGATCTTAACGCAGCACCGTTTATTTTGTTGCTCAAAAAATTCTCTAAAGATTCAGTTCTTAGATTTTTTTTGTGCTTTGTCGTTGCATCGTTACAGCCGATTGTTTAATCGCCGAAAAAATATTTGATGCACAAATTGCTGTTATTTTTTTAATAAGAAGCTTAGAAAAAAAATTACACATTAAATTTGCAGAGGATCGTTTGCCGAACAAAATAAGCATTAAAACAGTTTGAAAAATATAAATTATTCTTGTAAAAGTATCGATGAAAATATGACATTGTTTAATTTTTGATTTAACTGTTACTGATTTCGTAAATCCATGATTATGTACTTTTTCTCAGTTTTCTATTTTCAAACACACTGTAACACAAGCCGACCTTAAATTCAGTAAATTTAGTGCGTTGAACATTAATGAAATCTGTTGCGAAAATTAAACACTCATTTGACTAGTGTGAATCAGTCAATTTACCGTGATGCGTTCGATACGGAATCAATTTCGATGAACTTTTTGTTTCACCGGCGGGAAACGGTCTGCTTATGTCTGAGGCTCACCGCCGGTCCTCAGAGACTAAACTATCCAACCGGAAAGTTTGGAGCCGGTCCACAGAGACCTTCACTTAATAAACGTTATTTTCCTCCAATGTGATCCAAGCCTCAGTTGCAAAAATTGTTTTTTACAAATAAGAATCTTGTTATTATTCCATTTGACAAACATTTGACTATAAAATTCAAATCCTTTGAACAAAACGATTACTTTAATCATTCTTTTTTTTACATAATTAATGATTTTTTTTTGTCAAAAAATACAGAATCGTTCAGTGCGGATGACAATTGCGAACTTAAACGCGCCGCCACTGAAATGGAAGATTTACTAACCGGGTTAATCGAAGGGATGGAATCACGGAAAGACAAACTTGCCACCGCTGTTTAAACGAGTCAACGCGATTTTGTGAATCGAAAAAAATCGTGAAGGAAGGTTTATAGATATTTGGATCCATAGAAGGATCTTTACACCCTGGAACCATGGGCTATCATCGTCGTCAACGTACGTAATAATACCATCAAAAATTTACAGATTCATCAAAAGTGCAAAGAAAAATCATTATTGACTACGTATTATTTTATGTTCTGAGATGATATTTTTGAAAAATATCAAAATTACGAAACTATCGATATTTATGAATACAACCTAATGCATATTTTACCAATCGAAAATGCAATAATTCATATTTGTACAATGAATTTTTGCCTGAAGCAAATATCAACGATTAATTCTAAAATAGGACAATACGACACTATTGTTTCATAGAATTATAAATAGAAACTCGATTTAGAGATAAATTTTATTATAGAATACACATAAATATATGAATCCGTTCCCTTTATTAAATCTCTGAGTCCCAGGCTGAGATTGCGAAAAACCAGAATTGTGTTCTTTTTAGAAATTATAGGAAAAATTGTCGATTCAAATAATTGGCAGATTTCATATGAAAAAGTCACGGAGCCTGAAACTTTCTGGCCGTGAACATTTAATTTTATGCCGATTGTGGTCTACACAATATTTCATAATTCAAAATATCCAATTTATCTCGAAAATTTACATTAAGCAGGTTTTTTCAAGAAAATCTTGACTTCTGGATTTTTTGACTTTTTCAATTAAAAAAAAAAAAAAAAAAAAAAAAAAATCATACATTCGACAACGTTCGATTGATTTAATGAAAAAACGTTTTTTTTCATTCAATGCGAATCAATGTGATCCAAAACTGTCCAAATTCAATGCCCCGTATTTCCATTTCTCAATCCTATTGAAAAGTCGGACTTCGCTCGGGGTAGAGAGCGAGCAAAGACTGTTTCATGACAATCATTGTTTTGAATACGAGCCCACACTCTTTTTTAAAAACGAACAAAAAATGTACGTCAGAATAAAGAGTCCCAAGATTCAAGTATTTTGGAGGTAAAAGTCAACGAAAGAAAAACGCTCCACCCTTTTTAACACGCGTAAGCCGTTTTACAATAGTTTTCTATCATGAAACAACTGTTCTCTCATGTCCTCTCGACCAATGCGACCTAAGACTATGAAGAGAAAGGGACGAGAGAGAAGAAGTGTGAAACGGGTGTTTTCCCGGAATATTTGTCAAAAGTTTATTAGCAGATATTTAGCTGAGTTATTTTTCCTCAAATAATTGAAGTTTTAAATACACGAAGTTAAAAAAATGTGTTATCGTAATTCTGGATAAGATTCTAGTGGATTTTTACGAAGGGAGAAGCCCTAAGCTTAGCTCAGAGACACAAATTTCTTTATATTCTAGGGAATCCCACACATTTTAAATCGATGTCACATTTTCCTTAACGAGAGTTTGTCTCATAATGAATTTCAAGTGGATTCAATGCAGGCAAATGCCCTCGAGAATTTGGTCCACGAATATGAAGATTTTTCTACCTTTACAGACGCGATAAGACAAAAATAGTTTTGTCCATTTGTAAGTGTCACGTGCAAGTGGTTAATTTATAAATTGTTCTTTTTTTTTTCTTCATTTTATTTGTGGCAAAAGGCATCGATGAATGACGAGCGAAAGCAAATCACGAAGTGAGGCCTCGCTCGAATGACGTCTTTCGTCTTATCCAAAGCAGATACGTCTTGATCACCGACGAAGCAAGAGAGAGAAAGAGGGAGATAGAGAGAGAGAGAGAGAGAGAGAGAGAAAAAGAGAGAGAGAGAATAAGAATCGAGCGTGAGACAACGAGACTCGCGCTTTCGTCTGACTTGATGAGATTTTTATCCTCGTTGGCACGTGGGTGTGTAGAATGTCTAGGTAGAAGGCGCGTGCCTTCTCGTCGTTCAAAAACCATATACATATACGCACATGCATGTTTCTGTTCCAATAATTCCTCGAGATTTTAGCTCGTAAGTGTAAAGTACACATGCACAAAACAGCAATTCTCAATGCACGTTTTTCTGCCTCATCTTCATAGATCGCGTAAACTTTGTCTTACTCTTTTTCTTCTTTTATTTGATTTTTTTACGTCAAAGTATCCGTTTTCAACTGTGGCATCAAGCAAGTACAGTTCCGAACGGTGAACGGGAAAATGTTTCGAGCACCTTGCGAATTACGATTGGTTCGATTTCGTAACATATTGAATATTCGTTTTCTTTTTCTTGAATTCAATTCATGTATTTTTACTTGATTTCAAATTTAGATGTTTTAATTCGACTCGTTGATTTTTTCTTTCCGATTCATCGTTCGTCTCGCATTCGAGATATCGGCAATCCAAAAATTTTCTGCATAAAAAACAAAATGCATATTCCACGAAATAACTCCGAAACTTTTCTACAGATTTTTTCTGTTTTCCCCTTAATTACTGCATCTTCTAAAATTTCTCCACAAATAGTATATTATCGAACAAATAATTTCCTTTATCGAAAAGTACATTTCAAAGAGATTGAAATGATATTTGTTCGAGCAACGATAAGTAGAAATTTGAATTTAATGAATTATTAAAATGAATTTTAATTTAATTAAATCAATTAAATAAAAAGAGTGCAGAACTAAAAAAGTTCTGTACACTAAAATGTTAATAAAACAAACGCGAATTCCACAGATTCCTCGTAATATAAAAAACAAAATCTTCGATAAAGAAATTCAACAAAACCTCAAAATTCCCAAACCAAAAATCCGAATGGAAAAAAGTTTGTACTCCACATTTCCATTTTTTATCCTTTCCAAGTTTTTGGTTATCACCGTCAATTTTTTGAGTGCAAAAAATGTTCCATAACTGTGCACATATTTATTTTTCACTTTCAAAGACTTTTATTATGATTTGAAGAAAATAAAATGAAGCGTTACACTGAATAAAAAGAATGCTTTTCTACTTTTCATTCGGTTTATCACACTGATAGATTGGGACGTTCGAATGCATAAAGCAAATGCAACATCGCGTTTCACTGTCTGCCGAGAAAACGACGAGATAAATAAAAATAAAACTCGTTTTCTAAAATTGGCATGGAATTAAATAATCCGCGGATAACAATAATAGATTTATATTTTGATTGAGATCGATGACGAATGACGTTACGTCTTGATTTCTCAAGGATTGTGAAATTTGTAAGATCTTCTTTTCCGTGACGCAGCGTGACGAGTTGCTTGCGCACTGGTTGTATTGTCGGGAAGTTGATTGGCCGGTTATACTTAGAAAATAATAATGTGGCAAAGAAAAAAAAAAAAAAAAGAGGAAAAAATAGGGAAAAGCAGGAGGCATGAAGGAAATGATAATTGCACTTGGGGTTTGCAGTGTGTACGCCAGCAACTTCCTGCTGGAACTGATCGTGACGAGCACACACGATATTTTGCCGTAGGTCAGTTTCACCGTCACTTTTGTCAGCGTCAAAATGAATAGATTTAAAAAAATCCTATCTGGAGTAAATATTGTAATGTTTAAAATTTAATCAGTTCAAATGGGAGTTTCATAGAATTTACGATGTCAGAATGTCAGAAAAAATCAATGGATCGTACGCGGATGGGGAATTGCTTGATTATGACATTTTTAGCAACACTTTCTTCCTGTCCTTGATGACGTGCAGGGAGACCCCCGTAGTAAATTTAGTCACGTACGCTTCGCTTCACCAGATTCCTTGAATAACGTTAAGATTTCTCAGAAAATATATTTATCAAAGTGGTCAGTTGATAAAACTGTTCATTTTATCCGCTATTTATAGATCCTGCACGAATCCAATACATACTACTTAACGATAATATATACGCGACGTATTTTACGTTCCTGATTTTATTCCATAACCGTGACCCCCATTAGGCTCGTGCGATTTTTTAGACAAGAAATCCGCAGACACGTTTTTCGCACTTTTTTTTTAACATTTTTTTTTGTAAGACCCTCAGGATACCGGTTACAAAGACTTCAAATTTTCGAGCTCACTATAAAACGAGCTTTTACCACTCTCAAATTAACAAAATTTTGCATCTTGTTCGTCGTTAGACGTTATTATCCCAAAATTCGGTTTAACAACAGATTTTCAAGATAATTCCGAAAAAATATTCGAGATTACATATAAAATTTGTAAATTTACACGACCTCTTAAATATTTCATATAAAAATATATCAAATTTTTATAATTTTATCACCATTTCCAATTTTGACCTCAAGATCCCCACATACAGGAAAAATGGCAATTTCTGAAACTCTGAATTACACAACAAACAATTTTTCCAAAATTTTATATGTTTTTACATTTTTAAAAGATGTAAAAACTGAAATTATTAGATTATTGTGCAAGTTATGTCGAAACTTTCAAAAATTGACTAAATTGATTTCGTTTATAACCGATTTAACGTACTTCTTGTTAAATATAATTTGAAGTTTGTTCAATGGTTCTTACGTAAGAAACATTCAACATCCAGACGGAAAGACGAACTTTGTTTTTTTTCTCACAGATTACCATAAATCTTTAGTTAACTTGTGTACAAACAAGATATCGAAATAATTGATCGTTATTGTGATAGTACGTGCGCACGAGCGATCAGTCAGGTATTCTATTGTCAGCGTTCCGTTTCCGTACGAGGAAGGTAACAGGTAAGCTGTGAGGTATAACGTGAAAGAGAGAAGGGATATAATGACACGAAGGAGAGTGGGAATGAACGCGTCGTTCATTCTCTTACGCGGATAAATCTCCTACATTTCGGCTAAAAATAAACACTCGTATGCTATTAATAGCAAACGCATGCGAACGCATAATTGCACTGCGATATATGCAAACGTCAATGGCAAGTGGGGACTTCCCGCGAATTTCCCAAATTCCAAGCTTGTCGCTTGTTACAGACCGCATTTTCCGCATCTCGCGATCGGAATAACGCGTTTAACCGGTTTTATAGTTAATCATCGTCTTATATGTTTTAGCGCCAAGTGTGTCATTGTTTCTTATTTCAATGACCATGAGGATTTCAATAATATTCTATTATGCAAATATTATAAAATGTTAGGGTCATTAACTTTTAGCTAAAAATACAAGTAAATTATAAAACATTTGGGAGGGACTAAATAATTTTAATTTTTAAACGAATGCTAGAAAAGTTCATTCAAAAACACTCATATTGAGAAATAACTATGAAAAAAAAAACATTATTATTTTTTATGACAAAATTATTATAAATTGAAAGATTCGCTGCAACGATTTCTTGTTTTTTCAAAATGATTTTCTTCGTTGTCAAAAGTGATGAAGTGTTTTGTCGTTGTATTTTCAAAGATAGTTGAGTCTGCGTTAGTGACACTTGGCCTGTCGTAATAATGAATATTTCCAATAGTTTTAAATAAAGAAAAGAAAAAAAAAACGGTATTTTACGAACGAAAAAATCCATTATAGATGTTTATTGAATTAAATTGAAGTCATTTAACGGTCTCGTAACCGAAGAGTCGTCATAATATGATTTTTACCACGCAAATCGATTGACGTAGGAATACGTCTGGACCAATTTCGAACAAGAGTTTAAAAAAAAGTTAAAAAAAAATTGTCGGACGATTGGGTATTGTCTGCTAAAAGTTTTGGTAAATACCGACTGATGGTATCAAGATCGGTGACGATTTTTTTCACGTCAGTCAGTCACGTCCGCGAAGGGAGAAAACTTTCTTCCACGCGTGGTTGCCCGATTATTTTGACGTAAAGAAAAAAGAGCCTACGTCAAGAATAAAATGTTCTATGAAGTAATGACGTTTTTATATTGTCATTTCTTCCCATAGAATCAATTGACCTAGTAGACTTTGGAATAAATTTCTATATTGAAACATTGGACTTTTGTAATGTGGGAATTAGGGCCCGTAGGATTTTCTCGAGTGAAGTACGCAATTTTTTCTGTATGAGGAAGTAAAGAGGAAGCAGAAAATGAGTGGGGGATAAGAAGCGGGAGCGTAGGTGTGGTCATTGATGCCAACCGTTTAAACGTCGGTGTACGGAGATCAACGAACAGGAGGAAACGACGTATTTCTTGACGTCATAGAGTTTAGATGAAGGAAGAGATGCGACGGTACTCCTTTCCTCTCGTTCCCCACCATAACGATGACGGAGAGCTGATCTCCTCTACCGTCGACCTGTGATTTAGTGTTTCTTTTATTATAAAAAAGAAGGGGGCTGGTCTCCAGTGTATGGTTGCATTCTAACGTGCCAAAAGAGATGACGAGTAGGAAAAAAAGAGAGGGGGTAAAAATATCCCTCTACGAGGCAGGGTTTACGTGACTTCCGTACCTGGTCAGGAGGCTGATAAAATCCTTGGTGAGCTGAGGGAACACTCAGTCTTGAATTCATTCTGAATGTTACCACTTGTCAGACTAGCAATTGGCTAATCGTGAAAAACAAATTCGTTGATTTGTTGTCTATTGCATCGAAGGTTGCCAAATTATTGAACAGACTTGATATTTTCGTCTTGTGTTGCATAAATCTTTGTTGCATTAAAATGGCGTGTTCTAAATCAACGGTGATGATAATCCAGTGTCTCGTTGTCCTGTTCGTTCTTTTAACGACATCAACGACACAAGGGAGATCTTCGCACAAAATACACAACAGACATAATGGAGAATTAAGCCGTTTAACGGACATTGATTTTGATCGTGAAATGATGGAAGAGATTGAGAGAGATTCGCCGTCTCTGCATTCGAGGAGGCAACATTCGAATCGCCACAGCAATTTGATTGAAAAAGTAATCGCTGATTACGAAGAAATAGTTCGTGCTTCCGAAGATCGGTATCGACGAAAGTCATTAGAGCGACTTCATGCTCTGAGAAAACGACATAACGAGGCGGACAGTGCTCTTGCACATGAGACCATGAGCGAGCAAGAGGAATCCAAAATACAGAAGAACTTTGCGAAAAACATTCATCGTCATAACATCGGCGATAAAACGAGAAGAAAGCGGTTTGAGGTTGAACTTAAGGAGGCACAAAACAGCTCTTTGTGCAATTACACTGTGACTGAAATACGCGACACGTCGGAAGATCAATCGAGAATACCGAAGCATTTGGTTGACGTTGAGTGCAATCACGCCGGACTAAAGTGTCGTGAACCTGGCACTCATTATTGTCTACAAACTTATGGCAAAGTAGAAGTTAGTTACAGCAACGGTACGACTGTGGTCATGAAAATTTTAACTGGTTGTGTTTGCGCTCTTCGGGAATATGGTCAGTTGCATCAGTACAGACCTCCAGTCCTTGATGATTGGAAGGATGGACAATTGTAACAACATCAACAAAAATCAACACGATATTTATCAACTTATCGATTCTCAATGCAACAGTGTCAGCAACTCCAGCCATCAGTCACCTCGAAGAATCGTGGAAATTACAACGAAATCTCGCTCAATTATAATAACGCTCAATATACATCATTCGCCAATTATTTATTTCATTCTTTGCACCTTCGATTTCAACTCAATGTATATCATGTAAAATTGTATTACTTTTTACTCGTATCAACCGTTGCACTTTTATCATCTCTTAGAGTATACTTATTTATTTGAGACACAATCATTATTTTCATACTGCTTAATTTATTGTATCATCAATCACCAAACTTTATATACATAATTATTGTAAATCTCTTTGTACAGTTATTTATAATGCATTTATCATCGTTATTCGTATTACTTCATTGCTTATATCAACGCTTATTTATTCGAACCATTGTTCATGTGATATTTATATTACGTTGTGTAATATATACATATTTTTAGGAATAAATAGTCAGAGTCGTTTAATACAATTTTGTAACAAAGCTTTATTATATTTTTATTGATTTAATACGAAACGAATGATCGTCAATTAACACGAATGCTCGACAATTTGATAAATCGAGTATCTTATATTTAGTTTCTGATCCCTACATAAATTTATACAATTGCAATAATAAAAAAGACAAGTTTTATAGAATTTCGTTGTGTTGTTTTTATTGGAAGAAAAATACATTTTTCTTCTGATCGTTTATGGTTGACGTTGCTCTTGTTAAATAATACGATTCGCGTTGGTGAATAAACGACTTTTTTTTTCGTTTCCTGTCGACGTTACATGTAGATCAAATCTGCGAGGTTAAATTTCGAAATCGTTATACTTGATGGGCTTTTTCGATCGACTTCGAAGATATTTTGCCACGTGTTCAACTTTTCATTGTCTTTTTCGTTCATATTCCTTTCATGATAGACTTCGGTAGGGATAAACATTTTGAACAATTGTGTAATACAATTGGAAATGTAAATGATTTTCGTAGTGGACGGGAAATGTGAGACCAAATCTTTGCTTTATAGCGAACAATTGAATAAACTATTATTATGAGTAATAAAAGTGGTGAATTCATGTATATTCTCTGATATAATATAATAGTTGCATGTAAATTAGTCAGTTTAAAAATGGTTGTAATCCCGGAAATGATGCTTTTGTATAATCGTATGAAGAGTTTCAAAGTTTTGATATTCGTTCATATCCTTTGATATTTTGTCAAACGTGTTCTGCTTTGACGCTGAAAACTCGTTAAAATAGTGAGTGGATGAAAAACATAGTAATTCACAATTTACGTTTTGATTTAGCGAATATGTCATCCGATTTGATGGATTTTATGTTTTCGTCGTTTATATTTCTTTCGTGGGTCTTTCTCCCCTTTTTTCGTCCACGAGATCAAAGGGAATTTTCGGAGGTAGTGAATGTGTCCGTGTGAACATTGGGGAAAGATGAAACGTTACTTTTTCTCGGGCACAAACGATCGTCGGTGTTACTCATCGGTTAATTCGTGCCTTGAGCGTGAATTTCAGTAGTAACTAACTCTGGCAGGTTGTCGAAGCTTCAATAAAACCGTAGGCTGAACCCGGGGACATGTCGAGTGTTTCACACATTGTACGAGCCTCTATGACTGCAGCAAAGAGCTTCATACAGTGTGACAAGGGAGTGAGAGAAAAATGGACGGAATGAGAGTGAGAGAGAAATGGAGGGGTTGTCTCTTTGCAATTGGGAGTAATTTATTAATGCAACTCTGTTCGATTCATCGAGTGCACTCTCACTCAGTGTCCATAAAGACATATGGGGTTTAAATTTTCGTAATGAATGTCCAGCAGCGTGTCTGATGCTCATGTGCAAATGTATGTGTGCTCGTGTGTGATAGGAATGTTTGGACTACGGTGAATTTAACAGCTAATTCTGACGTTTATCTATGAACAATAAACACCATTGAACGTACTGAAAATTAATTACGTTAAGATTATTCCTTTGATATATATAACAAAATAGACGATAAAATAAAATCAAAGTTTTACGTAACCATCTCTTTGTCTGATACAAACGATCTTAGGGACAATAATACAAAGCAAGACGTAAACAACGGTCCTAGTAATGGAGGTACCGGAATGTATCAAGCAATTGTAGGACCGTCTAACCGTATAGTCGGTCTCTCGAGATGCTCCCTTCAATGGTCAGACAGTGTTTGCAAATCTGCTAAATGCGAATTTCCTGAAGCATACTCTATCTGTTTCTCCTTCAATGCATTTATTTAGTGCTGAATCTGTGGTCTTTAGAAGGTTTCTTGTAAACTATGCTTGTGTATGGTAATCATTGTAAATTTAGAGTTCCCTTATCAAGGGCTACAAATACCATGCATAAACGCTTAAGAACTTGACTCGAAGTATCTCGGTCTTTCTTCAGTAGAAAAGAGATGACCAGATGGTCGCTGAATTCTCGTTTCTTTTACTAAGGGGTGTTCGAACTGAAATTGTTCGTAAACTTTCGACATAGAAATCTAGAAGAATGCATTTCAGGAATGTGGTTACATGTTCAGGCATTTAAATCAGTTATGACCATAAACTTCCGGTGAAATCACGTTGGCATATAATAATGCAGTCGCGGGTGGTTAAACCTAAACGTCAGTGGTTCAGGCGATATCGTGTCAGAATCACGAGCAGCGAAAGAGATGTTTGAGAGAGAAAGGGAAAGAGAGAGGTCGGCAGAATCATCGGGTGGAAGATACGCAGAGAGAAATGTCGTCGCGAAGCGAGAATCTCCATTGCAAGCTCACTCTCCTGTACAGTCGTCACGTCTGTACACTTCACTACGGGGTTGTAACCCCCCACGGTGTATGTACACAGCAACATTGCTGAGTTCGCCGGCAGAGTACGCTCGAGTAACGCCTCCGTGTCCCCCATCGAGGTAGAGTTAGGGTAGAGATCATGGATGCGATCTATATGCGTACAGAAATCCCAAGCTACGTTCGACCAAATCCTGCACTTTGTATGGGGGATGGATGAGCACGTAGATTAGTCCGGCGTCGAGCTGTTTAAACCATATCATATATATACAGCTTGATGCGGACCTGTTATAATTCTCAACTTGATCGCGCCAAGGGCCACACCGGAGTCTCACGATGATAGGCGTTTTGTTGTATGACCATCCGTCCTGGTGGGCTGCATGGTTTATGCATTCGCACGACATTGTGCTTGTGACTCAAAAACATTTATCTTGTGGTTCAATTTAAAGGCATATAAAAGTGTAACAGTTCGCGGAGACGGTTCAACTTATAACAAAATTATGGTTCGATTCTAAAGAAGATCGAGTCAAACGACAAGATTTTACACTTATTCGATTCTTTTACTCTTCAAACTTATGAGTTTTGTCAACCAACAATGTTTTCACGTTTCTGCGTGATTTTTATTATATATTATGAAAGATTATCACTGCTTATAAGAACTATGAATGATTGTTCTTACGTTTTTCTTATCGTAATGAAATCAGCGAATAGTAGAGCCATTAAAATTCTATAAGGAATTATATTGGAAAGCCACTATAGTACTTTATTATTTCTGTGAGTCTATGTCAGCTGTACCGTAACTAAAACCTCATATACTCGGCACATAAACAGCGATATTGAAGTTGGGTTTTCTCTCAGCCAATGTTCTAGTGGTTTTGACGATATGGCGTGTTACGGGGACCGACAGAGGCGATTCCCTGTGACCACCAGGACGATGCTACGTCTCGGTGCAAGGGAATTCGTCCTGTCCATGCCCTGGCTATAATTCTGCGTTATCGGTGAGTTCACGGGCCAACGCCCTTTTCCTCCCTCGATGTGGAAGTGTGGGAGACATGGTCCATGCAACCGGGAAACCACCTAACCGCAGGAACACTGGACATAACCTCCTCTCCGCTCCTTCCGACCATCACTCTACACACGTATCATTCTTGCACCGTCAAACCTTCCTGAGAATTTTGCACCCCCTTATATACTATATCGTTACCATTCACATCCACACATAGAAACTCGTCCTCGACAATTGGATACGATGGAGAATATTTAGCTTCGGGATATATCATAGAATAATCAGCTCAATGCTGGCACAATCTCCAAACGTATGAAATGTATTCCAGTTTCGTAAACACTCACGATCCCGCACAAAATCGAACAAGTATACATATTCGTCGTGTGCATTAATGGTCCAAAGTGGTGCCACATTTATACATGCACCAGTTTGTCTAAACTATTGTTTACTTATTCTACCTGTCAGAGTTCGTGGGACTTAAATCCTGAAGGTTGGTGTTGGTCGTCCAATAAGAGACTCTCACATCTATAGTCTCAATCGTTTATCTTTTGATAAAAAATGGGAACGTGAAAACAGTTTTGCCACAGGGTTTTCTACACATTTTTTTATTCATAAAAAAAAAATCCATAGATACGACAATAATTTATTCTATCGAAGATATACTTAAATTTTTACAATGTTTCATCCTACGATACAATAAATTATTATTTTTATAAAAGTGTAGGAGAGAGTCCCATGGCCCGACCATTCACCGATTGATCCAACACCCAAAGTGATAATTTTGCAAATTTATTAAATACCCGAATTTATATTTATTATTAACACAGTTCGTTAAAGTTACGATCTTATCATTGCATTTAAAAATTTAATGAAGATGTTACTTCAGCATACCGACATACAATCTCATGATTCGAGATTAATCATTTTAGAAAATATAATGAACTGGACCTAAAACAGCATCATGTTAAAACCATGACCAAAGTCGAACTCAAACACTCAATAGAACATCGATGTTTGGACAGTTTACTTTATCCATCGAACGTTTACTTTCTCGACCATAGTACTTTGAAGTAAATTATAACATGAATGGGATTGAAAACTGGTTAGTCTATGAGTTTGATTGTGTCAATACACATGAAGATTTCTTCAATATTTACTGGAGGTATAACCTGAGTCACCTGCTCGAATAATTGAGTAAACCGTTCACTTTGATTTGTTGAAATACAGTTCGAAATCTTATTTTCATTAAATTTGATTATTCTGTCGATAATTGTACAAGGTGGCAAATGACGTTTGATGAATGTGAATATATCACACACTGAACAATATTTGTGTTGTGTAGATATTTCGTGATCTCGGTTGCTTAGAAGTGTATGTGTGAAATGCAACATGAAAATTCACTCAAGGTGGGTATGATGTTGCTGAATTTGGGGTTTAATGATTGATTGGCATTTCCGTAATCATAGAATGGTTAATCGTGCGCGACAGGTCTAATATAAGGCTTCTGATCGATAAAGCGCTTGAATACTAATACTAATGCGTTAATGCCAGAGGAACCTTTCATTTCCGAGTTAAATACTGTGATCTGTGCAATTATCATTTCCTGTCAAGTCACAACCACATTGAGCCACTTCGGTGTATTTACTCGAGCCGGATATTCATATAAACCAGCAACACATCTCGTAATTTGAACTTGTGTGATATTTCTGTGGACGAAATCAATATTTTTCAAAAAAATACCAAATTTCAACGTTAACCCGATTTCAAATAATATTTTAGATTAATTTTCAATTAAATTTGCGAAGAAAAATAATTGAATTCGGCAGCAGACAGGTGTGAATTTGCACCTTCGATTTGGCTGTTTTTCGATTTTGTGTAAAATATAATTACACGTTTCCGTTTTAATAATGAACAACTATTCGGAAACATTTTAAGCTTTTGAAATCATTTTGATGAATTAAAATTGGACGATTGACGCCGGAGAATAAAACATTTAAAAAGTCTCATGATCGATGAAAAAAGGTGTGCAGACTGAAGGTTAAAAATGCAATTCGAAAAGACTACAACGTTTTTATTATGCAAATCATTTATGGCATTGAAGAATGATTGACGCACTGGGGTAGTCCCATCTTGGGTTAGACGAATCTTGAAGGTGTAAATGCCACGTTATTGAAGGTGTATCACCGGTGTCTTGATCACTGGTCGCGGTTAGCTGCGTGATAAATTACATTTTTCCCTAGAATTCTAACCGCGTGTTGATAATTGTGCAATAGTTTCTGCACTGCGTTCTAGTACTGCAGAACGTTGACTAGTTAAACTTGTTTCAAAGAGTGCAATTAGCGACATTGTATTAAATTACGGATCAGGGAATTACTGCACTAAGAAAATATTATTCGATCAATAAAAAGGTTAATAAAAGATAATTACAGTTTTATTCAAACAATTTTATAGTTGTTTAGGAATAGGATCGACGTTGATACTAAAGTTTACGTAGTCCACTTGGATTTATTGAAAGACTACGTTCTCTCAAAAACTTTCGATAAAAATGATTAAAATTCAATGTAGTAAAATATCCATTTAAATCAAGCATCGAAGTTTCTTTTCGACGAATTCTAATTGACGTTATTGTTTTTCGATCTCAAAATGTCCCAAGGAGATAATTGAAACTGCAGCAATGCCATTTCGTACAAATATTTCAATAGATTAACTGATAATAAAGCCAGAGTTTTTAATTCGTCATTTATTCATTTTTGTATTATCGGTAAAGTCTCTGCATCAGTATTGGAGTATAAAATAGGATTTAACCCGACAATATTTTTCATTAAATTATTTATTCGGTACGATGAGAACTAGAGACAGTCCAAAATAAAATACTTGATGTTGTCGCATGAGCTGTTAAAGCTTTTCGCCTTGTATATCGGCGATGACAGTGCAGTTATTGTCAACTTTATTGAATCAGTTTCCAGTCTTTTGGCTTTTCACTATTACTGTAGTTTCGTTTATAAATTATCTCGTATATGTATATAAATACAAGATGCTGACGGTGTATGGACATCTCAAACTGTTCAAGACGTAACGATCGAAATAAAAAGACGTGTAACATCGTTTCCTTCAAAGGACGTTAGTTTTCATGCTGACAAGTTTAACGCCACAGCTGATCATCGAAAATTTAGTACTCTCGTCTCTGTAACCGGGAAGGAAGAAAAAAACTATAGTTCGTATGACTGGTGCATGAGAATGGATCAACGTTAAAAAAGAATGAGGAAAATTGAGAATAAGGGCACATTAATATTTTCTCTTTTTATTATTTCACATCATTCTTACATTTTCCTTCCTGATTACAGAATTTTTGAACATGTCAAATATAGACAATAATTCGTAAAAAGAAGAGGGCGGTTTTGCACACGTTATTTTTTAAATTTGATCTCGTTCGTCCCAAAAATCTTTCCCACGTGGGTCCATGATCGATTCAGTTGAGAAGATAAAGAAAAAAAAAAACGAAAAAAAACCAAAAGAAAAATTTCTCATGGCTTCTTGTCCTTCGTTGGTCTTTCGGACGATCGTTTTTCGTGACGTCAATGTGAGGGACCCGAACGAAAGGTGTAATGAAATACAAGAGGAGGAACAATCATAAAAATACTTTTTGTGTCTGCCTCGATCGTCTCATGATGAATTTGGTACAATATGTTTTTTTTTCTTTTTTGACGTTCTCTCTCACTCTCACTCTCCCTATCCATTTAGATATGTAAAGTTAGATACAGAGACGATCTTTCATGACGCAAGTACTCAGGTCTTTTATTTATAGGTTTGAATATGGATCGAAAGAAAGGGCGACAGGGAACCGACTAAACGAATTCAATTTAAACGAGTCAAGTCCTTTTATTCGTGAGCATTTCGATACTTAATATGCATGCGTTATTTTTTACTGCTCGATAGCACTGGATGAAGGAATTATGACAAAAACATTATCGTCTCTGGTGGTTCATTTTGCATGCCTGTGACGTCACTGACCTACCAAACGATTGATTCCATCTCGTTGATTTACCGATAAATCAACGAGAGTGCGTGAATATTCGAATAGCTCTGTAAAATCGTGGTTAATTGACCATATGAGATTGATACTGTTTGATAACTTCAATGCGCACTCGAGCACGTGAGTAAAAAGCATATCGGGTGTACCAACGGTTTTTCATATCAACTTTAAAGGCAAACCTGTCAAATCGTTTGCGGCTAAATATTCTTCTCCAAATATGGAAACATTTTTTCTAAGACTATACTTTCAAGTGTGTATTTTTTTTTTTTTTACTTTTAGGACCCAGTAATCAAAATGTAACTTGTTTCATATAAATGTCGACTTAGAAGGTCTATTCTACATGTGAGACTTGATTATTATTAATTGAGTATTCTAAATATGAGAATATAGAAATTAACAAAATTAGCATTTCATAGAATACGTTGGCAAGAACAACGAGTACGTGTGAATGAGAGAAAGAGAGATAATGAAAAATACTGCATTCTGACACTTACGATTTCACACAGAGTCACTCCCACCAATATTAGAATTCCGTTCAGTACGGTTGAATATAATAGTTCACGTAAATCGTTGGTTTCTAGAGGAATAAATTGATCCGCATCCAAAAAAGTGGTTTATGTGAAGCCTGCATTTTTTTTTTATCTCTCTCTCTCTTTCTGTCTCTGTCGTCACTGCAGTTAAATTACTACAAATAAAATGTCGGTTTGAAAATTGACCTCATGAGTGAAAAAAAGAAAAAGAGAGTAAGAGAGACAAAGACAGGGAGAGAGAGAGAGAGAGTGAGAGAGGAGATTCATGGACCGGAGAGAATTCCTATATGTATAAAGCTGACCACTAACTAATATTATTTATCGTTCACAAAACGCGATAATTGTGGGAACGTTAAAGCGAAAACACGCCTGGCTTTCATTCCCTATCGCACATTTTCTCCCTTTTCTACCATTATGTAATGAATTTTAACGAATTATACAATCGGAGCAGGGAGAGTAGAAGGAGGGGAGTGCCTACCCACCAAAATGCAATTCCCTGTCTCATTCATGAAATCCCATCGAAACATGGAACTTTCCAGTCCCCCCTCCCCCCTTTTTCCCTTTACAAATCATAGATTCAACAGTCAGAACCCGCGAATATAGCCAGGGAAACTGTCACGAACAGCTATCATTGTGACCGTAGACCGTAATAATAATTATATAAATAGTAACAATTATAGTTTTAATTATAATAGGGATATTTAATTAGAATAATCTCTTTTTTTGGAGGAACATCGTCCTATAAAAACTCCAATGTAATTATCGAATAAACTTCATTCAAAATTATTTCCTGCTCATGCTATTGTTTTTCTTGTTTACTGAGGCAGTAATTTTCCATTAAAAGTTTTCCAATAATCGAGCCAAATAGCTCACATGATCGTTTTCATTGTAATTTACGATAATTCAACAAATGTGACAGTTCGTAATTTTTTTGTTCGTTACACATCCGTCACAATTATCATAATTGGATTAATATACATTTATATTCTCAATTTATTAAGAGAGAAATGAGGTCAATCATGCAAGAGCTATCGGCGTGATGAATAATGGGGAAAATTATCACTTGCAATTGTTTTGCTCCATTGGGAATTGCCAACACTCCGGGTACGTACAGTGGGAATGGTCTCGTGACACATGAACAGCTTCGCCGTGTTCCTATACATTGGTCAATGCGAGAAGATGCAAATTTCCCAAGTTATATGATACGTCAATTTCTGGCAAATACAAGGGCGTAACTTTAATACGTTTTTATTATTTAAGTCTGACAGGTTTGGTCCTTTTGTTTGTTAGTATTCGAGGCAATATGTGGGTGGAAGCTCTTACGGGAAAATAACGGATATAACGGATAAAAACCCTTTCGTACCTTCTCTCGAGTCCCATTTCTCTGGTAGAAATTCCTCTTTTTCGACACTCCAGAGAATACGATAATATTCATTCTTGCTACCTGGCTTTTTCATTCGCAATTAATTAGCCCAGGAATTCCAGGAAAAATCATTTATACTATGATCCATTCACGAGCGATATTCGTGTTATCACTCGCGTAATCAATCTCGTAAATTGATCATTGTAAAAACGACTTTCCTCGGATTCTTTGGTTGATTCATCGTGAGAGCACTTCAATCTGGTTTGCACATTGGGTACGGAATTAATCAAAACTTCCTATGGTACTTTCAAGAATTTCTCGAATTAAATGCATACGTTTTTACAGTATTCATGTTGTAAGTTAAATTATTCTAAATTACTTACTAAAATATGTAAAAAACTGTATATGATTTACTTTTATTGCTGTAGTACGAGAAGAATTAATTATTGCGATGAATATCTTCTTTCATTTGAAATAGAATTGGATGCTGGATTTCCATAGAAAGACATGGAAGTCCAGCATAATAGAAAAAAGGAATGAAAAAATGAAGGGTGATAATGTATATACAATTCCGTTATTCAGTTCTGCATTCTTCTGTACACAAGGAAACAATCTGAGTGGAAAACTTGAAAATTGTGATTTCGTGAGAGGATGACGCGATTTTGATAGGACGAGAGTGGATTCGCGGATTTGGTTGAAAACGATCGAGAACGAGTGAGCGTTGGGTTGAGAATACGAAGGGTTTGCGTTGACGTAACTAGGAGTGGGAAAAACCAGGCCCGTTGGGTTCTGTCCAGGGTTTCGTGGTTATATATAGATCGTTAACGATCAAAAGGTCACGAAAACTATAATTAAACACTCCGAGTATTGTGGGTTGAGCCCTTTTGGCCCTTAGATACGTATGTGTGTGGTGGCGATCATTGGTGCAATCATGAGAGCGTGTACGGAGCGAACCGGGAGACAATAGTATAGGAGGACAAAAGCATGATATACGATGGCTCTGGAGCAGTGGTATTAAAATCATATTTTTAAGCCCTTCTCTCTTTCTGTTCCTCTCGTACTCTTGTCGCGATGCTACTGCTTCCATCCCTTGGTTCCACGCTCGGATTCGCGGTGGTGACCCTCTCGGGCTCGTTCCACTTTGTACACTTTTTTCCCGCCATTTTTTTCACACCCACGAAGGTCGCCGCGTATGCATTACCGAAACGAGAGGGCGAGCCATTCGCTGAAAATAGTTGTAGAAAGAGAGACAAAGAGACAGAGGGTGAAAATGATTTTATAACGAAGAGTGAAAGGGCTACGGTGATATAAGGGTTGCAGATAAAACTCGTGTGTTTCCGCGAGGGCCCTTTATAAACGTATCATCCATTTATCTCTAGGCGTCTACGAGTAGCGCCTTCTCACGATTCTAGTACCATTTTTCTCATCTGATCTATGCTCCTCACCATTTCTCTCTATTTTCCTCAGCCCTCTCTACTTTTTTTCATTTCTTTTTTTTTTTCCTCACTGTCTTTCTCCACCATCATTTCTCTCCGTTTTTTCCACTCCCATTCGTTCGGTCTGCCGCCCTCCCTGCGGTTTAATTGGATTTGTTGAAGCAGTAATACGTACTCCTTTTCCCTTGTCCTCTTTCCTTGCACTCTGTAAAACGCGAGAGTTGTCTACGTCGTTTGGAAACCTTGAGAGGCATCGATTTGCGGATGAAAAAAAAAAAACAGAACTTTTTGCTCATGCTGATCTATTGAAATTCCTATGATATTCTCGAGAGGTTTGATATTGCTTTCGAAACCTACGCACAGAAACATTTGTTTTCTAGTGCGAGCAAAAAGTTTTTCTATCATCAGGTTTTATGGCTTTAACGCTAAACAAAATACTCGTTATTTTCTATTGGATTCTATAAAAGATTTCAATCTTTTACACTGTCTTTAGGCATCTGAATAATAGGAATAGATTTTTTCAGTTTCATATCAAGCCATTCAAACAATTTGTAGCAAAAGAACAAACTATTCAATACCGAGGAGAAGATAAATCGAAATCTAAAGACTACAAGTAAACCCTGATTCATTTCATAATGCTTGAATATATTTAGAGACAAAAGAAATCGAGAAATATGAAAGAAAGGAGAATGAAAGAGAGGTTATAAAATATACACGTTTTTTCTCTTTGGTCACGAGAGTCACGGGACGGTTATGATGGAACTACCAGCGAAATTGGAATTTCCTTTCCTTGAATCATATTCTTTCATACATTTCTGAGCTCTCCTTATATTCGACGCATGCTTTTTGTGTTCTGTGATGTTCTTGTTGTTCGTACTGAGATATCGCTTGGTTTACGTCCTGTTTACAGTTTCATGCAAGGTACCTTCCATTTTTACCAGGAACTGAAAGCGTCTCTAAAGATTTTCCCATGTCGTTGCATTGCGTTTCGAGAATAGGATAAAATATTTTTTTTATTCAGTCAATTTAGCAGCGAAGAAAATTCGAAAAATCGAACGTTCTTTTTTGTCTGAATAACTGTGAAAAAAATGTTGCATCAAAAAGTAATTGTAAGTAATGATGGAGAAAATATTATTTTCTTACGGAACCTTCAAAATATATAGTTTTGCCTGATTTTTCGGTTAAACTGATATTGGTACGACCATGAAGTTTCGAGTGACTAATGTTGTTCATTAATGGAGATTTGGAGCTCCCTCAAAGCTCGTTAGCTCTACACCAGGCCAACGAGAGTACAAAAACCGTTGAGTTTTTATATTCCTTCTGCGTTCATTTTTCTCCACTCACGCACAGTGTATATGTGACCTAGTGTTCACTAGAGAATATTTTCGTTATATATAAACTCACACATACGAATTTACCTGGAAAAAGAAATTTGGAGAGACTTTCAATTTTTTATTTTTATTTAAAGTGTGCATTACTGAAAAACGAGTCTTTTGCCCAACTTTAATTACCACATTTATATGTGAAAATAATTACGACAAACAAGCTCCATTCATATTTTCTGTAATATCATAACTCGCTGTTATTTCATTACGTTATTCAAGGATGTACGTCTCAAAATATTATTCAATACTTATTCTTGAATGTTATGAACGATTTATAAAATATTGATATATTTTAAAAATAGTTATATATTTTTTTACGTCATCTTATCGTCACTTTATTTCCACGTCACTAATTTTCATGTTTCTTTGAGACGACGAAGAACACTATTCCCTAATGCAGCTCTGTATCGTCTTTATACGAAGGCCCAGAGAAATTTTGACAATCAAGCTGATACAAATAGTGATGTTTTTATTGAACTTTGATTGGCTGGTAACACTAGAAACCAAAAAAAAAACTGCCTGCTCCTAAGCCATTTAGGTGCGATTATGAATGAACGGTCACCCATCCAAGTACTGGTTTAACTTGGGAGACACCAACCGGTAACTGAATACTCACTGGTGTCAGTGGGTTAAAATATCAATCAAATTGTATACATAAGTATAAAATCAACAGTTATGAATTTTCTTAATTAAATCGAAACTTCAAAAGGTTAAATGGTTGAGGTCCAGTTTTAACGGGAAGCATTGAAGGTATAATTGAGAAGATGGTTTTAGAAGACTGTCGCTCATTGAGATATTCTCTCCTTTGAAGCCTGTGACATGAAATCCAAAGTTTCCTTGATGATTACAATAATTAAACTAATTAGTTCCCTTTGAATCCGAAGATGTTGCTGGGCTGCGTGTAATTATACGTAGAAACGGCGACATGAAATCTCAGATACCGATAAAAGTCGAGATTGCTTTATAATAAATAATACACTTCCACATCGAAAAAGATCAAAAGAATTTACGTTTTGCTTTTTATTGAATAATTTACAATATAATGTACAAGTAACATTAATGAGTTGAATGGAATTTAACTGAGAAGGGATAATTTTAAAATCACTTCACAGATTCATCTGAATAAAATCTTCACACAATCACAAAAATATAAAAATTTGTTCGATATTACTCGTCGAGTTGCGCTTTGGAACAAAAAATTTCATAGCAAAAAAAAATGAATAGAGTAAAACATAACGAGGTACAAAAAATACACACAATCTATCGCACAAAAATCAAGAAGTATAGACACTCAGTCTTAATGAGATGCAAAATAAATATTAGATTATATTTTAATTATGAGCCAAGAATCTTTGTAACGAGGGAATAAAAAAAAAAAGGTATTTCTCATCACTAAGAATGAGATTAACATTCAGAAGGTGTCTCGGACTTGCTCGCTGGAAGTTTGTTCAGGGGATGAGGTAAAACACCCTCTCGTCGTTTCTTTATTCATTCGTTCATCATGATATTTCAACGAGAATACTTCCGAGAATACGAAGCTCGTAAAAATCAAAGTCACAAATTTATTTGTCAATGCAATTGGAGTTAGAAATAGTATTTGCGGGTATTTTTTATTTCACTTCTGACAGATGAGAGATTTCGCTTATAACCATACAACGATTATTCACATTCCAACAAAGTTTGATCGAAAAATATCACAATAGCTTCTTCTTTTTAACAGTATTTCATTTTTTTTATTAGTCGTAGAGACGATTGTTTGATTGAATAATGTCTGTTCGTTCCATGGATCAATTCTTCGTGCAACGAGGTCGATGGCCAAAAGGTCAGGTAAAAGACGTCAGCACGTTTGGCAAGCTGTGCCATCTTGAATCTTATGTATAGTTATTTATTTTTACCTCAAGTTTTCATTTTTTTCATTTGGAATCCTGCCAGGTTTTACGGGAACGAAAGAGAGGAATGTACGAAGAGGGTTAGTTTTTCAAATTTGTTTTTTTATTATCCATTCGTAGATGTCCCTGTCTCACGCGGACGAGCTGCGGTCGTTTCGCGTTCCCGATCGTCGACTCGCTCGATCCTTTCGACGAATATAAACGGGGGAGAAAAAATCTCGTTGGGTTTTTTGTCCGATGAGTCTGGGGCGGAGAACAGTGTGTTACAAGGGTGACCGCGGAAATTACCACTGGAACGTTGGGAGAGTTGAATTTTTTTTTTTTTTTTTTTCGAAAGTCGAAAAAAAGATGCGATTCCCATTGTACGAAATAGCTGTCAAACGTTTCGTGCACTGGCCGAATGGCTAAATTGGCAAAGAGAAAATCGCTTTCTCCTCTCACTCTCGGTATAGCGATGGCGTTCGCTGTTAGCCGAAAGAGCCGACAACCAAAGCGATTACCTTTTTGGCTAATTGCTCGACCGGGCTGTTCTCGTAATTTTATCCTATGTTATGTATATATACATGATGTTACAGGGTCAATCGTCAATAATGTAAAACTCATGCTTTCAATCGAATTTTTAGTCGAAAAGTCGTCTACTACTTTTTTGATCGAACCTCGTTCTCGTGAGTTTCATCAAAATAATTGAATTTCACTATTTGAACTTTCATTGAGAGGTACAGAATGAATGAGAATTAAACCAACTTATAGTGAATAGTGAATCGAATCGGCTATGCTGTTCAGTTACAAATCCTTTGCAAATTGATTTTCGATTTCTTTGTAGTTATTTTCTCGATTTTTCGACCATAAAAAACTCCCCAGCAACCGGAATAAAATCTCCAGGTAATAAATAATCGCACAAGAGCGTTTTTCTATAGAATTTTGGAAAATATTGAGAATCCATTGCGAGCACTGTTATGAAATTACGTGCAAAATTTACAAACGTTTCACCATCTCATATTCGAGATATTGGCAATATAGGGGCAAAAGTAGAAAAATTTACATTTCACGAAATAACTTCAAAACTTTTTTTTCAGATTCTCTTTTTATCAATTATTGCATTTTCTACAATTCCTGCAAAACAATAGAGTATTATTGAACAAATCATTTCCTTTGTGGAGAAGCATATTTCGAAGAGATTTAAATGATTTTTTTCAAGCGAAGAAATCTGAAAATTCGAATTTAATTGAGTGTTTTACAAAGAAATAACATTTGACAAAGTTTATCTAAAAATACAGCGATGTAAAGTATTAGCAAGCGGAAAACCTGATTATTTAAAAAAATCTAAACTTCATATTAAACATTTTTTTCTCGAAATTGCACATATTTTTGCTTTGAGTCAAAAAGCAATGACAAAATGTCCGTCGTCATACTAAGCTACAGCATGCTCGTTTTCAGGCGCCAATTATTTCCCGTATATAATCTATTTATAGAAAATGAAAAAGCATCCATCAAAAAATCTTAGAACCTTAGAAGCTTATCTTAGAACTGGAACACAAAATTGGAGTTGTATGGGAATAAGCGTTGCCATACGTTTGCGTTTTCGTCTTTATTATTCCGAACAACTAGATCCTGCATCATATAATGCGGTTCGTTTGTGGTTCTCCTTACAATTGATAACGTTTCAAATGACCTTTCAAAAGCGTGGTCACTTTTTCGTTTTTCTACAATTTATAGATAAAAACTGTCAAGTATCGTTCGACAATTATCCAGAAATATACAAGTCAATAATGAGAGAAAAAAAACAGAAAAAGAACAACAAATCTGGACGCGAACACAGTTTATATGTTGACGTTTTCCTACATGTATTTTATGACGGTTTTCATATCATTTAAGCACAAGTTTCCCGATACCGTGCGAAGCTATCACAGCTTGGACGTATATCACTATTATCGTAGAAAGCCAGAACACATTCCAACATACGGGGAAGAAGGAGATGGTCATGGTTATAGGTTATACGTGAGGGAGAAAGGCAAACTTTTATAAATAGACCGACGAGACTTCCGTACGTTGCTTCTCTGCATAAGAACTAAAAGAATGTATTGCGACATTGCCTTCAAGCGACGTCCAAATTTGATGGAATCTCTCTTCAGTGTAGCAAAAAAAAAAAAAAACAAAAAAAACGCATTACATAAGAGTGTGTCGAGACTATTTTTTTTGTGTAAGTTATCGCATTTCTGTATTAATGGACAGCATCTAACTACGCTCGTTTTTCGTTCGACATTCTCATCAATACCTTTCGAACTCGATAAAACGAGAGTGGAAGCGATGCACCTCACGAGAATGCCAAGGAACTTTTAAAACACTCACACCCATAGCAGAAAATGATAAAGTACGGGAAGGGGCTTAACAGGAAAGAAAAATCTTTCGGTTTCTATACGGGCAAAGGACACACTTTTCTTTTCCCTCATTCCCGCATTGCCCGTTTGTGTTATGAACGATCGCGGTGCATGCAGATTTTATGATTTCTTTCGAACGGCGATGACGGATAAGAAAACTCGAAGTCTTTCTGGTTGGAAATTTACGACGATTTGGGTGTTATTGAAGCGAGATTATCCGACGACATTTTTTCACCGAAGGTTTTCGTTGATAAACATTAAATATAGAAACAACAACAAAAATCAAGTAGAAAAACGGTATAGAAGAAATGCAGCGTTCTTCAGTATAAGAACTTCGCGAGTTCCATAAAGTTTTCCTTCGGTTCAAACCTGCAGAATAAAAAATGGACATTTTTCCCGAACAGCTAAAAATTCTTCATAATTAATGAAAACGTACAAGTTTTAATAAAAAGAAATCTGAAAAGATCTTGCATTTTTTTATACAGGTTCATTGTACGCGAAAAGAACTGATGAATATATATTTATTTATTTATTCGAGAATATCTATGAGTGCTGGACGTTCCATGAACCATGCAATGATGGAAGAGGAAAGGGAACGAGCAAGATAATAGGGAAAAGGACAAAAGATCAGTTCGTTCTAAAAATCACGTTTCTGATGAAGCACATGAATTTGTCATACTGAATAAAAGAAGTAAGGCTCGTCCATTTTTATTGTCAGGGTGGAAAAAAAGCGAGAATGAATTATGGTAAAATATAGATCATGCAGTTTAATGCAATTCCTCATAAGCATTTCCATTTAAAATGACAAAAAATATTAAAGAATTTTTGTCTTAACCTTAATCAATGTTCGATAAATTGAAAAAATCTAATTAAAAAAAATTATATCGTATGGGCTTAATGGCAAAGAAAAAACAAACGAAATAAAACGTGTGGGTAAAATCGAGCGAGCCGTGAATATGTCAATGAAAAATGTCACCGTTTGACACCCTCGTGACGTGAAATCGATCGTATGAAAAGTTCATCGAGTCCCTCGTTATGAGTTCTCGTATATGAGGCTCTTAATCTTTCTCTCTTTTCCTCTCTCTCTCTTTCTTCTTCATTTCTGTACCTTTTTGCCTTGAAAATTGTCGCATGAGGGATGAAGCGAAGCGCCAAGACCATAGCACGGACGATAAATCTTTCGCAGCCGAAGAGTTGCGAGAGACCGTCACCTGTGAGAAAATTAGTTAGTGCCGATATCGCTGAGTCTTGTCCCACTCTTGGAAATTCATATCAAACTCCTAGGCCCGTTACCGTCAGGATATGCACTCGAAAACAATTGGAGCGAACTTGTCCACCAAAGGTTAATTTTTTAATACGCTTTAGTGTGACATTCGAATAAAAAAATAATTTAACGTGCCATTGGATTTAAAAAAATAACAAAAAATGATATACTCTACTATAAAAATGTAATCAATTCACTCATTATGCAGATATTCTGTAACCTGTTGGTGATAGGTCGATAAAAAAAAAGTAAATAGTTTTTTCCTCGAGTAAAATGTTACTAAGTCAGTTACTAAAACTTGGTTGTCTCTTGTGGATGGCTGTACGACCAGTGGAGCTTTAACAGGACATTAACGTAGGTGCATTGTAATCAAGATCGTAATTTCAATGAGGACAACGCTCTGGGCATCTCAAAAGGCCCTCTCGGGTCTCGTGATAATCTTCGAACCCAGTGCTTTACATTATGAGTACGTCGACAGCATTCTCGGCCAACACAAACGATCTTCTCCTTCTCGTACACGTATATCGTCTGATAGCGAACATAAGGGCGTTAATCCATGTCATTTAACACCTATAGTTATGGAGGTTCATCCCATTTTGTTTGTTAGCATCTATAGGTTAGATATATCGATATAGATTGAGAGTTTGAGCCAATCTGTCGATACATTCGGTAGAAATTAGCTTCGATGTTCAAGTTTCAGGTATACAAGATTAAGCGAGCGAGACAGAGGGAAAATTGAACGAAGAAGGAGAGAGGAAGAAATATAGGGAATCAGGAGTGAGGTGTGAGGGAGAGAGAAGAAATAATACAGGGAAAGAGATAAAATGACAAAGGACAGGGAATGAAAGGTCGATAGGAAGCAAGAAGATTGTACGTTTCTTTTTTTTTAATAAAAATTCAATGATTAATAATAAATGAGCAGTGTTTCAATGATATTGGATCAAAATACATTGAAATCTATTGGAAATATTAATTAAATTCGGCACGTTAAGTTGTTTTTGACGTTTATCATTTAATCTTATTTTTAGGAACTGTTTTAATAAACTGATAATTCTACATCCAATTGCTCTTTTCTTGTTTATCAAGAATAAAACGAATAAAATTATCACTTAAGGTGCAGTATTTTCGAACTAATGAAACTATTGGAAGAATAAGTAAATTTAATTTTAATATTTAGCAATGCGATTGTCCACCGAAAGATCAAACTCCGTCGAGACGGAAGATAATTGGAAGTTGGGCAAAATTATTGTCGAAGGGTGCAATAGCAGGTGGCCTTGTATATTGGACCTCAGCTGAGGGTATTTGGGGCGATAGTACAGAAACAGAGGATCTTTACTATCGTATAGTGGCGACTGTTGCTCCTGTACTCCCAGAATTTTCAGATCTTGAAGAGGCAATATTTATTCCTAAATTAAATGACTATAAGAAAAAATATTTTAATGGTTATTGAAGGAGTAAATAAACGAATAAATAAATAAATAATAACAGATGAAGCTGCCGCATTTGGACAGTATGAAGCACAGCATTTTGGAGGCGTACAATCATTTCGTGTGCAGTGCCATCGGTGGATTGGTAGAAATTCCATCAGCGATAAAGGACAAAATAATGAACACGATATTTCCTTGCGAAAATTCCGACGAAGAACAGTCCACAGACTCTAAAATCAACGAGAATTCTGAAGCATCAGTGTAAGATAAATATTGGACAAGTAAAAAATTAAGAGTTTTTATTATTTTTATTCGGAGGATGGAGAAAATGAATTTATCTCGGAATTTATTGTCATTTATCGCTCGTATATGGTGCGAAGTAAATTTTGACAATCTCATTACAGATCGTTCAATGTTAGATACGTTAAATGAAAGTTTTACGCGGAACTCACAACTTGTTCCGATAACGCGATCGTTATACAGCTTCGGATTTTATTTAACGTTCCTCGAACGCCTTATCGTTGTATCAGAGGGTTATATAATGATATAGAACGTCCGGTTTTATGGGGTGGAAGGAATAAACGTTGGGGTTGGGGCAAAAAAAAGAACGTTGCCAGCGCGGAATCACGTACGAGGAAAAAATTTACGAGAATCAGAAGGAAGGCTTGAGAAACAGATTAAGGCGTGAGACGGGAGAGCAAGTGAAAACGAAAAAATCGAATCATCGCCAACCGGGAAGATTCGAGCCTCGTCGAGGCATTTCTTTCTCTCCATTGAATTCAACCATCTTCGATTCTGTATCGTTCAACCTCTATAGAAAACAGTATATAATTTGTCGACGATCCCACGACATTGCTTCCTACCAGCAACCCTCATATTTCGCTTAACCATCTGTGACACTTTGGATCTCGTTAATAACACATTATTCGGCGAAGCGCAAGAACATCGTGTTTCTTCATTGTTCACTACAATCAAGCCAAACAAAAAAATTTCAGATGAAAAATATTCTTCGAGTCCTTCATCTGTGTTTAAGTCGAATTGATTTTAATTACGTTGTTATTTACATTGAAACTTCATTTTAAGCCTGAAGTTCGAACAATTTCGTAATTCTCGAATTCGTTCATGAGTTTACGCACACCCCCGCCCATATTCTTCATTCTTCAATCTTTCATCTCCTTTGTACTCGACATTTTCTCTTTCATCAGCTATTGGAAATATTTTTTCGTTCTTTAAGTCTTAGATTCAGATCATTTGCAGCTCTCTCTCTCTCTCGTGATTACTCTCTTCGTTATTCGAGAAAAACGACCCCTTGGAAAATTGTCAGGAAACAGCAAATGAGACTGGAAAGTTGAGAAAGGAAAAAATGCCATTTCCCTTTGCCGGAGACGATAATGATGTTCCCTAACTTTATCGTCTGATCGAGAATTGACTTTTACTACTTTTACGTGAATATTTTAGATATACATTTATTAGCGTGTTCTTCAACCATCAGTTTACAATTTCTTTCCATCTTATTCCTAATATATGTAGTTTTTTATGGTCGGTGAAAGTTCAGCAAATCTCAAATACAAACGGAACGTATAACGTTTTGAGTTTTAATCATTTTTTAAAATATATATGTCTGTAAGATTAATGATAATATTCGATCGAAACTACAAAAAAAAAAAAATGAAACGTGACAACATTATACAAAATAGAAAAAATTGAAGGTCTATTGTTCTTCTGCGTATTTCGATCCACGAAATTTCGTATTATAATTTTTTTATTTTCCCTTGTTCATTCACCGAGCGTGTATGATCTTATAGCTGTGATCACGTGACAGCACGCATTTCACGAGGGTGGACTTGAGCCCTGGCAAACTCGACGAGATTAGAATTCCAGGGTAGTTTTATTCATTTTTTTTCGCAAGCTTCGTGAGAGAGCACTCGAGGGATCTCCTCGGGGCTGCATCTTAAACGTTTCTCTCGTGTAGCAAGCCACTATAAACCCAGCTCTTATTTTTTCCTTTTCTCTCTTGTTTTTCTTTTCCTCTCCCTCTCCCGTATTTTCTCTGTGTTCTCCTTACACACCTGAATAGAGATAAAGAAGAAAAAAGAAACGGCAAATAGAGAAAGTAGGAAAAAAAAAGGATTCGTAAACCCACGTCAAGATTATTCCTCAACATCACGCGTTTATCCGCACCCTCAACGCGTCCTTTTCTTATCTCTGTAAGGAAGAAAGACTCAGCATACGAACTGAGCACAAAAGGAGAAAAAGAGAAAGGAAAAGAGATCGAGCGAAAATTTTATTTAATTTCCCTGCCGAAACCCTTAGCTTTTCCCTGACGTTGTCAACGTTTTATTAAAAAGAAAAAAAAATATCCGCCAGAGAAGTTCTGTAAATAGTGCAAAAAAAAAAACGTCGTCCTTGACTGTTTTGCCTAAGCTTTTTTTTGTAGTATTTCCAATACTCGAGGAAAATTGCTCGAGAATGTCGAAATTAGATATACGAAATATGATAAACGCAACAACAAATAGACTTAAGGGCTCGTATCTGATTGAAATCGAATAGAAAACGGTGTCCTCTTGGTTAATTCTTGTGAAAACGATGGTTTCATATTCGACACTCAATTGAGAGTACGTTACAAGTATTCTATGTTAAAATAAACCGGTTGTAGTTGTTTTGGTTTGATCTCCAAAAAACGAAAAAAATCATGAAATGCCACTGCAATGACCATGAATTTCCAGATTCGTTATTTGAAAAAATCGAAAAAATCCGTGTGACGTATCGACAAACGTAGTTTTATAAAAAAAAAAAAAAAACATGCGAAAACTTAAAAATTCTCTGACATAGAAACGTCTAATCAGCCGTATATGACCGAATAATCTGTTTCTGTAAGTAAATGCTCTTACAACCTACCGTTGATTGAAATCTTGGATGCTTCGTAATAAAGTTCTTCTAATAGTTGATTGTTGATTTGATGGCAGGTGGATAAATAATATTAAACAATATCGACAGTTAAATGATTTATTTAGATCGAAACTTTAATATTGTTGTTGTTGTTATAATTATTGATATATACATACGAGTTATTAGACGATATGGAACGTGTCAGATATGAAGTCATCTAGACAATTAACTTAAGGTACAATGTCAATCGAATTTACACGGAGTTTGTAGGATTATTTACAAATTTTTGTATCTCTTTTTCTCTTAATTCGTTTCTTCTCTTTCATTGTGTTTTTGTTTATTTATTGTTATAGTTCGTCGTTATGTCACCTAATATTTTCTTTTCCATTATTGTTTTTCACTTTTTGTATCGATAATGTTTTTTTCTTCTTCTTCCTTCTTTTGTTCACTCTATGTTTCGTAGCCTGGAATCGCTGTTGTCCGGACAGAAATTTCTGATTGGCGAAGAGAAAAGGTCGTGAGATACTTTTCGACACTCGATTGCTTCGATCAAATTCCTTTTACATCGTCAAAGAGACGACACATGAGTGACATACCGATGAGAGTTAGCTCTTGTCTCGAAATTTCTCTCTCTCTCTAGATCTCTTTACGAGATTTATGGTCCAAAAATGGAAAATGTGTGATCGCAAATTCTCGCTCCAACGATTTTTATTTACAGCCATGCGATATCTATTAGTAGCGATTGTTATTTTTTTTTTAATTTCTTTTGTCGTTTCGTTCTTCGATCGTTTAAAAATGAAAAATAAAAAAATTCAACAGGATTCAAAGACCGCAATATCGTTATAAACTTTATAATAGTTGAGGTAAAATAAATTGCAACCTTTTGATTCAGAAAAGTACACGGAATGCTCGATCAAACTAAAAAATTATTTCGTTTCCATAACTGTTTATGTCGAGGTATTTTTTCGATTATTTTCCAATATTTTTGGACAATACACTTTTATACTTCTATTATAAATAGAAATGAAAAAAATCAAAGTAATTCCTGTCGTTGCTATTTCGTACATTGTAAAAAGATGCAAATTTTATCCTCTACAAACTTACAGAAGAATTAAAAATATTGTATCGTCGTTTGGTCATTTATCATAATGAATTTTTTTATTTCGAGATTCCCTTTCGGATCTTCACTTTTTAATTATACGTGAAGCTTTTACTTCGTTGTGTGCTTAAAAGAAAATAATATACAAAAAAACATCATTTTCACTCCACTGATTATTCTTCCTGTACGACATCGCTGTTTTTTGCAATCCCTTTAGAAATCGAGGCATTTTAAGATGAAGATCGAAAAACTGAATCGAGAATCGAACGGCTTATGGCGAATGAATTTTACTCTAAGAATAGTCTCTCTCTCTCACTGACTTTTTTTTTTCTCTTTTTTTTTCTTCTCTCGTTCTTTTTTTTTGTTTTCTTTGCTTCTTTCTCTTTTCTTCTCTCTCTGTTTTTGGGTTTATCCAGCCCGATCATGGGACTAGGGCTCGTGAAAAAGAGCGCTGGTACATTGCAAGAGCAGATTCAAGGCGCTAGAACGAACACAGACATACACGAATACTTATACATAGGTTGACAATTCCCTCGTTCAATCGTGTCGACGGTGATCGTTTCCAGGACTCTATAGTCCCTTGGTATTCACGTCGTTTTCGCTGCTTCGAATAATTTACCCGCTCTCCAAATTCCACAGTCGTTCATCTGTCTCCCCGTCATTCCAACGTTTCTTCTTTTCTCCTTTTGCTGTTTGCCTTCCTTGTCGTCACTCGACGCGACAATCGCATTCTCTTTTTTTTTCTTTTCTTCCTATCTTCCTTACTTTCTATCGCCCTCTTTTTTTAAGTCCGGGAAAACAGCGGCTTGAAATCGTGCCAGTTCCGAAAATATTTTTCGGTGACGGAAATAAAAAAAATGACAAATGTTGAGAATAAATAAAGAAAAGAAGAAAGAGGAGCGGAGGACGAGATTAAAAATGTGCCTCCTTAAGCGACGGTCAGAGGGAAAAAGGATGGCTGACGAACAGGTAAAAGCTGTTCTGGATCCACTTCTTGGGTTTCTTTTTTATCCAAAAAGTGTCATGTTTATTTTCTTCTATTAAGGAGTCATGTCTGGTTGAAATTCAAATAAATCCTTGTTTTTTGAAATTTTATTTTCATGAAAATGATGGTTTTATATTTAATAAATAATCACGTAGTTTATGAAGTACACTTGGAGAAAAATTTGATAATGATTGGAAAAACTAAATTTGCTGAAATAACGAGGCTACGATTCTTCAGATTTGACTTATGTAAAATGAAAAAAATTAAAAAAAAATTTGAAAACATGTCAACAGGAGGTCTATGAACGAACGGTTTTTCATTCTTTGCACAGGTTTTTGTTCTGTTGACGAAAAACGAGCGTAATTTTCATTGAGAATTGGAGTTTTCACTTCAAATGTCAGCCGTTTTTTTGGTAACTGATATTTTGAAAAACTCTCCGTTCACAGATTGTGTATGCTCAAAAATCACAAAGGATTTTGGATTTTTCGCATTACAAATATTTTTGTTTATTTAGGATCCCATAAGAGCCTTTTATTTCAAACATATTTTGTTACGAGGAAATCGTGGCATACCATTCAAAATGTTTTCACGAAATTTGAAATTAATTTTTAATAATAAAACCAGTGTTTCCATTTTTTTAAATCGAAAGGATAGTCTTTTCAGACATCCAACCAGACATGAGCCCTTAACGAATACAAATGTGAGGCTAAACATGAAAATCAACATTTGATTTTTCAGCAATTCGATATTTCTGGAGTATCGACGATTTTATTTGATTTTTTTAAGACTTTGTGTATTCGTCAATCACAACAGCTTTTCCCTTCGGTTTTCTCAATTCCTCTCGTCCTTCCTTTTTCTATTTTTCTCATTATACCGCAAATAAGGGAGAAATATTTGCCCCCCAGTTACTCTCGTCATTTTCCACTTAACCATTAAATACCATTTTTCACTGCAACGCTCCTTACTTAGTTGATTTTTTTTAAATATTTCAGTCGCAGCTATTTGCTGTTGTAAAAGCAAAGCCCAGCTGCAATATTATGTAGGAAAAGTGGCCCTTTTGGTTTCATTGATCATCAGAGTGGATGCTGATATTTTTTTCCAAGAAAAAGCCTTTTGTATCGTTAATTAAATTTGTTAAAATCGGATTTTTTTCGAGAAAGTAAAACAATTGACATTTAATTGGTGCACTTCTGACTGCCGCTGTCGATATTCACTGATAAATAGTCTTCTTCCCCGGACGTCAAAGTTTCATTCGAGATTCTGTCTTCGAGACAAAATGAATTGAGACTTCCATACCCGTCGTCGTACGTCCAGGCTTAAAGTTATTCGAAGGATGTAAATTATTTGCATGTCTCGATGATTATTCGTGGCAGTAATTTATCCTCGAAGCTTTGTCCGGACCAACAAACACGTTTCAATAATCTAGCGATCTTGACGTTGTCTTAAACGCAACTCTCGGGAAGTCTGTTGGCCATTAAGCGTTGTTTGATCGCTTCCCCGTCGAGACACTCGCCAGCAATGACAAGTTGACCCGCCCCAACCACGACACCGGTTAACCCCGAGTTTGGCAAAGATGGTATCGTGCTCCTCGAAGGTAGCCTAAGTTCCGTCGGCCTTCCTGTAAACTTGTGACACAACTCGTCTATACTCGGTGTTGGACCTGGAGTCACCCAATGTCCCGAGGGATAACCACCACCTGTGTAACTTGGTGGACTCACCTCTGCGAGGTTACCCTCTGCAAGTGAAACAAACAAGAAAAAAACTTTATTCCTTTGGGTCGTTTTATGGAATAAAAGTAAAGAAATAAATAAATAAAATGTTACAGTTCAAGTGAGAACGTTTTTTTTTTTACATTTCCTTATTTACTTTTCTTTCAAAATAACATTTTTTCTATTTCTTTTAATGTTTTTCGTCGAGGAAACGTGAAATTTAAACGAAATATCTTTAATTAATTGGAAAAAACCATTTCGGTTGATGAGAATTTTTAAAATTTCTCCCTTACCAAATTTGTTAGGTATAACATCCGGGTCTGTCTCCACGGTTTGTTGAGGTGTTTGAAGTGGATACTGCTGCGATGGCATTTCTCTCAATTCAGCTGCTTTTTCGTTACGAGGTTTTGAGATTCTTTCGCGTCTGGCTCGTATCACAACCGCGAGAACTATGAGCACCAGCGTGACGAGAGCACCGACTATCATTCCTATCAAAGGCGACAAAACTATGCCCGCGTCTTGCCCTGTAAACAATTTAGAGAAAAAAAAAGAGAAATGATTTTTTTGGTTAGAGAAAGAAAATGTGATGCTAAGGTTGATAATCAAATAATAATATTAATAATGAATCACATTTATTTATTTTCGCTTCGTTCACACGAAAGATACTTATCAATTATCTAATCCAGGTTTGAACATAAGTTGAGGTTGAAAGGAATAAGTAAACTCGTTTTCTTTGCTAACTTTACTCAATCTCTTGTGTCTCGAGTTTTTTTTTCCCCTTAAGAACTCGAGCGTTCCGAATGCAGGCAATAATGTACGTGGTAAATGTGTACATAGAGCAGCTTCGTGGATAACGTTAGGAGAACGAGCGTGGGACTCTGCCTGATGTTTTTGTCGGATAATTAGTAAAAGCGTTTTCAGGCAACCGAGGTACAGAAAAAAGCCGCCAGAAATGAAGTAACGACGAAGAGGGTAAAGGAGGAGAGAAAAAAAAAGACAAAAAGGGGTTACTGGGTGTTACGAGTCAGACGAGCGCTTCTGACCTCTTGAGCTCATTTGTTTTTTCATCCCGAGAAACGCTGTAAACCAATGAAACTATTTTATGTCGAACAGTAACAAATAAAAAGTGGTACTTGGAGTGATTTAACACTCGGAGAACGTGTACCGGCTGTTTAACTCAGTGCTTGATTCCACGAGCGTTATTTTACCAATATAAAGTAATTATTACTTTGCTTACAAAGAAAACAGTTGTATTCGAGATTAACTGAATAAAAACCTTTATCTTGGTGAAAGAAATTTCTTCATTCGAGTCATTGCCATCGATCTACGTCTTTATAATTACTCGTGTTTTTTGAGGGACCGTGTAGCGTATCGTATAATATATCGTGTATAAATATATATGTTAGGGTATCCAGTAAAAACGAATGAGGATGCATCCCATCTCGTAAAACTTGTAATGGGAGTTTAATCGAGTTTCGCAAAATATATATCAAAGTATATGGGCGAAGAGAGAGGAAACGTCTGTGGTGAGCGCCCATCGTATCGAAGCTAGTAAAGATAAGCTACCGGTGTCCCTTCAGCCAATCTAGCTCGTTTCCTCTTCTTCTTTACTTTTTATTCCTCTCTCTCTCTCTCTCTTTCTCTCTCTCTGTTGCTCTCTTTCACTTTTTTTACACTTTCTCGCCTTTTCTCTCGTTCCCTTTGGTATCCAATATTTTCAAGACTTTCGCCACTTGAAACAGGTATCCAAGCTGTAGTCTCCTGCAAGATTTTCCCACGCCCTCGATGCTTCGTCTCCATGCAGTTTAACCCTTTTATCGTTTCTTGAGAGAAAAGTCTTGGCATTGATAAAAGTAATGGCGTGCATTTGGATATGAAATAAAGATTTTCCGGGTAATCGAGTTATTAATTATATTCACGATTCGTTTTTTTTATTCATGCAACATTTAAACGTCTCAGATGATCATAAAAGCACGATATTTGTTACTCTGAATAATAAATTAGGGAATAAATTTGGTTCGTTGCATATGAGTTTTATACCTTTTCGGAATAATCCAGGAATAATCTGAGATAACTGCGTCCCCGAGAGGGCACAATAAACAAGTCGTTGAAACTTGAGCACGTTTGTCGCAAGAGACGTGGCCACGTTGAGAGAATGACGAGGATGGTAGAGAGGAGTTTAGACTTTTGCCTTGAATGGTAAATTTCTGGTCCTCGTTTGCCCACCTCATGGTGTTCTCTGTGTCTGGCTTGACGACGATCTGGCTGCTTCTTAGCTTCTATGCATTTATATACATGTATATATAAGAGAAACAGTCAAAACGCGACAGTAGCGCCCTCAAACTCTCGCTGATTTAGGATTCAGTTGACGCTCTTACAGTCCTAGCTCTTCTTCTGCCTTTCCCTCTCTCTTTCACTCGTTTGTCTCTCTTCCCCTCTTTCTATATATCTCTTTTCCTCATCTTGCTTCCCTGTGATTGTAACCCAAGATAAATATCTTGGTTAATTCAGCTGGTTCCCACTTATCAGTCCTTGAGCTGCCAGCACCAAAACTCTCGTCGGTTTCTCGCTTTAAGGGTGGCGAGAGGGTCTCCATCGTCGTCGTCGTCGCCGTCGTCGTCGCCGCTGCCGAGTTATACCCTGGAAAGTGCGACAACTCACCCCGCTAGAGAATTAACCTTGTATGCTTCTCTCTCTCACGCTCTTTCTACTGCTTTCTTCCTTTTCTTCATCCTCTCTCTTCACCACTTTCCGTTTATTCCCAAATTCTCCCGGTTGAATATTAATGTCGTGCCAGGTTTAATGCACGTGGTTTGTTCTATATATCTTGATACAGCTCGGTTATATTACGTTTTTCGGTCGTAATTAAAAAATAAAAACGTCAAAACAAGAATTAAGGCCATAAAAGTGAATATTGTAGTGGAACATTGTCTAAAGGCTAAATAATCGAACATCGTTTCTCAAGATTGATTATTTATTCACAAAAAATTATGAATTGCACAAATTTCGATGTAGCTATTCACTGTGTGATGGATACGTCAATTGTGAGAAATAAGACTTCCATAAGAACTGTGAACGATTATATTTATATATGAAATATCAGGAGTCATTTTATGATTAATCCTCAAAACCAATTACAACTATGAGAAAGGAGTACTAGATACCCATAGAATCGGTAATACAGTCACCTTATGAAAGAGGGTTAAAGATCGATGGGCGGGATTGGATCTCAAGGGGATTTGAGAGGGTTATATTTGGTCGGAAATCTTGGCTTTTAGTCTTAGCAGTGGCCGGCCAAGCTTGCGAGCCAGAATTCCAAGTCAAACTCCAAAGGACACCTGGGGATCAATTTCGCCCTTAAGTCGGCATAAACTGGTTTCATCCCAATCCCCTACTGTTCTTACGGTCCATTGGACTTTCCGGATCTTATATCCAATTATACGGTCGAAATTCTAATAATAACTTAATATCTATCCCAGGAGGTACTACAGCTAAACATCCTTTCTAAGATCTTCTGCTCTAATATTCTAATTCGCCCGATAGTCTAAGATCTGCCTAATTCCTATTTTACGTCATTGATATTTTTCATATCAATAATTTTTTTGCAGGGAGTTTTTAGAGTTCAATCTTCAATAACCGTTTTTTTCCCTTTAAGTGAATAAAGAGTTAGTTTTAGTTACAATAAACTGACCCCTCTTTAAAATTCTTTATTCTTGAGTCCTATTAACGATTCTTTCCGAGATTAAATTTTCCTACATGGGCCTAATTGGAAACGATAGTGTTTTAAACGAAAAATTATAGGGTTACGATTTGTTATTTGGTTACAATGATATCGTAAACATTTCTGATATAATTACTTCTGTGTAAAAATAAAGTGAAATATCGTTAATCAATTTTTCATGAACGAAAACTGGTCGAGATGTTGGTTCGGGGTAACCCATGTAAAAGGAAACCGAGAGTTTTGCAAAACCAAATAGGAAGGATACTTCAATCCCGAATGTTCGATGCGGTTTCGTATTCTCGTAATTGGAATGAGAGAGGCTCCCAAACAATTTCGAGAGCATGCTATCGATTGATTCGCGAGAGGTCTGGCGTCGAGAACAAAGTACATATAGCTCTCAAAGTCTGGGAAATAATGTGTGTGTGTGGGTGTGAGAGAGAGAGAAAGAGAGAGAGGGAGACGAATGATATAAACTTTATCTGCAAACGACATTCATCGAATGTGTGCTTTACATATGTAGACCCGGCCAAGAATCCTGCAAGAAACATTCCCCCTTCTCCCTCCAGCATGTGCAAAGTTCATTTCCACGAAGATGATCCTGGCGCGTATGGTTGTCAGGATCGAATAGAAATTTTGTCCACGATAACGACTTATTGGCACGAGAATCGAGGAGATTGGGACAAAGTGAGAAGGCTGAGTTAGGTCATTGGTTAGCAGGATTTTCGGGGGCTTAGTGGCAACTCGGAGCAGGCTGCATGGTACGCCATCTAGATCACAATCACGATCATTGATCACTTCTGTTCCTCATGCAAATACGTAAGCACACAAATATGTAAGTAAGTTTTCACCGCAATGGATTGGCTGGTACTGATTAGTTTTGATACTTCATCAATGGCATACGACGACGAGAAAAAAATTATTGTAAACTGTCGCTGTTAAAATGAAAAAAATCTACTCGCTTGATTAGTTAAATCACTACTTTTTTTGTCGTTTTTCCCGATAACATAAACGAGACATAAAACAATGATAATTTCATTTGTGGCTCTTCATTGAAAGACCATAGAAAAATTGTGACGTTTCTAAGATTTATTTTACGTGAAACTTTGCCTATATGTATTTGTCTGACATAATAGTTTAGCTTGGGGCTACGACCTAACCAAGCACTCTCTCATCACTCTCGAGATACACATCCCCTTCGTGAATCCACGGCGTACCCCTTCCAGCTTCAGGTCTCTTCGTTCTCTCCCTCAATTCTACTGCTCTTGGTGCCATAACCAACGAGGCTGCCGTCGCGTTGTCGATGGCCCGTTATCTCGCTCCTGTTATCATCCATTCCCTTCCACGACGTCGTTACCCCTAATTTGAATTTCCGCGGGGCACCGTTACCGAAATTATTCTGCTGGCAGAGTCGTGGCGAGCCAGGCTTGTACCAAGGGGTGGTTCACCCCCTAAAGGTGCTTGCGATGTTGGCTTCTCTTCCTATATCTTCTCTTGGCACTACACCTTCTCAGTCTCTCTCTCTCTCTCTCTCTCTCTCTCTCTCTCTTTCTGTCTGTCTGTCTGTCTCTCTCTCTCTCTATATCTTTCGCTCGTTCTCTCTTACTCTCTCATCTTCTTGGGGTGCGAAATGTGAGTGAGAGAGTGCGAGACTGTACCCAAGGGAGAGGCTCAAGGATTTCTCACAACCGTTTCAAAAGCTCCCAGAGGGCCTTTCGACGGTATCAAACTTCAATCCCAAATGCCCTGTCTCTTCCTCTTCATTCACGACCTTCTGCCCTATATGAAGTCTATAGAACTTTATTACCGTCCACACAAAATCCGATCATTACATTAATAATTACATTTTTATAAGCCTTTTTGTCCCTTCCACGCGAATCCCACAAAAATATATTATTGGATTTTCTGTTACTATTATCCAAATAAAAGCAAGAAAAAGGAGATTCTCTGATGGAGAAATGAGTACAAAAAAAATTCGATAGAATCGATGAAAGAACGCCAGATGTTTTTATTAACATATTCAAGTATAAAAATACGGTGAAATAAATCGAGAGAAACGAAGAAATTCAATTTCTCTTTTTATGTAACTGCTTACAGACTGGAAAGGGCGAAAACCAATAGCACATTTTTAAATAGTAAAATCTGAAAATCGATGTACCGTTTAAACAGAGTATATTCAGTATTTTCCGTGCTTTTATTATTATCTTTTTGGTACCAAGTTTTTTTCTATTTTTCACATTATTTCTTTATATTCACATCTCCCGAGGGCATTGAATAAAAATATTTGCGACAAAAATACGATCTGGTCTTCCTCTCTCAAGGATCTCTGCCTCGTATTTTCTGCTCGAGATACTCCATCGATAAAAACATCCTGCTTCGAGTTGAGCAAAACCGAATTTTCTTTTGCATCGTTCACGTTCGAATTGTACTTTACCATATAGCTATAAAAATGAATGTTCGTATTATACAATGACGATGCTTCCTAATAACGCATATGACTATATATAAATATATATTCTGGAAGGTTGTAGAAAAAAGGCGTGCTCATCGGGTCCACATGTGCCAAATTCATACAAGTTAAGGCTTTTTTAACCTCATGCATGATTTCATCAGTACCAGAGACGTTTTCGACGCTCTTGTTGTCGTTGTAGCCAAACTGCGTCATATCCGGAGCACATTTGCTTCTATAGCGACGCATACTCGACGCATATTTCAGTAAACCATGCTACACGGTTACTACCGAAGCCCACGTTTACTTCATGCATAATATACCATTTGTATACTATATTTGTATGTTCAACGTAAGGTAGTTGGGATTTTCGTGAAGATTTTTTGGAATTCAACGTCGTATGAGGCGCTTTGAGTTGGAGAGGTGAATAAATTCACTTTTGGACACAGGCAATTGTGGAAGGTTTCTTTTCCTGTGGAATCGAAAATGTCAAATTTTTTATTTCAATCAAGACTTTTTTTCATAAAAGTACAATGTGGGTCGTAGCTTTTTAGAGATTTTTTTTTTTTCGGGAATTTCGTAGTTTATTTTTATCGAAGCTAAACCAGTGGATTGTAGAAATTCTTTTAACAGTACGACGCTGTACAAAAATATTTATTTAAGCCTTGCTTGTTCTACGCGAAAGAGTCGACTTTCCATTCGAGAGGGTCTATCTTCAGCCCCAAGGGAGTCACGAAATCTCGTTGTCCAGCTGACTGGATTCCTATCGATTGGGCTTGACGTTTTAAATCCGTTTTCTTGGCTGGTTCTGGCTCCTGGTTATCTTGTAAGATAAAAGGACATCGTCGAAAATCTTGGCCAGAGTATATAAGGAAAAGCTGTGAATTAGGCCACGAAGCAAAAGTCCAAATCTCGGCTGGAGGGCAACACGGTGCACAAAAAGTCGCGTTTAAAAGTCATTGTCAAATTCTTTTTTTTTAATCCCCAACAGATTATATTTCGACCATTTCTAGAAACTCTCGAATTTGGCTACTATTTTGGCACACTTCTTAATATCTGTGGAATATAAAAATTTGGCAGTTTGCTAAAAAAACTGTAATTGTTTGAGAGTTTAATAATTATTCAAATGGAAAAATCGTTAATGTTGATGCAAAAACGGTGGCAGCTTTCCAAAATATTTCTGAGGTATGAATGATGAATGCTAAAAAATGAGTCTGGGTCAAAATGACCCAATGTGCGAACGAACTGTTAACAGAAATCGAAAGCAATTCATAGCTGCAAGTAGATGTAGCCCGTGATGTTCAGACATGGTCGGAGTACCTCAATGGGGTTAGGTTTTACAGTAAAGTAGGCATGAATTGGAGAACTCTTGGAGAAAACCTCGGAAGAGAAAAAGAGAGCAAGAAAAAGTGAATTTCGGAGTCAAAAGAGAAAGGGATTGAGAGTGAGAAGTGAGAGGGAGAGAGAAAGAGAGTGGGGTATTTTCTCTTGCCGGATCAGCCGTCATATCGATATAAACGACGGTTAGGGGTACAATAGAACGGTTGGTTATCTGCTCCGGTGATGTATGACCACAGGGTGAACCTCTCGTATAGCCGAGCACGTTCGTGCTCTTCTAGCAACGCACATTCACGTTCAACTATACGTTCGACTACGAAACCCGAGCAGAGCAGAGCTATATAACATCTCGACCCATAAAATATCGGCTAAACCGAGCCTCGCATTATTCCCTAGGACTCTGAGTGTAAAATATTATTTCTTTTTTGCTCAGGGTGTCTCTCTTTTTCTTTGGGCGTTCCGGGACAGTGGAGGCATCGCGAATCCCATCTGCACTATGGAAAGACATATAATTACGTTTTTATCCCTCTTACCAATCGTTATCGATTGTTTTAGTGATATTTATTTAATTCCACTCTGTCTATGGCAGTTATCACTTTGCTGCAACCTGATGTTGAAGGGGAACAAGAAAATAAATAGCAGGTGTTCTTCGATGTACTGAGATAAAATTTATGAAAACTAATTTATCGAAATACATTGTTGAAGAAGTCTCATTTTGTTTTCGGGCATTCAACTTTTTTTGGCATTATTGAATAATAGATTTTTGTAGTTATTGTTCGTGAATATTCGGTTCGTGGCGTTTCGTCTGTTCTTTTGATGCTTATAATTACTCTTCGTTCTTCGCAGCAATGAGATAATCGGGGAAAGTAATTATCGATAATGATTCCATCGTTGGGGATTGAAGTATGGTACATTGCAAAAAAGAAAGACATTTACGATTTTTTTAAGACGACGGTTACTCAAGATCGCGTTTTATTATCAATTCTCTACCTCGAAACCTTGTGAACCTTTTTTTTTTCTTCATTAAATTTATCTATCTTTTCTTTCAAGTCTGCTTCTGTACTTTGACCCATACCTTTCTATCCACCCTCGTTATACTTTCATTTCTGCACCTTCGCTCTCGCCCCAGTGCCTACACCATTTCTTTTTTCCTTTTCCTCATCATCTTCGTCTTCTTCTTCTTCTTATTCTTTATATTCTTTTTTTGGACATTAAGCCAGTGACGCGCTTCGTTGCTCAGAGCCAACCGTGAAATTTTCCATGACCTCTTCCTTCCCTGCCGCCCCATTCTACTCTACTTCCAACGTCCTTCCTCTCTTGCCTCTGGCTCCAAGCATTTTCCCTCAACTTTACGTCATCCCTTTTCCTCTTATCATTTTTTGTCCCGTCATTAACTTCACTTATACCTGTTTTTACTCTATCTAAACCCTAACTCATTAACTTCGTTTATCTGTCACTCCAAATTAATTTTGTCCCACATCGAAACGAAGTGAACCTTTTTTTCAAAGTTGTCGAGTGATTTTTCTCTTATTGGTGCATTTTTTTTGACAGGTTTGATATTTCGTAAAAAAAATGAAAATTTCTCGTTGTTCTCCGTTCGCCGAAGAATAAGATGAAACTTTTTTTTCGAAATATCAAACGTGGTCGAGAAACTGTGTTAATGTTTTTGTAGCCCTCTCGCACTCGCGCAACTCCTTCATAAATCTTTGGGTGAACACAAAAAACAAATTTCCGTGAAATGGTAGTGACGTCAAAAAATATTTCAAGATTCCTCACGAAAATCTTTCTCCTATCGTTCTATGTTCTAGAAAATTAAGCATAAGAGTAATATTTTTTTATCCCAATGAGACACAGTTTTAGGACAGCAACGATTTGAAGACGGTTGGGGTAATTATAACCCTATGTAACAAGAACCGCACAAGTGCAGAGACGTTTAATTATAATGTATATTTAGTTACAATAATAGATGCAATTAATTCAATTAAGTAGAATTTCAAGAGTTTACTCTTTTTCCTTTAGAAAGATAAAATATGCATAAAAGAGACTTTTGATACAAAAAACTTCTGTCTGCTTTTCAACCCTTTTTTATTTCTTTGTGGGTCTCCCTATCTTCACCATTTCTTCTCTACCATTAAATTTTTTGCGTCTCCCTTTTTCTACAAGCAAGAAGAAAGGGAAGAAGGCAAGGAAAAGTAGCAGAGTGCACTTCCTCACACGCGTAAAGATAATTAGCTCGTTTATCTCTTTCCGGCGTAACTTCCACTACTGGGGGACAATTTTCCTCTTCTCTTTTCCCCAAATTCGTCCTGTAAGAATGCTCTCTGGTAGCCATTTTGAGACGAACGAATTAGGCAGCCACCATTTCCGTCTTGGGACCGAATAACCCTAATAGTAACCCTTGTCTGACTCGTTTACGACAACTTGACGAGACTCATACAGCGTTTCCTGACTTCTTTTTTTTTCTATGTATATGCATTTCTATGCAAAATCAGCGAATCCTTCATTTTTTTTTTTTACTGTCAGAAAAACCGAAACTGTCGTGCGGTGACGACGATTCGAATTAAATTTAATAAAATTAAATGTGTTGCGAAATAAATGTACTCCCTAGAAATATATACGGTGATGTTGCACATGGAGTAATTCAATTTTTCAGATTTTCTGACCGTCAATATATATATATACATATAACATGCGTCGTTATATTTGAAATTCTAAAGAAGTACCGCGACAACTATTTACATAAGTGTTTCAGCTGCATATTTTCTTGTTCACTCTAGTCATAAAGTTTTTTCTAGCGTAACTTCCGCTCTTTTTACTGTGGTCTTGTAGTAGGGAGTTTAAAAGTTATATACATGTTGCTGTGGTGATCTGTCTTGCTTACCGTTTTTCTATCCGCCGTTACCTTCATTTTTCTTGCCTCCTTTGCAATCTTCAGCTATAATTCTCTTTATTTTTTATCAAGAATATCGAGTGTCTAATGTGTGTGGGTACATATGCATGGTGAATTAAAAAAATAAACAAATCTGTTCAGTAACTGATTTATTTTATTCAATTAATAAAAGAAAGTTATTTTCAAAGTTTTTATCGTTCCTTCGTGTGCCTCAGAAGAGTTTTACACGAATCCTCTATCTGGTGTATCTCTATAAGTGATACACCAGCCGGTGCATGGCTAAGGCGGTCACCCAACCAATTTTTGTCTTCGCCCTAGATACTTAACTATAATGATCAACAAAACTACAATGATCGCGCTCCTATGGTTGTCATTTGAAATTGTGAAAAACAAATGGGTCAATAAAAGTTGTAAAACTTACCCGTACGTTTTTCAGCATCGCGAAAAGTAACTTCTCCGAGGATGACTGACTGACTTCGACCTTTTGCGTTGACCGCGTATATAGCAACGTGGACGCCAGCGTCCACCGATGCTTCGAGTCCTGAAAGTGCAAACACCGGTTCTTCGAGCGCAGAAACGTTGTATAGCGGTCTTATACTCGGCAAAAAGTCGAGATCACCGTGATAAACTTCTAAAACGAATTTCTGCGGTAATCCTCCATCGTAACCAGGCACACATTTCACCTCGACACTCGTGTACGTTTGATTGGCAAGCGTACAATTCCGGACCGGAAATGGTTTGCCTGAAACAAACCAATTCAGTCCATGATTATGAGAAATTTTTAATCATTGTTCAAGAGAATTTCTTCGACGACTTTAAAATTTTTACTTCCAACAAAAAGTGTTATAAAAATGTTGCATTTATAGACATTTATAAATATTTTTTGCCAGGATCAATGCGCTCCTGATGTTGAGTTGATCTTTAAAAATATTTATTTGAACAATAATATAGTACGATAAGGGTTAATAGTTTCATTTCGTACAGAGTGAACGAAACGAACGAACGATTGCCAACGTGACTGGGTTGTTGTAATTTTATTCACTGGCAAATTTAGTATTTTTGACGGAACTGTTGCAATCGTTTGGGCGAATGATCGTTGGGATGAAGAGGATTGAGAATGCGCGGGAAAAAGGGGGCAGAGAGAGTCAATTCTAGCAGAGCGGGTGAGAGGGATGAAAAAAAAAATAATCGAAAGCCGAAGTAAAGAGAGTTTGGCGATTCGGTGGGTGGATGAAACGAGCGGGAGTCATTTCGTTTTGATTCGCATCGCCGCCGTCCGTCAACCTCCATGCTGGCAACGACACTCTAGTCCACGTCCACTCTACTTTTTTTCTTCCTCTCTCCCGCTCGCACTCTTCTTTTACCCTTCGGCACACAGATCGTCCTGGTTATACACGTTGACGTTGAAACGAGAGAGAAAGAGAAAACGGGACCGTCTCGTCCCGTTTCTCTCGTCAACGTCAACCTCGATTTCCGGCCCCGTGGAAAACCGGAAACCGCTCGCTCCGAGCGCTTCGTGAAATCAACGAAGAATTAACGGTTCTGTGCGTCCTGTTCCCCCGACCCTTTATTTCTCATGCTCTATTTTTCTCTCGATCTTTCACCGAATTTTTCATCCCATGCTTTTTCTCTCGTTCACACATCGCTCTTGTTGATCCCTTTCCCTCTTTTCCCTTCAACCCGTACCTCTCATTGGGTTCTTCTCGTCGATCATTTTTTCGAGTTCCGTTCGATCACTTTTTCATCTCTTCGATTTTTTTGTCGTCTCTTCTTTTTTCTATCGGCATTCTATTTTTTTTTTTTTTTTTTTTTCGTAGGTTTCTTCTTAACATGGACAATCTTTTATGCGAGATAACGATATTCGATAATCCCCAAAGTCATTATTTCTTGAACAATCCCGAGTCGAAATTTTGGCCCTATTTTGAAGGCATTTGACTCCATTTAAGCCTCAATTGAGGCTACTTGACGCTAGAAGTCCTCCTATGCGCCTAAAAATGACGCTTGATACACTTCGCCTCCTTCTTTTCTGCTACAGCAAGGCCTACCTCCTGCACAAGACCTAATACTCCTCCTTGATCCAGTTTAAGTCACCGTGGATCCTCTTTTGATTGTGTTTGAACCTGTGCATGTGTATTCCGATGAACCATATGTCCATATAACTCGATGATATAAAGTTTATATTAAAACTCCCAAGTTTAAAAAAAATGTTTAGTTTATTCTGAAGTGAGATGCATACTTCCTGGTATACAATGCAGTAAAAAAAAATTATTACACCCAAATAATGCAAATTATTTGTCAAAACAGAATATTCAAGAAAGAATTGCATTATATATTGTTTTACATGTCATAAATCATGACATTAGTTCTTCTTACTCCGTGTCAAACTTGCACAGTAAGTATCATTTTTTAAAATTTATTTGTCAAGAAGATGATAGTGTAGTAGGTAGAGTGCGTGCTCGTTAGGTGTAGGTAGGCAGGTTCGATTCCCCGTGTAGGAAGAAAATTTTTTCAGCGAAAAATATCTTAATACAGTTGCGTACCTCGGAATACGATACACAATGATCAAATACGAATTAATAATAAGTAAAAGAAAAAAAATTTCTATTTTAAAATTGCAAATTAAAAAATCAAAAGACCCGTTCTTTTTTGTTTCTATGAAATGAATCACACAGATATGTTAGGTTGAACTTTCTTTCTGTGTGTGCGTGTGTGTGGCGTCCAATAAAAACCGTACATCAACATCCTACTTAGCACCTAAAAGTGGAGAAAAGGGAAATTTGTTCCTGTTTTAGGCGCTAAGTAGGAGTTCGCTTTACGTTATACTTGATCCTACTTCAGTGCCTTTACCTCCTACCATAGTGAGGAGGTACAGCGTTAGAATAGGGCCAAAATTTCGACTCGGGATCCCAAGTTGGTTGAAATTTTCATAATCCTAAGTGCTTTTGAATGCAATTTTATGCTATAAAAGTATTTGTATAGAATTCAAATAATTATGGTTAATGTTCGAAACTTGACAGTGATTGAAACAATTATCTTTTTATTCACAATCCAGGGACAAATGATTATCCGTTGGTATTAAGTTACAAGCAATCGTTTTCGGGTTCGTAGGAATAATTAATTTTATTATTTATTTATACGATTGATAATAGAGTGCTTCAAGCTTGCTGTGAGATGCCGTTATTCTTCGGTAATAAATGATTCATCGATCCCGTATATTCACGTGTAATAATAAATGCCACGTTCGTCGACTGGACCGAGTTATTGGAAAATGTTCGAATCATTAATTCATACATTGTTGTAAGAGTTCCATGGACAACGATCGCTGACCAAACGAGATATATTGTATTTCGAATTTCTGCTTCCTATCCGTTCCTCGTGTGTACGATGTAATATTAAGTACATTAATTATCCAATTGTGTTTGGAACGATGACCATTGTATTCAAACGTACAAACACACATCCACAAAAAAAGAATAACATCGTGGCGAGGATTAAACTGTATACTATTACTCTTTGCACCATGTAGTATGAAGCTTGACTTATTAATTCAAATTCTCCTGTATTTGGACGCATTAACTATTTAATATACGTATTGTTCAAATGTTATATTCCAAGTTATAATATTGAATCTCTAACTGAAAAGTTTTCATAAAACAAAACCTCGTCAAATCGATTTTTGAAGCATTTTTCTCGAGCTTATTAATTTATTCACAGACTTTTGACTGTACATTTCCATGTCTATGAGTTAATGGAGTTGGTAAAAGTTCTCGTAAGGTTTGAATTTCGACGATTTTCAGATCTGCATCCTTTCTCGAACGTTTCCCACTATTTAATTGTATTCATTGTAATTTCGTTTTCAAATAATTGAGTTAACGGGCAGTGAGTTCATCTCGTATAAATTTATAAAATTTCAAACAATGGTAAATTTATTGTAAATTAATTATCAGGTGAAATGAAACTCTCGTGAATTGGGTGTTACAGATTTTCGTTATTTAGTTCGATGTCAATGTTTCGGAGATGGTTTCCACGGTGCATTTGATATTGTGAATTTTTAACACAACATTTAATATTCGTATTATAATTGAAATAAAGTTTTGAATATAGACAATAGGATGTAGCGTCCATATGACTTTGTGTATTAAATGGTTGAATGTTTATGTTTGTTTAAAATTAAATAGAGATTAAAGGTTCTGTCACGGAGTCCAGGGAAACTCGTTTCATTTTCGTTTTGCCTCGTTTGCTTTTGATTTTCTCTATTTTCCTAATAAGCCCTAGATCCCTATATTCGACAAGGTTTTTGCGGTATTCGTACGTGTCGAAAGTTGCTTCAAACGAGCCTCGGGCAGTTTCCAAAATGCATCCAACCCCATTTTCTCTTTTGACACAAACTTTTTGCCTGCATAAATTATATTTTAGGATGTTTCTGGTGATGGTAAAGGAAAAAGGGTGGTTTTTTTAAAATAAATTCGATAAAAAGACGATTTTACTAATTTTTATTTAACTTTGTTACTATATTTGAAGACTTTTGAAGATTTGAAACTATTTCGGAGACACTGTGTACATAAAATTATTAGTTATATTTAAAAAATATAAAATTTATAACTCACCAGCAGCAACGATCTGGAAGAGACAAGGTCTCGATTGTGTGCCAATCTCGTTGTTCGCCCAACACGAAAGTGTACCATAATCGAGCTCGGTGGCCGGTGTGTATTTCAATACGCTAACCCCGTCCGGCTCACCGGGTGATGGTATTGTGAATCTCCTCGGGGACACTTCAAGTGTCTCCCCGCTGTTGTTGAATTTCCAACGAAAGTTTCGCACCGGTGGATCCGCCTCAACTTTGCAGCTTATGTTCAGAGACTCGCCACGCGATGCTCCCACCACTATAATTCGATCTTCCTTGCACATTGGCGAGACTGTAAAACATTAATTACGAGCTTGAATCTTCGAAATTTCATTAAAAAATTTTATCCAACAAAACGACGGTAAAACTCATTATAAACTTTCACAATTTGAAAAGATATCATTTATACCATTTAACTCTAATTAACAATGTATTTGTAGTAAGTAATTGAATTATTCGTCAGATTGAAGGACAAAGTACTTTTTGATCATCGCAAATAAACGTAGTATAGCAATAATAATAGTAAAACTTTTGACTACATTTAAAAAGCTTCCTCCAAAGCTAAAATTGATAAATCTCAACAGATACGTTCGACTATTGAAGTGTATCCAATGATTTGGAGGCTCTTCTAATATACAGTTGGCAAATATTCGACCAACGTTTTCTCCTCGATTTCGGTGGCTCATGGACGAGCAATATAACCTGAGAATTGGATATAAAAAATGTACGCGAATCCTAAGTACGTTTGAAATATTCACGACAAGGATCGAGTATGTGTACGGTGTGGAGGTCGGATATATAAAAGTTCGAAAGTATATCTGCGCTTTGGACTCTTTTGCTTCTCGTTCCCTTCCTTCGTATATATAGCCTCATGTATACATATTTACCCATCTGTATACACATGTATACGTTCCATATAAAAACATATAAACAGTTATATACATAAAAAGACATATCAAACACCCTCTTTCTTTTTTATACGCGAAAAAAATAACTTTACCTGAGACCTCACGATATCTCGCTCGTACATCTTTCTTTCTTTCCCAAATATCCCACATGGGTGTAGTAAATGTCGCAAGCAATATGAGAAAGAAAAAAATACGAATAGCCAAATATTTGTGGCTATATATGAGAAAAAAAAATGAGCGCGACATTTTCTCTAACTGGGATTGGCCTTTGAAGTTATTGGAGAAAGAAAAATAATCAAGAGAGTACTTAAGTTTTAATTTTTAACCGAATTTTTCACTCCTTTTGACTGCTACGAACCTCCAAATGCCACTCAGGACTTGAAACGAACCTGATACTCTTGCTTAACAACTAACTTATCTTTTGATTGAAGCTAACGAGCAAGTGTATAGTCCTGACGAGTGGTAAAGAGCCTCAAGGCTTTCGCATATAAATTTTCCTACGGGGAACATAAATTACAACAATTGCATCGATTTCTCTGTTTCAACTGATCCTATTCAAGAATTTAGTAGCGGATATTTTTACTATATCCATCGCAGTCTAGCAATCAAACATACTAGACAGTGTCCCACATATTCAGGGAATCGTAATGTCATGTTTGACATTTTCTGAATTCAACGTTTGTAAAGCAATAAATGAAACACTTTTAAAGAGTTTTTGAAAAGTCATGACTTGGAATACAATATCTAAAAAAATGTGTTTTTTCATTTTTCTTCGTTTAAGAACTGCTTTGTCTTACATAAATCTTTTTGAGACTTTTCTTAATAGATAAGTCGAATGTGAGAAATTGTGGTCTCCGTCAGTACATTTTATTTTGGAAGATTCTTGCCAGAATAGCAATAACTTTAACATTTCAACACATTTTGTTTTAAAAAGTTAGAGACACCTGTTAATTTTTTTATTTTAACAAGACATGAGTTCTTAAATACATGTTTAGGATTTATAATTTCATTGTTTAATTTGTTTGAAGCTCGTACGCTGTCATCTGTATAGAAATTCTCGCCCCAATTTAGACGCCAAGTGAGAGTTCATTTTCCATTATTTGTAGAGATGATTTTCTCGTTTAATTTCTTACTGGAGTGAGAAAGTATAAATCCAAAAATATCGAAAAATAAATATTTCACCGACAAGATAAATTATCGTGCCAACTCGTCTTAGTTACTTATGCTCGACGTTTTCAGCGGCGGCTGATATATTTGGCTCTCTCATGCAGTACAACTTCGTCTCGATGAAAACTTCCTGATTTCAGCCCCTTTCTACTCAACCCACCTAAACTCACAGCCCTAAAATTTCTACTGCAAAGTACACCGGCAGTGCAGCTGTAAATATTTCGTCTCATGTTTCTCATCGACACTCGTTTCTACGTGTTTGGAAGTTCGAAAATGTTCTATTTCGAGTATGCCACTCACGAATCTCATTGGGAGGCACGTGTAACGGTATGACACATATTTTTACTAGCCAAATGGCCTCTTTTGTGATACATAAAAATGAGAAATGTTGTATTAAACATATTTATATATTTTCGAGCTCGAACATTCGGATTTCAATTGAAATCCACTATTTTAAGGAAACTTTCAATGTTTCGAAGCGAACGAAATTCCAGAACATATGAAAAAACCAATAAAATATTATTGAAGAATACAAATATATTTAAATGGTTTATTTTGATAAATAAAATTGTATCAATAAATATATCCGACATGGGTTCACGGTTGAAAGCATACGTTGAAAACTCATGTGCAACTAATTCACCAATAATACGTTTATATTATTGTCAGTACTAATAAATCCAAAAATTCATTAAATTTTTATCATAACGAAAAAAATTTAAACTCACGCGTATATAGACGAAAAAATAAAACTAATAACGATATTATAACAAAAATAATAATTCACTAATAAAAATGATAATTCTCGACTGTTTGGTGCAGTGAGATAACATCTGTATATCAAACACCGTAACGGTTAAGCTCCCGAGAATGAAATGACTTTTTCGCACACAAACATGTGCCAGTGTGTAGAGTGAGGTGCATATCGAGAGTGGATTCAGGTAAAGGGTCAAATCGAACGTTCACACCATTTGGCACGTAAAATACGTACACTACGTATACACACAAATATATATTTATATTAACTCATACCAAAAATACTGTATATAATGGCGTCGACATTCGGCATGTTGGAAAATTGACAAAAATCAATCGCCACGTACACTGCATGCAAATTCCCTGCAGATTATACTGGACTCAATATATATTCCGTCCGTTCGTCTATACAGTTGTATTGAAGTTTGTAACATGCGTGTATATACATACGTGTACATGTAAACATACAAATATATACGTATCCATAGATATAAACTTACATTTAACACGTAGATGGAGTGGCTCGCTTCGAGTTTCGCCGAGTGCATTCGTGGCGGAGCAAACGTAAAATCCAGCGCTCCCACGAGTCACGCTCTGCAATACGAGGCTTTGATTCGACTGTATGATTCTTGCTGACTGATTGTGAGTCAGTATATCACCCTGAAACACCGAGATCCCAAAAATTGATACATAAATATAAATATAATGCAATTGTACGAAGTGGTAGTAGATTTTATCGGAAATGTGACGAAAGGAGAGAACATTTTATTAGAAATATTATATTTCTGTCACAAGTAGCTATCTAGGTTTTCATTTTTTCCTAACCTCTCACCGTTCTCTTCCCTTCTCCTCTTTTGCTGCTCCTTTAAATAGAAAGTTCGCGAGGGTTGCGGTTTAACGATAATATTTCTCCACTGGATGTCAGACGCTTTTACCAACCACTTGTTTTATTAACGGTAGCGAAGTAGCAGGTATGGCTACTCTGTTTTCCTAACCATAAAACATTATATTAGCGTGCCTAGAATCACGAGCATTCACCTGGTCACAGTTAAGCTACGCGTTGTTTCGTACGGACAGAATTGTTCCTCAATTTGGTCTTCGAAACTTTTTTTTTTCTAAATTTATACATTCATGCGCTGTTTAGAGACTTGAGAGGTGCCAATATAAGCTCCAGAGGGGTTCTATTTTTATGAAATTTCTTGTATACGACTTGCAGCTCGGCATCAACCGCTTTTTTTCAAAAATCAACAATCAAAAAAGTGTCAACGCAATGGCCAAGTTTAAGTGTATCAACAAAGGGTTGATCGATAAGTAACAATTGACCATTGTTATCACAAAAATGATTTATATTCGCATTGAATGTCGAAAGCATCGAAGTCGTGAATGAAATTTAATTTGACATGGAAATCCCTATACATAGATAACGACGTGTGTAATACGATACGTTTTATAGTTGTACGGGTTTCAACTTTATTTATTACGGTCAATTATAATTGTATATTAAGCAAACGTGTCGTACTTCTGTGAGCAATGTTACATGCAGCGAAACCTCTGTCGTTACTTTATAATACTCCACAAAGACGTATGCCTATATGTATATATCTGAGGTTCACCCCTCGAGGCCTTTCTCTCACTCTCCTTGCCTCTGTACGCTCGTGATAGGGATACACGATAAATCAGGCTCGCTTTCACATGGGCTGGCGATGTGAAAGTCGTTATGTAAACACAGCAGCTAAATTTTAATTTTGTTTCGATCTTTTCTACTTTCTAAGTAGTGAAACTCGTTGAATAGTCAGACACATTTTCTCTATTCATTCGCCTTTCCCGATCGGCATCACTGAAATTTAATCAATTTTCAACATAACTAATTTGTTTCTTGTTTTTCCCAATTATATGAATCATGGCGAATCGAGTCATTTTATTTGTAAATCATTTGTAAATCATTTGTGTCAATCATTAGAACTTATACATGATTTCATAATTTATTACTTTGTAGCTTTGTACAGTGGATACGATGTATGATAAAGACATTATGGAATTTGGAAATAAGAAAATGATTCTTCTTTACTTTTCACGAAGCAAATCATAGCCATGAGTAGGTATTTTTTTGCCTTTCCTAATATCTTGGAGTTTTTTCATCCTCTCGTATTGTGGTTTATCTCCTTCGATGGTCAGATCTTTTCGTTTTATTTTCCATTAGTAATATAGAGTAGTGGAGAGTTTTTTTTTCTCTGGAACTTTTCTTTTTATTGGTACATCTCTTTATAGAAAACTTTTACCATGTCCTCTTTTCCATTACATTTGGTGAAATAGTGTTGTTGCTTTTACCCTTGAGATTTTTTTGATTTATTTGAGTTCGTGTAGTTTTTCTATCATCGTGACCCTTCGATTCGAAGCTAAGAGATTCGTCGTTGTCGTCGAAGCTTTCTTCTCTGACTATTCTTGCCTTGCCATCTCGCGATAAGGGTGGGAAACCTATTCTCATGTAACCATCGCCACCCCCACCTATTCTTAGCCACCCTAGAAGCAGGCCATTCGAAATCGATTTGAAACGGGGTCATCGGCATATCCGGGAGGAGCAAAGACGCGAAGCAATATCGCCAAGGGAGAGAAGAGATTGAGCGGAAAAGAGAGTAAAGGCGAAGAAGGTAGAGACGTGGGGAAAATATAGGGGGGTATATTGAAGGTAAACGTCCCGATTGAAAGAAGTTTAAAGAGGTCTTTTCATTCAATAATTTTGATTGATTCTTTCAATTCTCTATATTAATTATCGCGCCAATCGCTCAGTATATCGTTATAAAATCATTGAAATAAAACAACTTAATAAAACGATTAAAATTCGATGTTGTTTAATTGCTTAAGCTTTTATTTTTATTTCTATTTGCTATACCTTATGGAACAAGCACATGAAAAATATCGTCGTCAAAAAATATGTCTTAAAACGGACTAATTACTGAAAAGATTATGAAGTTTCTACATTTGTCAATATTCGCATTAATTTTTTCGGTTTATTACAGTGTCTAGATGTTTCATAATAATAAAGATGAAGGGGAATTTAAGATTCTCGTACTTGATTGCTTGAATTACAGAAACGTCGATTTTTCTCGTTCTCAGGGTCGTTTTACAGACCACGGGTACAAAGATTTTCTCAGGGGTTACGTGGTTTTTGGCTATTAACAGGACGACTCGATTAAACTTGGATTGTAATCTACGCGAGATAACGCTGAGGACCAGGGGTCGAGCACGAGAAAAGAGTGGGGGAAGGTAGGGTCGAGAAGCTGGAAGGTTTTCGGCGAGGGTTCGTAGAGCGATGAGAAAGGCCCGTTACTGCTCGCTTAGCATAAGGTTAAGCCCTCCGGGTTAAATCCGAGGGTTTACCTTCGATTACCCTCGGTTTGTGGTGTAAGTGAGACAGGAGTCAAATGATCTCCAAGAAAAAAAAGACGTACCGTAAAACTGAAAAATGCATAGAACTAAGAAAAAAAAGATAATAAAAATAAATAAAAGTGTCTGCACCAAAACGTGTGTTTTGTCCTGCCCGGCATATTTTTCTAAATTTTTCACTTTATGCATTTTCTTTAATTTGCAAAGAAAGTTAATAAAATTTTTTTTTTTTCGTTTGATTCTGGTAAATTGGTTCACATCACTGATACAGATGAAGAATATATTCTGAATATATTCACTTCGTATGCATATTTAAAACGTCCGGATCAATGGTCGCCAATCAATAGTTACTTCTCTGCACATTTTTATTAAATCATATACAAAACTATGAGATAAAATTCTTCATATTATTTCCAAGAGTTTGCATGTATTATATGGAAAAACTCGAGAAGGTTGAAACTTTTTCGGTACACAGAAAATCATCTCTGAAGACAGGCTTCTAGACAATAACGGCGTTATTTTTATTAATCAAATAAATTATAGATTTGATATTTTTGCAATGTTCAATATTTTTTTGTGAAATAGAGAAGTCTCGTTCTCGTTACGGAAATTGGAGCTTCGTTTTAGACGCGGAGAAAGAAAACGAAGAAAATGTAGAATCCGGCCATTTTTCGTTGTGCTTCTGAAGAGCTCGCGTCCATTCCCGGTGATCTCGAGGGACTCGTTCGACACCCTCCCCTCGAAACGTCGAAACTCTAGAAGAAATTCTTCCGGGACGAGGTCCCTGGTTGGGCTGCACACGTATCTCGCATCTCGACATCACGATGTCACGTTCCCCAAACCTGCTTCTTCTATCCCTGTTGATGTTTTCGTCTTTGGGCTTGAAATTCTCGTTGAAATTTCTGCCGAGTGTTGGAAAATTGAGGATTACACTAGAATTTTCGAAGATCTTGTGTAGCCTTTTCCATTGTCCTATACGCATGTATATTTCTTTTTGCAATTCCCATTCGTTGTCACGAACCGGCTTTTCAAATAGGAAAATAACATCTGCGACGATTTTCATTGTGAACTTGTTTCCAGAAATTTTTCTTTTTCATGTGCAACATGAAGTAATAAAATTTGTAAACAAAACGTAATATCTAATCGAATATATCAAAAATTCATAAACCTCAACAGATGATTATTGATAAAAATATTGAATTATCATTAAAGATTAAAAAATAGTTTCATATGCTTGTCTTGATGCGTGACACAAACTTAAAGTATTATTATTTCGAGCTAAAACTGCACAAGTTGAAATGTATTTTTGATTGCTCAACGTGTTTAGTAGCAGTTGAACAGCTACGAACAGAATGGTCGCCAGTAAAGAAAAAGAAGACTTCCGGAACGAGGCAACACAGAAGTCTCTTGCGAGATTGGAGTGAAATTCCACTCGGACGTTTCGAAAAACCCTTGGTTCTGGCGTTTCAACCCTGAGCAATTCGACACACAGATCCTATGCGAACTATCACCTGGAGGACCGATGAAATTGCTTGTGTCCCGGAATTCCCGGAAAGTAGTCTCTTTGCTTCCTATACCTCTGTCTTTCTCTTCCTACCATAGTCAAAGGGAACCACAGTACGATGACATGGAAGAAATGAGATAGTGAGAGGGCAAATCCGCAGAAAAGCTCTCGAATCCATAGTATAATACCGATTCACTTCGTTCATTTCGGATTCTTCGAGTTTTCCACTGTCCAGGAAGCTTCAACAAGGAATTTCAAGAGTCTGTGGTTTTTTTTTCCACCCTTCATTCTCGGCGTCCCACGAGTTTTTCTACATTGTCCTCTGATCCTTTTCTTCTTACACACCGCATTGTTTTTCCCTCGACATCCTGCAAATTGCTTGAACCATGCGTGTCTTTGTCCCATGACTGGCCACTAGGCCATTGTTCGTTCCCTCTCCTGTTCTGTTTTCTTTGAAACCGTACGCTCTTCAGAGTTTTGGAGTCAAAGAAAATAAGTGTACTCTCATTTCGTTCTGTCTCGTGCTGTCGCCCATAGAACAACCCAACGATAAGGCAAAAGAAAGTATCAAGTATTGTGCCGACCCCGCACTCTTTTCGCTACCATCCAACTTTTTTCTTTCCCTCTCTCTCTCTCTCTCTCTCTCTCTTGCATCACCTTCTTCTACTTATTCCCCTTTTTACCCTCTTCATTCTGTACGTTTGATTGTTCCTCTTACTGGCAAACTCCTCCGGCCTTATCCAATCTACTGTTCCACCTGCTGCATGCAGTCATTTTCAGTCCTGAAACTCTTTTTCGTTACTTCGAGTGTTGTGTTGCAGTTTAAGAGGTTCTTTCAGTTTGGATCGTTCATCTCGATAAGAAGAAGAACGAACAAAGTCCACGCGTATTCCATCTTTTTTCTAATCACCGTCAATGATATAACGATTAATGATTATATGTGTATATTTTTTTCAAACTGTTAAAAGGGTTTTGGTTGGAATGGAGATTTAGCAGTTTATGATATGTTGACCTTGGATTTTTCAAAAAAAATGACACATATTATGGTAGTTTGTTGATTTGGTTTTATTTTTTATGCCTATTTCTTGGTTATTCGTTATCTCGAACGTCCTCAATTCTCGATGGAGAATAGCTAATAAAATTTTATTACAAAATAGTCGTATGATATTGCTTTAACTTATTATGTATAAAAAAGTTTGGAATAGAGCCATTTTTTTGAACTACTGCAGCCACGTGGAATTCCTCAAATGTATACTATATACATTTGTAGTTACATTGCCCTCTATTTTCTCTCAGTCTCCACTTTTTTTTTAGGTAGTCGTTTTTTCTTGGACTCGGTTTTTCGCGTTTTATTCTGAAAGTGTCTCCGACGTGCTTTTCACACAAGTTCTCTCTATCGGTCTCTCTCATTTTTCTCTATCTGTTTTTCTCGCTCACCGTACACTCTCGGACTCGCCCACATTGGATTTATAGCATCTCTTACCGCACAACTCTGGCACACTCAGGTCCACACATACGACATCCTTTCTAGCGTCTAAAACTTCACTCTCGAAGGATTTTTTTTTCCTTCACGGGAAATAATTCACGCCCGGCGAAAGATTTTACGCGACTGGCATTCGAAGCTCGTCACGCGGATTAACGAGAAGCCTCGTCGTGATAGAGAAATGTTCGTCGAGCCGTAAGAGCTGCTGGTCCACTCGTCAACGAGACGTCACGATACTCGTTCACGTCGTTATTCTCGACCGAGGAAACTTTGGATATTTTTTACGATGCAAGCTCCTCCCTAATTTTTTTGAAATTCCTTACATTTCATGTGTTGCAAGTTCAAATTTTCATTCAGGATGATCGGCGGATATTCGAATTCACCGTTTGCATTTTGAGCCTTCTTCTGAGTCTGTTTTTCAGCACAAAATCTTGAAACAAAAATATAACCAAGAAAACTTGTTACATATGTTCGTATACGAGACTCTCTGTATCTCATAATTACAGAGCTTTTCGTGAATGGGAGGATTAGCTCGGAACGGTTTTGACTCGTTGACAAGAATAATGGACGGTGAAAATGAACAGAGAATAGTGTAAAATGAAGGAGCGCACATGTTGGTAGTGAAAGTGAGAAGAGCCGTAAGCATTGTTTTGGACGTAACAGTAATTACGATCTGTCGCGAATTTACAGCATACGTGAGATTCATTATTGAAAAGCCATGTATAGGTTCTTCCAAATCCAAAAGTCAGCTTTTCACAATACACAAAAAAGAAAATCAAGATCATTCGGAACATAGCCACAGTCGTAGGTCATTTGTTTAGTGAAACAACCAAATGTCAAGGATGTTTGTCGAAATTCCTTTTGGCAGTATCGTCATTGGATAAACGTTAAAAGCAGTAACCGCTTAGTTAAAATATTGAGGATGCGGTTCTCTTATTCCGTGATTGGTTTCATTCCACACTGGGTCGTCGATCGCTGATTATTTATTATCTCGTCAAAGCCACAGCGAAGAAGAAATCAAACATTGACTTCATTGGTGAGAATTTCCTTATTAAGCAGAAATTTATTTTAAGAAATCTTGACCTGTACTTCTGAGACTCTCTGTACATACATGTACTTATTAAATGACGTATAACGTACGTACAAAAGAGTTTCGTAAGGTTAGAGGAGGTAGATAGCGTAGCTGAGCGTTTCCCGATGGTCTGCGCACAGTGAAATATGGAATCGCTTCTGACAGCTCTTCCTCCTATCCCAACTTGAACATCCAACTATTCATCCTCATACCCGAACACCCATGTATTCGCGGCAGGCCCGCGAGCTATGGCAAACTGTTTTCATGGAGAACCGTGACATATTACCGGATGCAGAAGCATTCTCTACGTTGTTTGATTCGAGAATAAGGAGAGGAGGATGAGTGAAAAAACAGAAACAAAGAGAGAAATATCGAAATGTACAAAATACGAATTGTGCGGAATTAGATAGTGGCTCGGAGCGATGGACAAAAGGATGACGATGATAAAAACGTATAGACTTTGAACATACGAAATTCTCTACTGATTGCAGTCGAATTTCGTTAACTTCTAAATCGTGTTTTTTTTCGGGGACATACACATTGGATCTTTATTTTCTAAAGGGACAAAGATAATGAGAAACGTATAAGAATATTTACCTTGGGGAGGAATGTTTTGATTCAATTTCCGTATTATTTAAGGAGGTTCGATTGGCTCTCGGGGCTCAAGCAGAGAGCTTGAATAAAAAAATGACTTCAGATATTCTCATTGGTGTCGAATATTCACATTTTTCAGTGTGAGTGTTTATAATTAATCACACTTTGTCATAAATAAGTTGAAGAATGAGATCTTCAACGATTCGGGAATCATAGAAAAGTGAGGTTAGGTTCGCAAAAACCTGTAGCTGTTACGCATCAGTTCTATTGTCTGGTGTTTTTAACAAAAATGAAAACTTTTGCGAAACGCTCGATCTATTCGGTCAAGTTTTAATTTTCACTTATTAACAAAATATGTTATGTTGTATGAATAAATGTTCCGTTTTTCAATGACCGTAGACAAATTAATAAAAACTGTGATCATTGGAACTGCCGTTGACTTTCTCCATAAGACGACAAACTTTCAGAAATGAAAACTCTCGGCTTCTGGATTTTAAAACGCGAAAACGAAACGGCCATGATATTGTTGAAATTCTACGAATTAATTCTCAAAGTGTTTTCCTACTTCTTGGGACATTTCTTTGTTTGCTTTTGTTATTGGATCGACGCTGATGTTCCAACCATCCGAGGTTTTTTTTTTTTTACAATTGGCTTTTGGATAGTTATCACTGAGGGTATTGTAAAGTGACACTTTACACAGAATTTAACAGCATCAAGTTACGGGCTGGTCCACATCGCTAGCACTAAATTGTGCTAACAATCAACTTAATCTTTTCTTCAACTGACACATTTCACAATGAATAGGATGATGCTTTGCGAACTTTTCTTCGCTCTTTTCCGTCTCTTAAACTTTGTTTAATTTTTTCTTTGCAGAACTTCAAGTTGTTTGAGCGGTCTGGCAAGAGTTAAACTTCCTGATGTACGTAATTACTTACAAACATGATAACGAGTATTTTTATTCCAAAGTACTATAACCTTCGAACGACTGCGACTCTTTGCCTTTACAATTATGGCTTATTTTCTTCGGTTTTTTTTTTTTTTTTTTTTTTTTTTTTTTTTTTTTTTTTTTTTTTTTACTACTATTTCATTTTAATAAGACAGTCCATATGATTTCATTCATATTTGACGCAAATAATTTTCAGACAAAGTATGAACTATACAGCGAATCAAATGCTTGCAATAGTCACAAAGAAGTAGTGTCAAAGATTGCGGTATTTTGGATAACTTGTGGCTTGCAGAGATAGTACGAGAAACAGAGATATGAACTGGGATAATTCTTTGAAGGTTGCGTAAAAGCAAGAAGGAAGAAACGGTAGAAGAGAGGGTTAGGGCGATTTCACGTCTCGTCCCAAGAGCGAAATGAAGTCGGATCATATTTTTAAGATGCAATTTCGTCGCAAATCTGTGAATCGCGAGAGTAGCAGCTGTTACGACTATACATGTATCATCTTCTATATCTTCTCTCTCCTTCTCTCTCGTTCATTCTTAGTGGTACTTTCTTCATTGCACTTCCTCTCTATCTCTTCCTCGTGGACTCGCCACATTGGCACTATATCTCAAGGAGAGAGCCATTTTCTGCATCCACGCCAACGGAATTGCCCTCTCTTTCTCTTATCCTTCTTGCTATCTGTACACCCTAAGCAGGCGAAAGATCACGATGAAACGAATCGAGCTGGGCACGAGTCGAGCTCCACGATTTTCACACGGTCTTGTACCAAGCTGTGATTGCTGACGTTCTTAAGGGAGTATCTAAGATGATATACTACACAAAAAGCGCCGAGATAAGTCCTTTTGACTTTTAGGGTTAAATGTATCGCCTGGTAGCAAATATAAGAACGTAACCTGCGAGTTCCCAGGCTCAAAACTTACGCGGATTGCGTCCTTTTGTTTGCTAGAAGTTTATAATACGCAGCTAACTTTACACACACCGCAAAAGCTCGAAGTCTGTATGGAACACAGAACAGGGGTTGGAAGTGGAGAGAGAGATAGCTACGGGGATTGCCTATAAGGGATGCTAAAATGGCGAGCGGAGGTTACGACTGCGGATACAGAAGAGGAGAAGGAGGAATTGGGGGATGCGAGTTAGGCGGATTAACCGAAGAAGGGTGGTGAAACTTAATATACCCGAACGAGAGCATAGTAAGATGAGGCTGTGGATGATATCGTGCCTCTTATCTTGCTCCCTTTTCCTTTTCCTATATCTCTCCATCCTTCTTCACCATTCGATTTTTTTTCTCTCTATCTTATTTTTGCGTTCTCATCCTTCCTTATTTATTTTTCTTTATATTTCCGTTTTGCTTTTCTACTTTTCTATTTTTACTGCGAATCTTCATTTTATCGCTTCCTCTTTTTGACATTTTTTCCCTTCCGCCTCCTTATCTTTTCGTCTTTTTATTGCAAAAGGTCGGAAGAGAGAGAGAGAGAGAGAGAAAACGAGATTAAACGATTACGAGATTCCGTCAAAATTGGCAACGGTCATTTAAAATATTGTTCCGACCCTATAAAGAGACTAAGACCAAGAAACTCAATGGCTCACTCAACTATTAACCCAGTAATCTTATCCACCTATTTCTCGTCCGATCTTTTCGTCCATCACTCGCTTGTTCAAATATCTTTTACTCTTATTTCACTCACGTTGCAAGCCACTCCTTCTCATTCTACTTATTTTCTTCTTCTTCTTCTCCTTCTTCCTCTTTCACCATTACCTTAACTTTTATATTTTAATGTTTCAGTGAACAACTTAATCGCTATACCTTGAAATTCTATTATCTGGTGAATTTAGCCGTTAAAGTGAAACGATCTTTTTGCAACTCTCGGCTCCACCACCTTCATTTTTATTTGTCTTCTATCACAAAACTTTTATCCTCATTCTTTGAGTTTATATTCATCTGCTCTTTGCACCAAAACGGTGAAGTATATGGATACGTGGTAATCGTGAGCTCAAAAACTTTAGAATTTTCAACATATTCTCAGCATTTAAGGGTATAGTTCAACATGTACATATATATCGACATTATTTCGATTGTAAAGAATTTTCAAACTTTTTTTACTTTCCTCAGTTTTTGGAATATCCAATCACATCAGATTTACAGCTCTCGGAAAAAAAATCTATTCAAATCTATGAGGATCATGTAGTCAATTGTTTTACAGTTGAACTATCAGAATTTCTATTTGCTTCAACTAAAATCCTATTTCAAATCAAATAATTAATGCTGTTTGAATACGTTTATTTAAGTACCGACGTTGAAGTCTCACTCTCCGACCACTACGTGACGCAGAGCGTCTAAACATTTCTTTCATACGAATATAAAAATAGTTTCAAATTCAATATCATTAAATAATAAAAGAATTGAATATATATGGTATAAATAATATGTTATGAATATTATTTTCAATTCAACTTTATATCGTGAAATATGTTGAATTTTTTTTAAATTTATAATCAAAAAAAGTCTTTTGTTGTTGATTAAAAATATTAAAATCAAAGAATATAATTTCTTAATATATTTTTTTAACTGGATCGTATTTGAATCAATTACATGTTTTTTCTGGGTAAGGTTTTCAAAAATTTCATTACATTTTTGGCAAATAATGCTTTCCAAACAACTTCAACAGTAAGATGAGAATTCAAGGTGATAAATAAGAATGAAAAAAATCACTAGATTAAAATTCAACGTCAAATCAACTAATTGTCGAAATGAAATGATTGCAGCTACTTTGAAAGTATTGAAATGCATATTGTACTGAAGAATTGAGACTTTAAGAAACACGAAACGAAAAAGAGCATCATGTAATACAGAACTCAAGGTAGATCGTAGAAAATCCTGGGGATTCCCAAGAACAAAGATGGACGGTGCTCTAGATGAGTCTGCGTGGACTAGTATTCGTGTATTTACGTTGGTTTTTTGTTTTGTTTTTTATCAGGTCAAAGCATGAAGCTCAACGAGCTCATGTTCTTGCTCGAGGCTTTATGGTATGTGTTACCCTTCCATATATTCTTCTCGAGAGTGGCTCGTTGTTAGGGCTTAGATGGAGCTACGAAAAGGCAAGTGTGATGGCGAGAGACTGAGTGTCTTATCCGGTTAGGACTTACACGTGCGGTCGTGCCTCGGTGAGTAAAAGCAAAAGTAAAAAAAATATTGTCACAGAAAACTGAAGAGAAATAAATCTTCGTCGATTTCCTACAAAAAACTCGGACTCCACCACTTGAACTTCATCACAATTTGACGAATTTTTATTCCTCAAATTTTACTCACTCCCTCTATATTATTTCGGAGAATTATTCTCGTTACCCATTTTGATATCGAGTGAAATATTTATCATGCCTAAATTAAAAGTTCGGATAGGAAATTAAAATTTACTGTGCATGTGCTAATGGTATGTTGTTAAAAGTTTGAAGTAAAAATACGAATTTTTCATCAAATTCCGAAACGTCACTTCTGTTTTTTTGGAGCTTCGTGGCGAATTTTTTTACGTAACTCTTTCAGGCGTCACAGTAAAAATGATAAAGTGCACTCGAATTTTCTCATGCATACTTCAAACTATGGAATGAAAAAAATTTGATAATTAACGATAATATGATTTTTACACTACTCAAAGTGGTACAATGTCACAGTAATTTTCAGTCCGAATTTTATCGTAAAATTAGCATTAAACGATAATTCATGTAACCCAAATGTCACACGTTGTTATATTGAATTTTGAGTGTTCCAATGGTTACCGCGGTCATACATATTCCTCAGTTTAATTAATTTCGAAAATATTTTTGAGAATATATCATTTTAACGAATATCGGCTTACATGCAGTGATGGATCGAAAATGAAAAAAAAATGAGAACTTCAATTAAATTTATATGAATTCTTTTAACGTTTTTTCTCCTGTGAGTATTCGCAAGCAGCAATAGTTCAACAATCGAGAACGGGGTAGAAACCGAATCCATTTTTGGTTTAGTGAAAAACTCTTTTTTCTCGTTTTTACAAAACTTTTATAATTTAATAAAGTTTTCATTATAAAATATTAACTAAATATGACTTTATCATACACCATTCTCGTCGTTGGAAAAAATCTGAGAGAATGGATTATGTTAAAACTTTGTATCTCATACGATGAAGATCTTATGTTAACGAGAACTTTGTGCTGGTTTGCGACTCCGTTGAATTAGAAAAATAGATTGCAGGGCTCTGGGGTTAATAATAATTTTATATCGGGAACACAATGTTGTTATGTGTAAAAAAAATTCCATATAAAATGAATAGTGATTCAGGATAAAAATAATTAAACAGGTATGCATAGTATTAATAAAAAGATACTTACGTTGTGCATCCATGTAAGTCTTGATCTCGGTGGATTAGCTTTAATATGACACTCGAAATAAACATCATCGCCTTCCTTGATGTCCTCGGGATTGAGGGTTGAGCCGAGACTCAACGATACGACCGGTGGATCTAGAGAAATTTCATAAAGACGACCGAATAGTAAATTTGAGCATCGTTAAGGGACATTTGAACGATGTCAATATTAACACGCTCTTTATTATTTTTTGGGATCTCATGACGAGTGGCCATGTTTTCTTGATGATTAATTAAGAAATCTGACTTCATAAATAACTCAAAGTATTGGAAATTGGAGGTGAAAATATTGCCATCATACGCCCCAATATTCAGGCAATATTTAAACTCATTCGAACGATAAAAAAACGTTAAGGGAGAGCGCCATGGCTTCTTTTAATTTTTTTGCCCTTAGAATATTCATGTTCGGAAAAAAGTTAACAAAAAAAGTAAGTCTCAATATTTGAGTTACAACTTTGTTTGTATCACGAAAAAGGTGATGAAAACGGTAAATGCGTTCTTTCTGCAGTGATCTTTTATTTATTTTCACTATCAGTAAATAAGATTGTGCATAAAACAATTTTTTTTTTTTTTTTTTTTAATGGTAACGTTTTCATAGCAGCGTCATTGTGTAGAAAATGTCCACGCATAACAATGGCTCCATTTATATAGGAATAGAAATATTAGTATTTTTTTATTGTCAATATAATCCTTCAGTATTTTGATGAAACAATAGAGAGGTTTATTTTTATCGCTGCATCGGGTAATGTTACATTTTTTTTTTTAAATTCCATAAAAATGAGTTATACCTGTAAAAAGATTGTTTGATAATTGGTCGAATATTGATTCATCACAATGGCTTTTGCCTCGATGGAAGACCATGAAGTTTTTATTTATTTTTTAGATCTCTAACCCCGATTTTTTGGGGCATTTAGATAGCTGTGTTCGTCGATTTGTACGGTATTGTTCCAACTACTGTACGTTGCATGTTAATGTTTTGGTTTTTTCTTGTAGTTGTTTTTTTGTGTGCTTCGAAAAACTATACTTTTCGAGCTTGCGAATCGAGTGGCTTGTATTGAATGCTGGAAGTGAGTGCAGATCATAAAAATAAAAATAAAAGAAAAAGAAAACAGCTGTACCAGTGCGTCAGGGTAGAACAAAAAATAGAGGATAACGAGCCCAGTGCATTCAGGGTAGCAAATTGGGTTGAGAGCGATAGAGCTTCACGCAAAAATTGTTCGGCGAGTAGAATTCAAAGATTCGCAGTTTGGAGATTCTCATCAACACACGTTTTTTATTCCCATTCTTCTACCACTGAAAATAGCCCCCTGGTTGAATCCATAACTTTTCACATGCTTCGAACACCCCATAGTGGCATGAAAGCTTGCGTAAAGTTCACCTATAGTTCGATGGATGTCTCTGAGTGCTATAAATTTTGTTCTACTCAATAAAAACGTCGAGATCTCCATACGGATGAATTCTCCCGGTTGTCGTAACACGATTCGGTGAAAAATCGAGCAAACATCGATACGAAATGAGCAGCTAGTTCTCAAGATTTCCCGTTCTTTATATTTTTGTGTTTTTTCTTTTCGAGCAAAATTTAATGCGATATTCGCCACCCGTAGTCTCGTCTTGTATAAAAATGACGGAAATCTTCGCGATCTTCCGATAAATAAATAATGGATTATGGGGCATAAAATAAAACATGCTGACGGGAAAAAAAATTGCCCTCCGTGAGCTGGAGATAAAAGATAAGGTAAGACGTGTTGGAAGGAATAATAAATATCGTTGGTGGTAAAAAAAGTAAAAAAAAAAACATTGTAATAACGCTGTAATCGTAAAATCAATACAATCTTATGGTGATCAGAAAATGAATTTCATTTTATTTTGACTACAAATCTCCTCTGTTGAAATTTAACTGTTCACGTTTTCCTCAAATAATAATAAAACAAGATTGTAGAATAAAAATAAACGGGGAACGTTAATTTACAGAATCCAAAAGAATGCTAAAGTTCTCATTTTCTCCTTTTTTATTTCAAACAAAACTGACTTTTTTTGAATTATTGCTCGTAAAAATAACTGATATTTTATTTATTTGTGGATCGCAGGGAAACCCGTGAATATCTTTTATTGGAAAAAAAGCCATTTTTATTCTTTCTGATCTCATTTTCTTCACGAAATGTTTTATTTTTTGTTTGCCCACGATATATTTTAGTGCAAGAGTTTGGATGATATCATTCGAAGAAAAAAGTGCAGATGTATCGACGTTATTACGACGAACTCGCAAGGACCTTCATTTTCGTACTTTATGACGCGTATAAAATATCACAAGTCAATCGGGGCATTATCTCGTTCGAGACGCGCACGAACGCCCTCTTTCTCTTGGCTATAAAACAAAAAAATATATAAAAAATGAGTGCGAATGCGAGGTTTGAAAGCACGAAAAACGGGACGCGTTCCTTTTCGCTGTTTCGCACACCCTCAAATTTACTCTTTACTTCAATATGACCGTTATAAATGTATAACTCACACACAACGTCGATGGTCCAGAAGGTCTCCAAGTACAGTCCTGTCACGTTCGGATTTTCGGCTCGACAGGTCACGAGTTTCCGATCGTCGTCTTTTCCCGGTACGAATTCTACTCTGCTTATCGTACGATTTTCGCTTCGCTCCTCCTGAAGTCCGTAATTATATGAAAAAAAAAAATTTATGTATAGTGATCATGAGGCATTGGCGAATTTGAAATTATGATTTATCAAAAAGATTCTGTAAAACTTACTACTCGACAGGTAATACATAAAAAGAATAATACAATTCGATCGAAAAACCTTAATTGATATGATAATGATATCGATTAATTTGAATAATTGTTCAACTGAAGTTTCACCGAAATAAAATATTTATAATAACGATTGAAACTTCTAAAAATGTAGTCTCGGGTGAAATGAAACGAACAAAACTTATTTCCTACTTTTGTTAAGGCGTGAAAAAAAAGAAAAACTTATTGGAGGTTTATCTTCGATACTGTCAATAGCAGAAATCTCTATTCCTTTCTTCCTTCATGTAGCGGTGTCTTCTTTCTATGCTTGTCTTTGGTTTACGTTAATTCGATGTGGTCCACAAGTTTCTCGTAGTTGAAAACGAACGAGTAGAATCTTCCTGGCTGCAAGACTTTTTGTTTCTATACCTGGTGTATATAAAGTCCCCCGAGAACGACGAATTCAAACATTCTCGTGGTTAGAACTCTGGGGAATGAGGATGAAGCCGGAAAATAGGGTTGGAGAAACTCGAGATGCTCTAATCCCTTTCCTTTCCTCTCGCCTTCTCTATCCCACAATTCTTCAGCTTCGCTTATTCGCAAATGTGAGCTTATATATACGCGGCCAGTTAACAAAACCTCGAACGAGCTATCTTGTTAAGAAGAACTTATTGAAACAAACTGTGCTAAAACGAAGCTAAAATTTTGTACGAGAATCGCGTGTACATAGTATTTCATCAAAGTCAGAATTGCAATCGTAGAACCAAACATTGCAGTCAATCTTTCATTATGTTTAATCATTCAATTATATGCCTTTTGGATTTGTAGTTCTTTTGAATTCGTTCCTTAATTTTTTCCCACCATTAATCCGGTACCAAATTTTCCCGAATAATTGGGCGGTTTGTGCAACAATTTGTAGTCCGGACTCTCGTATGCTTGACTTAAATTTTGCTGAAAACCGCACGAGTGTCATCCCGTCGCCCACCGACACATTATTTCAGAGCTTCCCGCATAACAAGGTCGTATGTAACAAGGTTTCCCGGTTGTATTTAATTTTGTAAATAATAAAGGCAACGACGCAGTCGACAGCATAAGGTATACTGTGCGAGAAATCACGGTATCGAATGTTCTATGCATAACCAAGAGAGATTCTACACATTTCTGTTCTCAATTTGTATACGTGAATATATATTCTGTTTTGTTCCAAAAGTTCTGGTTAATTTGTACCGAAGATTGCACGATTAAAACAAACAAATTCGAGAACAAACAATTATACAATTTGGACGTCAAGTATTTATTAATTTAAAAAAATATCGTGAATATCGTAATAATGATTAATATTTGTTTGATGTGAATACCATATGGACGTTCTGATAGAATTTATTGAAAATCGAAGAGAATTTTTTTAGAACAATATCTAGGTCTCGACGGCTGTTAAAAACATTTCAAAAAAAACTATTTTTAACTGTTTCATCAACCCTTCGCCAGCAATAATGTTTTTCAGACTTGCCATCAGCACACTGAGGATTTTAGGTTCAGTGCAGTGTTGTTATGTCCTCCAGGCTTTCAAAAAAAAAAAAAAAAAAAGAAAAACAAACAGGCTTATTTTTATTATTCGATTCGGTATTGTGAATTGAAATTTCGACTGTGCAAAGGGAGGATGAACAAAAGGTGATTAATCTAATGGTTCACTAACTCGTATTTAAAAAAAATGGTTTTTATTTTATTTTCATGTTGTTGCGTATATACCTTTGCCTATTTTTACGATCTCATCCCATCACGTTAATACCATTTTTTCTCCACTTTACTGATCCTATTGCTGTTTCTGCGGGAGTCCCCAGAGTGTTGCCCATCACAGTCACTCATTCTTAATGCACTACTGTATCGCGTTTGTTCGAGGGTTGAGGTGGAAAACCTGGTCGATTCGGATGGCTGTATATTTACTGAGTTTCAGTTGGTTAGCACCGTCAGAAACTCAGAAAAACTGCCTTTCTCGCTCAGAGATCGATACGCAAAACGGTGCATGGTTAAGCAGTCACTCGACAAAGTATTAACCTCGCCCGAGGCTGCTTAACATTGGTGCTCGTCAAAACCACACACGAATCGGGCACCCATCGTTTTCGACTTGGTTTTTACTAATAAAAAACGAGCACGTTTATCTGTGAATCAAACTATAAATCATTGTTCAATAAATATTTGAATCCCTTGTTTGTTTTATGAACAAATGTACTTTATTTCTTACGATTTCTCAGATATTCGAGATTAAAAGTAATTAACGTTTGTTTAGAATGTTTAAGAATAAATGTTTAATATCAAAATGATATTTTATCGTTGGTCCGATATGAATAATATACATTCTTTATCTTATTATTTATTTTAAATCCAATAAATCTGTTCGGTTTACACGCTCCGTGAACTTATCGTATCAGAGTCTAGACAGTTCTGTATCGAACGAGGGTGGAGTTCAAGGAGGGTGAAAGAACGGCTATGATTTAGAGTGGAAGTCCCAGGGTATACCGGATAATCAGGATGGTAATACACTGCGGTGTAGACTCTACGTGATCGGTCGGCTACAGGATCTGCTTATGTTAATATCTGTCTGCGCGATACTGCGAATATAAACGACTATGCACACCGACCTATGTAGTAATTGATTATCGCCGGGGCTTTCCTCAAACGAGCAATTCCCCAGAGCTTTCTCCCTTCTCTCCAACTTTTTCATCTAAACTTATTTTTATCCTATATATGTTATTTTTATGTTCAGCTGAGAAGTCACGCGTGAGCTTTATTGTATTTTAAATCTAATGAGAAACATGTTCAAAATAAATGCTTAACATCCTTGTTTATCTGTCAAGAGAAAAAAGTAAAAAAAAAAAAACAAAAAAGAAATAGCTTTCCTTATTTCATTGTGTAACGTTATTCTTATTCGTTTTTATTTATAATTAGCAGTAATCTGTTATTCTGTAAAGTTATGTTCTGATGCTACTTATAATTTTAATTGAAAATGGTCTGAAAATGAATAGGGTAATCGCCTTTCGATGAACTTGTTGCTCTATTTTCTGCAGTTACGTTGCATCGAGTACAAAAAAGATTAATTTTGTTCATTAAAAAAAAAACTTCTTTCTTTCATAGTCCTTCAGGATACTTGTCCCAAAATACTTTTTGTTAAAAACGTTTCTACTGTAAAAGTAAATGGATTTGGAAGAGAAGGTTGAGAAAAAGAAGTTTGCAATGTCTTGGCAGTTGTAACGATAAGTTCAGGTGCGCTGGAAAGATATCGAAGAGGATTGGTCACGGGCAAAGGTGATACGATTCAGCTGGGAATGGGAAGTAAGGGTCAAGCCTGATTTGAAGAATAAAAAAGCCAGAACTGTCTCGAAGCTTCGGCTCCTGGTTGGGACGGAAGGTCACAAGTGAACCTCTATTCTCTCCACCATATCCGGAAGATTTTTAGATCGAGGCCGGTCTCCGGTAGTAAGACTGTCAGCCATTTCCGTCGTAAGACGTCCCGAGGGACAGTTTTACCTATACCGGTAAAATTTATCGCTACCTCTACGAAGAAATAGGGATGAGAAGGAAGGGTTTGAATTCACGTATCCGCTGGCCCGATCTCCATCTCTTTCGACTCTCTAACTCGGGGCTTTTTGCTTTACGCGAGTATTTCCACACTTTTTATTGTCATACATATACTTTTAGAATTCGTTTAGATATTTCGACCACCATAAACGACAGCAAAGACACCGTTACGAGATAAAAAAACGAACAGAATGAAGAAACAAAAAACCATCTCCTGGAAAATGCAATACAGTGTCCATTTGATGTGTTAATATATTTGGCTACTCACCCTAATGTGTTTTAACGATCTCTTTCCCTTGTACCAAGTAATAATGGCTGGTGGTCTGGACCCAGTCGTGTCACACTCGAGATCGTACCGCTGTCCAGCTTTCAATGATTCTCCCTCGTTCCCACGCACCCCAGGTCTCTTTATGACGACTGCCAATGGTTTTACTGCGAAGTAATGATACGAAAAAAATGGAGAAAAACAATAAAAAAACGTTTTTATTCGATTAAGGGTGAAAATGCACCGATCCGTGACGATCGATGGTAATTCAACGCATTTTTCAAACTAAGAGGAACTTGTGATCTCGTATATGTATAAATGCACACATAAAATGTCTGATTATGGTTTTCTCTCTAACACGAATGCCAGCACGACAAAGAAAAAAATATCCGATCCTTGGTCGGGGGAGTTCAATGCGGTAAAAACCAATATAAGCACGCGAAGAAGAAAGAGAAATGAGCAGAAAAGAGGGAGAGAGATTGAAGATGCGATAAATTTGTTCGCGCGAACGAACCCTTTCGCGACGAGAAAATTTTCCCCACTCGTTTTTCTTTCGTCTGTCCTTTTTTTCTTCATCTTTTCTGTCCTTAGGCTGTTAACGTTGAAAATAAACCAACGAGAGCGTAAAAAAACAGTGATGAAAACTTCCTTTAAGATTGCCTACCCTTCGCAATCGTACATCACTTTATCTCGTCGACATTTAGATCCTCTATATCAATAAAATGTCATTTCATACCCTCAATTTGTTACCGTTTCACAATTCGTTACGAAGTTCATATCATAATGGAAAAAATGATTACATTTGATAATTTCGTTTAAAAAATCGTTTATCTTCGTGTTACAACGTTCTTTACGTCGTTGAAACTTTTTCTAGGAACAGATTTCCTCGTAAAAAGTTTATTGATAGAAACATTTCCAAAGTGGTGAGTTCAGTTCACCCTGTTTTCACATTTTTATATTAAAAATAAATAGAAATAAAAGCAAATATATTATTCCGAAATAATCATTTTGAAATTGATTAGAAATAAAGCTCATTCTTAGTACTTCTCATTCGTATAATTGTACAAAAATAGTGGGTTGTGTTGAAGGTTAACTGGTTGTTGTACAGGGTGAGACAGTGTCGACAAGACCATAGCATTATCAGGTATACGGTTATGTGGTCGCGATTATACGTCATCGTTTGGCTGCGACAGGAATGCAGACCAAATACACTGGTGAGAGTGGATGCAGTAAGTTTGACCATCACAATGTCTCTCTTTCTCTCTCTCTCTTTCTCTTATTTTCTCTCTCTCTCACTCTCTCTCGTTGCTCTACGTTCTCTCGTCACGGTTCACTACCTGACAGCACATTTCTCTTTCTCTCTTTTGATTTCTCCACGAGCTCCCTTCACCTGTGACGGCGTTTTCCCTCATCGGGTTGTTCTTCTCTGTCTTTCTCTCTTTTTATGCCCGTCCTTCCCTCTCCCGATTTCCGACCTTCCCTGATTGCAATTTTACGCGGTACCAACGACTCGATTAATATCGACCTCACGTCCCCGCGAACGAGCCGTAATCACGAAACGTAATTAGCAACGAGTCGTCGACCGAGAGATACAGAGAGTTAGTGAGCGAGAGAGAGAGAGGAAAGGAATGGAAGGAAGACAGAGAAGCGCAGGAAGGGATGAATACTCTCGCGACTTGATTCCATGTTAGCATGATTACTGCACACGATTTGCGATTTAGAGAAACTCTAATGTATACCTTCGAAACAAGTTTTACTCTCTCCTTCTATCCTTTAGTAGCAATTGAAAATTATCTTTCATAAATTATTACTTTGCACCTGCAATAATTTTTCAATTTGACGATCTTTGTTTGCGAATAAAAATGATGCGATAATCGTCACAGATAATAATATTGATGTGACAGTTTTTGAAATTGTTTACAGACGAATTTTTTTCTTATCATCATTTTACTTTTTCATTTTCATTTCAAATGTAAATAATATTTCTTTTTCACAGTGGAAAAAAAATTTTTACTAGCCTACAGGAAACTTTTATATTGTTAATTGTTTGACGCAATTAATAATAATTGTGAGTGTGGCTTTCTTTCCAGAAAACGAGAAAGTTTGAAAGATTTATGAAATGTAATTTGCCAAGCAATTCCCGTAGTTTCGATTTAAAATTGAAGTACAGAAATTTAACTGCGATTCCATGGCTAGAGTTGCAATTTAATTGACGATAGAGAGAGAGAAAGAGAGAGAGAAAGAGAGAAAAGAAAGAGGTAGAGAAAGCGAAGGCGAGAGTCGAGCAATGGAATTTCCATGTTTATGCATTGGCGTTTCGCGCAACCGCGAGTATAGATGAACGGGAGTATCGCGGATGGTGGGAGAGGAGAATGATATTGTTTTCAATTTCGCGCGAGATATTGCGATGATAGAGAGAATGAAAGAGAGTGAAATAGAGAGACAGCGAGAGAAAGAGAGAGAAAGAGAAATGAAAAAAATGGAGAGTGAGAGAATAAGCGGTGACGGAGGCCGTTAGCGCGATAAATCCGGCTTTCCAATTGGCCGCCATCATTCCAGATACGATCCATTCGCCCGTGAAATATGAAAAATACGAGAGTCCGAACATTTTGTGTCTAGCCATGCGCTATACGCATATCGATTGCTCGTCAAACAAAAGGAACGTAACGGTCAATACTTTGTAAGCGTGAAAACGTATCGGTTACGCCCTTTTATTTCACGGACCTTTTATATACGCTTTCGTAAATTTTTTGAATCGACTATTTGCGTATACGAGCATGGAACACGTACATATATATCGTCCATATAAATATACATTATATCAGCTCTATCAACAGGAACAACGAATACATATCCATGACGCACGATGGCATACACGTGTGAGACCTTCTGTTCGAGTTTGATGCCCGTTCACGTGTCAAAAATTGCGTTCTCGGTTTCTTATATCCTTCGATTGCCCATTTTTATCTTTGCCAGAGTAAAACACTCAATCTCCTGTTTCCGACCAGTAGTTGACCTTTTGCAACTTTGTATTCATGAGAATAGCGTGAAAATTGTTTTCCAGTGGTGGGCATTTTTTTACTGTCATCTCTCAGCTGTGATTAGTCGATACACAAAGTTTCAATTTATCATAACTATCTAAACAACTAAATAAAAGTCTAAACAACTAAAAACTAAACTTTATCACAGGGTGGGTATTTCACGTTTTTCGGAAGTTTTTAGCGTTTTAGATGAGTTTAGACTATCAAAAAATAGTTTTTCTGTAATTTTGTATGTGTGGAACAGATTCGCAATTTTTAAGTAAACTTTACATAAACTTGTAGCTTTGATCGGTAAAAGTTATTGATTTAAGGAAAATTACGCAAGTTATCTTTCATTACAGATCGATTTTTTTCTATGTAGGACAGTATTTTAAAGCTGACTGCGTTTGAAAACTTGGCAATAACATTTTTCAAAATAAAAAGATGGTTTATAATGGAGCGATTAATGGTTGTGAAGATTCAACGTTTTTTTCAGTTTTTGCAGAACGTTAGATATACGTCAGTCTGTCCATTAACCATGAGTATTCGTATCGTTGTTGAAGCGCAAGGTGATATACGAAGAAAAAAGTAATTGCCCCTCATCAGTACCTTTTTTCATTCCTCTTCGCGCGATTCATCGAGAGCCAACTATTTCAGTGAGCCATCACCTCATCTCTTGCGAGTTTTGAATCCCTCATTTCTCTCGCGGTAGCTGCTCTTGTCGAGGATTCTCTATCTACCGTTCGCGAATTGGCAAACGCCCACGCATACATGCTGATAAAGTTTTAGCGAAGCGTCAAGCTTCAAAGTTTACTCACACGTTTTTTACTTTTCTCATTTCGTTTTGAGCTACTTCATATATGCGTGTGCATATATGGGGAGTTGAACATACAGAAGAAAAAGGGCGTAAGGTCACCGATTCAACTGTTAAAGTAACGGCAATCGTGACTTTTCATTCGACGGCAATAAATGTGCGTTTGTAATGGCTATGAGAGACTGATGATAGCAGTTCTCAGCGGGAAATGAATGCACACACCAGAGGTAGAGTTTATGCGTGAATCTCTCATCACTTAACGTCCCCTTGAGCGTCAGAAAAGACGTACGAAATCAAAGAGTTTTTCAACGCTTTATCTCCATTTTTTTCATCAAATTTTTAACGGTACCCACGCAGCAAAAAATACATCTCAACGGTTTGAAAAAGTTGATTCATATTTTATTCCTGTACACGCCATGAGCCTTTTGTTGATGATATTTGAAAATATATAAAAGTATTTTATATGAATCTTTTATACCTTTATGAATTTGTGATAACCGATTGGAATACTAGTGAATTTGATGTACTTTATCGCAAATTCAATTAGTGACGTTCGATATTAAACTTAAAATATTCTTCAGACTTTGTCTTCAGCAGATTTAAGGTTTTCTAGGGCGTGGACGATTTTAGTGTTATTAAGCTACTTTTTTCCTCTTTTGAGAATCTCATCGTAAAAAAAAGAAATTTATTATCTAAGCAAGGAAGAGTCAAAGCACAAAGAAAGTTGATAGGGTACGATTTAATGCGAGCTCTTTTTCTTATCTAATTCCCTTGTCATTCTCTTGGTGAATTTCTCTTGAAAGTGAACGACAGAGATGAAGGTAGTGGAAATAAAGCTCGAGAGGTTCAACGACTCGTCATCTACTTTGACCTACCCCTTTTCGCCCCTTCTCGCCGTATATCTTTTACCTCTTTCACTCTCTTTTGGGGTTTCGTTGATTTTATCGTTAATGCGAAACCCCAGATAAAACTTTTACTACCTTGATTTGTTAAGGTCTAGATAAGAATTTTTTTCTTCGTCAGACTTGATACTGAGTTTGAAATGTAGGTCCGAGACTACTCTGTACTCGAATAATTGGAAGCAGTGTTTTATTAATTATAGATATTTCTTATTGAAATAATCCTCAACTTCGAAAGCTCATGCATTACCGAAAAATGAAGATAAATTTCAAAACCTCATGCCATTTTATAGGGAATTTAAATACGAATTCAATGAGTACCAACAAGTACAATATGGCCATTTTTGTGAAGTGCCCAAAATGGTCGAACATTATTCATTATTAATATTTCATTAAGATGCCCGTTTTCATGTACTTTGATAAATAAGTCACGGGGACATCAATCAATTCCTATATCAAATTGAAATGTTCGTGAAAAAACCACAAAAATACTTTTTTAGTCACGTTTTGACGTTATCTCAATGATTCGTGGGAAAGCGGACGTGTTGAATAAGTCTCTAAAAAGCTGACGTGAAAACGAAGTAAAAGGATTTTCTTTATACAGTTTATAGTTCGAAAATATACTAATTTCAATTTTTCTGGGCAAGATTTATAATTTACTGTGCTTTTTTATCTGCTGCTGTTTTCCCACTCGCTTCATCTAAATTGTTTTCGTTCTTATAGAAGTTAAATTTATCGCAATATTAAGAAAAAAAAAAAAAAAAATAACCACTTTTTCGTACTTACAATTAAGATCCAACGTAACGGTATACTTTTTTGGTTCAACTAGATGGGTGTTCGCCGCCTGGCACGTAAAGTTCGTTCCCAAATCAGCCCTCGTCAACGATCTCATGACCAACCTTGCAAAACGAACAAACAAGAAATTCTCATTAATTCTCCTCTAATAATTGGAGAACAAGCTTAAAGTAGCTTAGAGGCTATGCTCGAAAATTAGATACGAAGACAATTTAATCCTTTGCGTTCAAACTGGTTGCAATTTAAATGATCAATATGTATCTTCTCTAGTAACCTTTTCGAAGAAAAATTAATGAATTCATTTGCAATATTGTTTACCATTTATAATTACAAGATTATTGATAATCAGACTCAAGTGTTTTTTTACCTTGAACATACGTGAAACCCTTGAATCATTCAAATTTATCAATGATGCCAGAAAATATTTTTTTTTTCCAAATTTTGAATAAGAATTTCAATCGCCTGTATGAAACTGCACGATTTTAAATCAACGTTACTATAATTATAAATTTAAATATTTAAATAATCTTACTTGTTTTCAATGACATCGCCAGCATCTTTAACGTATTCTTCGTTTTTGAAATTTCCATTGACGAACCAGCTGATTTTAGGTTGTGGTGTTCCTGAAGAAAAAAGTGAAAAGATTGTTTCAATCTTGAAATCCAATGCGAGATATTATAAATAATATAAATTGATATCATTCAATGTCACGACATTCTGTTAAAGGATACAATTTTACAAAAAAATTCCAGTCCAAGATAATCTTTGTACGAGAACGTACTTATAGAAGAGAATTTACTAATCTCCCAGGTTCTTCGCATAATGATCCCAGAATTTAGCACTCAAGAGTTATTATACGATATATATAATAAAAATTGGTAGCTAAAAGTTTCTTTGGCCATAAGAATTTCCGCGTTTAAATTGGGGATGATACTAATAATAATTAGTATGATCCCTGGTCGTCCTTTGGGCTATTGGGAAGCTTCAACCGCGGTACTACACGTAAACGCAAAATTGCTCGAAAATTGAGTTGTAGAGCTCCTTTCTCATGGTTGAAACGAAGGAGATTTCTGATAATAAGGATAATAAAGGTTTTACAGGGGTTAAATGGGATATATAGTGTAGATCGTTAGGAGAAGACGTTTGAGTCGATGGCTATTTTACTTTTCTTTACTCTTTCTTATTTTATAGTTGACTAAAAAAAATCGTAAAAAAAAAAAAAAAACGAGAAAAAGTGATTCTCGAAGGGCTCTCTTTCGAACATTCTCTTCTTGAGAGGTTTCTCAGTGGGCAGTTTGGAAAGAAGGATGGAGATCGGGAAAGACCAGCAGCCAACGACTTTCTCACAGCGAACTTTTAAATTAGCCGATCCTGAGCTATCTCTCTATACGAGCAGGTCCTACCGACTTCCTTTATATCTTTCGAAAGTTTTAAACCAGAATCGAAGCACCTCAAGCTTGGTAAAACTGTACTATACATAGGCCTATCAATATAAATGTAACGTATATCTGGATAATGATAAAATACTGTGGCTCTCAAAATCGATTCCTGATTTTTTTTTGTTTTTCATAAATTACGAGCATCTTCGTAATGTATAATCTCAACAATATTTATAATTTAAAAAATTGTTTAATCGCTAGTAATCTTTTATCCGGAAAGTACATGGACTCTGCTGTCGATAAATGTAGAATCATGTAAATAGGAGAAGTTCGTAGGTAATGCGTCTTAAATTCTTAAAATCCTGTCTCATTGATATTCACGATGCAATACCGTGAAATCGTATTTTAATCACCCGGATATACGCTAGAACACGATCCTTTAAGTAGCTCGACGATCCTTTCACGTTTTTACGTGAGAAACGTCGTGCTTTTCTATTTTCCGGACGTTTTTTTTATGTCGAGCATCTCGATTTGAGATTAGGTTCGTATCATTGTTATTCACGACGCTCTTGAGTTGCGATTGCGTTTTAACCGTCGTTTCTTCGTTTCTGAGAGAAAAACTAGACGAAAAAAGGTTCGCTCTCGAATTTTATGATCCATTTTGATTTTCAGTCGTTGAATACACTCCATTTAATAGCTTTAAATTAAAAACTGCAAGAAAAAATAATTTCCTTATTTGATATATTTTCTTTTTTGTTTCGTAACGTCACCCCATGAACTTTTTTTTTTTCCATGGGCGAAGCTGTGCTGTGGAGTAAAGCAAGTTTCAAATTTCTCGTTTGTCAGGTAGACCAGGAAATCGGATATGCCTTTATGGTGTTACAGTAAAAACCGTAAGTGGTCTATTCGCTTGGAATATTTCGAGCACAACATCCAACCGAGAGCTGGACTGTGATGAGTTATATTAAATATATAGATCTATAAAGAAGGCTGATGGCTTGCAGCTGTGACGCATGGAAGACGATTGAGATGAAAGTTACAGAAACGATAAAAAAATATAAAAAATCTCTGAAAAGTGAGGAAAAAAGAGATTCCAAAGACAGAGTTAGAGAGAAAGGGAGAGGAAGGAAGAGTTTTTATAGCGAACCTTGTCAAGTCGTTAATGAAATGTGTGCAAAAGATTTAGTTGTAGTAATAAAAAGTGGGTAGATGTTGCTAGCCAACATAATCGCAAAAATAGAGGGCGCTGCTGGTAACCACAACGACTTTTTTTCGCTGAAAATACATGAGTATAGAAATCGTGGATGTCTCTTCTGCCTCTCCTTTTCCACGGCCTTTCTCTAATCCTAAAAGATACTGTCCGTTATCTGCGGATTAAAATCCGCACTTTAGTACCCAGTAGATAGGGCCACGTGAGCTCAGCAACATTAACCCATCACTTGTAGTCTATGTCCGACTATGGGCACGCCGTGAATGCGCAGGCAGAGCAACCGGAAACGAGCTTCGAGCTACTCGCTGCAGAGTCCCAACTTTATATGCTTATATCTTGCGAGTATAAAACCTCTAACATATCTGCAAGTCATCTACTGACAGGAAAATCAACTGCCATAAATTCACCAGCTAAATAAGTAAATACAAAGATAGGAATTTATTGTCATCTGCACGAATACACAGGGCGTTCTCTACCAAAATGAATGCTTTTTATTTTTCATTAAAAAAAGACAAGGAAATATTGTACTTAAAAAAAAGCTTTATTGGATTAATGGAATGTCTCATCAGGGAGGGGCTGAAATCCACGCTGTTTAAAAATATATAAAATTTACGATACAGCACACAACAAATGAAATTTACAAAGTTGGTTAACGAAATGAAAATCTATGTGGATTAAGACATCGAATAGTTTTAAAAAATGAAGAAATTCACAATATTGTGAAATTTTGAAGTAACTACTAGACGCGTGTAGAACTATTGACGATTAATCCTCCAACTATTTTTCTTTTCGTTTTTTTTTCTATCCTACTCCCTCACGCCACTCTCACAATCCTCGAACAGTTCATTTCATTCATTATCGCTTGTACTGCTTCACGCGGATCATAAATCAAAAGTAAGCTCCGTCGTATCGGAATTTTTCTAAAAATTATTTTGCCTTTGAAGCCTTTATTGGCAATGAGCATTCTTTAAGGATTTACACACATGATTACACTTAATTAACAAAGATCACACATAATTAATTAAAATTTGTCGTCTATTACGTCACGATATAATTAATATTTCATGTTCTTTACAAATTTATTTAGTATTAAAATGGAATGAGAGGCACAGATTCTTATCATCTTTAAAATTCTATTGCATGCTTTTCTTCGCTCCCTAACGTTCCGTAATAAATTCCTTAATATTTCGAGAAATTATGTAACTCTATTATTCTTCGTTATACCGCGTTGAATTAGTTACACTGTTACCAGCTTTTCGTTTAATCGTAAATAAGTTCTTCTAGAAATAACAGAACAACAGTGTGAATATAATACAAATAGTGATAACAGGACGTCTTTTAATTTATGGTATTTATATTTGTTTTTCCTCTTGCCCTGAGTCCTGGACGTGGGAACGCAGTAGATAAGAATATGAGTGTACAACATGAGCTAAAAGGATGGAATATTAAAAGTACGAAAAATCAAGTACCAAGTTTGCGTTCTCGATGTGAATTCTTCCTCTGAAATTTGCGTTCATACAGTTTACTGGTTGCAGAAAGGTTCGAGTTTCCAAAAACAATGACAATATTTGTATGTAATCTTTTTAAACTCATACTCTGAATTTGGAGCGATTTAAATTTTCGAAAAACATAGTTATCCAGTAAAAACATGCATTTTTTAAATTGATTTTTTTTTCTTTTTTTCAAAAAGTCCAGGCAATTTGGAATGAAATTTTCTACACATTGAAGATTCCAATGCTGCGCTCTTTGTCTCCCATTTTTTCTCTTCCTCGGCTTTGCGAGGAATTCTCTTCGCCGAAACTTTTCACTTAGCTTCACTCAGTCACCGATAAAAACTTGGCTGATCTAATAATATCGCAGCAACGACGTCAAGATTCTAAGATCGTGGCGCCCTAGCTGGTGTAGAATCATATCAAACCCCGTAGCACATACATCGGGGTAGGGTGTGGAAATGTGAGCAATTTGTGCGGAACTCAAAAGTCGAATAGCCCCATAATCTTCTTCTAGTTCCATTGATTACACTCTTTTGGTAAAAGTCTATCTCGTGGATATACAGTCAAAAGGATTATAGATTCCGCACTCGTGTTGAAAATAGTGTTTTGTAACCCACAATCCTTTCTTCTCTCTACTTATTCACATTTGTTGCAGTCGATTTTTTTTTTAATCCTACTTTTGTTGATTTTTTGCTGAATTATTATTTTGCTCTCATTTTGCATGGAGAAAATAAATAAATGGGTCAACGTTGCTGAGCGAGAATACAAATGAGTTTTTATTTCGAATACATTTATACATAACTTACCACCAGTTACTCGACAAGTCAGTGTCAAATCGTCACCCTCTTCGTACGGTCCTACTGTTCCATTTAAAATTCTACTCCATCTGTCCAAAATCACTGGCTGCTCAGGAGGAACTGAAACATCAAGAAAACCCATTTCCATCAAACCTCTTGTTGTTATTCGCAACGGTTCATTAATCGTTAATTATCGAAAGAAAAAAAAATGTGTCGAAAACTTCAATTACGTAATTAATTCTCTTCTTCCAAGAATTTCAACAGCACGTGAGTAATTTGTAGCTAAAAAATAATCACCATGATATAGTTTCATATTTTTACGTATTTCGTTCTTTCCCGAGTGCGCCGAGTGGGTAGAATTTGATGTTTCATCAACGAAACCCAGATAATTTCATATTTTTCCATTTCGGATGTTGGTGAGTTTCATGCATTTGTAAGCTTTGAATACTCTCCACGAGTTTGTACGGGGGGAGGGGATCAAGATTTAAGGTTGTCAAACGACCTCCACATAGTAATATACATATATATAAATATATTATTAATTCCTCTGGGCACTATTGCGATAATATGTATTCAACTATAACCCCTGGGATATACAAACTACAGACATGAATTGCAGATTTATTTCTGTCGGTTTTGCGTTCCCTCGACACGTTGAATTTTACGCAGACCATCGGGAGATGAGGACAATGATTTTCCGACAGACACGATGTGTCGGCTTGCGATGTCGTAATAAAAAAAAAAAACACATATTTCGGTTCTCCCTTCCCTTTGGGACTAGTGATAGACAGTCCTTGAATAAATAAATAAAAAATATGTATTGCGGAATAACTCTGCGGCAAAGTCTATGAGCAATAATCAATAGTGGGTGAAACGTTTTTTTTCTTTCTTTCATTGTTTATTTGGAATCATTATGTAGATAGAAAGAGTAAATGGACGATTTAAAAAAATGAATATAAGTTATCCATGGTCACGAATCAAATGATCTTCATAATTCACGCGATGATGTTGTGAACCATATTATTATGATGTACCATAGAAGAGGTAGCTTAAGATCACTAATTAGCCATTTATGATTATCCTTGTATAGTCGGTACTGATTGACTATAGTCAGAACTACGAGCTGACCGAGATGCGGTGGAATTTCAAAGCCGTCGTGTTGCCAACGAGGCAGGCGAGATACGCGACAGTATGGAATGTTGGAAAACAGAGGGTAGGAAAAGGGGTGAATCCGCACGGATAGATAGAGACGGAAAGTATGTATTGAAGTAGTTGACTTTGGACGTAATGGCAACGAGCGGGCGTATATGCTGCATCGTACGGAGTTTGTACTATCCCAACAAAGAGAATCTGCGGGGAGGATCGAAAGGGGATGGAAGCATAATGGCAATTACCGGTGGTAATCAATGGGCCTTGCTCAGCGCGTAGCGATAATTTTAGGGCGGTTTCAAATCGTTCTGTCCACTATATGTAGATATGGACGTGTGTGTGAGTGTGTGTGTATTGTTATACCTGTATTAGGTTCAGAGGACTATAGAGAGAGGGAAAAAGAGCGGGAAAGAGGGACAGAGGGAGAGAGAAAGAGAGAGAAAGCGACCGCAGGTTTACTGTTATGCATATTACATAGAGATGGCGAAACTCTGACATAGGATAAAAGAATGAGTGTGCGAAAGGAAAAGGACGAGCGAAGCAGAGAGAGAAAGGGAGAGAAGAATATTTAAAGAGACTGAAGCGAGAAAGAAAAAGGGATAGAGAAAGAGAAAGAGGGAAAACAGGGTCAAGGGAGAGAGAAAACACCGCAGTAACAGAGCTATATTGACATCCGTAACGCGATAAAAGAGTGGACGTACGAAACCGTGGCAATTTTTAATTGAGTTAATTTCTAGTTGCTTTCCGTTTCGACACGAACAAATGCTTCCTCAATTCAATGTAAAGGAGTGTAACGATCAAAGTGTTGAAAAAAAATTGGTCAGTAGTTTTCCAATTCGAATGTTCTTTTTGAGTGACCATGCTATATATAGGTATCGTTGCTCAACGTAGTAGTAGTAGTCTCGCCATAGTCACGTTCAAAAGTTATCTGTCATCTCGTAATTTTTTTAAAATATTAATTATAAATTGCGAAATAAAATAATAACGTTTGGTGATTATGTCTTGTCGGATGTAACAAACATATAAACTTTTGAGAAAAATGTCTCATACGAAGTTTGGACTTTGACAACCCATCATCTTTGTCACGTATCATTCAGTTTTTTGACAGTGACATTTCTCAACACAAAATTGATGAAAGTTTGCTGAAACATTTTTATACTGATTTCAATCCGGCAGCTCAGTTCGTTTGATAAATGTTACCTTGAATTCTAAGATGAAGTTGTGATAAATATATTTATGTATATAATTGTTCAAGGTATTTATTGGTTTTACTTTTTTGACAATTTTTCAAATCCAAACCCAATGGCCATACCCTGTACTGAGAGCATTCTCGATGAGTACATTTACATACGCGTGTATATCGACATATTTGTTGAAGTACAGAGGAGAATTTATTCGCTGAAATGCTGCTTCGAGCTATATCAATACACGTTCGAAGCCAAAACTATTAAAACCTTCCCATTGGTGCGATCAGGTTTTACTGAAGGGAATGAGAGGAAAATCCTGTATACATCCGGGGGTGTGTATGATTCTATTCATTTCTTTACTTTATACTCTGAGCCTCAATTATCTTCCTACTTTCCGATAATAGGATGATTGTACGAATTATCGTTAACGAGAAAGAATAACGAGGTATGGAAACAAAAGCTAACTAGAAATGTGCAATGTTTAATAAATACAGAATATAGGAAATTGATGATCCACTGCTTGATTACACTGATTGGATTAAAACATAAATATTATTCTAAGATTTTACTTGCAATATCTTATGTTGAATAATGATTTTTAGTCTATGAAATTTCCTCCTCCTAATATCATTCACAATATTATTTATTTACTTTTGAGCGTATACACCATTGATGAGAATTCTCCAATTAATCACGAGTATCCTCACTTCCTATTGCTTCGTTCTCATTTTTTTTTTCCAAGTCCACGATAGAGAAGGATCGGGAGAAAGAAATTTCTATGAAAAATGTATATTTTCCTTCTCTGTTACTCTATTCAGTTCGTTCCTACAATCGACGGTATTTATTTGCGAAAAAACCGTGAATACTATACATATTGGTTAGGTAGATAATTCGAATCGTGATTTTTAAATTGAGATTTTGTTGGGAAGACGAGTTTATAACTCATTCATTAATTCAGAGCTCATTCACAATCCATACGAAGAGGTAAGATTTGAAGCAAAATACCATTAAAAAATGAGTGGTTATCGATTGAACTTTATAATGTACGAGAAACCATTAGAATAAAAAAAATTCGATAATTTTTTTTACACTACTTCCATTACGTTTTGTTTCGATACGCACAGGAAACTTTTCAGTATATATTCAAGTACGAAAGTATTAAACGTATTTACCATTTTCTAATAAATTGTAAAAACATTCTCATTTTATTATACGCAAAAAATCTACAACGATGAATTCTGTGTTGAGTTAAAAGAAAATATTAGCTAAACAGATTCAATTTTCTGTACGTTAATCCTCGAAAAGAATGTCCAACTAAAGATATCAAATGGAATTAAACAAACGTCCGATTGAGTGGGTGAATGCCGGGGCTTGATTCAATTTCTTGGAGGGTCTCTAATGTCCCGTATTTATTGCAGGTGTGTAAGGATCGATCGATACAACTCAACTCGGGATAGAGCGATACGATTGCTTTATCCCCAAAGAAGAGAATAGATCGGTGTATATAGACGAATTAAGCTGCGAATAGAAGTCGTCTGTATCCAACAGTATAGTAGTCGCTTGTCACTATTAACTCAGATCAGCAAAGCGAGGGTGTTAAATCCAATGGCGAGTATCAGGTGGTGCACGAATGATTTCTGAGTATAGCAATAGTCATGTGAATCTTCCCTGAGAGATGGCGGAAGTGTTGTACGAGCCGTGTCGCCAGCAGACGACGGGCTAGTGAACAGACAATATATATGTAGGCTGTCTCTCTACTAAATATATATAGATATATATTGCTCGGATGTACGAGCATTATTGTAAGTGGTGAGAGATCGCTCTAGTCAGACGCTTCATTCGCTTTTCTCTCTCTCTCTCTCTGTCTCTCTCCCTCTCTTTCTCATTCGTTCTCTTTTTCTTCGCCTCTTCATCTCTCTCTCTCTTATGCCAAGTATTTCCCGTTGGTTTCCAGAAAATGGGGGTTACCCGAAAGGAAATTACTATTCCCTCTCACACTTCCCTCCGAAAAGCGTTCGGTGCAGAACTCTCCTTTACCTCGTGTCGCGTTCAGTTGTAAAGTACGCCCTACGATACCGGAATCGAATTACTACTCTCAAAGTCACAGTCGTTCGCACTTCCTTCCCTTTCTCCTAATGCTCAGTGGTTTCATCATTCTCTCTTTCTTCCTCCCTTTATCTCCATTTTCCTTGTTTCTCATTCACTGTAGATTTTCACTTCGTCTTTTCGCACTTCTCTCGCTTTTTGTTCCTCTTATGGACGCTTCGATAAATCGGAAGACGAGTTTGAACCTTAACTTTTCAGAATTTCCAGTATTTCTGTCTTTTTTTCACCTAACAATTATAAAGTCGTCCATTGTTTCATCCTTCTTCCTGTTCTCTTCCATCGAAGAAGGATGGAATATGAGAGAAAAACGACAAAAAGGGAAGTAAACCAGTGGGCTAGAACTTTTCTTGATATTCAAGTTCCTGGCAATTGTTTGACGCTCCCTGAGTATTGTGGTTAAACGCAAGACCAGACAGCTAGACGAACGGAATATCAAATAATAATGTAGTAGGAAAGTCGTAAAATATTTCTTATTATAAATTCAAGCTCTTTTTACTATTTGTTATGCATGATAATTTAGATAGTGCTTCCTATTCCAATTTCGGTTATTCCATTAGCGTAATTAACTTCAAATTGAAACGATGCAATGATAATTAAATTGTGAACAAGCAACGACAAAAAATCTTAATTGCTAACATGACATTTGAAAGACAAATTCATTTGTGTGCACCCCACTGTGAATTCCTTTATTGATGAGCAATTTGTTAGTTGATTTTTTTTAGATTCGCACTTTAATAATATTTCCATTTCAATTTCACATTGTTACATTAATAGGTGAACCGATCTGATAAATTAGCAGGCTTTCAGGGCATTGATTTCTCGTTGATTAACGCTTATTTATATCGAAATAGCCAGGTGTACGAGCACACATAACGGACGGTGGTTACTCCCGGGACGCATTAATTCTCATACCCTAATGTGTGGAATATAACTGATCGTGTATTTACATGCGAAAATATAAATTCGCGAACATCCCTCGTTGAGAATTCGTATATCTATGGATCGATTGCTCAGAGTTAAAAGGGCTTACTCAGACTACATGCGACAACAAACTTTGATCCTTTCTGAATGTTCAACTATTGACATCGCGTTCCAATGAGTTTTACCTATACACGTGAAGAGAGAGGAAGTGGCGACACGAACGCAATGAAATATAACGTCAAGAGTAGTTAGCACCGGAGGGTTCTCTCCCCAATCCTCACTCCGTCGGCTCGTAAACGAAACTCGTGTATCGTCGACGAGAATCAATGTATGAAGGTCCAATTAATCGCGAAGCAAATTGGCCTCGTTACGATCTTTCTCTCTTTCTCTTTCTCTTGCTCTCATATGTAGCCATCGATTGCCACTTGGAGATGTAAATTAACTATTTCGGATATCAAAGCTATATTTTTACATCAATCGAGCATTCAAACATTTAAAAAATCGGTTATACGAACTTGTTCATAAAAGCCTTTAAACTACCAAATGTTGTTGAACGGGACTTTAAATCTTCAAATATAGAGAATACGAACTTATTGTCCATATAGAAGTCTTTAAACTGTCAAATATTTTTCCACGGGACTTGAAATTTTGAATTATATTGATATTTGTGGTAAGTGGATCTGATGAAAAGAGGAAACAAAGAATGAGACTCGTTCATGGCTATCGGAATTCCACGGTATTATCTTTTCAATTAAAAAGCTATAAGCATCGAATTAATTTTTTCAGCGGAAAAAATTTCTCAATAAATATTTGCTTTGATTTATTTTTTAAGCTCATATTGAAACAAATGAAAACGTTTACAAGTTTATTGACATTGTTGTTTCATGAAAAACGAGGGGCAATAATTATGATGGTAGAACGGATACTCGATCGAGTGTACCGTTCCGAGAAAACCCAACGAAATAGAATTCTAAATTGATCTCTCTTTACGAATGAAGTTAAATTTTCACATGGAGAAGTTAAAGTTTTGGAGGATCAAAGCTTTACTGAGAGCGGATTTTGAGATTCTGATAATGAGATATACTCGCAGCATTTTCTCAATTGCTTTCTCTCTTTCTCTTTGTCCCCTGTTCTCTATGCTGTAACGATTCAATTTACGAAGAACGATCACGTGACCCCATCATCGAGACCGATTTCCTTCCAGTCGATCTCGCGGTTGTCCTCGAAGCTACACCAATGGAAATGGGCAAACCTGCAGGGGTTAATCCTGGCTGATGTGTGTATGAGCAAACATTCGCTCTCGGTAGTTCTCCACGTATAGTTGTCGATGCAGTTTACAGTAATACATATATACATATGCGCGCTACACATAGCAGATGTACATCTGTGCCAATATACAGCCGAAATTGAATTTACCAAGCACTCCGAGAGACTTGCGGCAGTATCGATCTTTTACAGTCCTCTCCAGATCGGGAGACACAAAAACAAGCTTATTTTCTTTGCGGAGTTTTGCTCTTCTGCATCTTTCCTAACGATGCTTCGTCTTTTAGAATTTTTATAATGAGACTCGATTACTTTTTTCTTTCATTTCGATGCTACTTTATTCCCTTTGACATTCCATTACCGAACATTACGTTTAACAATTTAATCAATTTGCGTTTCATTGATGAGAACCGACATGTGTCATGAGAAGTAGATCAAAGTTCAAAAAGATTATTAAATGGGGCTGGAAAAATGATCTTCTATAGGATTCTTTCGTTACCGAGTATTTACCGAGCAACTTCGTTAATTTAAAGCGAAAAGTCTTTTTGCATGTTTTTGCGGTGAAAAATGTGACGAATAGTAAATGTTAGTAAGAGGAAGAAAAAAGAAACCGTAAAAACACCTGCGAAAAAAGAAAAGAGGATGAAGATGTATTTGCCAGACTCGATTTGAATAAACTTTCCCTCGTGAATCGCGACGAAAGGATATCGTTCTCTCGGTCATCCCCCTACTTTTGTACAGGCACGATGTTTGCCCGAATGCCACTTCGTATGCTATCGGCGTACGTAAGAAACGTACGTAAGTACGTGCACATTTTCCGGAAGGTTCAACAGCAGAAAACGATTCGAAACTACACGTTTGCATTTCTTTAGCAAGAAATGTTACTAGACAGAGAATTTTTCGACGACACGAATACTCTCTTTTGCTTCTTTCTCATTTCTTCTCTTTGGCAACCCAACCTACGATTTATGCCGGATGCGAAGCGACTGAGAATACATTCTTCTAGTAACGAACTTTCTGAGTGCATATCAATTTCTCATCAATGGTTACAAACGTGGATAATGATCACAGTCGGTATAAATTTAAAAAAAAACGCAGAAAAATGAATCGCAGATTAAATTCAAATTTAGAAAATGTTTAAATTGACAAAAATCTAGTGGTCAACGACCAATCGTTGTTCGAAGTTTTTCATTTTGTTTCTCACGTGTGCAGTTGTTCTTGATGCAAAGAAAAATATCATGTAGAAACAATTCAACGTTTTTATCCCTCGAACACTTTTCTGTGTAGTAAAATTACACTCCTCGGGCGTTATAAAATTTGTCTGTTCTCATTCCCTCCCGATGTTTTCGGAGTAGAACAAATCTGTACAGATATGCGGAAGCCGTACGGTACCCTAGGGAACCGGAAGGGCAGCAGGAGAGTCGAGTGAACCGGAAGTGATTGATCCTCTACTGGCACTCATCGTACTCCGACGAATATCCATGCATGTCCTTTTTCGACTCTCCCTCCCCGTTTTCTTTCTAGATCACCCCTATTTTCCTTTCTCTCTCTTTTTCACTCTTTCAATCTCTATCCCTCTCTCATTGCATCCTGATCGAAAGCTGTAGCTTTATAGAAGTGGCAGTGTAGGCACAGTAGCCACGTGACCCCTGTACCAAACCAAATGGCCTCACGTTGCCCGGCTAGTAATAAATATCGGTTACCCCGGACGGATTTCAATACCAGGCCTCGACGAGCCACACCCCGACATCCAAACTCCTCTACATACCCGATCAAAGCCCCTATTTTTCAAACATTTTATACATCGAGTCAGAGATGGACACTCAGTAATAAAGTGCTTGACAAGCACTAGTCCATTATTCTATGGTGAAATTATTTTGAAAATTCTGGTACAAGGATCAGAGCAAAGCTGGGTTGTAACAACGTCCAAGTTACATCCAACGAGTAATTATTTTTTCAACCGAGTAGCCTGTTGATCTCTAAAAATCCTCTTGAAATTTCAGTATCGTGCTCATACTTTATTCTTACTATCCATGCAGCATTGTGAACACAGTTATTTCATGTACCCGTTTGTTCTTTTGGTTTATTTTGGCTCTCTCACTTGGCGGCAATGCAGTGACATCGATAGCTTAAGCCGTTGTTAAATTTTTATGCCCAACAGAGTTTTTCGTTCTTCTGCTTCGGCACAAAGCTAGTTAAATTCAAACGTGCTTCTCCGCCTCGATTTTTCTCGACAATTTTTTTTTCCAGCGCATCAATTTAATAAGGAATTGGAAAAAATAATCAACGAGAGAAATTATTTATATTCTCGATCTTTAAAAGATATTTCGTCTTTTCCGATGCAAGATTTTCTACGAACGAAGTTTCGTCTGTTTATTCTGAAACTCTTTTCCATATTTTATGCGTTATTTTTTATTTCACATCCCACATCGTTTATCCATTACTTTTCCAACATCGTATTCATTTAATCAAATCTAAAGTGTCATAACGAGCAGAATAGCACGAGAATATTTAGATCGAGATATTTATATGATTCCGGAAGCAATTATTCAGGCCCAATAGTGGCAGCGGTAGTAGAGTTCGATCGTAACCCAGTTTGAGGAGCGTCTTACTCGCGTTCAAAACTCCTCCATCTGTATTTAAGACGAGTACTCCATTTACGGAGGATTCATTTTTATCTTAATTCGATAACATCGATACTTATTGTATGCAGATAGTGAGTGTCGATGACTCTTCGATCAAATACGAAAAAGAATTTCGGTCCTCCGTTTTAGATGGAAATTCGTTGAATATTTAATTTCGATAATTCTTATATTTCCATTAAAAATCAATATAAAGCGGTTCGCAAATTCAAACAAGTGAAATTAAGAGGTTAGCAATCACTGAGGTGAAAAGATATTGAATTATCTTTCTCGAAAGGAATTGTTAATATCCATAAGAAATATCAACAACGGTGTACATCGCATGTTAACTGAATTCGTTATTTTCACGACTTTGGGACGTGGATTCTTCAGCTCGCTATAAATAATTGTCCGAAGAACTCCCTTTAATAGTGTTTTGGGCGGTACGTAATACGAAACCACAGAAGTGAAGGAAAAAAAGTGTATGTATGTCCTGAATCGATCGAAATAAATGAGTTTGAAACCGCATGTTAAATAAACTTCACGTTCCCTTCCGTTTTCCATCCACAAGTGGTTCAGTGACGAATGCTGTCATGATAATGGCAGAGGGATCGCGTGTCGCGTGTCTTCTGATTCTTTAGGTGAAGGCTCTCTTTAAAACACTGAGAAACTTTGAGAGTGTTGGTAAAAAGAAATAGCTCATGGGAGTAGTTAGTCGGATGATTCAATACTAAGTGGCCCTAATTTCGACCTGATAAGTGAGCATCATAACGACTAAGCAGAGTCACAACTACCCTTTCAAGAGTAAGTAGTTGATTTTTTTCTTATTCTTATTACCGTTCGCGTGGAATGAGCGATAGTTTTGAATTATGCTAAAAATACATGAACCGAGAACGGTGGATGGAATAATTCATTGCTATATAACTTTTCGTTAAGGGGCAACAAATGTGAATAAATATCTACATGCATCTGATGATCCGCATGTACACGTACATGCACATTTATAAAAAGGAATAAAATCTAGTTGAATGGCCTCTCATTTTTTTGGAGTCTTTCGGAGGATTAATTCAGAAATAAAACGTTCAGATAGCTTCTACTTTTCTGCCACTGTTTCGTCCTTCTGTTCTATTTTTCTTTCAGCCTAGTATATAGGATATATATAAGTTCCGCGAGAAATCGTGGCGATATATTTTTTCAGGGTAATTGGGCAGCAGATGGTGCGAATTAAAGCTGAATATAAGATCCTTCTTTAGAAATGCACAGCTGCACAAGTTTTTAATTAAATATTAAACATTGAAGGCAAAATACTCGAACATTTCCGATCCCTGGTGTTATATATATTTACGGGTTTCCCGAGAACGGAACTCAAGAACAATACCTAAAATAAATGTGCGATGCTTCGCCTTTTTACACTTGGGAACAAGTATTCATCACTTGCAAGAAGTAAGAAGGGTCATAGTTTTCAACTTACCATGAGTTTTAGGACAAAACTGCTTGGCGATTTTTCCTTTCCTTCCCAATTTTCTACGGGCTTGCAGATTTTCAACACTGTCCACCAAAAGAATTATGAACAAGAGCACGTTCGAGAAAAGCTTTCGGAGAATTTGGAAAGGGAAAAGTGGCCACGATTGGTACAAAGTGATTTTAAGTGAGCCCGTGTGTTCATATCGTTGCAAACTATACACAGATATATAAAAGACTCGGTGCGTTCTCACCAAGGGTAGCAAAAGTTCGCCGGCTCTCTGAGATATGGCTGCAAATATTAAAATCTGGCTAGTAAACGGGGTTGCGAGAAGATGGTATGCTGAACCCTTGGGTCTAAAGTTAGAGTCACATACATATGAAAAGAAAGAGAATAAGGGAAAGAGAGAAAGTCAAGACATTGGGATATTAAAAAGATCGAGTAGCTGAATCATATATTTGTATAAAGGCAACGCAACGTGACCACGAAAATTTATCTTCGAAAAATACTCTATTCAAGTCTTGATGCTAAACGTGCATGAACGTCGATTAAAGTCGTTCTTCATTGATTTTATTTTCCTTCCATGAAGAGGGTTAAAAGTATTTGACTGAAATATTTTTTTGCAAAGATAGCTCTGCTGAAGTGTTAATGAGTTTAAATTTGAGTGTGCAAAGAATATCCATAAATAATGAATTTACGTGAAAATCTACTCAGAGCAATGTAAAAAAATATAAAAATGAAAAGAGCTTCATCAGTTTGAGATGTGAATCAAACACGAGAGTAATATTGAATTTTCTCAACATCAAACCTCACTCGTACTTTTGATATTACAGCACTAGTTCCGTTATGTGCAAATACCTGAAGAATCTTCTTTGAAAAAGAGCTCTGTATACGTAACGTGAATCTTGCTCGTTCCCCTTGATTATACGAGGGATAACGGGAGGTTGGTGCGCGCCACCATTGCGGCGATGCATCAAAGTCTGTGCTTGGCAATATACTTTTACGGGAAAATGTATATTGCCAGGTATGGGCTGTTCCCAAGCAGTGTACAAATGTGAAGAAAAAATAGTCGAGACTCTTTCCTATATACAACAAAAAAAAAATGAACGATATCCATCACGTAAACGTATACGGAAAATGTGCTCACTTTCATTCCTTCTTCCATCGCCCTTTGACTCGTTTATTGAATTTATTCTCTTCTGCTGTACTCTTTGTACGTTACAATATTCTCATCAGGAAAAACTCGAACGGAATTGAACTAAATAACATTTTTCTGCATAACTTTTGCAGACTTAAAGGCTTATGGATCAGAAACCCAATCCCTTCGAATTTTTCGAATGTAAAGTTCTTCAACACCATTCGTCCGATCAGAATTGAAAAAAAAGCTCTAGCTCATTTTTGGAATTCTTCGAACGTGGGTCGACACTTTTTTTACTCTGATCCAATGTAATCCGATGCGGTATGTGGTAAAATTTCTCTCGGTAAACAAAAAGGCAATTATTATATATTTATATTTTTCATACGGAGGACTTCGCGCGAAGATAAAACCTGTTCGATGAATAAATTAAGTTTGTATTTACATAAAACATATACAAACTTTGTCGAGAGCTGTTTTCTAATAGAATTGTTCCAAAAGCTGCGTTGCTAGAAGATTTGTCTTTCTAAGCACTTCAGGATGTCACAAATAAAGCACGAACGGTTGATGATACTCTTGATATAATGGCACACACCATAAGCTTCTCCCCCTCCAAAAGTATTCTATCTGAACGCTCATGATATGTTTATACATATATATTTATAAAGTATGTATGGTATGGCCGAGGTGTTAGGTCTTCAAGAGGCAGGCTCACTCTCTGCTTACTCGCTCGTGCCCTTTGGTGTGTGCATAGTTCAGTAAGCCAAAAGCCACGACCGCAGAGGATGCGGTAGCGTTTATACTCTTAACCCAAGAGTGTGTGTGTGTGTGTGTTCAGTATTTGTCTGTGTGTGTGTGTGTGTATACATAGATATACATGGATATTATTGTATTTTAGGGTGGGACTAGGATGGAAGATGTCGAGGAACAAACCCTTCCATTATGCACGAACCTAACCCTTCGCACTTTCTGTAACCATCTAACTCCCGTTTTCGCTTCCGTTTTTGGAGAACCGTGTCTCCGTCGCATATCCTCTTGAAATATTCTCTCTCGCACGTGAATTGTACAATTTACTGGTCTTGCAATGTCATTTCTGTATGTTTCTCTCTTCTTCTCTTTCTTACTATATGCATCTCCGTTTCTCATGTTCTCTTATTCACAGAATGCATGGTGTTGCTCGGGATGCAAGAATTCTCAAGTTTTCGAGCGAGCAAGTTCCACAAGCTTACAGTCATTTTGACTTTCACGCACTTGCTCCCTTCGTTTGATTGATCACATCAACTGATCAACGAGATCCCCTCTACGTGGATTAAGTTTTTAATTACAATCACATTTCTAAGTTGTCGAATTCTCGGTCCATTAAAATGCTTTCAGATTTTGTTGAGTATTTTATGTTCAAATCAGCTTCTAAATCCTAATCGTATACAAACTATTATCGAAAGCTTTTCCGACTCAACACTGTACAGTTGGGGTTTATGTTTCAACGTATGCTCTATGCAGCCTCATTTGGAACTAAAATTAATACGTTTCCTGAAAATTTCCGCTCCTACATGCGATGGACATGAACTTTCAGGGTCTAATGAATATTTTGGATTTGTGTAGTATGCACAAAAATGCTGCTTCAGTCGTTTGAAACTAGTTACTTTGAATGGATGCACGCAAGCCTGCATGTTTATGCTTTACGAGTCATTAAAGTCTCCTTCCTCTCGCCGTGTACAGAGTTGTAAAAAAATATTGAATTGTCAACTTTTATTTTTATCGCATTGGTATATGTTCTACATTCGGGATTATTTCACTGTTAATCCGGATATTATTTTTTGAATGATGCATAAGGCAGTTTTACTCTTCAATAGATAATTATTAAGCATCTATTTATTTTTTAGTCTTTTTATAAACCTTTTTTGTACTTCATCGATTATAATATCATAACAATTTGGTTGGGCGCGAAATTGCTGTCAATTCTATGGAACACAACATTTTTCTATTCATAAGTCGGAAAAAATTAAGTCGTCGCAACCATGAAATTCTAACATCACATTTATTAAACTTTTCTTTTTATTTTTTTAATAATTAAGTGCCGAATATTCTGTCGTGAATTCATTCCCCTGCATCTAATCTCCATAAATACTAATTTCTATAAAAAATTGGTAAAATTTTTTTTTTAACGGCTTGTAAATTTGTTGAAAATTACAATTTTGTTATAACTGTTAAACTCAAATCCAGTGTAAACTCTTGAGATGTTACCACCAGCTTTGGGACGATTGTATAAATAATCAATAAAAATTTCATCAACTTGCTAGCATTTCCAACATGTTTCAAACATTCTGAAAAGCAGGTGCTTCCCATAAACTTAAACTTCTGCATTTTAATTTACTCTTATCAAAAAATTTCGAACATCTCTCAATCTGTGCTTCTCGGTGAAAGCGGTATTTTATATACGAAAAAAAGTGTATGATATTAGAGAATATATATGTGAGCGTGCAAAAGCACGAAACATCTCGTATCACGAGAAAAACCATTTTCCATTTGCGTCACTATCGCTGATTTATGATGTATCTTGAAGCAACACCACTCGTGTATATCGAAATAGGAGTTACCTCTTTTCTCTTACTCGTGGGTGCAACGGAACATGGAGCAGAGAGATCGGGTGAATAGCATGGACCTGGCGAAAAAGGGGTTAACCCCAAAATTATCGTAGCCAACAGCTACTCTCCTTCTCAAACCTCCCACGTCCAGGGCAATCGTTCTTGGGGTTCTTCGATTTATGTGCTTCATAAATTCATACCATTCGAGCCAAGCGTTTTTCAAACCTTTTTTTAATGCCTATGTATCTTCTCTATTACTTTTATCTGTTTTTTTTTTTTTTTTTTCATTCTTTTTCCTTCGCTATAAAGGAAACTGTTATTTTGAAAATTGTTGGTTCACCGAACTCTTTTTCTTGAAAATGAAGTAATTGACAGAAGTTTTATTATTTTATCGTTTGACAACTTATTAGGAAAAAAATCGATCAATTGGATGAAGTAAGATTTGTTTCATAGAGTAGCAGCAGGTCAGAAAAATAAAGGCGTGAATTTCATTCTGGAAAACAAAACAATACATTGTTTTATTCAAGAAGGATAAATTTCGTTGAAGAGACGAATACGATTAATTTCAATCGAGCGAATTCCATTTTTCTCCCTGTTATTGCGGTATAATGGATCAATTTGAATTGTATATGGAGTAAAAGTTGAGGAGGGACGGAATATTGAATACAGGAGCAGCTGCGAGCTTGGAAGATGCATTATCGAAATAAAAGTCCGCGTTAATGGTTCGGAGAGTTATGTGGACGCGAATAAAGAAAACGAGAGAAACGGTGATGGTTAATTAAGAAGTTAACGATGGCTAGTACGTTGGGACGAGGATCAGGCCCGTGACCCATATCCATAACAATGCATAAATATTCACGAATCCCCTAGCAAGCGAAAGATTGTAACTCCACTGTTAAAATGCTCAAAATCTCGAATCTACCGCCGCATTGTTTCTCATCATTCGATATATCTATCCATATCCGTATTTATATGCCTACAGGATCAAATCCGACTGTGGCTCGAGTAAAACGTAAAAAGTTTTCCGAATATTTTTGAAATTCTAATTCTATCTGCTTGAATCTAAAGTCTCTTGCTGGTCCACCATACCGTGAAGAATCGTTCGTTATCTTTTTGTCTCTCTCTCTCTTTCTCCCTTTCTCTTCGATATTTGTCAAACTCTGTGCTTTTCTCTTCTCTTTCGCTGGAGGCTGTTGTTTCTTGAAAACAAGAGATAACATCCGTGTGAAGATATGCATGTAGTCTTGTGTAGATCTGGAGGATGAACCCTCTGGTGGTAGATGGCCCAGAGAATGACAGGAAGAGAGAGAGAAGGAAACAGAGCGAATGAAGGGAGTGTAAAAGGCAGAAATATGGGTTACAGGTTCATTTGAATTCATCCGTAAGGGAAAGAGAGATTATATTACAGCTATGCACGCCCACTTTAGGTGCACTCGCCAAGTTTCTGATTCCACCAAGCTTTCAGAGTGGATACACTCGAGAGATCGTTAAAGCTTTGAAATATGACGATATATTTATATGTATTCGTATATATACATGGGGATGCGTCTGTACTGAAGGGAACATTTGTTCATGCTAATGGAGACAAGAGAACGTCAGCGTGCTAATTGTCCCGGTGTTTAATTAAGCCTCAAATTATTTCCTTAACGAGGACCGCTAACCTCCGTTCTTCCTCTTTCTCGTCTCGCATGGCGTTTCAGCTTAACGTCTTCGGCAAATCCACGAGCACACTTTCGTTATTCACATCTACGTTTTTCAATTATCGTTAACGAAACGTGAGCGATTCTCGGAGAAAGAGGCAGCTTTTCGTTGCTCAAATCTTGATGTTCATTGAAATTTCAGATTTTGAATATATTGAGAAATCAAGTGCATCGGTCTATAAAGATGTCTCTTGATATTTTAAATGGTTTGTTGATTTTAAACTCTTGTTGTTTAAACTTAAATGAAAATTCGAGTAAAATTAGTGTGCCATAGACGCACATCTTCAATAAGCACGTATGTCATTCTAAAGGAACGTTGTCATTCTTTCATCTCTGCTAGCAACTCGTTATTTTTGGTCCCAGTGGAAATAGCCGCACCACAAAGCATCTGTTGTGGAGGATTAAAAAGAAAGAAAAAAGAAAAACAAACTCCAACGAGAAAGCACGAAGAATGAGAAGTATTTGTCCAGTCTTAGAATTACGAGGCCGGAACCAAACAACGTTGTTGGCTTTGAGTCGAGGAGAAAACGTCGCGTTTGTTGATCAACAATGGACGTTCGCCGATCGTCAATGTTGCCTCTTTCATCTCAGTAGATGATGGATGTGTGCCATTGTCGTAAAAGAAAAAACATAAACACGCGTACATCCTCTTCATGCATGTTTCATCGACATTTCACAATGAATTACTGGGATGAGCTATGCGAGCATTTAGGCGACATATTTCATAAACTTTTAAGGACCAATCTTTCTCTGATGAAAATATCGAGCTTCGATTTCTTTTCTCTTTTGTCCTTGTGTTTTGTTCTGTTTCTTTATATTTTTGTCTTCCTACACACGTGTTCTATGTCCTTTGAAAACTCCTGGATGCTTTTTTCTTGGCTTTTCATCTATATGTCGTATTTGAGTGTTGTCCTTTATTCCAGCTTATGTTTTCAAGAGCTAAGTGACACTCACGATCCTCATTTTTGGCGTCATTTTTCCTTTCTTTGTGAACCATTTTTTTTCCCTTATTGAATATAAAAAAAATGCTGTGGCTTAGCAGAGTTCTCATAATGGCTTGTCTTATATAAATGAGTAACGACGTAGGGGAGAAAACGACTCGTAAAGTGCTCGCAATATTTACGCTCTGGGTTCCCACTTTTTTTTTTTATACAAGTTTTTAATGATATTTTTTACACTAAATCTAGAATATTACGATTGAAATATAGTTTTCAGTACGTCATAATTACTCACGAAGAGATATGTAACTGAGGATCTCATAAAAACTGGTCGATTAGGAAAATTCTGAAAATACATTTTTTTTACATACACAGTTTTTTAAAATTACACGTCTTTATGCAGGAAAATTTTAATATTAGACTTACCAATGATAGAAAGATTGTATCGAAAATTCCTCGTTTGGCCCTGGCCAAAATCAACCCGGCATCGATAAATCGCTGCGTCGTGTCTTTTGATGTCGTCAAGAACGAGAACCGCAGGGCTTGATACACCGGTTCGAAAATAAGCCCTCGTTCCAAAAACTCTTCTGTCCGACATGTGATCTGCTTCGCTAAGAGCTTTTCCACGGACGTCCACTCTGTAACATGTTCAATTGGATCGGAATGCTTAAATTAAACTCATCATTGCAAGGAATGTTAAAACTATTTAAAAGAAAGAAATTAAATTGTCACGTGGGTTCAGGGATTGATGTAATTTTTCTTTTCACTTTGAAACCACTTTTTTTAGCATTTATTCTCATTATTCTCTACTGCGATCACTTCTTTTTTTTTTTTTTTTTTTTACAATTTTACGTCGATTTTACTCCATAGATAGAATATTGGAAATTCAATCAAGGTAACTTTACCAATGATCGAGAGTTCGACAATTTCGAGTACAGTCATTAATCTTAACGAATTCACCGATCCCCACATTCCTTCCCTGTCGCTCGTGTAGCTCGTTTTCGCTTTCTGATTGGACTAATTTGTAATTTCAACCCGTACGTATAATTATCACACGAATACTTTTGCACAAATGTAAACGTAGCTTGGATAACTGGCGTGTGCTCAAATTCGCCCCGTTAGCTGGGTTCGATTATCGCGATGGCTCGTTTCGGTTCGTTGATGTTCTAATTTTGTGCGAATCGACACGTATACGATGACTGATGATACAAGAAATAGCAAACAAACTGTTCCATCGAAAATGCCACGATTTTTATTTTTACACTCGAATATTTTCATCACGTTTCATCAACAGAATGATTTACGAAACTAGCAATTTGGATAACGCCACCGAGATTTTGAAATTCCGTTGCTGCTCATTTTTAATTTTTGGCAGAATATTATGTGCGCAAAGATCATGCGATACACGACTTGTTCTGATTCTTATCCGCGAGAAATCTAAATCCGTAGTTGAAAGGGATTTCATCGTGGAGTATTGAGCCGAGGAATCATTGGGTCGGTGAGAGTTTATTTTTTTTTCTTGCTTTTTCATTCGCAGATAGAGATTCACCGCTTTTCTTTTCATTTCTTTCGTTCGATTCACGCTCCGATATGGGGCTGTACAAAAGTTCGATTTCCACTTTCTCTCTCAAGGCTCTTACGGCAAGTATACAGCTTCAACTCCGCTGCCATTTAAACCGAGGTTTAGTCCTGAAATCCCGATCTTACAGCCCCTCGATAATACTGTAATATATAAATATGTATGCACAGAATCGAAGCCTTTTCTTCGTTCATCCCTTCGGGATGGATAACAAAAAAATATATACAGTCAAGATTCAGGTATCGTGAACAACAAAATCATTCTCATAGCTTTGTAAAATGTTCCGTCTACACTTAAATGAAAACTGTTTTCCTCTAAAAGCATCTTGAAACTCTGTTTCAGCTCAAATTTGTAGAAATAAAGATTAAAAAATCTTTTATGTACAATTTTTTTTTTACCTCAGATGAACAGACGCTTTTACTTGTAATGGAAATTATTTTAACTATTTGACAAACCTTATCATCCATTGTGCCGGAAACTATTAGCGATACAAAAATTGTATTGGATTGTTTTTCTATTCCAACAAATTTTCTTTCAATACTTTGTCCCCACTACGAAAAAACTGACAAAGAAGTCGATGAATTTATTGGTTGATATGTTGTTTAAATTAATTGATGAAATCTACGTCTGCAAATTCTCAAAATAAGTTTAAATTTTTACAGTGAAGTTATAGGAAAATAAATGGCTCGCAGGATCGCCTTGGTTTTGAATTTTGAGCCTGTGCATATAGATATTCGGTGAGGAAGTATTCTATGCATCCTAAAATATTGAAATGCATGAAAAATATCCGCTCCGTCACGCGTATAAGAGAAAATAGGAGTTTGCGCGAAACCGCGAACGATTCGGGATATAAATGATCGAGGATGAAGTAATAACCGCAGAGGCGTGAAAATTCGAGAAAAGCATCAAGGAGAAATGGGCGAGGGTATAAAGTAAGGAGCAAGATATCTGCTTCACACAAGCAAAGTCACAGAAGAGATTGATGATGATGCAAGCTGTGTTGGTGTCGTGAGAGAGGATTAAAAAATTGCTCAAAAAGAAGATCTTGAGAGCATCTTTGCTGCTGCTGATATTACTTTTCACTTCTCACGGCTCCTTTCTCTATCCACAATGTCATAAGAAAGTTAAAATATTGCAATTACTCTTTTATGTTTTACTGCCTCCGTTTTTCACTCGCGTTCTTCCCATATATGGAGAATTAAATAACAAAAAGGGATGCAGCAAGCCAAAAATTTTATTGTAAAAATTCTTTGCCATTTGCCGATATTTCAAGCCGGAGCTGGTCAATGGAAAAGTTTCGTCGATTATATTCTCATAATTTTATGATGTGCTTGACAAGTTCTATTAAAGTGGTAGCCTTTTTTGTGGTATTTTATTTATATGAATTAAAACATAATTGGTAGAATTGTGAATCATTAAATTGTCGATTTATCCTATCGAGCATTTTTTTCTACAGATAAATACAATTCTTTAGTGATATCGGGAAACAAATGCCTTTATACTGGCACATTTTATCTCTTTACATGAATTTTCAAAATAATATTTTTACATATAACGAAAATAGCCGACACAGTTGAAAAATTTGCCAGGGTGATTTCGATCGTTTATTCATTTATTATTTACATCCATTTGGCATACGAGTTAACGCTCGAAGGCACATTGAGAATGGTGTAAAGAGAATAAATACCAACCGTAGAAAATATTTTAGAATAATGACAATTACCACTTCCATCGACAGGGCTGTATCATTTGCATTGGTCGAGGGAATGAGAATCGCATGAGAACCGGCCTCCGACGTTGGCAAAGAGATGGAACGATTCATAAAACAGACATCGTATCCATATTAGCCCCTTGTGTTCGAACACTCACGAGCTCTCGTATTATTACGACCAATACTCTGCTACACTCGTACTCTGCAATTTCTGAAGTTATATGGATCTTGTATGTAGATGTGAATGTGTATTGTGTGCGTAAATATCTCGACGTGAAGTGAATTGCTCTTTCGAGGATGCTTGAGAACGCAGACGAAAGATATGCATTTCGTTATTGCCTGGAATTTTCCAAACGTACCAACTTTGATAATATATGTACATGTGCAATATTTATGGAAACATTTAACCTTATGCGAATACTCAGTTTTATTGTTTCCAAGATATAAACTATTATATATATATATATATATATTTGGCAACAGGTTTTATACTTTGTCACAGAAATAATTTTGTGAAAAAAGTTGAAATTTTGAGTACTTCAGACTATAAACGACGCCGGTGATTTTCCTGGATTAAATAAAAGAAAAAAAAGAGCTGAAAATGTCAAGCAACACAATATTTTTCGTGGTAATTTTCAGAGACTAAAAGTGAGATAAAAATATAACTGTTTGCTATCCTCGTATCAATGGTTAAAGTCTTTGCAATATATTTCAACAAACCGTGTTGGAAATGTTACACTTTGCTTTGATATAGGAACGAAACACGATAGATTGTGAGATAGTGTTTGAGCCGATTGTTGTCAACGGGCTGCATTAAGATGGGCATGAAGAGTGAAGGAAGTAGCGCTGACCACGACCAATAATTTCGATGTTGCGATAAGCGAAATTCAATATTTTCCTAGTGTAATATGGGCATTGGGCGAGCCATGGCGAGTGGGTCAAAACTATATATAACCACAGAGTTTTGTGCTTTCGAAGCTTCGGTGGCCAGGAGGACGATATAATGCAGCGCAATTCGCCGCATAGGGACTCCGTGTTAATATTTAGGGTTACTGCCGTTGAGCACGCCACGAAAGTGCATCACGCACTACTACCACTCTACGACTCGTATACCTTTGGGTTGTGGCTCTGATCTGGGTTCTGGAGTGTTCTCTCGACCCCCTTTTTGGCCTGGTCGTTTACATCCGCCTTTTGTTCGACCTCCTCCCTCTCTCTCGACCTATCACGTATTATGTAAGTGTGGCACGTTGTACTGACCGAGCATATACTCCATTTTTTCTCACTTTTCATAAGCTCCCACGAGGTTTACACGTTTCCTAAACGCAAAGGGTGCACTCGTTCGGCTTCATACTTTTATGTCAAAGCAAATTGTGTGATGGTAGCTCGGGAACTACCTGACGGTTGGGTTCCCTCTTGTTCTTTGACTACTACGAAAGAAGTTAATAGTTCAACTGGTCAAAGCCAGTATCGTTGACGAATAACATTCAGAAAGAACTCCAATTAGAATGACTCACATAGGAAACCTTTGGCTCGTCACTTTCTTCAGAACTTAGCATGCTCCTCTGATGGATTTCAGTAATTTTCGAAAGCTCCATTACCAACAGAAAGACCTTTAACAAATGAGACTCTGGAAGGAAAAGCTCTGTACATTGAACTGCCTGGATTATCAGCTTTACGTCCACCATTTATAGTGGAAAGCCAGGAATAACTTCGAGCACAGTGTGTCTGGACCTAGAGTAATTAAGTAAGCAATAGAATTTAAAATCTAACTTCACATCCACACGTACATGCTTTCATGAATTGTCTTTGTTTTTGTTTTTTTTTTTTTTCAACGTTCCCTGTTGCTAGAAAATTCTGATGTAGGCGGAAGCTTTGTTTTCGTCGTTCAACATTGTTATGTAGATTAGAACAGAAGGCACTGTTGGTAGAAGCCTTAAAGCCTTGATGAAGGATTTTATTCCTGACCCTTTTGGCCATAGTGTACCGGATCACGTAATTTAGAAATACACAATTTCTTGTCGTTTTGAAAAAACGAAACTGCGAGTATAATGAAGTGCAGCTTATATGAGGCTGACTGTTTATTGCCTAAAGAATCATTCTTATATTTTATTCACACTTCTTTCTATTCATTAAAAAAATGTACCGATCTGCTTTTGTACATGAAACAGATTGAAAACTAAGTCGGCTCAAAGTTACTACGCTTTTCTCAGAATATTAACAAAAATCAACACACTCATGAGCTTCATGTATATTTACATAGCGAAGTGAGTGCGAAAAGTTCGCAGACATTTGGATTCGTCCTTGGATTGAAAGTATTAAAAGAGAAGTCAAACAGCCGGCCCCTCCACTCATCGCGATTCCACCCTCTTGTTTGCGCCACATTTAGTTCCATCTCTTTCTTACAAACGTACGCATATATACTTCTCATTCCTTTATGTATAAAATAGCTTTTGTTCTCCATTACCAGTTTCACATCTTTTTGCCAGACTGTATATTGTCGCAGAGGCGTATTTTAATGGTTTTTCTTAGAGGAAGCACAAAAGTGTATGCAATACGTATGTATTGTGCACTCCTGATGTTTTTTGTCGAGTTCCATGACTCGTGTGCACATCGTGCATGAAGAGATCGTTGGCTAAGCTGGAGTTTTCATACGCTGAGCGTACTGTACACGCCAACTCCTTATTTATATGCAAATGGAAAAATGGCAATGGTGCCATACGAGAGAGCATTCTTGCACGATGCTCTTCGATGTAACCAGTCTCTCCAACTGAATGCTCCATGAAAATCCTGGGGCTGCTATGAGGGTTGTGCAGAGAGTGCACATCGCTAGGCTCAGAGAATGGAATTGAATGGGTGCGGTGACAACGAGATTCGTAATCGAAGATGCATAGAAAAAGATTGTGAATCGATAAAGTTGCAAAAGCTGAGTAAGATTATCCGTTAAATTTTCATTCGATATACCGCCGTGTCGCTGTCACATGTCACTGGGTGTATCGAAGAACGCAAGGGAATGAAGAATCGAAAATACATAGTTGTCAGTTGAGAAAAAGCTATTCACGTTGTTGAAATGGAATTGTAGTGAGTCATTATAGAGTTTTGTTGACAATAGCGTATGGAATCCTTAGGGATACTTGAATAGGGTTATAAGAGACTTGCATGCATTTTCGCCTCCATCATTGCAGTGTAGACGAGTATCGCATCGGTCGAACTTGCTCCGACATTTGAATTAGAGCGAGTGAATGGATTCATGTGGACGAACACGGGGGGTTGGGAGACCTTATCGTACCGCGGGCAGACTACACGATCGTAATTATGGAACTTGCGTCGGGGAATATAACGTATAAGATCGTAGTTGGTGCTTGTTGAAATACAGGTCGAGGACGTACACGATGCTTCGATATTCTATTCTCGAAAATTGTAGCCATTCCTCTTCAATCAAGTGTTGCTACAATTTGGTATAATTCAAAATGTGGTGATATTCATCAACTAATATATATTTACGAGACTTAGATAATTATTGATATATCTATAAATAAAGTGGAGAATATCTCATCGGTCGTGCTCAGACCGTCTCCATCAATTATTATTATTTTTTTTATTGCTAAAGCTCATCATATAATTTATTGAGGACCTCGCTCATTGGTCAAAATGTGACCAACAGACAACTTTCGATTGACATTCCACTGATTTTACCTGATCATCTCAATTGCGTTCTTTTTTCGTTCAGAACGATTTCCTAACGAGACATTGGTCATTCCGTAGATCGACACTCGAGAATCTGCCAATCGAGGGTTGTATTAAACGCTTAGGTGCTTCGAACCTCAGACGTGATTTCCGTAGTTGAGTCACAGAAAGGGGAGCTTGGAGAAAGTGAGAACGAAGCTTATCGAGGGTGGCCTACTGCTGAATGAAATTGGAATGTGAATGATTGAACCTTCATTCTAGAAATGGCCATTGACATTGATGGAGCAAAGGAGGGTTCGCAGCAATGAGGGTCGAACTGTTTCACCTTGTAAAATTGTCGAAAAATGTGTCACTACGGTCCAATGTCACGTTTTATCGATTTTTTATCGCTTAAAAATATTTTTCATATGAAAATAAAAAACTTCTATTTTGATTGGGACTTATAAATCTTGATATCGTTCGTGCTATTTGACCTTCGGTACATACTCTAATTTTATGGACCATTCAATCATTCAAGTTTAATAAAATTCTTCAAAGATGTAGTAAAATTTGATTGTTATTGAAAACTATGTCAGGAGCAGATGATTTGTTGCGTTATCATGTAGTCGTACAGTGGTTTATCAGTTTTTAAAAGTTTCCTTCATTCGCTTATAGGCACATTTCGATTTTATGGATTCTTTCATGGTTTGATAGGATGGTTATTACAATATAAATATTAAAACATCACATAATAAAGTTCGTTCTTTAATAATATAATTCTTCAATGCTTTGTTGTGGTCTGCGTCCCGATAAGGATTTAGCTCGTGCGACCATATGATTGCTAGGAGGATTCGTATCACCATATGTTTGCATGATAATCCCCTGCGGGATTTGGACAGTGACTTCATTACAGCGGATGGGTCTGTTGTCGAATAAACACATCGTAAAGCAGTAATCACCAGGTAGGCCACCAGTATTATTATCATCTAATGGCACTATGTCCCACTTGTAGATTCCATCGGGACAGCGAAAGCTCTTGAGTAACTCGTAAACCGCCCTCTTGACCTATGGAGGACATCTTCTCTTCTTCTGCCAGGACGACTATCATTCTAGACGACAAACATTTCATTCGCGACTTTGCATCTCCTAAAATATGGCTATGAAGGTTTGCCACGACCATAGAATAGTCCGTTAGTTCTTCACCGTCTTCGCTAAAGCTTCCACTCTCATGTATGCATGTGTAGCTTATTCTCAATGTTTTACCTCTGTCTTGGGTATAGAAAGGGTTGAGTTTCGTGGCTTCCCGAGGCTGTGAATTTATCGAACGACCCAGTCCCAATTCTCTTGAGGTAGAAACTTCCGTCTGCCCTAACATCCGACTTACAAGAATCTTATCGCGCCTTATCACGCGTGCAATAGATAACTATACCGTTACATTTCACTTCCTCCGAGTGCTGCATATCGTTTTATTTATTCGACGCTAGATTTTTTCAGTCATTTGTATTTTACGAGTTCTATGGCAGCATTTTTTTTCTAACTAAGACTTTGTTGGGCAATTTATCGAAAAATAGTCTCACGTATTTTAAAACGGATTCGTATTACTTGTTGAGATAGTGCAGCATATGTGGAATACGGCAGGTAATTTGGATCAGAGCGATTTCTTGAAAACTACTAACACTATCTCTGTTTTGATATTTTACACTTAAAGTCAATGTGACAAATCAACAAATAAGAGGTTAGAAAGACTATTGTTCAACATTTTCACGTAGTTTTCTTTATCCTATTTCCTGCAATTTTTACCGCCTTGTATTTCCTTTAAAATGAAACTGGTATTCCAAATATGCTGCACTTTCTTCACGTATATTTTTCCTTCGCTTTTCTTCAACTTTTGTACGAAGGTGTCCCTTCGTGAAATTAGTATTTATTTTTCGTTGGTACGCAAAAGTATGTAATTTGTTCGTGCAAGACTGCTATTTCTTTCAAATAAGGGTACCATTAGTTTGTGCGAGGCTTCACAGGAAGAACGTTGGACTTGAGAATTCTGGTCGTGTCTCTCCGTTCCGGACAACTTTCGAGTGTCCTCGTTGTCTACTCATAGCTTTTCCAACACTTCTTACGAAACCCCTTGTACCCGGGTAGTTTTATCGAGAGGGCTCTTCTCACGCGTACGCGCCAACGAGAGCGATTGAAAGAGAAAGAAAAAAGTCTACAGTCTCTTCTTGCTACTTCAAGCTCCGTCGTTACGGATCGTATATAATTTCGATTCGATCCATTTCATTCTACGTGTTGGATTCGTGTGTAACGAACCAGCCAGTGTTTATACGTCTAATCCCAAGGTTAATTCAATGACAAGACTTTTTTTAGTCCAATTTTTATTGTTTTTATTTTATCGAAACCGGATTCGAACATTTTCACTATTTTTATATAAACTTTACATAAACTTGTAACTTTCACATCGAAGTAATTATCTAAGCTGTGTTTTCTGGGTGTGTTGTTTAACGTTCGATGTGCACAGAAAAGAAGCCAAAGAAATTATACGCTGTGGTAATTACGAGAAGAGAAGTTTTACGTGCTTCACGGACGTTATAATCCTTGATGGTCGTAATACTCCATCATAAAAGTCAGGGGATGCAAAAATAGGGAAAGCGTTTTTCGTATCTGAGTTTTCTCCGCTTTTACACAAACCTATAACGTTCACGTTCTTCTGTGCCGCCTGCTCGGTAAGAAACTTCAACTAATATCGCGATATGCCGCAACAGCGAGAACGAAAACTGGCAATTTTCTTCCGCAATCGGCACCACTGAGTGTTGCTAACACTTGATTTCCATGTTTTACCTTTTATATAATCTTTTTTTCCCTCAATACACGATTCTTTATAACGAAAACTAATTTTACTTGCTTTTTATCGCTTCAAGTGATTTTTTCCACTGAAATTGTTCATCGTACGTTTCAAAAATATTGTACATGAACATTGCGAGAAATCTCAAGCAACTTTTCTAAGTTTAAAACAAGGAAAAGTGGAAATTTACTTCGGAGAACAAGAATGAGAAAATTTCGTATATTTTTGGCATACAAAAAATGGCAATTGATTTAATAAAACGTATGTGAAATAAAAATAAATAATCTGTACCGGAATTTCGTAAATACATGCAACAACGATTGATAACGTAACTCTTACAGTTTTATTAGTAAATGTGCATGATTTATATATGTATATGTGTATGTAGATAATTAGATGCACAAATTACAAATCGCCACTGCGTTCTGGGGTAAACGAGATGGTGGCTTTAGTTCGTTTGGCTTACGGCTGACCGAGCCGCAACCGCGATGTCACGTTTATCTGGCTCGAGGCTTTTGCGAAACAGAACGCAGTTATTCGCTCTGTCTCCTTTCGGTATGTATTTTCAATGCTGGTCCGGTTCCTGTATCGTTATATTTTACTGGTATTTGTGTTTGATATCGTTTCAATTAAGCACGAGAAGTTCTCGTTCCCTCTTGTTTAATTGATGGAATTCATATGCGATGATGTAGAACCGCGAAATGTAGGGATTTGAGAAATAAGGGGGTCACTAATAATGCATAGGTCGTACCGTTAACAATCCGAGAATCAATACAACGTTAATAATCGAATTAAATCAAAGGGTCGGCCATGTATTTCAGAATTTCAAGCACAGATATTGATCGTGAAACGAATGGCATTAAGGTTGTTTTGTCGTTACCACAAAATAGAGGGATTTTAATGAAACTTTAGAAGCAATGAAATATCAGAGAAAGAAAATAGTTTAATGGGGTTATCTGGAATATTCAAGACATGACTCCACTAATTAAATTTCGTATCGGAGTAACCGAGAGAATCAAATGAAAATTTACCATTTTTTTAAGTCATTTCTTTCAAGCAAATACAATTTTTCAGCGTTTTTAAGAATAAGGCGCTTCTATTATGATACAGCACGGATTATTGCTTGTGGACAATATATTGAGAATAAAAAACCGAGTCTATCCTTTGCTCGTTTCCAACTAATTTTCCACTTCATAAAAACGGTAATAAGCTATTTTCGTCACAGTTATACGACTTGAAAAAAAAAAAATGTATCGTCTTCAATGTTGCAGTCCAGCTCGTTCGTGTCAAGTACTTTTTTATATACCTTTCTTTTTTTCCGTTGTTTCATAATTTCGTTTCCTCTTTCATTGCCAAGCCAAGATCTTTTCTTTACGTTTATTACAAGCTCTTATGATACGAGGCGAACATATTATTTTTATGTTATATTCTTATTCCTTGGAGCTTCTCGTTGTATCTCTTCGCTTTACCATGTCTGAGCCAACGGTAGCCCTTAGTGAATGCTCGCATTTTTCTACTCCCGTTTTTGCTCTCATAGTCCAGTGCAGTGTTATACAATTCTCCCGGTTTCTTGGTCCGCGACTCCAAAAGACGACTCTCTTAAACTCATTAGAATTATGGCCACTAGTTTCTCTTTCTTTCGTTCTGCCTAACTCGTATTACTTCCTTTCTCTTTTCTCTTCTTGTTCTTTCGCTCGCCTGTTGTTTCCGAGGGAAAATAAAGCTCGACGTAACTCGCTTCATTTTCCTCCGCTGCTCGACGTTACTGTTCCTTCTTGCTTGCCTGTGATTGCAGTGGCAAAACAAATAAAGCAAACAGAAAAAGCAACTAGTTTCAAAAAATTTTGTACTTCACTCTCGGAACTGAGGGTTTCTCGTAAGCTTCGGGAAATGGACCAATTATTACCGCTAATTAAAAAATATAAATACACAGAAATGCTGTAAAGAAAGTAGCAGGACAATAAGAGATAGAGCGAATGAACGAAAAAAGAAATAGGCGGAAAGAAAAAGTACGATAGGACGACGCAAATTTGATCGAAAATGAGGTCCATGAGCGTTCATATGTGAAATACAATGTGTACAGAAAACTTTTTTCCATAAACGCCGAATAACGAATCGATTTTTTTTACATTTGTTGCAGAAATGCTATTAAATCTATTTTTTAACAGAAAACTTTCGTTCTTATCGAAATATGTTATCTTTATATTTTTATCAATTTTGTTCTTTGTGCATCCGCGGAAAAAACTCTCATTATAAGCCGCACCATGTCTAAATATATATAACCTTTCATTTTTTCGCTATATATATTTTTCTGTGATCTTTGACGAAAATGTAGAGAGTGCGAATCCATCCAACAGTAAATTCTTGACAGGGTCCGTATACCTGAGTTCTTTTATAAATATACACCTCATGACCTACTCCTCGTCAGTTTCACATCAGTCAATTTCTTTCTCTCTCCTTCTCTCTCTACTTCTCTTCACTCGCGTTACCATCTCGAGGACTGAATCGAAATTAATTGCGTCCCGAATTGAGGTAGAAACCAGCTAGTGATTCTCCACCCTCGGGTGCGCTGATTCTCACACGTACGATATTTTTTGATACGTGTGTATATCAGCAAACGCATACAAACAACGGTCACGACACCGTCTCAGTGAAATTCTCCAGGCAGAGGGAGAAGCAGAGAGCGAGAGAAAGAAAGAGAAAAGTTGAAGGAGGAGAGTTAAAGTTGCTTCTTGGGACGCGTGCTCCACTCGATATCGATCTTATGGCACGCGACTCAACGAGTGAAATAGGTAAGTGGATAAAAAAAATATATATGTATGTATTTATATATTTTATTGTGATAGAGAGTGAGAACCAGAATACATTCTAATATGCGGAGTACGTAGAACAAGCTGGAGAGGGCAAGATCGAGTTGAAAAATAAGTCCGTGGAGCTTTCCGGGTTGCGCTACTCTCAGGATAAAAAAGAAAGAAAGAAAGAGAGCAAGAGACACAGGTAAAGAGAAAGAGAAAAGCGCGGAAACGTAATTTCCCCGCTCGATTACCAACAACGGTGCTGATGACGGTAATATAGTAATAATGATTGTATTCGTAAAAGCAATGTGCATTTTGCGATGGAGGGTAAAAAACTCGGGGATATGGGTTGTTGCATAGGGGATGTAGAACCGAACATTTACGTATACGATGGAGTACGACGGCATAAATATATCCTCTCTCTCTCTCACTCTCTCTTTCTTTCTCTTTCTCTTGTGTTCGTGGTAGGAATCGTACCACGGCTATTATTGCTTTAATTGCGGTTACTCGGCTTGCATTTGGCTTATCCGGCGACCATGCCGCGCCCCTGGCATAGTAATTATTTCGTGATTGTGTAGCAGAAGCGCCCTCGTCGCATTTCGAATGCCCATCGTAAGTGTCGCCCGTCTGGGTCTCTCCAACAACCTTTCCACAACCAGAGACAAAACAATCGCGATTACCGTACGTTCACTCTTCTTCGTTATTATCATTATCGTTTATTCTCATAATCATTGTCACGTACGAGAATTCATCCAAAACCTTGAACACGAGTGTATCGTTTTGATCCCAGCTTATTTTTTCTCTAATGAATGATCAATTCATGTTCAAATGTGTAATATCGAGTGAAAAGTGTAATGATGATTGATTCATCATTGAATCATTGATTGACTGCTTGTCCATGGGACAGAAGCTGTAAAGAAATATCTTCATCGTTGTTGTCGACTTATGTGTAAATGTTGGCTAATGAAAAATAATAGAACTTTGGTATTTAAATATTCTTATTGTCCATGTAGTTGAAGAATTCGTATACTTTGCAATGCTCCAAAAGTTTCGATGTAACTCGATCGACACTACTTTATTTTACTTCGTACTTCATCAGCTGACATCTTCTTATGCAAATAAAAAAATTCTATAACAGCGACAAAAAAATAAGAGAAAATCTTCTAACTCTTCTAATCTTCTTTTTCGTCCATTTGCTTTTTTTTTTAAGGCATCACTTTTCTTTTTTTTGGTGATGATTCACTGAAAACGCAATTCCACTGGTTCCAAATTCAAACATGAAAAATTATTGTGCGTGTTAGTGACAGGATATTTTCTTTTTTTTTTTGGATTTTTTTTTTTAAGAATAACTCTTCAATACGTTGATGTGGCGTACATTTTGAGGAATATTTCGATTTCTCGAATTCCTACACTTTCGTTGAATAGATTTACTGCCGCGTTTTTTTTTTCTTATTATGATTCGAATGAAGATCCCTCGAGGGAAAAATAGATGAGACTGCCAATAGCAGTAGGAGAGTATGAACACGGGTAAAAGGAATGTGTGTGTCGTAGTGACATTTCTTGAGGTCATAAAGACGACGGTCTCCGGAAGTTTGCGAAATATAGAATCACTACTTGACAGATTATGAAATGACACGATAAGCCTTTAAATGCTGAGGTCAATTAAAAAGTATGAAAATTATGAGTGATTCAGCACATTAATTTTATTTGAATGAGAAGACACGTAAAAGCAAAATAGGAGCCAAAAAGGTGGCCTCAAAAGAAAAGAGGCAACGCTACACTAAACCAAAGGATCTGGGTAGTCGATTCTACGAAGGGAAATGGTTTTTATAGCAAATAGGGATGAAAATAAGTGACGGGGATAAAGAGATGGCTGTGAAAATCTTTGAAGAAGCCTGAACTAGTTTGGCGATGCGAAACCGGCAATTTTTTTCCGGTGGTAATCACACAAAACGAGGACCGACACGGGACTCCATAAGGAACCGCTTAAGTCGGCCAGGGCGATTCTTCCGGACCAAAGTACCCCCTTTCGTGCCATTATTTCAAAGACTTTTCCTTGGCTTAAGCTCCTGCTGGTTCCTAGCTTCGTAGGATACCGCTTTCAGTTCGTCTTTTTCTACAGGCTTCCTTCAACCAAAGAACCGATCTTCTCTCTCTCTCACACGTTTCCGTGTTTTTCTTCCAGTGACTCAAGCTGTGTTCACCCTTACCCTTTTCCACAGTTGGCCACAGTTATACCCTCTTTAATTCTCTGTCGTTATACGCTTCGCGCACAAATTAACTTGAGACGTTTATAGACGTCGTTATTTCTCTTTCACGCTTACGTATTTGATATTTTTTTCAATCCCAAAAAGGGCAAACAAAATCTCAGTTGTAAATGATCGTCTATTAATGAAAAAGGGTGAGTCGTTAGTAAACATTTTAGCCACTCTAATTTGGCGAACGGTTCTACCAAAAAAGCGCATAGTCTTCTACACGTTCTTGATCGGAATATCTCATGAGACATTGATTGATAATCCTGGGTAATAAAATCTTGCCAGCGATTTTCTTCATTTCTTGAAATGACAGCTGTCTTTATAATTGATGCCTCGAAATGTATTTTAAGAATACAACGTGAGAATGACTATTTACGACACTAAAATAGTAAAGTAACTCTTCCATGAAAACTACTGTTCATGTTCCTTTTGGTGTTACTGAACGATTGGTAATAGCAGTCAGTGAAATACGAAAAAATGCAAGTTATAAAAGAAGCTCCAGAAGAAAAGTAACGTATGTTACAACTAGAGCGACGGGAGAGAAAAAAGGAACGCGAGTAGGAATAGTACACAACTAAAGTAGCCATAAGCTTTTTTATTACACCGCTACTACGGCAGACTAAAGCTATTTTTACTACCATGCGCTGTATACAGAGCATTGCTGGTATGCATTCTCATAAAATGGAACGCTGGTATCAGCGCAATTTTTTTTTCTTTTCTTCTTTTAACGCCTCTTCTCCCGATTTTGGTATCGGCAGCCAAGTCAATATGACGTCAAGGCTCTGCGTTGTTCTCCGGTCATAAATTTCAGGCTCGTCATTTTTCGCCTTGAACTCCCAACATGCATGATCCTGCGAACTCAATGGCTGCTGGGCTTGGCAAAAGCCCGTTGCAGGTTCTTGTCAATCTCCGGATTCGTTGGACGTTCGATGTGATGCCCGCACCCAAATATCGTAAAATGCGAACGAACGTTGTTCTTGGGCTTTTCAGTAACTTCTCTCGGCCAATAGACCATATTGGTCATCATGCTTGTTGATACGTGTAGTCGAAAGAAATCTTGTGTTCTGTCTAGTGCCCCGGATTATGGCTGAATCCATAAATGCATTTTTTCATTACAATGACATTTTTTTTCTATGAACCAGCATGTAATGACATATGAGACAAATTTCGTTCGGACAAATGAAGATTTAAAAGGACATTTATTCATGAAATTTAGTGAAGTAGAGAAATGGAGAAATGTAGATATTGATATTTTTCTGAAATGTCATTTACAGTCGACACAGAATCAAAATTTCAACTTGGTATTTCCGATCTGGATCATCATATTCTAGTCTTCAGGGGATATTGGGATTTATTTTGACGACTAATGAATCGTGTCTCAGAGACAAGTATCAGTCTATTCTTGCTACGGTGAATCTTAAGGATCTTAACAAGATTCGGATATTCAGTTTACCAAGGCGAGAATACTGGAAGATGAGAGACTCGTGGTTTGAGCAGCATTCTCTATAAAGCTGAGCTTAGGAAATTGCTTCTTGAGATGTCGAGAGGCCCCGCGAGACCTTGCCACGAGAGTCTTAGGTTCGCTCGGCTCAGGTTACGACTATACTCTTTGTGCACTTTCTGACGCGAGCTAGCACCTAGTAAATTTCAAAACGAAATTATACGGAAATCCTTGTCCCGAAAGATTTAATTCACAGGCTGCAGAAGAGAAAAAAAATCATCAACAGGCTGTGATGTTGGTTGAGCGTCGCAAGTAGCAATATAATTTGGCGTAAATTTAATTAAACTGAAGTTTTTTTGTGCCCGATAAAACTGGTCGTTATACTTTATTACATTTCTGATTAAGTGGGATTGCTCAACATAATAATGGCCAATTAAGTTCGAAGAACATCGACTTCTGTATTAAGTAAAATAAGTAATCAAAAAGAAATAGCTATAAATTTGCACGTTGAATACGAGATGTAATAATTTTTATCCATTTTAGGGAGTTTCATAGTGAAAAAATCTTTCTACCTCTCGTAGCTCGATTTTTTTCCCTCTCATCCGTTCCTATTTCGCTGATGATGGGGGTGCTCGTTGTTTCGCTCGAATTCATTTCACGCGTTATAATCTTTAATTAAGCTGAGTTTTCCGCGAGCGCATAATGCGGGGTCGTTAGACGGCGAGAATTCCGACGAAGTGGTGCGCGGATCCCTCGCGGCGTAGTCTCGGGCGGTGACCGGATCACATGGATGTGGCCTCCGCAGTACCCCTACGGGGCAACCACTGGGAGCTCCTGGAAGCTTTACATCGCGACTGCGGTGCGCGCTGCCAGCCTCGCAGAAGCTCGTCGTTTTGCGAAAACGATTAAGCGGGCGGGCGAGCGAGCGAGAGAAAGAGAGAGAGAGAAGGAGAAAGAGAGGTGAAGCGTTGGCTCGCCTCGTTAAAAATTACGAGGCAAGAAATATATATCTGGGCGTTATTCCTGCATCCTGCACACGTTCATGGTGGAGTATGTATTGTGCAATTCTTCGTCCTTGTCCCCGCATATAACCTCGATCCCTAAGGCCCGAAAGTACCGGCATTCCTCTCTTTTTTTGCTCCATCTCTAGTTGGGAGAGCTCACTCAAAAATGGCCTTCTATTTTTGAGTGAGTTCGCATTTTTTCGCCACTTCTAGCACGCTCCGTTGCACTTGAGTATGCAAAAGTATAGTGTGCATTTGCACGATCATTGAGAAACGAGATCGCGGAAAAGAGGCGCGGAGAAAGAGGGATAGAATTCTCGTGGCAGACTTTATACACGACAACTGCATTCTGCGGAGCACTTCTTTTTCGCTACGCTTTTGCCATGGCGTACACCTACCTGTGTGGGTAAATTTCCAGAACGAAAGAAAAGGGGGAAAAGCACCAAGGTTCCTCGTTCCTAGATATCAGCAGACGAATCGTATGAGGAACTGGTTTGGAAGGTAGGAGTACGCAGATGAATGTGTAGCCAAGAATGAAATTGTCTAGACGCAAAGGAACGGATCTGCTACCCCCTTCATGTTTTCTTGTAAAACATACTTTCGAATGTATAAGATGATGACTATTGAAAATCAGTGGCAGAAGACAAGATGAATGTTGTACCATCTGTCGAAAAGACTGTCTAAAGAAAAAATCAACTATGAAAGAACTATGAAAGAATTTGTGTCACAAATGGCCAACATGTGTTCAGTGGTTACGTTTGATTAATTTATAATTTATTGCAACAGATATCCGGCCAGTTCAGTCATTCATAAGTCCTGACAAATTGTTTAACTAGCAATAAATTTATCCGACAGTTAGAAGTCGATAAAAAGACTAACGTTATTGTTGACTCGTGATTGATTCCCTCATTTATACGTCACTGTAACAGGCAACGAGCTCTCTTCGGTTTTATGCCCGAGAAAAAGTCTTGCGTGCGTGACGGCAATATATTTTTTCCGCATAACGCGTCATGTTGTCGGTTTCTAAAAGGGTGAAGTGAGTGGGTTGTGAAAAGTCAAGAAGTTACACTGTAAGCTTTAAATAAAGCGATAAATTTAACGAGGCCAGACGGTATAAGCTAGTCAGCTTTACTTTGTCAGACGTGGATCATGATATTTCTGAAGATGATGATGTTGCCGACCTCGTCGTTTTATCTGATCATCAGGTTTACTTTGCTTCCTTTTCTTATCAGCGTCTTCCACTCTGTCTTTTCCTTTGCGACTTTCTTCTACTTCACTTGGACTTATTGTCCACAAAGGCTCTTTGATTTACGATTACTAGAGCTTCACATTTCTGTAATCTTCTCGTGTAAGTCTTCCTGGCTATTCTTTTTATTCCACCCAGACTTTTCTTTGATTGCAGTTGTACGGTGAAACAAATGATCGTTAATGAAATACATCGGTATCTAGATTAATGCTAACTATCTCTTATAGGATACTGCATTTCTGTTGACATTTGATCTCGTCTTTAACTGCTTCGTAAATGGAATGGTGTAGGTGCAGCCTTTAATCCTGACCAGAAAGCCCACGGAATGTTTATCAAACCAGAAAAATATTTAAGCCCAGTTTGCAAAGGTTTTCCAAGAAGCGGAAAGCTTCTACCGATTTGCGAGATTTCAACTACCTACACATACAAACACCTACACATACATAGGTATGTCAACAAAGCTGGAGTTGTTACAGCAGAGAGAAAATGCAAACAAACTCGCAGAGACAAAGTGTACAGTTGTAATGGCTTTCAGTAGTTTCGCCCGCAGCGGGCACACTTTGGAACTCCAATGACACTGACTTGTCCTGTTTCACTCACACTACTGTTGGATTAGGTTCTCTGGTGTGGTCGAGATCGGGGTGTCACTCGAGGAAAGTAGAAACCACGTGTACTGTGTACAAGAAATTGCGAGACGGGTTAAACCTCCGTGCATAGTGTATGGTGTACTTGAACTTTGCCGGGTCTCATTTTCTCCTGCAGTGGCCACGTCTCCATCGGTTCTGCTACTTCCTACGTTCCATACCAGCACGTGGACGATTAAACAGCATACTCGAGTATGAGGTTGCTTTGATAGCAAAAGCATTCATATCGAATCGTCCACTAGTATCCATCTGACTAAAACTTGTTTCATGAAGTATCAATCATTCATAAGAGTGACAATTTTTTTTTCTTCCCTGCTTTGCCCTTTCTCTACCCATGTCTCTAGTTTACTTATTAGATACGTCCGGAACTACTATCGGTATGCAGATTGAAATTTCCGTTTGCTCGTCTTGAAGGTTTGATAAAAACATCACAAAACTATGTTAGACGGGAAATATTGTCAAGTAAAAAAAAAAAAAAAAACACACAGCGAAACGAAATTAACTCATTTTCGTACGATTATTCTCAATCAATTCATGAGCAAGTGTGCATGGAAGTGAACTGTGCAGTGTAGCAGAAGTGAACACTTTTAAGCGCAAGAGAATGTATGATATTTGCCAACATCTCTGGTCGAAGTTTCCGTTTTAATAAAATTAGTTAGCGAACTCGAAGCGCGTATATACGATGCGGGGCGATGGATGGTGTTATTCAGTTTTCTGGTGTTATAATGCTCGCGCTATAGGGACAGCAGAATGAAAGAAGTGATGAAAAGCAAAAAGAGGGAGCTGAGAACGAAAATCTTGAGATAGCTTGTGAAGGATTGAAAAGCCGAGACAAAAAAAAAGTCAAGAAGAGGAAAGAGAGAAAGAGAAAGAGAGAGAGAGAGGGGGAAAAGAGGTCGGATCAGCACCACACTCGTGCAGAAGGGAATAAAGGGAAAGAGTGATCTCCGACGAGATGCGTGTATGGGTATATGGAGAGATGGAAAGGGTAGAACCTTTTTCCTTGGCTCCTTCTTCTAACCAATGCTTCAAGGCGGGAGATGTAAAGTAAAACGAGAGAGAGAGGAGGGGGAGAAGGATGCGAAGGAAGTGGAGGACGAGGAACGAGCTGCTGCGCCGACGATGATAATATTGCCGTGGTACGACCGCTGGAGCCACGACTTGATGCGAAAATACGAGCACGCGATGGGATAGGACGAGAATGGGCGACCGAAAAGGGATGGTGGTACGTGAGCTTGCCAAGTTTCCTGATTAAAGCGTTAATTTGTAATTAAAGAGAGCCGTCCACGAGGCTCAACCACGGTACTTCAGCACTGGCGGCGATGGGCGAGCACACTTTTCCACCAAGCACTAGCTGTGAATATACATTTAGAGTACGACGAAATATGATTGGATACATGGTTATGCTTGATAAGCGTAAAACAGGAAATGATGCTCATTTTCATAAAAATGACCAAAGAAAAACATTGAGAAGAAAAACGAATGTATATGCAAAGTTTGGAAATTTATTTAACGAGTTTGATGGTACCTTTGCAACTTTGCATTTTTATTTGTTTTTATTGTAGATTCAGCCTACTCGAAGTCTTCGAATCTACTGCTTGAAAGATCATCTGATACCGAGAAAGTCAAAACAAACAACTGTTGTGACTAACGTTGTCGACTCATTGAGCTCAGCGTGTTTAATCTCCAAAGTTTGACGGGTTAACCTCCTTTTTCGAGTTAAATAAGTCATTCATTCTGAACCTTATAAGTATCTCTAATGGATTTTTGGATACTTCTTGGTTCTTCAGATTTTTTTTTTTTATTTTTAAATTGAAATTGGAAGTTTCTTCCGCAACTGTTTGTCAATACTTCCATGACTGTGTTCAATTTTTTTTTATCATTGTTGGTTTGTTATTTCCTTGACCAGATGATCCCCCTTAAAGTTTTTATTTCACAAACTTTTCCTACAAGCCCGAATATAGTATAAGGTGGAAACTATTTCTATCTTCAATATTTCTCAACGTATGATGTGATGGAAGCTGCACCTTATTTCAACAGATATTATTTCGACTGGTAAAGGTTTCATTGAAAATCTTATACGTTGAGAGATATTCAGAGCGGTCATAGTTAGGTGTGCTCTGTATATAAAAATATGCAAATAAATATATTATATATACGTATATAGGCATCGTCTTCTTTCGTTTGTATAACTCGAACTTCTGTCGTCAATGCGATGTCTGCTCACGGCATAAGCAATTTGCTGAGATTAAAATCAGTTCTTGCATCAAATCCCCATTTACCGTCAGAATCTTAGCAAGATATCAGGGCTTTTCTTCATTTCCTCAATTTCCACAACATCCAAAGGCAGTGCACTCGTACATGCAAAACTCATAGAATGAATGAATATCCATACAAAGTTTATTTTCGTGGAATTAATAAATAATAATTAATGGTTGTCTGTATATCTAACTAACAAAATTATAAGTTATTTTCGCCAAACTGTGAACATGCACTCGACGTAATTGACACAAATTTACAGTATATTTGATTAATTATCGTGAACATATGCAGTTGTTTTTTTTTTTTTTTAATTACAGATTAAATTGATATTTTAATAATTTTTTGTTCATTCATTTGCCGTATTTTTTTTTTTTTCGATTTCGTGAAAAAAGTGTGCATGGGCAAGAGCGCAAGGTTTTACGAATTAGTGAAGATTAATGAGGGAGCTTTTAAAGATTAAGAGCTGCATTATCTCACGATTTTTTATTTTTTATTCTTCGTTGATTCTCTTTTGTCTCGCACTTTCTTTACCAATGACTTATTCTGTAAGAGTGAAAGATGGTCTCAAATCCAAGGGGTATTAGGGACTGTAGAACTCGAAAGCTTTTTTATATACATTATTGTTATCGAAAAATGGGTCAGTTAAACTTTTAATTGCCTGTCTGACTGCACCAGTGTCCTTCAAGAAGTAAAATTGATGAAAAAAAAAAATCATGATGGAAAAAAACTTAAGTTTCAGGGGGAAAAGTATAAGATTTGAATGACTAACATGAAACAATAATAATGGAATTGAACATTAATTGATAAAATGCATCAGAGCCAAATAAATTTCTGAAATGATTATCGAATATAGAATAGTTTAATTGGTAGATAAAACAAGAGAAGAGCGTGAAGTTCGAATTCGAAAGAAAGAAACAAGACGAAAATATCTTTTCTTTGGACCCTTGTCGCGCTAACTCAGGGAAGACAACGAGAATGACGAATGTCTGCGTTAACATGTTGAGAAATTAACAAGAGCCTTGGGCCCTCGCTGCTCTTGCGTATAATTGCCGGGTCGCTTGCAAAACGTTACACCTCTCTTCTCGACGGGTTCCTCAGAGAATACGTTGAAATAGGAAGCGCACCTGACTCTTATGATCTTTGTGAGAAAACAGCAGGGGTCCGAAAGAGAAGTGCTAGGTGAATGTGCTGGATGAATGACGACCTGCTCGAGAAGTTGAACTAAGCGAGTGAAGGACTTGGTGGACAAGTAGTCTCATATATATCTAACTACGTTGAATCGAGACAAGACTCTGACGGCTCAACCTGTTTCACTAACCCACTCACGTTAATTTCCATCCTCTTTAGGTAATTAAAAAAAAAAAAAAGAAAAATCGAAATGTGACAAAAGCATTGAACTTTTCATGGTTGCAATAACAAGGAATATCCGTTTTTTTAATCGATACAAACATAAATCATGTGTCAATACAAAGTATAAAAGGACGCTGAAAGTAGATAAATTTGCGGAAGTGGAGGAAGCTTGAAAAAAGGACCAAATCTTGGGGAGTATTTGGAAAGGAACTGCACCCGGAGATGGATAGTGAAAGAGGAACTGCCGTAGGCAGATGACAGTGAAGATATATGAAAAAGAAGAAAAAGGTCTACAGAGAAAGGGAGAGAACGGGAGTAGCCGCACAACTAACAGGAGTTTGAGTGTTGGGTATGTCTGTATATATACTTATTATAAGCCCCGAGGACGAAAAGAGCGAACCAAGAGAAAAGGAGTAACAAAAACACGGCCGTTTCAATTTCGCCGAGTTCGCCTGAACAAATATTCTTAGATAAAGAGAGTGCCTCTGTGCCTCGTCGTCGTTGGACGTCCTCGTCTGAGGTACCGGCGCATTGAGCCCATGAAGCTCTGCAAAGGACAACCAAGACGACCATCACCAGCACGGAGACCAAATCTTCCGGGTGGATGATGTTGGTGTGCGAAGCACGTCGGATCTATATATGCCTGTCCTTTCGTTTCCTCTCTCTCTCTCTCTCTTTTATGCAACTTGATCCTATATACATATATGTGGTAATAATAGTATATATATATATATATTTACATCGCTGAGATATAGGACACGCACACACATACACACACACACACACACACACACATATATATATATACATATTTGAGAGAATGGTGTGCTTGTCCGCGTTCTCCAAGCTACTTCGTCTTTCGCGTCTCAGTGCTCAGCAGACGACACAAAAATCCAATATTAAAACTCTGCGGACCGCTTTTTTACCGAGTCTCTGTCGCGTCTTCCAGAAACGAGATCAGCTTCTCTCTCTCTATTCTTTCTTTTTTTCGCCTTCATTCTCGGTCACGCTGGCTTGAGTTACTGCTTTCACTCTTCAAACATTCACTTTTAATGATTCTACACGTCGATTTTCAATTTCATTCAGCTATTTTCACCTCGGAGTGTCAGTCCTTAAAGTAATGAAATATATTAAATTGGATTTATTAAAATTCTACTCGAAATAACAGCATCTAATGGCACGTTTACTGGAATCATAACTCCTAGGATAATCTTCATTCAAGTTGCAATAATAATGAAATATGGACAGTAATCGGAGAGACATCATTTCTAGTGATGTAAAATGAAAAAGCTTGTTGATTTTTATACTTCTTTGCTCAATTTAAACAAGAATTAAACTGGATTATGGGGATGATTAGTAGTTTTACGTGTTAAACGAAGAATCACTGTCCATGATAATCGTCTGTTTCTACGTGTTTGAAGGGTGGTGGTTAACATTTCTACGACGTGTTGAACGGAACACGGGTAGATATTTTTAATTGGCGTACACGTTGTCCCATAGGTACTCGTGTTGTCTCGCTGAAGGATGAACAGGAAGTGAGAGGAATAGTGAAACCAAAGAAAAATAAAGTGGAAAATCGATTTCGTGCTTGGTGCTCTGGGAGGATATGTCAGAGGTAGTATACACGGCTATATATATTGATATAAAGGGACGAGAGTTTCGGGTCAGAGGGTTTCTGCGGCTACGGCTGCCTTCGAGCCGGTCTTGATCGGTCATCGTGAGCGAGCTTCGTGAACGAAGCGATAAATGGGTTTCGCTGGCTACCGTAACTTCGATCGTGAGTCTTTTCTCCCGCATTTCTAACTATACGTTTTACAATTGCGCTACTCGCACGTTTTGGAGATAAACGCTTTTTGCCACAAACGATGAGAAGACGAGGTAGTAGAGCGTAAGAGTGAATGAACGATTCATCTCTTTCTATGTCCATACAAACATTGTACGAGTTTATAAATTGTGTTCACCATGGAACCATTCTCTTAAACGATCATTTCATTTGGGTGAAAATGAAATTTATCTGAAAATATAATATTTCAATTCAAAATATCGAGTGATTGATATTCATAGGATCAATTGGATTGGGTTTAGAAAATCTAAAAAAATCCCTCGGTGAAAACTCACTTGATGGAAAACGGTGTAGGATGAAAATTCGAGAAGGCTAAATGGTTTTTAAGTATACGATACGATTCGGCAAAAAAAAGTGGGACGTGCTAGAAAAGGATTGGATTAGTTACGACACGCACGTATTGTTGTAATACCGCGAATAGTAGTCGTACAAACAGGAATGAGAGAGAAACATAGGAACAGACTGAACAGCCGGCGGGCTCTTAATCCGTGATTAAACTACGGTTCAGGGGCTATTAAGCTCGGACTAAAGGGTAGCAAAATCAGCCTGAGGCTTGACACAGGACCCTCTCACTATTTCATTTCATCCACTCCCCTCTGTTTCTCTCGTTTCCATGTACTATCGATTCTACCTTAATTCGTGCCTGTCTAACTAACTGGTGGTTCTCCGGGGGCGAGTTCACTTCTCCAGTGGCTGACTAAACGCAGGCGTTACTACTACTGACGCACAAACGCTTTAAACTTCCATGATGATGCTACGTACAATCAACTCATGTTGCCTCCTATCTGTTTCTATTTTCCGTCTCTCTTTTTTCTCATCAAACGGAATCTGTTTTCTCTTTCTGTACTTTGGTATAAAAAACTTTAGCTATACATAGAAGAAAAAGCTGCTTGACCGATTCGAGTGAAATACACGACTAGTTGAGTATACAGCGTTAATTATTCAGTCCACTTTGCTTGGGATAACTTCGGTTGGACTAAGCAAATGTGGTTGTATGGTCAGAGTGATAAATTCAATGGTTCCCGGAGACGAAACAGCTTTAAGTATTTAAAAGTTTGTAGTCTCAGCAAATCAGATTTCTCTGTGTACTTTTGTTCATCCTAACTTCGTAGGCAGATGCAAAGAGTTCACTACCATCGTATTCTGGTGGAGCCAAGAAATATTCTAGTATCATTAAAACTAGATAAACGGTATTTCCATCAAATTTCTGTTTTTGGCTTCTGTTTTTTTTCCATGTTGCCATACCATTGCTTAGCCAACTGAAGGTACAGTGCAACCTAAATGTGTACTCATCTTGACAAGGTTTGATGAAGAAGGAAGAGGAAGGACGTTGTAATAGCTCTTCAATGTAGTGTAAACTTAGAAAGGGCTGATCGAGAGAGATAGAGTTATATTACCAACGCACGAGTTCAAGTACATACCAAAGTCCGGGTATGAAACACGCTCCAGTCATAGCTTCATCCTTGACTAGGTTCTGTAATTCTCTCCCCCGAGCCCTTCAAACTAGATTCCTACGTGCGTAACGTGCGCTTAACAGTTTCCAACGATACGAACTCGGTCTACGAGGAAGTGGTAGTTATTAATCCGCTGTACGGTTTGCGCCAGCAGATTCGTGGATTTAACTGAAGTGGACGCTGATGACCACAAGAGAGTCTTGCTACGATGCCATTCAACGATCGCCATTTATAGGTATGCAGAATTGTGTACTCTTGCTTCAAATCGTCCAATCGACTAGATTCACGAGAGAAACTCGGGGATGTACGAATAGCTCCGACGAATTTCGCTTCCTTCGAAGACCCGGACCTCTATGCTTTCGCCTTCCAGACTATTATTAATGGCTGCCGAGTTGAAACTTGGACTCCATCGTGACTCAAACTACCTTGGAGAAAATCGAACTAACTTGGATTTCTCCTTGGAATGTTTTACTCCATATCGTGGCTCTTGCAAATAGAGGAGAGACTAGGAATTTCATTGCAGTAGCTGTGGAATAAGATTTAGACTTTGCACGTGAGAATACAACCGACATATTCTCCACGTTAATTGCCGAAGTAATGTTTCATGTTATTGCTCAATTGGCCGAAGTATGTTCAATTTACAGTTTATGGGATAAAGGAAAGCCCAAGATTTTAGGATAATGAAAATAAGTTTAATTGTGTTCTACCTGCTTTACTTTACATCAAGGAGATTTTTTCCCTTCAGTTTTAGATCTTGGTACTTCAGTTGTGGGTCATCAGTTTGAAGACCAGTGCGAGGTGAATATAAAAAAAAAAAACTTTTATCCCGGTAAAACGGTTATCCGAATAGGTGTCGAGTCGTACAAGACCATTGGAAACTTCCAACGAGGATAAAACTTTTCAGCAGAGAGTGAGAAAAAAATCTGGCTCTTATCGATGTAAAAGAAAACCTGCGAGAGTTGGGAAAGGTGTGGTGGAAAAAGAAGTAGGGCGATGTAGAGCATACGGCGAAATCACCGAGTTTTTTTCTGAGTCGAAAAACCGATCGAGAAACTGTCTTGGATAACGAGCTTGGAAAGATCGGCAAAAGCGTTATATGCGATGCAAACTTTGACCAATCATATAATTTGCGTTTTCTAAAAAATTTATTTTTCAACTTTATTCCAAGCTTTCGTTTAATGATGCTTTCGAGAAAATTATAGGATTGTTTTTTTGAACTCTTGACACGTGTTCTCAATTACTTTTCCGATGAAACGCTTCTTCCTATCCTGACATCAATGGTCGAGGTCTCCATTTTTTCCTTTCATGGGTACAATTCTTAGATGCAAGCAAATCCTTTGGATTCGAATGGCATAACTCAAAAGTAAACTAGCTTCTGTTCTGCCAATTTTTTTATCTCTAGTTTTTCTGTACGGATACCAGGCAGAACGACACGGAAAATTTACATGTTGGTGTGCGATTTTATGCAACCAAAGTCTGCAATGTTCTAGAGAATGAATTGCGCAAGCCAGCGTTGTCTAGCCAGCAGAACAAACAAACTGGTGACCGGATGACCATGCACAAGGCACATACTGGGAGCTTTGAACCAACTGCTTCCATCACCTGAGTTGTATGAATGCAAAGTGGGTCAGTCATAAGTACGAAAGTCACGATCTGTCCGACAAGTACATCGCGCTCGGACTTTCAATGTTACGATGTTTCGTACATCATACCCTTCCAGCAGTACAATTGACTGGGTGCGAGAAGACTCGTTCCGAATGTCAAACGGACAACTTTCAAACGATGCAAAGTTTTTTGAGTGGCAGCTGTATGACTATTGTATTATTTATTATTTATTACTTTATTATTTCCATTTATCATAAAAAAAAAAAAAACGAAACTCAGTTTCAAACCGGATCAATCCCAAGTCAATCATGCAGTAATTGTAATGGCATCTCATCCGAAACATACACTACCTCTAACAAGATTCAACACATAATTCAATCGTGGACCTCGGAGCAGGTGAGAAAGCCCCTAAGCAGCTTCTATTTTTATCACGTATTCCGCCAGAATTATTCGGAAAGAGCAATTTAGTGAAAAAAGTGAAGAGGTCAATGGTTTTTTTCCTGACGCAGAAGAATTTTTGTCGATTGAAGTTAACACTGCAAGTCAAGTTCGCGAGCATCACTCAGGTGATGCTTTGCGAGTCAGTGAATTGGAATTTCACGAAATTAACCAATACACCATTGATAGGAATTCAAAAATTTTTCAAAAATGGGAATAGCGAAAAAGCGTCAAATTGGGTGTCTTATTTGTTATGGTTTTTCTTCTGCTCGGTGATGTTGCGGGGTTATGCGTTTCATTTGCCGATGTTGCTTTACGTGCTTCTCTTTCATCGTAAAACGGAGCCAGTTTATACGGAATGTAGTTTGATTTCGTGCCGAGTTTTTATGATCGTTGCTGCGCACCTTGTGAAAAGATTGTTCATCCTGCACAGCATCCTACATTCATTGCCTCTGCAAAAATACCTGCAAAGTTTAGATCGATAGTTCGTTGCATACATCCGAATTTAAAAAGTGGGAAAAATTACTTCATGCAAAGCTATCAACTCCAAATTTTCATTAACTTTCGTGAAAAATTATTAGATCCTTGTTACTGGATTGGTGGTTCTCAATCCTACGGCAGGTAGACATGAAGCTTTTCTCGTAATCCTGGGACGTAGGAATTTCATTTCCTGTCGCTCGTGTGCCAGAGCTGCTAATTTCGTTTTCCCTTTCGCCGCGGTTTCCCAAAAGCCCATTTCATTTCCGCGCGATAAGCATTATGATAAGGAATAATTAAGGATGAATGTACGAGTTGTAGTACAATGACCAGCTTACGAAAACGATTCCCTGTGACAATCTTCGTGATCTTGGTATATGAAATATGTCGTTGGACAAGTTTCAGGAGAAAAAGAATTATTAATGATAGCATTTAATTCTGATTATATGAATTTGTGGAAAAAACAAAAAAAAATAAAAAAAACTTTGGGTTGAGGTGATTTATTGGATAATAAATTTGTTCAGGATATCTCCAGATCTTTAGTAGATTTATCTCCGTGCAACCAGAATGGAAATTAATTTACGTAAATTAAGTAAGTTATAATTTTTGGATACCTTCAGAGTGTATTAAAGCGATAGAGCATTAAATTTCCAAGTCTATTATGTATTACGATAGCCGTGCAACAAAAAGGCCAAGTTCAGAGCTATCTCAAAAGCTCAAGTGCCAAAAACACTAGTTTAAGAGAAAATGTTAAGACAGGAGTGATGCCAGGGTACAAGATCAAAAACACGTTTTGTACATAGTGATTGGTAAAGTCTATACGAATTGTTGAGCTAAGAACCAACACTAGGTCTGTACATTCGAATTACAAGCTTTCTGCGCACAGAAGGTTGGAAATAATGAGAGAGGAAGTCACTCTGGTAACTTCACTCTAATCTCACGGTGAACCCTCGCGAGCCACTCGAGTAATAATACAGTACACTCTGTTCGACTTGAATTGTTGGTCGTCGGACTCGGGCTTTGTTCGAGGCCAATATGAGATTCCCATCGTGTACATTCCATGAACATACAATTCATCCCTATGTCGTTGCTGCTCTGTCGAGAAACTTACACATAGGCATAGGACCTTACAAATCGTTCAGGCATGCTTCTTCTATTGTTCCAAGTTTCCTCTAATCCTCGAACCTGTCCGAGCAACGCCCACGGTTCTTAGAGGACTCGAGACAGCAAAACTTTTCTCAATACTGCGCTGGATCTCTTACCAACTTCCGGTGTACCCACTAATGTTACCAAAACCCTTGTACTGCTTCGTCATTCCAACTCAGTTGACGACACTGCTACTGATATTGAAAACGATTGTCCCAAAAGTGCACACGAAAGCCTCAAGTTTACAGTTATTCAACCACAAACGATGAAATTCCTGCGCCAAATGAGCGTTTACAATTATTCCTAGCACAATAGTCAAAGTTCAGTCATCAGCAGGCAAACTATTGGCTGTGGAGGTCTTTTTGCTACTAATAATTCTCTTGGCTTACAGAGCATTGTGTGTTACATGTGAAAACAAAGAAAAATGCTGTAGTGTCCCACAGCGAACATTTCGATTTATTCAGCAAATTTTTTTTCAAGTTTAACCGCATTAATCGTTTCATTGAGGCTCCATGGAATGAAATAACCAGAAATGATTGTTGAGTAGTCAAACAATGGTTAAGTATAGTTCGGACCGAAATCTCTACTCTCAGGAATCTTGAGTAGGATATGAAATGTGAAAATCGTGCTTCCAGCACATGCCAGAGGGTGGCTCAATTCTGTTCTCCGCTCACGCCTTCAGGCACGCCAGGCGAAGCTAAAAGCATCCTTGGATTTGAGACGTCGATGGCCTCAGGCTTCTTCTATAGTGAGCCTCGTGCACGACGTTTGACGACAGTCGTTCCGTGTCGACTCGGCAACGCGGGTTTGATGTGGGCGTTGATGTGTGGATACATGTAACAGCCCGAACGATATGACCGAAATGGGGTGCTGGGTGGTTCGCACGTCGAAAAGAGGCCAATGGCAGAGATAACTATTCGCCGGAAGCCAAAACATCGTTGCTGAAGTCTCAAAACATGAACTGAATCTTCTACGAACACTGGGAATGTGCGGCATCAATGTGAACCAGAAAACGGAAGTGGTGGTGAAAGTGTTGCACCAGGTATCGGCACGGGACTCGTCTACCCTTATGTTTTACGATACTTGTATACTTACCCACTGCGAATCTTTCGAAATAGTTCCACAAGGTAGGTATAGCATGGGTAGGAAAGTGCTTTGCTCTGTCAGGGAAGGATAGGAAGTTGGAAGATATATGAGGAGTACAAAACGGAGAAACAGAAGAGGGGAATAAAAATCGACAACGGGGAAAGAAAAGTGACGTATACATTGGACGGAGAAAGGAAGAGGAAGCAACGGAATCCCCAAAGGTCAGATAAAGTGCGTGAAAACTGTTGTCATACCGGATTAAGTTACGCTTTTCCTTGTCAATCTTCATGACGACGCAAGTGTCAACAACAGTGACCAAAAAACGCATGAACTAGCGCCATTTCCTGCACGATGAAGCTTCCAAAAATGTTTGAAGTGTATTCCGGACAAACGTATATACTCGGAGCTCAGGCAATGCAGAATAAATTTGGTCTTCTTTGCACTGAGATGTCATAGCGGTTGAGGCATGGATCATGTTTTTGCTTGATGAGGGTTGACGGATCTTCATTCTCGATTCAGGGATTCTTTCGGATCTCTGTACTCCGTGACACAAGGGCCAAGAGAAATTTGGTCATATTTTTACCGAGTTGTGGTCCGCAAGCAAAATCAGAAGCAAAGAAAAATTGCCTTCACGTCAGCGATTGATACGCCAATTGGTGCACGACTCAGTGGTCACCCAACCAAGTATTGACCTCACCCGCAGGTGCTTAACTTCAGTGATCACAGTGGCCGTTCAACGACCGCCCCCTTTAGCTGTCGGTTCTATTGTCTTGTATTATTGGACAATATTAGTTTGATTTGACAATGAGACAATTGGATACACGAGATTAATTGTTGTTGAAGTTGAAAACGTGCACTTCAGAGAACACGAAAGAATTTCTGTGAACATTAAATGTCAAAAACGGATTTATAGAACGCTTGAAATCGTTCCTTCGTTATTAAACGAACAAAAAAAAATGGCAGAAAGTTTGATTCTTGAGAACTCTTATAAACGCAGTGGGTTGTGGCATAAATGATCATTTTCACTTTACTCGCGGTTTTCTGCATAAACGACCTTGCGTTTGATGCGGATCGGCGTTTACTCGCTGTATGCTTTGCCACGAACCAAACAAAGACGGTTAGTTTAAGGGAGGGTGAAAAGGCGAAAGGAACGATATACGTATGTTTATAGTGTACCATGTTTAAAATGGCGTGTTTCTTGCTTTAGTGTCCCTCGTGTACGCTCGAATATTTTTGAAAAATAATATGCCACGTGGCAGTCACTCGTGCTTTGAGTGAACTGCGGTATACCGTGAAAAAGAGCAGCATGCTTGAGTAATTTTTTTTTTTTCAACCTCTAAAAAGAGAAAAACTTCACAAAACGTTCTTCAAGTTGTCAACCCGTTACATTACGTATTAATTGAAATATAATACAACGTCATACTGTTTTTTTTGCTCGAGTTACAATCGAGACACAATATAGTCGTAAGGCTTTGGCTTTCATGTTCAAACGCAATTTTATATTTTGTCTCGTTAATGAAGTAGAGAAAACATCTTTGCTTTAGGAAAAAAGATCGTTGTACCTTGGCAGCTCGTTAGTGAAGCAGTGAACAATGTGGAGACTCAAGGTAGAATATCTTTTGTAGAGGATTTTTTAATCCTTTCAACCCTGTTGAAAGTGTCACGGTGTATCAGTGTTATCAGAATTCCAAAGATATTTAACAGTTGGAATCTTGAAGTAATCGCATTTAGCAAAAAAAAGTTTATATCTTTTAACCGGTCCATAAATCATTTTGTAACTCATTCATTCGCATATTATTTGTTAGACACCGACCATCCAGCAACAACTTATTTCCCTTTCACTGCAGAGAAAACTACTTTAAGAAAAGTGGACAAAAAAAAGAGTGCGATATAAGCGACTTATTTGACACGGTTCGCACGCTTTTCTATTGTGTTTTACATAGTGTTGAAAGCTTTTTCTTTTTGCGGAAATCTGGTTCATGGACGTTTTATCCTCGGCCTCGTTTTTTCCTCGGACCTTAATGTACATTGATATCCAGACAGAGAGAGAGAGAAGGAGAGAGGGGGTAAGAGGCAAAGAGAGAAAATAGAAGAGAGTTGTGTCCAAGGGTGCCATATGAGAATTGTTCGTAATTGTAGATATTTTCCGAAAAGTATTTATATACACATCTGTTGTATTCTCTGTCAAACACCACTGAGAGGCATGTTTTAATTAGCAAAGTGGAAAGGCAATGACGTGTGTTCCACTATTTATCGCTTACTGTCTTTTTTTCTCTTCATTTCTAGGTCTCTCACTTGCACATACTTTGCTTCTGAATCTAAATGTAACACATCCTCGAGCCATTGTATCCGGCGTGAGGGAGAAGGAAAAGATTCGGGTGTGCTTTTACTACCAAGCACATCTCCGTACTTCTCTTCGTTTGTACGTGGGTGAGATACTTTTTCTTTTTTTTATCCCGCCCATTTTCTACTTTTTATACTTTTTGGTATTGTTTGTTTCTTTTCACCGTTGCTGTTTGTTCCCAAACTCGAGTTACTCGGGCACAATGAAGCGAGTCCATATTCATCCTTTCCACCGCCCTCTTATGCTTTCAATTGACGTATGTGCAAGGCCAAAGAGGCCCATACGTTCGCAAATCCCACTCTCTATCTCCTCTTCATAACGTACCTCAAAATACGTACGAGCTCTCACGAATTTCTAAAAAGCATTCATACACGTAAAACATCTGTTTTCTGCTCCCTATTTTCCTGTAAAACCATAATTTGAACAAAAAGCTCCCAACCTACCGCCTAAAAAAAATATAGAAGTGTTTTTTTTTTCCCACGTATTATCGCGAGTTGGCTGATGGGTATTTTCGATTTGGCATCGTACTCAGCCAGGTATTCCAATCCCTTTACATCTCCGTCGTATTAAAAGCTTCAATGCTGTCTGATTCATTTGAAAATTCCTGGATAAAAAACTCCTCGATCTCAATCAGTTCTATACGATAACAGCTTGGGAAAAATTACGAGGAAAAATGTATTTATCTTCATATAATTTTGTTTATATTCCTTTTAAATAGCACTGACAGTTAAATCAAATGAATGACAAATTTTTGGAAATCATTTTCGTTAGCTCATCATTTCGCTATAATTCTCGCAGACAAAGTTTATCGTTCAAGTTCCGTTCCTTTCTCATCACAAGAATGAAGCTGTTCTCATCTGCCAGTCACATGTAATAAGTAAATATGTATGCGAGTTGTGGCAATAGTTGACAAGCCTTTGAGATGAAAACAGTGGTCTTGCTTCACTTGAGGCTTACACGCTCTTCGATTATTTCCGGGCCTGAGATTTTCCGACCAACGTTTGAACTCTGCGCCTGTATATAAATTTCGTTCACGTACACGTTGTTCGAGTTGTGTATGCAAATACGTCTGTGTGACAAGGACTTTACTAATTAAAATCAATCTCTTTTTTGTTTATGAATGACGAGAATCATTCATTTCAGAAAACATTTACTAGTTCCAGGCGGTTGAGGTCACATTCATCAGGGCACTGTTATGAAACTATGTACGAAATTTCAAAAGGTTTCACCGTCCCGTATTCAAGGTATTTCCAATTAAACATTGTGTAATTTTACACGTGATGTTATGGGAAACAATAAAAATGTACACATTTCACGGAATACCTCTGAAAATTCTCCACAGATTTTTCATTTCTATTTCTCTACTACAAAGAAACAAATGGGGAAGTTTGTCGAAAAAAAAAAAAATAAAGAATTTCGACCGTTTAGATCCGGAGTCACAGCGATATAAACTGTAGGCCTTGTGTGTTTGATCTGGGAAAGGTGGTTATTTCTCAAACTCTAAATTTCATATAAGACATTTTTCCCGAAAGTTTATGTTTTCACATTCCTGTAAGAATCAATATCTGTAACCAAATTCCACTACTACGACTACTACCTTAATTCACAATGACGTTAAAAATAACCGAATTAGAACGAGAGAATTTATGAAGAAATAAACATTTCATATGATTCATCAATGTTTTACTATTTTTTTTTGTTCAAATTAGAGATGAATACACTTCAATCAATGAACCTTTTCATTCACTTCGGGAAAGTTTACGTACGATCCCGTGTTATTGCGGTCTTCACTGTTTACGCCAAGAGAATTTGTTTGCCAGGCAAACAAGAAAAATAAATCGATGAAAAAGTAAAAAAAAGTCCCATCAGGAGTGTCGATGAATATTCGATTTACAATTAATTAGTAAAAAGCCTTTGATCGGGGATGTATGTACCGGGAACGATGACAGGAAATTATTGCTGTCTCTTTCTTTCATTGATAAACCTATAAGTAAAAGCCTGCCCGGCTGTAATATTTTCCCCAGTCATTTCTTTTATTCTGTTACTTATTTTCTGGGGCTTCCCCTACCCTCATATTTTCTCATTTATATTTTTTGTGTCACTGGAAAAACATATATTTATACTACATTATATTCGGCTTCGACCTTTTTTGTCGAACTGCTTTTTGCCCAGCGGCGAAAAAGAAGGTGGCTAGGAACGAGTGAGCTTAACGGCAAGTATAATACTTTTATATCGAAACTATAGGTCATCATATAAATCTATCAATTTCCCTCAACCCTCAGAAAAAGGTTTATATGCGGCATTTGCAATGTGGTAAGAAAAGCTGCAGTTGGATGAGAAAGTCGGGAATAAAGGTGAAAGAAAAAGTTTTCGTGGCAACCTCGAGTTCGTGCTTTCTGATCGTTTCAAAGAAAAGTTATCCAGGAGCGATTGCAGAAAGCGCATGTGTGCTGCTGTACTGGTGTTAGTAACTTCAATGTATTGAGTGAAAAAAAAGAGAGGGCAAGATCGAATTGCTTGGTAAAAATAGCTTCTTCCTACTCATTCGTCCCACTTTTTTGAAATTTATTTTTGCCAAATCGATTACCTACCAAAGTCAGCAACTTATGTTTTTTATAACGTGAAATTTTATCAATTGATCAACAATTGTAAAAGTAACGAGGAGGAAAAAAATAAATAAACAGTTCAATTGCTATTGCATCTAAATCTTCAAACAAAATATATTAACAATAACAACAACAAAAGTCTTTTGTTGATCAACTAAACATTTCAACTAGAGTAATAGAATCGAGAGACAATTTCCAACTCCAGGTGTATTTTAACATAAGAAAATTAATTTTTCGCATAACACACAAGACATTTTGTGTTCGTTTTAAGAACATTTTCATTCAGCACAATAAAAATGTAACGATACTTTTTCAATGTTGATTGTCTCCGTTAAGCGTTCACCTTTGATTTAGCAAACAAATGTAATTCAGTTGATTTGTTGTTACTCTCGTACTCAAGGATACGGTAAGAGGTTGAAAAATGTTCTTTAACGAGTCTTATTACTAAAGACCTTTTTGGAATTACTGAAAAATTTGTAAGGGAGAAAAAGGAAACTTGATTGCAGAGCGCAACACAGTGAAACGTATTCACTCACAGATTGTTCGCAGAGTCTTGAGAACGTAACTTTTCCCAAAAGGCCTCAACAAAAGCGAGACTTGTGTAGAAAGGGGATTTCAGAGAAGTAAGAGGATCTCCTGTGCAAATCAGTGTGCGGGAGCTACGAGGAAAATTACCAGTGCTTTTCGCGTGTCTAATGAAAGGAGAATAAAGAAAAAAAAACCTCGCCAAAACGTCGTCACCAGAGATCTGAAGTAGGCATAAAAGATGTCGGTCCAAAGCTCAGGTATCCACGGGGATTCAGGAATGAAGTAAGGTGGAGATTTTTCTGAAGATGTTTCCGTCTTCGCGAGAAAAAAAAAATATATCATCAGTTTTGTATTCACGAATATGTCTCACATTTTCAGCCTCTTCATTTTTTTTCGGCCATCATAAGTTTTTTATTCAACGAGGTGTATACTCGAAAGTTACTGCGCCTGAGAGATCTTAATCCCGGATGAATCTTGTATCAGGGTTTCAAAGAAGGCGATGTGTAAGGAGAAGTGAGCTGAAGATTTTTCGGTCGTCCCTTTTGCTACTGGGTTCTTTCTTTTATGGTTGAGGGCATAAAGGGGACCTTTTGTACATAGTCCACTTCGTCATTATTCCCTTGTTTCTTTTTGTCACACTTTTCCAGTCAAGCAGAAGGAAAAAGAGTGCAACAATGGAAGAATAAGAGTTTGCTGCTTGCGTCATTCCATCACAGCTCATGGACACTCATAATTTGTCAGTTGCTGTGAGTAACTCAAAGATGTGCCGTTGATACGTTACAAATCTTACAAATACCAGTTTAAAACTGTTTGTAAGCTTTGGCGAATAGAATTTAATTTTTTTGGCAGATAATTTTACACGGAATATCTCATAGGATACACCTGGATGATGATAAAAAAAAGAGCTGTTGTATGCGAGAATTGTGGGCTTTGGAAACTTGAGGAAAAAAGGCCCTCGTCCGTCCCGTCAAGTCAAGATCAAAGCGAGTGGATATAGCCACTCTTCTGTGTGCTTAAGTGTTGCCAGTCCCGGTTGGAGTCAAGGGAGAGTTAGGCGAAGTAAGGGCAAGGGAGGGCGCAAAAGGTGATCTGTATAATACTGCTTTTCCGTTGCTACCCCCGCATTCAGAAACACTACCTTTTCACGGTTGACAGAAGACGATTGTTGTACATTAATGCGAGGGATAAACGCTCAATCATCCATGCTCCTTCATTTAACTATATTTCATGCATCGTTTGTTAATTAACTCAACCGTAAGAAACAATCAGTCCTTGGGTTCCATTATTACATCCTCCTTAAAGACCGAGCATCTATAATTTCACTCTGGATGAATCTAAGATGCGCTCTTTTTATGCATCAACGAAAAAAATTATTCTTCATCCTTCAAGAAAACGACTTTTCTCTGCTGTCACTAAATTTCGAACTGTTGAGACATTTGAATATTATTGTGAATCATAATCTTTCTATCCGTAAAAAATTCGTTGAAATCCAGCGATCAATAGACTTAGTTGAACTCACAGAGAGACAATTTTTTTTCCTTTAGAGTTGAATTTATATATGTGGAAAGAAAAAGAAAGAAAGATAGATTGGAATTCGGTTGTCTAGCCTTTCCGGAGATTTCGTTTCTTTGAAAATCATTTGTGAATTTTGCATCTATGCTACGACATACATGTATGCGAAAATATATATAAATATAGACTTAGAAATACACATATGAGATGAAAAGCTGGGTCGATTGGCACTGTGCCATTTTCCCGCGTGCCAAGAGATTTTCTCAATTTCACGAGGGAATTTTTATCAAAAAGCAACCCTCATTACCAAGGTTATCAACCCCAACATAACGCGAAAGGGCCATTACAAGAACGAGGTTCTCGAGAATTTGAAAAATTTTCAGTTAGCATTATAGATTGAGATTTAAGCTCATTTTCAATGGACCATTAGAGAATATTACAACACTATAGTTTTATCTTTTTAACCTTTTATTGTCATAACAAAATTCAATAATACACAAGATCTATAAAATATTAGAGTTTGCAAGTGATGAGAAAAAGAATAATAATAATAAAATAATTGAGGGAGAAAGGAAATGTTATTCTCCAATAAACATAAAAACGAAGATAATGAAACCTGACTAATTGTCAATGAAAAAATAATAAAATTCTATTTCGTTGAGCGTTCGAATGTAGTTCATCACAAAAAAAAAAAAAAACGAGCCATCGCAGTTAATTGCAAGAAGCAAAAAGAAAGGGTAATTAAAAAGTTTTAGCCCCCATTTTCGTTCCATCTTGAAGCATACCTTCGGAAAAAAAATTGATGGCTGACCGGTAGTAGTGCAGCACCTTAAGAGGTGCTGAGAGCGAGTATAGGGAGAAAGAGAGAGAAAGAGAAGGAAAGAAAAAAAAAACGAGGGAGAGGTCTACTGGATGAGAGGCTTATCGGGAAATGAGAACCCCTGGTAGACGCTCGACTGGTGGTCGGGATATCCTGTAATAAAACTGAACGAGGCCGGACGGTGTGTTGCGTCAGGGGTGAGAAGCTTAAGGGGAAAAAGAAGCGGAGAGGAGAGGTGAGGCGTACGAGGGGTAGGTCCGGGTCACGAATGCTGGGAATGTTACGGAGATTTGAGCGTGACTCAAACGATACAGAGTGATTGCCAGCATGAGAAAAAAAGCAAAAAAAACAGCGAATATATTTAACAGGATCGCAGTTCTTTTATTTCGTGCAACAATTTTATAAAATCAATTTATTCACTAAAACAAGTTCTCGAGAGTAGACAAAAAATAAACGAATTACATGACTGCACCAATTAATCAATTACGAATATCAATGAAATTGTTTTATGACATAGAAACTTTTATCTTTTTAGAAATGTTGAGGTAAATGAAGAAATTTTGAATTAATGATATATTTCAAACAAAAAAAATCTAATGAAAATTGAAATATTATGAAAAAACGTGGATCGAAACAAAGTTACGGAATGCACAGGACATTACTTTTGTAGCATGTTTATGACCTTTTACAATTCACCGCAATGAGACGTATGTGCCAGCATGACCCAGCGGACTCGCGTAAAACAACCAGCCATATTAGCTCGCGAGAACTTTGGGTCTGTAATATACAGAGTCCATTTTTTAACTTAAGCACCGCGCCAAGCAACGCGATTTAAATGAAGATGCACGAGGGGGCCATTGTGCACAAAATGGCTGAAAGACGGTGAATTCAAATAAACGAATAGGATAAAGAAATTGCAGAGTAATAGCAATGGAAATTTAACCGCAATCTAAAAATTCTGAATATTTAAAAAAAATTTACAAATTTTAATTCCGTTAACAGGTTTTCTTGCATTTTACTTGTGAAATATTTTATGACACGAATAAAAATGTTGTGTCTCCATAACTATCGTGAACATATTTTATCGGAAAAGTGATTGTCTACGATTGTAAAATGGACTGACATTTTTTATCCTCATTTTTTATTGGTTTGATCTTGTAGACAAACTGATATTGACTTAGATATTTTATTCAAGTAGGAGATTGAGGAGATAGAGAGGAAGAAGCCTAGAGAACAGAATACACGAGAAAAAATTGCATACTACGTCTACAATGATGCCTGCAAATAAAACTTCGGCTTGAATATGATTTTTTTTATTTACGTTTCCGCTTGCCAATAATTTAATATTTTAATCTTTCTATTGCTTGTTATCTTGTGGTATTTTTTAAATCGAATTTTCCATGATATAAGACTTCCCAAACAATTTTGTTCACAGCGCTTGTCAATTTAAATTTTCTTCCCATCAAAATGCAGAAAAGCGACGCCGATATTGATACTATCGACAATTCTTTTTGTGAACCATTTTTTTTTCATACCGAACCAATACTTTGTTAGATGAATTCGGTCTTAATATCCCTCCCAGCAAAGCACTCGAGTTTCCACGTGAGGGAAAGAGATCTTCACTTTTATTTCATTGAAAATTAATGGCTAATATGGTCACAGTCAAAGTTTTCGATCCTTTGAAACATGTTATATCGTCCAATTAAGGTGCCACGAGCACAAAGACCGTGTTACGAGTTTTGACAATTAAACCATTTTCCTATACGAGCTTTCGACATAGGTAACGTTCTCTTATAAACGTTAATGTGGTCCATGTACGCAGTAAACACGATAGCCTTAAACAAGAATGTGTACGTATGAGTCTCTGACCATACACAATCTCATCTGGCATATGCAGTTGATACCTATCGCTCTGGTTGCTTGTTACACACTCAACTCTTGCTCGATAGAACAGAATGAAGATGAAGTGAAGTGAGCGAGAGGAAAGAGGGTACTGGCGAGATAGCGTGAGAGGGATGCGGTTGGAGACCGTAAGCATGTTGGAGGGTGAAAGTGCGGAATGAGCGAGTGGTGCAAAGGGTTCACTAACATATACGCATCATATGAACATATATTTGTATCAAATATACACATACATTGAGACCGATAGCATAAAAGGTCGTAACTCTAGTCCCTTAACAAGTTAGATCGCACGATGGTCCGTTTGATTTGACATGCTATGGTATAGATATGGACGATGGCAAGGTATACAAATATGTGTGAAATACGAGGTGTCCTAAAGTCGTGCATTGGCTGTGGAACATGCTTAGAATATATCGAAATTTTCAATATAAATTTCTTCCTATTGATTTAAACTTTCTATTAAACTGAAATTCTCTATAAGAAACATGAGTGCTTGCTCTTTGCTTGTTAATTAAATACCCAATTGGCTTTCTCAAAAGTGCACGATATCTCATAGCCGGTATGTTGGGAATGAAAATAGATAAGGATTCGTTCCGGCAGAATCTCACGATGACCTATGGATTCTGTACGAAGCAATATTTGAGACACCCTACGGCAACACGCGTCCTACGATGTTGGCCGGACCGAACGATTGCAGCGTTCTTCTGGTAAATATTGATGAGGCTTAAATGGCTTTCAGATATATCGATGTATATATACATATAGAATGATAAAGAGGAAGAGACAAAGATAGAGTGAGAGAGAGAGAGAGAACGAGTGTTGTACGGGAATGAGGAAAAGCCATAGCCAGAGTGCACTGGTAAATATTTCGATCCCTTTCACAAAGACCCTGCAGGCTCATCGTATACAGTACAAATACACTTGCACCATAAACGCTGTGTGTTACAAACGCACCGAAGTATCGATATGCCACAGCAACAGAATAGGACTAGATACATAGATCGGTTGTTACCATACAAAAGGCTGGGGTTGATTCAAATTTACTTGGTAAATTATATCGACTACGACCTTATGTTTGGTAGCATAGTCGATAAACGATATGTACCGTTCCAAAGCACACAAGGTCCGTTGACTCATTCGCAGGGATGTTCAGGTCGAGGAGCAACCTCCCTTGAAACAATGAAGATACAATAGTGGGATGAAGAACGTCGATTTTACAACGTGAGTTACTATGCAGATAACAGAGGGAGCGAGTAAGGGAAAGCTATAGTTTGTAAGGTATTTATCGGAGAGAATGATGGAGACAAATTCTCCGAATAGAAATCGTTTAGAAGTAAAAACAGCATTTAATCTAATATGGAACCAAATTTTTGTTTACCGTTATTCGGTTTCCCTGCTATCGTAGGAATTTTGGACGTTTAACTCGAATCCCAATCGGATGATATTTTTAAACCGGATTCAAACGACAGATTGACGATGCTGATGGCTAGAATCAACTGTCTTAATTCATTTAATAGAATCCGGTGCAATTCGAGTATGGATGATGATATAATGGTTAGCTCAATCCAGATATTGTCTAATTTTAACACGAACAATATAATGTTGAGTGAATATTATCGGGACCGTAAGTGATAAAATAGACGTTTAGAGTGAAAACATTGAACTTTATACGAAACGTACTTACAACAACTTGAGAATTTATGAGAATATCAGAATCCAGTAATGACGGTGTCCACAGCACTTATAAGGAAGCTTATTGTTACAACTGTTACAATGTAAACGATAGAAAATAAAAGGTTGTAGAAAGATGTAACGAATACTTTTTATCTACAGCTTCTTAGAAGCTGTAGATAAAAAGCTGTGGGAACAAACGTACAAGTGTCGTGTACTCGTGTTTGAAAATTCGTAAGCATAGGAAAAGGTGTGAAGTTCTCTCTTGTTCTTTTCGTGCAGAGAAGCTCACAGGATATAAGAAAAAGCATAGTGTGCCTGAATATATATTAACGTACGTATGTTCATGCGTTAGTGTGTGGGTCCCATCCGGGATAATGAGAAAAAAGGCGAAACATCGATTTCCAGCAGCTGGCTACGGTTTTCAGTGGAATAAGAGAAAGACGCGGGATATATCGCGTGGAAAGTGTTACCTGCTTTGGTGGATAGGAAAACAGGAGGTACGAAGAAAAGAAAATGATGAGACTTCCTTCGAGTCGAATACAACGCGCTCCAGTGTTCGCTCGTGTTCTTGTCTCTCGTTCGGTTGTGTTGCTCGCGTGTGTACTTTTATTGCAAAAGGCGAGCTTCTCCAAATATCCACAGTATCAAGGATTATCGAGCAAAGCAGCCGGGAAAAAGTGTATATGCATGTAGTAGGAAGATGGTACTGAAGCGTACGTACATAGCTACCAAAGAGTTATAGGGCTGGAAGAAATGTTTTTTTCTTTCTTTCTTTATTTTTCGAACGATCTGAGAGAGATTGTTGTGAGCCTCGGTTTAAAATAAAAAAGAAAACAAGAAATTCTTAAAATACGGTTATAGGAGAGGCCATCCTCGTTATGACTTGAAATGAGCGTGAAAAACATTGAATACGTGCCATTTTTTTCTTTCCACTCTTGAAGCCATCTTGTGACTTTTGTATATAGTGTTTTCTCTTTTTACATTTTTTACTCATGGTTCGTGTTCAGTTTATTAAACTTTCACTTGTTCAAAGTTCAATATACATCTTATGCCATCTGTATGCCCGTTCGTAGGCGGAATGATGCTCTGATTCGGTTCTTGTTGGTCCCTCTGGGTGCACGCGATATCATCGTTTCTCTACTTGCCTGAGGGTGCTATCATTCTACCTCTACAGTATATCGCATAAGTGCTACTCATGAACGTAGCACAGAAAAGTTGGTGCAAATTTGGATCAGTCGACTGAATTCAACCACTGCTCGCGCTGCTAACATTTCCAGTGCATTCACCAACAAACACCTTTGAACTTCTTAATTTATTTATAGGATTGTTCTGAAATGACATAAATATTTGAATTGACAGATTTTCGAAAAGTTTCTCATCTCTCATTAGTCTGATGGATAGTTTTTATTCATGGCAATTTCAATGAATTATTTCCAATAAGTTATTACCACATCTACGAGACATTAAGCAAATAATGAGAATGTAAAGTTGTGTGAACTTCTTATATATCTCGAAACTTGGAAAATGATAGAAAATCGCACGAAGTCTTCTGTGCGCATACGTTATATCGAAGTATACAATGCGGAAGAAGTATGGAGAGAGTAATGTACGTGATCGAGTTTACCACCTGCGAGAACAAGGGTCCAAGAGCCTTTCTTGATGCTCGAAAACTTAAAGCGTTGCACGAGACCTCATTTCAGATAGTTCAAGAGCGTATACCGGAGGTTGGAACGTTAGAGAAAAGGGATTTTGTGTTGAGGGAGCTTGCGCTCGACGACAACCTTTTCAGTTCAAAACAGGCGATCTATAGCGAATATAAGGTGGTAGGTAGAACATACACGAGTTTGTTGTTACCGCTTATTTACCGTGTAATACAGAGACTCTTGAGAGAGTACACGTTGGTGGTCGTGGGTGACCAACAAAAAAGAAAGGAAACCCTGCGGGAGTATGAAAAAGAAGAAAAAAACAGAGTAGAAGGAGCAAGAACAGGAAAGAAAAGAAAGGAAAATAAAGAGAGAGAGAGCGAAAGAGAGAGAAATATATAGAGAAAGGGTTAAGCGTCAGTTCACACTGATTTATGGAGTTTGCAACAGAGGTCGCGAGGTAGGACGATGCCTACATTTTGAATATATACTCTCCTTTCGATCTAGACATGCATTTATTGCAAAAGGAGTGAAGTTGCAGTTCGTTAGTGATATAAGTTGAGAATTTTCGTGCATACAACTCAGGTTCAATTGCTATGTAGACTTTTCGATTGTGCACACGCAACGTTCATGCATTGTTTACAGTTAATCCAACATATATGACTATGTAGTGTGTACATTACTGCATGAGATTTATTGGAAGCCATTAGAAGTTCTGTAATTCCTAGTTGAATGAATATATAAATCTTTGAATACAATTGACTTTCGTTGGTATTGTTCTCCATCGTTCATTTGCAGAAAGCTTTGTAGAAGATTGACTAGTGATTAGAAATAACCTTTCATTTACTTCGTGCTTCGCTTATTTGTCTAAATGAAGGAGAACTGGAGATTTGATAGCTTTGTATGACCCTCTTAGTCTCTCATTCCCAAATGTTTTTTTTTGACATGATCATTTGATATTTGAATTATTTTTGTAATGAAAACTTGATGAAATTAAAAAAATAATAAAATTCATTCAAGCTCTCCATAGCATTGGGCGAGTGAATATTTTCTTAATCCGTACTGCTCAAAGTCCAGTGTACCGTTGATGCAGAGTTTTACAGTAAAACTGTGCAAAAAAGAGTCTTGAAACATGCTCAAATCACCCCTGGTTGAAAGAGTATGGAGAATCATCTCTTGCTCTCTTCACTGGTTCGCTCTACAACATTTCAAACCCCGAGGCTGCTGCGATCGTTTCTCGCTAAGCTAGCTGAGATCCTGGAAATCCTGGTCGTCATTTCACGGAAAACCTGCATTCAATTTTACATAGATTCACTCACGTTGAAAAAAAAAAAAAAAAAAAAAAACAATGTGAAAAGATTCTTCTAGTACATATTTTTAGGATGGTTTTTATTCCTAGAAATAAAGCACATAATGTAATTTTATGAGGCTGCTTAATTTTGATGATGGTCGGAGCCATACACTAATCGTACATCGATAGCTGACTTTTCCAATTATAAATGGAAAATAAATGCATTAATCATCACGTTTTTAATCGTTAGTGAAAACAGACTCCATTAATTATTCAATTCAAATGGTAGTCGTAGAGTACTCAGTTGTTTGTAGTGATCTGGTCAAAATGGCCCAATGGTAGAAACTGAAGGTTTCCCTGTTGCTATCAATAAATTTAGTAACCATTTAATGCTAACCATTAATATTTCATGGTATATGAAAATGCATCAAAATATGTATAAATGATAATGCATTCGAAGAAGTAATCCATTATCAGTAACTTTGGTCGGTGGGAGAAAAAACAGTACATAAGACACAAAAAAGATTCATATTCACATTATGTAATGCTGGCTCGTGTGAAGGAACTACGAGGAAAAATCGAGAAGTTTCTAGGACGACTTTGGCATATTACAGGATTTAGAGTCTAAGGTACAATAACACCAATATTTCAACTACGTTACGGATATGCATATAAATATGTGTGAATCTCTGTGTGAATATATGTGTGGTTCTGTAAGGCATGTGTGTCGTGACGCCTTGACGATAATAAATTCGGGAACAAGGTCGAATCCATCTGCAAGAAGGAACTAAACTCTACGAGGTTGGTTTGGAAACACGTCTTGAGCTCGAGAGATGAGAGAGTCGAATCGTGGCTGTAGAGGTCTGTAGAGAAATTGGTGAGAGAGTATTTTCGACGTGAACCTACTCCAATTTATGGGATCATAAAATATTAATACTATGGATTTCTTGCCGCCGTGCAGAAACATAATTACGGAGGTTTTGAGCGTGTGAAATGTCCTTATAAAGCACCAAGGACTCTTGAAAGATAATATGAAGAATGAAAATTTATTTAAGCTTATCTTTGGTTATGTTCTACATTTTGATCGAACGCTTAACTTTATCACGGATTTTATTGTACGCCCTTTTAAACCCGCATTCGTTTAGTTCAACTGAACGATAAAAAATATTGTCTGAAATAAAATCGAATATTATTTGGTACTTTTACCAAAGATTTCAATTGAATTCTTAATATTTTTATAGCAACTTCAACATATGATGGTCATAAATTTTGAATACGACTCTATTTCCTCCACCTTTCTGTAAAGTACACGTAATTATAGGGTTTGAACAAGAAACTAAAGCAAGGTAAAGTGGTGTCGAGTCTCTCACATCCTCAAACCTCTATCTTACTCCTGTTATGATATAATTAGCGCTCGCAGACTTTTCTTTATTGGACTGTTTGTCTTTCAAAGATTTAGCATGCAACATTACCGAGTCAAAAGGGTTTAGATATAGATCGATAAAAAGATGTTTTCTGATAAATATATCACGCAGGTTCGTCATTTGAGGAGGGTAAACAAGACGAAGTTGTTCGCATCACTTCTACCTTTACACTTCGGTACGGAAAAGCTTTTGAGTACGACTACAGTGCACTCTTGATCTACCACTCTCTCACTTCTATCCTCCTATATCAAGGGAATTCCAGTGTCTCTCGACTTTCTCCTTTTCGTGCAATGGTGTGAATTTCCCGAATCACACGCTTCACGTGTTCTTAAAGCTCTTTACAGATATATCATGAAATATACGCAACAAAAAATTAAAATCTATGTTGCAAAATAAATGCTGCAAAAAGGATGTTAATTTTTTATGAATGGCTAGCAATTGAAAGACAAGGTTCTAAAAAACTTTAAAATTCATTTTAAGAAATGTTCGATGATTAAACTTATTTCTTCACCCAGGGTATAAAAGAGATGAACAAATCATTCTATAATTATATAATTAGACTTTCTATAATTTGTTATCATCGATGCAATATATCGCTAAAAACATTATCAATTAGAACGAGCGCTAGTGGATTCACTGATGTGTTCATGTGACTCAGAATCGTTTTGATCATTGCACCAATAAACCTACCACCAATTATTTAGTACCTATTCAATAATATGCTCGAAAGTAGAGCTTTGGGCTTGTTTGAAAAACTATTAATTTGAGTCTTTAGGACCGTTTGTATGTCGGTTCTACATTCAAGTGCTTTCAATTATTCACCTGTCTCTCTTTCTCCGCTGTAAGTAGTTTGGTGTGTATAGAGTATCAAATTTGCACGTAACTTTAATCCTTCGTGAGTTCATTACAACATCACTTTATGAGACAGCATAGAGTTAGATAGAAAATAAATGAACGCCATGGAAATGGAATTATATGATTCCAAGCCTTCGACTTTAAGCTTCATAAATTTTGGCTATTTCCACCGTTTCCCTCTTCCGTCTATTTCTCGAATTTACGCTAAAACCATCCGCTAATAGCTTATACATATAGTGTGTACCTGTCACTCCAAATGCACTATAACTTCAAGTATTTTACTTCAGAATGTCTATTCCACGTCTATACAAGATAGTGATTGTCTTTGGTTTTGAAAGCCAACCTCTCTGCACTTAATCGTAGACGGGGAATGGTTTGAGTGCGTTTAAATTTAACTTAAAATCCGTGGTTTATCGTAAAATATTCTCGACCTAAATATATTTGCTTCTCGTATTTTCATTTAGGCTTGTTTCATGATTTACCTGATTTTTTGTAATTGAAAATTTAAGGCAGCTGGTGACCAAGCTAATAAAATTTGTTTAAAATAGTATGGAATTTTTATGGGACATGAATTATTGTATCGAGATATGATCAGATTTTTATAGGAATTTTTTACTGTCCCGTTTGTAAGAAATAAAATGAATAAAATTGGTTACCATAAAAATATTTACGTTCCCCTTTTGAAGTCTGCCCCTTAAAGCCACAGCCACTGACTTCTTTAATAAAAAGGTGAATAAATGTAACGAGAAGCAAGCGAAATATTGACAGTGTGTTTATGTTACAACCGAATTACATCGCATTGCGTATTCAAAGCTCAAAACCAGCTTATTAAGTGCCATAATTATTGCTGTATAACAATTAATATTATTAAAAATATCATCAATCATCTGACTAAATTGTATAATGTAGCGATCCCACGTGCTGATTAATGCGAGTGGGTAAAGTTGAGAGTTTCGGGAGCCCGCATGCAGCGCAGATTGTAGGACGGGTTGTGTTATCAATTATCCCAACGATAAAGCTAGGTCTGCGTGAATCTCCCGCGAACATCAAGAGCAGAACATCAGAACAAGGGCGGGAGAGGGAGAGAGAGAGGAAGAGAGAGAGAGAGAGAGAGAGAGGGGGGAGAGAGAAAGAGAGAGATGGAAAGAGGTTTGAAACTGTGGAAGAGGAACACACGTTCGTCTCGGTACTCGGTTCTCTATGTTGCTACTGCCAGTCTATGCATAGCCCGCTTCCGGGATTCAAATTTATTGACACGCGATAATTACATGCCACATACTGCTCGAAGGGGCGAGCGTGCTGCCACCGAGTTTGGGGCTTCAAAAGCTCACCCTCGGATCCGACGTCTCATTATGCGGCCTCGTGGGCACGAAACCTGTCAGTTTCGTCTCCGGATCATACATGACAAAAGTATAACCTAAGCTAATATCCATACTTTTCACGGTCTTGCTCTTATGATATCAGCACATGGATATTTACATCAAAAAAGTATTCGTACGCCACGGGATTGATCGTTAAAACTTAAATCCTTTCATCAACTATAACTATATTGAACATTCCATATAAATTTTCTTCTTGCCTGTTTGAAACACGAATCCAGTAGTAAGTGAAAATTCGACATGAATCAGACATAGGCATAAATCCATGTTCCAGGGAACTTTATATTACAAAAATAATGTGGATAGATCGCTCCAATTTTCTCAACTCAAGTACGCATATCCTTTTATATACTTATAATGTTTTTTCAACAACTCAATATCTAGTTAACAATTCTATGATCACCAGTGTTCTCTGTAGCAGGATATTTTGGAAATTTATTTCACGATACGGAATTTCTGAGAGACGGACAGAATGAGAGGGAGAGAGAGAGAGAGAGAGTGAATGAATATTCGAAATAACGATATATCGATTGGATGTAATATATCTTTTCGAACACCGGGTTTCGCGAACCCTTCGTGTTACGCTAGGATCACATTAGTCCGACGCGATAAGGGATCGAGCTCCACACCATATCAAGTTGAACATCTATCTACCAACAGCCCGTGGCGTACATCCGAAGAAAAATTAGACTTTAACGATACCTTTACGGTCGATAATAAAAATTGCAATAATCATCGTCTTCGTTGGTGTTTTCTTGGTTGAGAGATAAAAGAAAAATGTTTCACGATCTCAGTGATCGTTGTAAAGATAAAAGAATCATTTTCTCTGAAACAATTGCCGTTTCGTGGTAAAATCAAATTTATCTGGTAGAAATTACTGTTTTATTATCTAGACGAATTCGCACATTCGTTTCTGCTCACGATCGATTCTTAACGAACTTCATCATTGTTGATAAATTTGCAATATGCTTGTCAATGAACATATTTTGTTATTCAGACTTATTTCCAAGTATTTTTGAGAAATATTAAGCGAGGAGAATACAAATTAAAATTATCATGGGACCGTAATATGTTTTTGCGGTTTGAAGAAAAGTTTTGCAAGTGGTACAAGCACAGCAGCTATAGTCAGCCTTCGGCATTCGTTCCGCTGCCAATATAGTCCAGCGAAAAATAAGAGGAACAGCCACATATTGCGAATATTTCTATCTCTATACGTATAGAAGGGCGAATGAATCTTCTGGTATACGATGCCTCCGAGAGTTTTGCGGGATGGGGGCGATGGGGAAAGTTTAGTCGTTGCAGAATGCGATGTTTCCTCGAAATTTTGGCCAAAAGTTTCGTTCTCGAAGTTGCGCCAACTTTCGCGACTGTACACCCGCCAAAAATGAATATATTACGTATTCGTGCTGCTATGACGAGCATTTTATAAACCTGCAAAACGTACTCGGAAACCAACAAATCTATGTAAAATAATGCACACGGAGGTTCAAACTATCGATCGAATAAGACGTGTTCGTGTTTCTCTCAAATGCCATCGATACGTTGAATTTTTTTTCTCCAATCATTACACTGTCATCTACATTATTTCGTTTTTTTTCAAAATTAAATTCGTTATTTTTAATTAAATTTAATTTATTCGGTCCAGTTAAAAGCAACACTTTCATGATGAGTGCTTTTCAACTGTTTTTCATTACAAACGCGTTAATAGAAAATTTTTGTATTGAAATGACCTCCAAAGGAATAATTCATTTACGATGAAAATAAATTACATTTTTGTTGAAGAGCATACTTAAAAGTGAACCACGATTATTTTCGAGGCTCTGGAGTGGTTGATTGAAAAAAAAAAAAAAAAAAAAATTGAAAAAGTACTCACGTGTACAATGGTCTACCATCTGTTTCGTCCTTGAACCAAAGCACCATGGATAGCGAATCAGGTCCCGTGGGTGTAATGTCACAGGGTAATTCCACCGCGCCACCCTCCACTGCGGTGATATTTAGTAGCGGCACTGCAACGAAATGAATAAAAAGCCAAATTTAACGAGTAATTTTTTTTACGCTAATAAACTTTTCTTTTACACGTACAAAGTTATTTTTTATTTTCATTTTTTAATGACACTGGGATAATGGTTGTTTATGAAGAATACAGTTAATGTTAAAATTCTGGTTGTATCCGAATTTTTTAAACTTTCATTTCGAAGCTTGTGGTGAAATCGTAATCTCATAGTAAATATTGCTGTATGGAGTTAATATAAAAATACGTATTATAAATAGACAGGTAGGTATTATATATCTTACGACATGTATTTTATTTGGGGTTCAATATACATTTCAATCACATTTCATACAGTCGGCATAAAATTTGCTCTGTATTTGAACAATATTTTGAAATTGCGGATATTTGACATAACAATAAATTGTATAAATTGATGAATGTTTTCATTTTCATGAAAATGAATGTGAGGGGATATCGTTTTAAAAATGGTGTCCAAACCGCCCATCAAAATCATAACGGATTGCCCTACATCTTCTTGGGATGAGTATTTTTAAGAACACTTTTCGGTCACATCCCAAACAACACTGAAAATAGATTCGCCACTTTTACTTTCTTGGATTTGCAATCAAATTTCACATTATCGGCGGACTGAGATTTCCCCTGGAAATTTAGAACTCTTATCGGACCAATGCAGCCCAAAATCCGATAAGAAACTTATTATCATACTGCTTACGTTTTTTTTTCTCTTTATTCCAGGTGTCTTTATACGTTCGCTCCCGTATTTCCATATCTACCACGTTCCTCGTCTTGTGCTGCTGTCTGATGGTATGGAAAAGAGTATCGCCAAAACTCAGCCACACATCTGTAGGATTATACAATGCTCGAAAATTTGTGTGTATGTGTGAATGTGAGAAGGAAATAGAGAAACCGAGAAAGATCAGGTAGAGTCGAAGGAGATCAATATATACACCCTAGAAATTTATGAAACCCTGGAGTCCGTTCAACCTGAAATTGAGACCCTGAGAGGTTTGCCTTGCGTGTGTGCACCTCCATGAATTCGATCGCTCTCCAAAGATTTCGATGAGCTTCATCTAAATCACTTACGCAAATCCAAACTGTTTGCTCTATAGACACTTCAACTTTATTCAATATTAATATTTTCGTAAATCATATAATGTTCGATAAAATTTTTTTGTCAAAATGGGCCTTTTCAGTAGAATCCTAATGTCAAAAATTGATAAACCACTTAATTCTGGATAATTATTCATTGAAAATGTTGTATTTATATTTTTTAAAACGACAAACGTCGACTGATTAAGAAACGTTGTCATTTCAAAGCTTAAGTCCTTATCCAGAAGATTTTTCCATTAATTACTTTAATCAAATAAATCTGGAGTTGAGAAAGTCGTTCATGAATAAGACTTGTTTTTTTATTTTCGTCTTATAAAAGAGAAATATAAAGTAAACGTGAGAAGCAGAAAAAAAGAAGCTCGTGCGTCTGGTTTTGAATTCCAAGTGGCTGTTTCGAGACACCCCTGGGAGAAAATATACATTTTTCTCGAGAGAGGGTGAGAACGGGGGTGGTTGGTTAGAGGAAAGTATAGAGGTGTCGGGAGAAGAGGATGCAGGATGCCATGCTTCCGTATTCTACACAGTTATATATACACGAGGATGCCCTGGAAGGTGAAAGAGACGTAGTCAAGGCAAAGGGATGAGAGCAGGGGGGGAGGTGTACGGAATTAGCATGGACCCTTTATTTATTGCATGGTGCTCAACCCACCACGACACATAAATATTGTTTAAGGGTGTCTCTTTATCATATAAACGCTCGGTGACCTTACAGTTGTGACATTAGAATTCTTCTGCTGTGAACTGTTCTCTTATTATTTTACATCTTTTACCTCTCTCTTGAGCTTTGGTCCTTCCTCTATAGAGCCTCTGAAGCGGATCACATGATAAACATATCGTGAATGAGACATTTTAAGAATTGAACATACACGAATCGATGAATAAGACATTCTATTATGTTCAGCTCATTTCAACAACTGTAAATCGTAATTTCAAATGAAATAGTGATGACGCTACTGATTTTGAAGTATCAGAGAGATTATTTTCTATGATACATGATTGAATCAGGTTATTTTGCGATTGCGTGACTAAATCGAATAATCAGAGATGATCATATTTTATCATCATCATCATTAACATTTTAAATCTCACCGATTCACATCATTATTTCAGTGGCATATTATTTTAAATGACTTGTCACTTTAATAACGTGATTATAAACGTTCCTTATTGGTATTTGTGTACATGTGACTCAATGAGAATGTCAGCAGCCTGGGAAGCAGGTGGACAATGCCGATTAATCGAATTCCAGTGAGGACAACGAGAAGGAGAATCTCTACTCCATTGATACAGATTCTGTGTCTATATACATGCATAGTCTATGAACTATACAATGACAGGGTCGAACCTCCACGCTGGGTGTTGTACCAATGAATTCTCCGGATCAATCGAATCTCAACGTCCAAAGCAGATTAGGATATACACCATCCACACAATAAATGTTACACAAAGTCCAACTAATGCTGGTACAGTTTGTCTCTACTTGAATATCTGTCACTCATCGTGACATAGTATGTTAAATACAGTATATTATTGGGTATTACTGCTGCACTCAACAAATGTCACAGACGGTAAGATTCTCTTTTTGCTTTTTCCTGAACTGAAAACACAGTTATTTAAGACGTTTTTGAGAGTTGTTGCACTGGTAAATTGATTATTTAGCAGGTTCTTCCAGTTGTTTTGGGAAAAAAAGAATCGACTGACAAGGATTTTTTAATGATTTCTATAATAAACTCGATCATCATTTGCAGGAATTCTTTAACATAGAATTTGACTTTTCTTTAGATATTTAATGCAAAGTTCGTTGGAATTATTTTTTGAATGAGGAGAAGGAATGGACGATCCAAAAGTCAAGTTTTACGATGATTATTTTTAATTTGCATAGTTTATTTTTCATCAAGTTCATCATAGAGAGAATGAACCTCATCCGATGAACGAAATTAACTGTCGCTTATGTGTGCGAACATCGAAAAAATGAGAGTAAACTGGACAAAGTCCGATGCATGAATTGCTTAGCAAAGAAAAACGTATGGTTTTATATATTCGAGATGAAATTTCTGCTACCGACATGGCAGATAGTCCTACCAGAACGTGGAACCTTTGTTTTATTTGGTTCTCTGGAATATCGCTTGCGTTTAACAGTCTCGTTCGTTCGTCTCGTCATACTCAAATTTTCTGTCCTTTTCACTATCGCGTCACTATACGAGTTTTTCCATCCCTCGTTTGGAAACACGAATGATTTTTTTTGCTTCCTCTGAAATGACTGAAATAAATACCACTGGTACGAATAGGAAAATTCGAGCATAGCCGCGGTCAACTCCGACTCATTTTATCCGACGTTGCGGCTCAATTACAGGAGAGAAAAAAAGCTCGAAAAAATTCGTGATAGCAGAACCTGGAATAAGTGGGGAAAAATGGTGATACTTCCGTCAAATAACCTCTGGCTATGCAATCGTAACGAAGAACTGGCTTTGCAAATCTTGTTTACTTCATCGTCCCAAAACCGCTGAAAAAAATTGGTCAACTCAGTGCATCATGTATGTACAATAGAAGTTCGTTTTTTTATCAGGTCTCGATTTTACTTTCGACGAATTGCAAAACCAGGGTAAAGAATTTTCGGCTCAGAAAAACGAAATTAACGTTTTTCTAATTGTTTAAATTCGGTGTTCTTTCAAAAGACCTTACAAATTGTTGGAATTTTAAACAGGAAATTATTTTTTCAAATATTACATATGACAATGCCTTGGAACTAGAAACTACTATCAACTTGAAGCTGGAACGTAAAATATTATATTTCTCAGAAATATTTGCAGTGCTGATCATCTTGTGCAATAATAATTTCTTAACTGATTCAATATGGAGATAAAATATCCAGGAGCTCACCAACTGTGCTTGAAGTTTTCAGATTATGACATCGAGTGTAAAGTGGAAATTTCCTGTAGCTAATCTACGAGTTTAACATCCAAAGCCTTTTCTTTCACTTTGTTCCTTCGCTTACGCAATACGCACATAAATGCAAAAGAAATATATAAGAACACACATAGCATCTACGTGCTTTTGCGAAGTGTAGCATTTCCTTTTGCTATCGTAGCGAGTTTACCGCAACAAGTTGGATTTAGATTCAATCTACTACATGAGAAAACGAGCTGAGGAATATAGGTTCAAACTAAGTAAGCTGAGCATGCTGAAGAGAAAGAGCAAGAAAAATATAGGACGAGAAAGAGAAAGGAGAGGGGGGGGGGAGGGAAGGATAAGAAGCAAAGGAGAGTCAAAGTTTAACGTGAGTTGCTGATGCGAAAGAGGAAGTTACCTCTACCGAATATCGTGGTTGCTCTCGCAAGTGGAATACGACAAGGCGGAATAAGAGATCCATAGGAGTTGTTTCCTCGAAGCAATGAAGAGAGAAGATGATGTAAGCCACGTATAAAGAAACGGATCGAACTTAAAGTCTTTGCTAAGTCGAGTTCGCCCTTCACCAATTTTGAGAGAGTTTAATCAGATCGTTTACGAGAAGGTTCCATTAGTTATTCCGTCCAATTCGGTTGGCCAGGAGGAAGAAGTTCTAAGCCATCCTAACTGCTTTACTTAATTGTTAATATTTCAGGTAAAAAAAAAAACAGTTGTTCACATTGGAATAATTGCGTCGAGTTACCGACTGGTGTTGCCACTTCGGAAGAGTCCAATGACAGAAAAAAAAGTCTTTTGACAGAAGAGTTTATTCATAAACTGAAAAACGTATCTAGTTGAAAGGTGTCCAGGAGTCCAGGGCAACGAGCGTTGAATGAAGAAAGTTATTAGAGATACACTACAGCGATTTGAGTTAGGATGACATCTACTGTTACCATGACTTCAGTGAATAGGTATAACTGGAAGAGAATGGCAAACTTCAGGACTTTACCACCTAACAGCATTACTGGGCTAGATCTGTGCGAGTAACTACATCGTCGTTTGACTCTACAACATCGCCTTGATTCTTCTACAAAACCTGCACAGTATAACAGTTCCACGGGTTGATTCAGCCCCTTTTCCAACGTACTCTCCTCCCGTGGATTGTCTTGTGACCCGTTCTTTCTCTCGCTTAGGCATAATATAGTGTGTTACACGTAATGTGTTAGTGTAAGAGAGAGAGAGAGAGCATTGTGTCCGGAGTACCTGGGTTACTACACCCTCGTCGGGTAGCCGCTCGCGACACACTGAATTACGGTACACGGAAGGTAGGAACGCGCGGTTGCTACTTCCGTTTGCAATATAGTTTGGGAGAACAATGGAAGCCGCAATGGGCCAAGGCTGGGCCAACAACGAGCAGCCTGTGAACAGCAACTGACATCAGGATGGCAAGCTTCCGAGGCTATGCACGTTTATGTCCTCTCATATCTGTGTCTTTGTGCTTTCAACTGTCTATCTGTCTGCGTGGCTGTATGTCTGTCGCTGTTTCCAGTATGTGCAAGTGTAACTGAGGGACATTTCCTTTGGCCGACGATCAAAGTGGCCGTTTAAACGGCGACCAACTATGTGTAGGTCACGTGATGACTCTACATGTAATCGCTCTCTTCCTAGTCCTTGCGATCCCTTTGGCTGGAGACTAAACCATCCCTTGGCTGATGCTCTTAGTTCTCTTAACGTAATTAACCTGCAATAACAAAGCACTTGTCCTTCTTCGTGTATCGATTGTCATTTCTCAGTGAATCAGTGATTACGGAGAAATAGTTCAACGTTTTGTAAACCATTGAGGCTACAACATTGTCTCTTCTAAATTGAAAATTGTCAGGATGAAGCATTCACAAAGGTTTCATTCGATCCTTTCAGATTTCTCATTGTGCTCACATGGCATCTTGGAAGTTCTTGAACAATGCTGCTTGACCAATAAGCGTATTGGTAGATAAGGTTCTGGCATTTATCCAATATTTAACAAGTGATGAGAATGTCGATGATAGTCCGAATGGACAATGCATCATTGAAACTTCAAAGGTTCCAAAATTCATTACTATTGTTGTCATTATCTGTTCATCTCTTTCTTTCTTATTTTATATTCTGATTTCCCATCTACCAGTCATTAACGACCGCATCTTGGATGTGACACTAGTTATTCATTGGTCAATATTTGATACCGAAGCAGGCTCCTAGTTGATTCGCTTGGATGCATACAGATAGTAGTCGCCGATGTTCTAAGGCATATTGATATTTCGTACTGACGATGCATCGATGACGTCATTGCACGTAACGGAAAAATATGGTACCGGCACGCTAGTGATTACTGGGTTCCCGGTATGGTGGCAAGCCAAGAACCGTAGGTGTGCTTCCATGTCTCAAGGGGATCGATAAAGCTCAGCCGTGCATCGTTTCATGGATGGATCTACTATTTCGTTCAGACAGATCATCGATCTTTAACGGTCGTCCCTGTGGGGCGTGGGTATAAGAATTATCGTATGACAACGATGCGGACAATATAGGTCGGGATACTTACAATTTCTATTTTCAACTGAAGCAATAATTATAAGGCAACATCACAGATTTTAATCCACGATGTTCTACTAGAAAAAATTGCTATACTCGTAAGTATGAGTGGGATGAAATGGTTCCAATGTTTCAATTTATCAAAATTTACATGAATCGCGAAGCTCAATGTAGGCCTCTCTACAAAAATGTTTAAAAAACACATTTGGACATTAAAAAGAATAGATAAGAGAAAGAAACTCAGACACACTTTTGTTCGCGAAATGCAAATATATTATCGTGAACGTACCCAAAGGAGCTTTATAACTGAACCGTAGTAACAGAGCGAGAGAGAGAGAGAGAGAGAGAAAGGTAGACCGTGTTCGGATCTACTGATACTGTCAGCTTACAGGAATCACGATAGAGCTCGAGTGCAGATCTCGTTACCAAGAAATGCTAGGGAGTATGAAAATATGCGAAGCTCGGCCCATAAAATATACAGCTTTCTACTGCAATGGGTGTGCTTTCACCATTGCGAACTTCCTTACTCTTTTTCGGCGTGTAAATATATATATTTACATGTATAGATGCAAACATTTTCACAGGTTACTCGTATTAGTAAAACCTAACGAAAAAAATCGTATTCAGAAACGAATTTATGTGTCAGTACGTCCGTCTGTAATACATTTATAAAATTCATTCAACACATGAACGTAAATAAATGTGAAGATTGCAAATGTATTTTGAGTTTCACAACTTCAGGAACGCGTGAGTCGACGACGGACTAAAAAAATACAAATTACTTCTCAGAAAATCCGAACGTTTTTGTTTCTCTTTCAAAAGAATACTGGAGAATTTTTTGCTTATGCATACTTATATAATATTTATTCATGATACTTTCATGGAAATTTAAAAAGCAACACCAACATTTCGCGTGTACATTTCACCGAAATAAAATTGCACAAATTTACAAAGATGTAATCACTCTGTTTTTGTTTTTTTTATGTTTGTTGATACTTTTTTTTCTCGTAGTACTATTCGCAATATACAACGTAAATATGCCTTGCTCGTAATCTTCTACCGTACCTACACGTATTCATTATATATGGTGTGATGTTCATATGATTCTAAATGTAATACTCACAAATATACATGCACATTTATGCGAGTATATATGTTAGAACAGGTTATGTTACTCCCAAAACCAGGAATTAACGAACGCGCAGGTGCATGTAATTCGCCGGTATACGAGAATCGCCTTGTGCGAAAACCTAGAGACACAGATCTCGCCTCCTTCCATTACAACCTCCAGAAACGCTGCGATATGGTGGAATGTGCATGTATAGGGAATTCCAACGAGCCGAATACAGGTAGAAAAATGTAAGATCACAAAAAAACAAAAAAAAATTCGAAAGTTCATTTTCAGTTGCATATATACTTCATTGCATTACACAATTTTTATCATTAGTTCAAAAAACCATAAGGAATAAAATTTAATATTCATTACAAATTATACGAAATCTCATGCCCTGCAAAACTTAAGAAAACACATTCACGTTATCAAGAAACAATATTCTACAATAATTCCTGGAACTTCACTATTATTTTAAAGTAACGTTCGTTCATTAAAAAATTATTACAATTATTCAGCGTTTATATAAAGGTTTTGAAGATAACGTTAGTGCGTGAGATTGTTGCATTTTACTGCCAATTCGAATTCTTCGGGTCAGTTATGTTGACAATCATACGGGACGGAATGCCCTATATGGATATAAATATGTATTTGCAAGTATTTTCATGTCCCAACAGCATTTCATACTCGACTGAATGTTCCAAACCCTATGGTGCACCATATCTATAGCGATCAAGTGCCATCGTGCCTAACGGGCGTGTTGCGTTAAGGGATGCGATTCCCACTTTGTGGTGTGTTGGGTTACCGCTTTTCGTACTCAAAACACGGGAAGAGGGAATTGCTCGCACAGTTTTTCTTCTTCCAATTCGTATGTGTTCTCATATTCGTGTATATGCAGAACTTGGTTAAATACCGTGTAGCTTAAGTGTAACGGTACTGAGCAAGATAACGCAAATTATCGGAATAAGCCACTCAGAGGAGAGGGATTGTTTGGAACCCTTAACTTGAGTTTGCATGGGTGTCAAGTTTATCGGTGTTTGGGTGCATGAATTTTCGGTTGCACACTTTAATAATTTCTAAAGTTCCTAAAGAATTTTATTTTTCTATACTGTTCCTGCGTCTCTAGTATTGCCCACAGAAATTCATTTCCAATGCATCGACGTATTGCATTTGCCCGCAGGGTCGAGGGAAACTTTGGAAAACTTCGTCGGTACACATGGATTTTTTTTACTAAGTCTCCGTCGTTAACTATCATTAGAAATTCATAAAAACTGCCTTCTGCTCAGCGATTTCCCAATCAAGTATTGACCTCGTCCGAGGCTGCTTCACTTTAGTGATCATCGAAGCCATACAGCAGGGACCACTCACCCATCGCTGTTAGTAAGACTTCGAAAGTGTTATCACGTTTTATCGTACACGTTGATTAATATGAATTAGTCAGTTCCTGATTCAAATCGTATTATTTCGTACTGTAAGCAGTTATTCCATTATAATTATCATGATATATATCGCGAAGGACGTATAATGCAGTAGAACGGAGAAACTCGTGCTGGATTGTAGCACTTTCTATCAAGTAGGTTGCTCTCGTGAATGACCTTCATCCCATTTATCAATAATTATAGATCTCATATTATATCCCGATTGTACATTGCGCATGGTAAATACTTCAGCACACAGTAACCTTGGAATACAACAAACATGGACGAAAATAGTTCGTTGGAAAACAGAATTCAACGATACCGATAAACTCAATTTGCTTGAAATTTATTATGCTGTACAATCAGTTGATGTTGTCTTATTAGGACTAAAAATTTCGAGATTTTGGAAAAATCTGTAAGGAGGAGAAAACTTTTTTTTTAATTATCATTTGAGAAAACTTCTTGAAAAACGTCATTTTTTTAAATCGATCGATAGGAAAAGTTTCGAAAAAGTTGTTTTCGGGTTTTTTTTTCTACGAAATGTTGTTACAAATAAAAAATTCTCGTTTTCAGCGTTTTTTGGGAATCCGTATTTTTTATTTATCTGCATTATTTAATGACTAGTGATTTTTAGAAGTTGACAATTCGTTGAAAAATTGGAGTGTTCTGATTCATAAGCTTAATTCCTGTATTAGATTCATCAAAATTCAATCAGTGATTTCCGCGTGAAAAGTGGCCAAACAGTCTACTGCAATTGAGATTTGTGTATGTATATAGAGAAGAGAAGAAGAGAAGAGATATGCAGAGCTCGAAAAGACTGCTGTCGTATATAGAATCACTTTTTCGTTGTCGTAGTCATGCTGCTCTCTTGTAACATCACAACCGCTCGTTTCGAGCTTCTCTCTTGTGAGCAAGAAACTTCCTAATGCTTTCAACATGCTCGTGTAGAGGGACGTAATGTGGGGCACTTGAAAATCGGTTTTTCGTCGTTTTGGGTTTCGCAGTTTTTACTCGATCGAACTGAAGCTTAACGCCACTTTTCGTTGCAGCCCTCATGACTCCTAGTTCTATAAGTTTCATCTTTGCGTTTACAGAATTTATAAGAAATATATATATGTATATTTCTCCATTATACTTATACGTTCACCATGTCTTTCTCAAGTACCGCACAAAAAAGCGTGGTGGATCTGTGAAAACTTCGGTTACAACTGTATTTTTTTTTTTTTTTTTTTTTCAAATCTAAAAGGGATTTTACTTTCTGTTGACGATTCATGGAAAAAGTACTGTGATAAACTGTGTTTTCATCATCATTCGAATCATTTTATACAATTCTGTTTTTCTTTTTTTTTTTTGGTCGAGTATCGAATGTTAACTGATGTGGATAATTATCTTCGTCATTTTTTTTTCGTCCAAGTGATCGAATTTGTGGGAGGGACGACTAATCAGGAGAAAACTTTTCGAACGGGTACGCAGGTAAAACGCAGTGAAGTTTGGAGGAATAAAAGTCGAAAGCACTTTTGCCGATTGGCCGGAAAATCTGACTTTTAAAACTCATACGGTCGCAATACATTAAGTTGCATCTATGATGAAAAGGTTTGAGCACCTTATATTAAATGCACACAGGAATATAAATATATATTTATATCTGTGAAAAAATCAGCCGGTGCAACTGGCCTGGCTACGAATGAGAAGTTTCTCCATCTTTCTTTTTCTCTATCTCACTTTTTTCACTTCCCTTCTTCTCTTACTGTCGCGTTCAGACTATGAGACAAACTTCGAACAAGTCCCGCAATCTGGCATCTAATGGACAGAACTAAGGTACGCCAGTAGGGCGTTTCAGGAGGTGGAAAGGTATACGAGTCCTCGCAGCTTAGCCGAGTGAAAAATTGCTCAGAGAAGTTTTCCTCTGCAAGAACGAACGAGGGCGATGCGCGCTTTTCAGACCCATTAGGCAACTCAACAAGTACGATTTTCGTACGTGGATCCAGGCGTCCGATCACCCGGAATCGGAACTAACAAAAACTCAACTAGTGGACTTCGAATGGAACGTAACCAACGATAAGGAATTGTCAAGAACGAAGAAGAAGAAATTGTTCATGAAACTGAATATAATATCCGGATAAAAGTTTAGTCGAATAATCGTAAAACTATGTTTATTAAACTGTTTTTTTGTTTACTTGAATGAAATGAAAGATTCATTCCGGTAAGTTTCACTTAAGGAGTCACAACAGTAGAAAAAATCATGATAATAAAATATATTTGGAAATCATATTATATTCTCAAAAGGACGTCAATTTGCATATGTTAAAACGTTGAAAATCAACAATGTTAAATGCAATTTCGACTCGTTATATTCACCAAATAGAATAAACCCTCAACCATATAAAAATAGATTATTGGACCAGAACAAAGCCACATAATCCGTTGTAATTGCGAATTCTTCTTAATCGTAAAGAAAATAATTGAATTTGGAGCTTTTGAGGGTCATAGCTAACTGGGAAATTAAAGCATACGTGCTTCATCGAAAGTGTTGTTGGTTTGGGAATGTGTTGCATATCAAATTAAGTCACTGGAACTAGATGGTTTAGATTTCGTTTGAGCGCTCGCAAAGGCGAGTGCTTGATTAATTCAACGCGAATCCGCGGGCTTGGGGGTTTATCCGAAAATTTCTAAAGCAAAAGCTTTCCACAAGCATTTGTGTACAGGAAAAGTATACGTTCATGCAGGAAAACTTTGCATGTGACTCGAAAGTCAAACATGATTGAAATAAGGTGAAAAGACACCCTGTGTGTAAAACATATTTGAAGAATATACTAAAAGAGAAAATGAGGAAGATGCTTCGGAGGCGAAGGCGGCAGGCATGGGCTAAAAAATGAAAAAATCCCTTTCTGATGCCGTCCGCTGTTGATGCCCGTGCACATCAGTGCGAACCACCTCGAGGGGGAGAAACCCGTCGTGGAGATATCCTCCGAGAGTAAAAAAGGAGCTAAAACTCGCAGAGGAGCTGCTTGACCCGCCTGTTTCAAGTGCTCCGGGCGATACTTTTGATCTCGCCAAGGATTCAAAAGCCGAAAAGCTTTTGAGGTCTCGAAATTCACGACTACGAAAAGTTGTAACTGATGATGGTAAAAGTTCAAGAGCAGGACTATAACAGAATTCGCCAAAAACCAGCTCTTCCTTAGCTCGGTTCACCCTTTTTATTCGATGAACCCTTTAGTAGCTGTTCCATTTCCTTTTCCATGTTCTTATTCTTCACCACCTGCTATGGATTAGATGGATCTTCGATACGAAAAAACTTAAACTAATCAATTATTCATCATTATTAATTATCGCGAAGACATGTGTTTTACGAGCTTCTGTCACTTCGCAATTTGCAAAGTGAACATTTTCAACACCATGTGTTCGATTGCGATGAAAAAAGCAGCTTTTAGAACCCGAACCGAAATTTTTTCGATTCCAATTTGTTGAATGGTGTGGATCATGAATTTATTGCTCTATTAACATTTTTTTTAAATTTCAAATTAGATACTACGAATACCTAGTTCCTCACTTTGCTTGAATTTTCAGATGATTCAGTCGAACATTATTTTATTTATTTTTTCCAATTGGAACAAGTGTCGCTTTATTTATTTTAGATCTATAGGGATGGGCATGGGCAATTTATGTAATTGTCGCAATGGATGGCATATTTCAGTAGCATTTGACCGTGCTATTGACATTGCATGTCTGTACTTCTGTCACATTGTATTTACTATTTGTCTTGTACTATTCTATCTCTATACTATTTTTAAGAGTGTAGATATATACATATAAATATAAATACATGTATGCACGTTCTGATGACAAACAGGCAGACCGAATCCACATGAACGAACAGTAAAATGATGATGGTTGCGTCCTTATGATTGCTGACCCTTGGTACTCAAATGTGAGTTTATCTCGCGTAGTATTGCCATGAAGCAAATCTGTGGGGACCGATAGACCCGTCATCGGCAATACCTGGTTTGATAGAACCTGCCAGCAAAAGCTTGCTACATGTTCCTGCAATTTCGATTTCACACCGCAATGTCATATATGTATATGCCATTACACTCAATTCTCTCCCTCTCTCTCTCTCCCCCGTTCTCTGCATCTTTACATGGTCCCTTTCCATCAAATTCTGATGGAAGAGGCTAACCATCATTTACTATATTTACTACTATTATATGCGAAAACAGAAGTGTAATAAACCACATGACTTGGCTGGGATAGTGTATGCTCGCACCCTTTTCTTTACCACTACTTTGCATGAATATATATATATATATATATGCTTGAGTGACATCTTGATGAGGGAAATAGTTGTCGGTAGGAGAGAACTCGAGATGAACTCGAACGATAATTGCAAGCTCGAGTTATTGCGATTTGACTGCCATATTCCCTGGTCTCGATACCCACACCCTTCCCATCACTCTCGACCATGTTTCCAACTCGAGAATAACAACCTGAATTGCTACCAACCACTAACCTTCTGGTATTACCTCCGTTGGTAGGTACTATTGCTTCACTCTTTATGCTGTAGGATCGATAGCTGTCGTTGATTGACGTCCCTTCCAGCGGAGCATTTGTGCGCCATCCCGATCGGTTGACCATTTGAAGAGACACTGATGTGACATCCGGAAAATATTGGATTTCAATGAGACTCACTTTACACTCTTCTTCAACGTGTTATTCATATCCATTGATACTAGTGGCTTGGTTTTTTCGTTTTTTGACCAAAAACAACAAATTTTTTCAGTGATGTGCCCTTTTTCATCGAATTTCAAATTTTTGCGAATTTTTCGGGGTTGTTATCATTTCTCAAGACAATATTATTCTATTTAATGAGGATTAAAAATTTAGCATTGTCGGACAGTCGAATTGGAATTAAGGATGCTTGCTCATAAAGTTTGTTCTTCAAGGCGTTATTACTTGAGAGAGTTTTCGTTCAAGCAGAGGTCGAACTCTGAAAATGATTATGCAAATCTACAAAAATTCTGCTCCTCGGACGCTCGATGTTTTCCCACGAGGTTCAAATAAAACTTCGGGCTCACCTTCCTTTTGGTCTTCTTCAAGTTATTACGCTGATAATTAATTCACACAGTAGAAGAAACAAGTCTCATAAGAATTTCTTTGGAATATTATTGGGCAGCCAGGGGAAAATATGTATCAAAAATAAAAAAAAGTTTGAAATTTTCATTGCGAAGGAAGGGGAGAGCAAAATGCAGTTGGCAGTGAACGACGGTGTGCAACCACCGAAACTTAACAACGACCCAAAACTCTTACTAGAATTCTGCGAAGCGAGGGTGGTTTTGGTAAAGATAATATTTTGGAAGGAGGACAATCACCGATGCGCTTCTCACGAGGGTAACGGCCAAAGTTTTGAACATTTTGTTGTCTTTGGCTACACAGAAGAGAATTCAGCTTCGACCAAGGAACTGTTATTCCTGTTTCGCTGGTTGGAATACATAGTGTCTCTTTATACAGGAGCTTTGCTCTCAACTATCATCCACCCCGATTATAACGAAAGCCTCTTTGTCGTTTATCCTCAACTTTTTGTACTCGTCCTTCAAAACACACGAAGCTAAATCAAAGGTTCCACTGCTACATATTCTCTTCTGACGTTATTCGTATGTATAATTGAAACCTACTACATAATTAATTTCGAGTGCGTCGGTATCTTAATACCAAGTATTTAAAAAAAAATCTTCGAGGGCAAATCGTGTGCTACGTGTCTATCCTCGAGATTGGATACTTTTCAATTAACTATTTGTGAGATTGGATGTTTTTCTCGTGACTATTTTGATGTCATCCAGCCATCCAGGAAGTGGGGAGAAAGAAGCCTTTATATAAAACATATTCTCATCAGAAGTTAGTCTTCGAGCCATCGTTCCTCTCCTTTTTGCTGTCTGGGCTTATTCTTATATATCTCGGTTCTAAATTGATATGTCGGTGATTAAACTTGATCCATTAATAACCTTGTTCGTAGCCGTGTCTCTTTCGAATTATTTTTATTCCAAGAAATCTTTATGTCTCATCACAGACGTCATTATTTTTGTACAACTCTGTTCGTGAAAATAGATGAACACATATCTATTCCAAGATGTCTTCATTCTACATCTATATCTATATTCGTATTAATACTCAGCTGTTTTGAAATATACAATATCTTCGACTATATTTATGAATAGAAGTCTCTGGTGAGACATATTTTCGAAACAGCATTTTTAAGAATAGATAAGTAAATCCTTGCTATTCCTTTTGCTATAAAAATAATCAGTATATGTTTGGAAGTCCGCTATTTATAGTTTGTTGCAGAATATTTATTCCCTGTAATTTTTTCACACGTAACAGCACTCGAATGACCGATGAATAATTTCAATAACATAAAATATACATTTGCTTAATATCAACTTTGAGTTTTTGTTGTTGTTGTTGTTGTTTTTTTTTGACTAGATACCGTTTCGGACTCAATTAATAATTAGGAAATTACATTTGTTGGCTTAATATTTCAACGAAATACATGCTGCGTAATATCATGGAATATGCATAATAGGAGACCGAATTGTGTACGGAATAGGGGGCCTAGATGTTAGAAGGCGCCTTGAGACACTCAGATATCACGGTCTGATGCAACTGAGCTCTGACTACTCAGAGCATCCTAGAAACCGCCCACAGCCATAGAGCTACTGATGCATCCCTTATACCCTGGGGCATACAGAGAAGTGCACTTCGAAGGCGAGTATTGTATCACCTAAGGATATCGTCACCTCAGTTACGGTGACTGATGATCCGGTGCAGAAAGTAGAGCGAGAAAAGATCAAAATAAGTAGAAAACAATTCGGAAATAAAACAAGTTGCACTAGGACACAATTTTCTTAAAATCGATAGCTGCTCGATGACTTTTAATCATGTTGAATATTTCATTCATTTATAAATTGACTCAAGGAACAATGGTATTTTAGTAATTAACGAATTAACGAAGTTTCAAGAATTCAAAACTATTTACGTTTAGCAGGACAGAATTTACTTACAAATTTACTTACATCCCTTTCTGCTGCAGCGTTTCAAATTGAGCTATTTTAATGGTTTAACTCCGGATTGAAGAAATTAAAGATGGAGTGGAGTTGGTTTATATTGGACCCAAATAACATAGATTTTAAATAGAATTTATACGTATCTTTTCGAGAAACGGAATCGAGTAGTACGAGCTGAGTTTATTGGCTCGACCGGCCACCTCGAGAAAAAAAAACAAAGGTCCAGCTTTTTTTAATCTTTTATCTCTTTTATCCGTTCGACACAGCATCTGCTCCCCTCGTATCTGTCGTATATGGGACCCACGAGGGGTCTCTGTTTTTTTTTGTTTCGCTCCTTTCTTCCTCGATTCTTGTTCTTACTGGCCCTCTTTTCTTTTTATTATTTCTACTGCTATATATACATACACGATTATATCTCGTTGATCTTGGCTTTTTTTTCTTTCTTCTATTCGCTTTGTCGCCAGTAAACACTTGCTCTCTTTTTCGATTGCCCTCAGTTTCCCTGTCAGCGACAGTCGCCTTTATTCTCTGTGCATTACTGTAGTCATTGCTGTTTTCTTCTCCGGCTCCTTCTCTCCAACCTCGTGTATTCTTCGCTCGCTATCTCTATGTCGTCTTCGTGTTCCTATCTGTTTTTCTCTTTGTCTCGTTTTCTTAACACCGGAGTACTTATCCGCAGAAGTTTTTAAATGTCTGGAGCTCAAAAGAGGAAAAGACGTAGTTCAAAAAGAACAGACGAAAAATCACAATAATAATTCCAAGAGTCTTTTAAGAACGTTATAACGAAATATTCGTTGTTCGACAAAATTTTACATTTAAGGCACATGGCGTTTAAAAAAATGATTTTTTCGTCCAGTCACTAGATTTTAGAAATATAAGTCGCTTGGTTCACTAAAATTTAACACGGAATGGACGAAAATTAAGGTTCGCGATAATTTACGGATAATATTTCGTTGGTTAATTTAGCTGCATTGCTCATGTTGAAAATTCCCGTATTAGATGAATTCTCCGCGACAGGGAAGCACTACGTAATGAATTTTGTAGAGACTCCGAGCGGAAATAAAATGGTGACAACGGGCACAGTCTACTATATCGTACTGAGAGGCAACGTTTACTAGAAGTGCGTTGCCATATATGCGTTTTGGAGCGAGGGCGGTAAACGAGCGCGTTTAAAGGGTTGTTTGTATCCGGGTATCGTCCTCGCAGTAATAACTTTGTCGTTTGACGATCCACCCTGTTATATTATACGCACATGTATATACGGTACACGATCATTTAGAAAGTCCAACAAAATGTTTGTGCTAAATGAGAGGTAATTCAATTTTTGCCGTCGAATTTCTCCACGCTTTATTTTAATCACGTCTTTATTGCTGCATATTATTTTCCGTGCATGTATAGTCAGCCTCGTTTATTCATTCCATGTACAGAAATCAAATGTTCGAATAGCTGGCACTTGACGTGCCTCATTTGGAAAATGTAATTTAAAATTTTGTTCTAACTAACCCATAATTATTTTGTTCAGTTGAAAAATAGCCTTTTTTGTTTTTATGACAAACTTTCATGAAGGATACATTGTTAGTTAAAAAATGGTAAAATTTAACGTTGTATTGTGCACTTTTTTAAATAACTGTCAAAATTTCCAGGCTCCAAAAATATATGTTTGACATTAAATCGAACTGAACTCTTCAATTTTAGACTTTGACTAGTTCAGAGTGGTAACGAGGTGATACCGTGACGAAGATTATTTTTTTCGTTATTACAATCGACGTTGGTTTACTGAAAATCATTGACTAACGTTACTGGAACGGAACCTTATCAAACAATAGCATTGATAAGGTTTAGTTGAATAAACGCACACAATCGTGTCTGGCGATCAATATCAGATACAAAAGTGCTGGTCATTGTCCGATATATCAAGTTAATTTATGTCTAATTAATGTCCATTTCCACATTGAGTGTTCCATAAAGCCCATCAAAACCTCATATTACTTCATTCCCAAACGTATGGTGAACATAAAATGAAAATTTGCCCGAATTTGTTTAATAAGTAGATTCCAAATCAAACGAGATGAAAAATAACCTTTGATGGCACAACAAATAATTTAACGTTCAATTTTCATTATTAGATTGCGATATACATCCAAAGCTCAATTAATTTTTCCGTGTATTTTCGATACAAGGTATGAAAGATAATGTATTGTTCGATTGGGATTAACCCATGTGTCGATCACTTTTGTCCATTAGTACGATGTTTTTTTTTGTTTGCACACATCATCGACTCTATTGAAAACCCACTGCATCAATTGTTTTGTATTTTTTCTCCAAGAATATTACATCAACGATCGACCAGTTACGTGGTTTTATTGAGCTACATCAAATTATATCCATTGCCATACGGATCGGGATCGTTAATTAAATAATTACTCATTTGCTGTTTCAAAGCCGTCACAAATGAATATAAAAAAAAAGATGCTGCGCCATTCCTGCGGAATAAACAGAGTCCGGAAATATTCTGATGGATATTTTACGATAAGCAGACGCGTAATTATCGGAGTTGAGTGTCAAGAGAAGATGGCACGATATCGAGAACTAACGTCTAAAGATCCAGCCACAAGAAGTGAAAGATAAAATCTCCGATGGCCGGATACCTTGATGGGGGATTCATCGACCACACTCATACTCACAATCACGATTATATTATCGATTAGACAATAGTGATGATCGTAGTAAAAACGTCTACGATGATCGATTAGTGGGAATGAAGAAAAAATAATAATAAAAATAACAAAAGTCAGAAAAAATCTTGGTAATCTTAGTACGTGAGCTATGACACACGTTGGAAATTCACACTTGACTCTCGAGTAAATCTTTATTTCCAAGTGTCAATATTTTGGTCGAGTATTGTTATAAATCTATCGATTTCCTGTGACGCATTTTTGTCAGGCAGGTTATCAGAACAATGATCTTGAAAGATGTTGAAATTTTAAGTTTTTTTTTTTTTAGATCACGTTATACAACAGGAAACTCTATTATGAAGCCCCTGATCTGGTCAGGAAGTCAGATTTTTCACAATAACTGAGGAATCAGGCGATTCTGATAGGGTCCTGATCAGGCATCGTTACTGCTTGGAAGATATCCTTGAATATGGATTTCTTGATTATCTTTCTGCATTAATAAGCTCCAGCCCGCTTACTATATTTTATGTATGCACGTTGAAAATGAATTAAAAAGAATAAGAAATAAAATTATGGATAGTTGGATACTACACATTGTACTTTCGGACTTTATGCGAGAAAAAGTTTGTACAACACAACGTGCGAGTTTTATACAGGTGTATTATTTCTTTCTCGACACTCTTTCGTAACGGGCGAGAGCCCACAGCAGAGTGAAACGGACGTACTCCAGTTATGATTTATGATGGTTATGACGTTATATACATGGACTTTGTCGAGCCTCGATGTGGCTTCCCTATTCGTCGCGACACTGTAGCTATAAAGGGTCCCCGTAGCCCGTGACAACAGTAAAGAAAAAACCGGATACTCTATTGTCGCGACTGGCGTGACGTTTCGCGCGAAATATGATTTTTCACGACTGACTGATCTTGAAAAATCATGTCCTAGTTGTTGAGTTACGATGCACAAGAAATCAGTTTGTAGGCAGATGATGAGTGCGATGCTTCGAAGCAACCATTTTATCAAATATTGAACCTGGCACCAAAGATCCTTAAGTAACGATTTCGATAACCAATCATTAGTACAGAGAAATTTTACGATCAATTTATATCGCTTGCCGTTAAACGTACCGTTAGGGTTTAAATGTTAGGATATTAGGATCGAACATCAATTGAGGCACGTTAACATTTAGTAAGTTCAATCTTGGATAATATGAGACCGTGGTTGAACCGACCAGCTTGAAATTCGACATGATGAAATTACAGGAGGCTGCAATGAATTCGGGATTCTGAAGCATGAACTCAGATGAGCTGATGCGAAAATAAAATCTTTAATGGTATCATCGTAAATATCATTACCGGATAACTCTACAACTCCAAAGTTTATCGTCATTGGTGTAATTGATGTAAACAATTGAGATTTCTGAAAATGATCGAGCATCAAAATTGGTGGCTTTGGTAATACGTTCATCAGGATGAAAGCAGGCGGGAAAATGGGAGCTTTGCGACTCTCCGCTGTTACAAATATCGGTAGGATTTAATCGGAACCGACTGTTGAAACCGCACACACAATGGCCGAACAACCCTCTCGTTGCTACCTCTTTCGAATGATCGGGGAAAACAAACGGGATCGGTAATGCGATCGGTTATTAGAATGCTGATAGTCGCACACGCCTTTGAGGTAATTTAATGGGGATTTTGTTCCTGTCGAATCGAACACCTGCGTTATCCACATCCCGAGGTTATCTTCCAAATCTCGGATACATTGCCACTTTCAATTACATCGATACAATTGTGTAAATACATAGGTATATATCTAAACAAGTATTGAACATCGATGCACACACCTATACTTTGATATCAATTTGGTTCGAAACTTGTACGCGGTTTTCGTTGACCCGAATTCGAATTACATCGGATGAGGATGTGCGTGTTTGCTACCAGCAGGGAAAGAGAGATAGCAAATCTGCAGGGTACAGAAGTGAATGGCTGAGTTGCCTTGACAAAAGCCAATTGCATGGTCTCCCAGCAAACCACAATGCACTTCTGATCACTGCTCTTTTAACTTTTCCTGCACCATAACACAATTATTTCCAGCACAAATTTTCACTGACCTTATTATCAATGGAATATCTGCACAATTTGCAACATTTGAATTATATTCATTCGAAGCAGCTTGATTAGTAGAAACTCACCCTTTGTATATAGAAATTGCAATATGGTGATCACTACTGGGAACTTCGTGATAATCCCTGATTTTAAACGACCTTTATCGTTTTCTATTTATTTAAACCACTGTCAATAACGAGTACGAAGTTTCACACGTTCTCGTTGAATTTATAGATCATTGAGAAGATATAGAGACACGATTTTTTTTATCTGCCATTGATGTGGCTATTATTAACGTAAAATGGATTGAACTAAACAAATCACGGACAGTCTACACTGTTTGGAAATGATTTTTCATGCCTATCTTGTTTGTTCAGAACCAAATGATAATTCATTCGAATGATGCGAAAATAATGAATGAATCACTATTTTTTATCTATCAACTCAAAGATATCGTTTTTATTACGTAAATCTTATACTTGTCAGCTAAATGAAGAGATTTCTTTTGATGATATAACATAATAATGTCACCCAATTTTGTTGTTTTAATGTGAAAATTGATTAAGTTTGCTCGTTCTTGTTATTAATTGATTTCGATCCGCCTTCGATTTTCTCATTGCTGTCTGATGATTTATTGACGATGATGCATAAGTGATGAATCTGAGAAGGATCATCATCTGAAAACAAGCTTAAAAAAAACCCAGAAACTAAAGAGGATTCGAAAGCTTTCAAGATCGGTCTATGAAGGAGCAAATCGATGAGCAATAAGTTGAAAATACCGGGGATAAGTCCGGGGTACACGTCGGGGCTGCGACGGTGGGAGAAATGAATTATAAAGTGCCTAACACGGTGAACGGTACTGCAGTGTATCCAAACGAGTCTGAGGTCGATTGAACCTCTACTGATCGTTACAGTGAGTGTACAGTTTCACTGCAAGTTATATATAAAAATATACATATCGTTGTAATAGTTTATTTCTAATTCTCGTGTCTAACAGTGAGGTAATCAATAATTGTATTGATCTTGATCTTCAGAACAACAAATAATACGAAATAATACGAAATAAATAATTTTTCTTTTTAAAGAATGTATAAGTGTTGCCAAAAGTCCGTTACCGTAGATTAAAGTTGAATCCAGAGAATCTTTAATTTTATTTTATTACCATATACACGTGAAAAGTTAGTGACATCTCACTTAAAATTTCCAAAAAATTCATAATTGTTCTGCGAAGAGCTTCAAAATTTCGTCAAGAAACTCAGTCGGGTGATAAAATAGTGTTTTATTTTAATCCAAAAAATTCCATCCGTATATAAGGATGAGAAAGATTTTGAGGCGAATGCCGGTTATTGTGTGAATAAAGATATCATTTCTTTGGGTATAAAGAGGCATCGTATTTATTTTATACAATTCATCACACTATGACGAAACTTTATCGGTTGGGGAATTTATTTGCCGTTTACCAAATTACGAAGTGAATATAAAACGATATAAATAGTTTTCTTTTTATTAGTACATCGGATATTCGCCATTTCCTGTCACATACACTCACGTTTTTAAATATAGTTATGTCAATATTATCTCATTCTTGGATTATTTCTTTTAATATGAGCTTTCGGTGCTATATAAAAACTGCTAAGCTGTGATTCGTTGGCACACGGTTTTTTTTTTCAATTTTATTACGATCGTTACTTTTTTACATATACTAACTGTGCCCATCACTTCGCTCATTGCTTGAATTATCATCATTAATACAACTGTGATATTATTAAAAATTGGATACCAATTGACCACTATCAAGTAGTTAATAATAGTGAAATTTTCCATTTTTTAAAATAAATTCACGGAAATAGCTGTAACTTTTTTCTATTTCGAATTGAAACACCAGCCAACAGTCATTCTCTTCCTTTTTAATTCATCATCGATTTGGTTATTGAAGGTTTTTTAATTTATTTTAATTTTTAAATAACTTTACGAATTTTAATTTTCTCGATCGCAGTCTCGTAATAAACAATTTATCGAAATGTAATGCAGTTTACATTTTATTCTGATTCTTGAGTCTTATTTCTGAGAAAGATTTTCCAAAATCGGTTCAGTGGTTTTTACCTGAAAATCGGCTAAACATTTTTTTGCGGTATAGAGATTTCTATATACAGATTATGGAACGTATGGAAATCTTATTTAAGGTGTTTCAGAATGTCGTACACTACATCGATTACGCCGGAATGTCCACAACCATTTTTGGGACCTAGTCTGGCTCAGTCATGTCGTGGATCACAGTTCCTCATGTTCATGACCCTTCTCGATACTTTCATTCGCTCGAAAAAGGAAGTGGCTCAGCTGTGCGAACGTGTACGACCCGTAGATCCAGCGGACTATTACTACGACTTCATAGTTGTTGGAGGTTAGTAAAAAACAACTATTTAAAATCACTGAATATTATTCACTTCGAACAAATTAATTTATAGAAAATAATTATATTGCAGTCTACAAAATTATTTGTCAGTCATTAATTAAGTTGTCGTGATTTCCTTAAAACAAGATCAATTATGTCAACATCGAGCAATTAAAATATGAAATCCGGAAGCAAGCAAAACCTATAATTAGTCATTTTTCCAGGGTGTTTCCGTAAATCTAAAAAAATTCTCATCACGTTTTAACTATGCCTTAATCGCGCACATACAATTATTTGGTCACGGTTACTCGTCAAACCGTCGCGAGCACGTGCCACCGTGGCTCGTGAGAAAACGGAAGTGCCCGAGTCTTGATTGCGGCCATTGACTGTACTTGATTACAAAACAAGAAAAAGCGAAAGTGCACGGTCAGAGACTCGTCACTGATGTTAATTGAATTCACGGTAGGAGGGAGTACGAATAACTTTTGTCAGCTGGTTTACTGATGCAGTTTTTAAAAATCAGAAAACTCGATCACAAACGAGATATAAAGGGAAAGTAATACTAATTTTTTATTAACGAACATAACTTATCGAGCAGAAACAGAAACAAAAAACATAATTGCAACTATCTTTATTTTTCGATAAAATATTGTAAATGCAAATGCAATTAATTTTTTAAATTCAATTGCATCAAATAAATATTGAACTTGCAGCCACATGAAAAAATGTCGTTCCATGCTATCAGCTTTATTCGAGTAAATAAACTTATGGAAAAAAAAAATGATCAAAGCTAAATTTTTTTACAAGGATTAAAAGGCTAAAAAAAAGATTTGAAAAAAAAAAAAAAAAAACAATTCATTGTGCGAATAAATAGTAGCGGCTATTATACAATCGATGAAAAATTTTATGGAAAAGTATTTAACTCGCTTATTCGTTTTTTTAAACTATTTATTTCTCAATTGAATTTGTATTAAAATTATTTGGTTTGGGGCACACCGTTAGTTATCTTTGTTCACCACATCCAGACACGTATACATATTTAACATTTGAATAGTTTGCGTATGCAAATATGTAAATGCGTGTTCGATGTATCAAAGTGTACCGGGACGTGGATCTCGATGCTCAGCATGCTTTGGGAGCGATTCGTGTAGAACTTGCGGCAATCCTAGCTACCGAGCTCATTTCATTTCATCTCTCTTTTGTCTCCTGTACATTTTACCAATGCTTTTCACAAGTAACGAGACATAGGGCTCGTTAAAACGCTTTGTACGTTTACGGTACTTGTTTGCCTAAAATAAACAAAATTATCAGGATTTTGCGACCGATGAACGTTCTCGACGTTTCATACGCGTCCGCCCAATCGTCATTCGTCGATTATTGGACCGTGTCACGTTCACATCAACGCCACCGCTTAAATTCAACCGGGTGCACATAGTTTAGATGTGAAATTAATACAAACAGGTTATTTATTCAAGCGACTAGCGCGATTGCTGCGTCATTAATTTAATTCTGCTCAGCCCTTCTCCATCTCTTTATCACTCTCTCGCTTTCTCCTTCTCTCTCTCGCCCTTTCTCTCTATCTTCATCCGCTTGCTTGCCCATCTATCTTTTACTCTCTCATTTACTCACTCTGTCTATATCCACAGGCCTAAATTGTTGTTTGGATTTCGTCTAATTTTGAGCAGCGATTCTCATATTATCGTCATATGCAATTATGCATTATTCGATGAGATTCTCTGGCTACAATTACAACCACAACTAGTCGCCTCATTCATGTACCACGCACGAATACTGTATTGAATATCTGCCGTTCATTTCACCACGAATCACATTTGGTATTCGGCTAGAAAATCCGAAAAATGACACACTCTAGCGGTTCATGCAAATAACTTTGTTGGTTTTTGCGTTTATACATAACACTCGTTTCAATTGATACAGATTTTTTTTTTGCATAATTGTTGTGTTTGATTTAAAGACAGAGAATATTAAACACTATCACAAAATTTTTCATTTATTTCGTGCAATCTCTACAAGATTTACCTTCCTATAATTTTTCTTTGCTTGCAGAAAAAATTATTTCTATAAGCTGCTTTCGGATTATTTTTGAAATTATTGTCATTTTTCTCCGCCCAGTTTGCCTCGATAAGCATGGTGTCAAAGTAACGTCTGAAAAAATTAATCTTAACATTTTTCTCTTCCTTCATCTCTCTCTCTCTCTCTCTCTATCTAGAGCTATCTGTTCTTTGTGTCTTCCATGTTCTCTCTTGTCACGGCCAGTGCGCTCAGATAAGGTCTTCAATTTCTCCGGAATTTATCGATAAGTTCATCCCGACAGAGTATTCCCTCTTACCCTCGTAATGCCCTTTTATCTACGCGAGAAGGCATGCAAAGCTTGAGAGTTATAACGAGTTTGGAAAATTTTAACGAAGTGGCTGTTTTCACGAAGCTTAACTTTCTCGTAACTATGCTCGCTCCAGAGATATCTCCTCCGTGCTTTTGACACATCTTCAGCCCTTTTATTGAGAAGATAATGTCGAGAGGAAAAATAAATAAAAAAAACGAAGAGAGGGAATATCTTCGTGTGGCAAGTGTACACGTTATTTTATTTAAAAGTAATTTGAAAATTAAAGTAATTGGATTTAACAAGATTTCTTCGTCTTATAGTTCAATCAATTAACAATCGATTTAAAAAATTTGTATCTTTAAATTAATACTTGAATTCATAAAATGTTGACGTATTTCAGTTCATCTCGATGTTATTTATTTGGAGAAATGTATTTTTATTTAATCAGAAATAATTTGCAATATTCATGGTTTGAAGATTTTCACGACATACTTAAGCAAGCAAAATTCAGTTCAAGAAAGACAAGTTGTTGATGAACTCACAGGTTAATGCAAAATTATATCGGACAGTCACACACGACTTCACGTATGAGTTCAAGAAGTCGATTTTTCGACGAGAATGCGCTGTTGCACGCTTTAATCATTGAGCCATTCTCGTGACCGCATTCACTTTCGAATCTCGGGCGGGAATCGAGCACAACGATTTTGTCGAGCGAAGTAAGTTTGTCCCCGACATTGCTCGTTGTGCATTGCCTGCATATATCGCGCGTTCCATGCAAACTCAGTATTCGGACCTAACAATTTCAATTAATCAAATTTTATTAATCTCTTTTTTTCCGTCAATGTCCGTCAGCCAAATAATCATTCGTAGCAGCTTTCCGATTTTTATTTTTGGGTATTAGAATATTAAATAAAGTTTATAAGATATAGACATTTTTAGTGAAACCTTTGTTTCCATCGAAATGAGCACGAAAAATTGTATCTCACAGTTGTAAGAAACACTTTAAAGAATTAAGCAATTGTTTCGAAACGCTTAAAATATAAAGTTAAAAATATTAATATTCACATGTTTAAACATTTCCATGCCACATTTTAGCAGAGTTCGTAAGCACAACGAAGTATTACGCAAAATACAAGTTTTGCTTGGCGAATATTTATTTGTGCAATCCTAACCAGCATAGAATCATTGGGCCGTGGCTACTAATATGAAAAAACCTTCGTTTCGTTGAGAACGTTTCGCGTGGAGGAAAGAATGAGCGACTGGAATATTTTCGCGTCATTTACTGCTCAACGTGAAAATACGTGATGCATTAAAGACACGATGCAATGCTCTCACTTTTCCTCGAAAAAGAAAAAAAAACAAACAAACAATTACAGAGAATAATAATCAATTGAGAAATGCAACGGTAAAGACAGCAAACAGAATGCATGCATATCGAATAAAAATGGAAGAAATTGAGAAGAACGATAGTCGGTGAGTGTTGCAACTTCCGTTGGTCAAAACAGTGTCAAAGTGAACACTTTATTCGAAGCAGCAAACTTTTTTCTCATTCATTAAGGTCTCGGTAATGATTACTGGTCCGTGTGCTCGTTCTCTCAAGGCACGTACCACCGCTCATTCTAGAATACAGTTCCTGGTATTTGCGTTAATTATTACAACGGAAATTGTTAGTCGAAGGTAGAGACTGCATTGAGGCTTTTTAATCACTTTCATTGTGTCTCGGGGATAATAGATTATTGCGACAGATCGTACTATTTCGATTGAGATGTGGTAGCTCTTTGTAACTTTAAAGAATTTTTTTTGTTTTTCTCTGTCGTTTCCTAACGGTTGGCCATGAAAGCTACGTCTTTGATATTTAACAGGTTCGCCTGCGGTAGTAAAAGTCTCAAAAGAAACCTTTTTTTTCGGATGTTATGAACCTTCGAAAACATGTCATTTAATGTAAGCGGTAAATGTTTCAATAATACAGGAACTCAGGCTTTTGTGGTGAAAGCAAAAAGGAATTGAACGTTAAACCTTTTTCTTTGAAGGAATATTTTCATCCTCCAGCGGTAATGGTAGCACGGAGCTTAAAATTGAAAAATGTTTGTATCAAATATTTTGAACTAAAAATTGAACAGCTTTGAACTAAAAATAGCAAGTTTATCAATATACAATTAGTTCGTCATACTGAAAGTCAAGTGTAATACATGGCTAATCTGCATTTTGTGCGCTCGTCAACAAGTGTTCCATGTATATATATTCACATACTACGAGTTAGGCATTATGTCGCAAATTTACGAATACAACACTATAGAGTACGTTAATAAATAAAATAGAAGATAAGACTTTAATTATCTATTCATTCTTCAGTAATTACGTCAAGAAGCGATATCTTAATTATTCCGACGACGTGCATGAATAGCAGTACAAACGTGTGTACACTGTTTTCAATGGCAGCGCAAATTTTCTTCGGGCTTCCTTTCCATAATATTATTTAGGTGAAAAAGTGAGACGAGTTCCACCTGCTTCCTTGCAAATTCCATAATTCATGGATTGTATCGAGAACGAAAACATTTCTCACGAAGCAGTGACAGAATGAAATTTACATGAACGATTTTGCATTCTACTTATAGTGTGGCGTATGGATAACAATTTTGTGGGACAAATTATACACATGGTTAATAAGTTCAACATGCATACCGTTAATTCATTGATAGAACGAGAGAGAAAGACGATTGGCAACAAATGTTTAATTAATGTTAAAGTTTGATAGTTGAATGGCCGTATAAATATATTTGGATATGTGTGAACAGGTGGAACGGCCGGAGCTGTAGTCGCAAATAGGTTGAGCGAGAATCCAAACTGGAAAGTGTTGCTGCTCGAAGCAGGTCCAGATGAGCCACCAGGAGCTGATGTGCCTAGTATGGTGGCAATGTTCTTAGGCAAGTTTTCATCTTTCATTGCTAAGCACTTTCTTTACCTTGTTAGTCGATATTTTCAACTGCTACTGTGGCAGGACGTGTTGGACGTATAAGGATTGAATTTTTGAAAAAATTAAGTCGAAGTGTCGGATGTAGGTTCTGAGATCGACTGGCAGTACAGAACGACGAATGAGGCTAATGCGTGTCTATCTGACCGTGGCTCTTGCGGCTGGCCACGTGGTAAAAATCTTGGCGGAACATCGGTTCATAATGGTATGATGTATGTCCGTGGACATGCCAAGGATTACAACAATTGGGCAGCGATGGGTAACTCTGGCTGGTCATGGGCCGAAGTTCTGCCATATTTCATACGATCCGAGCACAATGCCGAAATAGATCGCGTAGGCAGCATCTTTCATGGTACAGGCGGACCCCTCAATGTGGAGAGATTTCCATGGCAGCCTCCTATCACTCGGAATATTCTTGATGCTGCTTTAGAAAGAGGTTATGGACTTACGGAAGATTTAGCAGGTGTCAACATAACTGGTTTCACGGTTGCTCAGACAAGCAGCAAGGATGGGGTACGAGTGAGTAGTGCGAGTGCTTTCCTCCGACCGATCAGGAACCGTGTCAATCTCCATGTAGCACTTAACGCAACAGCCACTAAGATTCTCATTCAAGAGTTCAAAGCAGTAGGAGTCGAATACATTCAAAATGGTGAAATGAGAGTTGCCAGATCGTCAGGAGAAGTTGTTGTCTCGTGTGGTGCAGTTGATTCCCCAAAACTACTTTTACTTTCGGGAATTGGGCCGAAACGTCATCTGGACACTGTGAATATTCCGGTTGTCAAAGACTTGCCAGGGGTCGGTGAAAACCTTCATAATCACATATCTTATACGCTCCCTTATACGATCGATGAACCCAATGTTTACGATCTCAATTGGGCTTCTGCCGTTGAGTACCTAGCGTTCCAAAAAGGTCCAATGTCTTCAACCGGACTGTCTCAAATAACCGGGGTCGTTGCATCCAGATATACGACTCCAGATCATCCTGATTTACAATTTTACTTTGGTGGATATCAAGCTGCTTGTGCAACCACAGGAAACACTAATGAAATTCAGGATAATGGAGTCAATGGAAATCGTCGAAGCATTAGTGTTTCACCAACGAATCTTCGCCCGATTAGCAAAGGTATTATTCACTTTGATTTTTTCTTCTGATTCTAGCACCTTCAATCAGAAACCATTTACAGGCATAATAATATGTGAATATAATGAATTCGTCGATAATACTCAACTGCATCTTTCAGGCAATCTTCGATTGGCCAGCAATAACCCTATGGACAAACCAATAATATGGGGAAATTATCTGAGCAACCCGCAGGAAGTTGCCGTGCTTGTTGAAGGCATACAAATTGCTATTTCATTGATGAACGCATCGTCAATGACTAAGCTCAAAGCAAATTTGACCTCAACCCCAATAGCCGCATGCTCTGAACATCTGTTTTTATCGAATGAATACTGGGGCTGCGCTGTCCGACAGGACACGGGGCCGGAAAATCATCAAGCTGGTTCATGCAAAATGGGGCCTGTTAATGACCCAATGGCGGTGGTAGATCCACAGCTCAAGGTTTATGGAATAAGAGGCTTGAGAGTTGCCGATACATCAATTATGCCGCAGGTAAGCTGAGTGAAAGGGTTTGGCAATGGTCTTGTTTCCTTTCTATTAAATCTTTCGGTATTGAACACTGACATTTTGTGGGTCAACAGGTAACTTCTGGAAATACCGCTGCACCTGCCATGATGATTGGCGAAAGAGCAGCCGCGTTCATCAAGCAGGACTGGACAACAGGCTTTCCAGACCACTGGCAAGGAAAGTTCTGCAAATTCTGTGGACACTATTACGGTCATCATAAAGCGTAACTAAGTAGATAACTATTTAGTTCCTAGTCATGAGCAGACATTGTATCGAGTATTGTTTGCGTTTTAAGAGCTGGTTAAACCAAAAAATTACTTTCCTGCGTGTCTCTAGTTGTTGTTTCTGTTACACAAGTCCCACAAGCAGAAGGATATTCATTTTAGGCATTTTTCTCTTCAGTTACCAAGGTACTCGAAATAATCAAAATAATGTGGCAAGTGTCATCAATTATTATTTATATGTACGTATACATATAAAAATATTAAATTTTAATCCCACTGAATTTTCTTCATTCAACAAAGCAAGTTTTTTCAGTATAAATATCAATTGTTTGATTAATTACTATTTGTTGTCTGGTTGTAACAACTGATTCCACTGCAATAGACCTTGATTCGTTTTTAAGATTAAACATTCATTTTTTGCTACCTCAGTGTTTATAGTATTCACCAATTACGTTTTTGTTTTTTTTTTCTTTTTATTGTAATTATTCAAACGTATTCACCCAACTTTCGAAAGATCGTTTGTGGAACGAATTTATGTATTGTATCAACTGCTTGCCAAATAAAATTAATATTTTATGACAACTTTTATTATCCTATCCGTTTCACGTCCATTCCAAATGGTTTCTCATCAAAATGTGAGCTTATTTTCACAGGAATCAAAATAAGAAAAAAAAAAACAAAAGTATTTATTGACTTAGAGGAACGAAATATTGAATTTGATGCCATCATAGAAAATCACCTTCGAGAAAAATTCAACACTTTTTTAATTGTTCAACACTGCATTTCAACGAGGAGTAAATTTTCCAAAGTTATTACTTATGGAACCAGTAATCCAACGATGTTAATTCGCTTTGACACTAAACACTGCACTGAAAACAAATGAAAAGTCGACATGCCTCGAGGTGTAACGATAACGTTTGGCAAAATATAACGAAAAACTAACAATGATCCAGGTTCGTTCACTATCGGAGCACAAAAAATTCAAGACAACTTGCTGTACATTCAGAGTCGAGAAATTTGAAGCGCATTAATCAAAATGTTTGATTGACAAAGATTGACAACTGCACTCTATTCGCATGCGACTTGTTCTGGCCATTGTCAAAAATTCATTTGCAATATCACTCGCAAGTCTTTCATTCATTGTAGAACACCAGAGGGTTCGTAGAACAGTGAAATAATCGTGAGGATTTTACGGTGCACTTCGATAAGAGTGAGCACTGTTTCACGTCATTATCCAAATGCAGATTTCTGGTGGCTGTCACGTCTTTGTTTTTTTCCAAATAAAAATATACGTGTCCTGATTCGCTACCGCGAATCTTAATTGTAGTCCTATCGTTGACACGGAATAATGATGACACGTTGATGTAAATTTAACGAAGACACGTCGAGCAAGTTGTTATTTTTCCTTATCAAGCTTCCTAGTGATAACATTTCACCGAGCGCAACAATATTTCGGGCTCAGTATAAATAGAGCGGCTCCAGTGTTTTTTCGCTACCAAACTAGTTTCTGCGGCACAACTTGGTTGGCGGGACGCATCATCGAGACAATACAAAAGGACGATGGTTTGTTCGTATATTTTATCGACGTTCGGGTTTATTAACGATATTAATGTTTGGATTTCTTGATAGGAGTTTGCTTACAAAGCGAGTCCTCCAACATGCTCGCATCCATTTGTCGGAGGTCCTCAAATGACGGATGTTTGCAGTGCAAACAGCGCCGCTATTTTTCTCACTCTTCTCAACAGTTTGGTTAGAACGAGTCCGAGAATCGGTGACCCATGTGGCCGAATCAAACCCGTGGAAAATCCAAATCCTAGTTACGATTTCATCGTTATAGGAGGTAAAGAAAGTGATAAATCTGTCAATGGGATTGATGGCATTTCGAGAGTATAGAGATGGATCATGGCAGAGTTTTTTCAGGAGGTGCCGCAGGTGCAGCAGTCGCTGCAAGACTAAGCGAAGTCCCAGAATGGAAGGTTCTTCTTTTAGAAGCTGGTCCTGATGAGCCTTCTGGTACTCAAATTCCAGCCAACTTTGGAGTCTATTTAGGTAATTCATTTGTAGCAACGATACATTTTTAAGCAAAGAATAGTTTCCAGCGTACAAATTTTCTTCGTTGTAGGAACGGATATAGATTGGCAATATAAAACAACCAATGAAACTCATGCTTGCCTTCGGAAAAATGGGTCTTGTTCTTGGCCGAGGGGCAAAAATCTTGGGGGTACAACCGTTCATCACGGAATGGCTTATCATCGTGGAAATGCTATGGATTATTTGAAATGGGTCGAAATGGGGAATGTTGGATGGTCCTGGATCGATGTGAGCGTTCAGTCGTGAACTCGTTTCAATGTTTATCGCACATTTTATCGTTGTTTTACCAGTAACATATATATCATTCGGAAATCCAGGTTTTACCGTTTTTCACGAAATCTGAAAACAACCGAGAGATCGGTAGAGTGAGTCCTGTGTATCACGCTACCGGTGGTCCGATGACGGTGGAAAGATTCCCATGGCAGCCACCGTTTGCTGAGTCCGTATTGGAAGCGGCCAGGGAAACTGGTTACGGTGTAACGGAAGATATGACTGGCTCGCAGATCACAGGTTTTACAATAGCTCAAACGATGAGCAAAAATGGTGTACGCCAAAGTTCAGCAGCGGCGTACTTACGACCAATCAGTGATAGAAATAATCTTCATATTGCGCTCAATGCGACAGCGACGAAGATTGTGACGCGCAACAAAGTCGTCCGGGCGGTTGAATACATCGTAGTGAGTAAAACAGAGTCTCGGTGGTTGCAGTATGATTCACTCTTTCGATGAAACTGTGAAGAAATCTTGAAAAATTTTATTTTTCAACGTTCATATCATTTTTTGACTGTTCCCGCAGAATGGCAAGAAGAAAATTTCCAATGTAAAACGGGAAGTCGTGGTATCTGGAGGCACCGTTAATTCTCCCCAGCTTTTGCTTCTTTCGGGAATTGGGCCCAAGGAAGATCTTGAAAAAGTTGGTATCAAACCGGTTCACAATTTGCCTGGAGTTGGAAAAAATCTTCAAAATCATGTATCTTACGGCATTGATTTCACGATGGATGATCCTCGAACAACGAGCTATAACCGTGTAGACGTCGACACATACTTGGTGAATCAAACTGGACCATTGTCATCGAGCGGGATGGCCCAAGTTACTGCGATCCTTGCTTCCAAATACACGACTCCTGATTATCCGGATATGCAAATTTTCTTTGCTGGTTATCAGGAATCTTGCAAATTTGATTCAGCCGTTGATGTTGGACTTCACGGTCATGATAATCCAGTTCGATTCACTGCAGTCAATATCCACACCAAAAGTCGAGGTATTCAAATTAATATCTTAGGGTACAATTATCGCAATCAAACCTTTCATGCCAAACTATGCACAGAATTTTTTTTAAGAAATATGTTTTAAAGATTTCCTTCTAAACAAAACTTCTTCCTCCCAAACAAAACCTTTCCTTTACAAAACTTCTTCCGGGCATTCCATGAAATAAAAAAAAGCATTAGAGTGCATAAAATTAGACCTCTAGGGTCTAAACGAAAGGTTGCTGTCTATTTTCCAGGAGTCCTTAAACTGGCGAGCAAAGACCCGCTTGAACACCCAATCATTTGGAGCAACGATCTCGGAGATCCACAAGACATTGAAGTTCTGATCGAGGGTATCCACGTTTTGCAGAGAATTGCTAATTCAAGTGCTATACAATCGAAAAAAATTAAATTAGCAACTCAACCACTGGAAGAATGTTCGAAACACGAATTTTTGAGTGACGATTACTTCAGATGTGCGGTCCAATATGATACCAGGACTGAAAATCATCAAGCTGGCTCGTGCAAAATGGGTCCTGCCACTGATCCAATGGCAGTCGTCGATCCTCAACTACGAGTTCACGGAATTTCGGGCCTCCGTGTAGCAGACGCTTCCATAATGCCCATCGTTAGTACAAACTTATAATTTTCCCAAGTTTCATTAATTTCCATAAACTTTCCTAATTATCATATTCTGACGTTCAAATCAGGTGATTTCTGGAAATCCTCATGCTGCTATCACAATGATCGGTGAACGAGCTGCTGATTTCATTAAAAAGACATACAACAAGTGTTCCACGACGTGAAAAACGAATGAATGAATATTTCTCTATATTGATGGTCGTAACAATAAGGAAAAAAATCAGCGAGATTAAAATGGAAGTTCACGTATTATCGTATTAACGGATACAAACCCATGAGTTACGAATAGAATTTTCCATAGATTGAAGTTTAAATGTAACATTTAAGAAATATAAATCAATCAAAGCATGAACAGCCGGGTTGTTTTTTTGAAAAGTAACCAAGAGTGCTTCTTGAACAGTCGTTTCGGGGAACAAATTATGACAAATAGTGTCTATAGTTGCTGCCGATAGTTGGACCGAGGGCATAATCGGACAAGACTGAGGGAATTTCGAGAAATACAAAAAAAGAGATAAATAAATAAAACATCGAGTTTGAAACACAAGGCACTTATGTATGGAGCTTCGTGACCGTAGTGGTAGGTAGCCTTTATGTATAGAAAAGATATTCCTGTCCTTACATCGTCGAGAGCGTAACGACTGCTTTGAATTTCATGAGAAACGCTCAGGGGCGAGAGCCTAGAGAGAAAAGTAATAAGGGAGGAAGAGAGAAAAAGAGAGAAAGAGCGACAGAGAAGAAGTCGGTAAATGGGAGTGGGCCAACGGCTACGGTGGCAAATAAATTCATAGGCGGCTCGGAGTGGCGCTGGTTGCAACTTCGTGGTGAGCGAACATATACAATATACATTATATGTATAAAATATACATATATCGTACACAACCCAATATATATATATACAGACCACCCAGGACCAGCGACTTTCTATTCGCAAAGGTATAACCATAAGTCAAGGCTGGATCCACTACAAACGTGCTTTGACGCTCTATCGACCTCCGACCGGAAGTAACCTTTCGATACCTTCAATACCGATAAATTCGGTCGATTAACCTCTATTATAGAATTTTCAAGATGTCTGCTACAAGAGATCCTCTCGATCTTTACATAAAATATGTCATAATATTAAGCTCTTGAAGACGTTATCAAGACCGTACGTACACCTTGGCACTTATTACGGAATTATTTAACACGACGTACGTCAGTTAAGACCAAAATGCATAACAACTCACACTTAATATAAAAGAAATAATGACGATTCGAATTTATACTTTCGACTGTCATCAGACTTTCTTTTAGCCATGACACCATCGGCCAATAAATCCAACACTAATCGATGGGAGTATAACCTAACATTTCAATCGACGGGAGAATAAAAGTTTCTGGCGTTAATAAGCAACTTTTCATTCATATTTAGCTCTATTATTCTCCTGTTAACGAAAGAAACAGACAGAGAGAGAGAGAGAGAGAGAGAGAGAGAAAAGGAGACAAAATTGAAAACGCCAGACTGCGTCTGTGGACATTCTACTCATCTCCCCCTCGGCTAGTTGAGCCGCCACCCTGTCCAACTATACCTTGTAGTCTGGGAACTTAATAAGTCTACATTAGCGCTGCATTACAGCCCTCAGGGGAGTCATAATTTTCAGCTTCAAAGAGCATTATGCAGACGCGACGAAGTGTCGAATATTTCATTATACGATAATTCCAACGTTCCTACTACTTTTAGCACCACCTAATCTCTCTCCTTTCATCATACATTTTCATATTTCGAACGAGTGAATTCACTGTATAAATATTTCTGAGATTGTCAAGTGAATTTGTTTTTTTTTTCTTCACAGAATGGCTTGACGCTAGTGATAATTAAAAAAACCGATGAATTGAATTGGATTTTATTATAAAAAATAACTTTTCATATGGAAATTTTTAACCCTCCGACTGCGCACTTATTTTCACCGCAGCTTTTTAAATCTTGCGACTTGAATCGTGGAACTTCTATTCATGGGGGTGAGGGGTGAGTTCTAAATCGCAAAAAGTTTCCAAATTATTGTTCATCATGGAAGTTATGGAAAGAAAAATTGTATTTTACTCGAAATTGGCGATAAACGTTTGCACCAGCGTGCAACCAGAGAGTTAAATGTTTTTATGCCTTAAAAATATTTTTTATGAAGTTTGTACGATCTAAGTACCATGTGTGAGAGCCGTTTCAATATTGAAAATAATCAGAAAAACCTTATTTTGGAGTACTTTGAAGTGTGGCAGAACCCGAGCTCGCACTGGGATTTGAATTCCATTGATTTTTTTTTTTACGCTTGAGGTTGAGCCCTCGTAAGAGGTAAAATACGCGGGATTAAATAAATTCTTACCCGAATCAGAAAATTACAATTTTTTCTAAATAACATCGAAAGTATGGTTTACTGAAAATCTTCGAAGTAAAGAAATTGTGACGGATAACAGACAAATTGCTCAGTAACGTTTATGTCTGTAAATTTCACTGACTATTTGTTTGTCACTCTTCGTGAAAGGTGAAAAGTTGAGATTTATCCTGTGAGCAGGTTGTAAAAAGTAGATATTCGTCGCTGTCTTGACCGAACTACACGGGTTCTCAAAGAGAGAAACAAATCTCTCGCCGTAGCGAAGGGAATCTTGTCGCGATACGACGAACACGATGCGCTCACTTCCGTCGTGGAAAAGAGCCACTTTTGTCACGTCCGCGATGACAAATTCTGGTAAATTTCTCACTGTCTTCCCACGGTAACGAAATATCTCGGAGCGAAGAAAAACTCTTTTGCACTTGGTCTATTTTTTATTTCTCTCATTCTTCGACGTCACTGATGTGATGCTGATGCTTCACGTTTCTTTTATTTTAGCAAATATTTATACGTTTCTTCGTGTTTTCGTATATATTTTAATCACTGATTTGACAGTAAAAAAAAAAAAAAAAAAAAAACACTTACTATGCTTTCGAAATTGAAGAAAAAACTGTAACAAGTTTGAATTGATTCGATTCAAAGTCTTCATTATTCTAGTCGGTCGAATATATTTTTTTAATTATGGCGCAAAAATCAAACTTATAGAATAAGAGAATATGAGAATCCACAGTAAAAAGGAGCAGCAACAAAAGCCATTTGAGAACGAGTGCCTATCGCGTGATTATTTGAAAAGTAAATCGATGTTAAATAAACATGATGGTACCCCTAAGCAATTAAAGGTGTAATGGAACACTAGAATATCTCCAATTCTCTGAAAATACTCCACATTTTCCTCAGGGTTCGAATATCCTCGGGGGATTCATTTTGTAGGTACATACAATCGAAAAAAATTGCACATGATTTTGTCAACTCTGGTTATTCCTCGCATCCGGAAAATTCGAAAAGCCCCCCGGGCATTTGAGCTGATATCGGTCTACGTGTTTAATTTCCACTACCAATGATTTTTCATTTTATTTTTATCATTCTCGGGTGTTATAATTTGTGCAAAAAATAAAGTTGCAAGAATTCGAGCCTTTTTTTCAAACTCTAATCCAAATCCAATGATGTAATTAAATTATCCGTAGAATAAATCTTTAATCTTAACGTTTTATTACTGATAAAAATTTTGACGTGTTTCAAGAATCGAAAATAAATTTAATTCGAAACATATTGACTCATGTTGAAAAAAGTAAACGACAATGGGGTATGCAAAAAAAACCGATGGAGAAATATAAATCGGCTATGAAATATGGCAGAGATATGAGATTTTTTGTTTTTATTCAGATATGAGAAAAAAATATGACCGATTGGAATGAGCCGAGAAAATAGAAAAGTTCGTGCATAAAAAAAAGAAGTTTTCCTGGTCAATTGCGATATAAAGCTCGAGGCTATGAAATTCATTCTGTATTATAGAATTGATTCCAGATTCTCAATACTGACCTCGCCACCTTGTCCACCTCAAAATAAATATACACATCGATCTAAATTACAGCGATCGACAGATTACGGTGTCCGGCGTTATGGAGTTTGATAAAGAGTTCACATCAAAGCCAAAGTTTTGATACGTTAACCACAAAATCTATTGTGTCTCTGTGACGCAAAATAGTGTAATGCACACCGTTATTATCAAGCTCTTTGCATGTATTCATGTTTCTCCATTATGTAATGAAGGCCATCATTATGGTATCTTGTGATATTATGTCCTGCATCAAAGTCACAGGGAAGCTGTTTCATAAACGAGCCTCACGGATGGACTATACAGATGAGAAAAAAAATGGCGATATACTAATAAGCATAAGCAGCAAATATAAAGAGCAAAAATAATGTCTAGTGCTTGGGGGCATCTGGTTTTATACCTTTCGTAAATCTGTTTTTTCTTTTTAATTCATTTATTTCGGATTGTTCTTTGTTTATTTCATTCCTCAGTGATTATGAATTCTCATGTAACATGAAAACTATTTAGTATTAATGGAAAGCATTATCGGCAGTTCGAAATACTTCAGTCAAATGTATCGAACAGTTCCTCGAACTCATTCGACCTGATTTCATACATTTAGTAAAGAAAAATTGACCCTCTCTTGAAATAAACGGAGGACTTTTATGTCAGAGGTTTTTTTCGCATTTGCCCGCAAGCAAAAACTTTATTATTTATTCAAATAATAAAAATTATACCAAAATACTTTGCGAATTAATATGAACGTTACTATAAGGGACGAGAGCAAAAGAGAAAATGGGACAGAGACAGAACAGAATGGAATAGAAAAGTTTTTATTAAAGCACTGGGACACTGGGTCCTCTGGCATACAACCAAATGTACAGAATACAGATTTCTAAATTAGACTGTATGGGAATAAAACAAAACATGAAAAAAGACTCTAAGCAATGTGACACGAGAGTAGCTTCGTGCAAAAGCAAAAAAAAAAAAAAAACTCCATGATCCAATAAAGCAATGACCCAAATGTACGAAAGTGGTTCTATATCCAAAATTAAAAACAGCAACAACAAAAAACCCAACATACAAAAATACACATATCCCATAACCATCAGGACTGATTTCATACAAACTAAAATTCAATTGAATTCATACAAGTCCAAAGCAGAGAATGAATGATGTGAAATCGTAAAATTCCTTTCAACTTTTTTCGAAGTGATCGTCAAAAAATATTGTGAAATTTTCGGAGACGGTGTCATCTGTTCAACATCAATATCTTCTCGATTTTTGCCATGGTTATTTGATCACCAGCATCCATCAAGTTCCGAATAAAAAAATGGATAAATTTGTGCACATTCCAAAATTGAGCGGGAGCTTCCATTAGAGTCAATTCAGTTTTGTCCATTTATTATTTGTCAATGTCGAAGCCCTATTCCAGGGCCGAGGAAATGTAAAAAAAAAAGGAACAAAAATCAAAAAACGATATGATTCTACTTCAAAAGGGATGGTTGAAAAATTGACGACAATTTGAAATATTTGACTTGATTATTTTCAAATATGAAAAAAATCGTGATTTTTATGAATGGTGAGAATTTAATATCACAACAAAACACAACTGTGTCGAATTATATTTGCTTCGAGGCACAACGTTTTAAAATACAGTATAAAGATAAAAAAAAAAAAAAAAAAAAACATCAATCTACAAAAATATATTTTCTCTCTCGTCAGATTTGAGATTTATGCATCGAAATTTTGTTCTATATCGACCCCACTCGAGTATTGGTACAAATGCCATGCCACTCTTCGGTATCTGTATTTATTTTCTATCCATTCTCGTAGTTTCCACCCTAGTTACGATACATAGAAAAAGACAGTGATAGATACAGCGTAGATTCGAGGTAGACGAGTGGCCAGTTGCACGAGAAATCGTCGAACGAACCAACGCGGTACTTCCGGTTTCCGGTTTTCATCGAGTTCGGCTACTCTCTCGCGTAGATATGCGTAAAGCCGCTTTTTGCCGGAACTGGAACTCTGCATCCCTCTGGATCCCTCGTATTCTCCCGTCAAACCTTTCGTCATATCTATACAGTACGCTTCAGTCTCCCGTTACTATAGACAATACCCGAATTTTAGCCGCAATCCTATGACGGCTACGAGTTTATGTTACATTCGTGATCCTACATTTCTCTATGTATCTCTGTCTCCGTTTCGCTTCCTTTAATCCTCTTTTTAATTCCTTTGACCGAATGCATAAATAAACAACAACTTTCAAACAAAAATCAATCGCAATTTAATCTGAATGAGAACGTAACTCCTCCAATTACTTTTGTCAAATGTACACTGATTCGCTGTTACAAAAATATAAGGACGTGATGTATCATCAAAATAATATAAAACTTATAAAGATGTGAATCGAGAAGAAATCGAATAAAAAGTGACTATTTTTTTTGTTGCACGCCAATTTTCTTCCCTAAAGCGAGCAACTGCTCTATCCGTTGGAATTTGATCAATAATTTAAGTATATTGCTCGATCGTAGCAATTAGTTGACAGAAGCAGCAGACTTTACAAAAAAAGTTAGTCGATCCAAAGCTTGTTTTAAAAGTTGTAATCACGCTCTTTATAATAAATAATAATAAAAATTTTTAAAACACGGCAAATCAGTCATGCATGGCGTTCTAGTATTTTTCTTTTTATCGCTTATGCGCACCTCGAATGAAAAAATAAAATGCTAAGGAAAGACATGTGCAAATTGCCAATTAGTAAAGTTCCATTCGGTCGTTCTGTTTTTGTTATTATTATTTTATTTCCGTGTATGACAATGTTGTGAAGAAAAACGAGAATGTAGGAAAAGCGGTAAGGGATGTACGAAGGGAGGAAAAATATAAAACAACGCCACGATTCCGATCGAGTCAGAGGCCGGGGCAAGGGAATCAACGGTGTTGGTGTTTTGTTCGAGACAAGATCGTCCTTTACCGGCAGGTCGGGTGTTCAGGGACTCTGGCGCCCGGGGGATCTCGGCTTTTATTTATTTTGCCAATATTTTGTACCTCATGGGGTCGAAACCGTAGAGAATCTTGTGGAACAACCGCCCCGCCCTGGTGTGATCATATCCTCTTTTTTTACCGCTAAACGGAACGAAAAAGAGAGAGAGAGAGAGAGAGAGAGAGAGAGAGAGAGGGAACCGGTGAAACAAAAAAGTGTATGAAAGTGGGAAAGATTCAGACACTGCATCGACAATTGTAATCGTACCCCATGCGTAGCGACAAAAATCGTTCGGTATTAAAAAATGATTGTTTTTTATCCAAGAATACGAAATATCCTGTCGAACGAGCGAAAACAAGCCCTAATGGGTATTCTTCATTCTCTGCCTCATTCTCCATTCTACGAAGCTCTTATGTATTCACATAAACATGGGAGGGATCGAAGAGATCGGTTTTGAAAGCACAACCCCTATAATAACGCCCCATCGTTATTATCTCTTGAGTTCTCCCTCAATTGATTCGCTTCCTTCGATATTTGAACTTCTCCAATTTCCTCTGCAATTTTGTATCAGGTACACAGATAAGAAAAATACGTTCTGCTACAAATTGACTGGTGCTATACAAACACGAAAGCTCTCAGTTATAAATACGATTACTACTGCTTCTCAATGCTGCTGAAAAATGATCTACAATTGAGGCATCTCCTATCGTTGAAAATATCTCATAATCGAAAATAATTGTTCTATGCATATTCGATATTTTATACTGCAGTATAATGAAACTACAAAAAATACAATGGTACATGATTTTTATTGTAATTTTATCGATAATTATTCTATTTTAATTAAAACCCTACAAAATGCTTGAAACTTCACGATGATGGTTATCAGAGCTCACAATCCTACATCGTTATCGAAGTACTTCCACCCTCAATATAACGATAGCATATAACATTCGGGGTCGAAGGTACTCTCTTTATTTTTCCAACTACGTCTCCCCAGACTGGTTATTATACCCGCAGTACTTCATGGCATTGTACCAGTAGGGTTAGGTTACTTTTATCGTAGTAAATCCTAGTGAGAATCGGTACGTGAGGGTGGAAAATACTTTATCGAGCTCCAGCTTCGTTGTGAAGAAGCGAAGCATAGTTAAGGCATAGAGAAGAATAATTCCCTGTCGAAATTGAGACGTGATAGTTCACTGTGTTATCGTTAAAGGGTTAATGCTCACACAGTTTTGATAACAGTGAAGCACGAACACCAGTGCAAACAACTGGATAGAATCCATTAAAGAATCTTTGTAATTTAAGTTTTCCGGGCCGATGCTTCAAAACATAATTAAATATAAACGAATGGGCAAACACTTTGGAAAATAAAACTCATGAAAACATCAATAAAACAAAAATCGAGTTTCGTTTTCTTAATCTGAGCAAAAAACGACTTAAATCTCATGGTTACGTTTCGATGATTTTGTTCCATGATTATGATATATTAAAAAATATTAAATCTAGACTACTATAAAATATATTAGTCCAACCGCAGAATAGTGCTCAATAGATTCACATTTAGTGAAAGAATAATAATGAAAAGTCTACAAAACGAGAAAAAATTCATAAAAAATGTAAACGAGAAGTTTTTTACTGGAAAAATTGGGTTTGTTTTCGAACTCGTTATAGGAGTCTAGGGTTACAATTAGTTCAAAACTATGAATAGAAAGAGTTCTGAAGCAATGTCGAGCAAAAAAAAATGCCAGGTTGAAATCACGAACATTTAAATCACCACTTTGAAAAAGCAATATTTAAAAAAGTGAATATTGGAAATCGTAAAAATGTTCTTTAGATACACATCCGGGAAAAATAAAATGATCATATCCCATGAAAGAGCAACAGCATTTGAACTCCTATAACTTTTGTAAATATAAAGTTGAATAAAAAAAAATCGTTCCATTTACCCGAACGTAGCCTGCTCTGGAAATTGCAAACTGTTTTGTTATTAGCCATCATTGCAGTTAGGCGTCGTAGCAATAGTGGTTTGATTCCACACGAAAACAAAAGCCGCTTTAAAGGGAGCATTAGTTATAGACTCGGCTATTTCGCGCGCACCTCCGTACAATGTTTACGGTAAAGTGGCTTCGACCACAGGTGAGCGGTCTCATATAGAAGACCTGGTAGGTCTGCTCTTCTTATACTAATGGTTCAACCGTGATGGTGTTGGTACTAGCATCACATGCTAGGGTTGGCTTTAACAAGCGATGCTATCTTTCGTAGATGAATGCCCTATTCCTTACCTCGACAATACGATAGTGGGTGAGGACTCGCTCGGCTCATCTTTTCATCGTGAACCACGATTGTATCGCAGAATACAGAACCTTACTGAAACTCCTCTTTCTTCTTCTCTCATACAAGTTTCACAAGCACGCCATGAGCCTCCAAATGAAAGCTTTCTGGGTTAAAGCTGATACAATCACATTCAAAAAGCCTCTACTTCAATAAGAATTCCAAATAATAGGAATATAATAAAAATCGGATAAAAAATTTCATAAAATAAAATAAACAGTTATATTTTTCAAAATACAGTTCTCCAAATACCAAGTTTTGTCCTCATGTAAAATAATCATATTCTGATTAAAATTCGTTATTTAATTCAATTTTTTTTTGACTGTATATAATAAAGAATCTTTTTTTTTTTTCACAACCATGTACAAGTACATAATGATTGTACGCCACTCATCAACCGGAAACACTCATACTAAAAAGGAAAAAGTAATAAGAATGAATCTCTGTGAAATACCCGTGCTGAGAAATTTTTTAAATTTGTTGAATGTGAAGCACCGTAAAGAATAGTAGACGAAAGGTAGTGGTCGCGTAAGTTGTGGCTCAAAAGCCAAGGTAAAAAACGATTGCGTGCATTTTTCCTCAAGCTTTTGCATGTGCTCGGAAAATACGCGAGATTGTTATGATGTAGGCCGTCTCATTTTAGACAGTAGGTGCAACGTAAACGAGGGAGGGTAATACTGGGAACGGGATCATTAATCTCTTTTGCGGTTGAGAAGTTTCTCATTTTTTTCAAGTCCGTATATTATTATTATTATTATTATTATTATTATTATTATTATTATCATTGTTATTATTATTAATATTATTATTATGTATAAGGACACGCATGTCCGAGTGAGCATTACTTTTTTGCACACGTCCCACGAATCGCTGGGGCTTTTCGCTCGCGAAGCTCGCAAGGTAATTAAACCATGAATAAATAAGGGTGAGACGTAAATCCGGGACTTTTCCCTCTGTCCAGATTTTTTCCTCACCACGTCGTTCTATAAAAAACGAGAAGGAAAATACAATTAACGACCTGCTACTACGAAGAGTGGTCGAGCTGTTTAGCCAGGTTGCCCCACGTCTATTTACTTCTCTTATAGACAGACGACCAAAACATATTTGACACTTCGTAATTATTTAAAAAATTGAGTTACCGTTGTTTGTTCGAATGTCATTCTTTCCAAGTGTTTTTTTAATCTTTTTTTTTTTATACTAGCTCCCTTTGCTTGTGTTTCTCTTTTTGATTCTTCACCGAAAGGTAAATAGAACTAATTATTAAAATATTTTGTTAGGAAACTTTTGAGAAGTTGTCGTGCGAAAATATATTTTGATAAAAAGTGTTAATTTCATAGTAATATGTCCAGGGCTAGTATTTATCTTAATTTTCCTTCGCAGACCAAATTACTTTCCTGTACCTTTTTGCTCATACTCGTACTATATTTGTGTGGGATTTCTTGACTCTGAATTTCGTCTCTTCATTCTCTTTGCTTCGTAGGTAATGCAAGGGGAAGTAATTAATTAACGAGACCTATGGATAATTAATTTTCGTCGGAAAACGAGATGAGATCGTAGGACGTAAATAAAAAAGGTTTTTTTTTTGTTCAAATTAGTTGAACAAGAAAAACGTATGATGAAGAAAAACTCTGTTTCGAACCCAGTGTATGAGTATTGCACATTTACTATTTTAGTGACGGGATTAATAGAGCGGCACTGAAAAACAAAAACGACTAATATGTTAACAAAACTTCGCGATGAGAGCTCACAGGATGGGCATAAGCCAGGAGCTCAAGGATACTGCGCGTGCTAAAATTTCCATTTAAGTATTAATAAGACGTCACGGACAAGAGGTAATCCATTAAATCTCCTGAAAGGAAATCGGTGTAAAATTACTATTTTACGACAACAGGTATGAACCGCAGTTAGTTTAGTACTGAAGTTCGTGACAAATAAAAATTTCAAGTCTATCAAAAATATTTTATAAATCAGTCCATACGAGTAACTTCTCATTAAATTTTCTCATTAACCCTGAATATCTAGAACGCCGAGAAAACGTTCTACATATGTGTTGAAAGACCGAGTTAAATCTTTGCAATGTTTTCATTCTCTTACAATCACAACGAGAGTGAAGGAGCGGATAAGACAATACTTCTTCGCTGAACTCGATAACCCAATTAGATAGGCGAAAGTGTGAAGATGAGAACAATTATCTAACCCACTACTTATTCACTATAGTACTCTTTTTCTTATCCGTACCACCTTTATGCACAATTGTAATCGAAAATTTTTAAATTGTCCTTGCAATACAACGTTTTTTGTTTAATGACCTGCACCAAAATATTTTCTTGCAATAATAATATTCTTAGTACAATAATATCCCAATAAAATAATATTCTGTTCAATATCATTCCAGTGAAAATTTAAATATTTCATCAAAGTATCAATTGTTGAATTCTAATATCGATATCGTGTGATTGATTATGCGGAATATGGACATTCCAACTCAATTTTTTTAGAATCACCCAACAATACTAGGGAATAGCCATGAAGTCCTGAAAACACAACAACAAAAAATAATAATAAATGAAAAAATACAACAAAAAAATCAATCGAACCGTAACTTACCATCGTACTTCCCTTTAACGGCTTCTTACCTGGACTTGATGCAAAACCGTTCACCCTTACCTGACAAAACGGACACTGTTGAGTCCAATTATTTTCGTTCGACTCGAACCTCTTTCAGATATGTAATTTTTTTGTTATCACAATTATTGTTGCAGTAATTCTTCGTCGCTTGAAATCAGAATAAAATCGATGAAAATTCATGGAATTACAAATGATAGATTTTTGCATTAAAACGTTGTCGTTCTTCACGAAGTAACCAATAAGTGAACGAATATAGATATGCCTTAATAAATATCACGATAATTTTATAACTACAGCGTTACTCTGTTCAAATACCGTTGAGAGTCGTCGTACAGTAAAATTTGAACAAGTGTATGAAGCTCGACAGTACTCACGAGAAAATCAGTTTTCACCACACTCTGATGAGGTTTCGTAACTATGTGAGTGACTAAGAGAAATAGAGAGTTATAAAACACACAGAAAAAAGAGACGACAAGACACTGAGAATGAAAATGGGAAGGAAAAAAAGGAGATGTTTCACTTAACTAATAATACGGGACGCCAAGCAAAAGTGGGACGTACGACAGTAATGAACGAGATAAACGTGTCTCTCGTCCCTAAGTAATTATAAAAAGATGTTAATGGATCCGGCTCTCATAACCCCACCGAGACGCAAAGAACAAAAACGCACTCTAACTATTTGAGCTTCGTCAGTTCGTAACACCCCTCATCTATTACAGTAATTGCCACAATCTAGTTAAATAGCAAAAACTGCAAATTTCAACAACAATTTATAAAAATCAAAGTACTCTATACAGTGATTATTCATTTTTTATTGCAAAAAAAAAAAAAAAAACGTATAGTTGCAACACTAATATCACAGAAGAGGTTAAAGTGTGGCAAAGCTATAGTAGTCTGAAAGTTCTTTTCCGTTTATCTCATAGGATCATCGCCTTTGGTCTTTGTACCAGTATTCACAAAGATGTTCGACAAACGTTACAGTGAAACAAGCTCGAGTGTGGTCAGACATGCATGCTCGTCTCAGTAAACACATCGCTTTACTCGTTCGTTCCTCACACATTTCCTATTTTTCCTCCATGCTTTCTACCTCTTACTCTTTCTTTCTATCTTCTTGTGGCTTTCCTGTATGATGGTTTTTCGAATGGCACGTTTCTTTCATGATGTTTTCTTTTCACCCCTTCCTATTTCATCCGAAAGTGCTACTCTGTACTCTACTTTCGACAACTCCTCCCTATTCCTGTGTGTACAAGATGCATATTGCGCACGAGGCATTCCTTCTGAAATCATCAATCTCTTTGAAAATTCTTTGTTTTTTTTTTTTTTTTATCGCTCTATTCGTTCAACAGCACGTGATAAACATGAAAAACTAACTATAAGTAGTTTTTCTTAATTTCATTAAACTTTTTTCATATTCAATGACTGTAAAACGTCACTGTAATTTTTTTTCGGTTCAATAAACCCAAGCAACCCACTAATAAATCAATAAATTAAGAAAAGTCATTTTGAAAACTATTATAAAAGTTATTGGAACTGCGTAGTGGGTCAGAACTATGATTTCTCAAATTTTGATACGATTTCTAGTCTCTGGATTGCAAGTAATCTTTCTTATTTGAATACTTGATGTTATAAGTTAATACAAATTTGGAATTACTTTGCAAATCGTGTGCTATTTTACACAGAGTAACCCATGCACGCACAGCATCCCAAAATAAGACGTGAGATGCGGACGAAAAACGAGCAAGATCCTGCACGAGATAAAAAAAAGGTCAGAAATGGGGGTATCGCGCGTATGAATCTTCGTGAAAAACGCCTGTTTTGTTTCGTCGTGTAGCGTGCAGGAACGATCGCTTGAAGCCCGTTATTAAGAAATAAAGAGCGTACTTTGGATGGCAATTTTTTTTGTCTCAGTTTTTTTGTTTCACTCAAAACGGAGCGTTCAATATTTTTTTTTAGATTAGTTGAATAAATGTAAAGACAAGGAAAAAAAGTAAATCAGATCGAGGCTCCGTAGAATTGCTGCAGCAAGTGAGAGAGTGCATGCACATATGTGTATTTGTATCTGAACATTTTGTTCGTCTTAATTGGGTCGTTAGCGTCAGAAATATGACAAATTAACCAAGCTTGGGATTATTCACAGACATAAATAATCAGAAACGAGAACAAGCACGATTCATGAATCATAATTAAAGCGGATCTATCAAGATATAACGTGGATCAGTTGAAAGACAGAAAACAAAAAAAGAACAACAAACAAACAACATATGAAAATGTCACTCGAATGTGTTATTTCCAGATTTTTTTTACCCGGTTTACAGTCCATCAAATTCCTACATTTCCGCATCGATAATTTCGTGTGTGCCACAATATCTAATGTACGTATTCCGCGCAATGAAACTGGTAGCGTGATATCGTGAATATATAGTATAATAGGAGAGTACGATTGGGAGGAGTTACGCGGATTTACTCGCGGCCGACGTTTACGAGATTAGCGCGTGATGCTCGGGACGAATTACGACGTTCTCCCGAAAGATTTACGAGAGCTGCGTGTACCAGCAATCAACGATCGTCTGGTTGTTTCGCTTTCTCTCTCTCCCCCGCTCTCATTATCTCTCTCGCGCTCTGTATATACGTTACATGCTCTCTCTTTCTATATCTCACTTTCTCAATTTGGCTCGGGTCCCTCTCATTGTCCTGCTCTGTCTATCTTTATTGTAATATTTAGGGTTTTGAATTTGGCTTCTCATGGTTTTTAAGCATGTCGATAACAGTGTTTCTTATGGAATTACATTTGTTGTCATGATTGAATAAGAATTCACAAGTGAAAATACAAATGGTTCATTTTGCAACACTTTAGCTCAAGATGATTATTAATCTGTAAATGTTTCTAGTTTATTAATACTTTTGAATTCACGTACATGGACGTTTATATTATTTTAAAAAGTCATGTAAATGTGAATTGATTTTGATGGAAGTTAAAATTAAAACATCTTTATACTGAAAGATTCATGACGATCGGCATCATTCAACTTTCCAAAAATTGTGAGTCAATATCTTACGCTTTTCCCATACCCTTCGGTCCCTCATGGTAAATAAAGCCACGTGACATGAGCCCGTGGAATATGTTTCCCATGGGATGTGTCTATCCTGTCTAAGACTTTATACGTTAGCGTTGGTGACGTTCAAGTAGAGCAAAAACAACCAACTGTTTTTATTAGATTTATACGAGCGTGTGCCAGGTGCCTTAGAATGGTTGTAACCCCTCGTCCAAAGTTTCGGTTCTGGCGAGTACCCTTCCCATTCAACTCCATTTCCTTCCCCTTTTTCTTCTTTTTACATGACGCTGCAGACGCACGAATATAAAAAAAATCTGATCATCAGAAAAATTGCATGATGTACATAAGTTTTCAAATTAATTGATTAATTATATTTTAATTATTAAAAGCATATTGAAGAAAAAAAAAGAAACACCAAGACGTGCAAACATGTACGAAAATTTATCTCAAGTTCTGGCTGTCACATGCTTTAAATGATTTGTAACCGAAAATGTAAACAGCGATAATCATAATGAAAATCTGACACATTACACAAAGCAGAATAATTTTGTTATGCTCTGCTGTTATTTATTATTGACAATCGAGAAGTGATGAAGGGCTTGAAATTCGATGGTACTGACATGTACGAGCCTAGATAGTACATGTAAAACGAGACATCAATCTCGGGTTCCCCCTTTGATCGTATTACACTTGACTCGATATAACGAGGTGACGTTAACATTATTATTAGCAAAAGAGCAGCTCTAGAGTTGCCCTTGGTATCCTGGCAAGTGTCCATTATTATATCGTTATTATTATTACACGGTAATTTCCGTCCTGGGAACGTTATTCCCCCGGGTGTAAGGGTCCATCGAATGAGGCGATTATGGTACTTCCGAGACCACCAAAGGCTCTGACAAAAATCTCGTGGGAGTATCAAAACCTAGAATGTCTCACGCAAATATGAATCTGAATATCCTCATTCTGTTATCCGATAAAAAAAAGTTAGTCCTTTAACTTTTCTCATTCTTTAAGAAACTAAAGAAAAAAAAATACTAAGAACACAAATTGTATGTGAACGCAAACGACAAAGTAACATTTACACCTATTGCTTATTGTCTGTTTGAAGTAGACATTTTTACGTATTGAAACTGTACTTCTGTTATTACTCAGTTTACTGCTGAAAGCTTCGTACGGATCGATATTTTTTCCTATGTCTTCAACGCCCAAAATATTTGCACAGTTACGAACGCTTTTTCATTACTTGATACGTTTTTTCTATGGTAAGCGTTTATGAAGAACAAAAAGGTATAAAAATATCATGGTATTGACTGACGAACAGAAAAAGTCAACAGGCACCATGATAAACGGAGAGTATAGTAGTAACGTCACAATGCACGTGTATTGAAGTAGCTCAGCAAACAATATTGTCAATTGACATTAATGATGAAAGTAACATTTACACCTATTGCTTATTGTCTGTTTGAAGTAGACATTTTTACGTATTGAAACTGTACTTCTGTTATTACTCAGTTTACTGCTGAAAGCTTCGTACGGATCGATTTTTTTTCCTATGTCTTCAACTCTCAAAATATTTGCACAGTTACGAACGCTTTTTCATTACTTGATACATTTTTTCTATGGTAAGCATTTATAAAGAACGAAAAGGTATAAAAATATCATGGTATTGACTGACGAACAGAAAAAATCAACAGGCACCATGATAAACGGAGAGTATAGTAGTAACGTCACAATGCACGTGTATTGAAGTAGCTCAGCAAACAATATTGTCAATTGACATTAATGATGAAAGTAACATTTACACCTATTGCTTATTGTCTGTTTGAAGTAGACATTTTTACGTATCGAAACTGTACTTCTGTTATTACTCAGTTTACTGCTGAAAGCTTCGTACGGATCGATATTTTTTCCTATGTCTTCAACGCTCAAAATATTTGCACAGTTACGAACGCTTTTTCATTACTTGATACGTTTTTTCTATGGTAAGCATTTATAAAGAACGAAAAAGTATAAAAATATCATGGTATTGACTGACGAACAGAAAAAGTCAACAGGCACCATGATAAACGGAGAGTATAGTAGTAACGTCACAATGCACGTGTATTGAAGTAGCTCAGCAAACAATATTGTCAATTGACATTAATGATGAAAGTAACATTTACACCTATTGCTTATTGTCTGTTTGAAGTAGACATTTTTACGTATCGAAACTGTACTTCTGTTATTACTCAGTTTACTGCTGAAAGCTTCGTACGGATCGATTTTTTTTTCCTATGTCGTCAACGCTCAAAATATTTGCACAGTTACGAACGCTTTTTCATTACTTGATACGTTTTTTCTATGGTAAGCGTTTATAAAGAACGAAAAGGTATAAAAATATCATGGTATTGACTGACGAACAGAAAAAGTCAACAGGCACCATGGTAAACGGAGAGTATAGTAGTAACGTCACAATGCACGTGTATTGAAGTAGCTAAGCAAATAATATTCTCAATTGACATTAATGATATTGAATAGGAAGTATCGATCTATACAAGCGTTGGATATCTCTGATTGTGATTTTCCAAGCAACGTATTTCATTCGTCTTTCAAATGGTTCCTGTAAAATCGAACGACTTTGGTTTTACAACTGTACTTGGTGGTTTACTGTTTACCATGAAATATACAATTCCGCCAAGGCAATCTCGTATCGAAAGGGTGAACTTTAAACGTTGAAATTATTGGCTTGAGTTATATATATGTAGATATATATGTTACATCCTGGAGATCCATATACGTAAACGCGTGCAGGTAATTAGCGAGATCCACCCGGTAATTACGCGGAAACAGTGATTTGTACGATCGCGCTAGAGTAGCGCCGAAAGAGGAGGATTAGAAGCCGAGAAACGAAGGTTTTGCTGAAGAGATTGAGTCTTGATAATCTCAGAACTAGGAACGCATCGCCCGGATGATTAACGAGCACTGGTATTATTTATTCACTTTTTTTTCCTTCTCTTTTGCTTTTGCATCGAGATCAGAAGTTCCACCGTCTGTGGAGTGAGCGAATATCGATGTTTTTGTGGCACGGAAACCCATGGAAGATCTCACACCAGCCTGTCACACCATCCACATAATTGATCGTATTTCCATTACTTCTTTCGTATGACACTTATGTGGACAAAGCTTTGATGCTCTCTATAGCAGAGTGTGAATACGATGGTGATTCCGTTGATTATTTGCTTTGGAATGAGGACATTTTAACAATGTGTAATGTGTATAAAAATGTTTGGGGTTCTATTCAGATGTGAGCTCTGGAAGAGTCAACACGAGGAATATGTCCGGTTTCGTTGGCATTCACCACATGGGATGATACGTTATAAAAAAAAAAAAAAAAAAAAAAAAAAACGAAAAAAATAGTGAAAAACTGTTGATACATAACTCACGAAGGCAACACACACGATTTCCGTTGACTAGATAGGATACCAAAGTCGTAGAGTGGAGTCATGACGCGTAAAAAAATTTGTCTCGCCAATATGAACGTTGCCGATGACGGTATACATAGGAATATTGACGTTGTGAAATTCCCACCGGTCCATCGAGCTGGAGCTCTGTTAGCAAGCGGGCAGCCAAATACGAGTGTCTCGTAATCGAGTTTTCGCGCTTTTGTCACTGAGTGAAACGGTCGATGTTAAGCGTGTTTTTGAAATATTCGCCATGGTTCGATGATCAATTCTTCGTGTGTGCACGTCCGTTTGGACGTCGCGTTTGTGAGCTCTCGGACGTAATTTTGTCCAGAGGAAAGTTTGCTCAATTGTTCCATGTTCTGTTTATAAATTTTATCATTATTGTATATATTGTATATAACCATAAAATACAACAACAATGATAGCTAGTTTTGCACAGAAACTCGGGACTGTTTATATGATAACGACGTGCCCAAGCGTGCGCGTACAGGGTTAATCATACGTTTAATTTATGCCGATTAACGATTACATTCTGGCGATTCGACAAAATTCCCGGGGTCAAGCTATCTCACACGGCTACACGGGTAGCCTGTGGAGTAATATTGAGAACGATAACCCACTGAATTTATTGTCGGGCCAGTGGGTCGTAGCATTTGAACAGTAAACAATCGGAGATATTTACCGGAGGCTCTCTGTCTACGAACGAAGAATAATTTCTGTATGCGCTTTTCCATCGATCTCCCACTAAATTTGCTTGATTGTATTGGCCCATTAATGTCATTCCCAGACGACTTTTGAATGCTTCGTTTCATCTCGTTACGATATTTTGAATTTTGTGACGAATAAACGGGCTAATTAGATCAAGAAATGGAATTGCAATTTCTCGTTAAAATGATCCAACCCATTGTCGGTTTTATTCGTTGGCAATAATTTTCAGCGGATACAAGAGAAACATACGACGAGAAAAGCTATCACGTATAGCCACGAGCAATAGCGAACTGTATTACAAACGGTCTTGCCCAACTTCTGAATCGGCAACACGTAACAATTAGTCCAGTTTGTTCATTAAACGCGTTGAGCGAGGCCAAAGTGTGGCACTCTCGTCCAGTTTATATACCGGGTTTGCCACGTTACGTCTTCCCTCCGTAACAAAACATCAGCTCGTAGAGCTTACACGAGCAAACAATACAAGCGCGGGACAGCAAGCTATACAGACACATACACGTATACGGACTTTCTCCGGACAACCCAAACCATTACCCATGTGTCTACGGGCTAACGAGAGAGTTAACGGCGTTGGTAAAACTTCACGAAACCCTTCCTCGAGAACGCTATATAGCTATAGCAACGCAACGATGTAGCTGGACAGAAAGTGGGAGGGAGAGAGAGAGACGAGAATGAGGGAAAGAGGTGGAACATTCGAGGTAGAATGGAGGATGAACGAATGGAGAGAGGCGAAACGGGAAAGGGCACCAGTAAGAGAGTCCAACTCTGGTAGGGTGCTCCACATATAGTGGAGTCGGAACTAAAGTGAGGTTAAACAGGATTCTACTCACCACTCTGTAGCACCCTCACCCTACCATAAGATAATTGGGCTTCACTTTCCTCTTTCCCATCTCTCTTCGTAGCCCATCCTTACCACTTCTGTCTTACCGCTTCGCGCATACCCTGGAAATACCGACTTCCCTTCATCCCATTTTACTATATCTCTATACATTCCACCCTCTTGTACCTCTCGCTCGCTTTCTCTGTCTTTGTCTTTATATTTCTTCCTTTCCCCATGATGTCATGTATTCAGCCGTAACTTGGACCTGCCCGAGGTCTCGAAGCAGTAAAAAGTTCAACCCCCGACTTACTTCCGGCAAATAGAGCAAGAAATGGGGCCAGTGTAAGCTCTGCTTTCAGTCCGACTAGGGCGACTAGGTGAATAGTTATATATAGTTGTAGTTACCACGAGACTCGTGAAGTACCCAAGTGTACTGCAAGGATTAAAGGGCGTGGGAAGCTATGAAGCCAGTGGCTGGTGAAGGGTGCATGAAAACACAAACGAGAAGAAAGTTGTAGTGAAAAAAAAAAACTGGCTTTACACGGCGGCAGAGCTAAAAGTGAGCCAGAAATGTAAGGAAAGTCTGTAAGGGTCAGGTTGGATAGCTTTCGTATATGTGCAACTGGCAGAGATAAGTTACGAGAAAGACGGGACATGGCTTCTGCTGTTACATAGCGCTGCAAGTGAAATGAGAGCAAAAAAGAGAAAATACGGAATTTCAGATTCGACATTCCAACCAGTGAGTCAACCCTTATCAGTTTAATAATCTCCCTTAGGATTTCCTTCACGTGTCTGGATGTTTACAAGTCTTTTCAATGCTTTTCACCCTTTCCGCGCTCGTTTCCCCTCGTTTCGTCATTTTTCAATTCTGACTTCCGTAGGAGACTTCCGAGCATATGAGTATGGTCCTGCAAAATAACTTCTTCGTCCATCTCTACAGTCTGCCATCAAGAAGAGGAACATTTGTGTGATCCTCGACGTTTTCATCAAATATGCATGATCAAGTGTGTGTTTGTCGAATCTTTAACAGGTTTCCTCTTTCATGTAGAAAGAGGTCCGTTTGCGTTGGAAAATTTATGGAATCGTACTCTTTTGCGAAGCTTGACACAGCCACTACTCGTGATATATCCAAGTCAGGCTCATAGTTCCCGTCACCAGTTATCGCAGTGGCGTCGAACTCGCGATCGTGTCAATGAATAATACAACGAATGTACTTGCCAGCATTAGCAAGTAAAATCAGATGGCTGCAAACGTAGCCGAGATGTTCTCTGAAAAACACGTCATTCGGATCCCCACAATTGTGTGGGGTGGTGTACCTTTCGGTTCTGATGTTTCCTTTCTCTCTCTCTCTCTCTTTCACCTGCTTTCTATCATTTTTATTCAAACGATGATGGCGATTCCGCTGCAATAGCAACCGTTTGTCTGCAGCCTACATACGCTGAACACTAAACAAGTCCAGAACGCAGATGCTATAGCAAATGATGGTGATGGTGCCAATATCTACAAGGGTGGGTGGTTGGAATAACCTGTTGGCTCGTTTGTATCTATTTGTCTTGCTGCATATTAATCGCAATTCTAGGTACGATTGGTGCATACGATGATATATATAACACGTACATTTGTGGCGTTCGAGCGAAATCGTGCGACGAATACTATTGGTTAAACCAAGTGAATTAAGAGCTGCGAACGAATAAATAAATGGATGCTAGGGCACGTCATCCTATAATCCATGAATTGTTGACAGAAAGCTTCGTAACAAAATGGAAAAGCTTTCAACACAGTTTTGTTACATATAGTACCCTCAAAACTCGCTTTTCTGAGCGAAAATAGCGCGATGTTCTTCTTTCTCTCTCTTCTTTTTACATGTTCGGTTGATTATCACTCCAATTTTCTATTCTTACGGTTTTTGGATACTTCTAAAAACGGTAAGAATAAGTTCTTGCACAGGGTCTTCACTACAATTGCTCGGTCATGACGAAGACACTTTCCTTCATGAGCCCAAGCAACATTAATTCGCACCAGTGGAGACATCATCATAGTGTCAAGATTTTTTACCACTCTCCGACGCGAGAACACAGTCCGACGTGAGGAAACTACTCAATCACTCGCTCCGGTCACTGAATTCCTCAGTCCTGAACTTTCGATCCAAACAATGCTCCACTCAACTCAACTCAAATTTATCATCAGCTGTCACGTGCCATTTTAGCAGTTTTCTCATACATCGTTTTTCGCAGGAATAGACAGAGCAACATGCAAAAAAACATTGCAAAAAAATATGGCGCTTATAATTCATTGAAATTGCTTGTGTGCGATAACAGTTCGATTGGCTTAAGTGGTATATCAAGGCATATAAAGGTATATAGCAGCATTGCTGTTTTATCAGGATTAAACATAACAAAAAAAAAAACATTCGCAACTGTTTTTCTCTTTACTTCTTGGATTTGAAATGTCGTAAAAAATAAGCAGAGGTGGGGCAGAGAAGTCACATTTTACAGGACCTTTTTTTTTACACAATGTGACAAACGATCGTGACGAAAAGCTGAGTCGGCGAAATATTTCATCGCTTAGCCTCAGGCTGGACCATATCGTTTCGTTTGCCTTGCCTCTTTTTCGCTCACATTTTTCTTTTCGCTTTTCTTCGTCTTTTACAGCAGCGAACATTATCTTTCGTCTCCTTTATTTTCTTTTTTTTTCTTTCTTTTCTTTATTTTATTTCAAGTCCTTCTTTTGCCCGTCTCCTCGTAATTTCCTATCGGAGGATCGGGAATGTCGTGGTGTTACCCCGGTGGGCATTACACGGGTGTGTTAAGCTAGTTACGGCTTTCTCCTCTCCAATCCTTTCCGACTATCCAAGTGCTCCACTTCGACCCCTCGACTCTCTTCAGGTCGGTATGTGCGGTAAGTCTGAGACCGTTCTAGAAAATAAGAGAGGGTGAAGGGAAGTGAGAAAGCGAGAGAGAAAGAGGGAGGGAGGTTATTGCGGAAGAGCTCGATTCTCTTGGCGGGTCACCAGTTAAGCCAACCCGCAGAGTCGAGTGAAAGGACGACTGGGCTTGAGAGTGAAAGAGGCGCCGCGCTCGAGAGCCCAATGTCGGTGCAAGCGAATGTTACGTACAAAGTCGAGACAGCCTCGCTCTCCAATAATCCCCCTCGGGGCGTATATTTCAAAAGAGAATTTTCGTACGATCTAACCAGCCACCGGAATACTACGAGAGTTTCCTGATTCTACTAATCGCCAGCTCCGTTTGGTACTTCTCGTCTTTATTCTTCTACCCCTCTGTGCCGTTCCGTTCATCACATTACTTCTCAAAAGGTATTATCTCGCTCTATTGCAAGAAAATTGAGATTTTACACGGCCAATGTACGAACGTCTAATTCTTCTGAATCATGATTTGTCGTTAAAAACGTGCTGCTAAAATTATTCAAAGTAATTGAAGGTGCAAATATGAAAAAAAAAAATTTCGCGAACACGTCCTGCTTTGCACGTATACGAATTTTTATTTTATTTTCGGAACAATTAGCAAAAAACAATAGTCATCACTGAACCTTTCATCCATATTTTTATTTTGCTTCGATATCTATTTACTTTCGATTTGAACTAAATGCAACTGACAGGGACGATGATTGTTTGCTTGGAAGTAATGATTACTGAATGCAATGAATAGTTTTGTGCGTGCAGATTTATTTGCGAATATTGTCAACGTGAAAGTGTCACTTCTAAAAAATGGCAAGCTATTGGATGTCTGGTTAAAAAATATCCAAATTTTTATGGATATTTAAAATGGTTGACAAACATTTTTACTTGGATCGGATGAATAGTTCTTGTCTGTATGTAATATTGACGTGATTTGTGCATCGTACAGGCTCACGAATCTTTCTCGACTGATATTAAATTCTTATTGCGTGTCGAGAAAACCTTCGAAGAAAAGTTTGCGAAACTCAGCATCTTCGTTGGTTTCTGCTCGATCGAGCCAATGTCGCATAACTTTTACCGCATATTGGCCCAACTCGTGTCACTCCTGGAACCAAAAGGAATAAGCAGATATCGGCATAGAAACCTTGAGGTGTATTACTGGTGAGGTAGGGAACGATACGTTCGTGGGGGATCATAAGATGGAAAGCTCTATGTCCAATATGATTGAGTTTGAGAGACTCAGCACCCCGTCAAATCGTGAAAGAGAGAGTCGATTTTTAATCTATAGATATGTACAGGAATTGAAATGTTATACGCAATATGATATTGAATAGAGTGAAAAGAGGTCACGGATATGATGATGGTATATAACTCGTGCACTTTTCGTCATTCTCTTCATTGGATTCTGCCCCTACGATGAAGAGACACCAGCAGCCATGAAGAGTCTTGCAGTTAATCCTACACATTTTTTTTCTCGGGAAGAGGGAATTTCCCCTCTCAGTTTCCAATTTTGAAGTATTTCCTTCTACTTGGACACAACTTTTTTTTAGCCCAATCTTTGTTTTTACTGTCGTGGCGAATGATGATTCCAATCAATTTTGGGTGTGACTTCATACTGTTTCGATTTGTTCGAGTTTCCAAATCAATGTCAATTTTTTGTCAACGTCATTTGGAAATTAATTTTTTATGGCTGTCCCTGGCAAATGACATCAGTCTTCATTTTATACTGGAACGTGAACTTGAAGTTTCAATTTATGGTGTCATTTCCGGGAGATAAGAGGAAAGTCAAAAAATACAGTACAAAAACCCTCAAGAGCCGGAGGTCAAGGGTTGAGTTCTGGAAACTCCGTATGTCTACCGGTCACGCCCACTGCTGGTGAACTTGCGAGAAGATGATATTTCTTAGACTGGTTTTGAAAGACTGATGCGTTTCGAAATGAATTAAAAAATTAACAGCGAAGCACCAAAAAACCACAATTGCCGTAGCGTGTTGATCCGTCGAGATTGCGTATAATTATTGTCGTAACATTTCAGCCCCGTTGTATTTTATGGCACGGGTGCCCATAAAAGCCTTGGCTGTGGCATACGGTTTTCTGCCACAAACGGAACCGGAAATGCCTGTCATGAGCGTCCACTGCTGAAACGACGTGAGAGACCGACGTCAACGAAGTGGGACGAAAGAGAATAAACTGTTGGTTAAAATGGTGGCAAGTGAGGGCCTGTTGGATGAAAAAAAACCTTAAATGGTAAAACGAAGTACTCCTCGTTCCCCGGTTACCACGGTTCCTTCTATCTATAGTGAGAAAGAATTGGACGTAACGTTCATTGAGACACAAGAGACTTTATCGCCAATGGGTTTTAAAGCTCGTTGTAGGTGTTGCCGTTGCAATGATCTTACCCCTGGAAAATGGCAGCCCCTTTGGGACGATGGGAAAGTGCATCTTAGCAGCGAACGGCAGGAGAGTAGGATCTAGTCGCTAACTTTTATCCTGATGAATGGGCCACTCGGCTGGAAAAAGTAGCTTCAGGCATAAGCGTTTAATGTGAAAAAGGGTTGCCAAGTGAAGCACGATGATGGAGGATGAGGTCGGAGGTAACATATTTTCATAGGTATCCTTTTTTACTTTTTAAATAAAATGTTAGGTCTTTCCAGGTAGTGTAGCTGGTTACCCAAAGGGAATCGATAATGTGCGCACATCTGTGCTTCCAAGGCCTACATTCCGTCTTCTACATCTTCCTGTGGCGGTCTAATGGAGCAGGTTTATCCATTAACCTTTCACCCACCCCGGGTGAACTCTGGGCAACCCCACGAGAGCTCACCTGAGTCGAGAGACCTAATTGCTCGATGCGAGAGAGCTGCCGCTCATCATAATTTCCCAATTCTCACACCAACAATCCGCGAACAATGAAGCTTTCTTCGTGAATGGAAGTATTGTTACAACTTATCAACAGCAGTGACAACGCGTCTTATCCGATATTCAACATGTTCATCAAGATATCATGTTTTATATTGAAAGATGAAGGATACATGATGAAAAAAAGTAATCCGTCGGATCGTTTTACTGGAAAGAAGAACTGAAGGATGAACGAGGAATCGAACCGAGAGATGCTCGTGACTATGTCACTTCCAACACACCACGTCACTACACGTTACTTTGACGGATTTTACCCTCGATGGGAGTGTAATTGCTCGATCTTTCTCGCGGTCTCTCGAAGGGGCTTATCCAGAGCAGATGCCAGCAAGGTAATGAAAGAACATATCTGCAACGATATGTTTTCCCTCTTTGCATGCAACCATGAGAATTTATGGCATTCAGGATCATACATAAAACTAGACTTAAATTTATGACATTTACTAGTAGTAGCTGGATAAAACTTCCTTCAAATATTTGGAATTGCTTATTCCCTTAAATTGAATTCTAACTAAACGTATTAACAGAGATTCAAAGATGACCACAGTTTGAAATTTTTTTTAAAGTTACCAAAAAACAGAAGTACTGCGTGGAACAATAGTGCATCCGCTCCGTATATCGCATGGCATGAGTTTCGATAATGGAACTGCAGAAAAGAAAATACGCGGTCACCATTACATCGCCTTTATACTGACGGATGTGTGTGGTCGCAAGAAGGGAGAAACGGGAGAAAAAAGTAACGGAGCATAGAACAGGAAACTAGAGTAGCAGTAGCTCGTTGTTTTGTTTGGGAAAAACAATGGATTGGCGAACAAGTCATGTGTGGACAAACTTCCAATCAACTATATAGTTGCGCGTGTTTCAGGCATAGTAAGGGAGCTTGTACAAGGGCGGACATTGTAGAGATAGCAGAACTATACAAGTGGACACCAAACAGTACCCACAATACCTCGTGGGATGGAGAATTCGTTGAAATGGAGACGCGGACATGGGGGCGGTAGAGGAAGTTACAGAGATCTATAGTCTCGACGATTCATTTGTGATCGGACAGGAAACATCGGCACCTCACGACTGTCTCATGTCCATAAAGTGCGCGCAATCAAATCAGTGCAATCGATTGAAAAAGCCTGCAAACACTTTGTACCTTTGTTCTATTTTATTGTCATGATGGTCGCCACTTTTTGCTCTATTCATCATTAAAGAAAAAAATACCGTTGAAAAAATTAATTTCTCTGTTGAGGATAAAGTATATGCCGTACAAAATGTTGAATGGATTTTTCATTTTTCATACACATTAAATATTTCATCTTGCGACTTTTGCACTAGATATTTTATCGCTGATTGTTTTAATATCTTGATGATTTATCACTTGGGCGACTCACCTATTGTTGAATCAGCCGGTAAATAAAATTGGAGTGACGAGAAACATTGTGTGGTTTCCATTGAAATGTCAGCGGCTGGTCTTCGAGGCTACAGGGGCAGCAATGAGACCGTTTTGATAGTGGAATTCGGTACCAGTGCCAGAAACCTAACTGCACCGTTACCGGTTTGTAGTGCACGAGGCCCAAGGGGGATACACGGGAATAGCATAGGTAGAGGAATGAGGAATGTAGAGAGGGAGAGAGAGAGAGAGAGGGGATGGACAGGCAGTTCCTGCCACTCTCTATGAGTCAGAGCCAAAGGACACGACGACATGAATATTAATAGAGACACAAGAGTGCCGAAATGTGTGACCGTCAACGTGCAAATTGGCGCAAACGTTGTCCTATTTCAGGGGAGATGTACCGATCAATTCCTGAGGTTCGCAGTGCACGTTCACAACGAACAATTACAAAATTAAATACAAGCTTCCATTTCCTCTGAGCAAGAAGAGAGTTTGAATAATTCTGTTTTTTCTTCTTCGACTTCATAACGCTGTCGCAATGATGTTCCAGTTCTTGACGTTCTTATTTTACCATAATGAAGCTTCTGCAGAAAAACTGTGGCTGGTAAGACAGTGGAGTGGGATAACGTAAGCTCACGTAGGGATACTACATCTAGCCGAGTACGTGATTGCGATATTCCAAGCTGACGGGGAGGTGGAGAAAAGAAAATGAAAGACATAAAGGAGCGCTCTGCCGGGGATTTGAAAAAAAAAAAAAAATTGGAAGAAAAAAAAGCAGAAACGAAAGGAAACGAGGGAGCTTAAAAAACGAGCAAATAAACAAGGGGGAGTAGATATTATGAAAGTACTAGTTGGAAGTCTTCTCCCGAAGCGTCCTCAACGTGCAAAGTTGGTTCCTCGGTTAGTGAATACACGGCTGCAGGAAAAATTTGTAAAAATACGGAGAGTTGCCAGCTTCCGTTATTAGCTATATAGCTGTAAAGGAAAGCATCAGGGAAAAAGTGAGCACAAAAGGAAGGACGAGGGAGAACGAAGCAGGCAGGGTAAAGCGTGTTTGGATACAACCAGTAAAGTTAGGCTCTGCTTGTGCTAGCGTGGACTTTACTATCGTACAAATCCGGTAGATGGCAAAATAGCTTTACCTGTTTTCTCATGCACACATTCACCAAGCTGTGTTGCCCAAGCTGTTCTGACTGAGCCAATGTGCGACACAAGCCCAGCATACGGTTGAGAAGATCACGAGTATGCACGAACACGGGTTCACGAGTGGCGCATAAATTAGTGGTGAAAAGTTAATTGGAGCGGACACTGGCTTGCATTCGCAGTGATACAAGTTACAGTCATTCTCACCCTTTTCCTCGACCTCTCTTTCTCTCTCTCTCTCTCTCTTTCTAACTATCCGTCTACCTTGCTCGACTATCTTCCTCTTGCAAACTATGAACACCTACCTTCTGCATGCACACACATATATATATATAGTGTATCTGCACACATTGGCTGGAATATGAGAGGGTGATTCGTGAATTTAAGGGGATGGCAAAAGGACGACAAAGAGAACCACGTGGAGACACAGCCTCGCAAACACTACTTCTCTCTTTCATCTCTCTTTCACTTGCTAACTCAACAAGCCACCGAGTTACCGAACAGACAAAAGCCAACGAACCACCACGAGCTGAAACCAGCAGTACCAGCACCAGTCCAAGCACACCTCAATCCCTCTCGTTACTGGGGTCCACGGAAGCTTACACAACAACACTCTTGACTTCAGTATTCGACATCCTCGTATCCTCCACTTTCTCGCATTATCGACGACCAACCGAATACATTGATTTGTATGAATTTGTAATTACTGCCAAATCTGGAACTTCGGACACACGGAGTTTCTGGCGGTACTAAAACTTTTCACTGCTCGATATTCTATCGCAATATCAATAAAATCGAGTACCCATGCGCTCAAATTGTTCATATGTACCAAAGTTTTCGAACTTTGGTGATAGTCATCGATGAAGAGAGAATAATTACTGGTTGTGTCCTCCTTGCTGCGTCTACTGTAGATTTTAATGATCGTAGAATCTCGTTTGCTGATTATGAGGCAGTACGTGATTCATCAATAAGTCTCTAAATGTATAAATAAATAAAGAATTGTGGAAATGATCGAATTCAATCAAATGAATTTATTTAATCATTTAATCAATCGTTCGTCCAACTGGAGTCTGTTAGAAACTTTTTTGTACATATTTTCATTTTGACAGCTTCACCAAATATATGTTCAGTTTGGTTTCACGTTATAACAGAATTAGCTGGATCTTGAAGTCACGTGAAAAACAGATACGTGAAAAAAAGTACTACGAAGTTACGAAGGTCGTAGTCATATATTTTTCAGAGTGAAAAAGTGTTGGAAAATGAAAGAATGGCCCGGTGATGGATAAGAAAAGGGAAAAAGAATTGGCGAAACAAAAAAAGATAGTGGGAGAGATAGGAAGAGCGTTACTTTGTGGCTGGAATATTGGATATTTTCCCGATCAGGGAAAATTTTGTCGAAACCGTGAGACACGCTCCACTGCTCATTGCGATTACTAGCGGAATTTCTACCGAGGCTTGCTTTTTGCGCTTGAAAGCTAGTATAGACTTTCTATGCCTGGCGTATAGATATTCCTTTAGCGGGGAAGAGGGACAGGGAAAAGAGAAGGAGCAGGAGAAAAACAATTACCAGTATCTCTCTCAGTTTCTCATACGAAAGTGGTCGAGGCGTTGGCAGAGTCCACGGAATATTGAGAGGATGAGAAAGGAAAATAGAAAAGTTCTTGTTGGTAGTTTCGGTTTTCTGGGTTTCGGGTAAAAGCTTGGGAGTTTGCGGAAAGTCACGAGGCGGCTCTCGGAGAGTGGCTGCAGATAGTTTACTTTTTAATACGGCTGCCTCGAACCTCCCTCTTGCGAACCCCTCGCGGTTCTTTCATCCTCTTTCGATTTGACCAAGGCAACCTCGTGCTTTAATAAAAGCGACGGAGCAAATTGAGAAAAGATAAAAAATATATATAAAAACACACACACAACCCCACCGACGAGGGAGTTCGTTGGTCAAGCATGTATATGCACAAGGCGTGGATGTGGAATGAAATCCTAAAAAAAATGGCGGAAGGATTGATCGTGAACACTGTATAACGAAGTAACTTATAGAAAAGCTCCACGTATATGTTATTCCTGAGTTCTTTAATTAATCGAGAGTGCGAATATAGTACTAGCTCTGAATTGTGGATAAATTTAGTTACGCTCTTTTACCTTCTGTCCATGCAGATGGCATCATCCAATCACCTTATATTCCTGTTCATTAAAATATCCATTATTCGCATTCTGTAATGTTTGATTTTATCCATAAAATATATTATTATTTTTAACCGTCTTCATTTAATTTTCATATGAATAGCTGTCCTTTTTGAGGTTATCAGATATTATACGAGCCATTTAATACATTTAATATTTACGTTTCGGTTCGCCAATACTGAGTTCATTATTTGAAAAATATTGTAAAACGAAAAACGTTCAAGTCTATATGCAGTCATTGCAAAATTAACCTGGTCCAATTCACATCAGCATTATAAATGTTAAAATGTATTATTTTGTGACATTAAAGTAAACATTTTGTAGCAAATTTTCTGTTTACAATTTGACTGATTTTATTCTCACGTATTATAAACCATGAAAAGCAAGTGGAGAGATAATGCAAATAGCCTCTAAAATGTTTCCATTATTTCATTCCAAAGTTTATATAAATATTTTCAACACTCTACGTATTATGTTACCAACCTGCTTTGATATAATAATGCAAATGAAAACAATAGTGGAATTATAGTTATAATTTGATAGGAAAATCATTACTATTAATGAATATTCTCATTTAATGGTAGTCAAATCCAGAGATTCGTGGATGCATAAAAATGGCCGTAGTAAGTGTGAGAAATGAAAATACTAAATATTTTTTTGAAATGAAAATACTAAAAATAATACAAAAACTGCAGCAATATAGCTCTTAATATAGGAAATTTAACTGTGTTAAGCTATTTTTAAGTCTGGATAAAAACATCTAAATCCTTGGAGAGGAATGTTAGCGTGTTAGAATGTTAGAGGAATAAAAAGCGTGTTCGCTAATTTGACGCCCGGACGGTTGCTTTTCTTCATCTTTGCCAAGATTTTGTACATAAATTTTAATCTCTTATGGTGGTGGAAGGGATTTTAATATTAACTTTTTTCAAAAGTACGAGAACATCAATTTTTTATCATTATTTTTTCCTTGAACCTGATGTTAAAATAAAAAATGGAATATGAATCTTCTCCAAACACCTGGGACAACCATTATTTAGCGATTTTCAATATTTCTAATTCATCAGCTGAAAACCGTAAATTTAGATTGTTTCTCTACCTGTGACGGAATATTTTTTATGGAAGCAAACCGCCTTAAAGAAATACAGGTTTTTTACACTTCACATACTACACGTAGAACGTAACTATGCTGATAAAATAAGAGACGAAACATATATCAGGACATCTGGGGAAATGAGAAATGTTTTACGACTGACGATTCGCAGACTATCTCAACTGTAAAGTATTCGCATCCCAAAAGTCCTGTGACCTCGAAAAGAAGAAAAAAACATCGCGGAATGTAAAAACGATTCCAACGTTGTAAAAGCGTTCTTCCTTCTCCTCGTTGGGTCTGTGATCCATCAACGTTTCTTCCCAAGTCGCAGACTGAACAATGTGAACACATTGTACAGTTTTTTCTTATATAAATAATGGGAAGGTTTAAAAATCCTCATAACCAGGATCGTAATGGATCGATAATTACAACAAATTTAAACAGCACGTCCGAAGTATCCGAAAGTCGTTATTCCACTTTTTTTTTTTTAAATCGGGGTAAAGTATCTTCTGGTTGATGCGGTGAAAAGCACGAAGTAGCCAATGTTTTGTTACCTACAATTTCGCGTTATACGATCGCGGCCATAAAGCTTATCTCTAGGAGAAAATGGTCTACGAGCAGCAGCTGAAAACGTGCGGGGTTAAGGTGGACTAGAAGGAAATAAATTCTAGGCTGAGGTGCGTTCCGGAATGTCACATTAACGCGTTCCACAACGATTTTGTCGTACACCTTTAGCAGCAGTCCGGTTGGCTCGTTTCAGCGCTTTCAGTTCCAGTTTAACGACTGCGTTGGGTTATGGGAGTCTCCTATTGTTCATGGTAGCAACGTGAGTATAAAAAAAAAAGTCAGAATCTAGCGTAGCGACGTTGGGGTTAAGAAGAACAAACGGGACAATGAAAGCAAGCGGGAGGATCGGAGCTTCATCACCCTCTCATCTTTTCGCATTTGCGAAAACGTCCTGGCTAACATTGAGCATATTTTACGAGAGAACGACCACTGCATGTAACGTACTATGAGCAAATAAACCGCTCGTCTTGGCTGCATTATTTCGCTCTGCGTGAAGCTTTTGTTGCACAAGAATAAGAACGAATAACACATTGCCTAGATACGAAGTATATAATGTATTTACAAACATTACACGCTCAGGGAACTTGTATCCAACCGGAAGGACATTGCGAATACCATTGCAAAGTAGAGGTCGTACACCGCTTCCAGTTTTGCTGTAGTATCCGGAATTTTACGAGTCTATTAAGGACTTCCGTTAACGGAATGATTGCTTGGAGATAGAGAGTATGCAATATTCACTGTATATGAAAATACAAACACCTACACACATGGAACGAGTAGCGAGGACGAGACCTCGCCTTTTACAACCCCCTACCGAATGCCAACCACCCACTTTGCTGGCATAACGTTTGAAAACATTGGTTTCAAGGGGTTCCGAGAGCGAACCTCTGATATAGAATATTATCATCTCGCTATTACATAGAACATGTGTATATACACGAGGTAAACAGATTCACGCATTTGGAACTAGCGTGCACTGATTTAGAACAAACCGTACATATTCTGACTAATATCGGCTATAAGGTTGGCTAGGAGTACATAACATAAATCAACTTCGATGTCTAATAGCCAGGTTCACAGGCAACCCAATGTTCGTGGCCTACTAAATGAGGCTGAATCCGTTAATTTGTCGACGAGTTTATCACTTTTGTCATCGCACATCTATAAACTTCTCATGTACTTAGTGATAACTACATGTGATATTAGTGGCTTTATTTGATTCTAGGATGATTCAAGTAATAGATTTAATATTGCGTTTGGGTTTTAAGTACTCTTTGGATTATTTTTAGAATGTTCAGTATTTGAAATAATTTGGGTTCTATAAAATTAGCAGGCATTCCTGATGCATTCAGGAAAAAGTTCGCTCCGAAAAATCTAATTGTATGGCCTTGCAATTATATTTCCCTCTAGGAGTTATAAAAACAGATTAATGAAGAATATAAGAAGATTTCAATGTGTTTTACGATGAAAAATAAGGAAAAAGTTGTACGAATAAAATCTGGAGAAAACAATAAAGTAGAGAATAAAGAGTCCTGGACATAGTCCGGTTGAGTGAGAGCGACAGATTGCCATGGTAAGGGGCAAAAAGAAAAGAGGGAGAAGAGGCTGAAAGAGAAGAATCTTCCACGTTGGAACATAACGGCTTGTCCAGAACTATAACACTGAAAGAACTCGGGATTCCCCGAGGTGGAGGCAAGCTTTTCCTCGTAAGAATGAAGTATACCGAGGTCGAAGGTGAGAAGAAAATTGGTTCTCGAGGTCAGCTAGTTTGGAAGAGATTCTTTTACAAGATCCTCACTGTACGCCGAGCGTTATACCAAAATTACGACATTTTCAGAATTCACAGTGTCCGATATTTTTCTGAGCTCTGAACTATTCTTAGTCAAGTATTTTCAATATAAAAAAAAAAAAATGAAAATTCCTTAAATTGATTAAAAATCGATTGAATGATGGGAATGAACATCATTTTGGGTTGGAGTTCAGTGCCAAAGTACAAATCACGTATTTTCATTTATAACTTAGCATCGTAAATCCATGCTCGTTGAATGTTTGTTTCTTCTGGTGTATCTAAATGGAAAAATGAAAAAAATAAATAAAAACACGAAAGAACGCGCCTTGTGTTTGTTTGGCAAACAGCTACTTCGAAATGTTATTTATTTTTGCGTTGAATATGATTTGAAATGATCGCTTACTTTCTGAGGACAGGGAGAACACTAGGAATAAAAGGACAGAATGTTTCGAACAATTGGACCGAGCGTGATAGTCCCAGAAACTCGTGACCCGAAAAACGAATCTTGGGATATACAACGTATGTATACTTTGTTACGGCTGCATGTACGGATATCAATACCTTGAATACAAAAGGGCATAACAAGCGTTATGATTACCGTATATCTAGCGAATTACGACCTTTTGCTGGGTAACAGTTGTGACATTGAGAGCATAACGGATTTCGAGGAGACATGCAGGAAGGGACTGAAAGAGAGAGAGAGAAAGAGAGCACTGCACGGGGAAGCTAAATCACTATCCAGGACACGTAGAAAGTTACACATACACATATATACGTCAAAGTGTCCACACAGTATTGTCTCTTGAGTTCGTGTATTTGTATTGGATGACGGAGAACGACGATAGAAAGAAAAAATGTCACGCCATTCGTGACTGAGCGACCGCGACCGCGACATAGAGATAGGGAGACAGAGAAAGAGAGTGAAATGAGAAGAAACAGGATAGGAAAGATCGTATATCGAAGGCTGGTGGCTTATTCGCCATTCAAAGCAGCGATCCCTCCTCAAAAAAGCCTCAAATCCTGGCAGCTAAACAAAACGTTATAACAGGATACGTGGCGTGAACTGGGGAGAAACGTGCCGATCTGGGAATCCAGAGCGAGGGTTGCCTGTGTGCACAATTTTCTCGAAAAACCAAGAGCCACGATAAACCAGGCAATCGGCGTTTCAAATAATACGCTCATAGGCAGAAGCTCCGTGAAAACTATTTTGCTCTGTCACCCTTGAATCTTTTTCTGTGTGTAGGATCAATGACACAATTCAAAAGAAACTAATTAATCGGGTCGATAGGTTTCCGATTCAAAGTTCGAAATTCCAATTGAAAATTGCTCGAATAGCTGGATGGTTTGCAAGTTTACACTGATTGAAATACACCCCAGGCAACATTCAATTTTAAAGACGTAGTGATTGCTATCAATTTTCATACCCAAATTAGTTGAATATAGTAGGCTGTTAATAAATTGTAGAATATCACTCTATTTCAAGACTTCAACTTCGCTCTTCGTTCCTGCTTCTCCTTCATCCACTGAATATCGTTTCGAGGGGTTCTGATATATGGCTCTCTCCGGTACAGAATATTGTATACGAGACACGAAGATCCGCAAATTAATTACATCCTGTAGTCTCGCTTGAAGAGATATTTCTCAATGTCTCACATCCTCTCTTTGCTCTCACATTTGAATCTCAACTGAATCTATGGAGGATTTGGATTTAATCGAAACGACGTGCTGTTATAAACTTATGACGTATGTCTCAGAATCCTTGTTCTGGAATTTACGAGATTCATCCGATATTCAATTCCAAACCTTTTTGCGTAACTCGTGCATCAGGCAGATATGAAAAAACAGAATTCACTTTTAAAATCTAAGTCATAGAGGTAACAATCTGATCAAGAATTACGATAAGAGCCGGACTCTTGATTTATTATCGTGATAGTTACAGTAGATTACTAGTGACAGTACCTGCTTTGTCACATAGTCAAGGTGACAAGTTTGCAGGTGTTCAATAAATTTTTAGACTAGCCATTCTGCATAATTTTTCCAAATGCCAATCAAAAACATCTTATCATTTGCGACTTACACATTTGCGTCTTAACGCATAATAACATAATTTTACGAATAATATGTATGAATTTCATTAATTTCGTAACATTATTTTGATATCCCAAACGTCGTTGAAAAAAAAAAAAAAAAAAAAAAAAAACATATTCCTTGTGACGATATTAAAGATTCAGATTATAACGTCATCCATGAATAAATGTCAATTATTTACTTGAACCGTTTTATGATCATGTATGATTCTGGTGGTCCTTAATTTCATGCCAGTTACCAGCAATAAAAAATGCACACGGCTCATTTAACGGTGTAGGATTCGTTAAAAGACGTTTAAGATCTAAATAGTTAATGCCTCACTCGGTCCATGTATAGAGATTACTCTTATATTCAGATACTCTGGCTTCGGTACAGATCCTCGTGTCCGCGATATAGTAAACGGGGTTTTGTTCAGCGTTCAGGGTACATACACGTTTTCGCATGGGTGTAACTATGAGGAAAGCTGTGACCATAGCTCTGGCCCCTTTAATGTCCAGGAGGGCGTCGGCACTAGTTCTCTTCTCAATCTACAGCTGGAACAATAGCGGGATCCAGCCAAAATGTCCAGTGGCCCATTATACAGCTCGCGCCCCCCTATGACATCCTCCATGAATTATGCAGCGTAATGTAAACGGATATACCGCTTCGGTGGCGGAGAAACGGCACAAGAGATTTCGTACACGTACTACAAGCGAAGGACGGAAGTTAAAAGATATAACGAGAATTTTCCCTTTATATAATAATAAACCCTATTGCGTACGGAGCTTGCAGCGTGTTCTCAAATGATGTAAACATCAAGAAAATCTACCCCTTGTAATTTTCTCTTCATCGCTGTATGACACCAGGGAAAAACAGAATGACGTCTCGACGTTCTCAACATTTGCAAATCTGCACTTCCCTCTTCTCCTCCTCCCAACCCCATGTTTCATGGTGTGGAACAGCTTCCAATATGAATTATTTTTATTAAAACCTTTTGACACTTAAATGTATTTTTAATGAAAAAGTCAAAGCGGTTGTTCTCGTTATGGTTTGTACTTTATGTTTTTGCATCACAGAAAAATGGTTTGTCTCTGTTTTTTTTAAGCAGTTTTGCAACATTAAGGTATGAAAAAACCTCAATAATACATTGTACGAAATGACATTCTATTTTCCGACTTCATGAAACCCGCCGTAGAACCAAAGCGCAGCCATCACTCGACCATTACCAAATTGTGGAGAACGATTAAAACTCGAGAGTGACTTCACGTGCGGGAATCTAAATAAGAGCAAAAGAGAGGTCGAAAGCACAGAAAGTATGTCAGCAACAGAGAGCGCGAGGGAAAACGATGGGGTGAGGAGGGAAAGAAGCTCATTGCAACCGAATGGATGTAGCGTCCGAACAAAGAGTAGAATCCAGGTAGAATTCAACGCCAATTTTCGAGGTAAACGAGGAATTCAAGGATAACTTTCTTCCTTCTTTTTATCTGAGCAGCATTCTAATTAGAGGCGCAAAACTCGTTCGGACGAGGTTACTAGAATTATTCATTGGTTTATAAAGAAAAAAAAATCTTTTTCATACTTATACGACTGTCTGCAGTGGAATACTTTTTGCAATTAGCACTGCAGACGAGTTATATCTCGTATTCCGTTTATTGAACGAAAGGAATAATGAATAACCGTAAATAAAATATAGGGAGAAGTTTGTGAAGGAAGAAAAACATTTGATTGCCATGTGTTGGAAAATTCATACAACTTGAAACTTTTATAGAATGTCATTCAATCATTCTTGCGACTTAATCTTGTTGGGTAAATAGACGATTCTAAGAAAAAAGAAATTAATAAGTACGTCATGGTAAATAAACGCATGAAAGCACTAATTTCAAGATGACAACATTTCAACGCCAGGCTTATTCAGCAAAAATTCAATGCTGCTTTTACGTGACCACTTTTTTCTTCTTATTGGCTCTACCCGGAGGTTCACGTCCGTGAAATGATGTTGAGATATTTCGGAAAACAGCAGAGCTGGCTTTTATCAATTTGGCAAAGCGAATGTTTGTAAAATCCTGGAAAAGCTGAGACAACTGTTGGTAGGAATAGTCAGGATCGTATGTCGGAAATCGTTCAGCAAAATAGTGGAAAGTTCAATTTCGTCGGTTGGGTCAAACCGTTCTTTGACCAAAGATGACATTTGATGTACGAACTGTGAACGTGTTTCATTTCTAAGACACGAAGCATCGTTCAGAGTGATCTTCATCGTCTTCTATTTAAAGATGAAGGAGGAGACCGAGAAAGAGTATTTACCTCATGCTCTTTTAGGTCAAACGATTTTGGGACTCGAATGCTCGTCCTCCAATTACGAAAAGCATAAACGGTAAGGGTTCTTGGGACTAAAATCATTTTTGCTATATATGTATTTCAAGATATAAGAGTTTTTGAACTTGCTGACCGGAATCAGTTTTTCTTGAGTAGGTTAAATTATTGATGTAAATATCAGGTTCCAGGAACCTCTTGCAATTTCTTTCCCTTCTAAGATACAGCTATTAGTGTTATTAAATGTTCCCTCCGAAGTGAACGAAGGATCCTTTGATTCAATTGAGTTAAAATTTACATTTCTACAGGTAAAGAGAAGCAGGAATTGAAAATTCAAAAAGATGTGGCCGGTTTCACGTCGCCACAAAATGTTTAAAATGTTAATAAGTTTTATTGGAATCCTGAAATCCTTGACAATTCAATGTTTAATGGTTAGATGAAAAGATCTCGTGACTCTTTCTTGTTTTCCTGACCCTCTAGCGAGGTCAACAAATTTTGCACAAAATTGATATGAAATACCGAAATTTCAAGTCTCTGAAAAAGCAAATAAATATGCTCTGGGTTCTATTCCCTCAAAAAGAAATCAGGAGCTTCTCGAGGCTCGGCGTGATGTTGAAATGCGTTGACTTTCGGCATGATAGAAGAAAATTCTGTCCAGGGACTACTCTTGGTGAAACAAAGAGGTAATCTACCGAGTGCGGTGCTGAAATGAGAATGAGCCGAAAGGAGGAGAAGAGAGCAGAGCTTTCAGTGAGAACATAAACAATAATATACCCGAAGAATGGCTACGGTGAGTATACATTTAGCAAACAAAATGGATGGAGATGCTGAGGTCCAACGTTGAGATGAGACTAAAACTTGTGACGCATCACGTACGTTTTGTAATTGCGATTATACGACGAGGTTTTCCGTGGACGATCCTTGTGTCTTCATCAACATTTCTACTATTATTGCAGTTGTTTTTGACTCTGTATTCATTATTATATCATTGCTTGTGTAATAATGAAATGAAATGGGACCGCTGCGGAAAAAAAATACTTAGTTTTTTGTAAAGTACAAACATTCATTTCGTTCTGGACTATGCTTGACATGTGACGTGCCACAAATGGTCAAATTTAGTAAACAGACATTTTCTAATAGAAATTTTTATTTTTCCAAAAGTTCAACGTTCTTTTTTTGACTGGATTTTTGTCCCTATTTTTTTAGATACTGTTTTTATTAATTAAAATGTCCGCTTAGCGGACAAAAAAGGAGTTGGACTTGTCTAATTTTTCAAATTTCTTTGCTTTGCACATTTTTCATTTAGTCTTTTTCATCTTTGCCGCTTCTATTTGAACCCCCGGTATTTTTCTTTCTCTAGCATGGGACACTGCTTCGCTTGCCACAGACATTTTCCCGTTGATGCACACACACACACTTACACTCACATGTGGAGATACACATCTGGCTGTCGCTCTCGTTTCACATTTCTCAGTTTGCTTAGTTATTTCCTCGCATTCGCGTTTGAGAAACAAGAGCGCAGACAATTTCTCGCCTCGGGAATACAATTGGACGCCACGTAAAAAGAAAGACATGTGAAAACTACTGTGAGATCATGGGAGCCAAAAACTTCTGGTAACTGGCACATTTTGTCTCCAAGTAAATTACATTGGAGTAGAATAGAAAAAATTGGAAGTGGAGTCGATCGTGAATCATTTGGTTCTCTCTTTTAATTTCGTTTCATTGAGACACAAATTTCTAGAGCTCCAGAGACTATACAATAAAACGAAAATCTTCAGTTTGTTACTGCTGTGTTAATGAAATTTCACTATATTTTATGATTATAAGTTTCATCTTGTCAAATGGTGAAACATAACTTTCGGAAATAACGACATTTCAACTTATCGAGACTTTGTCGAACCAACGAAAATTCAATTTTAATCGAACAAATTCGCATAGAATTTGATATTCTTTGTACTATATTTTTGGCCGAGAATAACTTTTCTACTCCTTATGCTTCGCTGTTTGCAAAAGTCTCTTTCAGTTACTTTTCTTATCCTCACCTACGAATACGATCTACTCTTTCTTTTCCCACCTTGTTCTTTTTCCGATCTCCACGTTCCACCTATTTTCGAAAATATAAAATATATTCCAGCAGACAAAAGAGTAACACTTTTTGACTCGCGAAACTGTGATAGGAAATAAACCGAACCCCTCTTTTCTCGATACACTAAAAAGTTGGATATATACGAATTCTACGAAACGATATCCCCTTCGAATTCAATTCAATCCAACCCTGGAACCTTCTTTTTTTTATTTCTTTTTTTTAATCCCCTTTTCGTGAGTTCAATGCTCACGACCTTGGAAATGGGATTCCTCGAGTTGTCTGGCCCCACGATTTTTCAAATAATCATACTGGTGAAAACTAATTTTACTCAAGAAGTTATTGTTAAAAGGGCGAAATATGATCAGAAAAAAGAACAAATTCTCTAAAATCCTAACAACTTCCGGTCCCAAACAATTTTTTTTTTTCCACAGTATTGATTTTCTTGTAATATGTAATCTACAAATTATAATAATTAACGTAAAGATATCCGAAGTTTAGTCCCGTTCATATATTCATTCAGAACACAGTTACGAGACCGAGATTCCAGTCGTCGACCTTTCGACGCTTTGGTTTAGAGACGGCAGCACTAGCCACGACGCTTCCACCGATTTATGGAAAGTATATACGAATATATAATATTTATGGAAAAAATATGCGACATATATTTCGACGACGAAATCTTCTACGACTTGCATATATTTTGTGAATACATATATCACGTGCGTACATTTTTTTTAATCAGGTCAAATTTTCCACTATTTTTTCCACAAAAATGAATTTTTAAAACGAAATCTTTAATGAGATTCACCATCTAAGACGACAGACATATTATTAAATCTGTTGTACGATTTTTTTTCTACAATAAAATAAAAAGAAAACATTTCACAGGCTCGACAATGTAGCAAGTCATTATTTACTATTTTTGTACAGAGAAAAACAATTTGACCGAAATAAAACCAAAAAGCGTGCACGGGTCATGAAAGGTAAGTACGGAAATAAGCCAAAAGCCAGATACTTTTTATTTTTTTACTCATATTTGACTATCGTTCTCCTTTTGAGCCTCTGTCTCGTCACGGAGTCATGAGAGAAAAAAAAATAAAGCCCTCTCTTCTCGCTCACCCTTCCTTTTCAATCTGCGTTCATCGATCTCAGACGCGAGACAGCCGGCAAAGAGCTGCTCACCCTCGTATAATCTTCTCGCTTTTTACTTCGTCTTCGGTTTTTACCTCTTTTGGCTCTACACCCCTCATCACTCTCCCTCTCTCTCTTTCTTTCTCTCTTCGCTTTCTCTCATCCCTTTGCCCTATGTTCGCGCTCGAAGAAACTCCGTCAGGCTTCTCTTCATCCGCCGCGTTGCACATAGTCAGATGGCTCCAAGAATCACTCAACCCTCCTCAGAAATTGGCACCAACAAATACCACGAGAATCTCTTTCATCGTGGTGAATTGTCGGAGTAGAACACTATTTTTTATGGAGCTTCGTACTCAAAGTTTCACGATGGTTTTTTTCTTGCTTATTTATTTTGTTTATCACGAGTTTGAAATTTTTTCAATCTGAGCTTAAGAAATTGAGCACTGTGGCATGAAATTTCTAATTAGAAAAAAAACAACAAGAAAGGTGCTGCCAAAACAAAATTTTGATTAAGCAAAATAATGCCCACAGGCTTTACTTTCACTCTAAACAATATTTTCAATCCATCATTTTCAAGCTTAATCCTAGAAAATTGAAAAGTATATAGACATTTATATGCACGTTGTGCTATTGAAATGAAAAAAATAAAAACCCTTTTTTGAAGCTTCAAATTATTGCCAAGCGCGACCGATATGCGGATACGCGGAAGTTATTACGTAAAGAAAAATATACGGAATCCTTGAGGGTAAGAATGTTTAAAACGTACCATACGAACTCGTGTGGAAAAATTATTGTTATACGAAGCAACATTAAAATGTGTTTGCCGATGCTACAAAAGTGCGATACTTTCCGGTTGCCCGCGGGGTACAAAAACAAAGAATGCACTGCCAGGAAAAAGCGTGGGAACGAACCTCGGGTTGTTAGCTGTACCAAGTGGCTGCTTCTCAGCGCATCCATTAAAGGAGTATACGGATATATGGAAACAAAACAAAAAACATTAAAAATCCTCATTGGAAAACAAATGCATACACATTGTACATTTTTCAAATAAAAATCGTTGACTTTGCTCAGTTCGTATGCTAAGAAATAAAAATCTCATTCGTTTTGAAAAATGCATAACTCAGGTTTCAATAACAAATACAATACGAAATTTTATTTATAAAGATAGAAATATAAGCATAAAAATGATTACAGATTTTTGTAATCCTTACGATTTATTTTTTCCTCATAATTCTTTTATTAATTGATAAAAAAAGATGTTATAGAAAAATGAATGAAAATGTAGCTCTGAATTGACTGTGCAGAAATGCTGTCGTTTTCATAATTAAAACAGCACAGCAACGAAGAGAGGGCGTAAAGATGAGGGGCGAAAAAATCAGTATGCGTGAGGAATTGAAGAGAGTTGCGTTTAAGGGTTGGCAAATGTTTCGTGAAGTGAAAACCATGAGTTATCGGTTCGTTAAACTTGGCTGAAAAAACGAGAACTGTCGAGGCAGACGATTCGCATGGCAAGGTTAGATGATTTTTTTTTTCATCGTGCTACTACCCCTGGAATACAGTATACACCAGAAGGGCTCATTGTGAATTATAGATTGTGCAATAGTTGGCGTTTCACCACTTTTATTGATTTTTTTGCCCCGTCCTTTCTTTTAGCAGGAAGATATATGTTTTCTTATTTTTATTTTGAAAAAAAAGTGAATTTATTTTGTTTTTTACAGTATGTTGAAAGTTCACTTGGAAAAGATCGAAAATAAAAATTGTTGAAAGTGAGTGTTCGCAAGTGTTTTGAACGATAACACGTATTCACGCTCTAATGCAGCAAGTTCTGAAAATTTTAAAGCTTTTATCATCTGATATTCTTCACCCTCGTAACCTGTATCCTGCACTAGTAACACTATTATATATGTCAAACAATGAACTTTTCTGGCAGTTGTAACAGAGGCTCGAGCAACGGACGAAAAAAAAGAGAGAAAATAAAACGATTGCACCTCGCAGCGACGATTTGGCGAGAGGGTAAAGGGAGTTAAGGGCAAAAGCACCTCTTCACGTCCAGAAAACGTGTGTCTAAACTTCCAAGACGTTCCTTCAACCCCCTCAGAAACTGTTAGGAACTCAGTCTTTCTCTCTCTTCCTCTCTCTTTTACTCTCGTTCTCGCTCGTCCCCTTAATCCCTCCCCTTGAAAATTCAACGAGTACCGTGGTCCAGTGTCTCTCTTAGCCTCGTTTCATCCTCTTTTCTTATCATCCAAGTTTTTCACTCGACACAACTTCTCTTGCTGCAACCTCCGATAGACGTTTCCCAGTAACCCCCGATCGCACTTTTTACGCATGCACACACTTCCCTTTCATCTAATCACAGATAGTGTCAAATATGCGTGCATTCAAATTGTCATCTGTTTTAGTAGCAAGAAGTAATTCTTTGGTAAATAAAACTGAACTAGAGCGATTCGAGATGCCTTAGAAGTCAAGGCAGTTGGTCAAATGAGCGCAATATAATCTGGAAAAATTATGTGACCTTCTTGAAATCTTTTTCATTTCATGGAATCCCACGAAAAAGAATTGACATATAATTATTAATGACTTTTTGTAATTATCAAAGTAATACGTCGACTAAAATTTGTTTGGCAGCATAATTTGGATAAAGATCGACGAGTAGATTTAGTATTTAAAGTTCAAACGAAAGGTAAAAGGGCAGAGTTGGTGAAGAAGGTTGAAAAAATTTGATGGATGATGAAGGATGAGCTGTGAATATGAGGCACGTGTTGGGAACAGTTTGGACGCTGTTTCGCCTTGTAGAACGACCTAATTTAATATCCCAACGATCGGATTATCACAGGCATGAATATGTATGACAACGCATAAAACAAATTTAGTGTTCTGGGTTGGGGAAAGTGAATTTCTAGATTGCTAACGTTACAGAGATTTCATATCCATTACAGATATTTATTACATATTCATCTATTTACAATAAATCAAACCTCGATGTTTAAAAGCATGATTTTGATCCTGAAAATTGAATAATATCAAAGTACAAGCTGAAGGCATAAAGGAGTCCGAATTTTCCATTGTTATTTCAGGATCAATGAATAAATGGTATAGAAATAACGAGAAAACGACTTACCGATTTTGTCGATCCTGGCGCTACCGACGTAAACTATTGCGTCGATTAGTCCCAAGTAGAACACGATATTCCACATGTTTTATAATTTTACGTTAATGCTTCTTCTTTTTTTTTTGTTATTCTAATAATTAACTTAATCACAAGTCGCGATTGAACACTGGTCACTTTTATCGCACTTATGGAAAAACAACTAATTCGACGATCTTTTTGAACTGTACACGAGAACACTAGTCACTGATCGATGCAATCACTGATCCCCTCTACTGTACGTTGCAATTATTGTTTTTTAATTCGTTTCATCCAATTTTTGTGCAGCACTGTCAGATTACTCGAGATTTCAATTTAACTGTCACACTGAATTAACTCAAGCGTAATAAAAAGCTTGTCCGTTCAACGAATTCGACGATAATCACGAATCACTAGGTGATTCTCACTTGTCACTCTTGTTAGTGGGAAGTTGTCGGATGAATTGACGTCCATCGAGAGTTTTCACTCTTCTATCTCTTGCACTCTCATTCTCTTAAATATATATGTATATAATAATGCTCTACGACGGAAATCCGCTCGACCCAAAAGTTTTCTCGTCGATCGGAAAATTTTACGAGTTCCTCTCTTCCTCCTTCAGCTATGGATGACTTGTTCTATCTCGAGGTATTGATGGGGAAATGTGGGCCGTAATATTTCAATATATATATACTTCGAAACTGAAGTTTGATGCCAATTAGATAAGTACAGTAATGAGGGATCGATAAGCTGTCTCCTTGTTTTTATTCTTATCAAATAAAATAAAGAAGATCCAGATGGAAGACGAGAGACAATTTCGAAGATTGACCAAAAATTTTGTTCAAATAACGAAGTCTCGTATTTTTTGAGTCCTCGAAGTTTCGTCAAAGTGGCAACAAGGAGAAACGCGAATCTGGTTGGTTCCAAACCGCGCGCCACCACCAGAAACCACCGACAACCATCGTGGCTTAACCACCGAAGCTTAAACACCCTCTGGCACTCCCGGGTCGACCGATGAAATCACCATAACCGAGCACAAACAACCACTGCAAGAATCTTCTTCTTCGTTCACTTCTTCTACTTCATAGAATTTTACAAATTTATCTGTACTGTGTTTATTTTTATTATTTTTTTTATCCCCAATGCACTTTGCTTATACTTCGAGGTTGAAGTTGTTTGAAAATCCAAACCCATCCAATTGAATCATTCGCCCAATCGTTAAATAGGCCGAAATCTTCGTTTATGCTTTGGAAATTAAATGCCACTGTATTTGGCAACTGGAATAGAATTTATAATGAAGTTAATACGAATTAAGAAATCCTCAGGCATTCATCAGTTTCGTTGAAGACGTTCGGCAATGTGAGAAGGAAAATAAGTAGTAGAAAACGTAAGGAGGAGGTAAGTGACCCATCCGCCATCGTAACATCCTTTTTTTTGAATCTTTCACCCAATTTTGTTTTTGTTATTTTATCTAAAAGTCTTGAAATATCGATTTATATGTTTATAATGATAATAAAATTGCTATCACAAAAGTTGGAAGTCTTTTTTAAGAGTGCACCACGTCAAATGATCTACATAGATATTTTATTTATTATTATTTCGAAAAATGATCTGTCATGGGGTCATAATTTTTAACTCAATCAGCATAAGATATCGACCGGTTCAATTGACACTCAAATGTTACATCGTCCATTGTTTACATTGCCCGATATTTTGTTTCTTTTGTGGTTCTTATTTAAGAATTAAAAAAATTGAAAAAAAAATTTCTTATAGATTGTAATCTGCATTTACGATATTTATTTACTACGACGAATAGTCGTAAGACGGGGTCGGCGAGATTTTCGAGATGGCCTTGATAGCACGTGGCTCTCGACCGAAAGCGGACGGCACACTGACTGGGGTAGCAAACGAGGAAGTTGCGACGGCGGCGCCGCTACAAACGCGCAACCACCCTCCCCTGCATCACACTGACAACCCCTTGCCACAGAGCTCACGGTTTGTGTGCTACCAGATCGTGTAAACTATGGGTTTTGGCCCGCATCGGAAAGATCGTCTCCCCTTTCGATAAAAAGCTTCGTTTCTTCATAGAATTTTATTCTACGTTAAGTTTCAAGTTATTTATTGGATAAAGTGCGAGTGTAATATCTTTTTGTCGGACTAAAAAAGAAAAAAATTACAAAACGAGACGATGGATAAGTTGGGAACTTTCTTTGACCATTTTTTCATACTCATGCTGGTCCAGTTCGTTGGCAACACAATTTCTAAACAAAACGTTTTTTACTTACATTTCAGCACCAAAAAGTTCAAGTAAAAAATGAGTCATACAAAAAATGTGTGGTTCGTCAAATAAAGAAACGAATCGAGGTTAAAGTAGTGTTGTCCGAATAAAAATGATTCTCATTTGTGCTTAAAACATGCACACGAACATTTAGAAATATTAAAAAATAGAGAAATTTCGTACGAAATATATTTTACGCTCAGAATGAAAAGGTATGATCGGAAGAAATATTCATATCAACGTCTTGGATTTGTTGTAAACACCAAGATTTCATACGATTCACTTTAATGTGTAAAGTTTGACAAATTATTTCTCCAAAGGTATGTATTTACTTTTTTTTTCTGCAATAAAAACGACACCTAAAGGGTAACAATTCTCGCGTGATTTTCACACTTTCGTGAACTTTGAATATAATCTTCCGGTATTCATTCGCTACAATGGAACAAATATTTCGTTGCCTTCATATTTAAACGTGAGTACTCAATGAGAAAAGTGCATGCCCCAGTTGGGCGGTGCAGAGTGAAAATTATATGCGCCTGAATGTAATACAGGCGGAAAAAGTGATTGATATCGCAAATGCGGGTGAGTGAGTTACATTCAAAGGAAATAATAAAGAATTCGTACGATAGATTAGTCCAATTCAGTCACTTCATTAACCGATTGTAGGATAGTGAAACTAGTGTCGTCTAGGCGAATCTATTTTATTGTAACCCGTTGTAGTTAATTATAAGGATGCCGAATTGCGGATCGCACGTCGAGCGTTCATTTTCACTGAGCGTTCCGCTATCACTGCCCTTATCTATTCGCTATTCGTTATTAAACGCGATTTTTTAATTAAATCTACAAAAAATCCTTTGAAAAACTTTGAATTTTCTTCGACCTTGAAATTTCGGTATTTTTGGGTCCACGAAGCGGGGAAATGTAGTTGAAATCAAATATTCTGTAAATTTCTTAACAGTTAACACATCCGGAACAATTATTTTCTGTGTTTGTTCCTCAGCTTTCGAAAAAATTACGAGGAAAGTCATATGTCGTTAAATTGAAAGGCACTATTTTTGGCATTTTACAAACACTGATCAATCAAACGGCATTTTAATTTGTAGACTTGAAGCCATTGCAGAAACTAGAGAAAAGTCAAAATATTGAATATCATATTTACAATATTTTTTCAGGCAGAATGCAAATATCGAAACTCGATGTGTATTTTTATACTTTGCCCTAGTTCCGGCAATAGCCTTAGGTCTACAAATTAAAATCCTATTTGATTGATAAATGTCTGGCAAAAACTCAATGACGATGTATTTTAATGGTTCGTCAAAAAAAAAAAAAAAAATCCGAAAAAGCTGTCACATGGAATGACTCCCTGAAAAGCAGAGCATTAAGGCATTCCTTGATGATTCAAATACGGCACCCGCAAAAAAAGTGCATCTTAATAAACATTCAAAGATACCGATCCTTACAAACTGATTAACGATTTATTCGTAATCTCTGCACTTTGTACTATCGTTTCACGCTGCAAAATCCGGGAAACCTTTTATCACACGCGCAAAAAATTTATTATTCACCATTTTTTGGTTATTCGTCACGAAAAGAAGAAAAGTGCAGCGTTTTGCTCATAGCACGTGAGGAAACGGAAATTAACATAAATTTTTTACGGGCTGAATGGATGTCGGGATTTTCCTCTTCATCCTGGGTAACAAGCGGGAAAATCTATGTGTATTGTATTTTTATTTATACAAACATTATTAATCTTCGTACGCTATCCAAACTGCGAATATTTTGCCATTTTGTATTATTCGTCTCCATTATCAAAAGTTGGATATTCTTAATTTCCAAAAATTATACAATTTATATGGGTTTTAATATCGACATATGTTTTGGGTTCTTCAGAATGAATAACACGAAAGTTTATATGCGTTTTAAAATTGTGAAGCAGCTTCAATGTGGGGCTAAATTGTGAGAAGGACGAAATTGATTCGCACCCTCGAAAAGTTGAAGCTACGATTTTTAGTCGACTTTTTAATTAATGAAGCTCATTATGCCTGTTATTTTTTGTCATGTAATTAAAGAATGGTTGATGAAGGGAATTAACGGTGATTGCAGTAATATAATCAGCAATTACTGCGACTGAATGGCATCAAGGATTCAAATGACTAATCATATTTTTCGTGTATTATTAAGCTGTTGAATCGCTCATATTAGGTACGTGTTCATTAAGCAGAACGTGGACGTGTGCCAGTACAATATATAGAACGATTGCGTAGACCTTCGTGACCGGAAATCAGGCACTTACTAAAGCTTGTAACTCGCCGCGTGTACATTACACTCTTATTGTATTCTCCAGGTCAAGATTGCGTGTATGTTAACCATTGACCCTAAACTTTGATGCGAACTGATGGTAATAAGCAGGGACAATTAAAATTGGAAAGAAAAAAATCTTATTTGTACAGAAATTATGCAATTTCTATATACTTCATTGCATTCATCAATAAATGTCGGTTGTTGATATCATTTTCAGTGATTTATATTTAAAATAAAACTAATAAAAATGTCTATTTTCAAGAAAACATAATAACAGCGTTGAGCGAATACGTGTTTCAATAAATAAGTGAATAAGCATAGCGTGCAATTCGATTTTTTTTTGCTCGAGCAGTTTTGTACCTACTTGACGTTGATTCTCCGAAGCGTAATTGTGGAAAAAAATCATTCGTATGTGAAAAACGAAGTGACAACATGAGTAGTCATAGAAAGTACATAGAATATTTTTAACGAAGAAATAAAAAATCGCGTAAGAGAGTCTGGAAAATAAGTAGAGCATCGTGAAATCGACGCCTGTGTGTTTCTGAGCTGTCGACCTGTATAAGTACACGGCATCGAGGTAGGCGAACGTTCTCGGAATCTCTCGTCTATCGTATGGTTGGCTTCGTTGAACGAGATGTGTACAGTGTTTGGGGTGAGGGACCTCGTACGGACGTATAGGAATCATATACAGCGAAATAAAAAAAAAAAAAAAGATCGAACAAAACGCGGACGGGGAGAATAAGTAAAAGACATCAAACCCTTACAGGTTACAGCGCAGGTCACGTTGATCTTGAAAACTTATTTACTTGCATTCCAGCTTCAAGACCAATAAAAACTGCGGTGACAAAATTTAAAGAAGAAAAGAAGGTTCTAGAGGGAGGGAGACAAATAATTGTAATTGACAATAAAGGCAGAGTGAAATAAAACTGGAGATGGTAAAGAGATGGAAAGATAAAAAAAGTAAAAGAGAAAAAGAAGTAAAATTCAGAATGTACGGAAAGACCGACGGGGTAAATGTGAGACATAAATGAATATTGGGGAAAAAGAGAGTATGATGAAAGCTTGATAAAGATAGTAGCAGAAGGAACGGAGAGAGGAAACCTGACAGAGTTCACGAAAGGGTTCAAGAGTGAAAAAACATTTAAAAAAAGAAAAAAGATCTCTTAAAGAAATAAAGACGACGAATAAAACGAGGAAGAGAAAGAGGGAGAGAGAGAGAAAGAATGACTAGGACACTCCTGTCGTTACTGAAAGTTATATTTTCTTGAGTGACACGGCAACGCCACGAATGTGGCATAGAACAGTTCTGGATAGTACGAGCAAGAGGGGTAGCAAACGAGTTTGCGTGCGAGTCCATGAAATGCCAAAGCTTTCTCGCTCGCTCGCTTGTTCGCTCGTTTGCTCGTTCGCTTGCATTGCGATGAGGATCTCAACGAAGCAAGATTTAGATAGACACATACGAGAGAAGCCACTACGACGATCGAGCCATGGAGAAACGTAGTCGTAATGACGAGGCGTCGACCTCAGTCTGTAGCTCTTTATATCAGTGGCAGTACGTAGCTCTTTCGCTACGTACGACACCTTTTCCCTTTTCAAGTCAAAGCTCACAATATAGACATCTTTTTTTCTCATATTTGCATGAATGATTCTACACATTCATGACCCACATTTCGAATCGTCTGATTTCTTAATTTGACGGGAATAATATTATTATTATTATTTTTTTTTGTAAAATATCATTTTTCTTTCGTACATAACAACTATATATAACTCCGTTTGCTGTTGAATCCCTGGTATAAGCGACAAAGGGTTGGTGTAATCGAACAAAAAAACGTGTTTACGTGTTGAACCATATTTTATTTGCCAGTTATGAAAAAACGGAATAAAAGCTACGGTCACTGTATATAAAGATAAATAAAAACTAGTATTCGAAAAATAGATTTGACGTTACTGGCCAAAGAGTCAGACAAAAGAGATTATTGCTTTGGAACGAATCGTAGGGCGTAGAACTTAGTATATAACTATATATAAACGATACGCGTTATCCATTCGCGATGCTGCGAGTTTGTAGAATACGCCAAGAATACCGAAGTACTGCAGAGGCATTCGCGTTTTTCGAGGGAGTAAACGATTGGCTGAAGCTATTGCGATGAGAGTTCCGACGAAGGGTTCACCCTATCTGACGGTATTTATTGGCTTTTTACGAGGGAGCTTCCGCCAAATGTGTTCTCTTCTCGTCTCACTTACCTCTCCCTATCTCTCTCCGTTTCTTTTCCTCTCCGTCTTTGCCACTCTCTTTCTTTCTTTCTCTCGTTTTTTGTAAGCTGTGCCTTGTCATGCTATAAAATGTGGATGGACACTAGCAAATAGCTCGATTGTGATATGGTTTAAAAAACCCTTGGAAGGTGGATGATAATGATAAACAGATAAAGAGATTGATTAATGGATTGATCAATTTGCGGTTACCTAAAAAACTTCGAAAATGGATGCATATAACGTAACGATCGAACCGGTTTAAATATGAATGTCAGTATTTATCACAAATTATGCAATAAAATTTTACTCATTGAGCCAATCGAATAAGAAACCTATTATATAATATTTAAAGTTAATTACATTCGTCAATGTAAATGAAAAAGTAATAACTGTATTACGAATATTTAATTGGAGCTATCAATGAGAATTTTCTTTATGAACATGTAATTGTTATTTATTATGATTAATTATTCAAATGGCAATTATAATTCTTGACAGTGGGGCGAAACCGTCACAATTATTATTTCAATGATTTAATTGAATCGTCAAAAATTCATAAAGTTACTTGTAATCAATTAAATTAATTGAGTCAATGAAAAGTTTTATTCGATTATTTTTCAATGGGTTTGGTCATGTTTGTGGGCAGTGCAAACATAAGTGCACTATAAAAACATCGTGCAGGTATCCAACAAATACAACACAAATGCACAAATATTACCAGAGGAGAGACTCGACCATCTGTGTTCGAAAAAAAGCCTATAGAGGTCGCCATCTTTCGAGTCGTGTCACGATCACGACTTTACCGATTGAGTTTAGTTAGCAGATAAGGTTTTCTTGCACATGGTATGAAGTTTCATTATCAAGAAAAATCTTTCGTAAAATCCAACCGTTTGATGGAAAAATGAACAAGCACATAATAAAAGAAAAAAATCATATGTATTTTATTCTTTAAAATAATCAGGTCATAGTTATTTGGTGGCCGTGTGTTCTTGCCACAAAAACTGAAACTTCGTGTACAGTGCTCTCGTGGATCGCTCTTCTATGAAATATTTCGTAGATAATTATAAAAAAAGCTCGTTGTTTGATTCTCTTCGCCGCTAATGACGAAGAGAATGGCGTTGTATCGAAAAAAAAGTTAAAAATTATTCGATAAGGCTTATTATACGATCTTGGATGGTGCCTCGAAGCAAGTGATTTGTTTGTCACCTTCTTTCAGAGCCCAATTAACGACTAGCGAAACCTGCGAAAAGAAGAAAAATTGTAAAAGGTTATTTACATGAAAATAATAATGTTAGAATACGAAAAATCATGTCTCTCCTCTGCTACTTTGACAGTTAACGAATCAATAAATATTCGTACCTTCGGATACAATTCTAGGATAGGAAATTCGTTCTTGTAAACGTATTCGGTGCCCGCCTTCAGAGGACATCCGACCTTTTTGTCGTCTGTAGAATAGATATTCACACATGCATCCGTGCCGTCGACACCGATAAAAGGAAGTGGGATACTGAGTATAGTGGCGTGAACCGAGGTTGTCAAACTCTTGACGTCGTGGTCTGGAACGAATTTCTCTTGGATCGCAACTTTTGTATTTTTTTTCAGCTTGCACGGCGTTTTATCGCAATTCGTAATGTCGACTGTTTTTATACCCTGGAAGCTTCTGGCTGAAAAATTGAAATGAAAAAATAACATTATTACGAATAATTTCGTTTATGATTTTATTTATATTAAAAACCTTCCTATCTTTTTTCCTTACGATTTTTTTTTTCTATACAAACGTGAAACTTTTTCTACATTTCTATGACTAATATTTTTCGCATGTTTTTTAGTAACGCAAAGCCCATAAATTCTGTGGAAAAAATTGACTCATGTATATAACACGAAACGAAACGACACTATGTAAATAGCGCAACATGAACTTTACGGTCTGACGCAAATGCATCTATTATTCACTCGATGAGTGCCACATGTATTCTCTTTATTTGCTTTTTCATCGTCTACATCTAGTGAAACTGATTGCGCAGCGAGATTCGTAACGATCATCGACAAATTATAGTAATTATATAGAAATTCTTCCTGTGAGATCGCAAGATCAATTCTCGTATGTCCTCCAACCACGTGAGCCTCCCGTTAATTTGCGAGTTATGCAGTTTTCATGCGAATGTTGCTGATGGAATATTATTAGTCACGGTAAAAAGCGAGGTAAAAAGTGAATAATTTCATTCAAAACTAAGCGCGATTTTAAAAATGAAAAAAAAACTGGTCTCTTTTTTAGTGGAGTTTTCGAATGAAAAAAAAAAAAAAACTAAAAAAATTCAGTGCAATATTTATATAATTTGGACTCTGATAAACTGAATGAATCACAGTTGAATTTTTTTCGTGAATTTCGAATGTTTTCATCCTCGAAACGCATTCACCTGGAAACATTAATTGCTTTCCATAACGACGGACCATTTTTCAAGCTATCCTTGTCAAATTTTGCTACATAATTCTTCAAGATATTTCTTGGAGGACTATGGGAGCAGTTCATTTTTAATTTTTTAATTCCCGTTTTTATAACTAAAAACTGTTGAAAAAGTACAAAATTTACATTAAGTTTTTAAATGGCTGCCATTTTGTTAATTTTCATCGAACGGAAAATCCTCCCGAGCCCTCTACGCTGTTGTTATACCGATTAATAATCCTTTTTGAATTTTTGATTTGAGTGGCCAAAATGCTGTATAAAAATCAAGTAAATAAGGAAGTTTTTTAAATAAAAAACTTTCTTAGAGAAAAATAAGGAAGTTTTTTTAAATAAAAACCTTCCTTGTTTACTTCATTTAAATAAACGAAAACAAATCGAACTAGTAACCGAAATTGATTTGTTGAGAGAAAAAAAAACCTGATGATCGACAACATGTTTGCCCGTTGCGTTGCAAAGGTCCTTTAATTTATTGACGTGTGAAGAATACTGTTTTCTGCATTCTAGCACTTATTTTGGTCAGAAAGTGTAAGAATGAACTTATTAATTTGTTAAAAAATCAACGAACGTTGAGCCTACCAGAAATATCCAGATGATATTTTTATTCCAAAGTTTTGAAATTATTATCGAAGCAAGAAAACGTGGTAACCGATAACGAATGTTTGCAAAAGTCATTCCATAAAATCATCATGACAAATATTGAAACTTTATTCAAATTACCACTCGTCAGTAAAAAGTTTACGTTCTTAACAAATGTGGGTCATTCGTGTCCTCCTGCGATCTCGGTCGCTCGGTACTCGAACGGAAAAGTATACATTGAAGCAAGACCTTTTACACGTGAATTCCCTTTTGATCAAACTCGCAAAAGTTCAAATGGATTTGGACACAAATGACTCACGTTAGCCTGGTAAGAATTATTTTTTATAATAATCACTCGTTAGCCCCTGATAACTGGTCTTGGTCCATGAATTCACAATATTTAATATATAGTGGCTTGCCTTGAACTTGCTTGCTCAGAGAGAGGCCAAGAGCTGTCTCTTTGTTCATACAACCGCTGGCTTTAAACTTATTCGAAGGCTAACCTACGGTCCCGCGTGTCTCACTGTCGATCTGTATTTTCTGTATATACTTTATGCTAATTCTATCTGTAGTGTTCGATTGAATTAAATGGTTCGTGTGAGAAGATTGCGAGTCGATGAGTCGAGTCTCTTCACACAAGAGGATTTACTCTTAATAATATTTCTAAATATTAATAGCAATCACTGATTATTGTGTAACTAACAATAACGTCATCTTATTCACACCAATATTTAGCATGCATTATAATTTGAATATTGTTTTCGAATTGTAAAAAAAAAAAGTTCAACATGCAAGAAAAGATACAGATTTGAGAAGAATATTCAGTCAATATTTTTCCAACACGAGAAAGTTCTCTACGATGATAAAATGCAGTTCTTGTTTCTACTTCAAGTAATTTTTATTCAATTTTAATTTTTTTTTCTAAATATGCATACAAACGAGACGTTTTCTTCTGCGGGTTCTCTGTGATTGTAAGGCTGCCTCTTGTTTTAACGACGCGATATTTTGAGTGCAGGAAACACGCGACACACGCTACGAATGTCCACCTACCTGAATCGCCCCACGAGACATACACCGTGCATTTACTCAGGAATTAAATTGTTGCAATTAAGTGAACGTCCCGGACGGGGACTGCTCATTAGAAAAAGACACGTGGTATAGGTCACGAGAGAAACCCGGACAATCGACGTACCGAGCTTTAAAAAATGAAGAAAAAAGCAGCGAAAGAAGAAACTTTAAACTTGGTATGAAATGCTTTCGAGTTTCGTGACAAATCTTAAATCTCCGGTGTTGTAAATTATAAACAGTGTATACTTGGCTGCACCAAGTGTATATTAATCACATACTCTTGGCTATAATAGCACGCGATTTATGTCCCTTTCAAAATAATATCGGTAGATCATCGTTTTTAGATAATGTGTATAATTCGTACTTCTGTGTGTCGTAAACTTTCTTAAAATAATGCTTTTGCAATGGAAAAACATCGTTTTCTTAACCATATATTTAAAAAGCTGTCCTCTATTAAAATGTATTCAAAGATACAAAAGTTGGCAAAGACATATAATTTTCCCTCGACAAGGGTCACGCATTTGTTTACAAACAAAGAAGTTAGAAAGTATATTTTTTGTTGCAGTTTCCAGCTTGAAATGAAATTCCTTAATTAAACAGATGCCACTTAATAAAGACAACGAGTCTTTTATCAAATGATTTAAACTGAATTTTAGTTATATATATTTATCGATTATTACTTATTATTAAAACTCACCGTTTGAGCATTTTCTGACTTGTGTGGCTTCGGTGATCGCGATGACCACGGCGAATACGAGAAAAATTTTCCTCAACATCTCGGTGAAAGTTAGCGCCTTCTGCGTTATGTAAATAACAATTGGAAATAACAAAACACGTAGAACTGCAGATACTGTTAGGACACCGAGATGGATGGTTCAATGACTCGTTCGCTCTGGGTCCGTTCGGGCCCAAGATCGACTCTCGACTGTGGTCGTCGAGATTCCGCGGGCAAAACGCGTGCAATACAACACTATATCTTTCACGACGTTTTCACTTTTAAATAGAGCCACTTCCGTCGAATGGTGGGGCGAAATGGCTGGAGAAAAAGGAGAGGGAAGGTTGAGATATCTTGATGCTTGGACATAAAGAGAATACTATTTGTCTTTTTTTTTCCCTTCTTCGATGGGTGCGATATTATCAAAAATAAAAAAAATCGAAAAATAATCATATTTGACCATTTCAACATTCCTGCATAATCACCAAATGATGGGACTTCTTTTCGATCCTTGACGATAATAATTCACGTGGGATGTCTCTAAGAATTATCTTCATTCAGGACGATTGAAAATTTATTTTTAAAACTTGTATTCTAGGAATACATCGTCTCCTGGTTGTGCTGAATCGCCACTCCATTGGTTTATCAGCAAATGGTTTCTTTATTAATCGAATTCAGTGTGAGCACAAGTTAAAATTGTTGAGCCAGCACGAAATTCAAGGAAACAGCGGAAATAAGTTAATTGGAGTAATTAGGAAATAATAATAAAATATTTCTTCGAAATACTTAACAATTTAGTACTCTTTGGTTCGTTCTCATTAGTTAAACTGTATTTTGAAAAAAAAAAAAAAAAACGAATGGTTTCGTCTCTGGAACAGGAAGCTTCACTTCCTAATTGGGGAGAGAGGAGAAGTTATGTGTCTATATTTTAAATGTTCGGAAGAGAATAGCAATTGTTGAATACCTTTGTTGCACTAAATTCATGTTCGTTAACCCCGAGAATTTCCTGTTAAAAATTCATGGTCACTGTTGTTTAAAAAAAAAATTCAGCCGTGTCTCGTCGTATTTTTTTCATGTACTCGCGTACATCTTTCTTGGTCCCAGAGACGTTGATAATCTTGGATGCGTTATAACGCAAATATTATTCCAAGCTCTAGTAATCTTTAGTTTGTAGTTCCAAAACTGAACGATGGAATTTGAAAATCCAATAGCTTATCAGCTCAGACACTGCATCTTAGCTACGAGGTGTCCTGAATGTGAGTCCATTGTTATTTGATGAAAAAAAAACGGTTTGGAGCCTGTTAGGAAAAATATCCAGTAAACCTGTCATTGCTTTTATTATATTTCAATAAAAATAGTAAGGAATAAAATTACGAAACTCTTGCACAAATAATTCACGAGAAAATAGACGGTTAATTGTTTTTTCATGTTTTTAAACATAAAACAAAACAATAGTGGTTTTTCTTTAATTTTTCATTCGAAACATTTTAAAAGTCTAAACACCTTCCACACATTCCACTAAAATATATTTGTCAAACAAACAAATTGTAAATTATAAGAAGCCTGTCTTTAAAAATATTGACAGAAGAAGCAACTATTTGCTTTTGATACCCTCGTGGTGTTATTCTCATAAGGCTGAATCTCCAAGATTGGGTTTGAATGCCAAGCAAGACATGTGTCAATATCGTAGGTCTTGCATATCCATACATAACAGAGATTCAGAGAAAATTTAGTAATAAAGTGAACTCTTGGAATGTAAGTTGTAAAATGTCCATTGAGGATTTACGTCGTAAAAAAAGGCTCAATTATCGCAATATTAATGGCTTACTAGGAATTAAACATTCAGACTCTAGAGTTTTTAATGATTTTCTGACAGATTGCCCAGATGAATAAACATTATAAAAATATGCTCATAAAGATTTTCAATGTATGGATATGGTATAGAATTTTCTTCGTCATATAATGAGTTAAAAATCCTTTGTCCCTGTCTCAAGAGTTTCAAGGGTTTCGAAATCGAATGGAAAGATGTAGCCATATATGTGTTTCGAGGACGTCAAGACTTATCACGGCTGTTCACGTGAGAAGTTCTCCAAGACTGCAAAACCTGACACTCACTATGGCAGCGAAACATTAGGACGAGAATGAAAAATACGCGGAACTAGTTAATCATGAATGGCGTTACGTTCATTCTTGCTTTACAATAATTGCAACTATTTTTATCACAATATAGTGATGCACTTATTTTCTGCTGGCTGCAATGAACCAATAGGAAAATTAATAGAATAATCATTGAATTCAAAAGTTTTCAACGCTGTTCAAAGTTTAGACTATAATGATCGACGTATTTAAATTGGAATGTAGACATTTATTTTTATACATCGATCAAGGCAAACGCTATGTATAATTTTTCATTACCTATTATGCTCATTTTTTTCCTTCTACAATATTAAGATGTAACGTAATACCGTGAACGCAAAAATTGTTCTCTGGAAATTATAGGGAAAAAATGAAATAAAAAAAAAAAAAAAAAAATAGCAAGCACATGCAGTATCTGCGTAAAATAAAAATTTGCTGTCATTCGTATATGGAGTGAGAAAGATAACGATACTATGGTGAATGTCAAGTATGCCTTGAATAACTAATGAAAGGTAGTCGAACGCTGGAAGCATCGACAATTATTTCCACGTTGGTTATATGTATCGTACAACAATCACAAGACTTCAGCAATATTTCCGCTTGTGTCAACAAAAGCTGTGAAGCTTTGGACGATTAGTGATCGGTGTTTTGTATTGTGGCACGCCTTTGATTTCCCGGATGAGTGACCGATTCTCGATGGTCACACGCTTCTATCAGTCCCTGAAAGAACAACGATTTACACCACCATTTGAGAACCACTGGACAGTCGATTCACCATCATTTTATGTCTATAAAAAATTACTACCAGTCACGTCGAATTATAGAAAATAGTAAAACCGGTTAAGTTTTATTACTTTATTGCTGAAAAATAAACAAATAAATAAAAATAAAAAATTGAAATCAGAGTGACCTCATGAAAGTCACCATACACAGCCATCGGTGCAACGGTCGCTTCTATTCAAGTGTTTTTCTGTTCTTTCCAAAGAGTAGAGAATGCACAGATCTACGAAGGTCACTATACAGCTCTGTTAATGGCGCTAATCCTCATTGTACAATTAAATAATTAAAATAATGCATGAAAAGAAAATAAAACGATCGGAAGTTATGATTCGACGACATCAACTTTTTTGTCCCAATTTACAGATCTATGATTAAAAGCAACTGCACGTTTCTAAAACATGCACAGTCAAGTATGACTAAGAAAAAATGCGTTGTAATGCTTGGTCGATAAAACTGATAGAAGTTAACTGAAGTTAACAATAACTGAAAGTAAATATCCCTGATAACCCAACAGAGGTGATTGAAGGTACAGAAGAATGGATCCGTTCAATTCCTAGTGTTTTATTTGTATCTCTATTTTCATTTCCTGTTGGTGTCTATAGGAATATTGCATATTTAAAAAATGAAAAAAAAAAACGAGTGGAAATAAACAAATAAAATCATATAAATGAAAATGTTAATCGGTCCTTCAGGCGTTTTCGGGAGCCTCGTGTTTTATTTTTTTTTTTTTTTTTTTTCTTGCATGGTACGGAAATCGAGTATTACAATATTTCCGAGTAATGTTTGAGTATTGCATTCAAAAAGGATACAATTCGTTTATGGTATTTTATTCGTTTGTGCGATATTTTGAAACGAAAAGAATAAAAACAGCAGAAGTAGAACAATAGTTTTTATGATTTATTTTTGTTATGGATTTTTTTTCGGACTCGTGTTTCATTCTGATTTTTATTTTCTCTGTAGCTTTAAGTGAATTTATAAAACGATTTAAAAAAGGCTGAATTATTTGCTTCCACGTTTATTTTATAAATAAATCGAAATAACTATTAAAATTATTTACTTCATTAAGGTATGTTTCGTGTTCTTGAAATTACCGACTAATGGAAATGAAAAAAACCCTCTGATGATTCTACAAAATACCCACGATCATAAAGATCTCGTTGGGACAAACTCACCAGCAGCCGGATTCCGAACAGCCGTCTGGAATCGCCGAACGGAATTTTAACCGTTCTCAATCCAGCTGCAGCATTTTAAATGAGAGAAGCCTACTTTACCGACAATCGGTTAAAAAACATATGAATAAGTGTAACAAAATACACGATCTGCAAGCACGGATTGAAATTTCGCTTCAAACAATTGATGTAAGAGCACGCGCGGTATTTCAACAGAACTCCAAATCGTTTCGTTGATGAAATTTTCCATAATTAATCGTGGTTGATAATACGTCGACTTCTATTCTGTGTTTTGTGTGAATTGTTGCAGTATTTGATTTCACATTGAATTTTCATTACAAAATGTAAATTTGATTCTGCTGCCAGAATGTGTTTTTCATTGAATCGCATCTTAAATCAGTAGAATTACCGTGTGAGAGAAGCTCAATTTCCAAAAGTATTTTTTTTTTTTTTTTTTTTTTTTTTTTCATTTGGAAACACGAAGAATGCAGCGTTTTGTTAATAATTCGCATGACGGAGAACTCAATATAAATTACTGATTGAAAAATTCAAAGAATTTGAATCGTTAAAGGAATTTCTTAATGAAGTCTTCATTTTTTTTTTTTTATTACTATTCCGATAATAATTTTATTCCTTCATGGTAGATTCGTAATTCCGTAGAAAGTCACTAAAAGTCACAACTTACCGAGACTCAGGAACGTTTTTCCGAACATTTTTTTATGCAGTAATAAAAAAAATTTGAGCTAATTCGTACAATGCAGTGTCGTACGGCTCATTTCACATATTTTTTCCTCGCTTTTGGTCCATTATCTATACTCCAGCGATGCGAGTATATAAAGTATACAGTGATAGTAGTAGCTTTTTCGAGATTTAATGCTCAATGAGTGAAATATAGATGAATGCCATTTATAATCGTACGTAGCTCATACGTTTTTGTTGTTATCCCATACACAATTCTTCCATAAATATTCACGTGACTGAAAACTGACGGAGCGAGCATCCACGAGACATTCAACTGCCAACATCGAATTTTCCATTCACGCGAGTTTGACGCTCGTCGACATTTATCGCAGGCATCACATGAAGGTTCATTACCGAAAATTTTAACAACGTCAGTTGAATAATCGGACACTAGAGTAGCGACGTGTTTGGTAATTAGTTTTGCAGCAGCTGCTCGGGCAGTAGGTGCAAGAGAAAAAGAGCGAGGAAAAGTGAGTTTAAATGACGTCCTACATGTGTCGATAATCGTCAATAAGCTCAAACTGATGTATCATAAAATTTCATTAATAATAATCAACTTTTCCATGTACAATACCTTGTGAAATTCATCAATCAACTATTTTTTAGAGAACAGATGACATTTTACTGAACACACTTTCCTCTTTGTGTATATTCACAGACGTGGAAGCTTGCGTGCTTCGATTAAGTTTCAATTTGGCCCCTTTCGAATTATTCGGTTTCAAATATTGGAAATAATATTCTGCGTAATGTATAACAGCTTGAAAAATATTAACATTTTTAATAAATTCTGTATCACCCTATATGAACCTAGAAAGCATATTTTTGTATCGTGTAATATTTAACGACCTCAAATGCATGATGTCCAAATAATCTGTGGCTTCAGTTATAAAGAATTTACATTATGTATGAAGTGAAATTTTACGTTTTTGACGTATTATATACTTCGGCGAGAATTTTTCATAACGAATCATGTTATAGCGTATATTAATTAAAACAAGGAAAAAGAATTGCGAGATATATTTAACAAAGCATTAAAGCTGTTATCTGCTAATTGGGCTACGTAAGTTTCGTTGTTCTTTCAATATTGATTTTCTTTTAAATGCAACTATTCAACGATTCTATCTGTATATTTGTCTGCTTTATATATACCAATATCTGCTGTATCGCAAATTCAACATTTTTATTATTTTTCAAATATTATTCTATAGGAAAAAAAGAGTTTCGTAAAACATTACAATCCAACAAAATACCCTTGTATTGATTTTTTTCCTTTTTTTTTGCAACACGGGCGAGTTTTATCAAATATATATTGTTTGCTGACTGTAAATCGAAGGTATTGAATTTTACCTTTTTTCTTTTTAGTTTTTGAGTTTAAAAATAATTGGAAGATATATGATATTTCGTTTAATTGATACAAAAAAAATATTAAAATAAAATAAAAACGGTCTATACCAATTCTGAAGAGTGCAATGCTCGATAAACTGCATAAACTGCAGTGCTAAATAATCAATGTAATTAATGAATAAAGTGTCAAAAATTGTGTTATTTCAAATTTGTTGATATTTTTAAAATAACCTTATCGCTTCATAAATTAATATGGAATATAAACAATAATTTGTGTTCAAATATTCTTTGTATCCATATTAAAATGAAAATAAATGAACACCACTCATTTACATTCTCGATGCATTTTTCAAACACATGGACAGTTTTGTACAAAATTATAGAACTGACGAATGCACGAGAACACGTGCCTCTCTAATTCTGTTAATGTTGCACTCTGATGCAGCTTTTCCGACGGTAATGAAGACACAAACACGGTCATTGCGTGCAAATATAATTCTAGAAATGTTACACACGGGAATTTACTTGCATTTTCCCAACAATTTATGTATATACACGTACATACGTAGGTAAATATGTTCATTTTGTGTATACATACAAAGATACGTGCATGTACTTCGTATGTGTTTGAGGAAAATTCGAGGAAACAGGATGCATTTTCTGGCCTATTTCAATTTCACCGATGAATTTTTATTAATAACGTTTGCAGGATGAAACAAATATTTAAATTGTGTATCTTAGTGGGACTGAATTATTATGAATTATTTCAATGGCTGTGACGAATACAGTGTTTTTAATATATATTTTAAATATTTGTTGCTTTATTCTTATTCAGCCAGAAATTTTTTATTCGAAAGATTGTAAATATTATCATAATGATTACATTCGAGACTCATGATGGTAATAGACATATTTTGGAACGTTTTCACCGTTGGAGAGATGCGAACTTCACAGGTTGGACAATTCTCTCGCGGTGGCATTATCGTCATCATATCGTCGCCAAAAACGGGGTGGAAAATGTGTCTGTTGGCGTTAGAATGACCGTACGATGAACGTGAAAGCGAAGTACCCAATTTGTAACCGCTGTACGAGACATTTTTCCACTGTGGTTATTTCCATCCTGGGAAATTATATATGACATCGATATATTTACATATATGTATGTACATGCGGTTCGATCGTACATGCCATCGGAACGTTGTTATATCTCTTAATGCAAATTATCCGATGGTCCATGCCCCACGTTTTTTCTCTCTTCTTCGTACAGCATCCTTCGCGAGACTCTACAACATCGCACTTTTTTATACGAGTTACAGGCTCGAAGCTTTTTCCCTTTTATTCCTGTGACAAGGGATGGGGCAAATAATGTATAGGCTACGAGATGCTTTCGTATCGATATTCAAACATCCGCAGAGCAGTTGACACAGAGTAAAAAATCTTTTACCAAGAGAGAACGTCGTGAATATTCCTCAATGAAATTTTTATCGAGAAACCAAACTTTCGTGCTAACTTTTTTTATGGATCGATTCGCCTTTCCTTCTTATACTTTATTTTGCACATCCTTTGTAGTTATCGTATGGGAAACACTCTAAAGCACTATTGATAAAGTTTGAAATTGTGTCGAAGACATTTTTTTTTTCTCTTTTTCGATACAGTTCTTCACATGAATATTGTGAGAAAATGGATAAAAAATTGAACGTCGTTAAAAATTATTAATATTTTACATTATTTTCAATTTCAGTGATTCTTCTGTACGCTTTTTTTACTCATACATATTATTCTGGAATATTTACGTGCCTGTGTACGTCAACGTGTAATTTATCACATTATTTCGTCTGTTATTTAACCGGGAAACTCTTATGGGCTGCCACGTATGAAACGGTATTGGTAGAAAAGAATCTTGAAAAATCCTCGCTGGTAAGATGAAATAGTAGTTATCGCGCAATTGTTTTAATGCTGGGCCATGCTACAATGTTTCTGCTGAGATTAAAAGCAAGGGAAGGAGAAGGAAAAAAAATGAGTCATAAAGCCGTAGGTGTGTATAGAACAAATGGAGGGAGATGGCAGGAGAAGGCAAAATTTAAAGAGAAAGCACAAACTCTGAGAGAAAAAGAGAAGAAGGATAGAGAGAGAGAGAGAGAGAGAGAAAGAGAGATAGAGAGAGAAGTTGAAAAGAGAAAAGGTGAAAAGTCGGATGGACGGATTAATTAACGTAACGTAATTACGCCACGTTGCTTGGCCGGCATCGGTGCGGGGCACGTTGCCGAGATAATAAAAGCACCTCGCCCTTCTGCGCTGCATCCCTTTTTGCGCACCCTCAGGGGCAAACCGGGTGAATGGAATTTATAAAAAGAGAATATTACATAATAGACAATGAAAAAAAAAATAGAAAAAAAAATATATATATGGCAAAAGATCATCCTGCTAGCGCCCGCCTTCGTAAAACAATGCATTCGTTGCCGACGTCGCATTTCGTTATGCGTTTATTCATTTGGATGTGGACCCAATGCGAAAGAAAATAATTCAATTATATAAGCACGAATGACTCTGCAAACACGTGCCCATACGTTTTTTTATTTTTATTTTATAAATGTACTCATATAGAGATTTATCATTCATACTATTTTATTATAGATATTTGAATATTTCATTTTTCTAACCTTTTTATAAGATCAGATCTCAATTGCATTCCAAGATATCGAGCAATCAAACGCTCCGAGCTAGAAGTACAAAAGGTTCCCTCTCCATGTGTCATTCAAGCAAGAAGTTTATTCCTAATTATTCTTCTTATTAATGCAATGCACTTGGAATTGCATGGAATTTTTCTCAGTTTGTAAACGATAACATATATGTCACATAGAAATATTCGTTTTTTTAATCAGTCCGAGACTGTATGATGGAGCAAATCAAATAAAAAGTTGAAAATCACTGGAAGCAAATATTCATGAAGGTGCAATGACTCCTAGCATTTGAGGTGTGAGGTGATAACGATGCACGCCATCTTTCGAGCTTCATTCGTCAATAAGTCTACCTGCATACACATACAAACATTTATATACGAACTGAGATATACATATATGTTCGAAGTTTTTGTTTCTTATTCCTCGTTGCAATGGCCGTACCCGCGTCTTAATTATCCACAGCAGCAGGGACAAATTATACGAGAACGTTGCCAGACGGTTAAATTACGTGGCGTACGCTCTGCACCACTTCGAGAACCTTGGTTAGAATAAAAAGAGCTCGATTCTACTTCCCCTGGGTTCGTACTCGAGCGACTACTCCTTAGGGTCCAGAATCTCTTTTCCCTTTTTTTTGTCCTTTACATTTCATCTCTTTATATCTCTCTTTTTCTTTTGCCTCTTCTTCCTCGAGCCCCTTTACGAAATACTGTACTTTTTCAGAATAATGTTTGGCACGTATATACTCTGACACATTGTTTCATGTTTCATTGTAAACACAAATTATAACTTCGCTTGAAAAGGCAAGACAGACAGAAAACGAGTAAAGGCCAACTTGTTGAAGAATTTCGAATGATTCTGCATGGAAAAACACGAAAATGTCTTGTTACTGAAGAATTTAACTCTTCTCCAATAACGAGAATATATTCTCGTGTCATTATCTCTGAAAAGTATTTTGCAGGTTTGTATAGCAACGATTTTATATGAGAAATGCAAAGTTGAAACTGATAGGGACCTCGTTAACTCTCCGACGTAGATGTAGTACAAATTCAAGGATGTTATTACTCGTTAGTCTGCCATTATATGTTACCAGCTTTAATCTTTTTTTTTCGTTAATTTTCTAGTTCAAAAGTCTTTACTTCGAGACGAGGATGTAAAATAATTTACCGTCGAAATGTTAGCCTTTCCTAGTAAATATAATACATGTTGCTGAAGGATTTAACTATTTTGGAACAGAAATAGGTATTGCTCTCTTGTTACAGAAAATAATTAGTAGCGGCCGACAGGTCCTGCTCGCTGGGAAGCCAACAACATTTAGCTTCATACATACACATGCATACTTCGCAGTTATATGGATATAATATTAGTGTACGATATTGTGCGGCGAGTAGAACCACGGCACAAGCTCTTCCTAAGTTTCCAGGACACAAATTTGGTAACCTTGCACCAAACTCAATGTTGCCTCGTTGTTGCACCTCCACTGTTGGTGATAGGAACGATACTTCGTTTCCCAGTATATCCAACGTGTTTCTATCCGTTGTATTTTACGTATGTATGAGGGCGAGCTAGAGCTTTGTAAATGTTAGTGAAGGTTATGTTGGATGCAAAATGTTCACGAGCGACGAAGGCTTCGCCTCATATATACAATGCTCGACTAAAACCGACGATGATGCTCCACGATACCGCCGCATCGTGGAGCCTCATCGCATATACGTAGCTCAAAAAGCATATACGAACGGACATCGTACTTGTGTTCAATTTTCTAAACTATGCATGCAAATTATTCTCTTGAGTTTCAACGAAATCTTTTTGCAAGATAGAAAACTTTGATAAAAAATGTTATTTCAATAATGAATGGGAGTAAAGTAAGATTTTTCGTAAACATTCCCAATCCCCACGTTGTTTCATTATAACTATTTTTTTCGATGTGAAAAAAAAAAGTCCATTTATAGTCAATATAATCACAAGCTTTCATGCATAGAAAGTGCGAGTGGAAAGAGAAAAATGATGAAACTAAATTTGGAATTGATCCACAAAGTTTTCATTTGTTGAATAACTTTGAAGATTATTGGCGAAGGCTCCTTCTTACGCTTCATTTCGTTATTTCCTTCTTCAGATAAGTGTTTTTTTTTTTATACATGTATATATGTAAACATACATAAACAAGCCAACAAAGCAAATTCGATTCGCGTGATGGTTCGCGAAGCGATAAATTGATCTATCAACACGTACACAAGCGATTGGAGGGTATCCATAAAAATAAATTGTTATAGACAGACGATCAACGATGTTTTCGAAAGAAGAAGAAAGTGGGGACCTGATGTGGCGCCACATGGGGGGGCTTCGACAGGAAGCTCTTCCAGTAAGCACACATTTTGCGTCGCTTGTGTTATAAATAACATTTATTTCCCTTTTTTTCGTACCACTTTGCATCTATATAGATTTGTATATACATTATGTGTATTATTAGAATTGGAGCTAGGGCTGGACATTCCGAACTACCATCCTGGCATATCAGTAGTGTGACTCATAGTTTATCTTAAACCTGGTCGTGCATTTGTGGCGAAATCGTTTTTAAAAGAGAGAGAGAGAGAGAGAGAGAGATACAGAAAAAGAGCGCGACGAATACCTCGCAAGCAGGAAATATATTTTTATCGGGCCAATATTGGTGTCGCGAGTGAGGCTCTCAGCTTCGACTCTTCTGGCAAGACCGATATCTAATATAAATCATTCACACATATATATATATAGATATATATATATGCTTATTCAGGGCATTTTACTCTACTTTTAAATCCCAGTAATCCTTGCCTCGTTAAATTCGTACGATGTCTTAATGTTTTTTTCTATATACCGAATAAGTAGACGTTTTTTGTTGTTGTATTTTATCGACTTGTCAATACAGTCAAATAATTGAATTTTCGTATTTATAAAGTTTGGGAAAAATAAATTAATTCAAAGAGAAAATATTCGTAGATTCAACTCTCGTTATAACAAATGGAAACTATTGCTTTAACTTAACAATCAGAAATATGTGTCTACTCGGGGCTTATATGGAAATTAGAAAAAAAAAAGACACAAAATCTGCTGATATGAAAAAGCCTCAAGGCGTTGAGATTTGAAAATGGCTTTAAATATCTTGTACACGTATATGTACAGTTGGAATGCTGGCAAACAGATAAACGAATATAGGCACCTGTATAAAAGAGCTTGTGCCAGAAAGAAATCTGAAGGAGCACTCGAAGAAGTCGCCACTAAGGGGCGTGCGACGAGGCTACCAGAGCTACTAGAAATTTCTCGTTATTTATTCAGAACCGATGAGAAAGAGGCAGGAAGAAGCGGAGAGAGAGACACAGGGAGATGGAGAGTAGGGTGAAGAGGGAGAACTGAAAAAGAGTGAGAGCGATGATAGTGGCGTTCGAGTGATCGCGATTCCCTACCACATTCCAACTGTAGATTTTCTTATCCTCTCCTTTCTCCTTCTCGAGCTCTTACCCCCTTTCTATCTCTTTCGTTCTCTCTTTTTATTTCCCTTTCGATCTTCCTCTTCTCGCTTTTCTAGCAGCAGAAGATCCCGACAGCCATTAATAAGTTTCAGCAACTGGAGGCAGATAGATTGCCGGAACTTTTGACAAAATTTAATGGATCTCAGAAACGAGAGTATATAAAAATGAGAAGAAAAAAAAACAGGATGAGCCAGCTTGAGTAAGAGAGAAAGAAAATGAGTAAACGAGTGGATAACGAGAAGAACAAGTCAAATATATAAGGCTTAGTCAGGACCAATAAAAATTCAAAGTGGAGAGATTCCTGAATTATTCCTTCAGTCTGTGCGTCCTTGAATAATTCACATATATTTTTGTGGTTATAGAATTTACTTCAAGAAACATTTTCTTCAAAGTTAAATCTACATTTCTGAATGTTGTTATGACGCCAATTTGCTAAACCGTACCAATGATCACCTGTCCCCAGATTCCGATAGGTGAATCTATACAAAAGCCGTAAAATGTCATCCAGCCGCAATATGTCGATGAATCAGAGAGTACGTGAGGGTGAGAGTACGTGATTTTGGTCGAAGGGTGGAATCTCGCCGGGTGATGCAAACCACTCTTGATACCCTTTCTCACCAGTATGTACGAGTCGTTGGTCCAGTGAGGGGTTTAAATCTCGTTCGGTAAAGGATCGTGGACTAATCGTTACAACGTTTATATAACGTTTCGCTGACGCTCTCCACCCTTACGAATCGTGACCGCACAGCGTACACAAGTGAGTTCCGGACGATAGGTCCGTACGTATATGTTACAAACGTGCGTACATGTCCCACGGGAGGATGGCTGCTGGGTCTTTATAGGATGCGAGAGGCCTCGTGAATGCTCTGGCCTGAGTGCAAGCAGAGCGTGTTCTATTTACTTATTTATCAGCACGTCCACACATTACGGGGTGTGTACAAGGCGTCAGTGAGTGGTTGGTAGACGTCGGGTGAGAGGGGCAGTGGGTGAGCCATTAAGCGCCTTAAGCTCGATTCGCGAGTTGGTTCGATGATATGGCGCCGTGTGTTGTACCCAAACGAAGTGAGTGCGCGGGCGCTGCACACCAATCCGGGAGATCTCTCGAGCGGCATGAATTTCGGATCGGCCGCGTAATGGCTCCGATAACTCGTGCTTTACCCGATTGATATTAATAACCATCGACAGGAAGGTTAGCATGGTAGAATGGGGGCGGAGGGGAGCATATCGCATGCGGTTATGCCGTCATCTCGCTACACGCCTCTACCTATACATCATCTATGCGTTTACATATATATATTATATTGCTACTCGATCGTAGCAGCTGTTGCTGTTGCTCTTATGGGTGCACCGCTTTTTCCTGTACCAGGAGGTAGTTCTACTAATCATTCGAGAAAAAATATTTCTGGCAGATAATAAAATCCACCAAAGCCTCATGGTTATTCATATAGAAAAATGAAGAATCGATAATATCAACAGCTTAACTCTGACAAACGTGAAGGAGAAAGTAAAAAAAGAATTTTAAGTTTGATCATATACACTGAGAAAGTGGACGTACCGAAATTATGATTTGTAGTCAAAGAACGTTGAGTTTCTGTCGCCCACTTTGAGAGCATGTGGTTTGCCAGCAAAAATGCTTCTTCAGCTCTTTGTCTCTATCTTTCATTTCCATTCTCGCGAGGGCGAACATGGTTCATTTCTGTTTTCGTTACGTGATGTTTCTAGAGCCTAAATCCAAAAATAGACGCCCTTACAACTACAACTCTCTTTTGGATGATGCTCGTCAGACCGATCGCACACTCTTCGCAATGGACAACAGGGAAAGGGTGCAAAATGCAGAGTGCACACACCTTTTACTGTATAATGTCCCATATCTTTGGTTTAATCATGCCAGGCGCGAAGCTCTCTAAAGTGAGCAATGGCATAGAACATCTGGGGTACACCATGGATATCATATTTGGTAACTTCTATAGCTTTCCTCGCTTTGTACTTTGTGGAAGCTGCGTTAGCCCAGTTTATATGAACGTCAAACAATGTTGGCACTTCACGTGCTCAACAGCCAGTGGTTGAGATAGTGGTTTCTATCAGTGAGAAAAGGTATATTTTGTGGTCCCACTGGTGCAGGGAGTAGGGTCTCTAGTCAAGTCCCTAGAGTTCAATAAATTTAATCAAGCAACACCCTAATTCTCTACATCCGCGTCTCGTTTTGTGTGTCCCTTGGGATCCCACAAAATACCATCACAAAGCAGTAGAGAATAAGAGATCTTCTGACTCTTTGTGCTCATTTTCCTGCGTAATATTGCTCCATCAGCTCATTCTTCAAAGGCCTTTCGATCTATGCATCACTCGGTCCGTTTGCGGAAACATGTGGTGGCCATAGCTCAGGAAATCTCTGAATAGTTCTCGGTCTTTGTACCAATCGTCATCTTTATAAGAGCGTTTACTCGTTTAACGGAAATCGTGAAACTTTTTTTTATATTTTTTTTTTGTGCTACCGCTCTTCTACTGTGAACCATGACTCGTAACTTCCGTTCCGCCGTTCCCAGTACTCTTGGTATCTTTAGAGAGCCTCCGACTCCAATAATATGTACGAAATTTCTCCCATCCCAAGCTGAATGATTAATAGCGACGCTTGCTCCTTTGAGAGCATTCCACACTTAAATCTTATATACCTATATGCATATCAAATATAATACATAATAGCCGGATTTGATACCGTGCAAAAGCCTCGCAAGCTGTGTAACATTATTCACTTGTTATATAGATAATTTGACATGGAACCGGCGTGAATGTATGTGTAACGTATAAGATACTTTATGATGTGTAGGAAACTGTAAGAAAAATCGCCGCGTACGCAAAGACCCTTTTTCAATTTCCATTTCATCTCATTCCAACCCTTCGTTTCTGTTCGAACTCATACTGGCACGCGACTCCTCCCAAAGCAGAAGAAGAAGAAGAACCGAGCTTTCCACACAGTCACGAACGTTAAGAGGGGAGCACGGATGCCAAAGGGTGTGTAATCCCATTTGACGATGGTATGGCGCGTTTCTTGTGGGCGTGCAAAAAGGGCTTAAGCATAAAAAATAGGTATATACTTGATCCTGTCAAGTGAAGTGAGGATTTCTTTTTTCTATGTCTTTCAAGCTTTTTGGATTTGCTAAATTAGACCGTAGACTTATCCCTGTAATAAACTATGAATCGAATAGCTATAAATACAGCAGAGATTCAAATTCAGACTTTATACGGATGATTATTGAAGCTGGTGTCTGAATGGCGGATAAGTACGGAACAAAAGTCCTTGGAGCTTCCTCCGTAGGCATACGACTTAGTGATCAAATGCGTATTACCAGAAAAACCTTCGAAAGTGTTACTTTGACATCTCGAGCTACATTCCGGGAAAGTCTGATTAGCGAAGCTGCAATTGCAGAATAATATTGAGAAAATGACTATATAAAATGCCGTCCTGATTAATCTCTCACAGGGATGAAAGTATGCACAAAGATAATTTGATTGAAAACCAAGGATTACACTAACTTCAACCCCAAAAACATCTTGTTCTAGAAATGAGAAGTGTTACCAGTAAAATTTCTACATCACAGTCTGAACAGATCGGTAAATTGAAATGAAGATGGTGTAAAAGCTTAAGGCAATCTACTGTCCAAATGGTAAACTCAGAATATAGATCAAGTAATGATTTAAAGCCACCAAGATGAGTTAGAACTTTGAAGAAAGTTCCGGAAGGCAATACCGTATTAGATTCTTCTTAAAATCGTATCCGTCATTATTCTCTACCTCTTAAGTAAGGCTGTGGCTATTCTCACTGATCGATTACATGAGGTTTCTTTGACAACAGTAGCTCAAATGGAAAACCACACTGTACACCGACCAATCTAGAGCCGGGGCAATGGTAACCCTGGTGTATACGTATATTATCGATCTTACTCGCTAGGGAAATACAAGAAACTATTATTCGAACTGATCGGACATTGAGCGGTTATCCTCTACTTCCTGAAGCTCGATAGGAGAAACAAGTATCCAAAGGATTGAGTGTTTGCTGCTCTGCCCACCACGTGAACAAGTTTTCGACCGTGGTCATGAAAGCGGAACAAGGAAGAACGCTTTGGAAAGGGATGCTGTAAGCTCCGCGTGTACAGCATTCTCGTTATTCTCTTAAGTGGTCAAACTCGAAGGCATCCTGAATCGGTGTTCCTGTGTACAGTGATGCGGTGCTTTGTTCCGTACACCTTCCTCTCTTCTCTATACTAATTTACTGTACGCTACGGTTCAGCACTCTTCTGATATTGCCACCTGAGCCGGAATAGAACCAACCCCCTGACTTCCCTGACCGCGCTCTACCAAATCTTCATCACGGATTGACTAGATACTCGTAGCGTTGCTTGCATCGTGTACAAAAATTGAGAATAACAAATGGGCGTCCAAGTGTTACAAGGTAATTAAATCATCACTACTTTCCCGAAGAACAATGATACTGAACTTTCATTGAGCAGTGAATGCCAATCATCTCGAGTGCTGCGAAGAAAATGCCAGTCTGGAAATTCTCGTACCGCAAATAGTTAAATAGTCTTCAGTTAATTTGTAATTAACAGTGACTGACACAGGAAAAGGGAAAAGAAAACAGAATTTAGCAATCTAACTATGGCCAGCGAGTCTAACTGCAACTTTTGTAATCGCCTGTATTTGTACACCAGTGAACACTCGACCCTCGAAACGTCGTTCGTTGCTATATACTTCGAAATAGTAATCGAGGTAAAGTGCAACCGGCGATATGCCTGTATAAATACGAAAGCGATTGCTAGACGGACGACAGACTCAAGTAATTTGTTATTTCGGGTATATCTGGCATCGCGAGAGGCTGCGAAATGATTAAGATCCTTTTTTTTATCTCTCTTGTGTATTTCAGTGAAAACTCGAGTCTCTGGCAAACTGCGACACAAACATCGCAGTTGTGTCACATTTAATCGGACGCAAGGACAACTTTGCTGCAGTGGATGAACATCATCTGCTTGAAGAGTTTGCACTATTTACCAAGCGTTCAGACACCGTGACAGCAATTGGACAGAGAAATTACATGTTTTATTTTATTGTATTACACAATTTTGGGTGTAGTTATGGATCTTGTCTTCCAACATATGCATATGACGTTTTTTTTTGTACTGTCGAATTTTATTATTTCAGCGTCTGTCACTAATTTTACCAAAACAAGATCAAATCAGACTTTGACGTAACGTTTTTAAATATTTTTCTCACCTCATTCGTCGACCGCTGCCATATCGTCGTGTTTCTCTTGAATACTGAGGTGAGTCATATGTATAAGGATCGTGGTCGGTGGTATATACTTTGGCAAGTATAGTTTTGCATATATATGGCCCAAGAGACCACTACCGTCTGGTTTCGTCGAGGAGACTTCGGTACAAGTTTACGTGGGTCTCTTTTTCTCTCACTTTCACCACACACCCTTCATTTTCGGTCTCTCGCTTATTTTCCATAGGGACTTTCTTTATGCGTATGGTTAAACTTAATGCCCGCGGGCCTGTGATGACGACGACATCGGCGACGTTTGAGCGATGCGGAATTGCCGAAACATTTAATAAACGTCCCTCTTACAAGGATTGTACAGGGACGACACGAGAGGGTTGCTTATAAAGGTTACTCGTTCGTCTTGGCATACGAAGCAACAACTCCAGGGAGGGAAACTTTTCCCCGTTACCCTTTTGCTACATTAACTCTGTTATATAAACACAACATTCCGCTATATTAGCTCTGCACCACTTCTTAGCAATTTTCTCTGAACCAACCCTTCATTGACGGTCGGTACAAGGGTTTTGCTGACTGTGTTTGCCAGTGCCAAGGGTGACAACTCCAATTTTTTTCTCCAAAAGAATTTTAACTATGTCGAAGCAACCGTTTCATTTACAAATACAGTCCAACTTTAATGACTGTTTTTCTTTCTTTTTTTGCGCCTATTTCCCCTCCATAGTTCATGCTCTGAAACCCTTTTTCTCGAGCTTTCCACGCGTTCGAGTCGAAATGAATGAAAAAATTGAGCACCGAGGTATGTTGTTTCGTAAAGTCTACAACTCAAGCTCCCACACTCAGCAGACACTTTTTTTCGGGGATGTTTTAAATTTTACGATACTTTTTTTTTTTACCATATAGAACACTTGTTTGAAATTTTACCGAATTGCCTTCCCATGACGGCACGTTGATCCAGTGTATCCCTACTCTGACTGGCAGCTGTAACAAGTGACGTCTCATGCTAGTGGATTAGTCAAAGTGGAGTGCATCAAGAAAAAAATAAAACCTTCGTATCGTCGCTATGAGGGAATCTCTAGGGACGAAAAAGGAGGTGTTCTCTCTGTAGAAGAAAGATTATCCTGTCAAATACCCGCTCTACGAGATCTCCTTCACCATGCTCCTCCATTTTCCTTCTTTATTCTCCACATTATACCGCATTACGATCGTCATTCAGCGAGCTATGACCTCATCATTAAAAAAAAAAACAAAATGGGTATTCGTTAAATAAAACCAATTAAATGCATAAAAGGTTTGACACCAGTTGTCCGACTAAGATTTAAATAAAACAGATTAAGTGGAAAATGTTGCGAAATAGAAAAATAGTGTGACAGATGACGAGAAAAAAGGGAAAGTGAGGCAAAGAAAAAAAGTGATTTTTAGTCGCTTTTTCAGCCGGTAAAGCTTTTGAAATTGGAACCTACTCGACACGTGGACACTCGTGACCTATGAACTACTCGACGTAAAGTTCTCGTTCCACGTTTACTCCGTTATACGGTATATTTTGCTTGCTTGTGAAATTGAGAACGTTCTTTGAACTTAAAACACTTTTGCCAGCACTTTACTCCAGTGCTTCATATGTGATATGCCTGAAACGACGAGACTCACTCAACTAAACGAATGCACATTCCAAGGGTAGTTACGATTCTATTCTTTCACTAATATTAAGATTTGAGGTTACGGACAACAATTAACCGGTGTCTTGTATCATTAATCGTGGCAATGTGAAAACAAGGGGACAATCAAGCTTTCAGGTAATTACAGATTCATTGATTAAACTAAAAACTGAAGCTTCAATTTAAATGATTAAAAATAAAAAAAAACGTTTGAAGATTGAAAGAATAATGAAATAAATGGTCATTGATGTTCGTTTGTAACGCACTAGAAGGAATCTGCAGAGTCATTTCATTACGTAGACGCTCACTACTATGTATGTGTCCGAAAGCCGGGAAATTAAGTGACTTGGGTCGTTTCCATCGTGACGGGAGACGGAAATAGTACATAGCGTCCCTCTGAAAGCACGCATTCGTGAGACCGAGATAGAGGAAAGCTCTCATGTCAACCCCACGGAAACTCGACTGTATCTTCAGTAACCGCCCAACGCATCCGTATACGCTGAAACTGACCGGATTAGCCACAGTAAATTCAACTCGAATCTTTTTTTCCCAAATATACTAAATTCGTTAATTTGATCGTTGAAAAATTTTGGAGATACAATTTAAAGCAAAAATACAACATTGGCTTACAGAAAAAAATGAAATTCGAGTATAATTTTTGAATTCAAAAGTATCGATAACAGCTGCAATGTTAATAATTCAACGTAGAACGTCCCATACATCATAACTGATATATATAACTTTGATATGAGACTCGTAGATGCAAAAGGAGATATGGAAAGAGAAAACGAGATAGGAGGAGACAGAATCTTCCTTTTCTGTTGGAACAGGTGCACAGCTCTATTTCGGCTCGAGGTGGCACACACGCGTTAGTAGAAACACATCGCGCGAACGAAATTTCGTTCGTCGGAGCATAAAATCGTGTTCCTTCTCTGCAACGTTATATCTGCTCGCTACTGCTACCTATTTTTTCATACAACTTTTATTTTCTATATACCTGTACGCTCATTTAGCTCGCACTTTATATCTCTCCTTGTTGTTCTCGTCATTCCAATTTTCCTAGGGCTTAAACAACCTCTCTGTCAACATAAATACTGTTTAACATGCTTCGTGCTCAGCGATACGAAGAGAGGAACGTAGTGGCCAGATGTACACCCTCTCACCCTGTCCTTTTTAACATCTGAGCAAATTTTTTTTTTTTTTCTAAGTTTGTTTTCCTTGCGTGTCACACAGCACACGTTTTATAATCTTACGCTGGATAAGTGCACATATATATTAAATGGAGAATCTCAAGTCAAGCTTTCTAATATTTCGATCCTTTGCGGGACAGAAGATCTTTCCTTCTTTATATCCCCCCCCCCCGCCCCCTCCTGGCTCTTTCTTTCCTAGAGTTCAACGCCGTCATCCCTTGGTGGAAATTCGCTGAACACCTGACGCAGGACCCACATGCTACTTCGTCTTCGTGCCACCCTATGAATTTATTCTATCGATTACACTCTGTCAGATACTCCTCTCGTTCTTTCCCATAAATATATATATATATATCTGTAAGGGAGTTAAGACGATGAAAAAAAAATTGTTCAATAAAAAAAAGTATCATTCGATCCTTTGGTCGTTCGTTCGATCAGTCTCCGCAGCAAGTTCACTCCGGGCACTTTAGTTCAACCACATACCAGAGGGGGTGCAGAAAGGACGTGGCAAAAGTAGTCACGGGCACTGATAAATTTATGGATGACGTGTACTTTGTATAAGGTTTTTATAGAAGGAAGTAACTCTGTTTTATTTTCATGGTCAAGAAGCAAAAAAATACCACTGACAAAGAGGAAGCAGGTTCTTAAAAATTCTTAATTATGTAGATCATTGAATAACGTTCCACTATCTTTTTGAATTCGAAAAGTAACTGTTTTCTTCAACGTAGGAGGGAAAATGCTTGTTGCACGAATACAAAGTAACGTGTGAATAAACATCGAAATACTTGATTCTTAGCAAAAAAAAAAGGTTGTCTCATTGTTCATGAAATTCTTCATATCGGTATGTACTCAGGGGAATATAAGGGTGAAGAAAAAAGCCGGGGGAACAAAATTTGCTTCCGAGTAGCTGACAGTGTATGTGCTCGTGTGTGTTCATATTACGTATAAATGTATGCATGTAATATACAGAGATAACAGAGTAAAGGAGTAAAAAAAAAAGGGAAGGAAAAAGTTGCAAAGGGGGAAACAGGACGGACGAGAAAGAGCATCGTTCTTGAGCAACGTTATGGAACGGGAATATTATGCAAAGTGGTAGACAGATGCACGCCTGCCGGATAACGTCCACCTTACTCTTCGTTTCTCTATAGAAGAAGAAAATATAGGATGAGGGAAAGAAAGAAGCATTTCGACGTTCATACCATGTCCTGGTCTCCGCACACCGAGACATTTTTTTCGGGCTGTTATACCGATCCTCTCATCAGCTGTACTTTTCTTCCTCATTTTATCTAACTCTCTCCTTGTCGCCCTTCGTCGTTTTTTTTTCGACTTTCCATCTTGTCTTCGCGCTTGTCTTGTTCTCTACCATTTTTCAGCTCTTTCTCTCTTAAAAGTGTTGGTCGTGTTTTCCACACGAAATTGTCTTCTCTGTCCTTATTCTTTTGATTCTTCCCCTCCTTCCCCCGCCTCTCTTTCCCTCTTCACAACCCTTTGCTTTTATTTTTTTATTTATTTTTTTTTCAAATAATTTCTTCTTTCAGCTGCTGTACGTCTGCGAGAATCGTGGAATGTGAAAATGAATGCGCTCTTACTTCGTCTCTCAGCGTCATATAAACAAAAGAGAATCATGCTCGAGAAAATCCTTGGAACACTTCCCGAATTCTCTTGGTCTATTTCTTCAGATCCTTTCCACCGATCAAGTGCACCGGTGAAATTCGTGCACCTGAACATTTTTTGCATATTTTATTTATTTATTGAAAACAGTAAAATAAATAAGTTTACCTCCATCTTTTAAAGTTCAAAACAATTTTTACATGTACGGCTAATGGATTGAGGGAAAAAAAAACTCTATAAATATTTTCCTGTAGGAATATTTAAAGCATAAAAATGTTTATCAATCTCTTCAGCGTATTGCACACATTGCTTTTACTTCATATATAATATGTGGCAAAATTTCGATCATAACAATATTGAAGCATAGAATAGCAAACGAATTAAATTTATTGGAGTCGATATCGTTCATTTTAGTTCGAAATTTCACCATGTGTAGACCGCCTGAGTTCGCTCGAACGACTAATTATCGATAATGCGTGATTGCTCATATAAAAACGTAGGTCAACCCTGATCGTGTAGGTAATGTGTGTTAACTGGACACAGATATTCAAATTCGACGATTTTGCGATTTGTTCATGTGTGTTTTTGCATATAGTCGTGGTCGCTGCCATCGAATAGTTGGGATCCTATTGATTTATTGACCATGCTCGTCGGGTCTAATTCTTTCAAGTAAAAAGCTATCATTGAAGTTAGAAATATCTTTAGATCATGTCAATATGTCCTGAGCGGGCGGAAAAATGATAATCCAAAGCTCTCAGCACTTTTCGTAACGTGTGTTTCAAAGAAAAAGCGCGAAGGTATGTCGTTGCAAAGATAAAACAATTCGGCTTATATTCTCATTCTTTCTCACTCGATCTCTATCATTTTTCTTTCTTCATCTCTCTCTCTCTCTCTCTCTCTCTTTCTCCCTCTTTTTCTCTCTTACAAACGCACACTTAGTCCGAGGTTCAGTGTGCAACGAGGCTGTTCTGGACTGGTAGGGCAAGCTGAACGCCCTGAAATATTCATAACCCGAGATCATCCTTAACCCACTAATTGATATTCCGCACATCTGGAAGCTGCGCCGCAGCCGGTTCTATGCTGCTGTACCATAGAACATATATGTATATGTATAATAACGTTGTTATATACGCTATTCTACTTGGTATAACCAACAGGTGTTCGGATCTGTAATGGTGTACCCGCAACGTACTCCCACTTTTCGATATACGTACATGGATACATGAACCTCCGGGGCAAGCAGTAGGGCGTTGTTAAAAGGACTTTGTACGCGCTTGGTCGCACTTTTAACGCCCTTTTCGTAGGTAAGCGCTTCGGTATAAAATGTACATACGAAAGTTACAGCCCACGCGCCCCGTACCGTACTACTTTGTACAATACAGACTAGAGAGGATATGTATACAAAACCCTATATTCTCCGGACTGAGACTCGTGAATAAATCTTTGTTCAGTAACTCGAATAGAAATATCTTGTGTCTACAGAAATCTGAAATTTTGCATACGGTAATGTTGAAATACGCGGTTACGAGAAACTCAGCTCTCTTTTGATTCGCTTGGGGAAATTTTCAGGTTGCGAAGCAAGGAGGATATTTCTTTGATATTCTCCCTCGTCTTTTTCTATCTCATTTTTTTGTTCTTTCTCTCTCTCTCCCTATTTCCTATTCATTCCTACTAATTTCTCGACTCTCGCTCAACTTCGACGTAAACTTTTGTAAGCCCAGGATTTTCCCTCTTTGTATGGTCCAAAGCGAGAGAACTTGTAATTAGCTTGAATCTAACTGATGATCTAATATTCCTGATGTGTGCTGACCAGGATGTTCTATATTCTGTGAGAACCATAATTCCTTCACTGCCATAGATTTTACTCCAGATCGCCGGGAGGGTAAACAAAAATGGTTTGAAAATTGAACTTTATCGCCCATGAGTATATTTGTTGAAAAATTTTATAAGATTAACCTCAAATTAATTTTCTGGGCAATTCACATGATAGAGATAACGTTGAAATGATTAGGTCTATACTCTGAGTGTGAGGAGCTGCTGCAGGCGTTATTGAAAGTTTCCTTTTAATTACTTTGCATCAAAGAGCTCCCAGCGTTTTCAATCCGTGTTACTTATAGTAAAACTTTGGATAAAAATCGATCAAGTACTTTGAAAAAAGTCAAATGCGTAAGTTCGTCCAAAAGTTAAATGGAGCTTTATTTTTAACATTCAGTGTAGTTAATAAATTCATTCGATTATCTTTTTTATATTTGTTGGATGAGATTGTAATTTGGAGGATGAAAAAATCTGTTTCGTTTTTCCTAAAGATTTATATTTAGGGGAACGCGAATCGATAAAATGAAAGAGGGGAGAATAGAAATCACTGACCCCCGGCCAATAATAATTTTACTTCCTATGTAATATCCTATATCTATATGGTTTTTTATGTGTGAACGAGGGAGGAAAAAGCCTCGTGAATCATAGATACGATACCCACGCAAAAAAAACCATAAAAATAATACCGCGTCACGTTTTCTGTATATGTGTGTTAATGTACATGGTATGAGGGAGCGAATCATGCAATAACAGCAGAAAAACAAAAGTGCCTGCAGGGACGAAGGGCATCAAGAACGAAGAATAAAACCACGTGACCAAGATAAGGTCTGAGTCATACAATAAATGAGCATATAGTTTTTTTTTATAACAGGAAATTCTTACAAGCTTCGCAATTAAAAAGCTTCCCTGCCACCTCAGCTTCAATAAATGGTGCGAAAATCGATCATTTCAGTTTATCCAAAATGAATAATCATGTGAATCGTCTTTGGATCCCTTCGCAATCGAAGATTTGGTCAGAGGAAGCCAGAAAGATTCATTGTTTCTATTGATGGGAAAAAAAAAAGAACGAAGGAGAGCCTCGTCGTATGAACTATGCTCAAGAAAATTCATGGCAACTGGAATGCTTAACGACCTTCTAAAATTGGACCACCAAAGAAGGGTAGAGCTGGAAATCACTGGCAGATTAATCACTCGTATTCAGAACCCAGAATCACCCAATATACCCTCCATATGTGCCTAATAAAAAATTCCAGGCATCAGAATCGGTTTAAAGTAGAAACGTCATGTTCAAACTTAGCCATCATCAGAAATATTATAGAAACTTTGGCTATAAATAAACCAGGTACTTAAAAAATACTAGGCCAATGAATTTCCATAAAAATCACCTATAATTTTCCGCCCACTTTTAAATTACTTCGTCAAACAACTACCTTTATATTTGCTGTTAAAAGTTTTTCCAGCTAGCCCATGAATAATAGACGTTGAAAAATTCGAGCTCAACATCGAAACCGTTTTAAAGAAAACGACTCATTGATTAATACACTCGAAGTTAATCTCGTATAATGAAAATATTTCGAAACTGAAATGGGTACGGTTTAAATTTCCATGAACTTGGCGTCCATGTTAATGCCAGAAAGACGAAGAGTATCGAAGACTCGTGAAGGAGGCTGCTTCGTTTCTTCTCGCCTTTCAGGTCTGTATAACAGTCGTAAAGAAAAAAATAGAGGAAAAAAAAGAAACACGTAACCGGCGGCAATTTCAGTGGGACCGAAGAAGTAAGCGACGTCACGGCGGGAAACTTCGAAGCGTTCCATCGCCGCGGGAGATTATATAACCCAGGGCTTACCGCCACGGGATTCTCTCCCTTTCATCGAATGATCACGGTCGTAATGTTGCACCTATATGTATACATATATATGATACTGTATTAGCACATTTTCTCTACGCCACCCTTTTCCCGAAGGTCTTTCGTGATGGCTCAATAAACGAGATTTCTCATCATTTCGGCAACCCTCACATATATCTACACCTTATAAATATATATACATACACACATATGTATAATAATGAGTTAATTACTTATATAGCGTTCGGTCGAAGAACGTAACAGTCACGCGAGACAGTACGAGTAACGAAACGATCGTTCTCGTCGCGAGAAAGTTTATTGCTCGTTCTGGGGCTCTCTTTCTGTCGGGGAGGATGACTCGACGAGTTATCCGGAAGAGGAATATATACTCGCGCATGTCGGAAAAGCCACGCTCCGCGTCGATGACCCAGCCAACGAGACGAATGGGAAATAACGTGATCCTGCTCTTTCCTCACACGCGAGTTGAATATCCTTCACGGACGTAATTCCTCTTTCTCTTTCCCTCTCTCTCTCTCTTTCTCTCTCTCTTTTTTTCTCCCTGTCTCTCCCTCTCTTTTTCTTTTTGAATCCAACAGACCCTCGAGTATATCGACGACTGTGATTCTCTACGGTTAATGTGTACTTGGATATTATAGTTATGTAGTACCCCAGGGTGTTATTCAGGCATTAAAATTAAGTGGACTTTTACACGTTCGTTCTGTCCTTTATTGAGTTAGTCACGATTTTCTTAGCAATGCGAGACTGTCATTTTTGTCACCGTTGTAGAATACAACAGCGAGTCTCTTATTCTTTAGTTTTTATTTCCATTTTTTGTCGTGGCAACGTCGCTCGTTGCGATATTATTTCACGAGAACGCCATTTTCATATTAAACCAGATATGATTGAATGAGTGTGACTAATGGACTAAGTGCCGAGATATCGCAATAATCCCAGTCTCAACACTGTCTCAACTCTCCCTCGGAACCTTTTCTCCACTTAGCATGCGCGAATAATTATCAATTTAACGATTATTAAATATATCTTGGTTAGCTGCTCGTCGCGTATAGCCTCTGAATGCCTCACGTTTCATGACTTTCCAGAGTTTATATACATGCACTCTCGAAAAAACTTTAAAGCCTTTCGGGAATTGAATAACAAGTAGATTCGTTATATCTACCATTTTATGATGGCTTATTTGCCTCAACGTTTTTTTTTTAAATTCATATTTTATTTGAACTACTGAAATATAAAATTTCCATTAATCCGTATACGAAGCACTTTGTATAGTGAAGCTTCTTCCTCTTCTTCTTCTTCTTTTACAGCCAACTTTGATAAAAGATGGTTTGTCTACTTTGCCACTGAGAAATAAAAAAATAAATGTCTACAGGAATACAAATCTCTTCAAATTCTTGATCTCAGTCTCTGCTTTCACTCGAATCGGACTAACATCTATCTTCCTAATTATTGGACACTATGCATTGCAGTAATTTGAAAATTTTATTAAATATTCATCGATTGAAAGCATAACTTGCTACGAAAATTGTGTTTAAGATCCCACACGAACGCTCGTGTCCCATTTTTAAAAGTCCCCGATAATTAAAAACAATCTTTAGCTTGGCTAGTTGAAAAGGCCTGCAACAACGATAAGCGTTTGTTCCCCAGCACTTCCACATCTCGTTTAATTTCATGGCTGACAAAGCGGGTATGTCGTGAATGCGTTTATGTCCATGCACCGGAAATTCGTAGCTCGCGTACCCGCATCGCAGAGTAATAAATAATTAATTTAAGAAAAACGCCACAGCCGTTTCAAATGAATGGAATAAATTTATGAGCTCTGTTGTGGCTCGATACTTCATAACACATATATCTATATGAGTCATACATACATGCCATGAGGAAGGGCTCACGAAAATTAATTCGCTGATGGAGATCCGTATAAACGAGAGGTCGACCACCTAAGGGTTGCCTCCATTAATAACAGTCCAATTCGTAACAATTACCCCGCGCCCAATGTCCAATGCGTTTACCTCGAGCATCGCCTCTATTACTCTTTGGTGGTGATCCTATTCCGTTGATATCTTGCTGCTGGGGTTGGGCTGACTAGGGGCAAGAAGGGTGGTCCGCGAAGTGACGAACGAACGAGGGCGTGCGTTCAATGGGTGGTGGTTTTTGGGGCACCACTTGCACAGCAGGGGAGGGGGCGAGACAAGGGAAAAATGGGAAGGTTTCCTGCGTGTATTTACCCTCAGTCTGCATGTCCGTCCGCCGAGCTCCCTTGGCTGCTGCGTTTCCAGTCAACGGCCTGCGGGGCGAAAGATATCGATCTAGCTTTTCAAGCGAACAAGTCGGTTATCGACACCGAGAAGAGACCAACCAAACTCCAATATACAGATCCACTTATAACTCACAAAAGGGCCTAATCCAAACGATTCACATTACCTTGAAGCTACGAGACTTACGTCCTTTTCTATTTCAACCTTCGACACAGTCGAGTCAACATAAACCAATGGGGTTTTGTTCATATATACAAGTCAAAGGACATTACAGGGTCGTCACCCTCCAGCATACACACGAGTCTGTTCCGCATTGATGCTCAGCTGCTTTTCTTATTCATTCAATATTTCGACCAAGTGAACCAAAAAGTCTCTCATATTTATCTTCACACTAATATAAACAAATACCAACTTCCAACGTTTGCTCATATTCGTCCATTCCTATGAATCTTTCAGATGTGAGAAAATTATGAGAGTTTTTACAACCGCACCATCGGTATTTGTCCGAATCTGTAGAACAGAGGAGGATAATTTTAGTTAAAAATTTTCTAAACAACTTTTTCTTATATTTACTGGTATATGTGGGAAACCCTCGTTGAACACTCGGCGTATTAGATTGTCAGATTGGATGAATCGTTATACAAAAAGGGGATGGCGTTTTGTATGGGCATAAGGATTTATTTCCTCTTGTGACTCACTCAGAAGTATATGCTTGTATATAGATATATAATGAAGCACTGTGGTGAAGTGACGCATCTTATTGCAGCGGTGAGTGGCTTTCATGCAGCATTGAATCGTTTTCGTACACGCAGGCCTCGTAAGAAATCAGTATGAATGGAAGTTTAGGACTGTGTCGAAGTTTGGGTGAGTTTCTTTGTATGTGAGTGTTTGTGTGTGCGCTACACGAACCGGAGGTTGAGTGTACGTTAACGGGAGACATTAAAGCATAAGTGGAAGCGAAGAAAGCATCGCGGTGGCACGCGAGCGAACGAACGAAGAAAAGATGAATGAAAACGGAAACCTCAAGCGGGCTAAGTCATTGGAACGAGTAGAGGGGCTGATGCCCTCTTATTGTATTGACTTTGCTGTACGTGGTCCGTTTCGAAACTGAGCTGTCTCAATCGCGTGAAAAGATCTTCAAAAAAGTAAAAAAAAAAAAAAAATGAACCAAAAAAATAAATCTCATCGAGAGAGTTGATCGAGATAGAAAAAGATGATCTGAAAAATCCAAGAAAACCACACACGATTCAGTTTAGAAGCATGTTCCAAATCTTTCAACCAACGAGTCTTTCAAAGTTGAGTAATAAAAATGAAAAAAAAGATGTGAAAAAATTGAGATGAGCACAAAACAAAGAATCTTCTGTTGAAAATCTTGTTCAGAAATGTTTTTTATTTCTCAACAGTCTCTCAAAGCTGCCATTTAACGATAGAAAATACTGATTATTGTATGGCTTTATTTGATCCATCAATAAAAGAACGAAAAAAAATCATTCCAGAAATACTGTTTAATAGTATAAACGAAGTAGAAATGGATGTTAAAAAGTTTTTGAAGGATGCGTATAAACGCAGCGAGTGCAAAACGCGCCGAGAAGCGGGAGACTAAAAATACCATAACTGGAAAAAAAGAAACGCTTCTTGGAGTGGAACGTGCCGGAGGAGCTTGTAGCTTCGCACAAATGTTGCGCTTCTTTTTTGTTTTTTAGTTTTTTTTATATTATTTTTTTGTAAAATCACTCGTTTCCTCTCCGTCAGCTCCGCTGTCTATCCAACTCGAGATTCCCGAGCACGTGCGCGTGGTACGAAAGAAAAAGAGAGTCCTTAACTGTTAGTCTCTGGAGAGTACACGATGTAGTTTATTTTTTCCTCATTTTCTTCTTTATTTTGTGTACAGGACTTTGAGGAATTTTATTCCCTTCCTTCCCTCGTTCTTCATATTTTCTTTCGAGCCAAAAGTACAAGCAAATCGTTGGTTGCACTTGTTGAATGAACTTATGGTTTAAAGTTCAATCATTAATCGTCGATTTCTGTAATTTTTTTTTTTTTTTTCTTAATAAGTTGATTTAAGTTCATTTAAATATAGCAAGTGGTGCTGCACTTGTATATATGCTCATGCTCTCAGAATATAGTGTCTCTAGTACACACGCACAAATACATTACAAAATTTACGAGTACATCACACGTGCGGACATACTTGGTGGTGTATAAATGGCGAGCGTGGGTGGCACCTCGTATAAGTTGGACAAAAAGCATGAACTGAAGCATCCATTCCATTGGGATTTGGAACCCCAGGCACTGCTCTCATTCTTTCCGTATTCACATCCCTTTGAAACGGTGCTCAGTTTATAAATTTATCTTCATTTTTGGATTTTAGTCGACAAACAACATTTTTTTATATTTCTCTTTTATAAGTACGAAGAGATATATATGTCCAACACTTTAGCATTTAAATATATGTATACAGCTCGTTTGAGCTCCGAAAACGCGGGTCACTCTCGAAATAGATCCAATTACCGAGGCCGGGTTAGGCTTTGGACTCTCGGCGTGTAAACACACTTTTAATCCAAGATCCGTATGCATTATTCGTGTGTACGTGTATATTCATTTATTCCGATAGGCGAACTTGCATTAAGGTATCAATTTCTGGATCAGAAGCCATCGAGTTCTTGTCAAACTGCTTAAGTATCAATGCGACAAATAAAAAGCTGTGAATGATGATGAATTGTTTTTTTTTTCTTTAACAAACTATGTTTATGTTTCCTATTAATTACAAAAAAACATTCGAAGACTCGTCCTTTTCTTTTGCTTATTTTTTCCGTAAGCTGTTCATTCATTCGGCCTGTTTGCGTCAAAAGATCTCAATAAATCCTTTGGAAAAATGAATACAATACACTAGAATTTTATCTCTCGATGGAAGAGCATGAGATTCATTATGGAAATGGATTACCATTTAAAAACAGAGTGACTCTGTGCTTGGGCAAATAAACAGTGCGTTGTTTGAATTGGACTGAAGTTTGTTTTTCAAGAAAGTGGAATATAAGACTGGTCGTTAATTGTACAAACAATCAATCGAAGTGGACTTCATTAGACTGGATTTTTTATTGAAAAAACTTACAATTAATAAATAGCATTTCATAATGTCCAGAAAGAAATATCCTACTGCCTGCAATTTCTGAATATGGTTCTATCATCGCATGTGTTATCATGATATTGTACTTTTTTCTAACGGTGTTCAAAACGATAAATCAGCTGAGCAGAATCGACAGTTTTGGGAACACGAAGAACAGTTCTGTACTCTTTACTGTTGTTATTTTTTATTTCATTAGATACACCAAACCACATAAAACTCTGCTACAGTTATACAATGCCTTGGGGATGCATGGATTTTGAATTTTCTTCCATTCGTGATACTTGGGGATGCTTATTCCCTTGCCATCATGCCAACAGAAGGGAATGGAACCTCGTATTCGTTTTCCACCCCCCGTCCCTTCTCCCTTAACTGTATCGTGTGTCGCGTAATCGTATATGGGGAATGATACACCAGAAATTCTTCATTCTTCTCCCTCGACTGTTTCTCGGTGATGTAAATCCCTACCTAGGGGGAGAATATACGGCATCGGGGGTCACTGTTAATTTTCGACTCGCCGATCTCATATACAGAGTGATTCAGATAAACCTGTGACCAACATATTCGGGTTGCAATTTTAATCGAAAACACTCAACCATTTTCAATTTTTTTCAATTTATCTGCAATAGTTTTGAAATGGCAAGGAATATACTTTGGATTTTTGCAACCATTCTGAAGAACTTTATAGAAACTTTAAAGTAATGTCACGTTCTAACTCTTGTAATTTGACGTTTAGAAATATAATGAATTCTATCATTGAAACTTATTTGGTTCACCAGTGAGATCTGTTGCATCGTTCAAACGCTTTAAAATTTTTGAATCCGGGAGACTGTGGTTCTCAATCCCTTTTACCTTTTGATAAAGGAACAAAATTTTTTCCATAAGCTTTGTGAGGTAGTTCGTAAAGTTTAAATACATCGTTAGTATAAAAATCGTGGGAGTAAAAAAGTTTGAAAACTTTCTTCGTGAAATCTTTTGGTGATAAAATATGAGAAAAAAGTTCAATACTTCACGAACACCCTGTATACAGTTCGAACAAAAGGGAGGAAGTTTAGCACGCGAGCGAGGGAGAAAGGAAGAAAGAAAAAGATAGAATATTGCGGGGGACCAAAACAGAAGACCGCGAAAGAAAGAAAAGGACAGATTCGTATATACGGGACTGCACGCTGTCTGTATACATTTTTTGAAACCGAGTCGTTTCTTGTGTGGGAGGCTCGAGGCTTTACGCAGAGTTGAACATGCGTGTGTGCGTCTGTCATTGTGCGGGGCGATTGCGAGTGTGGCACCCCGTTGCGTTTGTTAGAACATGTGTATTTAAGTGTATGAGTTTCGGAACGAAAGACCTAAGACTACGTATATATCAATGTACGTGTGAATTCGAGGGTTGTGTGAGTCTAAATGAGTGTGTATCTATACTTGTCCATTGGTGTCCCCGCGCTGCAGCACGAGGAAACTCTCTAAGTGGGGAGTACACGCGTGTCTTCGGTTTTGGTTTTAGTTTGGTGGCAGTCGTGCCCGGCGCGGTCGTACAATTTCTCAAGAGCGTTTTTGCTCGCTCACTAATAACGTGCTAATTAGGCTTTTTAACGGGAGCCGCGAACAATCCGATCGAGTGAAGTGATTTAATGGATTTATCGTGTGATTATAATACGCAATACTTAAAGGTGATTGATGAAACCAGTGACAGTGTCTGTGTGAATTTGTGATGGTGTATTATATCGTGTTGACGAAAATCACTTGATTATTGATTTAGTTTTCGATTTCTTGTGATTGTTAAAATTAATACAATCGTATCAGTTGACGGATGTGATCTAATTTGGCATTACATTCGAATCTGGATAAAAAACAAACAACCCAAACAATGTAGTTAACGGAAATGATACGCCTGCCAATCGCAAAGATCATCAGTAAAGTTTCAGTACAAAATACATTCCAGTACAGTGTGTTTCCGCAGGGAAGAGTCATAAAGTAGAAACGAGAGGAATCGAAAGCCCGCGAGAAACCAAGTTCATCCCTATCCTGTTATTCATCTTCGTTTTCTATTCCAGCGAGTGAGACCAGGTATAATAATCTGATCTCGTGTAGGCTCCGTTGTGAAGAGCTTCGAGAAAGCGCGCACAACGCTCTTTCGTTAGTTATCTAACTAGTCAAACGAAATAAGTTTCGTTGACTGATTCGTCGGGAGAGCTTAACCGACCGAAGCTAATTGGCTCTCTGGTATTACGCTGTACAAGAGGCTACTTCAAAGTCTGCAAGAGCCAGAAAAGAGAAAGAGGTTAAGGAGGGAAATACACCAGAGATCGAAGTAAACGAGATACGTAGACAGAGAAAGAGAGAGAAAGTAGCGAAGAAACTTGCTAACTTTCGGCAAGTCGTAGCTCGGAGGAATCGATTTAACTCCATCCTCACGCAAACAGGCCAAGCCACGGAGACATAGAGAAAGAGAGTGAGAGAGAGAGAAGTCGAAAGAGCCTGTGAGTCTATCGTTTTATGCTGCATCACTCCCTAAAGTTCCACGAAAATACGAAGAGCCCTAAGCATATAAAACTGAGTTTCAGAATTTTACGCTCCCACCAATGTAAAAAAACAACCGTATGGAGCAAAAAAATAGAGTGAGAAAGAAAGAAGGAAATTGGGTGACATATCAAGTTGACGAGACACCGCAGTATATTTTCAGTAAAAAGTGATGTCACGTTTGAGCTCGTCAAGTGAACCCTTTCCGGCTCCCTAGAACCACGAAGACGCGGCCTGTCGCAAAGAAAAAGGTTACGTGGACCAAAAAAGGGCTCCAGTCAAATTAACATCCATCGGACTGACTAGAACGGGACAAAGCGAAGAACGTTAGATCCCTGCAGAGGACGGAATATTCACTGCGCAGTAGCTAGATCGCGGGCGGTCGGGTTAATGAAAATAAAAAAAGAAACCAGATCACTTGGCACATAAAAGAGGAAGTGGAAAAGGCGGCGGTTCGTTTGGTAATGAAAAGGTTTCGAACGGGTCGACGCGTCCGGCTTAATAACAACTGACACATGTTGTCATAGGAATAGAAGTAGTACGTTTGCTTCTTTCTCATTCTCAATGATGTTCTCTGTCGAGACAAGATAAAAGAGACAAGATTCTTGATTCAAGCATCATCATTCCCATCCGTAGAGCGTAGCAAAGAAGACAAACGTAAACAAGTATCACAGTAACGACTTGAGTATATAGTTTCGTGAACATTATGGTGTGGTGTTGAAAAAGGAAAGTCCAACGTGTGTTAGAAACTTCAGTATAGAGACTATCACGAAAAATCGAAGCGTCTATGAACAAGTTGATATTACGAGCTGGTCCCTTCGGTTGGAAATTCGTTGCGATATCTTTCGCCACTTGTGAGGATAACTCGAGAACACGAGAAAAGGAGAAGGAGGTGAATTCCAGTCACAGGTATTTGCAGGTTATCTCGACTACGAAAGAACGTAGGAAGAGTGAGATAAGAAGAGAGAATGCTACCGTGCTTCGGGTGCTGGACGATAGATATCGGTTGGTCGAAGAGACTTCGAGGAAAATCGATCAATAAGGATCCGGTGAAGGATCACAGTGGTGGCACAGATTGTCAGAGCTGCGTCAGCTCGACACTCGATGCTGTTGCGAACTTTGAGAATTTCTTCGTCAACTCGCTACCAAGAACATACGAGTATCATTCTCGATGATAAAAGTGACCGAGAGAGGAAGAGATCACCAATCGTATCATATGTTTTTAGTTTTTTTCGTCAACTCCGATTTTCTTGGATTCTTCAACAACCGAAAACACACAGTTTTCTTCTTTCACAGTCCGTCATCGAAGGAGTCTGTTATACGAGTTTTACAATAAACACACAAGTGCATACGTGGATCACAGAACGAATCGATCGCTTGTGATCGAATGCTTGTACGTGCGAACTTGAAGATTTAACTGAAAGTGCGAGTTGTCGTGTTTACGACCAATACTCCTTTTTCGGAGCATCCAACTGGCCACTGTCTCTTCAAGACAGTAACTATACCCTCGCAAAAGCAGCCCTCTTTCAACTCCTTCAACCTATAGTTATAGCAAGCATTTTATTAACGTGGGACACTCTCGATCGATAGAGTTCTCTTCAACTGACATCGCTCTTCGACGAGAAAAACTCGTGAGTTACTCCACCTCTTTCAAGATGCAGCTCACGTGCTCCTTCCTGTTTCTGACGAGTTTGCTGATGCTGACGCCTCGTCGGTGTGCTCGAGCCGATGGCTCCTCCGACTTCTCCAACAAAGGTAAAATTCTTCTTGTTCTACCTTTTTATCTTCGATACTTTTACAGAACATTCTAGTTTCATATTAATATATGAATTACCATGTACTTGTGGCTGACATATAAATGTATAAATGACAAACTCGACTCACCTGGAGTGTTGAACGTTTATCACATTCGGATGTTCTTTGTCAAATTAACATCGAATTGGTATAAGAGAAGAATTTTCATGTTTCAGTCAAAAAGTCATATAAATCCAGTTTTTGTATTTCCTGTCATGGGAAGACGTCTCCTCACGTTTGTCAAAATATTAAATTTATTTTTCAACTTCAACAGTTATTATTTTACATCAATAAAACAGTTTTTATTAAGGGAAGAAATATACTTATGTTTTTCGTTTGGGAACACATATAAAATTTTTTTTTTTTTTTTGGAAAGGAGAGAAAAGTAGAACTGCCGAAGATTGGACGAGTTGACGTGCATCATATTTTTTTATATCAACACAAAATATATCTCTACGTATTAACGAATATTCTACTCGGGGACAAATTAACGTCGAACTCTCCAATTAATAAGTCTTTCCCATTCCATGAGCCACCCTCGCTCGACGAAACTTCTTTTGGAATAAATTAACGAGCTTAATTAATACGTCCCGAATAAATTAGATAAATTCAATTATCGAGGAAGCGAGATGTATTCTAGCGTTCGGATCGAACCGCCATCGAGCTTCTTCCCGAGTATCGAACGGTTTGCTTTCTTGTTCAGTATCCTCACTAATTTACAAGCCTTGCGTAATACTCGAGATTATATATATATATTTTAGAAAAACGAAAAATAGATATAAAAAAAGAAATGACAGAAGAGTCAAGGTATACACAGGAGAGACATAAAATTATCGTGTTTTCCGATGCAGCCGCCAAGTCATTTCAATGTAATCAGTATCACGCTGAGATCGACTCGAACGTCTCGTTCACGTTCTCGTTTGATGTTTTTTTTTCTCTTTTTTTCGGATTTGGAAATCTGGCTGAGAGACGAAAATGTTAAACGAGCTTTTCTATCATGATCGTTTCTCGTTCATCAAATTCCATAAAAAACAAACAGCAAATCCTCCAGAGCGCGTGCTTACGTTTCTCGTGTTTTTATTACGAGACCGAACATCGGAGGGTCTCGAGAAACAAGAAAAAAGAATAAAGAACGTCAGAGAGAGAGAAACGGTTTTAATGTATACACCGTCATGATTATTTATTTGGGACGGGTGGGCTTTCTTTATTCACGTCAATTTTCACGTTATATTGTAACTCTTTTAAATATTGTTTTATTATAATTATTTCATATTTTAAATAAGAACGGAAAGAGCTTTAACATCAGACCATATGAAAAAGAAACCTGATTTATACATATGAAAGATACATTACAGTGTCAGTTTTTTCCAAGAAAATTCTAACTATCAGCCATTTTATTTGCACGTTTTAGAAACATTGTTTGGTAACGTAATGCCAAAAATCATTACTTCGAATTTGAAAGTACCTGAGAAACAAATAACGAAGCCATACAGCATTAAATTCGAGGAGTTGCTCTAAGGCTGTCGAAATGGTAAATTCGGTTCGCTGGTAAGGTTAGCTCTTGAAATATACATTTCCACTTGTAGTTTGTCGGTTTACGGTTTTGCTGGTACTATCGAATCTCACGGTCAATTAGAGCAAATGGTCTGGTGTAATTTTGAACGTGTCCAAGTCGAGTTTGGAGAAACGCTAGAAAAGTGAGATACAGATAGAGAGTGTGACACAGTGTGAGGAGAAATCTGGTGTGTATCGTCGTTCTCCTCCACTTGCCTCAGTAATAGCTATTAGAGGATCCGATTACTCGACGTTGAAATCTCGGCTTGTCCTCGTACCGGACACTTGGACACTGCATGTGTACGTGTGCACAAAACACACACCTACATGTGCATATAACTGTATTAATATATGAGTGTATGTGTGTATTCTGATTGCATCCCCGAAGACGCAAATCCCGAACGAACGATCCACCGGGAATTGGATTCATCGATGGAGTCGTGAGCAGAAGAGTTTAATGGGTTCGAACGGTGGACGAAAGTTCTCCCGATCCTATATACATACTTTTATCTCTGTCTCTCGCTTGAAAATCCCGAGGGTCTATGCTTCAAAACAGCGCCCTTCGTCCCTTGCACCTTCAGCCGATCCTCGTGCTTACATTACCCTTTTACAAAGGTTGTCGGTAGACCATTAGTGGAGTAGCGAAATATACACACGACGAGAGGATTACGAGATTTTCCGAGAAGCCTAGATCCTACGTTCAATTCCTCTGAGGATTGGATTTTATTCATAATGCATCTTGTGGAGAGTGTAATTTTGTTATGTCGCACACATTGAAAAAATTTCAATTCAGAATACGAGCATAAATATAAAAACATATTTTGCTAACGAGACTATTATTTATCTTGACAAATATTATGATGATACGAACAAAGTGGAACTGTTTTACAAAAGATAATTAAGGGCTACTCGGAATGGCCATATAGGTTGAAACTAATATTAAATTTAAAGCGGGAAAATCTGGTCATTTGTATTTTTATTCCTCATAAATACCCAAACATTTTTGGCCATTGTACGTCTGAATTTGTGACTAAAGAATTGATGACAGATACCTAATTTAATGAGATATAGGAGAATATGTAACGCTCATTTTGAGCAAAAGATTTGGTCATCTCGAAACCCTTAAATTCTGGGCAAGAAGAGTCTCACTCGCTGACGACTCGAGGGAAACATGTCCATCGAAAATAGGAATCGTGGATAAGACGACAGCGTGCCAACGCGAGCTCTTTCTTACAAGACCAAGAGATATTTCTGGAGTATGCGTATTCGTTTATATGGAAGGCCACGATCATGTGTTCATGTGTGCGTATCCAATGGAAAGAGAAAGAGAGAGAGGTACTTTCGTGTGAGACTTTACGATCCCCTTCTGTCGGATATCTATTTCCGCATGATTTTTAGCCAAGCGAATCTAGTGTCTATATATAAAGCAAAGTATAGAGATATATCTGGAAAAATGCTTTGATCCGTCCATCGAGCAGAAATATCCACGAAATTCTTACTCGTACATCTCAAAATAGCAATCTAAAATACTTTGATCCTTAAACTCCTACGCGAAATTTTTATATCTGTCATAAAGGTTAATTCACCATTGAGATATTGTACTTCTTGAAGGAAGTTACTTTCCGAATATTTGAATGTCGCTTTGCTTCAAGAAAAGTAGCCAAAATGGAAATTCGAATTTAAGTGTCTTTGGGGAAATGGGTTAGGAACGATTTTTGTCTCGTTTTTTGGAAAGTGTTTTACAAGAGAGGTCGATCGCGATAAGATTGAACTACTCTTCTTTTATTTTAGAGAGCAGAGTTTATTACGTAGACAAACTGAACGAAACATCATTTTGTTCGAAGCGATCCCCTGTGGTGTATAAGTTGAAAAAAATACACACACACACATACTACACAGTTTTTTGTGGGCCCCCATGGATTCGCTGTGCACTTGACAAAATGGATGAAAAAATCAGCTGATCATCTTTGCAAAAATGTGGTTATCGGTGTTTGGGCAATTTTTTTCTGTTCTGCGATCAACAATGACACGAATCACGAAGTTTTTGCAATTCTCTATTCATTTTTCACACTTATAGTTTTCGGTGGTTATATAGAAAAAAAAAGAAGCGTACAGCAGAGTGCTTGCCTATTTGTCAAATTCTACTCACATACCATGGGTTGAATAGAAAAAAAGCTTTACCCCTTTTCCAGGGGATGTTTTCGCTTCCATATCGTAAAGCTCAAATAGCAAAACACTGCAATACTAATGACTACTATATAAAGATGTCCTCTAGGAGGACCTACTTGGGTTCTCGAACATCAGGAGTGTGTTCCTGCTAAGAAAAACACTGAGAGGACAACTCGACGCGTACGGTCTATAACATATATATGTGTCCGTCTCGATGTCGCCAAAGGAATGCAAGAGAATTTGCGAGGCCGTCAAGAATCCATAGAGCTTTACTCCTTACCCCGCTCGCTCGTCTGGGAGGAACTAAGAGAACCCTGCGAGGTATTTAAAGCAAATAACTCGCCTAGCCCTCCCTCTTTCTCTCTTTCTCTCCCTCGTCTCGAAATATCCACTTTAAACTTATTGTGTTTTCTGCCTCAGGCGTATAGCTTTTAGCTCGGTCTCGTCTTCGTTTTTTTTTCTTTTTTTTTACCCCTTTCGTCTTTGCGTCGAATTTCCTTTCGTAGTTTTCTCTTCCTTGCTCTCTTCGCCAAGATCGACCGGAGACGACCGAGGAGCTCGCGCAGACAGACGGTACTTCCTTCTCGTTAGAAAAAAAAAAAAAACAATATATCGGAATACCAAATAAACGACTGTACGGATGCAAAATGAAACAAAGGAGCAAAACGGTTTGGTGATAAATTGGCATGCCATCAAACCCGCTGTTCTCAATGCTTGCTTTTGATTTTAAAGTTTATAAATTCGTCGAAAAATCTTAAGAAGGATGACCTTGACATAATAACGATTTGCTGCTGAAGAATGAAAAAGTATTGCGCGGATCTAACGATGAAGTTATTTTTGTCATGACATTTTTGTGAACTCTTAAGTTTCATTTTTTTCGTTCACCCTTTTACTCATATAGTTTTGTACGAGCGTGTAGAAATAATTCATACCTGTAAAAAAAAGTGTCAGGTTTTCTGACAATGCGTAAAAAAGCAAGATATCATGTCAACTGGAGCAGAACACGATACGTGTGATGGAAATCTTGTGTTTGCAGTGAATAGTTGGGACTCGTGTTCAATTCCATCGAAAAGCGTTTCTTTTTTTTTTTTCATTTTTATATATATTCACTGATCGTTGGTGATAGTCGTGTGAAGATAGTTCGACGAGATGCGGGTAAAAAATCGGTAGCAGGTGGTTACTAATACCTGGTCATTGTTGGTGAACAAAACAAAAACTGAAAAAAAAGGAGTGAATGTTCGGCCACGGCTACAATAGCGAGTGAATGCTGGAGACCGGGGAACGATGATGGTAGAGTGGTCAATGCAAGTTGGATAGGACAGAGAGAACATGCAGATAGGCACGAGGTTATACACTATAGAACGGATGCGAAGGCGCGCATCAGGTACATGGGATATAGTCATCTCTTCCGTATACATAGTGATGACCAGGTACTGGCGGAAGAGACGCGGTGGAGAGTACGAGTCCAGCAGAGACAGCGCGCGGCACCAGAAACGCTCAGATCTGCAACACAATTCCACAATCAGCATTAACCAGGCGTGCTTGCTAGTGTTCTCGTAGCATCGAATAGAGAGAGAGAGAGAGAGAGAGAGTGAGAAACAGAAAGGGAGTTATCAGGATGGATCTGTGCGATGGTCAAACTATTGGCTGCTCCGAGTCCTCTCGAGCTGCTCGCAATACACGTAGTGATAATTGTGGTTCCGAGCTAGATACAATAGTAATAGGACCAGAGAGAATAGAGTGAAAATAGAGAGAGAGGAAAAGGAATAGAATGGACTAAAGATAGTGAGGAAGGGAGAAAGAGAATATTGAGTAAAGATAGAGATAGAAAGAGAAAGAGGAGGAATTGGTAGATTTTCGAGAAGGTTGCGTGAAGGAGGATTGGGATGATGCCTCCACCAAGTCCATTACACTCTATCTACTATCGCTTTGGTCAGGACCAGCATCGTCCCATGCTGTATTCTAGCCTCCGCTGTTCATGGAGCCATGAATTGAAATTGCGTTGCAGGTGTCATGGAGACCCATCTATATTTGCACGTATCGAAAACTGCTATCTCACCTGCCATGCTACACTGGTAATTCTCGAGATAAAGAAATTCTTGACTATAGTACAATCAAAGACTCTAAGACGACGAATCATGGATTGATTGATAGTAAAGTGTAAAATAAAACTTGATTCATCAATTTGATGAGATTTTTAGATGATGGTGACAGACTATTGACGCATGACCCCATTTCTCTGTGTATTTCTTTATTTTTCATGGAAAAGAATACAGAAGTCACATGAGAATATATATTAATCATAATTCAATAATAATCATACTTCGGGTTTTATGTCGTACCTTTACAAATATATTACTCAACAGGGATCATTAATTTTTGATTATATTACGTGTGAAAAGTCATCGAGGGTGTAAATAACGAGATGGTTATTGTTCTATACGTCGCATAGACAGTGGGTTGCCTAAAGCATAAGCCTTCGCAAGCTTGGGTCCTTGTATAATGAAGCAGACGATGGCTTATGGTGTAATCCCAAGGAAACTCAGCTCACGAGGGAAGGAAGCTCGATGTGTGAGGTTGAAATATGTCTTGCACGACAAGATACAGCCTGTATATATATTCCATCATATATACATTCATTATGTATATCAACGCAGTACGTTATACGGTTTACGCCTGTTCACATCGTCACTGTTGCGAAGTATCGCCAAAGATGTGCAATTTGTGCGATCACGTGTAAACATAGATGATGAAGGAATGTATGCATATTCGTGTCTTGTTGAATAGTTTCAGCGAAATGTTATTTTATGAAGGTTCAAAATTCACAAACTTGTACCGAAGATAAACATTATTAAATTGAAACTATTATATACGAAATATATCACGTGTTTATAATAAATCCAGATGTATCAAATGTATAAGAATAGCGCATGTAGTTCACAGACAATAAAGCAAACAATGTACTAGATTTGTGTATGTCTATCTCGCAAGTTCTTACCAGGGTCAATTAGAAATTCTAGCAACAGTGGAATTTCTATTCATAAGCGTTCCATTCTAATAAAATGAAGCGCCACCTAGTCTAGTCATTTGCTCAATTTTCCTCGAACTCCCTAAGGGATTTTCCAACCAAAATAATTATAACGATCAACGTGAGAATGCAAACTAGATATTGCTCAGATATTTTGAGGTCAGTTCTTCATTGGTTGCAGAATTGAATAATGAAGGACGCAGGTGTGTTGAATAAAGAGACAATTGCACATGGGGACAAGTGGATCAAAATGTAAAAAGGGTTTCCACCTAAATGAGTAAACGTACCTTTTGCATATGAGATAGATCGAAAGAATCATAGAAATGTGATAGAGATTGAGAAAGGATGTGGACAAATGATCGATAAAATTATCATACAAAACGGTCAAGGAGGCTTTCGGAACGCTGCCGAACAATATATATATATATATATATTTTTTTTTTTCATTTTTTTATCTCGATTTATCGTGCTGTTGAAAAATCTGTTGTCCCATGTTATTTCCAAATCTGAGTTTTTTTTCTCATTCACTACTCTGTTCCCCCGTGCCTCGTCTACCTTTTATTTTTCATTCCTTTGTCACCAGCTTTTCTCGACTCTTTCGCCAAATCCATGTGTTCACGGAAATAATAGTCGACATATATCTTTTCGTATACTTTTTCTTTTCATTGCTACCCGATAGGATTTGGATGAGCTGGCTTTCATTCAAGAGAATCCAATGGCATCGAAGATAGGGAAAATTGACGGATTTATGCTTTCTTATGCTTTGCTCGCGGTAAAAAACTTGGCAGGTTTGTTTAAGTAGGGGTTGATTTGAGAACATATTCTCAAAGTTCGCCTTATATCAATCGGAACCCTTAGAACTGTTAGTTTTACTTTTCATGAACTCACTAAATATTGAAAAAAGAATAATACATTATCAGATTATGAACTATGGTCTGTTATAACATGAAATATCATCGTACAATCGAGATGCGAACATTAATGAGAGGTCAAGCCATTCGGATTCGAAAAAACGTAAAAAAAAAAAAATGAGTGAAGCGTTTTTGATGAGAAAAATAACGATAATGGGTTCAATGCTTCAGTTTAAAGGACACTCGTTCAGTATTGCATGATGGAGAATGTACAGAACGATTAATCTGGAGATTATATATTATGACGTGAGTAATCCCTCATGGGAGACATCCAGGACGGAAGAGTGTCAAGCGGGTGAGCCGAAGAGTCGCCATTTCTCTTTACTCGTCTCCTTTTTACGGTTTGCTGGAAGGAATATAGTCGAGCAATGGGGACTACTGGTAGTGTTAGATACAGGTATTATGTGGCTTTCACCCTTTACTTCTTATTTTATATGGCTCCCTCTTTACGAGGAAGGAGCTCATCCTTTGGGCCATGAACTGGGTAAGAAGGATCTCGCGCCTAGCGCGATATCTCGACTCATTCATCCACATCATAAAGATTACACAAACACGCACACATGCGCGCACACATACAGGTAAGCTCTCACTTACGTGTCATGCGGAATCATCGTAGTGCGCATGAAATATTATTTAAATTCATTTTGACTAAAGTAGAAACAAGAATGAGGGAAATAGAAGAGCAAAAGGTAAAAAACAATAAGATGGAAGTATTAGCACTGAGGAGACAAGAAAAGGTAAATCGAGCCACGAAAAAGATATATTCCAGATCGTAACCTTTCCTCTAAAATATCAGACCAATTTGTCATATTATGAAGAATTTGAAAGAACAGAAGACGAGAGAACGAGAGAGACAAAGCGGCTCGGTGAGATTGTTGAACAGGTGGCAAGCAATGAGGTTCAACGGAATCATGAATTTCTCAAGGACAAACTGTTATTATCTTTTCATACAATGTCACAAACGCAACGACTAATCCTTTTCATAAAATGACAATAGAACTTCCATCTCGTTTTCCGGTTTCCGTAATTTTTGGCAATGATCCATGTTGAGAGAAGCGTCTGCCTTGATACATACATTTTATATGCCAAGCTTGCATTATCGTCGAGAGTCAAGCTAATAGCGAGGAACAAAAGTGATCAGAGGATGTGAATTGCGCTCTCGAGTATATTTGCAAAAACGTTACTTTTTCAGCTTGAAATATTTTATCTGTTGGCACCGGTGCGCATGTCGAGTGAAAAAAATCGACGAACTACTCTTGTATTGAAAGCCATCAATCAAGCTGAAAAATAGGTTCTCGGAGCCGTATTTCTCGCAATATCGGAACCTGCTGTCGGGAAACGGTAGAATTAAAAAAAAAAAAAGAATAAAAAACGATTTTTAATAAAAGTAGCATGAAAAAAATGAAGGGAACCGAGGAGACGGAGAGTGAAGTACAAAGATGGCTTAGGGAAATGGGAGAATAAGGAACAAAGAAAAAAAGAAAATGGTAGATAAAAGAAATAGAAGAAAAATTCACCTGTAGAGCGAAGAGGAAAGTCCGATGAAGCGAGTGAGTGTGAGGATATCGACGACGTGAGTAAGGATGGGAATCCACAGTGAAGGAGTTCTGGGTTCGCAGTCCCTATGGTCAATCCTTCATGATGGTGACATTGGTCGTTCTAACTCTTTCTATTCTATATCGAATGAACGTGCTCTTGTGCACATTGTACCCCTTTCCCTTCCTTCTCCTCAATCAATCCCCCTGGCTCTCTCTCACTCTCTCTCTCTCTCCCTCCCTCCCTGTCTTTCGGCTCAGTGAATATTTATAAATTGGAAGTGCAGCAACGTGGAAAGACGCGGTTTCCGGTATCAAAGCGAAAACAGCATGGAAGGTTGGTTCTCGTTCGAACGGTAAACCGCTCCCGTCAAATTTACTTTCGCACTCACCACCAACCCTGCACTTTTTCCTAACCTTCTTCAAACTTTTCCAAAGTTCTATTTGCCCTGATTGTTCCACAACTTTAGTTATTTTGAAAAATAATAATAATAATAATAAATCAAAATGCTGTATATTCGAGAATATTTTGTATTCCAAGGTGGCAAAAAACTCATAAATTAACAACACGAAGTACATAAGCTGAGAGGAGGCAAAAGAAAATAATGTTTTAAAGTATATGAAAAAATTACTATGAAAAAAAAACTGCATTAGTTCGTCAAAAATCAGTGCATCACTGCGATATACACGAGGAACGGAAGTACAACAGAAGTGTGAAAACTTCGATCCCTCGTCGCCGACTGTATACAATCACCGGTGTTTGGTTGAGACTGAAACGAGACTAGAGCGAGACAGTTGGTACGAATGGGGAAATAGACGGATATGGTGAAAGTAGATGGTGCAATAGTTTCCCGTGGGGTGCGTCAGTCTGCAGGCCTTCCGGAGTACTCATCGAGACACGTCACGTCATCCAACCCTCGGCGTCGTTCCCCCTTGTCCCAATATCGTCGGTAGACACGTGAAATCACGAACAAACACACGCGTGTGTTTCTATGTTTCTGTAGCCTAGAAATGTAAAAGCAATAGCTATATCACAGTGGTGGTTAGAGCTTTCGGAAAGTACCTATCCGATGATAAGCATTATTAGCATGATTTGAGCAAGCATATGTCGTCACGTGTGATGTCAGCGTTGAATGCGTTCATCACGATACATGACGGCTGTCAACGAAATACTGCGGGGTATAGTAGTGAACATGATATCTCCGGTACGATGTAAGTTGGACTCGGATGATTCCAAGCACTGTGAGTCATTAGGACTTAATTTCCACCTGCTTGTTAAGTGATAAGAACGAGATGAAGCATCAGGTTTGCTTACAGTACAAACCATCGACGACATTGTAGTAGAATTATCAGGAACTGACATTAGAGCCGAATTGAAGCTCGTCGTGTAGGATTCCATACTGATAATGATCAATTCACGACCACTTTCCACATAGACATTGTGTTGGTTGGAGCTTTCGCGAGTGCACAGTTGCTCATAGCATTAAAAGGATGAAAAGTAAAAGACACGTGAGGTGATAGAAACAGATATAAATGTAAGAATCCTAGGACATTAAAAAACCAGAAACTACCTAAATGGGAGAGCCTGACAATGCTGGTAAGTCCGGATTCCCTCCGGGCAGTTATTACGAAGGTAGAGTTCCCCAAACATGGTACAGAGTGGCAGAAATTTAGTGAACTAGAGAAAAAAAAGGAGAAAAGTGAGGAACAAGCGTTGTTGCAAAAAGAGGAAAATAACCTGGTGCATCACGAGCGAAGGGAGGTAGTTATCGAGCGAATGCAAGAGCTCTGCTTTCTACGATCCTACAGCAGCGAAACTTGCCTTCTCTCTTGCTCTTCCTCTAAATTCTTCATCGGACGTAGGTGTACTACACTCTCGTATAGTAAAGAGAAAAGCAATGAGAATCTCTACCTCGCTCCTCCCTCCCCTCTCGCCTCTCACTTCTCTCTACGCTCTCCTATCTCTGTGCTTTCAATCTTGCGAAGTGTTCCCGGGCGATCTTTCGGGACTCCTTCTCTATAGCTCGCTTCTTGCTCTCGTTCTTTCTCCTGTCTTTCTTCTTGGGAAACATACTCAGCTGCTTCTCTACTGTCATCTATACATATATACACACGTATATATCTAAGAATAGTGTGTGCACACGTATATATGTGCCCAGAGGTTTAACTCGTTCTGTCTCTCTTTCTCGCTTTCGTTACTCTTATCTCATTCGTCTTCATCTTTTTCTCTCGCTTTCCGGACTATCTTCTGAATCGTCCGGAGCCAAAGAGCTCTCGGTGCAAGAGAGACGAACCACGAATTCTGTTCAGGGAATAGCCGAATGAAAATATCGATTCAGATATATGTATTGTGAGTTTGCTCGCTGCATATACGTGTACAGTATTCGATATACGAAATATACAGAACAATGCAACATCCTATGCACAACAGGCCTATGCAACACAAATGTACATTTTAAATATCTCCACGAGGTACTCGGACGGAACCTTTCAACTTTTATTTCAAATTCAACTGGTTTATTCTGTATTTTTTACCTCTCCCGAATTGCTGCTTGCTACGTCACAGCATGATACATAGTTCTTTTTATTTACATCAAATATGTGACCCATTTTTCTCAATTTCTTGCTCGTACCATTGTGACCCAGAAGAAAAAGACTTTTCGACCTGACTCATTCCACTTTCCAGTTGTCATAGAAAGACTACGATGTCTATAAGCTCTCAAAGCCTTTACACGACAGCTCAAGGGAATGACGAGGTCGTCAGGTATCGGACGATGACAAGATCTGGTAAGTCTTCTTATTACTAGCTCTACATAGCTTGGTCAAATCCTAGCTGGCTTACAGTTTGTTCAGTCTGGCCAGCCAAGCGAATACCGAAAAATAAACAATTTCCTGTACGCTGTGCAGCATGTCCCTTGCCACCCTTTTTCGTATCGTTCTCGTAATACCTTCCTTGTGATTAAAGAATGTCAAAACATGAAACTGTCGCATTTTTTAAAGTCTTACATTTGTATATATTTGTTGTTTTTTTAGTTGGTCCACATATTTGCAATTATATTTGATTACCAAGTAATTAAAAAAATCACCACTGTCATTTTCTGTAATTAATTGTTAATTTTGAATACAAAGCATGCTGTTTTTATTGATTCAAATAATATGTTAAAGAAAATATTGTCAGGCTCATGTTTGATTCATATTCTAAGAGAAATTGCTCCAAAGTGTTTGCAGAAATAACAGATTTTAGTAGCATAAGAGATCGTTTCAACACTCGACTTTTTGGAAGAGACAAATTCGTTCGCAAATACGTATTTTATTCATTTTTGAATCATTAAAGTTTTACTGGTGGCTGGCTTCTAAAGCTGGAATTTCAAAAAAAAAAAAAAAAAAAACTGTGATGCCCATTGTGGGATTCGAAATAAGTTATGAGGCTGCTGATAATATATGCCTCAGCTAATATGAGATCATGGAAGCGTTTAAATATGCACCTTGCTTATTTCACGATGAAAGCATAAAGCTACACGTACATCATGAAAGACATTTAACGCTTTCGTAAATCCGCATACAGCTTTGATAGACATTTAAAGTAAACCTTTAGAGTTCACCACGCAGTTTTCACTAACGAGTCGTGCTGCGTTTGCAACATCCATTTTCACGCTATAAGATCGAGTTCATAACGTTTACATACAGTTAACGGAAAAACGTATGAATGCCAAATTTGGAAAAATGAAAAGTCAATTTAAAGATAATCAAATATACATCCAATGAACGCACGCGATCGAGTCTCAATTCTTCATTCCAAAAAAACACGAGGGTCATTTTTGTTGAATCCTCAACTCGTCAAATTTTTATGTTCTTCGAATTTTCGAGAGAGAACTTGTCATCGTAAATTGGAATCTTTGCACCTTAACTTCGTCCTGGTCGGCAGGTGGCGATGTGCAGCTTACGTCGAAACAAAAATTACTGTTTTTGCTAAAAACCAACAAAAGGACGATATAGAAGCCTGACACTTCAATACCACAGTCATTTTTTTAGCGTGGGATATGTCCATTTTATACATTCCATTTTTGAATTAAATATTCAACGATAAGTATACTTTCATGTGGGTGCGTATGCTTAAACTCAAGTATCCCTTTTCGATGTACTGAACGCATAAACTGTATGTTGCAATTTAGTAGACGATCCAAAATATACGCGGCGTGAGATGTATTCGTGTGTTTGAGGCCTCTGTCATGCGATGACGATAGACGTAGAATTATCCATATATTTCGCAAATGTGATTAGGCAGGTTGATTTTAGCGACGTAGAGCTGCGTACACAGTGACTGTACTCACCAACTCAAGCAAAAGGGCTAGCACTAGTTTGCTTGGATAGAGAATGGCAAACGCATAGAGAGAGAGAGAGAGAGAGAGAGAGAAGACCAATTACGTTTTGTGCAGAAATACGAGAGCCCGGTTTGACTAATGGTTTCCCAACACATGCATCACGTTTCCATGATGGATTATATATATTCGTCGGTGGTGTCTCTGCGTACAGTTTTGCAAAGGATAGAAAAAATCCAGGCTGAACAATGACTTTCTCATTGTAAATTTTCAAGACTAACTTTATCTTTTCTTGCACTTGATTTATGTATCTATGTATATCTTGTATTTATGCATAAGATAAAAGTATTAGTGATGAAACCATTCTTTTTTTCTAATTTATTGCATGAATACCTTTTTTCAAATTTCTATTTCATCATTTAAAAAATTACTGAAGCTGTGACGAACTATGAGATAAATTAGGGCAATGGTCAATCAATAACATGTTGGATAATGAGCACTGCACTTGATTTGGACGATGATTGAACCGGACGAACGCAAGCTCTATTAATTGGGAGTTTAATTCCATTCACGGTCTTTGCTCTTAATATCCTGTATTTACATAAAAATTACGGTGCCTATACATAAAAAATGTAACAAAAATGATTAAACCCATCAAGTGTTGACTGTTTTGCTGTTTTCTTCCCGAACACTTTCTGTCTGTCCAAATAAATTCTTTCTGTCTGTGCACAAAGTCGTTCTGTCAGATTCTCATACATTTATTCATGGATAAATATGTTATACACATATAGATTCGTTCATATCGTACAAAGAGCGCATTGTATATTCTCTTTGTGTTAGGCACAACAAATGAAGAATTAACTCAAATGAAAATCTACAGGTTATCACAAACGCAGTTTGTTTTGAAAATTCCGTGAAGTAAACTCTCTATCCATTATTCTCTTTGATTTCTTGTTCAAAAGATATTCATCAATCAGTTGTAGACGATCTTATGAGCTCATGAATCAAATTCAAAATCGAGCTGGACATGACTGCAGTGGAGCCTAATATCCATTGCAGCTGAAACTGCGATGTCGACTGCTTCCACTTAATTTAAACTTTTTATTTAAAAAAAAATCACAGTGGAAAAGTTTTAAGAGCTTTTTCTCTCTTTTGACCATGTATTTTGTAGCAATCTATATACTGTGCGCACAAGCGAGAATATTACACGTCACGAGGATCTCATTATTAAGCCAAAGCTCAACGCGTGCCCGAAGCTTTCGCGCTTGATCCTGCCGATTGTTATCAGGCTCTCACTCACTCTCATCCTCGCCTTTGCCTTGATCGCCCCTTTCACCTCACACCATTCATCCTAAACAATTCACCTGTTCTTGAGGATCATACACGTTCGCCCTTGACAGACGCACGAATATCATGCAAAACCATGAAGCTTCAACCATCCCACCCATCTCTTGCCACCCCGGTGATTATTTCACACGTTTGCGTGCAATCAATGCTTGTGAATGCTTCACCGGTTTTTTACCTCCACACCAGCTCTCATTGGTGACGTTCTATCATCCCGGATATTGATTGCACCAAAGTTTCCCACCATATTGTACAATATTTGTGGTGGCACTTCAATATCTCAAGTTAAACAAAAAGATAGTGCTTTACAGGGATCCTGATTGTGACTGACGAGAATTTTTTTTGAAATTCACTCCGTTGCGAAATTCAATTGTTTTTTTTTTTTTGCCGTGTTCGCTAATGGAAACAGACTGTAGTCATCTGATTTATTTATTACTTTGATTTTTTTTTGTTCTTTAAAACATAACGATGGTCAAATTATTGTCGTGTTAATTCCATAATAGAATGTAGTGACGCACGAAAATGAAATAAAGAAAATAAGGGATCCAATCCGGATTGCATCATAAAAACAAAAAATGTACGCAACAAATGGTGGATCAAAAAATTCATTTTACCAGCAATCAATTCATATTGGTGGCTTTTAACACAATTTGTAAAGTTTATCCCGATTCCGAAAACTTCATAATATGTAGATAACTGAAAACAATAACTAAATAAAAGCAATTTGTATCGTGTCATATTTTGATGGTTCCAATACTCAGTTATTGTGGCGTATTGCCATCGAAACAAAAATATGCAAAGTTGCTGGTATCCGTGATAAAACAAATCAATGCACAGTAAAAATGGAGCAGCAACAGTGTTCATTGGTATCGGCGAGTATATTGAAAATTGACAAAAAGCATTTCATCATAATCAAATGCTTCGATGATATATGTATCAACCCCTACTCCTTAAGGGATTATAAATATTCAATGTGCATTTGGAAAATATTCATTCGCTGTTAGATTTTTTTCAATTCAGCTTGTTTGATGTGTATTCTGTGTCAATTTATCGATCAGGGACTCCTAGCTTTACATTTTTTTTTTTTTTTTTTACTGTGATTAGAAAAAGTTTCGCGTAAAGTTTCCAGGATTTATTATTTCAGTATTTATGCTTTCATCGATATCGATATATATAAAAATCGTGTAACAATATTTCAATTTTCGTGTTTTTCGTTTTGAAGATTTTTTTTTATGTTCAATAAATTGTCATTGTTATTTTAGAAAAATCGCTATATATGATCTTAACTTACATGCAAATGAGGATGCACGTGTTATAGTTTGTACCCGTTCTTGTGAGGGCTTTATTACAACTTGAAACTGAGAAGAGCACCAATTTGACTTTTGGTTGCGTAAAATGAACTCTGTAATAATACGATATTACGTACATACTCAGAAGGAGCTGCGTAAGTATAGTAACAAGGAAGCGGTTGCGAATTCAGTCAGCTTGAAACCACGTGAGTGCTCTACTTGTGAGAAGAGAGTTGAGGGATTACTGACAAAAAAACTATTAGGAGCTAGAGCGAGAAATTCGTCAAGTTTAGGCATCGTGGAAACTCCTTACAGTTACACAAGGGGGTATGAACAAAGAAAGTGGAATATCCCTCAAGATGAGAGGCTGAAGTATAGTGTTGAATCAAGCTTGTTTGGGATTACATTATCTACGTAGTTACTTCGGCGTGATGAGCAAAAGCCCACTTTGAAAATATATACGCAATGGTTTATTCAACTTCAAAGACTCTCTCTGTCTCTTCTCTTATCTAGAGAATCATGGATAACAAAGATACTACTGCCTTAATTCGTTTCAAGTACAAACTTTAAAACTTTTTTCTCTTCCATTGCCATTCCATTCCCTGCTTTAAATCCGAAGATTCCTTCACTCATCAGTTTAGTGTCGCCCTCTGAAGTTTATTTTCGACAAAACGAAAGTTTTTGCAACAGACTGTTGCCTCGTGTCTTTTCTTCGCTTTGAAAATCTACGAATTCCACAGCAAGTTTGCATCGCTATAGTGGGTAAAGAATTTGGTGGAATCAACTAAGATTTGGTAAAATACATCGAATGTAACATTTCGTCCCCTCAAAAATTCGTTAGCCTGTATGAATCCTTAATTTTATTGCATACAAAAAAATGTGTATTCAGTGAACCAAATGAATTCTGTTAAGAAAATAAATATTTGGAAAAACTGAATGTTACATTCGACGTATTTCATCGTGCCATTTGGTGGACTCAAATGAACGTTTATCTCAGCGTATGCTTATTCCATACTCCTCTGATGAACATGGGTCTGACTCTCCATTCATCTTTCTCTAATTACATTTGGAAACCCCTGGAGAATTGCCATAAGGCAAAGTATGATTGTACATATTTTGAAGAGACAGTTGAAAATTGATTTTGCAGTAATAATATGTACCATGCAAACGTGGTATGTCCGTAACAAACATTGGTACTACTGGGACTTTGGTTATATAGTTGTTCTGGACCGTCCATGCCAGTGACCAATGCGGGCCTCGTGTACAGACGAAACAGGTGGACAAAGAGAACTTGTACAAGTTCTAGGCAAAGAGAAAGAGAGAAGGAGGTAGAATATATAATTGTAAGGATGGGCGACCAAGGCCAGGATGACAGAGAGACACAGTGACTACGTTTCATGTGCCATGTACTGGATCATAGCACATCCAATAGCCTTATTCACGCATGTCTTCCAATGCTGCTCACTTTTGCTGCTATCCTTAGTCTTCTACGTTTCAAATAGTTCCTCTGGTCTACTCTTTGCCAGTCACGTGATCCAGACCTTCATGCTGTACAAAAGCACCTTCGTACAACCAACCCGATAGTAATTCCAGCGGGAATACTGACATTTCACCGATCCTATGCCCCGCATCATCGCTGCACCACGTATTATCCTATTATCTTGCCCACATATATATCTTCTACCTCCTGAATACTGATACCATGAATTTGATTCGTATTATCCTATAACGCGCACACATCGATCCACCATCAGAATCATTCGGTGATCTGACCTCACTGGAGAATTCACCAGCAACCTGTATAGAGAAGCACTGGGAATGAAAATTATGCAACGCCCGGAACTGCAATGCTGAAATGAAGACTCAAGATACAAGATGCAAGCTTCCTCTCGCACACCTTGCTTCGTATACTACCAGGGGATTAGGAAACTTCCCTCAAGCGATGAAATCGATGTCATGACTTAGTGAGTATTCCGTAATTAAAGAGAATGGACTAGCTCCAAAATATCGGTAATGCATTTCGGTTAATTAATGTTATATGATTGACTTCGAGATCTCGTTATTCATTTAAGGAGACAATGAGCCTTAATTACAATGAGTAGAGAAAACATTGGAAAGTTGCTCTATTATACCCTTCAAAATCTTTTTATAAAGTCTTTAGCAAGATCACAGTTTGCTCTACGAGAACATGTGTCCAGTGTAGGCTATAGAATAAATAAATAAAACAATAAAAATATTATGAATGAGAATAACGAAAAAAAAGGGAGCACGCTCTTGAGAGTGTGTTATTTGACACTAAAAAACAAAAATAGAAACTCGCGAAGGCCGGAAGCGCGCAGTTTCCCCCTACGAGACTGACATAAAAATAGCGAAATCAGCTCCGGGGCTCGCACACGTTCGCTGTCCTCTCTTGAATATTTACTCGCCGTTATGTGTTCGCATAACATCTCCAAGATCGTTCGCAAGATTACTACTAAACTACCTCGAGCCTTCAAATTGATTCTTTACTTGGGCGACGTTTTTTTTTCTATGACAGTTTTAAAAAATCCTTCAGACATTAACACGACGAGCTCGTTTGTTTTCCATGCAACTCGAAGAGCTATTACAATCGATCTTCGTGGGTACGAACCTCGTCGCAGGTGTTTTGTTGGTATGAGAACAGGAATGAGGGAGAAAAATATGACAGTTTATTGGAAAACGTTTTGAGGATTTGATAGAGAGTGAATGTTGGAAAAATGTCACTGGCCTTATCGTTTAAAACGTTGCTTCATTTTTTCAACTTCGTTTACTATCTTTAAAAAAAAATGTTTACTCCTACATATTACTATCACTTTTTGACTATCAGTTCCTGCCATTGCATTTTTACAGCAATCTCTGAATCAACTTTATTTTTAATACTTATGTACAAAATAAAGAATGAAAAGTTGGACAAAGCAGTCTCTTTGTCCAACATTGAGTTTTTTCTCAAAGTGCAATATATGATGCAGAATTCGAGCTGTATGGCCGACATTTTTGAGACGTTTTCATCAGATACATAGATCGTAGGTGTTTTTAGTGATACCCATTCAATACTAGATGCAGGAATCCTCCCAGGATCAAATACAGTTGACATATATGTTCGAAATATGGAGCTTTGCAAACATTCTATGTACATGGAAGGTATTTACTATTTATAGTTTCTAAAACATGTGATGTAATATCTATCAACTTGAATATTAAGTTTTCAATGTACTTCTCTTGAAAAAATGTGGATATTGAATAAATGATTTACTTGTCAATTTGATAAAACTCCAGAAACGTGAAGTTAAATAGTTAAAGATGATTTCAAATTTAATGAAAATTTATTTATGCTGTTTTGACAATCCGAATATATGTTGAAACTAACAGGTGAGTTTGTGTTCATTTGTTTGAAAGAATTTTCATCACGTTCCCTTGTACCGTACTGTATTTTGGTGAGTTTTCTCCACACGTTCACAAGTAAATTATTTATTTATATTAATTGTGCATCAGTCACGGTAAATGTAAATGATTAAATCATAAAAATATTCGATGGGCTCATCGAAATTCTTCATAATGTAGGAAGAGAAAAAACATTTCTTACCTTCGAAACGAGTGGATTATGTTAACTAAAATGGAATAAAAATGTAAAAGTTAAGGTGTTTCTCCAGTTCTTGTGCTATAATGGTTGTCCATTTACTTCAATAGCGGCTGTAACAATGCCGTTAATATCCAATATACTGCATCACTGAGCAGGCTCATGAATGTTTTGGTTGGATGTGTTCGTTTCTACAGCCTGAGGGACTAGCGAATGGGAAGCTCTCAATATTTGACATGGTCCATGGGATAATACGTGTATTCAATATGCGCGATTCGCTGCTTTAGAGACCATCAAATGCGTAAGTTCTGCACTGAACAAACGACATTTCGTCATATGATTACGTGAAAGCTGTGACTCCGTTGCCTTGTATTTTCGCACTGCATGTATTGATCGAGCAACAAATTCAAGAATGATGGGTCGATGGACTGAGGCCCCAACCATGCACTGTCATAGCTGATGACGCACATCTATATGTTTAAACGGAAATGAGAGAGAAATCCAATGAAGCTTATTCAATGGCAAATGTTGTTGAAATTCGAAGGCTGAATAGAAAACGGACGATTCGTAATGTTAAATACATTCTGTAAATAATCGAACCATTACCCACGTCCAATGTGTGCAACAAAACAGATTTAAAAGCATCGTTTTAGTTGCAGAAAAATGCATGGAATATTTCAAAATATTTCTAATCTACCGAGCCGCTACGAAATTTTGTGAAAATATGAATTTTCTCATATCATTGAGCAAAAAATGTGCACAAGTTGCCACGTTGAGCTACAAATTGTCTAAAGCTGGCGAGCTCGTTATACTGTGAAACGGATGCTATGAGAGGAACGTCTCGTCGTTCACATTGAGAAAATAGAATAATAGCGACACGTTTCGTTGAAGTCAAAATGAAGCACAAAAACATTACATGGATGTATGTGTACATTATTTTCATCGTACTCTCTTGCCTCTACGAGCTCCGGGTGTCTGGTGAACATACACGCCATTTCCTCTGGCATTCCATTGATTAAATGGTGAAGAACGCGGGAGACCGGGGTATGTCATTGTGAAAATAAGTGAACATGCTTGTGAAGCAGATGTAACGAAGAAACCGGTGGGAGCAGACGAAACGTCGATGATATTACGTCCGCAATTCTTCAATATTTTCCACTGATGTTCATTTTTTTTCGTATCTAGATACAAGTTATCGCAGGAGAGATTAAAACTTCAGAAAAAATGTAAATATCGTTTTACACCATCACTCGTGTGATTTTTATCAATAAATTTAATGAATAGAAATTTGTTTATCGTACAATAACGACATAAAACTATAGAGGTTTGCATTGATAGACGAGTTTGACATTCGTGGAAAATATGAAAATTATGAATCGTAACGTTGTCGTAAAACAACTTATAAATTGGGTTATTCGAGTTCTTGAATTCCAAAGATTTATCGTAGCACTATAGTTAAATAAGTGATAATAAATCTGTCACGTATTCTCTGAAGTAAAAGCACGTGAAAACGTGTACGAAAAAGAAAAAGGGATGAAATAGCCTGACCAGTTAATTCTGACACACTCGTGGGCGCCAGAGGAAAACCGTTTCCTAATAACAGAAGGCGGCCTTCCATTTCCTCGGCTTATTTACTTTTATCGTGTTTCTCTTCATCCTTTTCATTCCCTCCTTCTTCTTCATCGCCTTCTTTCGTTTTAACATTGGTCCAGCTGTTCCGCCTCTACTCTGTTCAAAGTAAATACTTTGGCGTACTTATTTTCTCATTCTTGCCTTATCCTACGAGGAACCGTACGATGTGAGTTTTGCCTCTCTCGAGCCTCGTATCGCAACGTTATATCATTTATATTTCTATTCGTTCAACATCGATTCTTACTGGCGTTCTATGTTTTTTCGTCGATGACCAGCATCGACCAAAAAAATACGATCAATTTGTTCACATTCTGTTTTTCTTTCATCAATTTTAAGCAAAATCATCAAAAAAAAAAAACCATTCAATCGTATGTGAAAGCTCGCCAGAAACTAAAAAGTTGATGCAACTCGACCTCGCGTACACACAAGCGTGCAAAGAGATTGGGATGCCCCGAAACTTTTCAGGCAATTACTCATTCTGTCTAAATTCAGTCATGCTGGAAATTGGCGAGAAAAAAAAACTCATTCCCGTTCTCTTTTGTTGCTCGTCTATGGATTTCTAGATTTTATCAAACGAACGCACACTGCGCGTTTTCATCACTCGAATGAACAATGTATCGAACGCAATCGGCAACCACCATTAAAAATTCTTTGTTATTTGGTTGGCGGTCGAACCACGTTCTGCTGAAACAGTACAATGAAATGAATTCGCACAAAACAAACAGACCTATACATGATTTACGAAAAAAAAAGCACAACCAACTTTATAGTAGGCTGCATAACATAGCAAATTTCATTCGAAATGGGAATTTCGAATTTGCACACGAATTCCTTCTTTCAAATACACGTGTGAATTATAACGTACAAACACATATGCAAATTTCATTCCTATATGCATACGTGTCAATAAAATTTCTACACGCGAAGAAAATTCCTGTAAAAAATACTCTGGCATTATTGAGGATACTCTATTTTCCATTTTCATCGTTTTTCTCAAAAGACATTGATCCTTTGATTCATTGAAGCTTTCGATTCGCGTTCTGATAAAAAATCACGTTTTCCATATTTTTTTCTAAAAGAAGTTAAACAATTGATTGTTTCCTATACAGATCTTTATTAAAAAATATAATGAAACCGTGAATCATTATTAATAATACCGCGATGCGTCACGTTCATTATAAAACGTATAGTCATTTTTAAATACACTATAAAAACTCATGTAACAGGAATTTTAGGGTTAGTGGAATTAATACTGTGTTCACGGTCCGAAATTACGATGGTACTCGATAAAATATGAATGATTCGTGTACTAGTTATCTAACAGTCGTTATACTGTTCGGAAAATTACTATAGTATACCATAAAATTCCAAGGACTTATGCGCGTGTGTTATCATATTATATTTCGATATTTTGAGCAGGTTGCTCGGTTAGACACTATTTTCTTGAAAGAAGCGAGAGTAAAAAAAAGTGTAGATAAATTTTGCAAGATTTGGTAAAATATTTTGAACATAATATTTTGTTCATTTTAAAAAAACCGGTCAGTTGATCGAGAATACTCTAGTCTTTCGCGTCTTTCGCCTCCTACTAAAAAAATGTCCGGAGATAATTATTTATAAAATATGAAATAATTAATATGTAAATGTAGTTTGAGAACAAACTAATCATGAAAATACGTTAAATCACTTTTATTACTGAAAGGATTTGAGTATCTGATAGTGAATATGAATTTTAGCCGCGTGGTATCAAGCTGGTGTCATAATATAGTCAACGAGAGAATTTTCCAATGAAATTTGGTGAGAGTATAGACACACGTGTGGCATTTTGACATTGAAATCGGACTTTCACGAGGGATCATTATTAGCTGACTAATACGATGAAGTCATGACTCTGCTTAATGTATCCTCTCTAATGGATGTTCGTACTGACATAATTTAGCGACAGCTCAGTGATAGATCATAACAAGAATACGTACAATTATCAACAGATATGTGTTGAAGCTTTGTGTATAAATGTAACAAGTGTATGTATTCTAATGACATATACGATGAGTTCTATGTCTCTTTTCTATATTTATAAATCTCTACTGCAAAATTGTGTCTGGCTGCTTTTCACGCGAAAACCACTAAACCAATTTTGATGAATCTTTCACAGAAATGAAGCTCGTGAATCTAAATAGGTTTTTAGGCTGTATTACATTTCGGAAAACTATTTAGTAGTTCATTTTCAATTCGTTTTTTTCATTTCTTATTCTTACATAAAACCGATGAGGATTAACAACTGTCAATCTCGCCACATAGTTCTGTAGCTATTCAAGAAAATAATTCCGAATTCACAGGTGCTTATTCGACATTTGAAAAAGACGAATCAATGTAAAATCATGCAGCAGCTTTGGGGCCGCAAAATTATCAACAACCCCTTGCGAGAAAAAAAAATTTAGCTGTACAACTCAGCACGTGTTGCAGGTGAAGTCCGCGGGGACAACTATAGTATATATATATATATATATATATATAAATCATGTATTTATTTATAATTATAATATTGCATTATACAGTACGTTATACAGTGCATCACAACGATCATACTCTTCTACCTGTATAAATATCCTACGGGAATTTTGCGAAGCGTACATTTACTTACTGAGTCGATAAATTCATTAGCAGCCCCGAGATAATTCATGGCGAGTGTATCGATAATGTGCCGGACGCCGCGAGCGCTTAGTTACCCCTTTCTCGTGGCCTGCCCATCCTCGTTTTCCTCGCACCTATTGCTACCATTTTTTGCCATCGTTCTACCGCAAAATGCCGAACGGTACACACAACACGTAAATGAAAAATAAAAAAAAAAAACAAAAACAAAAAAAACGTTTTAAATAAAAGGAAACAAGAACAAAAGAACAAATGGTAAACTGACAATGGAAGATGGTGTGCAAAAATCATATGTTCATGCTCACTCAGGCTAAACACCTTCGAGCTATGATCATGAATATCCATCTATCAATTTTGCTTAACGTCATGAAAATCTTGTTTTCATTATTAAACATTTTATTCAACGAATATCAAATATATTTTCTTTCAATTATTGTCGAATTTCATTATCATGATTATTTATTCAATTTTCATATTAGAATAACAGATTAATAAGAATTTTTATATTCATTTTAATATGAAATTTTTTATTACAAAACATCGTTCTTCGTTGTTATTCAATATTTGGTTTGCAATATTGTATTTTTTTTGCGGTTGCAGCATGAAGAAGCGTATTTTTACAGGGTTTAGAAACGCGATTCGGGAAACTTTTTTTTATTGATTGTGTACCATACAAAACTGCATTTACGAATTGTTATTATTCTTAGCGAATATGTTAAATACTTTGATAATTTCATCAATATTAACGACAACTTATTCGCTTTAAAAAAAAAAATTATTTTTCACGAAATCAGAGGATGAGGCAAAATAATTTCAGCATTAAAATCTGTGAGAATTGAAGTGCAAAACGAATTAAACGAAATCATGTACAGCCGTCGAACTAATTCATATTGAATTGAACTTTTAAATCGTTAATTAATGCTTGAGGGAAAAAACGCCTCCTTTGTGTAGTGTTCGATGTATTGGAACGACGAAATGAAAAAAGTAACAGCATGAAATGAAAGAAATATGGAAATGTTTGAGGGCTATGACGACTTGGGAAACGATCGAGAAGAAAAAAACTCGTTTGATTTTCATCACCGACGGGGCAAGAGAGTATGATCAGATATTTGGGCCGGAGGGAGATAAATGTTATCAGGGGTAAAAGTGAAGCGGAGTGAGAGGATCGAACGTTTGGATAATGAAATTATTACAAGTGGCAATTAGAGAATCGACGTTGTATATAATGACATTTGTATGCGTAAGAGCGGTACGTGGAAATAGAAACAGTATTGGAAGGTAGACACACGGACATAAAGACAGAAGAGAACAAGTGAGGCAGGTGGGGAGACGCGATAGCAGGTTGAGGCGAACAATCGGATTCGACGGAGAGATAATGACATTATTCTGCAAATCGATTGGGTGGAGAGGGGGTTGCGCGCTTCTCGCGACAACATTACGAATAGAACGTGCATCGATCCGTTGTGCATCTCGCTTGCTTGGTGCACGCCATCCCCATAGCTCTTGTGTTATATATTATAACACGTGAGCATGTTTAAGCACATGTACGTATATAACTCAAACTGTATAATGGCCCGCGACGAATACTTGTTCACTGTTGTGGCTTTGGATGAATCGACGATGCGCTGTGCAATTCCGATTGCTGATGCACAATCAATTGATGAACTTGTACCTACCAAACTACCAAAATAGTTTCATGAGTAATCCATGGAAACGTATATATTCACATATACGTATATTTCATATTCTTTAATATCTTATGAAATACAATGAACTTCCGGGAATTTCATTTCTGGGAATAAAAAATCCAAATCATATAATAGTATAGGAAAAGCGAGCAGAATGTGGCAACTAACGACTCGTATGGTTTGTATAACTTCATGAAATAGTTGTCCTCACTGCAAGACAAAAATTTTAACAATCACTATCATTAAGTTTTCCAATGAGTCCTACTTTACGAAAATTAATTATTACTGTATTGATTTATATTTTCATATTTTCTCTCGCTGCATGAAAAGCCATGTGCTGATCTTTTTAGGTGGCATATTGAATTTTGTTATGCAACTGGTTAACACTAAAAGCTGACGTAAGTTTTTGTATAAATAAAGTATGAGTTGACTATATGGAAATTTCACGCTTGGGAAAGCCTATATAGAAAATGGAATAGAATTAATTGGATCATATCGAGAATCGCGCACATTGTGGACCGATAATCTTTTCACAATTTAACCAGAGATATCTACTGCAGTTTTCATGCAAATTTTGTTCGAAATATCATTCAGTTGATACACACAGTTGAGCAAATCTCGTGAAATAGTAGTTTCGGTCGTCCTCGATACGTTTTTGTTTTAGTTCAAATATTTTTTTTATCTGCCTACTGGCGATTTCAATTGGCAAATTTCACGATGAAACTTCTTGAAGAATGCCAAAGTGATATTCAGTGGTGACATCAGGTGTTTCTAGTTTTCTCACAAGCAACTTGTTAAATGTCAGTTTGAAAAGATATAGACATACATAACTGTAAAGTTTCTGCAGGAGTATAACTTCTACTTGAAGGGCGTAATACTTTTTACACAACTATTCGTATATTCGTGGAACCTCGCGATCTTTGGAAAAGTTTCTACGGCTATAGAAGAGACAGAAATGAGGCACAGAGGGACAGATTGCTAGAGCGTATTCGCCACAGCCCCGTTTCACCCCTCTGCGTACCATTTTGGCCCCTCTCTTTCCTTCACTAAACCACGTCAACTGTACGGAAAAGTACTTTAGAGAACGTTTCCTTCCTTTCAAATTCCGTGCGTTCTTAAATCATTCTTTTTCCCACTGAAGTATAGCAAAGAGCAAGGGAAAGTAGAAGGAGAAAAAAAAAACAGTAAGATACTCCTGTCTCGATAGCGGGCCTTTTGTCGCTTTGCTTACTATTCCCATTTCCTTTTTCATGCCACGATGTTCCATCCTAAGAAGACGAATGAACGGTAGTACTTGTCGTACAGAAAAGCTTTCTCCTCTCTCTTTCTGTCTCTGGTACGCTTGCAACCGGACACGCAACTTTTATCCAAACTCCCCATTTTTCCTCCCAGTTCTACTTTCTCCGAAAGACTCACCGGTCCCGCGCATCTTGCTCTGAATTATTATAGCCACCTTTCAGCCTCTATTAAAGTCATAAATCTGAAATTCAATAATATATCAAAGAGACCATGCGAAGAGGACAGTTCTTAGAGAGTCTGAATGTTGAAGTGCACATTCAGCGGGCTATGTGCTGTGGCAAAAGCCGTACAAGCTTTTCGAGAACTCTATTTTGCTTCTTCTGTAACATCCAATGACTCCATATTTGATGGAATTGGCAGCAAACACTTTTTCTCCAGCTCCATCGTGGATGAAATTTATTTCCTTCAGGCAGTTAGAATCAATGTTTAAATTTTCTTGAGCTTAATTGATAACATGAAAACGAACGAATAAAAAAATAAAAAACTCTCGATCAAGGGTGCTTGAAAAATAAAAAAATATTTCGCACAGCACGTCAATGTCTCTTTGTGCAAAATTCAGTACACGCTTGAATGGTGTCATAGAAAAATAAAAAATAAATTAAAAAATACCTTGTCCAAATCCCGGAAGTTTGGACACTTCGAAAGTAACGATGCGCTCGAATGAGCGTGCGAAACATTTGCTCGTTTCGTTCGATCTCGTTGCAGATACATACCTATGACAGAGAGTAAGAGAGAGAGAGCGAGAGCAAGCAGAACATTCGGAGGGAAAAAGTGAAAAAAAGATAAAATTGAGAGAAGAGAAAGAGAGAGAGACCAGAGGCTCCATCAGAACAGCAGCAACTGATGCTGTACTATGACTGCACTAGTGATATACACATATTTTTTTTGTAAATACACAGTTAGAAAGAGAGTGAGGAAGAGAAGGTACAAGTGGAGCGTTGGAGCGAGAAAAAAGAAAAGAGACACTCTCACGCACGAACGAGCTCACAGAGAGCCATTCGATGCAAATAACTCGGATAGCAGAGTGTTGTCACGCGTCGATTCGTGCGAATAATTTTACGCTTTTTTTCCCTCTCTATTCCCTCCGCTATACCACCCCGCAATCTCCAATAGTACTAACGCACTCCTCTCACTCTCTTTCCCTATCTCTTTCTCTCTTGAACTTTTTCCTATGCGCCCTCTGTCTGGGCATCGATTGTTGGCCACCATTTGCTCTATATCGCGTTTCTAGTCCCACATGACCGTTGAATCAACCACGCTCCATGTTCCAACTATCCTCTGCGCGTATACAACGTACATCCATGTGTCATTGCATCTGCCTCTACATGCCAAACGACGCACACTCACTTTACAGAAAGAGAGAGGACCACAGGCAAAAAGAGATATTTAGATATATATGGATTTATCACTTTCTCTCTTTCTGTATCGTTTTATTCCACACATTCATCGTACAAATTCACATACGTATGCGTTCGGTCCCTTGAGGAGTATTTCATGGAAAGGTGCCCGAACGAGAATCGTGAGTCGCGTTGTTTATTGGAAATATGTCTGTCCCGTCACGTTAATTCGTATAAAACGAATGGAAAAGCTCGTCGTAGTGCAACGTTTTCTCCATCCCAGTATTGGACTCTGTAGAAATTCGTGTTTCATCGTCCGACCCTACCGGACGATTGTAAACGTCCTGTGGTGCCATATTCCTTACGCCGACAATCCTCGAACTTCCCTCCTCATACATATTTCAAAATTCTCTCCGCTTTCCGTTCGTCCTCTCTCTTCTACGCTGTTCTATTTATTTTTATTTCTTTTTTGTTCATATTCCACTGTCTTTCTCTTCAAACCGAAATTATTTCTAGTTTTGGATTTTCTAGACTAGTTCCGGGACCATTTGTTCATTGATGGTTAACGATTTCAGAAAACGACGATCTTTTTTTTAAGAACTGAATTTAATTCTTTCGGAAATCTATCAGAAACTCGTGGGACGTTTTTAATATTCTTTCATGTTATATGACAATTATTCCAGCAACACGTCGTTAAGAAATGTCATGACCTACGACAATTGAATTTCAAATTGTGACACTTCGTGTGTTGCGACAAAAGCCTGTTATTTAACACCACAATTGCTGGATTACGGTAACACCGTATAAATTAACTTTGACGCGTAAAAACCTCGTGGATAGGTAGAAAAAAGACAGTCGCTTTTGGGCTGTGGCTGCTCAGACAAATTCCCTTAAGCGTTGAAAAGATAATGGCTCACGTCTCGGAGGTTCTTCTTTTTTTAACGACCGCACGGGGGAATGGTCGTTTTTTTCGTGTTGCTCTCGTCAAACGTTCTTTCTTTCTTTGTTACCCTTACTCTCCATGTCTTTCCATGTCCTCGGTGACCACGGAAGCGCAAAAAAGTAGTGCTCCGCTTTCAACGAAATGAAATAGCCAGAGAGCACGGCCTTTCTTCGTCGAGCCGTTTTTATTACGACTTCGTGTCACAAGAGCAACGTGTGTATATCATTCCGTCACCGAGTGTCCCGTCGTTTTCTAAGCCGCAAGGATGAAATGCATTTTTACTATCAGCCCCGCAAATATACGCTTGAAAACAACTTGTGGCCTGTCTTCCTTTTACTCTCGTACTTTTTTGTGTACAAATATTTATTCCAATTGTGCCCTCCAGCATTTCCCGACTGTCAATACAAAAGCAATCCTAAAAATACAAAAATGAACTTAAAATGAACTGAAAACTAACCATAAACTAAACCGCTGTATTACATTCCCTCCAGTGTCTCGTGTTCTTACTTTTTTAGTCCAGATTCATTTTTTTCTTCCACTATTATTTAGTTTAAATTGGAATAAATCTATAACGTCAATCTACCAAAATTCTTCTGGAAATGTTGAAGATCAATTTCGAAATATTTTTCGTAATGATGGTCCATTACTGACTCTATTGCAATAATCGAATGGCTCTATTGCAATAACCGATGGCTTTCGGTCTGTAAAATATTCATTGAAATCCGTTCGGAAAAGCTCGAGTTAAAGGTTGTCGAGAATACAGACAGACAAGTAAACATTCTCCCTTTACAGTTCTTACAGAGATGGAAAGGAATATTTATATATTTATAATAGACATGGGGGACGTTTTCACCGACACTTTTGGTGAAATGAGATGAGGCTAACCGAGGTGTACAGAACAAGAAAAAAAAAGACCAATTCGTATACAGAACACGAGAGAGATAGGACTGAAAAAAAAAACAGTGACCGCTGGTTTGGCCACTGCGAGGGGTCGAGACTACGTGTAGTATAGCGAAACACTCGTCGCGCCTCATCTCGCTGAGAATCTAGCAAATCCCTCGGGACATGAGTTGGATTCATGACACGCTTCCATTCCCGTACTTTTTTCTGTACTTTCTCTCTCTCTCTCTCTCTCTCTCTCTCTCTTTTACTTTGTCGCTCGCCATAAAAACTCGATTAGACCAAAAGTGAGCTGCGCAGAATAATTACAACACGAAAAGTTCTGATGAGAACAAAAGAGCAACATTATCAAAGAATTGATAGTACCGAGTAAAAGTAATCAAATATGTGTGAGTGGTTGTGATTTCGGGTTTTTGATTCCCATGATTCTTGTAAAATCATGAGTAGCTGCTTATACTTTTGAAAAACTTCGATACCCAGCTGACGAACCAAAATAATTGGAAGTTCTCTTGAAAACTTTTTTTTTTTTCAAATACATTCATTTCCCATTGCGATCTGTAGAAATCATCTCAGTCTGTATTATATACTATTTGTATATTCCATGATACAGTTAGTTTTTGGAAAGTTTATGTATTAATAGTTCAAGTCCGTTGTGAATCACTGGAAGTTATACGTCTCTAAAAGTTAGTCTCATGTTGGCAGAACAATACAACTTTGTCATAACATTTACATATACAAGATCTTATAACATCCTGAGACCCACAGGGTTCCCTCATCCTCACCTGGACCAAGAACTTTATCTCTTTCTGTTCCTGTGGCATGATGTTCTAGCAGAATTTTGAGCAGACTTTACTAATGAGTATCCAAGATTAATTCTTCGTGAATGGGTAGAGCAAACAGGAACAGTCGCGGATGTTGTTGCCTTCGATATCGTCTCTTGGTATCTCTCTTTTGCCCTCTCTTGGTTACGAACAAACACACACACACACACACACATACACAAATACTTTCATCTTTGGTCTTAGAGCACCATCATGTGCTTCGAGGATTGATCTCAGAAACTAGCTGCATGCGAAGGAAGAAGGGTTATGTAAGCAATACTCGCTTGTAGTTCCCAGTAAAGCCCTTCATTACCATTTATTAATTACACCCCTTGTGGTGTGCGGGTAAATGTGGCAAAGTGAGTTGGTTGCATGAGGCAAGGTGACTTTTTGCTATACGCAACTCTCTATAACGTTTGAAACTCCTCTCTCATTCTCTCTTCCTCTGTTGCATGCATTTCTATCTTTGGCTCAATGCCTCGTCTTCTATGCTTACTCACTTTATACCTTATGTACATTTGCTGCAGCAAAGTCAGCGGCCCTGACGGGCAACCCTGAGCTTATGCTCCCTCATTCAAGAATTGAGAGGAAGACGCATGAATACAGCACTAACTTGTGTTCCAGGAAAGTACACTGAAAATCGGATTCTCTTGAAAACGTCAAATTTTTAAAGTAATACGTTCAACAAAATTGTTTTTGAAAATTAGCTCAATTTTTCGGAATCCCAAGAATCTAATTGGCTAAGCAACAAAATATACTGTCGAGACGAGAAAAATTTGGTTAATTTCCGAAAACAGTTTTGCTGAACGTATGCGACAAAATATTTGACGTTCCCAACTGATGAATGAATATGTATTTGAAGATACACACGATACAACTTTGTACTGAAACGTTTCACGTTTTTGTTCGAGGTCTGTATGCTGATGAGTTTATTATGGTGTAGCGACTGTAAGGTTGCAGTTTGCATAACGATTCGACGTCTTTACGAGGTGAATGAATTCACCATATTCATATTTAACATTCGCGCGTTCTTTAGATCGTTCCTTTTTATCAAATCAAAATTTTTTTAATCAACTCTTTACAACTTTGCGTTCAATGCAAAATTTATTTTTACTTAGAATTTTTATTGATTGTCACTCATGTGCTATTCGTATTTTTGTTTAATATAAATATCTAAGAATAGGTGGAATTTGATGTGGAAAAAATACGTAAAAGAAATACTTGAAATATCCAACTTCCTAAGTCCCTGGAATCGGGGTGTTGTTGATTTAAGACTTGCAGAGTCGTTAAGCGATAAACCTGTCAAAAGTTAACCTCCGAATAACTCGTTTTTTACGGAAATTTTGCTCGATAAGATTTTATCCTCTTTCTTTTTTATACTTTCAACCCTCTGACGTCTCGTGGCGACTGGTTTCACTGTTTGAAACGACAGGGCTGCATGACGGAGGTCCACTGACAGCTCGACAAGCATCAAGATTCTTTACTTTTTTCCTTGGTTTCTTGGTTCTATTCTTTCTTTGCTGCCCACATTTTTACTTGACGTGCGGAAATCCATTGAGGAAAAAGCGGGGAAGGGTCTATGAGAAATACTCGCAAACTGTAATCTTTTTCCGTCTCTTATTCATTTTTTTTCTCTCGCGTTATACTCTCACACGACGACTTTTAAATTGAATCAATTCAATGAGGCTCTGGCACAGCGCAATATCCAAACTCTTTTATATACTCAGGACTCGTAAAATGAAACATTAAAGGCAAAATTCGTCTTTCATTATGTTAATTCTTGTAATTATTTACTCAAATGAAGAGTTCTTCAAATTTCGTCTCGTAACTAAACTTCGGAACGAATCTACTGTCTGAACATTTCTTACTTTCTCGTATGAGAACGTGATCACAATTTCGGCAAAGTACCTTCAATCTTAATGGACGAGAGACGATTTTTTTCTTTTTTAATACTGGAATAACTTCGTTTAATATTTTTACTGGCATGTTGATTAATTTCTTTTGACCACTTTTTTTGGCATCCAATTCTTATGTATACACTCTTGTGCTTTTGGAATTTTGGTCTTCAAAAGCCAGCCAAGTTTTCGTGAAATTTCCTCCGGTTTCCCAGCTTCGAGCTATATCGTACGGTTTCGCAAAACAGTAGGTTTTCTTATATAACTTTTTTTTTTTTTAAATCTCATTATTTACATGCCTTCCTTTGGCAACGTTAACGCTGGGATAAACCTGAACACAGAGCTTCATTATATGTTGCGTTTGTCATCAAAAATTACGAGCGTTTCGTATTTTATCAAATTTCCAACTAACTGCTATTACATCACAAACCGTTCAATGGAGCTCTTGTTTCCTCCATCGAACAAATTGGATAAAATGGAAAATTGAATACATTCTCAAATCATGGTTCTCAACTTAATAGGGAAACGATGAATTTTACATGAAGAATTATAAATAAAGAAAAATTGTATTATATACGAAGCAAATTGATGTTTGGAGGAAATTTTGTTCAGTATTCGTCAAACGAAATCAGTGACAGAAGTAATTTCATTTTTTTAATTTGGTGAATATCATTGATCCATGTTTTTTTCAAATATGTTCCATTCTTATCGATGTTCCCTCTCTCTTTCTTTTTCCTTGTCTTGCTTTTTTCTTCCTCAAGAATTTTTTATAAAGAATTCAATAAACAGGATAAATCTCGTCGGATAAAAACGACTTTGCGCCTCACTAGAAACGCCATTTCACCGTTCGATTTTTCGCCCGTGAATCTTTACATTCGTATTTCAGGTGTTCACGAAAAAGAAAAATGTGAAAAGAAAGGAGGAATGAGAAAATATGAAGAGACTGAAAGAACCTGCAGTCCAGCAAAGAAATATCTCTAAAATGTCTTTGACAAAATTCCGTTCGGATAATCAGCATCCCAGCTCTTTATTTGCACAGGGAGAATTATGCGAGAATTTTTTCAAAGAAAAAAGTTTGCTTCATCGTCTAGAAAGTTATTCAGAATATGGCAGAGGAGACTGCGGACTTGATTATTTTCACAAACTTTGGTCCGATGGCTGCTCTGTATTAAGAGAAAACTGTAAGCAAGTATTTTATAGAATTGTTACACCATAGTTTCATCAGTTGTAGCGATCATACATATTTGCGAAACGTAGACTAACTTCAAAGACAAATTCAATTAAAAAATGTGGGAGAACCCGTTTGGTTGGAAAAGTCATTGAATAGTCGAGCAGCGAATGAATTGGCTTCAAGCGACGCAAATAAAAACTGAAAGGAAGAAAAAAAAAGGAAGAAATACTGTCAATCTAGAGCACACTCATAAGTCCACTGGATTTGAAAAAGTCTGACACTGGAAAAAAGTATGTGCCCGAGCTAAAAAATGTCATTCATATTTCTTGGTAGTAGTTGTATGGATGTTGAGAGGTTCTTAGGACACCTGGTAGCACACTAACTCGAAGGTCACAGTAGGGCGAACTTTGAATGCAGCTCCAACAGTGTCATGCATGAAGCAATAGCTCTACACTATACAGTGATGTAACAAAGGCTGGTGAACTTAGCGGCAGGCGGTAGAACGAATGAATTGCCCCACTCCACTCCAGTTTAATTATTAATGAGCTTTTCGTAAACGGAGTGTGAACACTTTGGGACCAGGGGAGGTGTGGGGTCATAACCAGCAGTCTTCCGCCATCCTCGGTTTCCATTCATTCCACGAGCACAGCAGGAGCGCTTATTGGCAACGGTAAAAAGTAGAAACTGCCATATCTACATTTTGCTCACACTCTTCATCTGAGCGAGCTCAGCGCTGTGCCCATTTTTATGATCATTAAACTATCTTAAGAACTTTTCTCTTTATGATTTTCGTCCTACAGCTAATCTACTTATTTCGTTTTGTGAATTTCCCTAAATCCAAGTTCGCGTTCCTCCCGACCGTCTCTCTCTGTTTTCAACTCTCTGACACATTATAAAAACAATTCTTTGACAACCTTTCGGATTAGAGAGATGATAACGATATCGAACATTATGACGATATCAATCACAAAATAATGACAACCGAAGTTGGAATCAATTTTTCAACTCTCAAAAGATAACAGTCGATTTATTAACATTGTGAAATTAATAATTGTCAAGACGAATGAGTCTCATAGAAAGAAACAGAAACGTTTTTTTCACTCTCTTAAATATCAATGAGCGAGAAATACAAGTTTTCGATAACTTTGAAAATGTCACGATGAAAAAAAATAATAATAATAAAAATAGAAACTGGAACAATGAAAGAATATGAGAAGATATTGTGAAAAATATTTCCATGACACGTGGAATCTGAAGTTTTCTACTTTCTCATAAGATAGCAGACCATATACTTGTTTCTCAGGTACATTTCTGTTAAACTAAAAGGGATTTTCGAGTTGACGACACATGCAATATGGTCCGCCATATTCTGTTTACTACTGTAGACTACTCACCGACTGAAAGACGAATATCGACGAATAATAGCCACTCGAAAGAACATCGACTGGGAAAGCCTTTGCTCTCCGCGTATTCTTTCATCCTTCACAATGTATAAAATCCGGAAGGGAAAATTGAGTTTGACTGCACGTATGTTCGACTACTTATAACTTAATAAATCCTTTAGAAGCAGAAGCTACAGAACGCTACAATCAAATTTAAACTTTATACTCTTTCGATACATTGTCCATCACGTGAAATTTAACAAATGAGGAAAAAAAACGAAAAATGTGAATATCTACATAAGCCAAAAGAAAAAATGTTACTTTATTTTTCGTGGATGATCGAAATGTGAGCACCATTTCCATTCTCGATCTGTATGAGAAAAAACGGTATAGCCATTTTTTAGTAGTGATGAGAGAGAAAAAACATTTATTGACTTTCAAAATTTTGGTTTTTTGATTCCAAAACACCGAAAACATTTTATTTCTCAACAAAATTTTTTGATTTAATTCAAAATTATCGTAATGATCAATTGAGTTCTTAATGATCAATTTTTTTCGGTTCATATTAACTACCCAATCTTTGGAAGAACAAATGTAAGCATTTAAAAATTTGACAGTAACAAATTTCCCAGCACCTGATATACGTTTGCCCTATGAGCTATGACGATACACTATAAAACTTGATTTTGTTTACAGTTCCAGTAAAGCTTATCTGGGCCGAGGAAGGTGATGATGTAGAATTACCCTGCGACATTACCCCACCAACACCACACGATTCGGTCAACATGATCCTTTGGTTCAAAGATTCTGCGGGTATTCCTTTGTACAGGTAAGTTCTTATAAAATCATACTTTTTATAAATTTCAAGATATTTTATTTCAACAGATCGGTACTGTGACCGGGTAGTGTATCAATCTCACGTAAAATCGAACGAGATAAGTTATGCTGTAAAAATGCAAGTTAAATTCTGAATCCTCGAATTTTCATACATGATTAAGTAATTAATCGAAAAAAAAGTTTCTCGGAGATTAAGTACATGAAATATTTTACACACCATCCTATAAAATATTTCATCGGAAACGTGTAAAATATAGGATGTAACAAATTTGTCATAAAAATGCCCATGAACCCGTGTAATTCGATTATGTGTAGACTATTTCTGAGAAAAGATCCCTTTTATGACTATAATTTCAAAAATATATACATGGTCAAAAAGTCCCCTGGTATATACGACTCGGAGAAGTAGACGACCGGTATTTATGTTCCGATTTGATGCGAGAGGAAATACACACGCCTCGTTTTATCTTCTCTCACGGATCGTAATATCATCTCTCGTCCTGGGTAATTTCGTCCTAACAGGATTAATCGGTAATTAATAAACGATTTGTCGCTCGAAAGGTATAGCGGGGCGATGTGTTTATCGGAGCCAATCAGTTTATCTTGCCCTCTGTTGCTCTGCTGTTCAACAAAGAAGAGGACGAATTGTTTTACATCTGCGTGTCCATCGGATGACAAAAGGATCGTGAAAATATATGTGCGATTCTCATTCCACTGCCTCGGGGGAGCGACTCCCGAAGAGAGATTTTGTCTAGCATTGCATGCAAATATATACAACAATTATTGTCGTACAATAGGACGCAGCCTCTCGGCCACTTCAATCTGTTAAATCTCTTGAGTTACGCCCTTTTCATACTCGCCAGTGGATCGGTGTACAGCTATTACTATAGAATTATTGAAGCGGGGTGGCGCGATTGAGGCACCGACGTGTACGCTGGGTGAATGTCAAAATCCATTGAAGCCGAAATCCATTAATTCGTAGCTCGGCGATCGCGCACCCGAGATTTGATCCGTTACACGGTGAAAGCAGAGAGAAAGAGACAAAATCGACGAAGGGCTAACACAGATAGTGAGAGGAAGAGAAAGAAAGAAACAGGGTCGTATATATATACATATATATTTTTTTTTTTCATATGTCTATGTATGTAGGCAGATAGAACGACGCGACGTAACGAGACGACCGCGCCACTATCCCACGGGAACGTACGTTCGTTTATTTTGATTTTTTCCACCTTTTCCCCCTTTCGGAGTATCTGTACGTGTATGACCCTTGTCCATACACAAGCATATAAATGTGCAGACATAGTCTGTGTGTGACTGCGTCTGGAATATCTGCGTTTTCGCCTCAATTTTTTATCTTCTTTTCTTTTTTGCCATTGTACCTGTCAGCCTAGTATACTGAATATGCACATGCGAGGTATTCAAAAATCACCCTCGATCTATGACGAGTAGTGAAATTGCCTGATGCTGAGAACAAAGTTCTGCCTTTGCTGCGTTTTCTTTAGTGAAATATGCTGATCGAAGAATATTTAATTGGTAAAGGAATGTTCCGAGAGCACTTATTACAAAGAAATGGGATTAAAAAACTCAATTCTGACGAAGCCCGATCATTTTCCAATCATTTATTCGGAGTTTCGTAACACGAGTTCTTGATGAAGCTTGGAATTCAACTTTAGGAACGTACTGTATGTGCATTTCTACCCATTCGATCGTGTGTGTACACCCAGTTGTCTATGCCTTCAGAATGGAGGAATACGGTGGAAAAAATCGTTGGTTCACCAGCCGAACACAACATTCAGCATTCCGCCAAGCAGGCCAGGTCGATTACGTCACGTTTAATCCACGATTGTCTGGACACAACCACAGAACAGAATTTCCGGCACTCTTTTTTTTGTTTTTTTTTTTTGTTTTGGCCCTCGTTTTATACCATCACGTTTTTATTCTCCATCGCACCACGTTTTGTTTTTAATCACCCGCCACTAGGACAGACCCTCATGCGATGATAACAGAAATATGTATGTGGCTTTCGTTATCAAATGGAAAAATGTTTGCATCGACAATAGAAAACAGTAGTGCTCTCTCCATGTCACGTTCTATATACATATCAGTGTTCGTCGTTTCTTTTTCATTCCCTCTTTATATACTCGATTCATTTTTCCATCCTCATTTTTTAAAATGCATCATCGGATCCTCAGTTGTCAACTATGGACTCTCATCTCACAATCAGCTAAGCTAATTTTTATTGAAATTTTTCATGAACAATTTGAAGTTTTGTCAAATTCTTCCCAAATAATTGAAAAAAACTTATTACACTGATTTTAATTTTGTGACTATATGGAATTTCTAGAGTTGTTATTGACTAAGGAACAAAAAACGCGTGGCGGGGGTAATTTTCAAGCCTAACAATGATAATATTTCCCTGTGAATTATGAATTGTGTATACTTTTTACGGTGCAAATTACACACTTGAAAAGTTTAGATATAGATCATCTTAAATTAGAGCATGATTGGTTTTTTAATGCTCACGATTCAATTTCTATTCGTGCCTTGGCCATAATGCTGTGTCTTAAATAGTGTTTGGTGCTCCAATTATAATTTTAATATCGTGGGAAGTAGTTAAACGATGAATTTGTGTGATACGCTTTTTCTATAGCTGCTGCAAATTGATATAGAGCAAAGTGTGGAGTTTGGTGCAGATGAGCTTTAGCATGGCGAGCTTTTAGTCCAAACACTTTTTCACAGTTACAGTCCTTATTACGTTTCCTGCTAATGACAGTACATATGGAAAAGCGTTTACTTGTGAGAAAAAAATATAAAAGTATTTTCTCAGGTGCCTACATTTTATTATTATTTTTTTTTTTTGCTAGTTAAATCAAGATGCCATTGGCTCTCAAAGCTTCATACCTTTTATATATTTTGTAAATATTGGTGTAAGAAGAGGCTGAAGCTTGAGCGAAGACATGGTAACGAGCTCAACGGAGACGATGAACTGTAGATTTTTATTACACCTAGTCTTCCATACTCTCTTTTTCACTTTTTCCTCCATCTCTTTTTCTCTTTTTTTTCTGCCAGACGCGCGAATAATTTTTTCTTCAAGTTATGTTTTAACTGGTTTTTTTATGTTTATTGCAATCTACAGCTCTCAAAATACAGTTTGATTAAGAAAGAAACATCTTCAGTTCAAATGAAGTAGATTTAGTAAGAAAAAAAAAACAATTGGAGACAGCGAAAAAAAAACGTACAGGAATATATAAAAATCTTTATTTATGATTGAATGAAGTATCATGCGAATATTGCGTGTGCTGTAAGATTAATTAATCCGTTACCACAGTTTCTCAACATGTGTTTTCCACTCGAGTAGAGCTTCCCCAAATTCTGTTTTCACACGCGAGATCAAATCCTTTGGAGTTTCTCGAGATTCTTGTTTGTAGAAAAACACGTTGCGTTCATGGAATCAGGAGCCCAGAATAAGAAAGAAAAAACAACATTGTATGTCGACCAAGATTCAAGTTCGAGGTAGTGAACTATGCGGTAAAAGTATACGATGAAGAGACGAAAAATTGGGTGGAAAAGAGACGCAGAAAAAACAGGAGAAGCTAGAAATAAAAAAAAAGGAAGAAGCAGTGAGAAAATGTTTGTACATTACTGAATAATGAAAATCGTGGAAATACGAAGGTTTCTACTACAACGCAAGCACTCTATTGCGAAAGTAGAGCAGCCATAACAAACAGGGCCGAGAAAGGATGACATACTGAAAACAACGGAAAAAAGAAGGTAAAATGAGCTTAGGGTTTCAGAATTGGTTTTAAAGAGAGCGAACTGGAGTAAAAAGGACAGAAGCCTCTTTGGAGCTTTATCATTTTCTGTTTAAACGTGTTATATTGCTGGTCAAAGATCGAATATCCTCTTAGGAATATTCGCAGCTTATATTTATGCAACTTCCAGTTACCATTTTAACAGTGAATTTCTAATTACACGAAGACAAGCTTTTCTTAAGAAAGTTTCAAAAGTTAGAAGATTTCGTGAAAACGCTTTTTTACAGTCAAAATGCTTTTAATATTTCGACAAACCTTGTGTATAATTCCTGGGAACTTTTGATAAATAAAGAAGATAAAAAGTATCCTGACTGTTTGTTAAAGCCATTTCAATCCTCCAACTCACTGTCGGCAGTCCTGTATTACAATAACAAAGTGGCTAATTCGTTCTGAGATTATGGAATATTCGTCAGAGCTTCAAATTTGCCTGAATGTGAATAGTTGAGTTCTTCTCTCAAGCAAAAGTTTCAACCCTATTTAAAGCAAAGTACAATTAACACTTTCTGTAAATGCAGACCCATTGATAAGTAATGACAGAGAAATTCTGCTTATTTAACCACATTGATTACTCATACCACGTCGCAAAAATCTTAACTGTTCCACCCTCGCTCGGCGAATCCTCAGCTACGCTGTTTTCTTTTTCATCAACACAATCCAAAGTCTTTTATAAATCTTATGGAATCGCTCGACGAATATATATTCAATTGATGATTTAAACAAGAACAAAGTGAACATTTATGTGATGTTTATAATGTTCATTAATGAATTAAGGAATGATGGCAGGTAAAATAAAAAGAAGAATGTTCTGGTACGTTCGGTTTTATGAATTCGTTCAATCACCCACAGACTCTCTCTCTCAGTCGCTCCTTCTTGCCTTTTCGTTGCTTCGCCTGCGAAACGATACCAATGACCTAAGCAGGATGGAGCGATACTCATTAAGTTTCAATCGCAAACGAACCCAAATTAAATAGAACGGATTCAAATGAAACGAACAAATTAAAAAATGAAAAACAACGAAACAAATAAACAAAATAAGCAAACAAACCCAGCATTAAAAGCCCTCGCACTACAGAAAACGGCATTTAAGTCCAGCATCGAATGCAACACCTCGCGTTAGCTACGGAAAGAGTAGTCGCTACGCTCTCAACCACCTTGCAATTCTTTCTAGTATATTTAAGCTATAAAAAACTTTTATTCTTTTTTCTTTAATGAGTGGCTTGGATAGTGTGCTCTCTATGGCTTGAGAATAGTATGCCATTGAATCATTACTATCATACGGATACTTATTACCGACCATGTCACTGCAATTATAGACACTTCACGCCACAAAACGTCACACGCAGAGTTTGGCCATATGTTCGGCTACTTGAAGTTTTTCAAGCGTAGAACTCCATAAAGAGGAAGACCGAAAGCGAATAAAAAAAGATACAGCGGTCTCTCAAGCTTGGCAAAGCTGTTACGTTGCACTCCGTACATGGGTCCATGAGCGGGTCCAGTGAGCCCATAAGTGGACATACTCTAACGTCCTCTATAGTAGAACAGTACACTTTAGGCTCGTCTGACGCTGCATATAAAAGACTGCAGAAATCTCACAAGTTTTATCCTCCTTTTCCTTCATCTTTATTGACTTCTCTTTCTCTTTTTCCGTTCTTCAGCAATAATCGTCGACAGGGCATAATTTAAATTTATATCGGGCCACACTTAGCATATATAGCAAGAGAAAAAGCAAAAAAGAAATAAGAAAGACGGAAGAGACGGAAGATGGAAACGAGAAAGACAGAGTTTGGACGTGCAATGAAAACAAAAAAATCCTGAGAGATTCTCGGAGTACGCCACCGTACAAGCCACGCCTGGTTATTCCTTCAACCTCATTCCTCCGCTCTTCTCTCACTTCCGAAAGAGAGGCTGCCTCAAGATTTTTCACTTCCTTTCTGTTCATTCATTTTTCTACTATATTTGTCGTTCTTCATCTCAGTTCTTTCCCTCAAAGTCCTTTATAAAACTGGCCAACGTATTTCTTTTGAACCGTACAATATTCGCCCTTTATTATTACTTGACGAAGAGGAAGTGTCTCGTGTTCTTGCGCAGGTGGAACGATTCCCATACGAAGATATCCGAGTTTTCTACTGCCAGTGAGGGAGCATGCGGTACCAGAAAGAACCAGAGAAATTCTAGAATTACTATCTCTCTCTCTCTCTCTCTCTCTTTCTCTCACTTACACTTTCCCTTCCTTCTCTTTCTACCTCTCCCTTTTTCTCACAGTTTATATATGTTGTGTGACGTGAGAAGAAGAGAGAGTGACATTAACTTTGTATATAGATATACATATACATTTGATTCAACACAGAGAGAAGATATGCATCACCTTCTTGTACGGAGCGAAAGGAATTTCTTGGTCTAAATTTGTAATAGGCCCACTTGCCAACCACGACTTGTTTTATCCGCGAATAGATAGGGTGGGCGTGCGGATACACGTTACGAGCTATATCTCGATGAGTTTGAAACTCAACGTAGCGGTAATGCACTAAGCCAACTGGCAACCGGATGCTGTTTACATCCGAGTAATTCGTTGACATCGCAAGAAGATAGTGAAAGAGAGAGAGAGAGAGAGAGAGAGAGAGAGAGAGAGAGAGAGAGAGAGAGAGAGAGAGAGAGAGAGAGAGGAGGGTGAAAGAGGACCAATGATGTTCGCATGCCGCAGGAGGCGCAATATCACGGAGAAATAATTCCACTTGAACGAACGACTTCCTCTTGGAGAAATTTCTCTAGTATTTATTTTTTGGTGATTGAAATATTTTACGCTCAAATACATGCCAAGTTTTCAGTGTTGTGAAAAAATGTCTCATGACAGCAATGGCTCTGGGGTTAGGGAAGATCGATTATGATTAAAATGTTAATATTGCTTCGACGTTGGACCTTCATTATCAAAACTTGAAATAAACTCAATTATTTGTTTGTGATTGCAGTTTAGATGCAAGAGGCAGTGGTAACCTGTCATCTGCAGTACATTGGGCCTCGAGTGATGATCTGGGTAAAAGGACGTATTTCCAAGTAGCAGATGGACATCGATCGAGACTCAAGGTGACCAAAGTGACTTCCAAGGACCAAGGGACCTTTCGATGTCGAGTGGACTTCGTTGACTCACCAACAAGAAACTTTCGAGTTAATTTGACTCTCGTAGGTGAGTTACGTAGACGAACAAAATAAAATCGAGAGAAAAAAAAATAACGTTACGGACCAATTCGAGGCTCAAGAGAGATGAAACCGTCACACTTTCATTGCGTTTTGGCTTATGTGTGTTTTGTTTTATTGCCTTGTTATAACGTAATGCTTTATACTCGCTGGTGTAACAACGGCAACTAAAAGCACGATTCAAGTGGCTGTTAACGCTGAAATGGACTAACTTTTCAAGCAGTAAAAATAGAATGCCTGGAAAATGTATGTATAACGTGCCGCCCAGACCAAAGAGCTTTCGTTCGAATGTTTTGATGAGAAACGAAAAGAATGAGGGGGAGGGAGGGAGAGAAAGAACGAGAATAAAAAAATGTGTTTATATCCCGCAAAGCTTTAGGTCGGTGCGTGAAAACGCCCGAAGTAAAGTGGGTTCTCTTGTAACGCGCGCGGTGACGATTTACCGGAACACAAACGAGGTTAAGCCAGGTACAGGGAGTGTGGGAATGTACCTCTCACTATATTACTCCCTCTTTCTCTCATCCCTCGTGTGCTATGCTCCGAGCAATGTTACATCCACTCAACCTCCTTTTTTCCTCCCGACCCTAAACCGAATCCCACGTAACTACATATTCCCTCTCTGTCTCACGGTTATATTCACTTTATGCACCTAATGGTACATCCAAATCTCGCTCCCTCACTCATAACCCTCATTTTCTTTGTAGCACATCCACCGCGCTTTGGCTAAACAGAATTCGTAACACGATCTTTTTGTTTCTGTTTGCATACACGAGCTGGAACTGCCTAGCAACGTAAAAAATAAAATATTTAATATTCACGTAAAGCGAGAGATATTTTTCTCATAATTGGGTGCATGTTGGGTAGTGTAGAATTTTCTTTGATGATACTCTCATTTTTCGCATATATTTTTAAATATAATTGTACCATCACCTGATCACAGCTTTTTGCAAACATTCCCAATTATACAACTTGTGTATCGCGTTCGCGATATGACTTTACAAACAGGACATATTTTATTCGCCGAATAATCGACCAACTTGCAAGAATTTATCGTGACTTGTACTTTAATTACAGTATCAAATAACAAAGGATTTAAAAATTTGGAGATTTTAATGAAATGTTCATCTTTTTCAACATTGCTTCGCTGCCGTTTTGCAGTAAAAAAACTACATCACACGTTAAAAATGAAAGAACACGTATATCTTTGACGAAAAATCTAGCCAAAATATGTCTAGAGACACATCAAGCTTTCTACACGGCAGTTCATGATTTTAATTGCAATATTTTAACGTCATAGTATTACAAAAAGTCGGACTACATTTTAATGATGTAGGGCGGATATGAAAAAAAAAAAAAAAAAAAAAACATCGAGATACAGCTTTACAGTGGTATTAAAACTTTACGCTCTTCTGAAAGTTGCAAATTCATCAAAATCCCGAGCTGTCGAAAGCGTTTGCTAAGGGCTTACATTTTTTAAATACAAACATCGAATTTGCACACGAATGAAATATCTGTATACACAAAAAAAATTTGCAAGCATGGTTTACTCGATTATACGTATTTACCAAGTACAGCGAATATCTGCAACGAACATAGTTGGCAAAAGTAAAATTTATACAAAATCGATATTTGAAAAGGGTGTTAACGTTCATTTTTTCTTCGATATAGAGTTTTTATACTTTTATTTGCCAATATAAGAAAGGCTCGATGAAAATTCAAAGACGAATCACTCTATCTTATCTCGACCATCGATTCATTCTAGAGATCATCGGGTTTTGGTGTTAATTGAATGTGTAAATAAAAATTAACAGTCCTTCTTCGTTGAAAGTAAAGTTTAAATAAAAGTTGCAAAAATATTCCAACTGCATGTACTTTCTGTCTAGATACTTCCTCTTTACTTTTCAAGCCTACAGCTTCAGTTAACTGAGTTTTTACTCTAGAGATAGTCTCTTATCTTTAACTTCTAGAAACCAATTGCCCGGAACTCTGACAAACTGGAGAGTAATTCGATGCGTGTGTCTGTGTGTATTTCGTTACAGAGCTGCCTAAGAAGCCAATAATTTATGACGCCCAGGGACGTGTGGTAGTAGGTGTGCCACGCTTCTTCGAAGGTTACGATCTCCGGCTGACATGCCAAGTGTCCGATGGTAAGTCTCTCATAGTATTTTTATACTCGTTCGAGTTACGTTCCTGCAGAATCGAGGGTGCCCTGCATCGATCGTAAAAAAAAATTCTCTTTGCTTTTCTCCTTATCTACAACGATCTCTTTTCTTTCCTCTGCGGACTTACCCTCTTCTGCGTCTTCTCTTCTTTCGTATAATTTCAAGCGAATTTCCTCTCGATCGAACTATGCAAGATATTCTCTAAAGTGGGAGTTTTCTCTGCTCGGACAGCGAACAGTGAAACGATGAATTCGATCGGGTATATACAAAAGGTAACGCGGCGCGTCACGAGTCTCTCTTAAGCCTCGTCGCACGTCCTTCGTAATATGTTAGACGTGATGGTATCCTTCGTGTCGTTCTCCGCCATTAAATTAGACGGTAAATCGAGACGAAGATGAAGTCGACAAGGAGAGGAAAATGATAAAATAAATAAATTCCTCACTGAATGGACGTGATGGCATAGGTTGAAAAAAGATTGGAAAAGCACGAGAAAAAAAAGAGAGAGAATTATACAGTGGCTTCTGTTTGTAGCAAAAACATACAGAGTGTGATAAAAGTCCGACTCTAAATTTTTTGCCTCAGTGAACGATCGCTGATCCAGAACTTTTACTTTACAATTCTACAATGTAACGATAATCTGCCATTCAGTGACTTTTGGAACATCGAGTAGACAAATAAAAAAATAAAGATAGAGTTATTGGGCTGTGAGGCACGAGAGAAAAACGAGGAAACGTCATGAGCCATCGTGTAGACTTCGTTCTAATTTGGAGGGGTTAACACACGAGAGAGGAAAACGTGAAAAAGTATTTTGTTGGTTCAATAAAAAAAAAAAAGTCGTCCAACCCTTAAAACCCGGTCTAGGTTTCCGAAAATAATCTTCTTGCAAAATATTCCAAATTACGAAGCACGCACACGTTGAATGTCACGTTTTTTTCCCCTCAATACAAATAACCAGCAAGTATTTTGGGTCCAAGCGATAAAAAATGGGCTTTAAGCACTGTTTACTTGAAACGTCAAGGAACTCTGACTTATGCGTAACACTGAAGGGGGAAAACTGTAGCGGTTATTAATCATTCCAAACCGTACTCGAAGATTGAACTGTTACAAATCGGTCTTCCGCAGTTGATATTGAAGTTAGCAACTTGGGTATTGATACCCAAAATGTTTCCAAACTATTTTCAATATAGCGGATCTGTCAGAATTCCACAACATAACTGGTTCAAAATTCATAGCGTTACTTATCTCAAATTATCGACTAATTGTCAGAACTAAAAAATTAGTAGTTGAACAAAAAATAAATGAGTTTTTCAGGCCTCGATATTTTTGGTAAATATTGTAAGAGAAAAATGATTTTCTTCCTTATATTCAGAACAAAATCGAAGAATATAAAAACACTGCAATTTTATGTAAACAATTGATGTACTAAATTGAGTTTGAACTAAAAATACTTTTTTTAGAGATTCCATACACGCGATTGATTATATTTTGCAACAACCTTTGAATATCTCAATAATAATTGTTTCGTTATATCGCTTTGAGAGTTTCCAATATTTTTCGATTTCAAGGGATCCGTATGTGTTCGCCATCCACGAGAACAGAAAGAAAATACGACTCTGAACCTTTTTGCAGTTCTCTCTTTCCCTAGCATCTCTGAGAGCACATCGACGAACCGTTTACCAGTGGGACAATTGACAGGGGAAATGGAGATAGCTCGTGACTGTATTTAGTTGAGGATATATAGCACAGAATATATAGTTTTCTGTACCACCGGAGTGTCCGACCTTGTGCCGTTGGGATTTCCTCGATTATTGCTCACCCCTTTCTCATAGCTCAGTGAATTACCTCGACTGAGCACTGCAAATTGTTTTCCACGATAGAGAATTGCTCGTATGCGCGCAGATAATCGAGACCGTGAATGAATCAAGATGTTGCAAGGTTTCTTCCTCTCATCTATGTACCGAACAAAGAAGCATTCAGTTTCTGACATTTGTGAAACTACGTTTTTCAGCATTTCCCATGATTTCAATTAGTAACGTTAAAACTTTAAATTTTGCAGATCTTTGTACAGAATGATTACATTTTATCGGTATATTGATTGCATGAATTCTCTTGCTCAAAATTATAAAGAAAAGTCTCAATTGAAATCAATTATAATTTCTCTTGTAACTTTCAGGTAAACCAAAGCCTTTGGTCACTTGGTGGAAAGATGGTGAACTGCTGGACGGTGTCGTAGACGTTCCTGAATCATCCGGAGTCGTCGATCTGTCTACGAAATTCACTAGAAATCATCTTTTTATTGGCAAAGTATCGAGATCATTATGGGGGGCGAAACTTGAATGCAGAGCTCAATCACCGCCCATGACTAAGCCCATTGTACGAGCAGTTCCTCTTGATATTTATCGTAAGTATTTGTGGTCTTATTACTCCGTAAAACTTTAGTTTATAATAAATATCACCATCAGAAACTCAGACAAACTGTCTCCCGTTCAGTGATTGATACGCAAGCCGGCGTAGGGCTGAGCAGTCACCCAATCAAGCGTTGACCTCCCCCGAGGATGCTTAATTGGTGATCGCTGATGCCACACACCCGACTGTGCTCACATCGCTGTCGGTAATGATAGATTTTATGACCTTTGCTATGATAACCCAGAATGGCTCATGTGTATATTATTGTTTGACAAACGTTTGTAAATAATTACATTTTTATGAGACAGCAGTTTTTATGTTTGTGATTACAAAATACACTTTCATTCCAAACGAAAATAAAAATTGTAAAAAAAGAGGCTCATCATCAAGACGTGAAAAAATCAGTTCTATGATTATCGAGAATGATTTTTCGTTTTCTCGTCGTAATTCGACTATCAATAATCTCATAAACTGTATAAATTAATGAAAAAGTGATTGAAGATCATGAAAGTCGTGATGAAAGTGACGAAATCCTCCGATAGACAGAAAAATAAAAGAGCCGGAGTAGTTTAAGCAGCGAAACTTTTTCCATCGTACACTTCTACGCAGCTGATGATTTATAAGTTTTTTTATTAACGAAATAGCCTGTGAAAAGTTTGCGATTGCAAACACGATACTTCCGCCTTTGGGGGCTCGCGCGTCGTCTTTAATATTATTTACATCTTAATACGATTATTAATTATTATTAGATCGTTGACTACCGGGAGGAAGGCTTTTACAGGGCGGATAGTCGGTTCACTGCTTCATCGCACCCTTCCTTGCGTTCGTACCCGAGCTCGAGCCCAACTTTACCTCAAACTTGCGGTTGCTCTTCCAAAGACTATACGCGCTCTTGTGCTACTCGTATACTCCCGCGTTTTGCCAACTAGCACTAATTTGAAAACTCATCCGTGAGAATATCTACAACACACCGTCCTCCGAACACTTATCTTCTCATTCTAACATACTTTTCTAGCTATTTCCCTTCGTCTCTTTCACTCCATTTTTATTTTAGCCCCCGGCTCTTAATTGTTATTCTTTTTCATCCCGTAATGCTATATAGTCCGCAAGTGGTTTTTATGGGACGTTTAATCTTCCATCTCAACAAACGGGGAGATTCTGTCCGATCAACAACGAAGAAAAGAATTTATACGGTTCAGGTTCATTAGATTTGTGCCACTTTTTACCCTTTTTAATCTTTTTATTTTTTATTTTATTTTTATCGTCAATTATTTTGCGTAATTGGATAAACACTAATTAATTACTAATTTAACAAAAACTCATTTGAGAGAAAAAAAGTAGCATTTTCCATCAGTGATCCACTTCTGACACAATCATAATTTATTGCCAACGTAGTTTTGGTCAATAGCTATGGCTCATTCATACTAGCAGGAAGATCTTGTTATGTAGAGAACATCAAGAGTCAGAATTCACGATATTGTCTAGATGTAGAATGTCTAGATCTTTGAACCGGAAAGGTGCATTTATTGATTATGCAAAGGTGAATAAGCCGGTGGAAGGAAGCTCGGGATATCAAATACTCAAAGAAACAGGAGAATAGAGTCATCGGAGACAACATGATAAGTGAACTATAATGATTTTGGATTCTATATGGAGCATTCAATACGAAATATTTATTGTTTTAATATTATTCTATTAAGAATACAATTTTAAACTCAATAAAGTTTTGTATAATGCCAATTATCCATTTTTTATAAATCCTTGAAAAAAATTGGCTTGATTAATTTTTTTTCTTTTTACCCCAACAATTACACAAATGGAATTCAATTATTTGGGCTTTTTTAAAGATATATGACGTTCAGTATACCCTTAATTTAATTCTTGGGTTTATTCTTAGACATTTTTCTATATCTGGCGATGTGAAAATCGGTATTTTTTACACGAAGAAAAAATAAAAAGTATACTTTACGTGAATAAATCAACAAAATAGAGAGAAATTAGTTCCTTACGATTTCGTTCCGTCTTGGGTCCAAAATTGATCTGTTAAACGTTGAATATCCTGTGCATAAAGTGTATAGCGTTCGAGCGTACATACTTTGAGATCGGTGCTCGAGGAAAGCTCGACGTTCATATCCTGACTCCGATATCGAAATGAGAGGCAAAAGGAAATTGCAAGGAGAAAATTGAAAGGGGAGCTGTAGCCATCAGTGAACTTACTGCGTCGAAGAAAATGTTTATATATGTTCAATAGACATATATATATACAAATATATAAATATAATAAGTGTATATACCGGAATAATCTTCTGATCTCGATCGTTATCATGATCGACACGCCTTGCTCATTCTTACTGTAATTATTGGTTATAAAAAATGACGTGAAAAAATTCCTACGAAACTTATTTCAAAAAATACAATATGCTCGATAACGTTCTGTTAAAAACATTTTCTCCTCTCGAAATAAACTTCAATTTTCAATTAAAAAGGAAACTAATATTTCACATTTGATAGTTATAATTTTCTACTTAAAAAATAAACGTTATGATATTTTTTCACATTGATTTTCAGATATAACTGGAAATCACAACGTAATAAAATTTTACGTTTGTCATATTGCGTACACTCAAACCTCATTAAATACTAACTAGTAATTATTTTTCTATTCCATTGCAATTTTCGAATACAAAAGAATAACGAAAAAGGAAATACTATAGAATCCATGCGTTTGTCAGGTGAAAATGCTCGAGTACCAAAATACACATATACTCTTCGTGTGCTGACGTATTTTGTTGAACGTGATTCTCATGCTATGAATATTTGTAATGCCGGTGCTTCGAATATAGGCAATCTCGTATGTGTAATGCATTATTGAAACCTGATAAGTAGTTAATGATATTTTTTTATTTTCTTTTACATGCTGTGATATTCCGGCAGTTTTATAATTTGACAATCGCAATTAAAGCACTTTGATCTTCGCTTGCTAATTCCATTCGGTTTATCTCAAAGCTCTTGTATCGAGTGGACCAATTAAAACATGTATGTGAAACAGAATTACATTTTTTTTTTCATCAAAATGTGTTTCCGTGTTCGATTCGAAAATGAAAATATTCCATCTGTGGCTCTCTGTGAATGCAGCAAATGTATTTTGTATTTGATAAATTTACCATTTCCTCTATAAATTTCTGAACTAATGAGTTTTTTTGTACGCCTCGAGTATATTTGCGTACAAGGACGTATGCCCAAAAAAGGGACGGAAGCAAGCTGAATTTTAGTGGCAAATTTCGAAGCCGGACTTTCTTAAATCCTTTGACGTTTTCGTCGACTTCTCGGAAGTTGGAACCCAAGTAAAAATATCCGTATTTCCCCTCATCGCGTTCCGGACGTGAAACACGTTTGAATGTATATTTTGGCTCATCTCGTTATACAAAGAGTGGCTCCAAATTGTGGCCATGTGACATTATAGCGGAAGAAAAAAAATAACAAGATGAGGGAGCACAAAATGACTGTGCGAGAAAAGAAAGTGCCGTCAGTCATATTGATCGTCAGGCGGAATTACCCGGTCGTATACTCACCGTGAAATTAATCAAAGAAGCGCTATAATAAATGCTAATAAAATTGGTACGTGATTCGTCACTGTCATGCAAATTCATTAATGGTTATCCCTCGGCGTTGTACATATAACAGGCAAATTTTAATGAATCTTGGGGGAGAGTTAAAGGCAACAAAAAAAAGAACTTGAAAAGGGAAAGGGATGAGAGAGTGAGACAACGAAAAAGAATATTTTAGAGTTCGCGATTACTACCTCACTTGCCCGTCCCATGACTCCTCTTTCTCCTCTTGACTTGTACTTTTTTCTTCCCAAAGGCTGATTGGTACGAGAATTCCTCTCTTTCCTCCTCTCTTTTTTTATTATTTTTTTCTCTCTCTCTCTCTCTGTTTCTCGCCCTTTCTTTTATATACCCCAGCGATACCTAGGACGCGACGCGGTCCTTCGTTTTCTCGAACCCTTAATTGGCACGCGCAATTAAGCAGCTTCCCTCCTTTTTACTGATCTTCGTTGGATACAAAGGGACCGAGGACGTAGATGGGCTCTACTAAAAGAGAAAGAGTTGGCCGTAGACTGAGGTGGAAAGCACCTCGAATGAAGAAAGCGACGAACCGAAAGCTCCACCGTGGCCCAGAAACTACGTCGGTGACGGAAACTCCGTGTTTGAGTTCCCTTTCCCTTTTTCTATCTTCCTCGTAGAGCGAACTTTCTCGTTTAGCCATTGAGCTTAAAGAGAGAAATTAACGCCAGTCATTCCAGACTATATATCTCCACAAGCTCTCAGGCTCTCGTTCGTTCGTCTTTCGATGTGTTAGTTGCAATTGGAATGACACCACGGACGGAGATAGAGAGAAAATAAAACACCCATGAAAGTCACCTTAAACTACAGACAATTGCGAGTCGTGTCTTTGAAATTACTCATTTGTCTTTATTCGAGTGAGAGTATCATAAATATCCAAAGGGTTCATATCATTAATGATTTATATGTGATGGTATAAGAATTATCATATGACAGTGCCATGAAATTTTTACATGTATTGGAAGCCGGTATTCACAGCAAATAATAATGAAGTTTATTCATGCAGATTTATCTTCCAAATCTGAAATTTATATTAAACATTTTCCATCTGTATAGTTGTCCATTAGAATCAAGAAGTTCAACATAACTAGAACTTACTCTTTTCGTCTATTCACTTTTTTTTCCTTCATACTCTTTAGCTCTGAATAGCCTTCCAACTAGTACTCTTATATATTTGTTTTCTTAAACACATATTCGTTGATACAATCCTATACATCTACACCTCCGAGCTCCATTTTCACGAGTTCAATCGAGGCAAATAGCCGAATGTTCGACCTGCAAGGGTCGTAAAGTCGTTCCCTTGTGGGGTCTGCAATTTCAAGACTCATCCTTTTCTCCTTCTGTCTCTCTCCCTGTTCGTATCTTTGACTGTGCTTTTACGTCCTTTATACCATCGGTATACAGTGACGTACAAAACAAATGGAACACGATCATTTTTTTTTCAACTGCTCTGAGGACTTTACAGCTCAGCCGTTTTGGATGAAACATGTCTCATCAAAAAAAAAACTTAGGAAATTCGCTACCAATGTATTTTTCAGGTTCTTCAAATCGATCAAATTTTCAGAGTAGCCAATTTTTGAAGCAGTTAAAAATCAATCAATTTTTCTACTTGTTTTGTACGTCACTGTATATTAAGAAGGTTTTTCGATTTGCTTTGGCTTTGAGATGCGACTCAAGGGTCATCGGACACACGAAAGATCCAAAAGCGTCAACGACTTCTATGTCGGTTTGCTTCACTCCGATCAACTTCAATTTCCAACGCAACTGTCATAATCCCGCTTATATTTGTCTCACTGTCTTTATCTTGTAATCTCCTTACTCTATTCGCTCTTTCTTGCTCTTAAGTCAGTAATCCTCCATTTCTGAAGAATTTTATATCCCTCTTTCTATTCTTCGGCTTACATTGGTTACCCTAAATTCCCGTAACACCGATAAACCCAAGATTTCTTAATTCACCGTTGATTGCTACCGTGCAAACTTGGCCAAGCCGTCTCTTTCCATAGCTTCTCCGTTCTGCTTCACCTTTTATACTTGTGAAGCAACAAACCCCCAGTGCCTGACTTTTCGTAATGTTCATTTTCCACCGAAAATCTGTTTACCCAGTCCCAATCAAAATTTCTCCACCTCACTTTTCTCATAGTGTTCTGCTTCCTTTCAATTCTCCCAAACGACTTTTCTCATATTATTTTAGGTAGAAAAGTATGTCAGCCATTTCTTTTTTACCAATACGCAGGATGCTAATGACAGATAACGGCCAGGTTGGATTAAAAATTTATTTATTAATCCTTTAATATGTCGTTTTCTGACATTTTCTATTGGTTTTTTTGTCGAAACCAAATGCGAAATATTTTAGTTATTTATTTAAGAGCTACTTGAGAACTAAAAAAAGGATTTTACTTTTTGAAATGTGTTTTTCATGCTACCTCCAAATATCTTTTTAACCAGTAGTGTGCCCCCAATACCTATCCTTTTTCGATGCACATACAACGAAAATATTTTGCACCGAGAACTTTACGATTTTCTCTTTCTCGAATGCTCTGTACCGAAAGATACGGGTTTTGTATGTACTGTTGGATGTTTCTGTTGGATTATGTCTGGTTGGTGCGATATACGCGTTTCTAGGTTTCCTCGAACCTCCAGTTGTACTACTTTACGTGCAGTAGTTTTACTCATAAACTCCTACTGTGCTATGGCCAATATAATATTCTCGTATGCCGCGCAACCGTAAGATTCGTCCCATAAATCTGTAGGGACGAGGGACAAAGTACGTACACCGCCTCTGGATGCTCGATGCTGGAGGCTTTTTTCATACACCACACGAGTAGTGCACCGAGCAGATACTGCAATCATACTTCTATATTTCAGTTACTTCTTCTTTATTTTTTTCAGGTCCCTTTACTTTTAACAGAGGTAGTTTTGTTTGCGTGAAAATTCCGAGATTCCTATTCCAGTGTTTAAAATACTTCCAATACTCAAAAGACCCCACTACTTTATTCATAGCGTGCTGTTTGGTTTAGATATTGAACAGGAGGCATGTTCCATTAAATTATAAACGAATCGAACAAATTAAATAAATGTTCAATTCGAAGTAACGCGAAAAAAACAACTTGAGAATAATAAGAATTTTTGATTTTGGAAAAATTCACAGTGAAACCAGCAAGAGTTCGAATTTATTTACAAGAAGATGAGATAATGGCAGGCCGTGCTTTGGCAGCAAGATGTGAAACATGGGGTAGTTCGCCAGCGGCAACGATAGCCTGGAGTCTGGGTGGTATGAAATTCAAGGATCCCCTTGTAGCCACAACGCAGAGAAGCAATTCCACGGTCAGCAAGCTCGCTCTTGTGCTTGATCGCGAGGACGATGGCAAGGAGCTCACCTGCACAGCCGTGAACCACAATTTCCCCGGTGGCGATCTCAAAGAGACGAGGATCCTTCGCGTTGCCTGTGAGTACCTCTACGTATAAAAATATACATGTATATACACATATGTGTTATCTCTTTGCAACAGCTACTGAACTCTTCTCTCTATTTTCTCGGGAATACGTTGCTGGCAGCGTTTCAACGCGCCAGCCTTTGTAGAAAAATAAAAAAGAGCAATTTCCGATGAATCATGAAAGAAGTATGCTCCGTGACGATATCCGATCAATTTATATTATGAAAAAGTTTGGCGAACGGAACATTGGAGACATTGTTATTGGGTGGTTTATATAGTTGTAACTATTTTTCTTTCATTCATCTAGCAAATAAGCAAAAAACCATTGATTTGTTTACACGAGCTGCAGTTAGAACTTTCTCCAATGCCATTTCATTTAATCTATTTGATTATTTCTGCCCATAAAACATTTATGGATTAAATATTTGTTTTGGCTCATTGTATTCCTTTTCCTTCAATTCTTCCTTATAGTGGAGTAGAATATTCTATCGCCGAGCGTGGCTCACGCGTTGAAAACCGCGACCAACTTGTTTGTACAGCGAGTGGCATTTTCCAGCTGGCCTTACGCGTTGACTCTCAACAGTAGGTACTGTAGACAAAGCGACAATCCCGCCTTTCGAGAGTAAAACTTGCTGTGGTTCCGTTGTTCTAACGGGATATACGTGCTTTGTGCTTTCAGACAACACTCTCTGTCGACTCTGTGATTAGAGTACACCTGGAACACGATCCCACGAGAGTAACACTCGACCTGGAGATTTGTTCGTTTCACTCAAGCGAGTTGGTTCGTTGACAGAGAGAAAGTATAGGAATTGTAGGGTGCGACCAGTCACGTGACAGAGTATGTTTGGGCTACTAATCAAACGATCTCAGAACAACTGCCAACTTTCTTGAAATCATGAAAATCAAATGAGAAAATTATCTTAGTAGTCGTGATAGTTTTTTTGTCTTAAATTCTGCATCATATGTGCACGAAATGCAAAATATACCTTAAAGATATAACTAGAATGAGACTGCCACACAAGTATAATCCAGGAGAGCCCGGACCCACCCATGAGAAGAGTACGAAGGCGCAGGAGTTCGACCCTAACTCGTTCTCTTCTCCATACCTCGTACCGCTGCTCTCAGAATGTTCAACGAGAAAGTCTCACGCGCAGGAAAGTTCGTTGTCGAGCAGATGAACATACCAAGGCAAAAGCAGAAGCTCGCGCGAACCAGCAACGCTTGAGCTTCCTCGTTGCTCGAATCGCTATTCTACGACAACGAGGATGAGAGCTTCGGGTGCATAGTGCAATGTCGTGTCAGACTGCCGCGTTCATAAATTGGTTAGAACTTCGAGCCCAGTCCTTCTCTGTTTCTCTCATCTTCCACCTTACCACTCTGTCCATTTCCGTTCTCTGTTCTCTTGGTTGCCCGAGAAACGGAGCGTTCATCGAATTTGGGTTACTGAGTTGCGTCTCACCCTTGTTTCTCGTACAATCTAGTCATTGGTAGAGCCAGAGGGGTCGAACGCGAGATCTGCCTCAGTGAGTTGTGGTCAAAGGTATATACAAAGTACATTCCCTATAAGTATTCTTTATCGATTCAATTGAACAATAAATACTTGAAAACAAATGCTCAAACTTTTGAACATGAATTCATACCAAATCTCCTGATTGTCATCCCCAAGAACTCAGTTTGCGTCTCTAAAACCCGATGCCATTAAATTGTTACCTATGCTGGACATGGAACGTCTGATAATAATAATAAAAAAATAGCCACCGAAGCTCAAAAAATGGATGTTATCGGCGCGGCGGATCCTAACAGAAGATACTTCAAGATCCAATTTGGTAGGTCAATTAATTGGTTTCTTTAGATGCTGCCACGTTGAATCTTGATATCTCAGATATTGGTATTCGTTGTCGGTAGCATCTTCTATTTCCGTTCGTTCGCTCATAAAATTTCCAACAATATCGTCAGCATGGATTTCCTTCTTTTCTCATGGATATCCCATCGGGCAGACCTTGTGGTAAAATTTCAACACTGAGCTAAAATTTACGAAAGATTCTTGCGGTAATGCCTTCCTGGGTTTTCTCGGGGTTTCCGGCGGTTCAACATCAATGACCTAGTCAACTATACCACTCGGTCGGAGTACGCTACTGCATTGCTACAGATAATACAGTGGTATATATTATACGGTATAGTTTTATTCTTTTAGAAAACACGTAGTTGGTATACGAGGATCACAGCAAGACTGAGAAAATAAGTGTGAGAGAGAGAAAGAGCGGAAGACGAAAGCGGCAACCGCTGTTCAACGACCAAGTATACATTTCCAAACTCGACGAAAGTTTCACAAAGTTGTCTTCACCCGTCTGGATTTTCCTGATCGTGTCTGCTCGGGCGACCCTGCGGAATTGGGATCGCGTAGCTGATCAGACTCGAGATTGGCCGTTTGCATTTTGATAGAGAAAGCGAGTCCACGTTGTACGGAAGAGAGGGAACGTGTCACTATCGTTCTCCATGGAGGACTATCGCGTCCTTTCACTAGTAAGAGCCCCGCCGATTTAGCCAATGGCGAGCAATAGCTCGATTTTTTACTTTTTTGCTTTCTCATCCGTAGGCAAATGAGGTCTCGCCAATCGGTCGTTTCACAACACGAGAATCGAGTGATTGGATTGACAAAAAAAAACGAATTTTGAGCACCGAATTATTCCGCCAAATTTTCACAACTATTATCACGTCATGAAACTGTCACATATCGGGAGCAATATTCTATATCGCGTTCTCTTCGTAGATATTTTTTTCAGCTCAGTTAAATCTGTTGGCCGGGAAAATCAGGAATAGACTAATCTTGAAAACACGAGAATAATTGATCGAATCTTCACGGCTAGGATTTTTTTTATTTGCGATAAAACCAATAACGAATTCATTTTGTTGAGATATTCGATCGTCTTATATTGTATACAAAAGTGAAAGCAGTTCCATTAACTGCAGCGTTGACTATTGGGGCCTCAGATTAGCAAATTTTAACTTGACACTTTCCCAAGTACCAATTGTTTCGCTCATATACATATTCAACTCTTTCTTTAAAATCTATTCAACATGAATAAAGCGAACGTTTGATGAATATCTCTTTTACTTTATGCCCTTGGGGGACACTTGTTAATTTGTACTACACTTTTCATATTCCATCTACTTTTATTTTAAAGTTCTTGTCAGCTCTTTCGAAAAATGTCTCGTGTAATATATTTCTCGTTGGCAAAGCGTGTTCATTCAAAAGTATGAGCCTTCTGCGTTGTTGGATTACCCCCTTGGGGGAGACGAAAAAACTACCACTTTCGTGGCATCTCAAGAAAAGATAAGAAACCTGTTACTTGAAAGTAACTCGAACTTGGTTCTGCTTCTTCTTCCATACTGGTAAAAGAGTCAAAAGTTACGCTTAATTCGAGAGGGGAAAAAAATGCTTATATTCGTACAGGGCTACCGGAGCATCATTCACTCGCAGCTAAACGCAAAGGGATCGGGAAGGGCGGAGTTGAAGACGAAGACACGAAAGTGAAGCGCTTGAAGCCACAAAGCCTTAGTTCTGTTTTAATACCCTGCGGGATCAAGTTTCAAAATTCTCATAACCGTTGCGGGGGCTGAAGAAGGGAACAGAGAAAGATTATGAAAGTGTGTGTATAAGCAGATGAAGTTCGGTATTCGCCGAGATGGAGAACGACGAGTCGTGTAAAAAAAAATATACTCGAGTAAATAACGTTTCGTGAAGGTTGAGCTTTCGTGCGGCGTGAGAGATTTTCCGTAAAGGGGATGCGGAATAAGGGAATAAAAAAATGAGCAGGATGAGAGAGTCGAGAGAATAGACGATGAATAAGAGAAAACCCGAGAGTAAAATGAGAACGAACGACAAGAGACGGGAGTAAAAGTTGCGGTGGAGTGAAGAGGGAAACGAAGTTATACCTCCATCTACCCACCTGCTGGCAGATGGAGTGTACGCTCGCTGAGGGGAAACGAAGAATTCTCGTCGTAAAATGTGATCTAGCTTGCTTTTTCCGCTTTCCTTCTCTCTCTCTCTCTCTCCCTTGTTAGTCCTCTTTTTTTACGAGGCTTTGGCGTTCTTCCGGACCTTGATACACTTCCAGTTTACCGAGTGCCTAGGTTGATGTACATCCGACAAGATTTTGCGCAGAGAGAGCACCAGCAAGTTTCGTAATCTTGGGTAGGTTTGTGGGGTGATCTAGTCCAGTACCTGATGTCACGGTCGAGCCTGTTTCGTCGCTAAAGTCTCAGCGAAGCACAGAAAAAACTAGATGAAAAAAAAAACTCGGTAAACACTATTCATATCTATCATCTCCAACTTCCTGAGTGAATCAGAGTTTTAAAACTCTGGCCAGCCAGCACAGCTTCCCCTTCGTTATTTCTTGCAAGGTTTATTCTTGTCGCACGACTAGTAAAACTCGTCGCGAGATGACATGACACCGTTTTAATTAAAGCCATAAGAGGACGTAGAAGCCTGAACTCACGTTACCATCTTTGTTATTGTGGAAGACGAATCAACTTCCAAAAAAATAAATGAAGATGGAACGACAGTGAGACGATGACGGAGTTAAAGGCTGCATTGAAACTTAGCATCTTAGCATTTGATACTTTATGAGACGTCGTTAACACATTCGACGTATATGAAAATGAAAAATAGTTCGATGTGCATTTTCCAATCATACAAAAATGTCGAATCTTGTTTTAGCTGCGTCAGAAATTTTTTTTCAAAATATGAGGTTTTTCCGTTGTTGTGACAAGTTCGTACAGTGAGAATTGTGCCTATCTCGCATTCGTGGCACACCTCATAGCTTCGCAACACCGTAAAAGAGAAATGTGGGGGGCACAATCCTCTTCAACCCTTCAATTCTCGTCTCGGTAGATTTTCAACTCACTACGAAAATTGGAATATTCTCTCTCGTGGCTCGAAACTCTCGCGGCTGCTGCTAGGAAATTACTGGCAAGGAGTGACGTAAGCAATTACGTAAGCAATTATCGTACGCGTTTATTTTCCTTCTCACTCAATCTCCTTGCAGATCTAGTTGTTTCGCATATGTGCTGTGCAAGCTCGCTGTGTCGAGCTACAAAATAGGAGAGTGAGAGAGAGACGGAGAGACTTTCGATGTGGCTTCTATGGTGAACGTGTGCTCGGTTGAATGGTTTCAGGCTTTAAAGTTATGAACTTTTGGTTCCGTCAGTCATGTTAACGGCTCACTAATTATTACAATAATGATGTCCGAAAAGTGTTCGCACCTACTTTCAAAGATTGAAAAAATTATTAACATTTGCGAACGAACACTTATTGAATAAGGATTTTGATCCATTTTTTTATTCCTAAAGTCACCAGATCAAAACGAATAAAGTCACATAGAAAATGATTGAGCATCTTTCACTTTCTTCCTTGACCAATAATTTCACAGCTCACAGTAATATTTGAACAATCAATACTTTAGCAAGAGAAATACAATATATTTCGCGTAACTTATCCATTTGTATGTTTATCGCAGACGCACCAGTAGTCAATGCGCATCTAGCTGCAGGATACGTCCTGGATACCTTGCGGGAGGGCGACGATCTAAAATTGGTTTGCGACATACAGAGCAATCCACCACCTACGAGTATCGTTTGGTATCACAATGTGAGTATTTTTCTCATTTTCTCATCGACGTGTATACGTAGGTGTATATCTCATCGCGAAACGACGCGCGTTCAATTCTCCTTGACGCGTGATACAGACAAAAAAGGAAATAGAACATATCTCGTTCGCTTTCCAAGTATCTTCTATCATCGCCCGATCTTTATGTTACCTCGTTCAATATTTCTTGTGACAATGAGAATCGTTCGAGACAAAAATTCAATCGATTGAAAAATTTTACTTTAATATTATTAAATAAATATTGACATAATCATAGAAATGACGACAGTGACATGTTGATAATTTGCAATATGCATTACAGTTCATTATTTTATATTATCACATTGTTTTTATGATTATTATTTTATTCATAACAAAATTTTGAAAAATAATAAAACGATAATGAAAAAAATATAAAAAACGACATTAAACTTTCCTCCTCGAAGTTCGGGCTAGACATAAAGTTTTCCATTTCATCGACCAATAGATTTGGGACACGTTGTATATTCTTACATATACACCCTTCTGCCATAACGAATGGAACGCAAGCTTTAGAGTTGAAGATTGAATAATAACCGTTACTTAACCGTGAACGTGCTTTTCGATGAATTTACGCTGGAATATCATGACATCTTTCCCTCTCACCTTCGAACCCCTATATTTCTCTAGCAACCCTCCGTCTCGACCCGATCGCTGATTCGCTTCTCTCTCTCTTTCGCTCTGTCGATCCTTTGCTCGCATTCAATTTTCTTTTCCCTCCACTTCCACCTGCTCATTTCTATCACTATTTATTTCACACCGTCGTCCTATCTCGCGCCACACACTTTTATCACTGCGCGCTTTTAACGCAACCAGGTAAAAACAACAAAAATAAACAGCATTTACAACGTACAGGCAAACGGATTTTCCATTCGAATAAAGTATATCGCGATTACAGCTGCGTCGACGTATACATAAAAACAAACACACACATACACACAAATAACGTAAATTCGTTAAAGTGTTCGTATTTCAAACAACGTATTTATTCAACATGAATAAAATCCATCTTGCCTGGGTTGGAAATTTTTCAGTTCATAAATAATTCACGTCGATCGACCGTGCTTTTGAGCATGCTCAAGATTTTCAAATAGAAATTGACGTAAATGGAGACAAGCTCCACACGAGGAGATCTTGCATTAAATATAAATGACTAATGTGCCAATTAGTCCATAGAGACTGCAAGGATTACGTTTCGCATTATAAGTAGCTGCACTACTCCCATATGAATTACGATGCAAAATTAATTGATGGATTAATATTGGCACAATTTTCATATTACTTTTTCTCGTGTATAAGATTAATGGCCATTCTATACCATGCAATGCACATATGGCTCACTTTTTTTAGCGAAGCTTTACCCAGAAGACTTGCCTGTTCTTCGATACAATAGATGTTCAGAATTTGTTTAAAACTCATGGATCTTTATAGTTACTGTATATGGCGTTTCGATATAAAAATTGGCCAAATAGTTCACAAATTTGTGTCAGTGTACTACAAACCACATTGAACTAAACCAATCTGCTTGTAGTAAATATGTTGATTCAGCACTACCTCATCGCACAGATGTTCAAAATTTCTACGTCAAACTTATACACGCATAGAAGCACTCATCGTATTGACATTTAATTACTTCCTCAGTAACAACCAACCTTCGACTAACATGAAATATGTACTGATATTACAAACGGATGAATAGTCTAGTTCGTGGAAACGTACATCAGAAAATCCACATAATAAAAGTCCATGGAATTTCGCAGTCATAATCCCCTGGGTATTTAGAATTTTGTGTACATTGTTACGCAATATTAATCCATGCACTTCGGTCCAGTATGCTTCGGAAACCACCAACCACTAGTGAAACATTTGGAACTAGAGGATTCGTAGTCCAAAGTTCACATCAAATTTCCAAGTTTCTTCTCCTACAGATAGAAAGCTTCCTATAGATATCCATAAGATGTACCCAAAGTTTTGTCCAAACTCTAATGTACAGCTGAGTCTGCACATTTTCAGGAAGAAAGTATTTGTTGATGCAAATTTCTTTCCGTAGTATCAGTTATTTGATTTGGTCAATGACAAGCAACCTGCACTCATCAATTTGCTTTACATCTTTGCTCTCAACGTATCAATTTGTCGGATACTGTCATTCATTGATATTTCATGAATGGAGCATCTATGATTGAAATGAATTTGGACAAGTTGTTAGCCTGAAAATCTTGGCTGTCGGTTTTAGAACACTCGATAAATCGAGAACTAGAGGGGAAGAAAAATGTGGGCCTTGAAGAGCAAAAGGTATTAGCAATAATGGTAGGAAATATTGAGTTGTGCCCGAGTTGTGCAATTCCCGGAGCGTGAATAATATTGCAAATGTATTACGAGAGAATTGTCATGGGAAAGTCGTATAGTTCTCAACTGTAAGCGATTTATCACTTGCTCAATGCTTGCTATAACACGGGATACAAATACTCGATACATTCGAGTGATCGAGTTTACACTCTGAAAGAAGAAAAATAAAAATGTATATCCAGAGGGAAAATGTGAAACGAGCTGCACACACGGAAACGAGTGTATAAAGACTCCCTCATGATGAAAAATACTTTTTATCGATAAACTTTGCTATTTCGCAATGTTTGTCACCTTTATCTCGCTTTCCGTGCGATTTGTCCCGAGATAATTTTTTATCTCGAGCCAATGAAATTCGACAACCCCTTTGTTTGTTCCGTCCGTGTTATCGGAAATTGGTCAACGTCGTTATTGGAATTTCTGGCCTTTACCAATCTGTGCTATCAAAGCTTTTGAAATTCAATCAAATAAATAATAACTTACTATGACGCTACCAGCTTTACCGCGAACACAGCATTTTCATGCCCCATATTTTTCAGCCGATCTCTATCTATATTGACGATGCTTAATTACAAACGTTTAGACAGAGAGTAAGATAAAAAAATATATATATTTAGATCAAATATGCGAGATTTATGTGTACTGTTGAAAATCACGTAAAGAAACGGTCAATTTTTCACTATCGAACCATTTTAAGGAAATCCTTACAATTTACTAAGTAAATTGCGCTGGAGAAAAAAAAATGAGCAATATTAGAATCAGTTTTCGATGTCACCAAGACATCTTACTAATTACTTATGTCGAGAAAATTACGTGCCAAGCTCAAGAGCAAGAAAACAGTTATGCATATGGGCACTTTGGATGACCTAGAAAGCGAGAGACAGAAGGAGACAAAATTATGCAGCAAGCTAGAGCACTGGAACACTTTGCACTAAATCTAGTGCAAAATATCGCGTGTGCAGAGTGTATCGAAGTAAAACAAGACTGGTGCACGATGTAGTCAGAGTGGATTCTTTGCTAGTGGTGAACAAGACAAGAAGACACTGTTCAGAATGTCTTCTCGTGAGTTGGAAGCTGTCAGGCCAGGGTGAAAAAAGAAATCTTCAAGGAAGCAGTAAAAAGATGGGAACCATCGACCGCTCGACCGCTACTTTGTATTCGTGGAGAGCAAGCCACGAGCAAAGTCTTGTCAAGTGTCTAGGCAACGTGTGCACCACGAGCGTACTCTCCTCGTTAAGAAGCATGCCCTAGTCGTCGAAATAGCCTTTATCATCCTCGGTCTAGTATACTCGTCCGATCCCATTGCAGTGTATTATTCTCTCCTTTTCTTTACTTTATTGTCTTCCCTGACTTTGGAATTTCAATTTTTTTTTCGTCTTCTTTTATTTATGTTTCTTTCTTCCTCTGCCTCTTTCTCTTGTTTTACTTTATTTCCACACATAAATATCTGTATATTCGGAGACTTGACAACGTTTCCAATTCTTCGTTGACACGCTGGACCTAAAGCTACAGAAGTCGAAGCTTTCTACGCTCATTAAACAACCCTTTGACCAAAGTGCATCTAAAGCCTTTACTGCAATTCTCACAGTTGCATCAGACCCAGATCGTTATCGTAAACTAAGTACACGAACCACGAACAAAGGAGTTGCGAGGAACAAACTACTTCGTCTTAAGATACTTCCTGATGTACATCGCAACATCAAACTTTTATAGTTACGAGCCATTGCTCAAGGTCCATTTTGGAATTAGCAGAATGTTAATTGATTATTATCATCAACGTGAAACTTATGAGCTTGTGAATACTTTTTGTACCAGAATTATTGACATCGATCCGTTATAATGAACATGTTCATTTCATAAAAAAACATCTTGAAGTATTTCGTAAATTTCGCACGTTTTCTATAGACACAAATCACGATTCCGATATAGAGGAACTTTATGGAAATATTATACTTGTACTATAGATTTTTTATTCTCAATTCACTACCACTTCAAATATTTGCGTTTTCTTTACTTCGTGGTCACGAAAAATTCCTTCTCCCTCCTCTTTATGAGTTTTTCCAGAGTGGTTGTCCTACCACATACATTGCCATGCATCATCTCTCGTTTCTGAGTACCGAAACGTTCCTCACAATAGTCACATCCCCTTTCGCGTACTCTCTTTTCTTGGCTCTCATCGTTTCCTCTCTTTAGCTTGAAAACCGCAAGTTTTTGCAATTCTCTAAGGGCGGAATTACTTTCCCGCTAATGCCTTACGACGGCATACATATTTATTATTCGAGTCGCAAGCGAACAGGGCGCCGTGAGTGCTCGGAAAACTCTCCTTCCATCGTTTTTTCTCAATCTCTTATCCTCGTCGTTTTTTTCTCTACTTTTGCTGTCCTCGTATTCAAGTACACATCCCACCTCCACGCCCAATGTCCTCATACTCTTTACTGTGTTTTTTTTTCTCTTTTAACATTGCATACTTTCACCGCTTACAATCGCACGTTTCGTATTATTTTATTTTTTTTTCTATTCTCTACAAAACCATTTATAGCCCATTCTGCTCTTGGAATTCTCGAAAGTCCATAAAGCAAAAATAATACCACTCGACGTACCGATGAGGGAGAATCTGTGAATCTTTTGAGTTTTACACTGCTCGCAATAGTCACAATAATATTCGTAAAAAAAAAAGATATGAAATCAATCGATTTTCTTCTTACGCCGAAGACCAAAAGACTTGATTATAATATATTGAACAATGTATAGAAAATTTTCGCTACGCTCACCTTTAATCCGAGTGCGATTAAATCAAGAACAAGTAAAGACAATTCAATACATGATGGAATTCTCGATTTTGCACACGAATTAATTCATTTGAACCTAACTTCTCAAATAGGTATATTGAGGAGACTACGTGAAAAGAATTCTTCAAGGAATTTCCATTCCGGTAGTATTAACGTGTAAAGAGACAGACAAAGATAGGACGCGACACTGAAAGTGAAAGAGAAGGAAGATTGAGATGAAAAAAGAAGAAAAAGAGAGAAGACCCCCAGGAGAAATTATTCGTCAGTCGTGGTTTGCTCTCGGTGTCTTGAGGTTCCAGAAAGTGGTAACCACAGTGGAGACTGTATGAGGGTTGGAGAACAAGGGATGAAGAACCTCCAAGCCTTAAATATACGCATTTTACTCTCTGCTTATTCCTTGTCCCTCTTTCCTTTCGTTTCCAACTGCCCCACCTACCCTTTTGCCACTCTGTCGCTCTTTATCTTTATCTCTCGCTAGCTGACTGCATTATACGTCTCTGAGGCATTTAATTTGACGCTGGTACCCTCTTCTCCGTTGTGTTGATCGTTGGACGTCGTACATGTGCGATGTACCATATGACTCTGGTCTGCCGCGAGAGAATTTCAAGGAAATGAGGCACTACGAAGTGACATAACTCACGTCCGATGCCAAGCTCGATCAATGTCTTGGTCAGGTTGGTGAAACTGGCACTTCTTGGTAACGACGAAACATCACTTGCAACAGGGTTACCAAAAATTCCACGTGTATGTGTTACGAATGGCCTAATATCTCTCTTTCCCTCTCTCTCCTCTCTCTATCTCTTTCTCCCTTTGATTCCTCGTGTAAGCATGGATTGGTAAACCTTCTGTGATCAAACACTTCCAATCTCATCCCCGTTGCATCACATATAGATGATACTCTGATTAGCTGCATCAAGACATGGGTAATCGAGGACCAAAGTAATTGCTGCCAGCTCTCAGTGGCGGGTGCATGTCAGTATTTCACCCGTCAATACCCTACATCCCTGATTCCATATAAATTTGGATGACCCTCTGGTACCTGGCTTAGGATGTTAACACTGATGACTTCATCAATATTCTGGAAGTTCACACGGTTATTTATTGTAGCGATTCCAGAAACGCGACCATATAAACTCAATTGAACCAAATGATTCATCTAAGTAGTAGTGTAGTGGTTTACTAAAGTTCAATTTTATCACGGTTACGGAAAAATGGTGAATATTTATATATTTACGTCGACCAGATAGGATCCGGTGCTTAAACCACATTTTGCAGGGATTTCTACACATGTTTTATACACGTATACACAAAAAATGTGGTGCTTATGAATTAGAGTGTTCGTGAAAAAGTTTTTCGTTTCGGTAAATTACTCGGACATGAGGATTTTGAGTGGAAAATGCTAGGGTAGTCCCTGAAAAATATATATTTTCCATTAATGCCCGTTGTGGAAAATAAGCGCCAGGCAAGGGCGATTCTCAAGAGCTTTGATGGTCTAATGACCCGTAGATGTGGAACTACTGACAGTATACAAGAGGAAACGAATGAGAGAACCGAGAGAAGGGAAAGTAAGTGACGTGGGCAACGATCCGTGAGTATATATATACACACAACGAATAAAAAAAGGAAAACAACCGGTCCGCGTAATTCGAAGAGTCGTGGAAAGTGAGGCAAGGCAAAGGGGAATGAAGGTCGTAGTCGCCTGTCTGTTCATCGATTGAAACTCATCCTGCGTGAAAATCCCTTGGAAGTAACGTTCTTGTTGCTGTTGTTGCCGTCGAGCGATAGAAAAATCAACGAAAAATGAGAATGGAAAAGCTATGCAGGGGGAGGATCGTTATCGCTTGATTCCACATCGGTAGATTGTCCCTTGAGATTTGCATTACGATCAAATATTTTACATCTCAAAATAACCTTAAATTTTCGTGCAATATCGAAGTTTTTTTATGTTAAAAAATACAATATGTATGATAATTATTTGTCATTTCAAGGGTAACAGCAACGACGAAAATACTAGAATATATCATGAATATTATTTGCAATTTTTTAAAATTAATTATTATTTCATTATAAGATTCTGATATTTCCGATCAATCAAGAGATTGTCTGTTGTCCTTTTTGACATCATTCAAAATACCTGTTTCAAATTCGTTACCTTTTTCATTACACGTCTCCTTTTCTTGCATTTTTTTTTCGCACCGCATAGAAAAGTGATGATAGTACATCCACCAACGTTTTCTACGACCTCGTTTTTAGCTATGAAATAATTCCACTCGTTATTTCAAATGGTACGCGATTTACGAAGCAAATTCGAGGACCTCGTGATCCAAGAGCCAGTAGAGAAGGTGAAAGTGTAGCAAGGGTGGTGAATAAACGCAGCGAAAAAGAGGTACAACCTCGAGAGACTCCGGTCGATTCGCTTCAGCACGATATTCCAAGTTTTATGTTTGCGGTTATGAACATTTTAATGTTCTGGGACACATTTGAAATCGATATAAGTCGTGGCACCACCGATAATATCATTTTTTCTTTCATTTCTCTGTCATTTTTGCATTTCCCCCTTATGTATAATTGCCTATTTTTATAGTTTTAGAATCCGCGAATAAAAGAAAATAGTTCAAGCATAGGACGGAACTAAACTTGAAACACTTGTAAGAATTTCTTACCATTTATTTTTCAATGGCAATCATGATTTTCATCAAAGTGTTTATTTTCGAGCAAACACTAACGTCAAGGTAGCGATTTATTCGAATACAAAGCACGCGGTGATGAAAAAGAAAAAAAGAATAGAAAATTGGATCGAATTGGAATCACAGCCTATAGAAATGAAGAAATGGAACGTACCGAGGAGGAAAAATTCCAGTTAAATTGAAGAGACGAAGAAACGCGATATCTCTGACACTTTCCGAGAGTGGCACAGTTCTCTAGCAAGTTTCATTGTATTCTTTTTATTGTACGTTCTAATACTTATTGTTTGTCTTCTTCGCGTTAGTCTTCTCTTCTTCACCTTCCGCTTCGTCTTATTCTTATCCTTTGTTTCTTCCACTATACTCGCACTCGGTTTCCGTTCTATTCGTTGGCTAGGAATTTCGTTCGATAAGCTGTACAAGTTTTCCCATTAAAAGTATTACCACATCAGTGATAACGAGTGCAGAACGTGGAAGAGGCACGTTTCGAAACTGAGCGTGTGATCCACAACTACTGAGCCAACAAGGTCTCTTGGATATTCGTGGATAAAGTCTGTGGCTAAGACTGTAGCAATCGAAGTCTTCGTACATAAGTCTTTTCACTTTTTATGAGCATTACTCTTTGTTTTTTTTTTTTTAACCATTCCGTATGTCCCATATAAAAAAGACACATTCAGTCTGCTTCGATCCAAAGTTGCTGGAAAAGTATTTTAATTGACAACCAAATGGTGAGCTAAATTATAATGAAAGTATACAAATCGGTAAAACTTTGAGAATTGAATTCTCATTGAATTCATGAAAAAAACGTGGCGATAGGAAAGATCACATTGAATAAGTTTATGATATCAAATGATAAATAAATTGAGGGTTCGGAACTCTTACCAATAGTTTCATCAGGAGTCGCAATTCGTATTTTATGTAGTCATCGTTTATTTGGTTCAAAATGCATAAACAGCCATTTGAAATAATATGGAACCTGCTATTTTTAAATTGTTTTTATTTGAGATACGATCGAAATAATTTTCATCCTATCACATAGTGCTATGGAATACACGATGATGGCGGAAGTGGATGGAAATACCGGAAATATTTAAATTGAATCGAGCTTCTATTTTAATCAATACTATATTATTGAAATGTCCATTCACCGGAGGAGAAATGTCATTTTCCACATTTTCATAAACACCCTATCGGGCTAGAAACATATTGGTCTCTACGTCACCAGAAATCGGAAATGTCTTCGCGTATGTATATATATTTTTGAATGTATGTAGCTCAATGGTACACAAGAGAACAGAAAACAGAGAGATGTATCCACGTATCTCTGACAAACCAATCCTCTGTACGAGCTTAATCCTTTGCCGTAACTTCGAAGCGCTCGAGGCTTGCTCGCAATCTCTGTATAACGTTATTCCCATCATCCCAATGCCGATCGTCCTCGTGTGATATTTACGCTCGCGTTTCCTGGACTACAAACAAACGATATCGAGAATTGAAAGCTCTCTCATATTCACCGGAAATACGTACGTCGCTCTGGTCCTCCTAATTAATATGCAAATATCGAATGGTCGATATTTCATACAAAATCTGCCTCCACCTCTCTTCTCTCTTTCTATCACCGTTTCTCCGGTTCCCACTTTTCCCTTCAATCGCCGTTATCATTCAATTTGAAACTTGTTGTCGTATACGCCACAAAACCACATTCGATTCATTATTCTATCATCATTCCCCTCCAATCATCATTTATTTAATATCGTTTCCTCCTTTTGTTGCTCAACAGTATTCGCTCACATTCATCGAATATTCAATAACATTATCCACTAAGTTATACCACACTTTATTCCAGTATTCATTTACGACAGTCAAATACACGCCGCAATTATTTCATCGATACTATAATCAGTTTTGGTCAGCGGTTATAATGAAAATCATTATTGATTTATGTACAATCGATGTTTACTTATCATTTGTCATCTTTGTATCGTTTCATACTGATGTATATTTGAATTTATTTGTCGTCTTTTTTTCCTACTCTCTCAAAAATTTTAATAATTGTTGTAATTCGTGAAATATCTTTTCTAAAATCGATAAATCGTCAGTTAATGTAAAAATTAAATTACTTTTTTCTGAATAATATTCAATGTGTTCATTCATTCGTTCCGTTAACTCAAATTCCTAGATTTCTCATGAATTTTAGCAAAAAAAATGATCAGATTGATTTCCATTTTGCACAGAGGACAGTTAACGAAAATTATTATGATTGTGATAATCGTGAATATCTTGTACAAGCCAAAGAGGACTCTATTTCAGGACACTCGACTGGAGCACGACGTGACCGCTGATACTCTCATAGCCGCAAACACTCTGACACTGAGGGTCTTGAAACTGAGGCACTCCGGTGGTTACACCTGTCACGTGAGAAACACCGTTGGTGAAGCTATGAGTCATCCAGTAAATATTCGCATGAAGTGTGAGTGCACCGATAAATTCAAAGAATTCAATCTTAGCTGAATATTTAGATGAATAAATAAAATATTCATCGTTTATTATCGATCTATTTCTGACAATAAATCTTTGTTTTTTTATTTCATCGCCTAATCCTATTTTTTAAATTTTTTATTTGCATGTATTTTCCAGATGCTCCAAGATGTAGCGTAGGATTCGAAAGAACGGAGATTGCTGCAGCCCCTCGTGAAGTTGTCCGTCTTAAGTGCATCGTAGATGCAGAGCCAAGTGAGACAGTAAGATTTTCATGGACGTACAATGGGTCCAGGGGGGATGTCTCACCGATACCAAATTCGAGGGCACAAAACAAGGGTTTGATCAGCGTACTCGAGTACGTACCAACGGTCGACGGGGATTACGGTACATTGGCCTGTTGGGCGAGCAACAGTGTAGGAAGACAACGTACACCGTGCACGTTCAACGTCGTCCAAGCCAGTGAGTCCCCAGGGTTATCTTTTTTGACTTTTTTTTACTCAGCAAATTACTGCTGTATATCTATAGATCCCACTCGTTCGTTGTATTCTCCAGTGACTCATGTAATTCTCAAATTGTCTGGTCTTGTTTTCACTTTTTTTATTATTATTTTTTTTTCTTTTCTCTCCACCAAATTTTTAATGCTTTTACTTGGCATTTTTTTTGTTCTTATTCCCTCTGGGGAAACGCGAATCATAAACATCAAGAGACTACATGTGGCCACCAAAACATTTTCATTTCTACACCACGTTCGTATTTCTCTATACTTTTTCGTCGTATGAGCAGTTTTTCAAATGTTTCTTCATTAACTTTATCCGCGGGTAATTTTTTAGTAATAATGAATACTTGAATGATTCAGTTTATTTTCAAATTGTATTTTTTTCTGTCTCTTGATTTTTTTCAATTCAATTTAATGGGGACTTGTAATAAAAGCAATATAAGGAAGTTTGGATAAGGTTCTGGGATGAAAAAACTTTGGAAAGATACTTCTTGAGAATCGACCACTACGTTTTGGTGCACTGGGTTAATGGTGCGAACAGTTAATAAGAACCTATAAACTCGTTCTTTCTTTACTCGTCAATTTTTATATACAAAACAATTTGGATCGAGATTTTTCACCGAGGTATAACAGGAGAACGTAAAATACTCCATTTAATCGGCCAGAACAACTCACTCGAGAGGTTTCCTTCTTGTCTAGTGTTGGTCCTATTACGAAACCCCTCACCTTCTCCGTACCTTCCTCAGACCAATTGCCCTTCGTACAGTTGTTGCTATATATCGAAGCTCTTCTACTAGAAGTGAGGCAAAGATACAGTAAACTCACTCTCTCTCTTTCTCTCTCGTCCATGTGCGGCGAGTTGAGTGGTTTGCCCTCGAGATCTTTGAGTGGGCAAACGTTGAGTGGTGCCCCACTGAGAGTACCTCGACGAAATTGGACGGAAATTTCCTCTCTTTCTTTCTCTCTCTCTTCCTCTCTCGGCCGTCCGGCTTGGAACTTCATTTCTCTGCAACATTATCAGTTGCGTGCTTCTTCGATCATAGCTACAGCCTCCCTCATTGCCGGTCCATTCCCAGGACGCAACACTGCCAGGAGTCCATTTAATTATAGAAATTTTTTTTTGCCAAATGCAATAAAATATTCCCAGCGAAGGATATTTTTTCGATGTCCTTTCCAAGGTTTTCGAGAGACACATACATATTCATAATATTTACGAAAATAGTCAGTGATTCACGTAAATACATTTTTTGAGTCTTTTCCATTCATCGCCACTTGAAGTTCATAAATTTTTATCATTTTTTGTTTTTATTATTTCTTTACATAGTACAATTTGTATCGTCTCGTCTATTAGTAAATACACCCGGGCACAGGATTCAATTTCAAAGATAAAAGCAACCACTGGTTTTAGCGGAACGACAGTAAAATTTGATCAACTTCTAATCGAACTCTATTAATCAAGATTTTTTTCAATGTGTATGGCAATTCGTACCTCATGTTTCATCTATTCATATACCTTTCAATATTCCGTACCGAGGTGACGTTTAAAATTCGTTCAATTCACCGACCTGTCAACGAAAAAAAAAAAAAAACTGAAATAAATACCAACTGCAGCCCTATCAGTCCTTTTTCTTTTTGTTTTTTATGCAACGATATTGCTTTTTTTTTTTTTTTCTCTTTTTTTGAGTGACGAGAAGCCGATCGCGATTCATCGATTTAACCCGAATGATTTATGAGGTAAAAATTCTCACGTTGAAAAATAGAGTCGCGCTTCGTCGTGCATATGCTGTGGTTCAGCAAAGCTTTTTCATTCATCGCTCGCAGAATATTAGTTCTCGAACGAAACGAGTTTCTCCCAGTCTCCATACTTTACACGTTATTTACTGCGCATCGAAATTCGGTCAGTGAGAATGTTTCACCTCAACAAAAACACAACAAGTATCATTGACTTTTTTTTCAGTCACAATGTTTCAATTTCTTTAAGAAATCACGTAAAATCACTTTTGAAAATACGAAAAAAAATGTTGATTCTTCTTTTTTTTTTATTTTTTCAATCCACAAAGTATTTTGTTCCTACATAAAGTAAACTCTACTCTAACGTAATGGACTACCAGTCGATAGAGTCCCGAATAATACTAAAAATCCGGCCACGATCACGAACAAAAAAAAATCATTGAAAATCACCCAGTTATTTTTTTTTCACGAGGAATTTCATGAACTCGAAGGCTCTGTAACTAGACAACAATTTATTTGAAAGCAAAAAAAAAAATGTCTAAGTACGAAATGAATGGTTTGTTCAGAATTACCACAACAACCGATCGACTGTTCGATTCACAACGACAGCAGCGCCCTGGAGGTGAATTGCTTGCCAGGTTCAGACGGTGGTTTACCCCAACATTTCCTATTGGAGGTCCGAAGTAGTCATCACGACAGTAACGAATTGTTTTTGACGTCGCAGACCCTCCAAACGCCTCAGAGTGATCAAGGCATGGCTGGAGAATCTCCACCGATTTATCAGGAGATAAATCCTCATCCGAGCTTTCATTTGCACGATCTTGATCCTGGTTTTGACTACAACGTTGCAGTTTACGCGGTTAATGGACGAGGAAAAAGCGAGCCTGCTATGCTACGGAATATTCGTATCTCTGAAACGTTGGCCAACAAACTTGAACGATCAGGTGGCTTCGTACTCAAGGATCTTCAAAGTGTCATTCCACAAGCCAATTCAGAAAATATGATAATTCTTCTTGCAGTTATAGGTGCGTATACTTCACGATTATATTTTTCCAACATTTTTCACTTCTCCAGGATAAGAACTGGAAATCCTCGTAGTGCCCATCTTTCCATCAGCTTGTCACAGGTACACAAACCATTTCTTTTTCTTGACTTCATTGTGTAAATGCGTCGTGAGAACCAAAGCGAAGTCGAGCAGAAAGAATTTCCATCAAATTTTTTATACGCAGCATTTATACATTTGAACCCATAGCTAGAAATTCTGTTCCTACATACACAGAACTCTATTTCTTTGTGACTACATTCTTTAGTATCAAACGAAGACATGAATATTATACACTTCCTCATACAACTTGGCAGAACGAACTAACTTCTGTATCAAAATACGTTCAGGAATACTTGCATTTAGAGTAATAAGGAGAGAATGAAACGGCAAGAGAAAGGGAGAGAAATGGTCAGATAAAATAGAGACAGAGGAATAGAAAGAAAGGTGTAGAGAAACCTGAATACTCGCGCCTCGATGAAAAGCTATACGGTCTGAATAACGGTTGAACCACGTCGAACCGAGTTCTCTTCGTGTTTAAGGGGGTGGCAAGAATCGTACAGAGAGAGATGAAACAGCAGTTCTCGTAGCTCCTTTGAAAGAAACGCTGCATCGTTCCGAAATCTCTGAAACGTTGATATCTCAAAGAAGAAAACAAGTCTGTGTTATCTTGATACGAACCAGCTGTACATTGGGCTTCACACGAGTTTCATTATACGGAAATGATTTAAATAATAGCCATGAAAAAATTTAATTAAAAAAAAAATTTCGTATGGTCGTCGTACAATTAAACTTTTGGAAGAATTTCAAAGGACTTTCTTTAATGTAAATTCATGAAATCTCTAAAGAGGAAAAAGAGATCTCTAGAGGAAAAATCGAGAATTGACACAAAGGGGAATCAGAGGATGAAAAAAGGGCGAAAAAAATAATATAGAAACAGAATATGAATAATTAGAATAGATAGAAAATCAATCAGGAACTTTTTGGGTTAGGGGTGTGAAGGAGATGAAAGTTGGAACGAAGTGTTGAACGAGCGAGCCGATTAATCCTCTTTGTCATTTTAATTGAGACCGATGAGTGTCGTCCAAACATGGTCACGATGTCAATTATCATTGGGTGCGATTTTCCAATGATAAAAACTGGTTGGGGAGAAAAGAACCAGCCAATGTTTCATCGCCAGCACTTTTCGACTCGTTCGTTGCTTCTCACTTTTTATATGTGCATCCTTTTATTTTTCTTCATCTACATTCCTATTCTATGTTTGAAGTCTCTCGTTCTATTATTAATAATTGACATTCGAGGAATGCACCAGTGCACTTTTATTTTCGCAACAATGCTTTTTGAAAAATATTTCCTCTTGAGATATTCGTGGAAAATTCAATATTCTGGTACGGATTACATTTTCTCTCGGTGTGATAATGTATCATTTTCGCAACAACGCTTCCTGACGAAATTGCCTATTCAAGAGATTCGTAGAAAATTCGCTGAAATCCAATACGTCAAAAGTCTCCTTTGACATCCTGAAGCGCAAGTGATTAATTCCCATTTTTTCAAACGTTGCTCTGTTGCAATAATTTTCACTAAATTCCGAATGGCCAGAAGGCAGAATTTTAGTAAAAGCAAAATAACGACTGGCAATTTTCATTTCCTGGGTATACGAACTTTCAAATTTGAGTGAAATCTGGAGGATTTTAAAAATATTATCACGCGCCCATGGCCGTGGGTTGATTCAGTTACAAAGCGTTTGTACTTTCAAAATGTATATTCTAGTAACCATTTTTTTTTGCTACATACGTCGAACAGAGAACTCGGAAATTGAAGCAGAGTTTTATTCCGCTCGGGCACATTGTTTTTTTTCATCAGTTCTTTACGACTTGTTTACTTTTTTTGGTGTTTCGGTCCCCAAAACGTAATCCACGTTTTTTTTCCTGTACCACAGCAATAGGGAATATCGTTGGAATCAGCTGAGCATATATCCGCACAGGATATTTGTAGAGATAGTATAACCGCGCGGAGTATAAAAATACGAAACATCGTTCGTGCGAAAACGCACATCGTGATATTCCCGGCATTTTGGACACCACCGTACACTACATTCGTTTGTTACAGGCGATGAAAATATTGTTATGTTGTCTTTTGTGTAAATGTTCTTTTTTTTTTGTCACCTTTACAGGCGGTGCTTCCTTGACTCTTATAGGCATTGGAATTTTGATCGGTGTCGTCGTATGTCGGAAACGTAATACGAGAACTCCCGAACGGAGAGAAGTTCTCGATGATTTTACAACCCCGACTTACGTGTCTGCACAAAGAATCGAACCAAGAGTCAGATACGGTACCGTGGACCGTCGACGATCACAGAGAACCAGTCTCTACATCGAAGAAAGCCGAAATGGTAACGTTACTTTTTTACTTTGTCTTTTTTATAGGCAGCTGGATCGAATAAAAAAGTCATTTGGAATAATTAACATGATATTCCGCAGCTAAGTTCGGTGATAAAAAATTATCTTTTTTTATGGCCTAACATTTAATGTCCTGAAAACAGCATGTACTGTTTCTATTTAAAAGTACCAAAAGACGTCACACAACGTGTATGAGCCATCTGATCCCTAACTTCAAATGCTTGTCTCATCATCAGTCCCCTCCTCCTTTTTCTCTTCTTCTTCTTCTTCTTGTTCATCTTCTTCGATTCCTTTGAAGCTTCCAAAATCTTGGAAAATATGAAGCACCCATCTCGTTATCACATCTCGTGCCCTTCAAAAAGCTTTGCTCGATAGTACGATGTGTTACGCTCTGCGAGCTTTACCTAAGAGGCTCTCGGTTAGCAGGGAAAAGTTGTTTGCCAGCCCGTTAAGTCTTCATACCGTGAGACACGTTGAACCTTTGGATTCGCATTCGCGTCGATGCTTCGCGGTCTTTTTATCCCGTACATAAGCTTCAGACGCGACGAACACAAATTCCTTTTTCCACCATCTCCGAACGAAAATACGTCAGAGAAGCAGAGACAAAATGGAGAGAGGGAAAGAGAAAGAAAAATATAGGGGCAGAGGGGAAAGGAAACGAGAGAATTCTCCTAGAATGGTCCCCGACTCGAGTGGAAAATCCCTCATAGTACAGACAAGGAGGGAGCCCACCCCCGCCCTGAGCCACACACAGGAGACCAATTGCCCCAATGATCAAAGGAAGAGGGCATGTTCGGCATTCCGGAAAAACGGGCACTCCGTCAAGTCCCGTGAAGAATACCACACGAGAAAGAAAGCGTTGAGCTCTTCGATGTGACTCCGGCTTGTATGCCCTTCATCCATACCGTTCTGATCCTCCTAAATCGTCAAGCTTTGTGATAAATCTCCGATGCTAAGCGACAAAAATATGCTATGGGAACATTCGACCAGACCAAAACCGCGTCTTTTGCCGAAAGGTACAACGACCGTACAAAATACAAGCCTTCGAGCGTTATTTTCATGATTAAATAAAGGAAAATAGCAATAATCACTAGACTAGAATGTTCCATCAAGCTTCAAAGGGCAAAAATCACTTTTATATCGATGAGACTATCCAGTGGATGAATGGATGGTCGAAGTATAGAGATTCCATGTTATTTTTTCTTTTTTCATTAATTTTTTCTTCTAAATGGAAGATGCAGCAGAAAATTATGCATTCAACAAAAATGTTATAACGTGCTTGAAATTCTTCCTGATTCGTTGATTAAGGGCAACAAAAACTATTAAATAATCACGTTTCTAGCACCTGAACTTGTGCTTTCAAATATTTTGATAAAACAACAAGAGTGTCTACTTTTTGAACTTCATTCAAGAGTGAATCCCACAGAAGTGACAAAGCAAAGAGTACAAAAAGGAAGGAAGAAAAAGGTGCTTGAGGGAAACAAATGGCAATAAAGATAAAAAGGAAAATGGGTAATATGCACACCAGGTCTTCCACACCAGGAATTGCCTCCTTCGTCGTTCCACCATCTACCAAACTACCCTCGATGTAATTTCTTCTCCTGAAACTATTTAAAACTTGTAACTAAGCCTTGTGTTATATGTACAGTTGAACGATGGGTATAAAAGGCGGTTTCACTGGTCGTCCACACGATAGTTCACCAAAGATTCTCTTCTTTTTAACTTTATACTTCGTTTATACCATCCTTTACTATTTCGAACTGGCTGTTGCTATAACCACGTGAGTTTTGTTTAAACGAGCCCTTCGTTGAAGCAAGAAAAAAGGAAAAAGTTTAACGTGAGTGCGAAAAGAGGCACGTGGGACTATTTAGAGTCAAACACTGAAAATGCCATTATGAAGATACGCTTAAAGGTTCCCAAAAAAATAATATGTACATTTACAAACTTAAAAATACTGAAATAACTTGCATTCATTTATCAATTTATTATTTATTTCTGAAAACTTGCTGAGAGAGTCAGATCTAGGTGAGAAATTAAAATTCTGTTTTTCTTTCTCGAAAAAGAAGGCTTTGTGGCGCAAATTTCGATATGTTGAAACGCAATTATATTGTGTTCACGAATGTAAATGTGTGTGCAGATGGATTGATGTATGTTTCTGTAAAAAAGACACTAAACTCGAGTCAGGTATCGCACTACGATGGTACAGCAGCGACGAGAGCAGAAGGGAAAACCCGCAACAACCGGGTTAGGGGTTCCTCACTCGTCGGAAGTTACGTTCCCCGTATCTCGACGTTTGCGTGGCAAGGTGCAGGATTTATAGCTCGGTCGACCTCGTCTCTCGTACTGCCGCATATTTTTTTTCTCATGCTCTCCTATCTTTATATATATATTTTTTTATTTTCTATTTTTTGCCTCATTCTTTTTTCTGTTATTATTTTTCTTTTTTCACTTCTTCCACTCGTCGGGACTTCTCCCTCGTTTTTTCCGCACACACGACGCTACATTCGTTGTTTTATTAATTTTTTTTGTTTGTTCACAATTCGCCAACGTTTGCCGCACATATGGACTTCCTTGTTATCGGATACCTTTCAAATTAATTACTTCGGTTTAATTAACTAAAATCGATTAAAACTGTTCATTTTTATTACGAACTTTCCCTTTGTCGTACATGTGTTCCAAAACCCTCAACATTTTCGAGTAATACCACGAATTACTCATTCCTTCATTTTGATAGAAATTTTCATTCAATGAAAGCTTTTTAATAGACTTTTTCGTCCAACCAAATTGACACAGGCCACTTTGCAGGATCATAACTCTCCGTAGAATGGGTATTTTTTGAGACTTTTTTTCAAAATAATTGCGAAACTTCCAACTCACCAAATGGTACAAAACTCAGTTCTGGGAAACAATTATTTTCACTGTTGTTGGAGTTTGAAGAACGTGCAATTGAATTTTTGCACCAAATATTGATTTTGGCTTGGGTCAAATCGACCCCGAGTAGAAAACTAGAATTCCTGAATGACCGTTATTTTGAGAGACCAAGATTTATGGATTTTTGTTAATTGCAAACCTTTAATGATCCTTTTTTAATCGCGTATTGTTTATGTTGAATGTTACAGATCCGGATCTCTTGCCACACGTGGACATCGAACTCGAAAGATAGCCACAAAACAATGGCAGATAAGTCCACGTATTTCTTGTACAGTAATTAATTGAAACGATATTGACGACAGAACAATGTACCTCATCGTATCTTGGTGGAATCCAAGATTAATTTAATTCGACTTAATTTATAGACGAACTAATTAATTTTAAGTAATCATCAATCGTACGATATTTACGATCGAAATTTGAACAATGCACAAATCAATGTGTCGGATGCGTGTTATTTAAATAATTTAAACACATTGTCGTAAATAATTGTAATTACAATTTGATAGTGCAATAATCGATTACACGAGAAATCTCGTAGTTATTTCAGATTAAAACAGAATGTACAGTCTTATTTTTTACTAAATTAATACAATTTTTAAAAATAAAACTTGACGAGTGCCATTGAACTCGTATTTCCAGTAGATCTAAGTGTAGGTTTTATAGCAAATTTCACGAGACTCGATTTCTCGATTAATTGTTACCTAAAGTAGCGAGTTACAAGTGATTTTATTTATTTATTTGCGTTCATCCATTTCATAGAATCGGAATAATTATACAAAAATAACGTGTACCTAATCGTCCAGAATAATTGACATATGGAGATCGATCCATTTAACTGTATTATTATCATCTTCTGTATCAGTTAAGAATCCATGTATTATTCATATGACCTCAAAGTTTTTTATTAAAAATTTTGACACTCTGTGTTAATCTATCAATTCTCATTATTCATCCCAACCCAACACTGGCTGATGCAACAGTTTTGCATTCATTTATCTTATAAAAACCATCACCATATTCATTATTTTTTTCTATTTTTGTTTTATTGTTCTATTTTTTTATGACCCATATCCTCATCACTTTAAGGGCGTTGTACCCGCATGCGGCAAGCGGCCACCGAACCAAGTACTGGCCTCGAGTGGGGCTGCTTATGTTACAAATGCTGCTTATGGTCACAAAAACTATACTTAACCGTGCATCCATAACTTATATATATATATACGAGTTGATATATACCTTTAAGTTCATGAGTCGTGCGGTCAACCGTAAACTCGTTTTCTCCTCGACAATCGACTTTCACGATCAGACATTATAACTCTATCATGAACAATGTGATAGATCCTGGCGAATAAGGATGACCCATAAGATTTTTCAAACTTTACCGCCTGATATATGTGTGCTTCGAAATCAAAAGTTCTTTATCTTTTTCTATCTTTTATACATTTCCTTCGCTCTTTCCCTCTCTCTCTCTCTCTCGCTCTCTTTCTATTTCTCTCTCTTCCTTTTCCAGTTATTGCGAACTTAACGATTTGTCGGTGTGACATTGTTATACCAGAGTTCGTACATTACGTCCTTGGATTTTCGTTGCTGAATTTTATGGCTTCACCGAATAGATGTGATAAAGAAAACTTCTCGATTTTTGAGATTCTTCATCGCACAATATTTTGTAGCAGGATATTGTGTTCTGTCGAGGCTTCTATGTCATTTTCTATACCGCTCACATATATCGCCAGATCTTCTCGTGATCGTACAACGTCGTTTGCACCACAGTATTTCCTATTAACAATTAAATCGGTGATACCGAGCGAAACGGAAAAATAGCAATCCAACGGTTCCCGAGACTTTTCTCTTGTCGTAAAACTCAAGACATTATACTGCTCGTTATGTATATGTAATGGGAAACGGTAGTTCGGAAGCAGCGAAGGAATCTTGGAATTTTTCGACTTATACCAAGAAAGAGTGGCCACAGGGTTTTCCTGTTTCTCTATCGGTCCCCCATCCTTCTCCCTCTCTCTCTTTCTCTCTCTCTCTCTCCCAAAACTTGTTTATTTTTGTTCGCCTGAATTTTTCACACCGAAAACGATCGTAACTTAATTCAACATTTTTGCAGTAGACAATCGAACCAAGTTCATTTTAAAAAATGGAAAAACAAAGAACGTCAGAGAAATTTTTAATTCTCGGATGTCGAACAAAGCTTCTGACTTAATTCGACTGACTTAATCTGACTTCATTTGCTTAACACGATCATCATTTTGGGAGTTATTCCAACAAAAAGTGGAACTCATTTTGTCTCTCACTCTCTCTTTGCTATTGGTTATTGTTGAATGTTTTTGGGTCAAAGAGAAAATCTCGGATCATAACGACAGGGAAAGAAATCTCTTATTCCGCGCACTCCTTTTCCAAGTTTCTTTTTTTATTTTTCCTGAGACAAAAGCTCAGGCCTCATCTTACTGAACATTTTTTTCCTTTGTTTTTTTCTGTCGTGTCATACTTGTCTTTCCAGCAAACTCGTTCTCGCCACCGCTCTTCGTTTCATCGTAACGAGAGTCCATTACGGTTAAGAGCTCCTTACAGTAACAACGTTGGACATATAAAAGACGAAGAAGAAACAGTAGACGAACAGCAAAAGAGAAAATAGGAGTAAGAGAAAATGAGAGGAATACGAGTACAGGTAGGTATGAACGTTTCTTAATTTGTATTCGTTTGAAGCTTAATTTTCATTTTACTCAACCCTTTCTCCTGTCTACGACTCAAGCAACGAGACAGCGGTGCCACCATTTTCCTTACTCCCTGATATAAAATATATATCGCTTTCTACGATCACTTGACACGGACATTCACTACTAACCTTCAGTATTAATAGTTTAAAAAGGAAAAAAAAAAACAATAGATTGTACTATAAATTCTAAGTGAAAATAAAATAAATCTCGATTACTGGTAATCGTTCTGCTTTATTTAGTCAATTGAAAACTCGAAGCTGGTAATGAACTAATCATCTTTGATCTTCACATATAAACACATTATATCATATATACACTAAAACCTCGATCCATGAAAAAGTTAACGGACCCGTTCCGCATCTCGTTTCCAGCAACCAACGCAGATCGATTGATAGAGGTTTCGTGGTGCAGGCTGTTACCATAGATCGAGGGAACATCGATCGAGTTCGTAGTGTATTGAATATACACCTTTAACTGACTAAGTGCACTTTAAAGTAATTACCATCCGATATTTTGAAATTCGAAACCAGCAAAGTTCCTCTTCTACTGGAACGTAATTTCGTTTTGATGATGGAGTTAATGGATCAAATAAACAAAAGCCAGTGTAATGAATGAAGCCTGAACTTGACATTTTGAACGTTTGATACTTAGGAGGCCGTTGGTAAAGATCAAGCCCTATGTTTTGCACTCAAGAGGGTTAAAAAAAAGTCAATTTCTCGTAGGTCAGACATAGTTTTTCAGAAATAATAGAATCAATAAGGGAAAGAAGATGATCGATTTTTCAATTTACTCCTGACGTACTAAAAAGTACTAAAAAGTAAGATATGTCTGCGTTGGAAAAATCTGGAAAAATTTCAGCAGGTCTATTATAATTGGATCTACATTTTCACTCTCTTGGGAATTCTACTAAAAACTTCATAACTTTCAAGGGCATAAAAATCCCGAAAAATCGCAACGTTCAAATGTGCGTACCGGATCCAAAAGAAATCGGAGAAAATATTTGAAAAACGCAAAGTAAAGCTGAATAGGTCTCCTTTGAAAGGTTGTTCGCGAAACTTGAATATCGATTTTTTCAACAGAGACATCTATAACTTTTGGTGCGTCTAGAAATTTGCACTGGTGTTTCCATGCTTATGGCTGTGAGTGTATATGTCTTCAAGAGTTCAAGAGAAAATCTCCGTAATTTTTCCCCTCGGAAACTGTACGTCGCACATTTATCATAGTTACGCATTCATCGAACTTTATGAATATGCATTATGCCGTCCCAATTGCATACTAAACTCATGAATTCATGAATGCGTTAAAACATAATAACAAATTTGATTCAAAGGCAAGTGCGTACACAAAATATTTGAATAAAATATCTATAATATCAGGGGAACTTCATCAGTTTATTCGACTTCCAGGACGCTATGATAGTGTTGGGAACAGTCAAATTCAACCCGAGATTCAACCAGAATCATTCATCACAGAAAACGGTAAAATTTGAAAGCCAAATATTTCGAAACGAATAATCAAAGAATATTTGGGTGGAGAAAAAACTGGCATTCTCCGAAAATTATTTTTCCGACTCACTTTTCACGACAATGTGTGAAGCTAGTCTTTTTATCCTAGAAATTTAATCGGAATAAAAATAATACGATGCAACGTATGTATTTTTGTAATTCTTAACAGGTTGAATGTAGATTTGTTTTCAGCAAAACGGTTATAAAAAATAAATGATAAATGTAAAGTTCTCTATCAGTACGTGTTACATCAGTACAAAGAAACGTTACAATAAATAAATAAACCGATTGCATAAGAATAAGTCGTTTTCTATATGCTAACGATATATTTATTGAACGTTATTGGACTTTTTTTTTAAATATAAAGTTTAAAATGTGTGTGGATAACTGCAGAAAAAACACGTGTTCTTGGACACGAAGACCTCGCTCCTCAACTTCGACTTTTTCAATTTTTTCCAACGTTTGTTGGATAACATTGATGTTAAAAACTGAAAATTAGGAATCACATCGAAGTTAGCATCGCAATTTTCCGCAAGATTTTATTAGGGGCCAATCGACGCGGCATCGTTTATCGGTGATGAATACGGTGTTTAAGGTTCTACGATCTTAAGTTTCACTTTTTTGTTCAAACACCCTGTGCACACACGCTTACAATATGTGTTTTTATTCATCGTTACCGAACCTATGCACGATGTTTTCCGAAATAAAGATAAATAAAGATAAAAAAGATAAAATTTTCGTCTGAGTAAGCTCGAGTAAGGCTGGTAGTTGGTTGGATGACCGCTATGCCATGCATCGGCTTAAGGGAGCTCTCTCAGAAACACGAACGGTGAAGTAGGGAAAACGGGGGGTTCGAGTGATGGCATTAAGTCGTAAAAACCCGCAAGGGTATACGCAGTAACAGTAAAGAATAAAAATGAATAAAAAATAAACTAATGCGATATATTTGAAATAAGTATCCGTGTGGAGCAATGAAGCCTCGGATAGATTGAAGATTCCATAGTTGTACTCACATATATATATCACTCATGCGTGTAAGATCCTTGAACCAGTTGGGCCAATTGTACATTTGGAGGAGACTTCACTGAGATTGATGCGTTGACTCTTGATTATTTGGAGTAGCACACTCGCTCCTTGGGTTAACCCAGGTCAACCAGGGGAACTTGTCAACCGATCTTGTCGCTCTGCTGTGCATACAAACATATATGGGGAATCTTAAGCGAAATTGTCTAGAATGTGAAAATGTTGTATGTAAAACTGATGCATCAGCTGACGAAGCTGATGCATGGTTTGATTGTATGAAATATTTAAAAAATATAAGCATTGCTGATATGTCATAAATAATAATTTATTATATGTTGAGATTGAAAGTGAAATAATAACTTTTGAAAAATCCTTCTGAATTCAAGCATGAAGATGAATTTTTATGATTTCGTATGTCGAGCTGCTTGTTTAATGAATGGATCTCCGCTGAAATTCGACAATTTAGAATAGTAAAACTAACAATAAAGTTTTACAAAGATAGGTATTAAAATGTTGATCAGACCTCGATTATCCTATGCATTGATAGAACACGAAACACTAGTTGAAACACGCCAAGGAATGGAACAATGGACGTTCCCGTGCTCCATAAGTAATTCGAACGTTGTCTTAATTAATTAAATCATGCGGCAAAGCGAGAGAATTTGTTAGCATATGCTAGAATTTCAACGTATTTGGTTTATTCATATGTCAGTTTGAATGTTGTTTAGAACCACAATTTTCCATGTTGTCTCCAAATACATTTGGTTCCCAACTGAACAACAATCCATTATTGTAATTGAGTTTGAAAATAAATGTAAAAAAAAGTTGTCGTATTTTTTAAATGAATGGTAAAAAATTTACTTAAGATTTAGAATACACTGAATAAAATTATAAAACAAAAAGATAAATGTTAACACAAATACAAAATAAATTGTACCAAAATGTTGAGAACCTTCGTAAAAAAAATGAACAGCAATGATTTCCATTTTTTTCAAACAATTTGTTCTCAAACCTTAGCATGTTTTTTTGGCACTGACTACTTTTTCATCCCCTTTCTGGAAACATTCCACATTTTATCAATTTTCTTACAGAAACCTTGAACATTTTCTCTTACCACGAGAATTTATTTTTTCCAATACATACTAACATTGAGGAATGTATACATATATATTTATGTATGTGTATATAATAAGATGGAATCACAACATGCAGAGACAATATACCAGGGGGAGACATAAAATATGACATACGCAAATCGTTCAACGATAGAGCTCTAAACACTTTTCCACGCGAATACACACTATGCATTGTTGAAAAATTCTCTTTTCTCACTCGTCTTTTCACGATTATAAAATTCACAATAAAAAAAAAAGAGTCGCAAGAAGAACAGAAAGAGAAAGAGAGAGGAGAGGGGGGGAGGACAAGAGCAAGGTTCCAAGTCGCGAAACACATCCTCGCCCGCGGTTATCGATATAAACGACAACGTCTCGACGACGTGGACTACCATAGAGCTTCCAACTATCGTCGCGAGTATTTATATTTATACGTGTATAGTCATGTATGTATGTATATCCACGAGAGAAAAGATGAGAAAATTGTCTGGCTGTGTACGTGAGTGAAGTGATACATAAACAAGATGCGCGTTGAAACGGCTATGGGGCAAAGGTCGCGGTTCCCTGATGTTCCACCTTGTTTTCTCCCTTCTTTTTCGTCTACAACTTCCCAGTGGTGCTCTCACCCGGATCAGGAGCAGCTACAGAAAGCAGAATATAAGATCCAAAGTGTATGTGTGGGAAAACAACGAGATCGGTATCCCTCTAGCTTTTGAACCTTGCTTCAATATCTATAAATATAAATATATATATACGTTTGCATACACATACATAAATGTGAATGTGAATGCAAAGGGCAAACGAAAATCCGTAAAAAGAACAGGAATCTTCGTTTTACGCTAAACGGCTCGCGGAAATGCACGGAAATCGAAATATTATGAAAATCATTCCAAGAATTCTATTCATCTCACTATCCTTTTGTCTTTGTACTATTTATTCTTGCGATTCAGTTTTTCTTATTTCTGCTCAGGAAGTATTCATCGCAAATTTCGTCACGATCCAAACAGATTTTCATTACAAATTTGTAACGATATTAATCAAAACTTATCACACGTTGTTTTTGTCATTTGTTTATTTACTATGGCTGCGAAAAAGGACCTTTTAAAAATGTTGCTTTCTAAGAGAGCTGCAAAACGTCAAATACGTAAAGAGGCTCGTTTCATGTACAAAAAAAAGTCATTCCTGTTCGTGAGAATCTCATCTTGGAAATACACTTCCGGTGAACCTTTCGTGTCAACAGAATTCGTCTGTATTGTCTCGAAACGGTTGATGAGCTTTGCGATTCTGTACCTCTTTCTTTCTCCTTCAATCTTAGTTTCATTTATTTTTCTACCGGAAACAGGATTGCGGACGTGTATCGGACTCTTACGGTTTGAGGGTTCTACGCCTTTGGATTACGACAGGATTCTTTTACGGTTTACTTCCTTCTCATTTGTTCTTACTGTCTTGGAGAAAAATCAGATCAGAGCTTTGAGAAATATATATGTAACAGATAGTTTTGTGGTGGAAATGAATTGGTAGTTCCAGGAAGAGAACGTTGATGGCTCCTATCAGGATTCTGATCAGATGAGTCGACATCGAGTCTCTTTGCAGACAGTTCAAACTGATGCAGCTTCCGTCAGGTTAATTTTACGTACAGGCTACTACTTCGGTCATGATTCGACATTTATACATTTTTATCCTGACAGTACATCGGTTACGTGTCTTTTAATTTTCAATACTTTTTTTCTGCCCAGTTTTGAACTCGTGATTGCCTTTTAATGACGGAAGCTTGATGCGAATATTTACAATTTTACGAGAATACTGTTCCCTTTTGATATTCATCGTCATCAATATTGTGCATTTTCAAAAATGAGCCATTGATTTTGGCTCGGTCGATAGAGAAACTAGTTCGGTGGTCAGTTTCGTAGTGTAGCCAGCGAAGCGAATCTAACAGCCAATCAGAGAGGCTTCGGTAATTAGACCATCGAACAACCCGCCTTTCGTCACCACCTCCAATCTTCTAACGAGCTACTTTCTACATGCTCTCTCACCTCCGTTTCTCTCTACAAATTAGCGAACGCGTGTCATCCATCGGTGACGTGTGTGCTCTACACGTTCCTCTCTGTGTATAGGCTAACGAGACAAGTACAGAAATACAAGCTGCGTTTGTGATGTCTGGTCGACATCGTACGGGTCACGAAACAAATACGATTTCACACCAATTCCCCCCGGACATATGTTTACTATGTCTATAACTATGTGGCAAAAAGAACATATAATCGTATAGATTCTCTGATAAATTGTATTTTTACAATTTTGTCGAGTACAATGGGAGGGGGCTGATTAAATCAAATCAAATATTAAACTGTTATTGTTCCTTTAGTAAGAAATTCGAGTGAATATCCGTAAAGTAACCTCTGGATGTTTGTAAGACCGAAAAGTAAAAAGCAGTCAAAATGTTTCTGCATCTTCAAAGTGATTACATTCTATTTGGATAATCTTTGGCATTAATCCATTTATAACTTCATTCACTTCAAAGATGCAGAAATATTTTTACTGCTTTTTACTTTTCAGTCTCAATAATACTGCAAGGAATTTCGAAAGGTTTTATTTAAATTTGTATTAGTTCATTCGAAACGTTTTTGACTCTGAAGATAAAGAAATGTTTTTACTACGTTTGACTTTACAGTCTCGAAAATACTGAATAAAATTTTTAAAGAATAATTTGAAATTTCTTCCTAAATTCAAAGTTTCATGAAGTCACTAAAAGTTTATTTCACGTAATTTAAAGATGCAGTCAATTTCTAGAATTTTGAAAAATAGTCACAGCGTAAAAAAACACTCAAAGCACTTCGGAGGATTTCGCTTTACGACACTAATGGAAAGTGCGTACAAATCTGAGTTGCGAATTCAATGAAATGAATAGCAAATATTTGACCAGAGATATCTGATAAAAAATTTGTTGTCGCTGAACAAACACGTCTTATAATATACTTTTATAGACACTCTTATTGGGAGAATATTTGTACACAAATTAAAGATAAATCTTTTAAATCGTTCATTTTGTTGCTCGAAGGCTAACAGTTTATGTATGGAGAAGGGGTTGATAGAACGAATAGGGGATTTTTGGAGTTGTGATGGTAGCGTGCGTGCGACTCTTCGTCGGGGGAGTGTGAAAGCAGTCGCGAAGATTGCCGAGCTTTCACGAAAGCTCGGAGCTGGGGATCGTTCCTGTGAAAGTTCGGTCGCCTCAGTAGAATCGCGAACCTCGACGCGCGCGGTCAATTCGAAGGGAGAGCGATTTTCGCAGTGAACTTATTTTCTTTAACATCCTCTGAAGTACCGATATATGAAAAATTCTTATCAATACGAAAAAAATTATAAGAAAAAATGTAAAAATGTGTAAAACCCAAAAAAAAATCTGGCTGAAGTAAGAGGATTAAAATTTTCATACTATCCATAAAACCACGCGCGTGTGTGATATTTCATAAATAAATTATACACGGATGTGAGCGAGTCAATGGATCCGAATAAGACGAAAAATCTTAGCTGTCACTCGTCGATGTTTGCCAATGGATTTTTGTTATGGTTGCGATATCAAAAATTTAATTAGGGACTCGTATGTTTTTGTGCGTAATTTGTTTGGTTCGCCCTCAGGAAAAATACCCTATAAACCATTCCACGATTTAGGAAAATCACTATGCGCAATATTCATCGTCTTTCGTGTTTTTATTATCAGCGATATGATACATTTTTGTTTGTTGTTTTCACTTATTTATTTTACTCCTACAGTGTGCGGGAGAAAAACTCTAGCTTTTGCAACTCGATGAATGGCTTTTAATATTTCGTTCGTCGTGTAATATAATGATATTAACACTATCCGTCCCGTGGATAACAGAAAGAAATAAGGGAAGCATGAGAAAAAAATGTTCACGAATTGGCTGGTTCAACCGGAACTTTTCTTTTCTCTCTGTCAACGCTTTTTTCTCTCCAGCCGCCCCTCACTCTTCTCTCTCTCTCTCTCTATCTCTCTCTCTCTCTCTCTGCCTCGGGTTGTCGTCTGACTGCAGCTTGAGCTTTAAATCATTTCCCAGATTTTAATACGCTGCGATACTAATTTTCACGGGGATATTCCGGTTAAAAAAAAATATTAGAGAACGTGCACATATGCACTCAGGGCGAACTCAGCGACGACGATAAACTATCGTCCGTATGTGCTGCGCTTCGTGGTTTTTCCCACAGCTGCGGAAATACGTGCGGAGAAAATGAAAAAATAAAAAATAAAAACATATCTAAAAGGGAGAAGAAAAATGTCACCCTGATTTACCATTTTTTCCGGTTAGACATATAGTTTATTATTTTCACCCAGAATTACGAAAGTACAGCGCACGTTTTCACTCGCTTTTTATTTCAAAGTCTACGTACGATATATCACAGCCACAAATATTTAAACGGCTTCGAAAATTTACAAATACCTGACATGCTTACGAGGTTGCCAGCCTTCACAACCCTCGCCTCTCAAATGGAAGTTATGGGGTTCACTTCATTCCAACTTAGTGGTATCTTCTAAAACTTTAACAACTATCCCTGCAACCATAATTTAATTCAGAATGCACCTAATCCGCATATGCTCTTTCGATCGGTGATAAACATTTTAATCTACGAGTTCAATGACCTGTTCAATGACCATTTAGACACTCCCACGCAGTGAATCGAATCGAGAATAAATGGACAATACAGAAAACAAGAAATCACTTTGTCAGCTTATAATCAATTGGATTGCGCAAAACGTACTACACAAAAATCACGGCATCCGGTGAATGCCCTGATGAAAAACACAAACTACAAACTCAGCGTCGAGGGAAATAAATTTGATTGAAAAAAACTTCGGAATCGTTGCAAGGCTTCAAGTTGAATAAAAAGTATGAGCAGACAAACGGCTTCGATTCAAGCTGGAAAGTGCTTCGGATCCTCGATATACACATTCGTTCAGATGCATTGTTCACTTTCTTCCATAACTAATGGGAGAGTCTCATTTATGAAAACGTTCAATGGAATAAAACCCTGCGATTTTCCGTCTTCCATTATGTTTTTTACTTCATCTGTACTCCGATAATCATTTGTTTTTTTAATCACAATCCTCTCTTGTCTCCATTTACAGAATCATGTTCTTATTTCGAAATTTTTGATTCATTCATCATTACTAAGGTACAAAAATCTACAGCCTCAATTCTTGTTTGCCTCAGATGATGAAAACTTTGCTCAATTTTACGTGGAATTTAATAAAGTTTTCATGTTTCGAATATACGTCCTGATATTTGTTTCATAAGAATTCAGTGAGATTTAGAGAACCCACGTTTTAGGGAAGGTCGATTTGCTGAGTTTTCTTTTCTTTCGAAATTAAATTTAAAAAAGTTTATTGAGTCTGCACTTCTTATCAGCGCATTTTCATTAATACGAGCAAGGTTTCATTGTGGCAACATTTTCTTAAAACATTTTCTTCAATTATTAATTCAGTACATTTTTCACTATGATCTCCACCCACTGTGAAAATTATGTATCCTCAAATGATAGGATAAAAAAGTCACGTTTATGTTGTCACGTACGAACAGAGTAGGGCTGAATGCGTGGAGAAGGAAAAGAGAAAACCCGAGTGAGCGGATGGAAGAACCGAGTATGCTTGATGAAAACTGAGCTTAACGAAAATCCTATGAAAAAACTCTTCAATGGCTGTCTTTCTCTCTCTCTCTTGGTTCTCAGAATATAGTGGAAAGAGGGAAAGGGGAAGTAGGCCAACTTTATCAGTTCCCAAGAAAAAGTTCACATATAAAGAGTATTTCAGGTTGAAAGGTCATTAATGTAATTAACGTTCTCGATCAAGTTTCCAGTTGAAAGAACCAATACATGCATTTTTTGTGATGAATTATCAATTCTTGCAGTTGTCGAACGATTGCAAAAACCCAGAAAAAAAACATCCTTTATCGAGTCACGATCCAATCCAATCAGTGTTTACTGCAAGGCACGAGTAAAAAATATTTCTAGGTAGTCTGACACATGCTTCTTTTTGCTCTTTTTCTACTTTCTTAGTCTCTTTTCAATACTGTAAAAGAAAGAAGTAAAAAAAATCATGATACCATTATTTATTGGTCAGAAATTTTATCATTAAATCGAGAAAAAAAATCAAATTCTTCCATTGTGGAAAGTACAAAGAATCAAAGACACGTATTTTTGGACGTTTCTGATAATTCAATACATTCAGCTTGATATTTAATTCGAAAAACAAACAATTATTCTGAAACGAATATGTGTTTGTATAAACTTCTTAACTACACATAATAATAAAATCAATTGTTAAATAAAAATAAGCCAAGTACTCGAATCGAGTAAAAAAAAGCCAGTGCTGCAGTTGTCACATAGCTCTTCTACGCTTATGTATTTTCGTAAAACGTAATATCTGAACATGCCTTTTTACGATGAGCATTCTTGATAACTTGCTGTCACATCCGAACTACTTGAAAAAAGGGGTGGCACTTTTCAATGCAAATAAAGTGATTGACGTACAATTGACTAGCTGTCACAGATAGAACCGGTACAACAAGGTGAATTATTTTTAGCGGCTGCATAGATTTGAATAATTGTTCACAATGTTCACGGACATAAATCCAAAATGAAATAAGAGTTTTACTAATTTTTCGGCTTCATTTAATGTGTCGTTCTATTTATCAACCAACGCTTTGTGTTACGTCCACCACAAAAACGTAAGAAAAAAATTGTCTTTTACAAGAAGCCTACGACGTTACAAAAGTTACAAGAAAAATTAAAAAATCAGACATTTGCAGATTTAAACACCCCATGAACAAATTTCGCTCTCTTGCACTTTGTTCACACACTTTTTCGTTTCTCATTCACTACATTTTACAACCGATAATTTGGTAATTTGGAACTTGAAACGATCTTTGTGCAAGCTGTCTCTTCTCAGGCACTTCTTAGTGTTCCTTCGACCTCAACAAATGTCTTTTGGAAACTGGGTTAAAACGATACCTCTGCGTAGTCGTTTCATGGGACAATTGGGGTCCAAATGGTATGTATATACACGTATGTAGTATACAACCCTACATATCGGCTTTTCGAAACTCTCTGTCTCGCTAAGAACGTGACACGCCCCGATAAGGGTTGGAGAGACGAGCGACCCCAGACACGTGTCCAGAACTATCAAGCTCCATGACTCATTTCCTTGATAAACCAGTGAATAATTATTCCTGGATTTACACGCAGGACATTAACCTATGAACCTTGCTCTCCAATTTCTTTTTAAGGTAATGAGTTTGTATATTGAGATTGCCTTACGTCGTCTTATTTCCGAAAAGATTTATCAGGTCTGAAAATCATTCTCGGCGTACAAATGAAATAAAAAGAATCGTCTTATTTTATCTAAGAGGAAAGCCTTCCCTGAACTTCACAGCTTTTAAAATTTCAAAAGTAAGAAAGGATCCCAGGCATTATTCCATAAATACTGCAACAAGTATTTCAATACTTGATGCAGTTTTTTGTCGTAATTGATGTAATTATGATTGATGATTGATGCAGTAATAGTCTATAAACAAAAATGATCAGAATTACTGCCTTTTCGTAGCATTAATTGCAGAGAATTTTTGTCTTGACTAGACAGGCTGATGAAGAAATAATAAAAAACAAATCGATATTGTTGATGGCACAGGAGTGATCGTTAACGCGAGAGTCAGAAGAGAATGGGGTTGGAAAATTATGGAGGACAATAGATTGTAGGGGGCAGGTTGTAGAAAGAGCGAAAGAGCGAAAGTAAAGTTCACTGTTCAGAGGTCGTGTCTATTAGTGTCGAGGAGCGTTTGCTTCATCAGACACAACTCTCCGAAGCTCACCTCTCCATCGTCGTATGGAGGAAAAGAGAAAAGTGGCGAAAGAAAAGGAGGAAGAAGGGAAGAGCAAGTGTTGGAGAGCGCGTGGTTGACCTCCTCGTACAGCTCGAAGGAGTTGGAATGCGACAGAGAAAACGTGAAGCTTCGCCTCACATTTTTGTCTCCAGCCAGCTTGATCGGTTCTTCCTTTCTTTTCTTTTTTTCCGGCTTGTTTTTACCTTCCTCCTCCCCTGATCGCCGTTTCTTTTCCTCGTTACATACCTATCTGCTCTGCTTTTATTCCATTTTTCCCAAGGGACACCGAAAGGAAGGAAGAGACAGTGATCATGAATCGAACAAAAACTACTTAGAGACCGTCAAGAAAAAAGGAATCAACTGGCGTAATAGGACTCGTTACTAAAGGGTGTAGAAAATGCTACCTAGATACAATTAACCTTCGGAATAATATCAATCTCAGAATTTCAGTTATTCTTTATACGTGTGTACTATGAAATTAAATTAATTCCAAAGTTCTTCGTCCTAACTTTTCCGTAAAAGACATATTTGATCGTCTACGGGATGAGTAAGTTTGTTATTTACACATCTTGTCATGTGCACAGTTTTTATCCATTTCCTAATGGTAAAACGCTTCAAAAGTATTCATTAGTCATGATTATTTGTGAAATTCTAAACAGTTTACCACCGAGAAACTACGAAGAGATTGTCAGATATGCTCGCGGTTAATTTAACTCTTAATCTTTAATTTTCCGGAATTACAGTAAAAAAACATTTCAATATAGTTGAAGGGAATGAAAATGAAGTTAATAATACATAAAAACAGCATATATCCAATGGCCCAAAATTTCTACTACCATAAGGAGGTCTAATTACGCGGAAGACGTTCTTTTTTCACTCAATCTTCTGCAAAAAATATGAAAGTATTTCTTATACGAGGGTGGAACTTGAAGAAGACTTTATAAATATATAACAACCACCATTCATGAAATATAAATGGAACCATATCTGACATTTGAGTCGATTGAAGTGTAACGACATACATAAAGTGGATCCGTACTTAATTAAAATGAATGTTATATAAAAGTTTCAATCCTATTTACTTTTTTATCAAGAGGTTTTTACTCCTGTGGACTATTTGTCAAACGATATTTCAATGAAGCTTTCTCACGGGTTACTTTAAGAATACTCTTTCTTTAACTCCGTGGCATAAAAGTTTTACAACGAATCTGAACAGCCAGAGACCTCAAGTCTTAATACAGCGACGTGGAGTCTTTTAATACTTCTGCGACTAACGATGTTTGAATTCGTCAGAGCTGATAGGATCCACAATTATTAATCACCCTGGAGTCAAGATTGTGCGGGGATGATGGTAGACTTGGAAAGAAGAATAGGGGACTGAGATTGGATCGAAGGTGGAAATTAAAACCTGGGAAATTTGAAGGAAACCGTTCTCCACAGGCTTTTGTCCCAAAAAGTTTTCGTCGCTACTCCTAAAACAGACCTTCCTATAAAGCAAAGATGTAGCTATGTATCGTTCTACCCCCATTAACCGAGCCCATCTTCCTAGTGGGCTCTCGTAATTACGGCTGAAGAGTTTACTCTCGCCTCTCAAATTTATACACAGTCTCAACCCACCACCAATCCCACCGCGAAATGCAGTTCTTTCCTTTGAATGCCTCGACACAAAAGATTCTGTAGTTTGACGATGCCATTTCTTCATAGTTTCTTCATTCTTTCTTTTGTTCTCATATATAAACTGTACATATCGAACATTTGTTGAAACTTTGAAAACGTTGCTTCTTCATCACAATGAAATGTTCTGTCAATTTATTCAAGTTCTCATGAACTTGCATTCGCACATATAACTCAATTGGTAACAATCAATTTATAAAACAGTCGTTGTGGCCAGTACAAGAAAAGAAATCATCAAAAATCTTGAAAAGACTTGAACAAGAATGATTTTTTCATATTCATTAATTTCTATATATATTTCAAAGATCGTAGAAAACACGGTTACAAGGAGTTAATTAATGCGATAGAGGGAAGCAGAAGAGGTTGTGAAATTCGATTGACTGAGAGAGAGAAGGAAAATTAGAAACTAAGAGAGAAAGATATAGAATGAGGGAGAAGCAGACAGAGGGATACCAAGATTCGTCGACAGCTGGCAGTGCGGTAATACGGATTGCCACAGGCGACTCCGTCAGACCTGGTGACGCCTAATTCGCGATAATTCAATTCGGTAGCTTTCCCAACGGCGTTACTATTAATTTTACTACGATCAACCGGTACCTTCGGGACTAAAACCTACTTGCCTCAAATGCCCTTCACCGATTCGATTGACCTTCCCCTCTCCAGTCGGATATTTACGGATTTTATTGAATATTAATAATAATTCAATATTGATAAGGATAAAACTTTACTAGTTCGATTCGTTTATTTAAATGTATAGAGCTTGAAAAAATCGAGCTGCTAGTTTATCATGGTTTATAAATCTGAACGTCTGGGATTGTTGGACACAAATTTTAGGGATTTGCTGTAGTGAGTTAATCAATCGATGCCACGTCACGTCACCATAGTTTATTCGTTTCGGAAACGACACAACGAGAACCACGACGACGACGACGAAGACGACGACGATCATTATAGCGTCGAATCTTTCGACGACTTAAGACCAAAGCATAAGTCGATATACAATAATGTACGAGTGATGCGCGTAGGCAAAAATAAACACCAATAAATTCATCAAAGTTTGAGTTATTTAAAAGTGCTGCGAGATAAAGAGAGACAACGGGAAGTTGATCACTGTCATTATGTTGTGGATAATTGTGTTTTTTACGTGCCTCGAGATTTCAACTCTCGCGAGTGCAGATGCCAAAGTTAAATCATCGTCATCGTCAGCATCTTCCTCATCGAGCATAACTTCAAGTTCTGCTAAAAGACACCTCGACGAGGAATCATTCGACAATGATCTGGAAAATTCCAGTAAGTGACCGCTTGGCTAATTATATCTCATTTGTTTGATTAATTGTTTTCTTTTTCTTCCAATAAAAATAGAGTTTTCTCAGTTATTTCTGTGTCCACCGCGAAGTGGATAAAACCATCGAGTATGATTTTCTATCCATTTGAAATGGAACTTTGCGTTAAAAATAAAAATGAACAACGATAAGTTGGATAATGAGGATGGTTGGGACTCAAAGAAAGTCAGGATTCTTCAATTGTCTACAGAGGCAGGAAACTGTGTGGAATTAAAAACGTTTCACGTAATTGTGGTTTATTTGCTCTCCCAATTGTATTTAACTACTTTTTACTATTGCATTCTCTTCGTTTACTGATATTATTGATATTCTAGCAAAAAAAAAAAAAGATGTTTAGAGGAGTTTTTGCGATGGTAGAAATGCAGCATAAAATTGGGAAAATCAGTATGTTCACTGGACAAATATACATGTAAAATGTAGTTGATTGGACGATGTGATTGGCAATATAATTGTGCTACAAACTATTCAACAAACAATCCCGGTAATCAACCGACCATTGTTATTTAATTAGTAACTGCAAGCATATTGTTACATACGTATGTGCCAGCCGTTGGGTTTTTTATTTAGTTTTGAAAATCTCTTGTTCAAGATACGCCAAAATTTTACTGGTATAAAATTCATAGTCATGAATGCATATTGAACTGTATGTTTATATTTTCATGTACATTGTACATTTTGCATTGAATAATGAGACCTAAAATAAAAATAATTTTAATCAGAAATTACATTTGTGATATTGGAGTCTCGCGTAACATTCCAAACCTTTGGAGAATTATTAAATGCACAAATTAATTGCAATGATGACTGAATAATTTGACAGCAATTTCGATATTAATGTACCACAATGCAAATATATGGCGATAGTCTATAAAAACAAAAGAACAATGTGGATGTATAAGTTGAATAAAAATAGACAATGCAGCGAATTGTATGGGCTAATAAAATTAATTACAATATGTTATAATAACGAATACTTTGAACAATTTTAGTCGAGTAATGTGATCGAGTGTTTGTATGTGTGTAAACTGATATATAATTTTTAATTATTATCCCAAAAGGTGAGCTGGTTCGAGTAAAAACTTGGTTTCCATTACCATGAAATTAGTCCCAACGAAATAATATTTATTCACCCCGTTGAAAAGTTTGTCTGAATGACCTGAATGTTTATTTATTTAACTTCAATCGACTTTTGAATCATTTAAAAGGACGTACCCATATTTAATTGTTAATTTAAGTGTCGAGGGAGCGGGGGTAAACGAGCTTTTATAATCAGTCACGTAAATGCAAATACATCAACCAATCGTTCTGGTATTGGGAGGAGATATATTTCATTCTCAAAATCATTATTCGTTGGTGTAAAAGCTCTTTTCGATGAGCCGCGAGGTCACGAGGTATTTGTACGTCAATGTTGAAACAGGGTCAACGGAACTTGGAAGCTCACATTTGATTGATAGGGAAGAGTCCAAAGAAGGGCAGGGGGAAGAGGGAGTGGAATGGTTGAGGTGGGAGTCCGGGTCCATCCATCGAGACCTTCTGTTATCTGGCTCGGTCTCATTTTACTGGCTTACTCAATTGGACAGATCCCCATAGAACGGGATGCGGCGTAGGCTGGTCAACCGAAAGGTTCACCAGGATGTGTAGGTTTTAGGCAGCTGACGACAGTGTATGATTCGATTGAGAAGAGTTTACTCACTCGAGCTCTCTCACAATCGTTCGACCAATTTTACATCGTTCGTGAAAGTCGCTGAAAAATATACATGAAAGTAAAGTGCTAGTTACACTGAAATTTCATTAGTCAGGGTAGCTCTTTCTCGACCGTTCCTGTCCGCAGTCCCGAGAATACTCGTTGCGTTTTCCCATTTATCTCGCTCTCCTCTTTTTAATTTTTTCTTTGTCATTGTAAAAGCTCTTCACTTTTTTCTCCCTCACCCGTCAAGTGTCCACATGCGAGAGCTTTTATGTTAAAACTTAATTATCCGTTATTGCATATCGACGACCCTTCCTCCATACTATCTGGCACGACGACAACATAAGCACGTTTACTGGTGGGAAGAGGGGGGGGGGGGAGGGGGTCCTCAATATCCAATGAAAATTGAACGATGTTTCGTGAGGACGAAAGTTTTCTAAGTGGTCAATTGATCCACCAAGCCCAGCAGATATCGAACGAAATGGATGCCTTCTAAAAATTCTGCTACCTGTTTTATCAAAGGTCTGACTGATTCGAATGGTCTTCTATTTGAACATCTTGCGGTACAATATATAAATATCAAGAAAATGCCTCGTTTATTAATGCTGTCAATGAACTATTATTAAATTGATATATTTAGTAAATACTGAAATATTCATCAACATCACTTTGTAGCATCATTATAATGTTTCGTTTACGCACTGAACGTTCTCCAATATGGACCATTTAGCATCAAACAGCATCCCTCTCTTTGTATCTATTACTTGAAATACGATGTCTCGTCTCAACAGAAGATTCAGCGCCCACATCAATCACGATTGATTGGTATCTCCCTTGTCTCGTCCCTTGAAATGACGAACCAATATCCTGCTTCCTCGTGTACATGTATATATAGATATATTTAGGAGAGAAAAGGAGGTGGGAGAAGTGTATACCGTTGTGCTGTAAACTTGCGAGCATCGAGTCAATTAATTGGCCCACTGGCCTGATAACATTAATGCACTTGGCACAATGCAGAATACAGCATTAAAATTCCCAAGAGTAATTAAAATCAAAGTTTAACGAATCGATTAGTTTCTAATCAAAGCAATTATGTGTGTAAGGAAATATATCTCAATACGAAGATAAATCGATGATTGCATGAACCGTTAATGAAGAGCTTTTAATCATTTATTTATAACTCATCTAATTTGATTCGAACAATCAATCGATCATTCAAGTTTTACATTACTTTTCTGTGTAAATGGTCGATGTTCAATTATCCGATTTTATGATATGCAGATATTCGAAAAAGATTTCCACCAACCAGACAGTATTCATTTAACAGACTTTTATCATGCAGAACATGGTGTTTACAGAAAAACGAACAGTCACATGCTATTGTAGTTGGGGAGATGAACAAATTCTATTGGCTCCTTTTTATGTGCCATAATTTATTCTTTTATATGCTGAAAAAATCAATTTCTCCAAGTACAGACGTCTATACGGAGATCTTGCTAACACTTCTTGCAAACGCTACGGACATGCCGAAAAATTAAACGTTTTCAGTCATAAAGCGTGTTGCGTTACTGGTGACAAAAGCTCGTAGGATGAGATGACACTTTAGGGACTCTTCCCATATTCTTCTGTACAAATTATACATGTATATAACTGGACCGTTGGTTGGGTCATGTAGCTGTATAATTAATAACACTGCATAGGGGAGCATCAGAAGTTCGAATGAAGGGGACAGAGGAGGCCCTTGGACTCACAGCAGAGAAACTCTAGTAAATGGGAAATTAATTATGATATGGAAATTGGAACGCCTCGACGTCTCCGTAGCTTTTCTCTCTTACTTCTGTTTCCCTACCACTCTCGCTCTTCCTTGCCATTTCTCTTGTTTTACTCCTTTCTCTAACTCTCTCAACCTCTTGCGCTATCCTTGCTGCGCTTTCCTCTTCACTACGTGACCCGTAACTCTTAACGCAGGATACATAATACATACGCAGCAACGTGACGCTTTGGTCCATCCCGAGTTGTACGAACGTCCTGCCAGTATCACGTACGAATCGCCAAGTATACGAATAAATCCAAAGGGGCTTGTGGTGTTAGTCTCCGCACGCCACATACCAGGTTGTACATTGCCGCACCATAGAAATACATAGAAACGTATACGGACTCTTATATATCACACAGTCTCGTACTAGACGTGACCAGCTTTGCAATATCTTTTTCAAATATATATATATATATATACATTTTTTATGCTTATAAAGAATAGACGCAGCTCCCCCTTCTATTACGAAATTATTTCGTTTTTTTTTATTGATTAAAATCGCGATATATGTTTTGTGTTTTTCACGTTTTTCCACCGCACGTTTAATAAAATATGGACATGCATTGAAGCTTTTATAAAGGTTTTTGAACAAATTGAATATTTCGATGACCCAGAAATATTATTGAAACGCTGTTTCTATTTCGAAAAATAATTCCTAGTTCCTGAATACTTTTTTTTTTTTTTTAGAAATGGCAAAATGTTTTATTTTATATGCAATTTTTTGAGCGTATTTACGTATTTGATTATTTTTTATTTATCATCTGTTCAAACTCAATTATTGGATTCCAAAATTGTACGGACAATGGAATGATCGTATATTTCACCGTTATTGTTTCTAATTCAATTAGTATCAATATTTTAACCAATCTCAGTTAGTTCGAGAGATTTGTCGTGTCAAAGCGCCGATACTTATGCCTTGTTATATACGTTTAGCGAAGCGCAGTTAAAGTTGTTCAACAAATTCCCTTTTGCTGACGTATATATACGTCGATATGCATTTAGTTAGTGTACAAGTGGATGATTGAGTTCTTCGAGCTTGGTGGCAGCAACTTCTGCTGATCCGCACATGGAAGTCCACGCGAGGATTCTCTATCCAGCCAAAGTTCGACATTGCGCGGATTTGTCGGTATAGTATACGTACGAGAGTATGTATAGCTTGTTCAGGATTTGGCAAGCTCTACCTTGGATTGTCTGAACCTCCGAGTGGGCGAAGGTTCAAGGGGGCGTGCAGTCAACCAACCAAGCTAGTTCATCCCTCTCGCAAACGGCTAGAATTTTCTCTCTCCCTCTCTCTTTCTCTTTCTCTTTCTCTCTATCTATCTTGTTGAACTCATACACATAAACTATATCTAATCTTCTCCATACAGTAAACTTTGTGAAGAAAAGTGAATTCAACTAGAGCTGCATCGGTTCTAGTGGCAAGAGCAACGGCTAGGTTGGAACAATCGAGTTAACGTTAACCCTTTGTGAGTCACGAGAATATCCCCCACATTCAGATGCTACTATAACAACGTGTAAAACCCCACCATGCCCCCCGTTGCTCCTATTTCAGTACAATTTCAAGTAGTACGACATGTTCTAAGAGCGAACCTCCTTGTTCAAAGTCTCATCCTTATCTCAGTGATTTCTAACCTCATCTGTACTTTATCTTCATTTTTTCGAAAAACATTCAAATTTTTAACATTTACTATGATATCATCGTCTGATTAATCAGTATTTTCACATCATTATTATTCCTTGTCATCGTAAAAGGTAGATCCAATTATATAAATTTACTTCCGCTGTTGTAAGATCAGAAAACTTTCTTGGACAAATAAAATTGTTTCGGAAATAATTTAAAAAAAAATATCGTGAAGAAATCACACGAACTTTATAATTATTTGCCTCATATATTCCGTTGTTGTTGTTTTTGACGGACATTTTGCGGATTGTATGTTTGTATTAACGACGTTATTTCCTCAACTTCCTTATTGTTTTTTATTTCCATTCGAATAATGTCACTACTGCTGAGAAAGCCGTCATTTCCAGATGGGGATTTCAGAGACAGGAAACAAAAAGAACTAAAGAGGAAGAGAGTGAAAGGGAAAGGGAAAAAGAAATTGTGACCCCAGGCTACGACCGCGGCTATTATACCTCTCGAAAAGTTCTGGTGATATAACTGTCGAGTTTCGCAAACGATCTGGGAGTGGCTAGAAAAAAAAGGGTAGTGTGTGCGTGGGAATGGTTATAGGAAAGGGCGAAAGTGAATTATAGAAGTGAAATTACTCCCTGGGGCCTCGTGGTACAACCAAGCCACCATTTACCCCCAAATATAGACCAATCCAAACCTACCACGGGGAATGTTATAGTTTCGTAGATAACAATTTTTCTACACGTGTTTGTGGCCCCTCGACAGTAACACAAACATGAGTGCATAGCTATATTCTTTGGATATGTGCAATTATGTAATTGAAGAAAAAGAAAAGCAATAATTATTGGATTAGTGCATTTCTCCCTGAGGACTTAGTTGCTCTGGTACAGCCTTTGCGCTTTTATTTCATTTTCATCGTTTCTTTCTTCACCGTTTAATCTCTGGCTCTGGACAAAATGTTTTGGTATTTCGTTTATTTGTTTTTATCAGTCGTCCCATGATAATTCCCTTTGTACAATTTTTCCAGAATATTCACAATGGTACCGTAGCTCTGTGCAAAAATATTGTAAACCGGTTTTTTCGCAAGCAAATCCGAAACTCTATAGCATGAAGGGATTTATTGCTTTAATATTACGTCACCAGAGTCCTGTCCGAGCAAATCTGTCTCTTTGAAGATAGAATGAGCAGAAACCAGTGATAAGACTTTTTCAAAAACGATTAAGACGATGAATTACATGGGAAGATGACTGGTGAAGACCAGATATTTGATAATCAAAACCACTATCGACATAAACTCAACTATAATAGCTTTAGTTTATAAGTTCGGATATCTTCTAAAACTATTTGAATGTACAATGCATTAACATTATGTAAACCATGTATATTTATGTTTTAAACGGAATGGGTGGAGGATTTAAGCCTCAACATCCCACAGAGATGCATAGAACAGTATACCATGTATGTTGAGCGCATACTCAACGTTTCTCAACTCATTTTCATTAAAAGCAGCTTGCAACTCCACCAAGATACCTTAACGACAACATGCTTTTCTACGTAAATATGTGGAAATGTGTACGTATGTATAAGCTGCACTCTTCTCGTATATCGGCTACTGGCATACAAGATGTCACTTGCTATTCGAATTAACACGTAAAATATTGTTTGTTAAGCCCTTTTGCTTGCTAACACCCAATGTATGTATGATGTGTACCCTTGTACGAACCTGGTGGTTCTGTCCTTGTTGCTGCTGGTGCTGCTCCATGCTGCTGTTGGTTTCTCCATCTTCGTCAAGCAAGCATATAAGCTTCTGCTAGTCTACGAGCCAGGTATACCTCGGTGGATGATGATGAGGGTGAAATTCGGTTGCCAGATATGCCGGGCGTGCGCAACAACCCTGTGAAACGACGATCAACGTTTCCCGTAACGAGAATTTAAACTAAGCTTGTTAACTCTACACCTTTCTGTCTCTCATCCACAACCCTCTCATTCACAGTGTCGTTCAAAGACCGAAAAGTGACGAATGAGACTAAAAGAGAAAGGAAGAGAATCATGGCATTGCAGCTACAAGAAATAGAGAGAAAAACTTTTCACCTCGTCCATAACGAGGAAGTCGCACGGTATGTTACTCACTGTTACAATACCTTTGGGCTTACATCTCGTCAAACCCTTGGGAATCCTATACTCTTTCTCTCATCTCCCTTTCTCTCTTAGACCAACTCAGGACCCTTTACACATCCTCTTTCATGTCACATACCGAATACACTATAGGATTGTGTTCTCATCTATATTTCCGCAATCTCGCGACGTCTCAACACTTTCACTTTATCTCTACCTACAATTTCTATTCATCCTGTAATTAACGCACCTTCGAAAATCCCAACCGTAAATTCTATACATTTCTGTTTCTTAACAACCTGCGTAAGGTCGCACCATAACTCAGATACACTGCGTACATGGCATTATTCATTGTTCAACAGTGACGAAAACTTTTCATCGTGACATGAGACATTTCTCGTTATTTTTTTACTCCCTAATGAGGGCTCAACCGTATTACTTTTTTCTGTCGTATCTCCCTCGATTTTTTTTTTTCAACAATGTAATCCCCTGTATAACTTGTTCTTATAAATTACAAACTTTCTTATTTTCAATGTCAATCTTTTTATCCTTTGCGCTTACCCACGAATTATACCGTTTCGTCTGATTACACGTTTTTCTATCAATGCACATGAAGTTATCACGTGAAATATATCAATTATCAATATTTATATTGTTAATAAATATTAAATATTTCATAATGTATAACTAACAGTAGAAAATCTCCAAGTTTTTATTAAAAATTAGAGAACGATTCAAAATGAATTTTTCAATCCATTTGAATGACGTCAATTATTTGTAAATCACGTTTCAATAATCAAAGAAGCCATTCGGAAGTCACATAACTAGACGACCCCGTTTCAATGGATTTTACGGAGAGGTATTCACTTATCTGAGTTCTCATTACTCGATAACGATTTTCAGTTTAGTTCGTCTAGCGGAAATATGGAACGTGACATTTAATTAACAAGACCGGAATTCAGCACTATGACGATATTCCTTGATGCGAGTAATTTAATCTGATGAAAAAAAACCCCCATGTTTCTTAACGAATGTCATCAGCAATGAAAAAGAAAAAAATGAAACTTACACTGGAAAAATACAACTAACGAGGTTGTTATTTGTAAGTATGACCGTAAATTACTGAAATGACATCTCACAAGTGATGAGAAATCAAGAATCGTCAGTTTGACAAAAGAGGGTTCGCAGGTTTTTGGAATGTGATTGATAAACGTCTGAGGAATTATTTTATTATAATTTTTTTCGTTCTGATTTATGGATCTTTGTATATGCTCCCATCAGTATACGGAAAGACGATTTATTCTGCTAAGTCGATCACCCTGACGAGACGCGTTGGGAGTAAGGAACGGGTCACAAAACCGCTGGTCCGTCATCGCGATAACGACTCAAGCGTTAACATTGATCCTGCCAGCTTAACCGAATGGCACAGATGGCCGAACGGACATTTCGTCTCGAGAAAGAGGGTATATCAGTGAGAGAGATAGGAAAGCGGATGTGCGCTAGACCGAATGGTTGTTACTCGAGTCGGACCACGTCCGGGATAGATATGAGCTCGTACGTCGACGGGTCTCTCGTGGGATTCACTGGACCGAGTGAAGAAGAGCCAGAAGGAAACAGTGGGTCACCAAAGACCTAATGTGCCACCAGCCACGAATTCGCAATAGAGGAATCGGTTGGAAGTCTAAAAGGGATTTCCTGGGTCAACCCATATAAGAGGGTTTCTGAAAATTGAGTCAAACAGAAGCTGATGAATAAGAATAAAATAATCTAAACTGAGAGGGCTAAGATTAGCGGGTTCACAAATATACTTGACAGATTTAGAAGTGGATGAAGGAAACTCGTAATCACAGATTCGAAAAAAATATATAAACGTTCATTATCCTCAGAGCCCGTGTACTGTACGTGTCAGTAATTAATGCTTTTTGGAGATATGATGGAATGGAGAGTCTAGTTTTGTCCATCTAGTTGTAAGAACAAGTCTGATATCTTTTATTTATTGGAGTAGATGCGAATATAAATGATAAGGAGATAACGACACGGTTGATGTTACCGATCCGTATTGAGATTAAGTACCGACGAGTTATGAATGAATTTAGGGATTCAGGTGAGTTGGGAAATGTATGAGAAGGCACGAATAGTCGATGAAACCAGAATTCTTTGAAGTCTTTTCATCATGTGATGAGCTCCTTATAGCAGTTCACCCACTTATCGTACTAAATTTCTGTGATTAAAAATGAGATTTCCGCAAGACATCTGGAATTTCCTTGCGTTGCTAAAAATGTACGGCATATGATTTTACGAAATTCCAAAATAATTCATTACCGTAAAATTTGACGACATGGTTCCCCCCGCCACGATGTGAACATTTGAATTCTTTTTATGATTTAACTGAAGAGTATTCGTCATACTTTTTCTTTTTTTTTCTTTTAAATCTCAAGATATACCGGTACCATGTACATTTTATGAACATCGAGAATAACCACCTGTAGTGCAAAGACAAATATAGCTCCCAGACACCAAATCCTTTGGCATTTGACCCAGAGCTCCTTTCAACTTTGTCCATGTACATACATAATCCAAAGCATCCTTCCAGTCACAAGTTTCAATATAGGATGCTTACCCACCCTGATTTCTACAACCCCCAAACCGGATATGACTTCGTAAACCGGACGGTCGTTTGTTTTATCGGAAATCGTCTAATCCGCATCGACCGAGTTTCGATTTGAGGTCGGCCAAGTGCGTCACCAATCAGTACATCTCTCTCTCCCTCGTGCCTTGTATGGTCAACCAGGGGTTCTTGTCATGGTAGTAAGATATACTACGCCAATGACGCCAATGTATGAACTAACATTTCCGAATATAGTGCTTACCCGACTACCTAAGTCACCATTCTGCTGTCCTTTGCAACATCCTCTTTCTTTCTCTTTGCATGTCCCATCTTCTCTGTCCCTCTGGTTGTCGGTGGAAGGTATTGAATAGTCGACGGATAAGAACAAGAGCACCCTGCTAGCTCATCTTGAAACTGCTTTCAACGTAACCGAACCATTTACAGTCTCGCTAAAATCACATGCTTCCAAGCAGGCATATCCTTCTGGTAGATCTATCTCTGCTTGTATTAACCTAGCTAACTTGTGTGGTTTATCCAATATTCCGTTGCTTCAGAAGATGGTGATATACACAACCACACGTAGCAACGAAACATAGCAACGACAAACCATGATAAGGGATACCCTTGCGAGATGTTGTCCTATCCTGTGCACCTTGACTTCGCTAATCGGCTTTTGTCTCTACTGGAGTTTCTACTATATAGCATCGTAATGATCCAGTACTTATATGTACAAGTACGCAACCTACTTGTGTTATCCACTCTTCTCATACCGCCGCTTTTTCTCCTAACCGGCTGAAAAGCCTTACGGATAATGAAAGCAATAAAAAATTCTTTATAATCGCCCTTGAGCTCTATGGGTCAGTCTGTATCTCGACACCGGGAGTCCGAGAGGTATAGGTGCAAATTTCAAAGTAAAAATTTTTTAACAGCCCTTGACCAATTACAACTACAACAAAAAACTGTCAGCTGTCAGCCCATTTTTGTCAATGTCCTGCGTGGTCTGACACAATTTCGATGTAATCCATCAAATCTTGTCAACGAATTTCAAATTCAATGCGACGTTAGGCGACGACCATCATTTGAAATCAATATTTCATATAAGTTAGAATCAATCAATAAAAAGACATGTCTACCAATCAGTACTGGGAATAATTGAACTGCCATGATGAATGGAATTTTCCAGAAATACTCCAATGAATCCGAGTGAAAATATGGGAAAAATATCCGTTTCGAAAATGTTCCTTTACCTCAAACGTATATTATTATCTGTTGGAGAAGAGTATTCTGATGGCTCACCAAGAGGATATCAATTGTCTATCCCTCTTTCGTCTCGCGGGATGAAATCGATGCTTCAGCCGGATTGTGATATTCAATTTTCATCGAGAACGAGGCTTCGGTGCTTCGATGCAAATGCAAACTGTGCGTATATTTGCTTATGCCGTGTTCCACTGATCCAATGGCGTTTCAAAGATTTAATGAATCTCGCGGGAGACGAGGGCACAAAAAATTGATTCAGTCGAAAAGAGAAATATATTGATATCAGCTTTTCTTGAGTAAAATGATATATGTGCATCAAATTATGCCGATATCTCAATTCTTATAAATATATAAATGTGAAAAAAGTATTCCCTCTTCTGGAACCTTTGCGAACCTGATATTAGAAAATCCAAAAATTCTGAAATTTCAAATGTCATCACATAACTGACTGATGAAAAGAATTTGAAAGAATCCTGTTAGATTTTGAAAACGTCACTGACTCTAGCCCTTGATTGTTCAATTGAGACTAAAAAAGTTCGTACCACACATCCAATGCATTTTGTAAATGTTACAAAGTCATTTCTGTCATGAAACTCGAACGTGATTGGGAGTACAACTATCGTATTTGAAAATATTATTTTATTTTTTTGGGTACAAACGCCAATGATGAAATTTTTCTTCCATAACGTTCAACCCGGCCAAGCTATAGTTTAAAGTGATTCTCGAACGAGACAACTTCCCCCTAACTCACTTGATCACCATCTACGTGTACTGCAAAATGTACGGGTGGTGTCGTACATGTAGGATTTGTGGGCGGTTTTCTCAACGACCAGTAATACTGGCACGCGTGTACTTTACGAGCTACTCCTTAAAACAACCCTCTTTCGATCGGGGTGAAAAGCTTTTACTATCTGTTGTTGCATAGCTGCTGTTTAGAAGCTTTACGGAGCAACTATCCCTGTGGAAAAAAGGTTCACAGAAACTGATGAAACTAATGAATATTTAATACGGATACCAGAACGAATATTTTACTATGTAAATTGAAATAGACTTTATATTCTTAGCAATTGTTACCCAGTTAATTTTTTTTTTTTTTTTGATTTTTTAAATACAAAGGGTTTTTCCAATTACTGTTATTATTATCTGAATATTCAGACCTCTTTCATTGATCGTTTATGAATTCACATTTCATTAAGAATCCGGACAACCTGAACAGTTAGTGACAAACGGTTTAAAAAATTCCGTTTCTGCTTGTCTGTTGAAATATGAAAACTGTTATTTGTAATCTTTTCACAAATGGCAAACCATTCATTTTCCGAGTATAATGAAAAATCTTTTTAATAGTCGACCCAGTGACGCGGCACCGTCCCTTCATAATGAATACAGAATTACACAGCAGTAAAATATAGAAAAAACGTTTACCTCTTCTACAACTTTTATCAAAATTTATATTTTCTAGACCACGATGATTTTAGTTTCACTTAATGTAAAGAAATATTAAGGGAAAAAGTATGCAAGAAATCTTAAGACTTTATTTTTATAAAATGTAAAACAAAAACTTGAAACAATGAAAAAAAATTTCGTACAAAATAATGGATCAATAAATAATAACATTGAATTTGAAATTGAATAAATATTTATAAACGCATTTTTCCCGAAAACATCAACCATCTGTGCACCCACTTTTATGTCGTTACAAAACCCTTCTGCTACGAAAACCATGCACCAAGGACATTAAATTGTGCCCCTGTAAACGAGTACACGTGAGGAGAATATGTGACCTTTAAATTCGGGAAAAGAGAACTGAAAATAATTGTCCTACAAACCGTCGTATAACGTGGTACATGCGACACTTATACACATTTTTTTTCTCTAACGAAAGCACGTCATAGAAATTTCGGCAATATTTTATCTTTCCATGTCACCAAATATGTGACTACTTTTTTATAACATTTTGCCTGATTGCATTTGCGCTTTTAGTATCGCATTACATCCATGGCCCTAAGTAGAAATTGCAACCACGCGTGTATCTCAGAAATGTCACGAGTTCGTGCAGTAGTAAAAGTCGTCTATGGTCAGACTTTCTCTTCCAACCGTGTTTTCTGACAGCAACGATGCAATTATAAGTGGAGATAGAAATTGATAGTAATATAATTTAAATGTAAGAAAAAGCACTTGATTTCGTCTACTTTCAGACATTCATTTAATAATTTATTAATAGTAAAACCGTTTTCAATTAGAAGAGAAAAAAACTTCACCTCCTTACATCGTATCATTCATTTGGACATCATTTCCTCTGCAACTGAGTTTTTTTCTTTCTGAAACGCTACCTTTTATAATAAAGAAAGCATAATGTTTCATGTTTCATTATTTAAAGTAAATATGCTATAAAAATGGATAATTATCTGGAAGATTAGTTACGATGTTTCTAAATCAATTATCATTTTGAATGAAAATATAAAAACTTAAATGTTACATGGAAATTGTATAAGGAATCTTCAAGAGAATTGACGTTGGTGCCTGTGGAAACCAAAGATTCGTTTCCCATCGGATATCTGTACAACTTTAGTATTTTGATCACATTACGATTTTACATGTTTAGTAATAGTTACGAGGGTATTACCAGTTGAATATACTCATTACTTTTCAATCACTGGTCAATTAAGATTAAAGCACTTTTGATCGTAATTAAATTGAACAATTTCATGATAAATTAGTTATTGTCGAGTTAAAACGAAATAATACACATACAATGTTTATGAGTGTGCCATAGCGATAGATCCAACATCGTTTATGGTTGACTATAAATGGGAAGCTTCGTACTAACATACTTCTGCCTGTACGACGATTGTCCTCGAAATGCTTGGTATCCGTTCACGTGATTGCTATTGCCATTATTAATGAGGTACTATCAGGATTTGCCACGCAGCGGTTCGTGGTGTATCCACCGAGTATCTCTCTCACTCTTTCTGTCTATACTCAACTCTACTCTATGCTCGATTTCTGTACTGAACCTGGCTCGTGTCACATATCTGATGGTCCTTCGAACACCCCTACATATTAGTGCACATAATTTGAGCGCGAAAGGGACAAAGCCGGATTATTGGGTTTTCGAGTGATATTGCAAGTCTGAAACTACACGCTAATCATTTCAGATACGTAAACCAGAATCCTCCGTACTAGCTGTTATTGATTTATGCATCTACTTTCAAAGTCGGTTTTCATTCGAAATCCCGATTGGAAGTTGCATTGATCCAGCTGTCAAACCTCATAACATCGAGATAAACAATTGTGGATATGTTGAAACTTTTTCAAAAGCTTAGAAAGCGGAATGAGCTCCCAGCCATGTCAGAAAATATGCTAATGTCGAAAAAAATAGTTGGAAAGGTGGTTTTCAAAGTTTCTTTTTTCAACAAAATTTCAAATTGATTAGCACGAATGTAACTCGTTTATTTATATGAATACGAATAGCTTTTGTCTCACGTTTTTCTGTTTGGAATTGAGACTTTAAGCAGCATTCATTTGATAGGCATTCAGAATTCCTTCATATTGATTTTTGAGAAGCCATTTGTCAACGAAATATCTTCGGATTCAAAAGTCAAATCATTACTTCTCATTTTTTTTCTCGAATTTTTAAAGAGTTTTTCGAAAAATTTGATTATACGATCAATCATCGAGATAATCAAAAAGTCGTTGTCCGACAACTCATCGTGACAATGTCCCAAAACTTCTGAAAAAAATGTATGTCAGACCGCATAAGAGTTAAATTAACCGACGACACTTTTTTTTAAACGTTCCCAAAGAAAAACAAGCGTTTATGGGAAAGAGTTTTCGGCTACACGCGTGAAATATACTCTAAAAGCACGACAATGAGGATACGGTCTGCGGGAAGAGCTTCATTAAACGTTTATTAGCACGAGGGAGTATAAACTGTAAAAGCTGCGTCATGGGAGCTTTTGCGGTTAACTGAAAGGGCAAAAGGACGTCTCTCCCGCGTCCTCTCGATATTAATTAAGCCATTACGAGAGACAGCAGGAGCGCGCCAACTTTCTCTACTTCCACCGACAAATTATACCTCGTACTACTTTTCTCTACCGCAACCCCTTGAACGTTTTATCCGGGAAATGTTTTGATCGCTGGTCTTCCTTTCTCTAACTTTGATTTCCATTATACGTAACGGTTCATAAGGAACTTTGACCGTTATGAGTGATGATTCTTCGTTGTCTAATAACCAAAGATAATCTCACAATTTGTCGAAGTGACAGAGAACATATGCGATTCCCCGTCGAGTCAATTATACAAGTTTAAATGGTCAAATTGTGTGTATGGTTTTTGTTAAAGAATTCCGCAACAATTTTCGTCTTTTCAAAACTGTTCTATATGTGCATTATTTGGCCGAGTGTACAAAACGAGAGGAAAGTAATCCTTTGTGTTCTAATTTAATAACAAATCCCTAAATAATCTGAATGAAAACACCTGAAACCTATCAGACGTTCTAATTAGTGTTCGGGTTGCCAAAAAATGTGAATCTAATGAGAACTCAACAAACCATTTCGATTGGAACAAAGAGCTTTTTCATTTGGGCTATATAATCAAGAGCAGTGTGAAAAATGCGGAGAATACTTACCACATCTCTCGAAGCGAAAAGTCGAAATGTGTTTTTAACGACTTGGTCGGTTCAAAACTCTATAAGGGCGCACAAACTTTTACAGCGATTTAACCAAAAGTTTATGTACCGAGAGTGATGTATACATTATGGATATAAAATTCCAGTGTTAATTATTTAATTGAGTATGTACGAAGTTTAACATGTCAAAAATAAATTAAAAAAGAAAAAATGTGATTTTCATTCAAAATACATGTTTTTCAGTAAAAAAAACTATTTTCTCACAAAGTTTGTTGCCGTTAACTAGATCAGAACTAAAACATGAAATTAAAAACAACGAAGAATCTCCAACGTACGTTACAATATGCAATTGCTTAAATACGATTTATTTCCAAGGCAAAAAGTGTAGTGCAAAGATATTTTTTCCTCTATATTTTCTTAAGATCGAGTTGCTGTGAAAAAATATACAAAATAAACAAATAATTTGAAAACACTTTGGGCGATGGATGCATAACTATTGAATCTCACAGAATAAATCCAACGGCAAGTGAAACGGAAGAAAGGAGTTTAATACAATATACAGACATTCGCGACAGAAGAAGGCGATGTTGAAGTAAAAAATACAGAATATGGCGTCTCGAAGGAAAAAAAAGTAGAAACATTGAGCAAGCTTAAATGAGAAAGTGTACTCGACTCACTGGCTTTATCGTGTCTACCGTATGTTGCAAGCATCAGCAGCTGGCGTATTCTGCTGTTGCTATATTTTCACGTACAGTCAGTGAAGCTGCGAGAAGGATTCGAAACTAAAAGAGAGGCTGTGATTTCACGTAAATGTCGTTCAAGTCCTGCATATACATGAAAGGTCACCTTGTTGAGGAACGAAAAAGGAAAATGAAATGTGGAGAACGTACGAAGCTCTGGGGAGTTACGTCGTGTCGGCAGAGATTGCGGATGTGAAAACTGAGCGTCTCGTGCAATGAAGACTTCTTCAAACCACCATATTCCGTACTATTTTCACCTTAACCTCTTTTTACTATTCCCTTTTTATACTCCAGATCGAAGGAATCTCTTGGGTGTAGCAGAAAAACTGACGTTTTTTCCACATTGCTGCACGTTTACTCTTACTCTCGTTTCTCCATTAGCAATCCACAACCATTATCGTGCATCTTTCTCTGCCTCTCGTTTCATTCGAGTTGTTCACCCTCTCAAGAATCCCGGAGGGTGCTCCACTCCGCTTTCCCCAATTACGTCGATTCTGTTTCGCTTTCCTTTTACAATCATTTTCTCGATTCACGTTTGCGCCTGGCAAGAAGAGCCCTACGATTCATCAACTTTTACCCAAGCATACACAACAGTTGAAGTTTGATCACTGTGCAGTTATTGGCACTATTGGGCGTAGTCAGAAGGAGGGTCGAGATGCTTCCCATCTATTGAGACGTTGTGCCGAGTGCCAATCACTGTATTAGAGAAGCTAAAGCATTGCTAACGTGTTGTGCTCAGAGCAGAAATGTGGCTAGATGAGGTCAGGCTGTTGAGAGAAAAAAAACGAATGAGGATCTGAGCAATGAAACGGAGAACCGGTTCCCATGTCAGAAGCTCACGTTAGAGTACTGCCTGAAGCCGCTCTCTGGGAGTATCTGCAAATCAAACAATCCTTACCAACTCACTAGTGCACACACACGAGCACACAAACTTAAACACTGACAAATAGCAATGAGAATTGAAACTCGAAAGGATGAAGAGGAAGAAGGGAAGATCAGTGAAGTAGTGATGAAGAAGAAAACTGTGAGGAAAGCGCGGCGGGGAAAGTATTGTGAAATGGTGAAAATTCCTTCGAGCCATACAACAGTCCACCATTGCTTGAGCTCCCGCGCTGTGTTAGCCTGCAGTAAAAAAGCTCGCAAAACTAGTTTTGACCGAACGTTTTTCGATGAACCCAATAGAACCAAAGGTTGGATGGAAAAAGAAAGAGTAGGCCTGAAGGAAGCCACGGCAGTGGCTCAGTTCGATTGAAAACAAAACTATAGAAAAGGAAGAACGGAACTGAAGAGCTGACCTTTGTATTTTCCATTTTCAGCAAAAAATGAAAAAATAAAAAATCAATTTAAACAAAAAAAAACGAAACGAAGATGGAGGGTAACCCCCATATCCGATCGTTGCCAGGAAAATGAACAAAAGGCGGCTCTCTCTGACCCTTTAAAATAAAAGAGACGAGGACACTTCGGTTGGAATTTGAATTAAAGGACGCTTTTGTTCTCGGTGTTGGGAGAAAAAGAACTGCCCGGAGGCATACCGATTCTTTCTATTTCCTGCCTGTCTCTCTTTCGGCAAACAGGGAACGCAAAATGGTGAGACAAATAAATGGCAAGTATATTTATGGATGATCCGGAGTCCCACTATATACGTTAAATATCACGTTGGGTTTTTTCACGTCTGTTTGCCGAGAATCATTTACATACACATTTCTGTATTTCGTGGATATTCACATTGATTTCGAGTATTGAGTATAGATTTACTCTCGGTCAATTGGCTTCAAAGTCGAACAATCGTAATCGCTACTGTGTGCTTTATAACTTCGATCGTGTACCGTAGAATTTAAGGTCGTAAGGAAAGCGTGATCCGCTACGAAATCGTTACGAAAGCTCTTGTACACACTGTGAATTCTGCTACCTCTTGTTTGACTTTCGTTTATCACACGAACCGGAGACGTTTGTAGAAAAATGACACCGATCAAGTTATATCTCTCTTGTTCTTTCTCGCTTTCTCAGACTTTATGCCCCCCCCCCCCTCCTCTCTCTCTCACTATCTCTCTCTCTCTTCCTCTCCCATACTTTTTTCCGTACTCTCTTGCTCACTAAATACGACCATTGTACACGAAAACACTGAAAGCTGGAGGTGGAGGAAGTTCCCAACCGGTTTTGCACATTTCTCATTCCAACCAACATCTCTTTCCCACTCTCTCTCTCTTTCTCTTCAAACATTGCAACTGTAATCCTTTTTCTCGGGTTTGGCGAATCAAATATATGGCTTTTGCAGCCATTTCAATGTGCTGTTGACGCATGGACCAAAATTTTGTAGGCTATATTTTGTGCAAAATATTCTTCACTTTAGCAGGGATTTTAAAGCAACCGGTAATTTTTAATATTGCTTCTGGCTGGGCTTTACGTGCAAACAAAATAAAACGTGACTTTTATGATAAATTCCCTTATATTTGATACTTTATGGAACTAACCGTTCTTTTAATTGTCCAGAAACTCACATGTCTGGTCTGTAATGACTATTTATTTATTTATTATAATAAATAAAAAGTATCGAAACCACATCGTTGAGTTTTGCGATTTTCTTTCATGTTAAGTTTACTCAGTTAAACACAGAAAGTGATCAGGCAATGCGTTTGGTCATGTAAATGGTGATTTATGAAGATCCTGAAACTTGGTGAGTTGTTTTATTGCCTTGACAAAAAGTGCAATTCCGCTTAGAAATTGCTTTGTTACTTAAATCGATTTTTCCATTCATTTTTTGCTGGTTTAATTCTGCGAAGAAACAAGAAACAAGGGACCCCATGAAAGAAACTGCAGATTATTTGTCTCTGTCCAATGTCAGAGATTAAGTTGTCTCAGCTTTTCGGGGTTGTTCACCAGTCCACCGAGGGAAAATAGGGGCAAATCTATGGCGGCTGAAAGCCGAAGGAAAAAAGAATAGACGAGAGCTCAAAAGGAATATATTTGTCTTCTTAGGTTTACGCAGCATGCGTGTATACAGTGACTACCCATTAAGGAGGTATTAGACAGATACTTGCTATACACAATCACAAAGATACGCGCCTTGACTGTCATCTTGGGACATTACTCCTAAACTTTGGGTATATATATAAATACAGAACTGGGCTTTAATCTTCGAACGTTCATTTCTTCGCTCTCCGATTCCTTTACCGATAGACGAGGAGAGTATCTTCTAGTAGCGATAGGAGTGACTAAGTTAATCCCCTGAAAATGCTCCTCATAGCCCCCTAGGGTGTTTGGTTCCTCACAAGCAAGAACTCAAGGAAGATGAACGAGAGAGAGAGAGAGAGAGAGTTAAGAGATACAGCATTACTGCAGGTCACCGAGACGATGCACAAAGACAAGACTCCGGGAGGCAGAGAGGTTGGGTTCGAAACATAGCAAAAGTACTCTTCGTACGCTAGCTCGTTCAAGAACATAATGGCATTAGTGGTTTACGTTTTGTAGCTCTCGTAACGTCGCCAGCGCATTGGCGTGGGCAACCCACAGTCAACATCATGCCCTAACCCACACCCCACCACAACCAACCCCAAAGTATACCAAGGTCTTTCTTCCGCCTCTATCTTCTCCCCCTCCCCCGCCTCTCCTGGCCTTACCTCTCACGTCCATCCACCCTTCTTCTTCCCTACCGTGCACATACTCAGCACCGTCCATGTAGGCGGACAAACCTCCTACCATCCTATATCCCAAGGGGAAGAAATAACGTTTATCCGATGTTCTTGATTCCTCTCTAGTAAATTGGATACTTCGCTGGAACGAACGAGGAGTACATGAGTAGGCGAGACTCGACGACGAGAATTGTTGGATTCTGAACTAGGCAGAGGGAACATTGCAATTATGGTGGAACTCCCTGTTTTTTTTCTTCTTATTTTTTCCTTACCAGCAGAGAACGTTCAATGCGAAGCTTCTGCACACATTAGAAAACCCGAGAATCTCTGTACGAATTTTCCATGATGTCCGCTCCAGGAACTAGAGTACGATGTCCATCTTCACTGAACAAGCATTTGCTTTTAGTCCTTATATGGATATGGCTGTGTATATATGTGCTCGGTTTACTTCTAATACACTCAGTATCTCCGCATATATACTCCATGAAATACTCAACCGACACCGTACGTTAAGCATTTGATGCCATTTTTCAATTCTCAAATCTACATATTTTTCGAATTGTAAATAGAAAAAAAAAAAATTTCCCATCATTTTTCGCAAAAGCCGCGAATGTAAATATTTACCAAATGTTTTTCTACATTAAAAAATGAGTTGATCCCTGATTTTCGATTTGGTTAATTTACCGGTTTTAAAAGCCAGTTCAATTTTGTAACTTTTATGCCTGCACGGATTTGGGCTGCGATACAGAAAGCAATTAAAAGAGATTAAACTCTCAATATGTACTGCCACCTAGGTTTTATAGAGTAAGCTTTTGGTTTACTAACAGTTGGAGCAATGGGTAAGAGAAAAAATTTATTTCGGTCATTTAAAGACCACTCGAAATGAATAGTTTGTTTCATTTTTCGATGTGGTTCCATGTTGTCGTCCTGCTGCAGGATTCCTCAACGTTCTTTAGATTCGACAAGTTAAATACGAAGATGTAACAGCAACATGCGAATCCCGATTGTCGCTTAATCAAATCTTGGTTTTACGAAACTCGGGGTCTCAGAAAAACGTGGACTATCTTCGCACATGATCCGCTTGTCAATGGAGCAGCGTTTTACAAATAAAAGAAAAGTGGAGTGTAAAAGAAAGAAGTTCTGCGTTTAATCCTGGAGGTTTCATCTGGTAAAATCAGCGCAAGTTGTTGTGAAGACTTTCGGAAATACAGAATAAAAGAACATTACGACTACTGCTGCCGATTTATCGACGAAAGAGCAGACGAAATGTGATGAATTTAAATCTTCTAGCTTTCTACTAGATGAGAAAGAAAAATTTAAGTTGAAGCATCGACGGAAATTTTTCACGAAATATGCTTAAGCCACAGGCTCTTAACTCTACAACGAGCAGCAATAAACTTTTTTTCTTTTTATGGCCCAGCGTTGAAGTAGGATGAGAAATCATTGTGATAGGACTTCTGAGCACAAGGCCGAGGAACGATTTGAATTCAAGATGAGAGTCTCTCATAAAACTGTGATTTTTCTTTAATCTATTGAATCCGAATGTATTTCCAATAATTAACTAGTGTGATGGGCTGCAGGCTCCGCACCTCGGTACAACGAGCTCATCAACACTGTAACGTGTGACGAATTATTGAATAATTATTTTTTTTTATTATTATTTTTTTTTTGTACCGAATTCGTTGCTGAATTGACTCCCCACCTAAATTTAGAAGCATTACATTACTTTTTAGTGACAATGAAAGACACGTGTTCATTTATTTTACAGGAACAGTCGAAACCATTCGGGGTGTCGCGGGAAGAAACGTCAGCCTTCCCTGTGACATACTCCAACATCCTCTTGTACCGAACGATGCGGTTACCATGTTACTCTGGTTCAAGGAACCCAGTGGCGAACCTCTCTACAGGTACGTACAAATGTACATTCAACGACAAATATGAAAAAAAAAAACCTGATTTACGTAGATCTCAATCACCAGATGGATGATTGGGTTGAAATAAAATACGGCCTTAAACATGTAAATACTGCCTGCGATGTAAAAAAAGTGCCGATCGAAAAATATATGTTTTTGTAGGATTCATAACGATGAGCTTGTGTTTACTTGTTATTTTTATTTTAAGATTTTTTTTTTCGCAATATTGCAATTTTTTACCCACGTGGTACATATCAATCCGAACATTTTTATTATGCAGATGATTCTTTTTTCTTCCCGAGGGTATTCTTTATTTCCGAGATTAACAGTATACGTAATGACCACAATTCAACGTCCGAGTGTTGTAAAAGTTTTTTATCCTGGATAGCCGTTCGTAAGGTTGGAAGAAAAAAGTGTAGTTTTAACCTGAGAGTTTTCTAAACTCTCTGGTTTATTATGCGCACGTGAATCAAGCTCGTTTGAATGAGAAAGCTCATACAAAGCACACAAATGGAAGATATGCTTGGCGAGGTCCATGCTCCGTGACCACTCGTCCCTACCTCTCACTATTTTTGTTCGTGTTTTACTTCTCACCCTTTTATCCTTGTCCCTTCACCCTCCGAACGTGCACTTTGTTCCTCGTTTATTATGCGCATTACGTTGGCTCGGATTACGACACCGTAAAACAGCCAGTCGCGGGAACCTTCGACAAGGATCCGTCTAGTGAGACCAGGCATAGAGAAATGTTATAAAGTGTGGAAGGAGGGTATAATTATACTATAGGTGCCAAACGTCCAAAGGTCAAAGGAATAAAACGTAAAACAGACTATAGACACGATGTGAAGAGAGCAATCTAAAAATGCTTCGAGTCTTAATTACGAATCTTAAGTAACAAACGTAAGTAATTTAGAAATTAAATAAAAAACTATCAAAAAACATTCGCATCAAAAATTAAACAAGTGGAGTTTCCAAAAGCATTTGTTGCTGATACTCCTTCTTCAACACCCGGGATTTCATTTTTATGAACTTCTCCGAGTGTTATTAGATCTAAAAACATTCGGGTACAGAATAAGTGAAAAATACAGTTGAATCAGAAAGTACTGAACATTTTTTTGTCTTCGTCGAATAAAAGTTTCGCGAAAACGTTTGGATATTCAGTCTATATATGAATGTTCAAAAATCTCTTCCTTTCGTTCGCCTATTCTCGTAACTCGTTGTCGACCCAAAGGTACTCCATACTGTCTGCAAACTCCCAATGGGGAAAAAAAAGAAATTGCTGCAAAAGTTTGTAGTCCTGCTATGAATGAAACCAGAACAATTTTTCTACGACCCACGGGACAGGAACATCATAAGAATTCAAAACGAGAAAATGACTGACTGGTAATCTGGTTCAACAATATCTCTTAATACATCGCTCTCTTGGATATCTCACGTTACCTCTAACCTTTATTCTTTCCACTTTTCTCTTCGATATGAAGGATAGAGAAATGGATAAAAAGAAGTATAAAAAACAAGTTATGAGATAACAGAGACGAAGACCAAGTGAGAAAAAGCATAGAAATAACGTTGAAATTCTTAAGGGTACGATCCATCGAGCTGACATGTTGGATATAAACGTTAAGTTTGATAGAAAGGTACCCTGTCGGACCCTGCGCTTCATCATAGACCTTTATCGAATAAACGAGCCAATCTCCACCGCATTCCTCATCCTCGAGGGTGACGTCCACTCCATTCATGACTGTTTATAACAGACTCGTCGTCATAAGGACGACGATATATCACGAGGTCATACAATTACGGACACTTCATCATTTCAGTAATTTTTTCATTCTGCAAGACGTGCCAATGGTAAATGTATCTTATTCTTATAGTTTTTTATAACAGCATTAATGAAACAAGTGCAAAATCACAGAATGGAAGACCCAGCAAAATAGGGCGACGATTGAACAAAAAAAACTGTGTCTTGCAGTTCAAAACTTGCACGACAAAATCGTAGTCATGTGACAAAACTCCAAAGAGACGATAAAAATTTTAAGAAAAGAATAACTTTCGGTTGGGTTATTAAAATTGATGAAAAATGTCACGTCCAAGCCAATGAAAAAAATATCTCAGGTTCCTTTAATGACAATCGATTCCGTAGTATGTTTGAAGTATTTTTATTCGTTCCTTCGATGAACACATGTAAGGGTGTTGAAAGATAAAAGACAGTATCTTTCTGTTTCTTTACTTGTGTACCTTTATTTTCTCAGAGATCTCGTGATGGTCCAGAAAGTGGATAGTAGTTTTTCTTTTCGCGGTTTCTGTCACTTATTCTTTTTCTTCGCTGTCTTCTCATCTCTCATTCGTCTCAATTCCTCTTTACTTTCTCAAGAAACACGAGAACCTCTGGCTTTCCTTTTTTTCGGTCCTCGCCCTGCTACTCGCGTGCTGAATAAAAAGAGCGATGCACAGGGAAGGAGCAAAGAAAAACAGAGAGTGGAAAGATGAGAGGTAAAGAACATTCTCGAGTTGCCTTCGTCCTTCGAAGAACAGAGCCAGGGAAGTACAAACCAACCGATGGAGTTGCAAGGATTTCGAATACTGATTGTCAGCTCGCTACGGCTTTCTTATGAATAAAACAGCCGTTGCGATCTCACGGCGTTTTGTCTATAGTTGCAGGCGAAACATTTTGCAATAAGCTCTCCCCATGGCCCGAGCTTCGCGGACTCTAGCGAACGAGAATGGAGCGAGAAGACGAACAACAGAAGAGAAGAATGCTTATACCGTACCGCAGTTCCGTTGTTTATCCAGCATAGAACAACGTCTCTCAGCTCTTCAGTCTTGCACCCAATTCCTCTGTATTTATTCTCACTTCAACGACGCTACTTCTTTTTTTTTTTTATTTTTGAATTATTCAAGATTTTCAGAAACAAAGTGTGGTGCAGGGTGACGTGTAAGCGAGAATGATAAATGAAGGAAATTCTTGAAACATAATCGACGAAATGTTACTGCGTTTTCAAACAGATAAACGAAATTCCTCATTAAATTCTCGGGATGAAACTAGTCGTTCGTCTTCTTTTATTCCCGGCTTTAACCACGAGTCCTTGTTCCTGGAGATTCAACCCTTAATTGTTCAAGTGGAAAGACTTACAATTTATTCGGATTGTCTTCTACAAGGACAACTATAGGACTCTCGGAGTTCAAGCAATTGCAAGAAAGGGAATTGTTTGTTGGATAAACGAACGATATTCAGAAGTAAGATATTGTAAGGTATTAAATTTGAAAAAATTAAGAGGGTGGAAGGGAATGGAAAGCACAAGAATAAAGGAAAACTGAAAGATGGATAAACTAGCGAATTGCATAAGTTAGTGATGAATTTAACTTGAAGCTTCGAAAAAGTAATGGTAAAGTGGGAGATTGAGTTGGAGCTGAGTAGATGGAGCACCAAAGGATAAGAACACTGTAGTTGCACCAACCACAGAACTTTGTGGGCAGAGGAAAGACAAACGCACAAGAGTTGTCCGATCAACGTCTCTGAGGGATTTAACCCCGAGGACGAACTGAAGTCACGATTTTCTCTGAAGAAAAGATCGCCGGAGTAAGGGAGGAAGGTGAAGCGAGTGAATGATTGAAGCAAACGCTCGAGGGTTAGACGATTGAACGCAGCGGTTGAAAAACCGACCGAGTGCATTTTATTACTTTCGAAAACGTCGGTGCGGATATTCTCGGCGTGAGATAGGAGTTGAAGAAAAGCTCCAGCAACGTGTGTACCGCTTTTGGTTATAAACGTTTGCGTTCTGCATTTTGAAAATTGCAACGACCTGATTACATGTTACAGTGAATAAGTCAGTAACGATTTGCATAAATTGTGTAAACTTTGCATCCTTAACACTTGGGATAAAAATGCGTCCTGGAAACATTTAACGATCACAGAAAATCAAGTTTCTTTTTTACTCAATTACATTAAATTTTCCAACTGTATGTCGTACCTTTAACGTGTTCCACCATCGATTCATATATATTTGGTTCCATCTAAATAGTATTTCGATATAAAATCGATTAAACTATTCGTCAATAACAAACTTGTTCAAGAACCTTCAAAACTATCCGAAAATAACACTAGAATTGCTACATCGCGAATTGAATAACAATTAAACGCCTGTAACATCTATACGTGAATATATGTTTATACATTGTATTCCAAGATCCAGATCATGTACGTTTATCCCCACAAAGAATAGAGTAGAGAAGGTTTACGTGTGGAAGACGTTAAAAGTGTGCAACGTCGTCAGGTTTCGGTCTCAAGATCGTTTAGGATCGACCTTAAGGTCCTACCTAACGCGTAAAATCCAATTTGTCGCTAGGTGGAGGTACTCTGCTTCGTCGTATACTCTTCGCGTACTGTCTTCCAAGCGACTATCCCGTAGAATATTACCTTCTTATTGGTGAGACGTGTCTTTCCTTGAAGATATAGTCTCAAGCCAAAAGATATGTTTGCTTCTTTTATACATAACGAGACTCTGTAGAATCTTCGTATGTAGACCGAATATAAAATCGCACACATGGACTAAATCGTGACGTATGTACACATGAACGAATCGAACGCGTGTTGAAAGTACAAAGAGGTCCGAAAAATCACATCGAAGATAAACACAGCAAGCACATAGATCGTAAAAGTCTTACAATGAGAGTTTTAAAACTTTTGAAAGAACCTTTGTTGTCAGTTTATTGGGTTTTGTCAATCTGCTCACATATTTTAGAAATAACTTTTAGGACACCCTGTCTACTTTATAGACTCTAGACTCTAGACGGTTTAAGTAAAGATCGAATGAGGTTGAAATTGACAGCCGAGGGAGGCTCACTTGCCGCTCGATCGAACGGCATGATCGAGAAAGTCCGTGACTCTAGCTATCCATACTGACTACCCGGTGTAGCTTTCATCGTAAATGCGGGCGTGCTTCTCTCAGGTTTCTGTAGGAAACGGGAGGGACATGCCTCTCTTTTTCGTTCATCGTCTTTTCTAAAAGTATGCTCCCGAATAACCGGCGACTTCGATCCTAATACTATCCGTTCTTCACATCACGTCTCTACCTTATTTCTTTTCCTCTTCTAAGTGCTCACTAAAATACTGGGGGACCTTTTCAACGACTCAAGTTTTCGAAGACTGTCAATTTTTTTTATTTTTTAACCTCTCATTGATAAGCTTCTCGTTTCTGACTGATCGTTCATTTTATTCGGTTGTTATTTTTGGGCATTCTTCCAAAAATGATTTATCACTTCACATGGAAGAATGTTTCCCGATTCAATTTTAGTGGCAGGATTATGGCAACGTTTTCCAAATTATTATTTCCGATAGCGTGGCAGCAACGAAGTTGAGTTTTTTTTAAATTAAAGTTTAAGGGTTAGCTATTGAAGAAAATTCAGATTTTACTCATTTGTCAAGCTAGCAACTTTTTTCTTATCATAATGAATTTATCTCATGTTTACATTTTTGGAATATGAGAAAATGAACGTTTAAATATAAAAGTAAAATTGTTTCTATGACAAGAAAGAAGTCGTTTCCGGGAAAAAGTTACATCCAATTTGCACAACCCTCTCGACACAATCTCGAGAGTCCTCTGAAAGCTCTCTACAAGACTTCAAACTGATGTGTGTTGCTTCGCCAAGCTGCAAGACAAAAATGAATAACCTACCTCCAGATGGGTTATGTACTCTCTTTTTTTCATCTCCTTTAATATCAGCTACTCTTCTAAAGTAACTAAATTCCCAATTAATTTTAGTTTCCACCTCACGAAATCGGAAATTGCAAAAAAAAAAAAACAAAAGATTTTACTAATATTCGTTTTTTTGTACTGAATAAATGTTTTCTTCAGTTCTATTTATGTTTTATTACATCAGATAGATAAACCTACGCTTGGGAAAGTTTCATCAAGGTATTATACACATTAAGAGATGGCTTACGAAGTATTCCAACTGCGTATTTCATACAGTAGTTTCAGTTTGGGTCGAGCCTATAACACAAACTTTCTTAATTCCACTAATCCCATCTTAAGATTTCGAAACATCGCTTTATACGTGATCGAAACCTCGTAATGTCGCTCAAGAGTAAGATGGTTGAGCTGTGAAATGAATAAATCGAGTAAAGAGGGTCAAAACAAGATTGAATAAATAAAAGTAAATATTTCACCCTTTTTTCATTTAATTATTGTATGTTTTCTTGAGGAACAATGGAATGAAATAAATACTGAACTGTCTGTCATCAAGGCACAAGCTCAATACACTTCAACAAACTTTACACAATTTTTTCAACATATTTCGTAAACTGGCTATCGTTTTATAAAATAAAAAAACAATTAATTTCTTTTTGTTCGACATCATTTTTTTCACTTCAACTGTAATTACTTTTCCTTGACTGCGTACATCGAAAACAAACAAATCCTATTTTCTTTTCTCTTATCAATTCTTGTATTTTCGAAATCTTAATTCAACATTTTTTTTTTATGAGTCAAGACAGAAGTAAATGAGTGTTATATTACGTACAGCTGTTACTACGTACAGCTTGAAATCTTACTAGTTGAAAGTTTCAACCTCTCAGAGGAAAACTACAAGGTCTCAAGCAGGTGGCAAAAGAAGCTTCGCAAGCTCGCAGCAGAGGACGAGCTTTATGCTCCACTGCTTTTATTCCCAGCTTGCAGAGTGCACGCGAGACAGTTCGTACGTCGGGACTTCTGTAGGATTACGCAAATCCAAACTCTGGAGAAAATGATTGATCACTCGCGACGCACGGGAAGAGAAATGGAAGAGGAAAGTCTCTGCCCCATATACGGAGCTGCTACTTCTAAGAATCTTTGAACGAATGAAGATTTGCGGGAGGGCTCTGTCTTACGCGGAACAAATTTACCACCTTTCAAGCAAGTTTTACGATTATTTCATCCATCACAAGATGGAAATAAATGCTCCTTGAAAACTTGTTTTTATACTATGCATCCTCCAATTACTGATCCCTTAGCAAAGTGTTTCTGCAACTGGTTTTCATTTATAATATTCATTTTCGCGTTGGCTCATATTATTACGAAATATAATTAAAAAGCCATGTCAAAAACTTCATTTTCTAATAATTCTAGGACTCAAAAATGCGGAGAATCTTCGGAAAATCTAAAAAAGAGTTCTACGTTCTATAAGAAATTAGGAACATTGAGATGTAGCAATAAAATAATTTGATACCATAATTTTTCAACTAATAATAAAACGATTTCTTTTTCGTCGTATCGTTTCAATTTGTTAATTTTCTAAAATTCTTACTTTCACTTTCACCTTCCTCTGAAGGTGCCGGGTGCTGAATATTTTGTCAAAAACACGTGCACAATTATCAGTTTTTTTTTTTTTTTCAAATTTTTTGAATAATCTGAACAAGGAGAATATCGTAAAAAAATGTGTGGGAAGATTGAAAGATGACTTATTCATTTTTTTGGCCCATAGCGAAGTTTAAAAATATTGTCATAAGGAAATCATTACGATTCCTTCAGATTTCCAAGTTGCAGCTACTCTATGATTTTGTTCTCGTAAAAAACATTAACCGAGTTTATTTTTCCTTTCCTTCTTCGTAGCTCTACCCCTCCCTCTCTTTTTGTGACGAGGCATTACAAAAGACGTGCCAACAATTTCCATTCTATTCCATTCCAATTAGCCGGGTCAAAAATAAAGTTTGCGAGGTCCAGGATTTGTTACGGAGAACAAGCCCATCATAGAATAGTAGCCCCAGGGATGACGGGAAAAAGAGTGGTATAGACAAGGAAGCCGAGAAAACTGGAGTAAAAAAAAAAGGTTGAAGTAGAAGCAGACAAGCGCTAAAAGAATATGGGAATAGAGCAGAAGCAAAAGAATGAAACTGGATACTGGTGCTAGTGGTGAACAAGTGTAGGGGCATATGTAACTCTTGCTGAAAGGATGGTATTATCTCAAAGGTTTCTACACTTTTCTATCATCATGGATGTTACTGATGGAAAGCATCTAACGTATATTCACCTTTATGTGCTTGTTTGTTTACCAAGTTATCCCTTAGCTCACTGTGCAGAATCATCCGTCTTTACTTATCTACTTTTGTTTCTCATACGTGAAGCCCTTTGTGGCTACTATCCCCCCCCCCCCCCTATTTGCAAATCCTCGATTAAACTACGTACATTTGGTAAAGGTTGGACAAACCCTCGACACATTGTCGAACCTAAGTAAGTCAAGAGTCGTCGAGGCTTGAACGTATATAACGGATTCAAAGGAAGACAAAGAATACTTGCTCGAACTTCTCCACGCCGACGAATACTGCGACGGAAACATTTTCTTTCCACCTGTGCTTTGCTTCTCTTCCTGGTTCATCATGTTCGCGTTACGTTGAAAACACGAGGAAATTGAACGGGAATGCTTACGTACCATGACTGCTGAGCTACTCTGCGGCTTGAGCCAAGAAAAATATCAAATCGATTCTTCAAACACTCCACTCTAGCTCCGGAGATCACGTCTCAGGAGGTTATTCACTCTCTGTGTATGCACGGTGGAAGCTTCCATCTTTACTTTCTCATCTAATTTCTCCGAGCAGCCAAGGATGCCAGCAATATTTCGTTTCTTTTTCCCCCTTTTGGGGACCCATACGATCTATTTGAAACTCAAGCTAGAACCGGTATAATCTTGGTTCGAAATGGAATGAGAAAGACTAAACGCTGTGCCCGAGCGATGTCATTGCTGTTTCTTGTTTTTCAACGTTGCGAAATTGAAGAAAATTTTCTATTATAGAAATGAGAGAAATGATCCATTGGCAACAACGCATAACCTTCTTATTCAAGAGGAAAATCCCGCCCAAGAATATCGTTTAGCAGAGGGTTGGAATATTAATCAAACTTGTTCTTCGGTAAGTAAGAATCGAAGAGAAATTGAGAAGAACTTTTCTCGTTACGAGTTTTCATTGCGTTTTTACCCTTCGATTAAATAACATGTTAAAAACTGGGGCTGTAATGTTTGCTGGTCATAAAACATAAAGGCCAGAATGACCAGACAGCGAATCAAGGAATTACTCTTAATTTTCATGCATTTTATCCCACTTTCGCTTCCCATTTCTTTCGATAAGCTTAGTTATTCAAGACTTTTTGCTAGTTAAGATATTGAGCTGATTACGAGTTTGGAAGATTTTAGTGTCACTCGGGCATGAGGAGAGTTGGAAAAATCGGAACTCAATCGGCCTTTCCTTTGATGCAATTTTCTATTCGCAGTCGAATGGTTTATATGTAGAGAGGAAAGTATAGAGGTATGGTTTAACGATAGTCCTGTGCCTGATTCTCGTTCCAATTCTACTAGTACGACAAGGTCTCGTTATTCGCAAGAAGCGGAGGGCAGATACGTATGGCTTTGCGTTGGTAGGATGGTTAACAATGGCGCGTAACAATAAATAACTACGACCCAGTTTGCACAGCTCTGATTTTGTCCGAACCGTTGGATTCTCTTTTGCTCTCTTCCTCTGTGCTGGTTGTGCAAGATTTTCATTCTGGAAAGCGGTACTTCTCCGAGGACCATCGTTTGCTGGTATTCGTTCATTCGTTCATTCGTTCATCGTCCCGTGGAACTCAGAGTATCCGGGTTGAGGTAGTCTGTACGATCGCTATTACGAGTCAGTAAACGGTGCGGACAATGGCACGATAATTCGAACCCACTGTTGGAACACGCCATAGGTTTTCTCTCCCTTTCTCCTTCACTCTCTTTTCAGTTCTCTCTCTTTCCTTTTTCTACATCTCTCTCGTAAGCCTCGCAAAGCTAGAGTATATTTGTACAAGTATTGTGTACGAGAGCACGAGTGTATGTGTACATTTATACATGCGTGTATTAAGCACCTTCTCCCTTCATATCATACGTTTACATAACAGGTATGTAATTGCTTTAGTACATTGGTGGTCGGTATAGGTTCAACGAAATTCTACATAAACGCGAATATCTGTACCACATACACCAGAATATTCGGTGTTGTTCGAACGATCTGCATCAGCGACCAACGAGTTCTGTGTTTTGGTCACCCCGAAATACCTCTTCTCTTCCATGGCAGACAATTACGACGATAAAACGGGTTCTTGTTACACCCAGCAACGCGAGCTTCGATTCTGGTTACCATTTCTCCATTGGTAAAGTACGCCATGTTCAGAATATCTCGTTCCATAAGATCACTGACGTTAAATTAGATGCAAATCACCATTTCGAGCATAGGAAAAATATTGTACTATTTTTGTTTATCAAAAGAAAAGCCTGGGTGAACATCACCGAATTGTACTTGTGATTTGAGCTAAAGCTTAATCCATCTGTACACCGATTACATGACATATGTGAACACCAACTACGTACAGACAGAAATTGACATATATATATATATATATATAGAAGAACTGGTGGATAAGAGCTGAGGATAGACGATTATAGGGTGAGAATACTACAACGACCGCACATAAGTCGGTACCACAATGGGTTGGCGGAACAATCACTCGCGTCGATCGAGGCGAAATAGTTTCCTTGCAGGCGTTAACCGAAGCAGAGCCAGTTCGTCAGAATATATATGTGTTATATTGTATATATAGGTACACACATTTATATATATACCTATATATGACTTTGTACATATATAAATACACGTATATATGTAGAATACATAGATATGAATTGGGTTTGGCAGGTTGGTAGAGAACAAGAGATATAGAATCAAAGCATGTGATAGAATCGAGCAAGGCGCTGCGTCCGGAGTACACGATGGGAAAGGACGAAAAGCAGAGAATGGAGAACGCACATTGCAGCTCCTAGCCTCTATCGTCAGCGTTTTAATGTCTCTGGGCTTTTCGTTTCTTTTTCCTTCTCTTTTCTTCTTTCTTTCTCTATATTTTTTAACCTTTTTCCTCTCCACAATTCGCACAGAGTCAGCGTTTCCTATTACAGTTTTTATACACGGAAGCTGCCGTTGAAATGATTATAAAAGAATGTCTCGTATACAGAAACGCAATTCTAACTGTCCTTTCGACCTATTCAGTTGGTAATGGGAAAGCAGATTCATATAATACTACCGCTGGAAAAATATAACGATCATATCACGTTTCTTCGTTGTAAAATGAAAAAAAAAAGTACACATGTTGCAAGATCATTCAAAATACGAGTCTATATCTGACACCACCGGCGTTTCAATGATTCGCACCACCGCGACCATAGCCTTTCACAGTTTTATCAAATTCTTGGCAGCTTTCGTACATAGTCTGATTTGAATGAACAGCAATATGCGCAAAGGGGTGATGTTTTCACGAGTTCGTGTAACAGCGTACAGCTCGCATATGCACTATTCACCCCACCAACCTGCCTAAATCTCGGCATTGCACCACATCAAGAAAAAATAGTATGCACACACTCAAGCTGTAAACCTTTCGTACAATTCCTAGATGTTGTTCGTATTTGGGAGAGTTGAGGCCAGAGATTTGATGTTTTTTTTTTTCCCCAGAGGCGAAGGAGAAACAGCCTTGACTACTCCCGTCATTTATACTCGCGCTGTAGTGATCTTAACGCGTAAAACAAGTACGTACAACCCACTTTCCAATGTACAACGGAACGTTTCCATGAGTTGGTGTAAAGCTTCCCTCATGTGCACTATTTCCCTCTTAACCCCGTTACTCATGCTTCAACCTGATGAGAAAAAAACAGCGCGTTTACTGCAACGAGTACTCGAGGATTGTAGACATGATTTCACTCAGCATTACATTTTACCGTTAGTTTGTTTACTTGGAATGCTAGATTTTTTCCAAAATATAAAAATACTTGATGTCATCAATGGAAGCACCCTCTTCGAGTACCCCCGTATCCGTGAAAAGGTCAGGATTCTTCGAATAAGCACTGAGGATGCTACAATTCTTTTTGCATTAAAATGATTATAATAACTATTTCATCACTTCCTCCAAACGGATCAGCGGCGATGAAAAAGAAGACAGCAACCGGAAATAAAATCATTCTGGAGGGATCGTTTAATACAATGGTGTTAACGTATATATTACGGGGAATATAATATATGGCAAAAGGATAAAGCAGAGCTATATTTATATATCTATCTGAAAAATGATTCAAAAGTTGAGGTGAGAATGGATCGAGAAAAGCTTTTAACCGTCCCCTTGCTGTTCCTCGTTCTATCGAAAAATGAAAGCTCCCTCGATCGTTCTCAAGACTTTATCGACAAAATTTACAGGCGTGAATAACCGAGACATCGCAGTGATAACGCCACGGAGCAATTGCTGAGCGTCAAGTAATCCCTGAGAGCTCGTACCATAGAGAAAGTATAGAAAAGACCATAACGAAAAAAGACGACACGAAAAAAAGTGAGACGAACGTTCGACGATTCGTGGTAAGAAAATGCTTGTCCCGATGTTGAAAACGATTGTCTGAATGGTCGTAACGACTCTTCGAAATCGAATCGTACGTTTTAAACGTCCTTCATGTACGTATCGGTGACAAACGATAAGACCAAATGTACATTCACGTTCACGTGAACCCTGGACATGGACACAACGTGATCCGCAAAATCGCTTTTGTCTTTCGGTACAATTTTAGTGGCCGATTTATATGAAAATTTTGTGACTAACGATTCTGATGCAACACAAACTTCAAAAAATCTAATGCTTCGGAGTATAACAACGATAGTTAGACTCATGCAGCGCAGCTGTATTAGGAACTTGGTACATTTTCTTCTCTGGTTTTCCACCACGTTGACACCGACCATTTTGCTTGTCCTGTGCAGCGTTTCCGCTTCCGGAAACAAAAGTTATCTCGGGCAAATTATATTTTCCACCTAAAGACGACGACTGGCCAGCAATGGTCTGACTACTGCTTTCTGCCACCCAACAAGATGTGACTACACACTACGAAATTTGTCTCTCCTCGTCTTTATACTTTCTTCTCCCTCCCACTATCTCTGCTGGTACTCTTTTCTCGTCTCGCAATTACAATGGCTTAATTTTATGCGCCAAGTTAAATTCCTTTTAAGAGTCCCCAGAGTGGTGTGGATACCGCGGATGCTACGCTTCTATACCTTTTTACCTCGTCTCGTCTTTCTACTTGCACCCCCTTCTACGTTTTTCATTTCCTTGTCCGCAGCTTCTGTTTCTACTCAGAGTACCGGTAACCGGCCGTCACCAGACCAGACTCAAACTGGTGCATGAAATCTCCTACGAGACTCTCTTTTTGTGTTGTATATATTCTCGTGTGTATTTGTACATTGTTCATACATAAAATATTATGTGTATGTATAATATTTTATAACATGGAAAGAAAGTCAGGTGTAGACCATCACTGGCACTTGAAAACTCTTGTATTCTTATTTTAGTAATTTTCTTCATTTCTCTTCTTTCCTCGGACAGCCGAGGAACATTAACGCTCAAACTGTGATTCACATTTATGAGCACAGACTATTATAACGTTTTGAATTCGTTCGAGCGTTCTTCTGATTATTTTTCACCATATTTTTTATCTTTCGTTCGCTCTTGTACTTACAGAATTGGATTTACGTGTACCTTGTCCCGTTGAATAAATTATTCGCCATGTCGAAAGCACGCGATTCAACTAACTATACACCTTAACCAGAGATTCTCATTAGTACAGCATTAATATTTACTTCAACTAACGGTGGTTCATGAGCTTTTAAGGCGTTTACTGCATTAATGTAATCCTTTCGAACATCGTGTTTTTTTTAATTATATAAGTAACACGACTAGTATGTTCTTCAGTAGTGGAAAATAAAACAGTTATAAAACGTGCCGATGAAAACATAACTCTATGAAAGTCTTGGTTACGAGACATCACATACATTTTTCCATATTCGATATTATTTCACGTTCAAAGTATAATGAATACATTGATGAATTTAAAGATTTCAAAACATGACGTAAAGGGGTATGCTTCATAGATACATTGTAATGACGATTCACGATAAAATGATAATCAAAGGAGAACAGGATTCTTCAATTGCGGGGAAAATAACGAAACCCAAAAACTTGTTGCCGATAAGGTATTTTATATTCATGGGGCGAAAAGCCATAAGCATCGAATGTTCCATTAGAAGTTTCCGTTTGACGTCCACCATCAGTCCACATTCAGGGCTCGTAGAGATTGCAGAGAATTGAAGGTACTGAGTGTTGTCGATAAAATTCATGGAATGTCACCATTAACTATCGAGAAACTTATTCGAGGATGGAGTAGAATTTCTCCGATAAACTTTTTTTTTACGCCGGTTCCCTGATCCTTCTAACACATAAGCTCTGAGCCACCACGTATCGTGTGAAAACTTTGTACTTCCGTTTCGAAACAGAGACTGAAAGCTTCAGGGTTTTTAACAGATTTTTGAAACGTTACGTCGCAAAGTAGGTTATTATGTGAAGGAGGAATCAGTGCGAATGCTTCAAACTTTAGAAAACCGAAGTAGAGATAACGAAATAGTTAGGTGCAATCAACGGTTATTTATTTAACGTTTCCTCGAAATATGGAAAAGTCGATGGAACCATATCCACTGCTTTTAAACTCTCTGAACCTTAATTTCTAACCCAAATATCGCGTCCATGAAAAGACGTTCAATTTGAATCTCATTTCTATCTGTCAATATACGGAATAGAATAAAAAATGAACAGTCAAAGAAGAACCACCCTGAGCAAAGTTCATTGTTTCTCAACGACCTGAAGTTGTATATCTACATTAACAATGCAGCGCGAAATGTTTGAAACATGTTATTGCATGGGAGCCAATATTTGATTACAGTTACGACGCAAGAAAAGGCAGATCGAAGAGAGGAAACTCAGCGCATCACTGGGGCACAGGTGCGACGTCAAAATCCGGGCCACCGCCAAAGCTGCTAATTCAAGATTTACGTGAGAGTGACGAGGGTGTGTACAGATGCAGAGTCGATTTTCGTAACTCACCGACAAAAAACGTCATGGTCAATCTCTCCGTGATACGTAAGTTATTCACTAAATATCATAACTTTTCTCATTTCATCAAATTGTTTGGGTATTGAGGGAAAAAAATGTGACCAAATGGTAGAAGACTTGAACGAATATCATTGTAAATTATACAGATACCTCGTAAGTTTGTAATTTGATTAATGTGCCGAATTGGTAGTGAAGTGAAGGAAAATAATGGCGAGTTTGGCGGTGAGGATCGAAGCCAGACTGGATAGAACCGTCACAGTTCATCGCGTGGAGAATATACTGAGAAAGAGAGAAAGAGAGAGAGAGAATAAGAGGGAGTTGCCAAAGCCAGTTGTGAGGTGAAACCACGGTCTTTGGTCCCTTACCCGCATATCCCCCGATCCCATTGCCGTCGGTCGGGATCTTACGGGAACTTGGACCAAGTATCGATCGACTGTGAGGGTGCTTTGCTGGCCACTCGCGTGTTACTTTGGCAAGGATAGCAAGTAACTAAGAGAGAGGAAGAGAGATAGGCAGAGCGGACCAGTATTCAGGATCTTAGCGGTGTCTGTTAATAGAATCAAACCACTACCTCATGGCAGAGGTGCGGTGGCAAACTGAGAGTCATAGAGCAGAGAGAAAACCATATACTTGGCGAGCTGAGGACGAGAAACCCAGTGAGTGAAATAGTTTCCGTAGAGAGCCAAAAGTCTCTTCGACATTGACATCTCTAATACAATTTGCCTGTCGGCCAGCCATTACGTAGAATGTACTCTTGAACAGCTCCTTTCGCTGTTCCTAGTAGTGCCATCCTGATTCCAATGCAATTCGAAGACGAGTTGCTACGTCCTCTTGGCATAATATACACAGACGGTTAATGGAAAATCTTTATCTTTGACCGTAACGCAATCGACGCCTACATACTTCTTGTCTTTTTGTTTCAACAGATAGCAAACTTTCATTGTTTGAAGCTACGGGACATAGAACAGTTAGCCAGATCAGTGGCTTTTCCCTGTTAGCAAAGAATTTTCTCTTCCCTATTTCTGTATCTCTCTGCACTTCCTTTTATTCTCACCCACGACTGCCTCTTGACTATTCTTTTCTTGGCCAAGCACCAACTCTAGGGTGCAACAGTGAGAGCAGACCTCGTGGAGACGATAAGCACCAGGATCCTCTGCGTCTCACGAATCCAACTTTTCCCTGGCAGGAAATTAGAGGAAAGCACGAATTTCCGGTAACGCTGATTATTTTTATGATTTGTTTTAACGATGTGCCCAAGTTTTATCGCTACTGTTATGTAACAGAACTTGCTAAGGATTTAAATTAATTCATTATGTTTTTCCAAAGTTTAGCCATCAACGAAAGCTTTGAGAATTTCATTTAAATTCATAGGACTTTCGGCAGGACAATGACAATTCAATTGGATTAAAGTACGCAATCATGGGCCAGCATATACTTTTTTTTTACAGACACCGAACTAAAATCTTGGAAATACTCTCATATACTCGTCTTAGAGCTTGTAGGAAAAAAATTTCATCTTAAATCATTTTCAAGTGACTATTGAATCTTTTTTTGTAGCAGATTCCTCACCTTTCTTTATCTCCCTCTCTTACCAAGTCTTAACTGTGTTTAGCCTACGAATTCAAAAACTCTGTAACAGGTTAATTACTTTTCTAGCTCCAGCAGCAATACTCATTGCATCCGAAGCTAGATGTTGTCGAACTTTTTAATAGAACTCTTTTTATATTGTTTTAGTCCAGATAATTTTTCTGTAAATTAGTTGCCTGCCCAATGCAGGAAGGCTGCAGTAGCACTCTACAAATGACTAAAGCGGGGGTCGTTTATATCATCAAATGAGAAGCCTTGAACTTGCAATGTTGAACATCTGAATTTGTCGCACGTATCGTAAAGTTCAAACTCGAACATTATCCTTTACATGCACATTTGTGAACCTTCATAATTTCTATTTAGTGATCTGCGCTGATTTTTTTCTTCGATATGATTTTAAATGTAAAAACGTTGACGTTGGAAAGAGTACTGCGACGCGAAAGTTGAAGAATTGAATTCAATTTCGTTCTATGACCAAGATTATCATTATTATCATTTATTCTTTTATTATATGCATAGATTTGTTCTTCCATAAATGGTATAAATATGTATATATATATGTATATGGATGTATATAGGAACAATTTCGTTAAAGCACCAGCCAACTTGCCCTCATGCACTTTCTCTGTCGCCTTCTGAATAGGCAATGAGAGAAATTGGACGCTGAAGCACCATGAGAAACGTTTCTGGAAACGTCGTTCCGAGGAGTCAGGAGCATAATGATCTGATGGTCCGATTAGAATTTGATACGAATTTTGATATTCTCTGGTGGCAACGCTTAGACCATTTACTCCACCATTACCGAGAGAATTAGTTTAAAAGGGCGTTTCATTGTGTCGCTGGGACAGGGAAAGAGGAACTGGATGAACGTAATCATATAGTTGGACAAAAAAAATTAGCTCCTTTCAAGATATCTCTCTGGGCTTTTTCGCAGTGTAATTGAACTGGAACTCTCGTTCGTTCAGACTGCCATCTTTTGCGCAACAGTTTGGAGAGAATCTTCACTCAGAAAATAGAATTCGCTACAATCTCTTGTCTTTGTGTGAACTTCGCCCTTTCACCGAGCTTCCTTCCTGTTTTTCTATCTTCACTACCGCTATCAAGAAACTCACATACGTAAACTAAAGGAAAAATAAAGGTGACGAGCATTATCTTCCTAATCCGAGCTCGTGGAACAGCCGCCCTTGTGTATCGGACAGCATCATCGTTTATTTGAAATAAACGAGAGAAAGGGAGCTTCTGAACGTAAACGAATAAATATATATACAAATAGGGCCTGGCCTACACCCCACAGCTAGATTGAACGATTCAGTGATTAATGGAATCTCATGATTCAGCCGGACTGACGAGAGGTATCGTGTTTTACCCTTACGAGTTTCCAAGATCCCCGAAAAGTCGAGAAACGCGGAAAAGATTTCTGGCAAATTTGCTGCTCAAGGCTAAGCGTGCCAGTAAAAGAAGAAAAAGAAGAAAACGAAGTTCTTTTTGTAGTAGAAAACAAAAGAAAAGAAAAGATGATCTCCCTCGAGAACCCTGGCAATGGCGACTTTTTTTCTCTTTCGCTCTCTCGAAAATTTATACGAAAAATACCATTTGCGCAATCCGTTGCGCAGTGGACTCAAACCTGAAATATGTATACGACTGACAAATGTGGAAATCGACGATGTGCGGAAGAAATATATTTTGCTAAAGAAATCTCACATTGACGTTAAAGAAAATTTAAAAAAAAAAACGTGTTCGGAGCAATAGTTGGGATGAAAAGGAAAGAAACAATGAAATTAGTGCCCATGGGAGTAATTCGTCTTGTAGATCTCGCATTCTAAGCTCTCGACGTGGCCGCGCCCTCTGACATTTACGAGGACACTGTTAGCCTCTTGAAGATATCGAAGTATAGAATGGGGATGAAAAAACTCCACTTTTCCCTTGCATCATCGATCCCAAAGGAAGTCTCATGACACACATTTTTTATCGATGATCCCTTGGACCGTCACTAAGACACGTACACCTTCGCCTTCCTTTTTTGTCATCGCCTCATTTTCCGAGATCCATGGAAAAATCTGTTTCTTGGCAGAGATAAATATTCGCTTATACTTACGATAAATGAAATTTCTTTTCGAAATAATATAATGACGAGACAGAAAAGTGATTGATAAGAGTTCAATCAGAAACATAATTATTCCGATGAAATACATGAGCGTTTACTTATAATTCAAATTTATTTTGTCACGGTCGTAGTGCAAACGTTCTGAATATTATTATAATAATTGAATTAAAATATCAAACCATGTAGAATTCTCTAATGAAACTTGATCGGATTTTAGAGCTAAGCCAGACGACTAGAAACAAGAAGATTAATCATCAAAAAAGAGAGCGAGTCCCTTTTTTCTTCTCTCTCTCTCCCTCTCCTTCTCACTTTGTGTCGTCTCCATTTTCATAATTCGTATAAACGTGAACAGTTTCAAACCAATGAAGAAAGTGAGAAAGAGAAGGAGAGATAGAGAGAAAAGAGCGAACAAGAAACGTTGGATTCTCGAGAGTACGAGAGTATATAGTAAACTCACTTGGATGTTTTATCTCTGAGAGAGAAAACGTTCTACTTTGTCTACCGGAGAACAGCGATCGCAGTCGGAAACCCCGTAGCTCGCTTTACCTCACTGTTCATTAAGCTTCTTGCTAATAATGACTTATTATATGAGTACAAACGGGGCAAAATACACAGCAAAATTATGTAACTACAAACCGATATGACGTGTAGATAATTTCCTGAAGCATCGTCAGGAAAAACTTCATTAAGTTATGATTTAAATTTCAAGATGATTCTTACAGTGGGAAGTAAATTTCGTTGCTTAAAATAAGAAAACCCAATAAAATCCGCCACTTTTGAGTTTTGATAAATTATTTCGAAAAAAAATAGCACTCAGAAAATAAATGATTTGAAGACAGAAAAAAAATCACTCGGACCAAAAAATCTTTGATGCTCTTTATGATTAAAAATGTCATCAATTTGACTAATTGCTCGCTTCACAACAAAAAGAAATTACAATAAAAACTCCCTTCCTCAGCTTGATCGATTTTTCAACAACACTTTATTCATATTTGTTTTTCTCTTTCGTTCCTTTTTGAATAAAATACATCCTGATAGTTTGGGAAAACTGACAATGTCTGCAACGTGAGTAAACTACTGACAAATTTCCTCTGTCGCCGCTCGTCCGTGCGTCTCAGTTCTTCGCTTTTTGTTTTATTTTTCCATCCCTATCGCTATATCCCTTCTCCGTATACTCTATCGCTGTTTTTATTCCTCCACCCATACCCAAATCCCTTCCATCATTCCTACCACCCTTTGTCAGCGACAACCCCTCGAACCGTTGACGAGAGAATAAAAAATATTTGTTGCGTCATTCTCAACGCCTACCGGGAGCTTTTTTCTCACCGTACGGAGAAGATGGAGAGACCAGTGGAAAGCATGAAATATAAAAATACTTCAGGGATATTAAAACCATTTTCTTTATGATCCCGTACTCTCGTCCTTGTAAATATTTTTTCATACCAATTATTCCCATCGTTTCATCATAATCTTGATCGGATATTGATAACCAAAGTTTGAACAGTGGAACAAGGAAAGTAATTTCATTGTAATATTGTATGTAATCATTTGAACTTTTGTTTTAAATTCGGAACAAACTTTACCCACGCATTTGATTAACTTAATAAAAAATTGTAAATTACTTTTTTTGCTCATCTTTTTTGTCAGTAAACCTTCAATGCTTGCTTTCATGTTGTAATTTATTACTGCTCTCTCGTGAATTTCTCTCACGTTGAAAGCATATCAAGTTTTCAACTGCAGTTTTTTAAAATTATTTTACCATTTTTCTAAACGAGTTTTATTTGTTTTTTTCCCTCGCACGTGGTATATAGAATATGAGAATTTTAGTCAACAGCAGGTGTACTTTTTCTCTGCTGATGCAACATTCTAAACGAAAAACTCATACACTGTAGTTTTGTATTCCAAAATGTTGATTTTTTTTTCTTTTCTTTAATCTTGCGCACAGAACGATTGCTCAAGCCAGTCCCATGGAAAATAATCGCCTGTTGGCTTCGATTTTCCCGTAATGCTATTTGAAAATTTAAATCATTTACCATAAAGTTTAAACCATTGTTGAAATAAAATAAATAAATCGTTCTGGCGTAAAAGTATGAAGATTTCCTGAAATGTTTCTCCATGCAATGAAATGATTGTTTCTATCGCGAAAATGGCTACTTCTCAGTAAAAAATTCCAAACATTTCTCAACAAATTTATTCCGCGTAGAGGAATTTTGAATCAAACCTCATTATCGTTTTAATTGATGGTTTTTCATAAACTTTTCCAACGGTTCCTACATCGACAATGTACAAGTTGTTCACTCTGTCTTGTTAGCATTATATAATCCGTTTTTTTATGGGCTCTTAACTTTCTCAAAGTTTAATTCAAAAGCTGAATAATCGCTGAGCGAACGGCAAGAGGGTACAAGCCATTGATGAGAAAAAAGAAGCGAGATGAGAAAAAAAAATACAACCGGTTAATAAGAAAGAAATTCGCAAAAGATCGCCTCCTATGAAGTGAATTGTAAAAGGTTTAACGATCGCCTACGTCAAGCGATACAGTCTTTCGGGTTTTTTTTACCTAAAGTTATTACACCTTCGCCGTGTATAAACTACCCTTGAAGCAAGCCACTGTCTCTTTTTCTCTCTCGTTCAAGTTTATTCGTGAATTAAAAATTTAAAAAGTTCCTAACCTTGCTTCTCACTCCTACGAGAGAAGATTATCGAGGATCCAGCAGCTTGAACGAGATCGTGACTCTCCAACAGACCATTTATTATCATATCCCTCCATCTTCAAACTTCTTTCAAACCACCGTTCCACCTCGTAATGTCTTTAGAAAAGAATAAACAAAGACTTTGGGAGATCATCCAGAATGATGTACGGTTGATGGAGTTTTTTTTTTTTTATTTGCTTTGTTTCTATACTTTAACCGACTAATAAAAACAATCGAAAAATATGAGGGTTGCAGAAAAAAACGTTCCAACCAATCTAGTTTTATGTCCTCTACACATAAAATACGGTAATAATTACTTTTTTTCTTTTATAAGTTCCCCTAAATTGCTAATAATGTTTTTCACCTGAAAAATTTGACGTCCTGAAACGATTGGGTTTACAATACCGCTTCATATATATTTTTGAGAAGTCTGTGAGACTTTATAAAAGTATCGATTTAATCTCGTTCGTTAGCAGAGTAAAGAGCCAAATAGCCAACTTGTACCCTGTGGTTGTTGCACGAATATCTCGGTAGCTGCAGTTGTACCGCTTCTGATAGGATTTCTGAAAGCATTCCAACCTTGTGGAGATACCGGTAGCAGGTAGGACTTGCCTTGAAATTCCTTCGTAGCCATAGACAAACATCCAAAGCACGGTAGAGAACACCGCGCACGTACAACACTCGCGACCCTTCGCGTTGGCTTCACTCCATATCCCTTTCTTGGCCACCGAGTCTCTATTCTCATCCTCATTCCTTCACAAGTTAACCCTCTACTCGCATTGCAAGGCTAGCGAGATGAACTCAAAATGGAATTAACTCAGAGCAGACGACTATGAAGCCTTTATGCAGCGGTGAAAACCTATTTCAGAAAGGACCGCTCCGCTTATTGAGCACATTTTGTATCTTTAATTTCGTACATCTGCTTAATTAAGAATCGCGGTAGTGCTCGAGACAAATTCATTTATAAATGAGTACAAGACACTTTTATAAAACGCATCGCTACTCTACCAGTTTTGGAAAAATTGTTTCTTCAATATTTACTCAATGACAGCCATTCATCATTCTGATTTTTTATTTTTCTCCCAAAGTCGACTGGTATTTTCAAATCGTTCAATTTTTTTTTTTTTTTTTTTTGTAGAAAACAATAGGTTTCGATCTATTTGACGAAATTAATTCTTCCACAGTGTTTCTTTCATAAATAACCAAATTGGAATTGCCTCTACTTTCTCATTTTTGTTCTTCATTAGACTGTTTCACATTGTCGTGAATGGTCCAGAAAAACTTATGAATTTATTTTTGCAAAGATCTTATTAAATAATCCGTTAACTGAAATATATTCAAACTTGTTTAAATTTTGTTGTTTCATAAACTTCCGTTAAAGCCAATCATGAACCGATACTACGAGAAAAGTATGGATTCCATCAAATAGTTTTACGAAATGCTGAAGTTCTGTATTGCCACAAATGGAGGTCTATTAACGATGAAACTTTTAACTGAAATTTAGCTTAACCAACTTTTGTCGCACGGAAAATATACGAAATGTTTGGTGGGTTCGGTAATATCGCTACTTGTCCTCGTACCTCGATGTACCCTTTCTGCGAAGGTGATCCTATCACGAGCCACAGAGTGGCAACCCACAAACGATGGTCGTCGGTGAACAAACTCGATGGTTCGGCATCTCACCCTCGTTACGGAGATGTAACGGTTGATGCGCAGAATCCTATTGTCTAGGGAAAATGAGAATCGCGTCTCATTATCGTTAATCGTACACGATGATCTTTCTTGATTTCGTATTAATTATCTCGCACAGCCTTTCACTCTATCTATCTATTTTTTTATTCTGTCTTTCACTTTTCGGTCCTGGCAAATGAGGTAAATCTCATTATGGAACCTCAAGACACTGGCTTCAATTTAAATGAGAGAAAATTGAGCTGACCAATTAGTCGCACCAACCATAACAATGGCGACAAAAGAAACTAGGGGAGAACACGGAATATTCGGTTTGTCATCAGCATTTCAGCCCGTCTAGAAAATGTTCTGACCATCAGTGATAGTTGCACGCTCGGTGTATGGCTGCGGTGACCACAACGTGAAGCAGTTTCGGGCGAAATCAGTACTTGGTTGGGTACTTGCTTATATACCAATCGCTAAACGGGAGACAGTTTTTCTGAGTTTCTGATGGTTCAAACGAATTGAAACTCAGTTGAAATATGGTCGCCTGTGTCGGTCGGATTTTTCACCGTTTCCATTGGCCTCAATGCAAAAACGAGACTGTAGTGTATTAGAAAAAAGTGGCTGAAGGCAACGCTGTAGAGGGTCTCATAGAAGCAGTGAAGTTGGGAAAATATGAAATCGAAATGATGAGATGGGCTCGTAATAACCCAGAAGGGTATAATCAGAAACAATAAAAAAGAAAAAAAGAATTGAATTTAAAAATACATTTTCAAGTAATGGTTATTCGGGGAAATACAAAACAGTTAAAGTGTTCGAATATTCCAAAGATTTTTCATAAATTTCGTAGGAAATAGAAACAATTCAAGAAATTTCGTAGAAAAACTCTGTATCGGAGAATGGTATGAGCGTAACACGTTGTCACTTGGGAGAAGGATATGAAACCGATGCCTTCAAGAAGGTAAATGCCTGAGCGATTTTTTTGATCGAATTTCCTTTTCGCCTTGGATAGAAAACAGCGTCGACGTTAGTGAATGTTATCCCGTTCGTTGGAACAAGTCTTCGCTTTTGTCAAGAGGAACATAGGAGTGAGGGAGAGAAAACATTTACAAAGATGCCGAAAGGAAAATTCGGAAGATATATGAAGAGAAAATAGCAAGGATAGGTGTGCGAAGCGATGACTTGGAAAAACTTTAGGTTGTTTCGATCCTCACGAGACAAATATCTTTCCGTCGACGACAACTATGCTCCCAATATTCAAGTTTTTTGTTTGTTGTATTTTCTCTTTCCACTCGAGTGCTATTCTAAGTTTGTGGGTGAGAATTCCACGTTTCAGTTGGAGCTGTAGGGGGAAAGCCAAAAGATTTTCTCGAGATGAGGGTATTTCCGGTTTTCTCAAAAGCCTGTGGCAGGGTGCTTTCATTTCAAAGAGTGAAGAGGACGACAAAAAGAAGAAATGGTTGAAAGGTGAGAAAGAAACATGGAGAAAATGATGAGTAGGAGGTGCGGAAAGAAAGAGGTATAAACCGCAAGTGACCACGTTCATTCGAGAAACGTGGTTCGTTTTCCTAATGCCATAACCCGAAACCTACACTATACAAACACGAACATTGGCCTAACCTGGTTGGAACATAAGCTGCAGGTTTTTTTTTTACCAAGCCTCGTTTGAAAAACACATCGAACGGAGAAGGTTTTTTGGACCCTTTGATCGCGTCCGTTTTCCAAATAAACGACGACCCATGTATCCATATCCATATACAGAGTAAAGTCTGAACGAAGAGAGCGATTTTGTTAGGATTGCTTCGATATATAAAAAGAATTGTTCGATTTGACAATTCAAACGATATAGAGCCGTCAAATAAATATATTTATTCAACGGGAACGTGTACCCGATAATGACGACGTATGGTTTGGGCTTTCAAGAGGGATTTGCCACGTGTGGCTTGTCGAGTATATATATAGACGTGAGGTTCGATCATTTAGTGGTATTTGCCGAAGGACATGAGAGAAGAAATGCTGCCAACGGAAATGGGTAGTGGAAGCAACCTTATAGCGAGGGGACCACGAACAATGGAAAATTTTTACAGCCTCGTAAAAAGAAACCCGGACGACGCCCTCGTAACTCAGGCGTGTCCGCCGTCCTTATATACGTATTTCTCGCTCTCTTTCTCCTCCTTCTTCCTTGCTTTTTCTTTTCTTCTTTACTCTTCTTCTTTTTCTATTTTCTTCTCAGCCCCTTTTCCATGCCGTCGCATATTTCTCGTTGTGCTCTTCGTTTCTTCGCTCGCACCATCATTTCCATTCTCCACTTCGTCACACTGCCACGTACGTGCGGTTGTACTCGTCCTCTTCTCCCTTACTCTTACATTTCTTTTTGTCACTGGTTCTCCGCTTCCACTAAGAAAACCATCCACTGATGACATATTCCATTGTATGGGTTATACCGATACTTATTTTTTGGTATCGATAGGTTTAGATTCGAAAATGGAAAGAAGGAGACGAAGAAAAAGGGAGAAAGAATAAAATCAAAGGAAAAAAAAGAAAACACTGCAATTCTCTACATCTTAAAGTTATCACTCTCATTCGTGGTTGGAAAAATACTGGAGAACCAGGCTCAACCATTGATCCGGTCGTTTGAGAATATTGGTTTCTATACGTTTATCTAGATCACACATTGATGAATCTCCTTCGAGCCAATAGCAAAAGAAGAAACAGTGTAACCAAAAATTAGAGCAAGTTAAAGAATTTTATGTCAAATCAAACCCTGGAATGAAACTATTTTGAAATTTCGATCGTAAAATCACATCGTGAAATCAAATTTCGAAAACACTTCTGACCACGTAATCTGAGCATCGCGGTCTACCAATAAAGTCAGATCGAAGTTTCGAACAATTCAATGACGTTAGGAAATAACGCAAAGAAACTGCGATTACTCAATGTTTTAGGATCAAATCGAAAATATGATTGTTTTTATTTGCTGATTTGACACTGTGAAATGGCACAATGTACATTGGTAGCCAGGATGTAATGTTCAGTTAGAGGAAACACATGAAGGGTAAAAATCCACTTCATCCCTCTGTCTCTGCAGCTTCTTCGTTCCACTGTTCCATCGTAGCTCACAATGTACACTTCCTTTACGCCTCGACGCGCTTCTGTTATTTATTTTTACTCTGAACTTAACTTACCCTTTACTTCTCTCCACGCCGTCGCTTCGACTCTCTGACTCGCCATCTCAGGCTCTGCTCGCCGACTGTGGTGTACACTCAGACGTATACTTCATCATTCGCTCACATTTTTCTGTTTTCCTTCCGGCCGCCCATGTATCGTTGCTGCACATAAACAAACACCAGGTGACTTGATACAAATATTGTATACATTGTTGATGTGGTCATATTCAACCCAGTTATACCTCAAGTTCTTTTCATTCGTTCCCATGGGACGTGTATAATTGAAAATCGAGATTTTCTCGTCGAAAGTTACACTTTTTTATTTTGAACCATTGTTTCAACCATTTTTTGCAATGTGTACATATTTGATGGAAACGTATTATAAACTTTGTTTATTGATTAAATTTTTGTTCAATTTCCCGGTGAGGATTTCCGAATGAGGAAAATTATAAATTCGATCAAATTCATAATCGAGTTTATACTCTCGTTTATTTTTTTCCACAGCGAAGACATCGACCAACAGTATTAAAAATTCTAAATATTCAATCATAAAACATTTAAATGAAGTTTTGTATATTCTTGAAGTTATGATGAGACGTTTGAGATAAGCAGATGGAATTTACGGCATCTCATGAAACACTATTAAAATACAGACAGATACTCGATCTTTTGAGTCGCGTAACTGTGAACAGTCAAGAAAGGTTCGCGAACTCTCCTCTCTATCGGTTCGATAAATTTCTTCTGTCCTGGATTTATCCGGGAGGAGAGATACGACTTGCCGGCAACTCGCTCCCGTGATTTCGTTTTCAATGGTCCGTTAAAGATCGAATATATACTGCTCGGTTGAACTCCTGGAAATTTTTACTATATATACGATGTACATCTATAGTTCGTGCATAAAACGTCCATAAGTGAGAAATGAGAATGATCCTGTGCGATATGCCGAAGAAATATATATGTAGAAATCAGTGTCATTTTATGGGAATGGCGTTTTATGCCGGGCAGTTATCTTCACATTGAAGTCTTCACTGTGTTTCTCATCAAGAAGTTCAAGGAGATACGGTAAAAAAAATTGTGGCGCAATTGACTTTGACGCCAGAGCAGTGGAGCTCTATTTCCAGTCAAAACCACAGTTTAGTTTTCGAACAGTTCATATGTGGCTCCCCTCATCAATTAATGAGGATCCTATGAAACAAAAAATGCCTTTTTTGTTATTGGAAATTCACATTGGAATTGGAATTGGTGGGTTAAACTTTTGTTCCAGGTTCAGTAAATGAAAACTGTTTCAAAATTTCGTTTGACATTCGGAGTTCGCTCACAATTTCAAGGAATGTGAGTGGAAGTTGAAATTTTAACGATTTCCTAATGGAGTTTGAAGTTCTCAATGCTCTCATATCCTTCCGACAACTCGTCCTTTCGATTTATCGTACATTCGCTGACTCGACATTTCCTTTTACAAAAATTTGAAGGCCTGAACCAATAAGAAATCATCCAAGAAAAAACGAGACTACTGCAACGTGCGAAGGAAGCTCAACGGTAGTGAAAAAAATAAACTTTAAACTCGATTTGCCAAGTCGCCCCGAAGAGATCCAAGCGGGTCCCGACTGACTATACACTTTCTGGAAAACTCTGTAAATTGGTAAAAGAGCGCGGGAAAAACTACTCGAATGCCAACCGACTGGGGACGGAGGGTTAAAAGAGAAGAGAGCAGAAGTGGAAAAAGTGAAATTATAGCATAACTGTAGAGAATGAGATGAAAAAAATGGAAATGAAGTAGGAAAATGGACGGTATATTTGCTGACACATATACACATGGAGAACTTTAATTGCATGATGACAATCGAAACTGGATGCACGTTTCCTTTTTAATAAAGTTTCCATACCTATAAAATTTTTGATTCGCATTAGGAAAGAGTGACTGTAGATAACAATAGGGAGGGGTCTCATAGGAACATGAACTAAAAACTGAAAAAAAATTTAAAAAATTTTAAAAAATACTAAAATCCTATTTATAAAAAGTCAAGGAGACAGTTCTCAACTGTCCAGTGCACGGTGATTTTTAACAGTGAGTGACCCTAACACCTCAAGTTCAGGACCCAATTCTAAATAAAATTTATTTAAAATAATAAACATTTTCAATCAATATGAGAAGAAAACACTTGCTTCTGTATTTAAAAATAATATTTTTTATATCAAGTTTGTAAAACACTGTGTGAATACTCGATACATGGGTGAAAATTGAATTGAGCCAACGGTTTATACGGAGGAAGTAATATTGTGAACGATGGGTGTTGCATTAATGAACCAACGGGGAAAAAATCAGAATAAAATTAAAACGAAATAGGATGTCTAGCGCTGATGTTAAAGTTGTATGTATCCATACATTAAGGGCGAAAATTACTAGTCAACCACAGCAGCTGACTGACTAGCTTCGATAATCGTGTTAAGAATCTACATCAACTAATTCGATACTATTTCTGCAACAAATAACCACCCTCTTCGGCCTAGTATAAAACTTGGGGTAAAAGTACAAAAAAAAATAAAAAAACAAACAAGAAAAGTAATGAAGAATTAACTAGTAACGACATTACTTGCTACATGGAGCTAACAGCTGTGCGAACGTCGGAGAAAAGTCGATCTGCACTACTGCCGATCACAGGCAACATTTCCTGTATGTTCTACATTTTCTTTTGCGTCATTCTCGTTGACTTCTTTTTATCCAATAACTTTTTCCAGTCGATATATGTATACCAGTAATTTCCGAACCCTCATCATCCACGCAATAAGAAAAGGGCAGTAAAGAAGCTTAGAAAAACATAGAAAAAGGACGCCGGATAACGTCGCTTGTGCAAAGAAATATATATTTATATTGATAGCGAATTGTGAATATCTTGGAAACCTAACACAAAGAACGATGAGATACTGGCTCTGTTTTATTCCGTCTCGTTCATATAAAGGCGACCTCTTATCTTTATTGTCATTCATACTTACTCCTTTTCGCTTGATACGTTTTCTTCCCCTACTCTCTTTTTCCTTTCACTCACCCGATTCGATCACTCCGACGAACTTTTTTTATCGCTCGCCTGATCCATGTTTCACAATACTTATCGGTCCCGGACTTGTCCTTGCGAATCGATTTGATTTATGACATTCGAAGCAGCAGCCTTGAAGCTCTACGCGTATTTTGAAAAAAACTTGAACTTTACAGCGAACAACTATCATTGTCAAAGGAAGTTTTCATTCTTCCATTCTGGAAAAGCAGGAACCTGTATTCGGAAGAAAGAGTCGCAAAATGAGGGAATTCTTGAAAGAATTCGCTCGCATCTCTCGAGAGTGAAGCTCGAGTTTCTTTCGAGAATTCGATAAATATAGAAATATTTTGTCTTTCAGTCATACGTTGGAAATTCAGCGATGCATGATCGATTCCTCACACGTGTTGCACATCGTGCATTAGGTCAATGCATTGGAATAATAATGCCACTCCGATATTCCAGTATATAACGGCGCAACTACGTCGGTTCGCTTATGCTTTTTTTTTTTAGCAATTCTCTAGATGTCAGAAACGTACTCAATTAAGTTTTTTTTCTCGCTGACGAAAACGTGACGTCCCGTAAAATGACGTTTGTTCCGGGCTGATATCAAGTACGACAGACATTCTGTGACAAAATGAATTAATTATCGAATCACTTTCAATGTTTTTTTTTTTTTTTTTTTTTTTTTTAATCGAAAAATTGACATACTTTTTATGTAAGTTATTGAACTTCTGGACACCCTGCATATGAACGATCTTATGCAGCAGTAACTCTATAACGGAATAAGGAAAGCGCATGCCTGCTTTGAGCCAGTCGGGCATTCTTGGCGTGCACGATCGCTTCCAGACGATGGGCCTTTACCATTCGAGAAAGATCATCCTCGTGGAAGATCGGATGACAAATGGTTTGACGCTGGCCTCGCGCTATCTTTCAGCACCAAAGAGGCAGCGTTCTCCGTTCTATCCTTTCCCCTATTTCTCCCTCTCTCAGTCTCTTTCTCTCTGCATACGACAGTTTATATTCTCAGCTTCTCACATTCTAGGTTTCTACGCTATACTTTCAGTATCTATCTATGTATAACACGTATCACATTCCTCCATCTTCCTCTGCATTTGTTCCAGCATCCAACAGACCTGCAAATATCCCATTCTCTGCTAGAAACCCTCACACGCACATCATACACCCCCAGAACGCACATACACATGCGCAGAAAACCTTCGTGCGCCAGATTCCGATACTTTAATCATGATCAATGCATCCAAAGTCTCTCATGCGTTTGCAGCGTCCCTACCAATTTGCAAAAGACAATTACTCGCATCGTGAACGTTGAAACCCATCACGAATTGAGAATTAATGAATTACTTTCGAGCAGTCTCGAGTTATAAATCGATGCAATTTATACTCGTGTATAAATAAATATTCTGTATACAATAAATATATAAATCGTGTTTATCCCGGCTATATTTTTTGCTGCGTACCGCTGTAACTTATGGCAAACGAGCAAGAGTAAAGCCCGATGTCGAAATACAACAGGTTTTCTCCTTCTGTTGTTCTCTCTGCACTTTCTTTTACTTTTATTTTCCTTTCTTCCGGCCTTCTCCGTTCTATAAACGTTTCGTCAACTTGCTACGCATAAAATCCAAGAGAAAAAAAATTGTTTTGAGAAAACCCATAAACTTTATTCCCTCGAATATGAAGAGTGTCTTCTTCACCGTCACTTCCCTTTTGTTTGTTTCATTCGGATTCTGCTTCACACTTGGCTTAGTGGTTTTTCAAAGATGTTTTTCTTTCATTTCCTTTTAAGAGAAAAGAGAGATAAAGAAGAATCGAATAAAATGTGCCAGCACCAAGGAGGTGGATCTGATTTATCCATTTTATACAAATATTCAATTATTGATGCCAAATGCTTCTGGATATCTATATCCATATGTTTGCTATATAAGTATGTAGAACTTGAAACTTCACGAGCCATTGATGTTCCAATTCACAATTTCACCGCATCTTCCGCAAACCCTTTTTTCACTTCCTTCTTCCGTCTTTTGTTACGGCTTCTTCTTGCCATGCCTTATCTTTCGAAGCAATATATTTTTTCCCGACAGCTCAGTCACATCGAAGCTGTGCTCCGGTACGCTTCTTTTCCATTCGTGAATTTGCATAATCCTCAAAGTTCCGGTTATCGAAATCTTGCCCGAGACACGAGAGAGACGAAATATGAATAAATCAAGATTAAAATCACATGCGCGTTTATGGGGCTTATGTATGCAGCTTTCTCTAGAGTTATTATCCTCATTTTTTTTGCGACACGCTCGTACGCGTCGAAAGACATTTCGTAAGCCATTAATAAGTCATCGTCTTTCTATGAAACTAGGTTAACGATTTTCAAGTTTTTGTAATTATTTCAAAAATTTATGGATATGATGAAAAATAAAACTTTCCAAAGTTCTCAAGAATAAAACATTCAGCATAGAAATAAGTCGAGGAACAATAATTGAAATATTTCTTGTTGTGCTAACAATATTCCAAGTGCCATGAATATTATAAAAAGTCGCGAGTATTTTCGTAACAATTAACACACATTTTTATCGTGACAACTGATAGCAATAACTTCAGATGTTCCTTATTAATTATGTTATTATGACAACGATTAAACCCCTGAACGAAATATTGCACCAAATAGTGGAATTACTCTATAATAATAATTTCATAGACGCAATCGAAGCAGAGTAAAGATATAATCTGTTTATGAGTTAACAGCAGCGTAATTGAGAAAGACGACACCAGACTGAGGGTGGAAATAAAAGTGATGAAAATTTGGTTCATTTTTGCAATATTGTTATCACGTAGTCATCAGAAGAGACATAATGAGTGAGGTAAAAAGATATAGATTTAGAATATGTAGTGGGAGACTTTATATGGACTTCGTTAAGCGGGTTTAACGTGTGTGGCGATGTGGTAAGGCATTACTCTCGGCTAACGGGGCGTGTTGCAACCCTATTAGCAATATATTTTCCTCGGTCCAGCAAGCCTTATACCGGCTGTGATGGTGGTATTCTGCGGTACCCGCAGAGAGATTGTCTGTTCATCCTCACTCGATCGGTTTACACGTTGTCGCTCGAAGCCACGCCGTCTCGTTAAACTTCACGGATACCCTCTTTCGAGAACTCGGCTTGAGCTAAACACAAACGACATACCTGTCTCTCTCCTTCTCTCTTGCTGTCTGTTCACTTTATCTTTGTTGATTCTCTCCCTCCGAACTGTTTTTTGTCGCTGGCTCAGTCTGCCTGTATACTTTCATCTATTTGTTTAACGATATTCCAATTCAAACGATAACTTGATTTTCCGTTAATCGCTATTCACTGCAGCATCAAGTCACAGATTATTTCTGGCCTAAAATACCTTTTCCTGATCGAAATCGAATAGCCAACGAATCGGAAGATCAAAAAAATAATAGAATCAGGGTTCTCATGACATTTCATCGATTTTTAATCAAAGTTTAATAGTTTGTCTTGATGTATAGTAATTAAATATTTAGATGTAAATGAAATTCTGATAAGGGCATCATACTCAACGAGATTTTAATCTGCAACTACAATGTTCATTCAGTGTTGCACGTACCACGTATACGGGGTTGTTTATATCGTGACAAGTTTAACTTTTAGTGGCACGTAAAGGAGACGGTGTTTACTGAAGATATTGCGCTGGAAGGTGATGCCTGTGCAGTAGTCGTAATAAATTTCGGAACGTAATCTCCTCTGATATTATAGCCAGGTCTGTGAGCTATATGAAAAGAAGAGGAGAGAAAAACAAAAAGCAAGAGAGGAAGAAGCGAGAGAGAGAAGCGAAGTGTTTCGGTTCCAGGCGAGAGCTTCCGCGTAAATGCCAGCATTTATAGCTTTTATCGTGTTTATCCAAGAATCACGAGACGCCCTCGGGTACTCGAGGAGACGCTCTCTGTGCTCTGCATCCAAGAAAACTCGAGAGAACGAGGGAGCAAAGAGATTTTTCTTTCGTATTGTTCCGTTCAGTAGATAATGTATATATATATATATATATTTATACATCCTTCAAAATTCTTCTCTTTTGCCTTGGGCTTTTCTGTATATGTGCGCAATAGTTAGAGGAACAGAATCCAAGCAAAAACTGCATACCGTTTTCATCCATAATCATAAACCATTGTTTTATTGCGGTGAATTCAAAGAAATAATCTTCCAGGTCGACGAACCAATACTTACGCGAAAACTTTATTCTCTTAACGGTATCATCCTTATGCTCCATCGCGTGGGGGAACCGTATGAAATATAATATAGCGTGAGGTTCAACTTGTATGATGAATTCTTCGGTAATTACCAGTAAGTGTTTTTTGGAAACCATTTCCACTTCTCTACAGCATAATTTACCATTCCAAGCACGACACGACATTTTTTTAACGTATAAACGTTCACAGAAGAATTCAAATACGAAATTACAGATAAAATATCTTTATTTACTTGATTAAAAAAAAAAATTTGAATCGTCGTAACGAAATTGAATAAAAACAATTTTTTCAATGTGAAAAACCCAACGAGACACCCATTTTTTAAGCCTAATTTTTTCGTATTGCTTTTTTATTCTCAAGCATTTGAAATTCCATACACAGAGTATCTTCGTGACGCGATAAATTCATGCACCCTTCCGACATCATTTCCTACATCTCGATTTATTTCACACATATACGTATATATAGCAATAAATTCAATTTCCAATATATTTTCCTTTTCTGGGCATATACCCGACTGTCCGTATCTACCGAATAATGAATTCCACTACCGATGGAGATTGGAAAAAAAAATTTACACATACATGCCTCGAAGCAACGAGATCGACGCTATCAAATCACCCACACATGCACTTTTCCTTCGCCCATGTTCACGTTTCCTTGATACATATCTAGTGCATGATACAAGATTCCATGTACCCCTAGCTTTATGGATATAATTCCTAGCGGAAAATAAACTAGTTCTCTTCCCAAAAATCAGTGTTGAACGAACTGAAATGCAAGAAAATGGATGCACCGAGCTCGAGACTAAACTATATTTCGGAATAATGGATTTTTGCACTTTTGTGTTTACACAATTAGAACTCGCTTCAATAAGGCTTCTGTGTGGATTTATTGGGGAACTAATTGCAATCGTAGAAACAAAATATACAAAAAGCTAATTAATAAACCAGAGAATATAATTTATAAGAAACACTATAACGAACAGATAAAAACAAGAAGAGAGAAAAAGAGAAGATTTGCAATCTCAGAAAAAGTTATCCAGACATTTCTCCGGCGTTGAAACAGTCTCACAGGAAATTGGTATCAAAGCAGAGGAAAATAAGCTACAGTTAGAATGAAGCAGATAGCACAATGGTCGCAAAGGCGACGCAGAAAATAAAGTGTTGAGACAAGAAATGTGATGAATTTGTCAACAATTGTGGAGTTTTAAAGAAGCAAATGAAAAACGTAAAATGCGAGTTCACGCTGGCGGCTCTCCACAATGTGAGTAGTGGATGAGGTCAACCTGCTTTTTGAGGCAAATTTTCGTTGTTTCTGTTTCAGCCCCAAGACTGTTCGGGTTGAAAGGCAACGAGACATATATTTCCACACGCAGCCAAAAATGCAATTAAACATCTTGACACTTCGAGGCGAGAAACGAAAACTCAAAATAATTTTCTCTTCACAGTGATTTTCAGTGTAGTTTTTTTTTTAACAATACCAATTTATTGAGGACCAAGGAAACCACGCAATTTTGAGAACAAATTTTAATCCAATGGAATAATTGTAATATTTTCGAATTTTACAAAAATATATCCTCGGGGTTCCATATTCCCACCTACTCTCCTCTGTATACAGCAGACATGTTAGATATCTACCCCTTCCTCGTATTCTATTATTGAGACTTTCGACCCAACTTTATTTTCTTTTACATCCCGATATTGCGTTTCTTATCCAAACGAAAACAAGGTAACGACTACCACGAACTCAAGTTCCTCTCTTTTTCTTTTCTTCGCCTTCGTCTCAAGGTAGACAGTGAAAAATTGGCTTTGCGTATCAAGAGCCTTTCTTGCCTCGAGAAGTACTTCATTTCATTAATAAACGATCTTGTGGCAGCGAGCAACGATACAAAAAAAGGAAGAGAAAGGACGTGCAAGCGATAAAAACGAGGGACGCTCAAGACTGGATAGAAAGTGGCGAAATGGGCGATGAATTCTAAAGGATTCCCTATGGAGGAATGTAAAAATATTTACAAAAGTGCTACAGCTACCCTTTCGAAGAAATACGAAACTTGAGCTCCCATAAAAGCGCAGTTTTCACTCTCTCTCCTCGTTCTCGAGTGTCATATTCGTCCGCCTCTAGATCCGAATAATGACGTCAAAATGACAACCAAAAGTCGTAAAACAAACAACTCGTGCTCAAGTATTTTCGCAAGAACAAAAAATATCAAATTCATCATATTAACGAAAACGATTTTTAAAAATAATCCAGAACTTTTGCACTTTTTAAATGTCCATTTCCATGGATGTTCAAGAGACATTAGCAAAAATTTGTGTACCTAGTGAACGGTACCTTTATCGTTGGCATGGAAATCGTAAAAATGTTCATCGAACCATATGTTTGCAACGAATTTATACAATTCGAAATCTAATTATTGTTCGCATACAAATTTAATTAAAATAAAATGATGCCAATCAATGATTGTTATTATTAAAATTACAATTGTTATGTTTAATTATTTCCACTTTTCGATCGATAAAATCAAGGTAATAACAGCGGTTTTTCAGGATTGCATGGTATTTCCGCTAATTACATTACACACCCATAATTTCGGGACATATGAGAGGAGCAGAGAGTTCGAAATACCGAAATATTATTGCAATAATTGTATAAAAGGAAAGAGTACTAAATACGGAATTATTTTTGATAAATGTTAAAAAACTGTGATAACGATCATAGTAAACGAGTTTAATTGGATTCTCGTTATCCACATACTTAAAAAAACATCAGAGTATACTCCATATTTCATAAAAAGAAAGAAACGTTTGTTCTCTGGAAAATATTCTCCATATTATTCTCCATATTATAGTCGAGTGTATTTTTATTGCGATTAATGTTTATTAACATTGCACGTTGCTAGATAAACATTTGAATAGATTATTTGATCAGATATTTATAAAAACTTGTCATCCTTCCGTTTACTCGATATTTCACATTCTCCTTCAATTCACAAACTCCATACGGTTTTCTTGAATAATTCTTTAATTTATGAATAAGGTGTAACTCATGCTTATTTTTCATACAAAGTACATAGACGTGCAAAAAGCATAGCAGAATTGAAGAGATCCTTTTTCTGTATGCCATGGTGTTCTCTGCTCAGGACACAGAAGCTTTCTTCTGGTGGTGGTCGAATGAAATTACTGGACTCGTTGCACATAACAAACACTCTACTATACTTTCGAAGCAAACACCTTTGACCTGAATATACCTATAAGGTACGTGGTTTCTTGTGGACCCTCTGTACAGAAAGCAAAGTAGAAGAAGAGAATAGGTGTGTCGAGGCTTGCAGGTGAATATAGAACCATATGCAAAATATTTTCCATCGTGACCTGCCGTGCTTATCGAATTTGGCTGAAAGGACCTCACGTACTTTCCTTCCACCTATACGTATCTTCATTTCACTCTGCTCTTGGTCTATGTATATCCCACGAAAATTCTCTGGCCTTTTTCCCATCCGGCGTTTTGTCGATGCCCCGCGGATGCAACCAACAGACCCGAGGAAAGGCATCAACATGCATATACGGACCAATAACAAACCAGCCCCCATCGTGAACCTCGTTCTTGACGTCGACGAGGCCGACCCATCACATATAAACACGCGAGCTCGACCTTTCTTCTCTTACAATCTCTACACGTCACTATACAGAGTGTCCAAAAATTTGAAGTTCAAATGAAATTAAAAGAATAAAAATCCCTGTCTATTCATAATTGTCCGAAACATAATTGACAAGATTTTACTGAATTACATGTTCTTGGCTATCACGTATTCTTTCTACATCGTACCCACAATGCAAAAGAAAAAAAATGTTAAATGAAAAATGGATTTCTCAGAGTATTTCGAGCTACTGTCTAAAATTGTAGCGCGACTTTTTTAGACAGCCCGTTTGTGTATTGACTCTGAAACAGTAAAGGTGGACCGTCCCACGACGCAAAGACAATAGCCGCGAGCAAGTTCTGCCGCTCGAGGGACTTCTGTCCAACGAGAGGCACAAGTCAACACAACGTTGCATGTTTACCACTCTGTGAACAACCGAGCGGTATGGTGTACCACCGGCAGCCAACCTGTCTCCACCGTTGCACGTTGCTCTCTTGTGCTCATTCCTCCCTCTGTTTGTCTTGTGTTATCGACGTAAAAGAGGACACCTGATGACGTTCGACGAGCAGGGCAAACGTGAGCCACTAGTGAACGAGAGACACGTTCACCCACCAAACTTTAAACCACGAATCTTCGTATACTCGAATACTGAGATGAAAAAACGTGACTTGATCACTTAATTGAACGTACAAAAATATTAAATTTACATCTTTCGCTGTCACAGTCTAATTTTTAGTATCGAAATAATATTATTCTACAACATTTTATATACCGATTACAAAAGAGCTCTGTCGGCGAACGCAGAACGATTCCAACAATGGGCCGACAGAGGCTTTTTGGAATGAAGGAAAGTTCATTTTTATTGTGTGAATGAAAGTGCTAATAAATATTTATATTTCATGTTTTCAGTTCCACCATCGATTCCAAAAATCTACGATACGAAAAGACGAGACATGAGTAATCTACGGATAGCTTATGCGGATGAGGGTGCAAATCTGACACTCGTATGCGAGTCACATGGAGGTAAGCTTGAATTACGATATGCGTTATAACATTACGTTATGAAAGATAATCAGAACGTGAATATTAGATACAAGAGAAAAAAGAAGAAAAAAAAAGTCATAAATATTGAAAAGTGTTCTTCGGAGGTTTATAGTAGACATACACAGGGTGGATAATGTTCGCGGTTGCTATCTTCGTGGCGCACAGTTATTCGTTCGATTATTATTATCCGAGCAATTCAGTAGTCCCGTTATACCCAACGGATTTTCGAGTGTAGGGGAGAAAATTGTTGCCAGATTAAAACCACCCCGGGTCTCCTTGATATTTATTATTCGTATTAATGCCTGGTGTGCGGATAGTGAATGTGTGGAACGGGGTAGGATATTGAAAAAAAAAAAAAAAGAAAAACGTACATTGTAGCGAACGATGTAATAACGATAAGACGATAATGGCAGACGAGATTACTCGTGGTACCATGTGCTCCTTTAATCCTCCATCTTTCTTCCTTGATCCCAAAAAATCTCTTCATTTTCGTCACGCATATTGGCCTCCGTTGGCTTCAATTAATTTATATTTACTATTAAAAAATTTAATGTACAATAATAAGTAGTAGACTGAAGACCGCGACTGAATTTTAAAGCGATACAAATTTAATAATGCTCAGTAGATCAACATTTTATTAAAATTAATAACGGATCCGAAACATAAATTTTGTGAAACTAGAAGCTCTCAGTATCTCTATTTCTGACGATGACCCCGAGAACTGACGATTGTGTAGATTTTTCCAAAAAGATCATGTCAAGCTCCATGTCATGGCACATTGTAAAGTACTAGAATTCATCGAGCAACGAATGGAATTAACCAGAGAATTTGAACTTAAAAATCAAAGGCGAAGAAAAGTATATTTATTATTGTTTGAAATAATAATCCAAAAATTCAATCAACCGAGAGACTGTGGAAAGAGTCTCGAAAAGACGAAAAATACATTACTGAAGTGAGGAATGCTTACTCGAGGATGAATGCCTCCATAAAGTCGGAAGGAGGAGAAGATTCTTACCTCGTCATTTCACGAGAGATCGCGTATACGAGGACGTCCGGATCTCGACGCCCGTCGTTGCCGGAGGGATAAAAAAGCACGACTTAACGTCGTGTGTGCTAGAATCACAACTATAAACGCGTTCTGTGTTGCCGTGGTCTTGTATGACGGTATGTACGAATCACATTGGCAAGAGTCCAGATAGGTTGACGGCGAAGAAGGGAAATTCAGTGTGCAGCGTTATACGCGCGAAGAGGCGCCGCAAATAGGTTAGGAAAAAAGTGTGAGAGCTTTCTCAATCCGTCCATCTCTGTCTGTCTCAACATCGAGCATCACGAGCAGAAGCAAAGCACAAAGCAACAGCAACGAAGGACGACTTTGCCACTCTCGTTTCGTCCCTCCCTCCGAGTCCTCTTCCCCTCCTCCTTTCCACCCCTTTCTCTTTCTCTATTTCGATGGTTCGTCGCGCAAGGAGCTACAGCTTCTATAGGGAGGTCTTCTTCACTCGTTTTCGTAGGAGTGCAAGACGAAGAAGAGGAGCTGAAGAAGCGAAGCACTTGGAGACTTGTGCCACGAGTACATCCTCCTCTTTCCCTCTCGTCTCTGCAGCTTTTCCACCTCGAGAGTATGTGCAGGAACGTCTAAATGGAATTGGCCTTGCGCCAGGGGAGTCCCCGCGGTTAAGGGAAATGGGATTTTTCATTTGGAACGCAGAATTCCAGTAGGAGAAAAGAGAGAACCAGATGAAAAAAGTAGGGGTAGGACTCTTGGGCAAGAAAAAAAAAGACGAGCTGAAGGAGTTCGAGTGAGAGACTGTGCCACGAGTGGATGACTCGCTAAGATACCGACGATGCTCTAATCCGGATGTCCGGATCTATGTATATATATATATACCTACAGTTATACTCTTTGCACATTCTGAACTTGGTCTGAACGTTTTCTGCTTTATCCATGACGATTTTTTTTTTTTTTTCATTAAACTAAAGACTTCAAAGTTCTTATAATAACAGTATAGCATGCAACTCTAGCGAGAACAAGAATTGTCTTTATGACAATGTCGAAAAGGTTTATTCTTATTGTCAATTGCAATGATGGTTAAATATTATAGAACTTCAGAGTGAATTCGAGATCGTTCATGTGACTTGATTCGAAAATCCATTCGACTGGAACGTCATTAGTCTTCCCAAGAATAATATTCGAATCTATCTCAATATTTGATTGAATAAGAATTATTAATGTCAACTCAGTGTAAGAGACGATATCCTTAAACATATTTCTCATAAGTTTCACAATTCTGGTATTGTATTCTTCCTCTTTCCTTCTTTCCCTTTGTATTCTTCAGAGGGTTTTTTCCCTTCCCCTATTGAATCAAAATATACCCTCGCTCCCTCGTAATCAAAATCACATCCACCATATCATTGGCGATCTAACAATCTGTGTAAATCCGTTATCTCATCAATTTATCCGAACAATATTTGATGCATGCTTATTATCTTTGATCCTACAATATCCAGAGACTTTTTTTATACAAACTTAAGAAACGAATACTGTTTAAAAACATAAACATTTTTATCATAATTCATGCCAAAGTGGATTTTTCATTGTTTTTCGACTTCAATATTCGATTGACACCGTTAAAGTTGATGAAAATTACAACGTGAACTTCATATATTATTTTCTACTGTTCTTCAGGCACTTAAATCAGAAGTGAAGGGCAAATGAAGAGGAAAAGAATAAGAAAAGGAATCAAAGAGAGGTGAAAGGGCCAGAAAAACCATGAAAAAAGGGGAAGAAAAAAGAGGATAATATATATAGTAGGGGTGGAGTCGTAGGAGTTGCTAAAGCTACGAGAATGGCGAGTATAGTATGGTTAAGGAGGAGGAAAAGTGAGGTAGAAAAATTGTGGCTAAGCATTAAGGTGAACGCACATTTAACTTTGCCTCGAGCTTAAGAGCAAACTCACGTATATCTATCTACATCGTATATCTATGTACGCTGTAGGTAATATGGAAAGATATGTATATATTGTACAAGGATACTTCGTCTGCTACCCGGGATAGCCCCAAAAGTAATTGTTATTTCCTCCCGGAACAGGAAGCCATGGTTCGGCGACTCTCCGAAACGACGACCATACCCAATGCACTTCTCTTCCCCTCCCACTTTCACTTCTCGTTTTCTATCCTCCCTGCTGTCGCCTATTCACCCTCAGCTTGACAGTCTTCGTCCTCTCATGCTCCTCTTCCCCCTTTTAAGTTTCTACACTCATGTATCGACATAATCTCTTACTCTATCCGAATATACACCGATATATACACATTTTTCTTTCGTTGCATTAGTCCCCTCCTTTCGTAACTCTCCAGTTAACTTATCTCGATATTGTCCAGCGTGTTTCACGAATTTCTAGAATACCGTGTATATCACAAGTGGAAAAATCGTTCGACTGTGAAAACGAATATTCTGCCATTCCAACATTTTTATTTTCAAATGTTCGAGATAAATTCATTTTGATGGTTATACGAAAAAGAACAGATCATGGAACTAATGAACTTGAACATTTTTGATCGTTACAACAAATACGTAATTTCTTGTTATTAAACAGCAATAATGATAAGACGTCATAAACGTTATAAATAGCAAAAAATATTTCGATGCGTAAAAATCGCTTAGTAACTTAAAAATTTCTGTCACGCGAGAAAACACGTTCTTTCATCACTCAATATTGAATGCAATACCGAGAAACTCTCGAGTTTCTACCTCCAATTTATTGCAATGTCGCATAAAATCATGCGCAATGTTACCGCCCCCCCCTGTACTGCACAAATACCAACAATGGCGCCTGCTCCGGATTCCAGCCAGCACTTTGCTACCGACGCGGATGCAATGTTTGGTTATTCATGCTGGTACATTCCGCACTACTGTGTGCTCGTGGCAACTCGTTTGCTGCTTTCATACGAACAATAATTCCATATCTGTGAATATATAAGAACGCTTGGAAAAGAGCTACTTCGGCCTGGTTTAGTTTATAAAAAATTATACCAAGTAAACGGAAAGAAACGATTCATTTTACAATATATTTTATTTACGTCACTTGATCAAACCATTTGATCAATTATTTTGACTGCGATAAAAAAACCGTACGAACTATGAAAATTTATCGTAACACAAAAATACATGTAGGTTCGAAACACTTTCAAAATATGATATTTTTCGTCTGATCGATGAATACTGTATTAAATTTTATATCATGCCTCGTACTTTGTTACGATCCGTATTTTTGGATCGCTGAATCACGTTATAAAATAGAAACATACGAAAAATATATGTTAACGTTATTTCATTCCCTGATGCAAAACGTTAACCCAAAATACGGAAAATTGAAGCGTGATTCCAGTTGAAATAGCTTCAATTTCAAACTGGAATTCATCTCTTTACTCAAACCAACAAAGATTACAAACTGGTAAATGGAATTCTGGATCGAAAATTCTCGAGCGAATGGAATAAATAAATGATAATCATAATAACCGTATAATTCACATGTACATTCTGCACGCCTGATCGAAGGGTTTTTCGATATTTAATTTTGTATCGTAGTAACATAATTTGAAACATATGTTTTTTATCGCTCGTGAATCACTTTTTTGTATTTATTCATGCACATGTATGGGAACCTGACACTGGGTAGGTTTCGGATAACGAAATGCAATTACGAACGACACGCAGGCGGTGCTCGTGATGCCTGAACGTGGTATCGGTACTGATGAAGAGAAAGGTTAGCTTGCAGGACGGTAGCGAGAGCGGAGCGGCGCGTGCCATAGCACGCGAATGGACACCCAGCACCGGTAAAATGTTTGTTTTAACGCTTGATGCAAAATCACTTCTGCACTCCCACTGTGACAGCACGAGAAAGACACAAACGAGAACTATCGTGTACATGTTCATACAGTTTACCGGCCAATGAACGTAAACGTTTGACCGCGTCGTCCATCAGTTACGCGTAGTTCATTTATCCCCACTGTACCGACTGGATGTCACAAAATTCTACTTTTAAATACCACAAAGTTTGGACAATCACCGAATTCCGAGTTTAAAAGTATTTTAGCACTTTTCGATCCCATCAAATCTTGATGGATTATCGAATATTTCATGATGATGGATTATCGGGTTTCGAAGTTCGGGAGATTGTATGTGCGGTAACACACATGCACGAGTGCATGGATAACGCGCCAGAAATCGGGAAATATAGATTTAACCATGAACCAAAAACTTTTTTCAATGCAACTTCAAGGAAGTGTCCAAACGTCAAATTTTTTTCTTTTTTCTATTCAAATCCTTCATTATCTCATTTTCATGTAGCGTTTCGATCCAAAAACCACTTTTAACAAACTTTTTTGATATCCCTTTAAATATCGGTTCACAAAACAAATTCTGTAGAAAGTTCTCTAAAAAGCTTTCCTATAAATGGAAAAGTTGCATTTTTTTATATGAAAAAAATTTCATTTGAGCCCATACAGTCATCGCACGTGTACCTGAAGAAAAGTTCCATTAACAAAAAAAAATTAACTGCAAAAAACCCGTCCTTCATGAAAATATTAACTAAAGTAAAATATATTTTTTCTTTAAATTAGAAAAAACGTATTCTAACAACGTGAAGCAAAATTCCCATGAAATCTCGCACCCATCTCTGCTAATTGAATTCAAAGGAATGTCCCATTAATTGTGTAACTTGACACATGCGATGAGTATAGATAATAAAATTGCGAGAATGAATTTTTTCGAAATCCTACAAAACGTAACTTTTAATTCCCTAGAGGTGTTTTGTAGTTTGCAATTGAGTATGACGAGAATGTAGTCTTCGAGGAGGAAGCATTAATCGAGTCAAACCATATAATTAAATTTAGGTATTCATGTGCAATTACGAATAATCCATCTTCCGAATACGCGCACAAAGCGAGAGGGTCCGTCTATATATTTATATAGAATATAGATATATGATAATACATGATTGATGGAGTGATCTTGAGACTTGTGGATGTGGTTGGTCGTGAGGAAGGCAACGTGTAAGCAAGTCAATAGACATCGACTAGCCTCGAACTTGTGGACGATGGATCGAGCTCCAAATACCAGTAGATGGATATTCAAAGCAAACACTCATAGCTATATATGTGACGTTAAATGTATATACGAATATGGTTATCAATATCTATATCGCAGGACTCGAGAGTTGACAAGCACGGAGAATAGAGACAACAGATGCGGTGTATAGATAATTAGGGTCAACTCTGAGGCGATAATTATCGTTCGGGCTTAAGGCACCCTCCGTTAAGCGTACGTATATACGTTTGTGTGCAAATAAGAGGGTATCAATATCCTGATTGACAAGATGCCATGAATATCGGAGCATCGCCCTTGGACTCTCTCCCTGTCTCTCTATCTCTCCCTATCTCTTCCTGCCCACTCATCGTTGTTTCTCTTTTCCTATTTTTTATTTGCGATAGCATGAATGTATCGATCAATCATTGTATGAAAAATTTTTGCCTCACTCTCCAATATATTTTCTCTCAATAATTTTACGTCAGTGCATATGAAGGATGCTCGTTAAAGAGATTTATTGGAAGAACAATGTTACTTTCATACAATTTATTTCATTTCTGTAGGAGTCGAGATGTTTTCCAAATATTTTTTAATTCCATTTTCATGTATCGAGTCCATTCTACTGAGCAATCTCGATAGATTCATTTGAGCAAAGATAAACACGAATCCTGATTTAGGATTTGATCATTATGTTGGGGTCAAATTTAAATGTGAATCGAAAAAAAATCTGTAGAGTGAAAACTCGAGTCCCAATATGGCTGAAAGGGTTAAAAATGGTCGATTTCAAAGTGTTTATAATCCGGACTGTACCCTGTTGTGCATACATGCAAATTTTCTCTCTAAACCGGAGCATCAATCAAAACGTTTATACGACGTGACTCTGCATCAACTTTCAGGATTAGATTATCTGTCTTGTCCATGATTGTACTATGTATAATTAGAATTATACGTTGGAGATCATAGGTTGACGAAATGATGTCATTGACTGCATGTATCTGACATTTCTGACCGACAGGTAGACCAAAGCCAAGGGTTGCGTGGTTTCTCGGCTCTCAGCTGATCAACTCGAGCTACGAAGTCAGAGAGATTCAGGGTACCAACGGAGAGATCAATTTCGTGACGGTAAACCGCGTCACACTCGAGGGCCTCACCAGAAATCACCACAACACCAACTTGACGTGCAGGGCTAGCAACACCAATCTCACACGGCCAGCTTCGGCTACGGTTACCATCGAGCTCTACAGTGAGTACATGCCAAATCTATATACGAAAACTTTTTACATCTTGGAGACTGGAAGCATCATTTGTTAACCTTGTTTTCATAATTTCAATAATGGAGCTTTATATTTCTTAGACTTGAAGATTACTCTCCATGATTCAATGAAAAATATATCGAAAAACAATAATATTGAATATTAATATTTGTAAAGCACGATCGAAAGTTCATGCATGTGCATGAGTTTCATCTTTTACGAAGCTCGTTCTCTCAGCGCTATTGCTACTCTTGAAATTAAAAACCTAATAGCGGCATATAACAAATCTGTATGTAGAGCAATAAAAAAATATAGTAGCATATAGAATAACATATAGAAATATATATAGGAGTGTGAACCACGTGAATGTGGGACACGAAGCGTGATATTGAAATTCCAAACATTTTTCATCCATTAAGTGAACGTATAAAACTGTGCAAATCGAAGGGTGGGTGATGGGGAAACTTAGCGGATGGGTTGGCGAAAGGGGGTCCCCTCGTTTTACGGATGTAGCAGCGCGCAGTGGTCGCGACTGGCATGTCGAAAACCAATCAACCCGCGACGGCGGTTCGCTGCTATCATTAATAACAACCGAATTGGTGGCACACAAGCCGAACGAGATGTGCTGCAACAGCAGCAGTGAACGTATCCGTGGCGACGGAAAACAACTACGACTCGTCGTATCCTGCAACGCAGCAGCAGCGCGCCTCGACGATATTAAATTAAATTTTATGACGTGAAACCCAGAACGCCGAGGGTGTCACAAGGATATAGAACATCTCGTTTCTCGAATATCTCCTCCCCATGGTTTTGTTCACTTCAGCACCAAACTCCTTTTCATTCTTCACGATATCCAAAATCCTCTTGACAAATATTGTACAAAGAGCCAGACTATTTGTTCTGCACCTGTGAAACTTTTTTTCTCTATTCAATGGATGAAGTAATCAAAACCGTGTAAATGGAAATACTCGTAGCGGTGCCATTTATATTGATGATTTTGCGAAAGAACATAAAGACAGAAATTGAACAGAAATCGTGATATCAAAACTAATATTAGAGAATTTAATTAAAAATTTAGCAAGAATATGAATTTGCCCTATGATCACATTTAAAATAAAACAAAAAATGTATAGCATTATGAGAATAATGTTGATGGATGTACGAATTAAGATGGTCAAGTAATGATGGATATATCGGACCATGAATAAAGTAACCTTCCTCCACTGGTGTCAATTGGTATAATTAATGATAAATTATTTGTAAAGCTTAATGAAGTTACTCTGAAAAAATGAGTATTATCATGGGAATTGTTACAAAGGACGCAAATATGGAACGAGTTCTTCAATTCAAACGAATTAAATTTTATATTCGTTCAATTGAGAGAACGAGAAAGTAAAAAAAAAGGGGGGAAACGAGATAAAGAGAAAGAGAGGAGGATAGTGAGAAAAGTTGGTGAGAGTGAACGCAAGGGATTCGAATTCGTTTAAGGCGACTCTCGCTGTCTCGTACTGCAAAGAGATTCAGCTCGTGAAAAGTTTTCGTCAAACAAGTTTAAATTAAATCATGTCCCGTGAAGTCGTAAGATGGCGGAAGGCGACTTTTGCGCATAAGATCGGCCTCATCGCATAACCGGCCCGCAGACGTTATGCCGTCGCTTCCGTTGCTTTACCAAACAGCTCCCCCGTTCCCCTCCTTCGCCCCGATGCTTCGAGCTTCTTTCTGTGGACATCCCATCGGTATCGTTATACTCCTGTGTATACTTCTGTGGCTCTCGCACTGCTTTTTCGCTTGCCAGGGGAATACGTGAAAGAGACTAGAAGAGGGAGAGGGGGAGAGGGTTTGAGGTCGTTGGGACTCGAAAGTTTTACCCGGTACTCATGCGGTTCACAGCCGTATGCGAAGCAACGGAGAAAATGAAAAAAAAAAAAAAAAGGAATAAGCGAAAAAAAACAACATTCAAGAGGTAGAAACGTGGATACGTGATGGCAGACGTGGTTCCGGTAAACGGAAGTGAGGAAGAGGATAAAGCGAAAGGAATGGAGAAGAAAAAGGAAGAAGCTGAGCCGAAAGTTGCGGATCTTCCTCCTTCATCCGTCTCTCTCACTCCCTCCGGTTTTCATTCCTGCATCTATCTCGATTTTAGATACTACTGACGCTGTTGTTGCTGCTGTTGCATTGTAAAATCGTAAGCGAATTCCACAAGCCCGAACTGAGGCTAGAAGTCTCAAAGATACCGATAAGGGATCGGTACTTGGCGATATATAGAATTGAAAAAATAAAAAGTACTTGAAGGAACCACTCGATACTTGTCAGCGTAACACATACAATTCTCAAGGATATTTCCGTAAATCGATGTCAGCGCTTTTTTACTCCTTTGACAATACTTATTCTTTCGTTTCATGCTGATACGAGGTAAAAATACATTTTCGCTTGCCTTAACTGCAAGGAGATAAATCCGACGTGGTCAGACAGCCCGGTTTCACAGAGAATTCTAACCGCTCCATCGCTTCGTGCTTCGTGACGAGCAATCACTTATCAGGTCGTTCGAAAATGTTCACGTCGTCCAATTCTTGTTCTTAAAAGTCAGCTACAAAACTACTTAGTTCATTTACACGAGATAATTCGTATGCTATCAATTAAATCATACGGTCTATTCAAATTTATCCAGAAGTAAATTTTGTAAAATTACAAAATTCGACAAATTTTAATCATACTCAAATTTACATTTTAATTTCAATAATTTTCAAATATTGATCACGAATTTTTGCAGACCAGTTTTCCTCCCAAAATAGCAAACATTAAGGGACATACTTTCTCTCGGGATTGAATTAACAATCATAAAAATCTCGAATCATCAATTATTGTCTTCTTCTTAGCATCGCGTTTTGTAAGAAAAAATGATTCTATCAACTTCGTAGATAGGTTGATGAAAATACAATTTGAAAGATATAGGGCGATGTTTGGGGCAGAAACGTTTGCTCTATTGCGGTATCATAATGACCCTTTTCAACAGGTCACAAAGCCAAAATGGCGTCGTTTAGTCCACACTTCCGGCGAGAAGACATTCGTCTTTGCTATCTTTCTTGTAGCATGGCATCGACCTCCGTTTAAACGGTTATTGCTTGGTACTCTTGGTGGTTGTCGTATATGGTAGTTTCGTTGCGTGTGTCTCGAGATACCATAAAAGCTCGTTACAACAGCACGGCACCCGGTGCTGGCAACGATCCGCTACCGTTTCAGTTCTCCTTGTGCCTGGACCCTATACTAAACTTGGAATAATTCACCGTCCGAGGTTTTCCACTTTGCTATGTCTCGTGCTGCTACTGTAATTAAATAAGTATACGGCTAGAGCCTTCCATGGTGTTGAACAGTGGTCTGTATAGCAATTCGTTTCTCGTTTGGTTCTTTGAAAAAGACATGTAGGTATAGTGCAACTATTTTCCGAAATAAACCTTTTTTTCATCAATTTCTGGAGATTTGTGATCCATTTGAAAACAGTTAGCAGCGTTTATCGATTGGTGGCGTTTATCGCTGGTGACTCAATGAAAATTGAGAGTTCTTTTCATCTTGTTCGATTACCTCGAGTCATACCTTCTTGCAGTATTTTCTCCTAAACGTTTTACAGTTTGAAATATATTTCCAATGCTAATAGTCATTGACACACAACCTGTATATTGCTGTGCGCTTTGCACTGTTCACAATAAAGCGAACGATAGCGTGTCTGGTTGTAATTGTTTCCACAGTTAGTTTTCTGATTTTTCTCGTCGTCGTCTGCACGAATTCTTCCTCGACAATGAAATGACGACAGAAACTAGGGAGAAAATTCTCCAAACTTGGCAACAGCGTGCGAATACACTGGAATGACACATTTACCTCCCTCTGCTGGTCTTTCTTGCTCTTTTTCGGTTGTCCAGAGCAACGCGCTTAACGAGGAAACTTTTCACGAAAAATATCGCTCCTACCACCACTGTCATGGTGGATCATACAGACCCATACACATAATGTATAAACGTATATGAAAGATGAGTCACCCTCGCGACTCGCATATTTCAACATCCACCCAGGGAGAAATTTGAAAACGTGTCGTACACACAAGAGAAATCTCTGAACTGTCACAAAATTCCGGCAATAATTTAACTGGTTGTTTCTAAAGTAAACTTGCCTGACCGAATGAAGTTTAGTATAATTGACTGGTGTAGTAGAATGAAATTCATCGCGACACATTATTATTCATAAAACTAGATGCGAGATACGAGAATCAGATGAAAAAACGTGGAAGCCACGAAAGAGAACGGTGTAGAAGAGATAAACGATGGAAACTAACGAAGTAGTATTAAAATCATGAACCAAAGTAAAAACTGGACAAAATAGTGAATCAATTTTTCATTTAAACGAATTACGATGATAACATTGAACCAAGAAACTTGCCAATGTTAAACTTAATCTTCCAGTAAGCAAGAAGTCAAGCTTTTCGCATCCATAAAGTTTCCAGAGGCGACTGGAGGGTAGTCCAAGTATATTGTACATGCCTTTCGGATAATATGATAGTACGTGAGATAGGGCTGTAAGTTTAATAACGGTTTGATAATCCTGCTGAACCCTTTAATCGCCGCAATAATCTCTCGCGTCCGCACGCGTGAGCGATGTTTGGTTCGCGTGGGGTGATTACTATCTCGCTATCGGCGACACAATGAAATGTGAAATATCCGGGGCAAGCTGGCCCACTTCCCTCTCGTCCCAGTCCCTCTCTCTCTCTCTGTCTCATTTGTTAGAAATACACATGTAGTTTAGGTGGATAATAGTCTTGTATTATTATTAGCTCGTGCATGTATTATCCTTCACCAACCTCGGCAATTGCGTCTCTACTTCCTCCCACTCCCTTCCTCCTCCCATGCACTGACGAGAGTTATAACACTATCGTTCGCAAACTATTATTGCCAAGTTGTTAACCTGTAACGACGCGCTTAAACACGGCTATTTCGACGACCTAATTAGTACATGCATGCAAAAGAAGTTCAACGACCATTGTTACCACATAAAACAAATACACCATTTGATGGAAATTTAAATTATTTGTATTATATGCATTAGAATAACTATATTTAATGGGTATTACGCAAGTCACGAAATAACCTTAACGCAATTGCTCCAGGCAAGTGATCATGAAAATTCAAATTAATCTTTCATGAAATGGACACCAATTATGTTTAGAATCTTTCAGAAGTCAATCTGGTGAACGTTCAAAACAATCGCGAACCCGTACAAACAATTGTCATAGAATAAAATGTGAATAAATAATAAATAAAACGATATAAGAACTGTGAGATCCATTTTAATAAATGTTCTCGTAATATCATTTTCTTGAAACTATTTCAACGTTTTATATTTCACAATTTTATATCGCGTCTTATGAAATAACGTTGCATTCATAGCACGTCTGCAATAGCTGCAATTCAATACACGTATCGTTGGAAACTAGACTGATGACGTCACATAAAATACTATTGCGTTACGCATTCACACCACCATGAGAACGAATAGCAGTTGAATGTGTGAAAAATCGAAAATGGCTGACGCATGAACACGAGATGTGCGGATTGACGCAAATGATGCTTTCAATCTTTTAGATACTTTTTCATATCAGCATCAAATACTTTGGAAAAAATAAAAACATCTTATGTACAACTTAATTTAACTTTGGCTGCGTCATTTTTAACCGGATGTGTTCATTTCATATTGCTTGATTATTACAGTGAGGCCTCTCAGTGTTCACATCGAAACGAAGGGTTCAAAACGAAGACAATTCTCGGCTGGCGTAAAATACGATATCACCTGTCGGAGCACGGGTTCATCACCTCCAGCTGTTTTCACGTGGTGGAAAGGTTCCAAGCAATTAAAAACAGGAATAACATCAAACGTAAGTCCACAATCTTCCTCCATTTTAAGCGGCGTTCTAAGTTATGATAAGATTTTGTCATTTTTTTATCAATCTACACAGCACAGTAGATTCGAGAATTTGAGCAAACTGTGATGCTCTTGAAGCAAATAAACGCGGTTGCTCTTTGTTCCAAGACTAATGAGAAACAGCAACAAATAAGAAAATCCTGCTCGACATTTAAGTAAAAGTGTTGCGCGTGGGAAATGAGAAGAATAATGAAGAAACACGATGATGGATAAGAAAGTCTCTGCAGAAATTAATTAATTCAATTATGCTCCGGGGTTCTCGTGGGTCGCGGACGTGAAAAATGTGATACTCTTTAGAGATCATCGTTTTAAAGAATGTTTTAAAAAGTCTATTCAGATATACAAAAAAAAACGATGTGTAACGAGAAGTACGAGTCAATCTTTTCGCAAAATCACTGGTCAATGTTGCCAGAATCTGGAAATGACTAAATTATTAATGATTTTTTCCGTTACGATTCGAGAAAAATCTTTTCCGCAATTATGAACTCACAAAAATCGTTTGTATCGACGTTTGAAATTTTTGTATATTTTTATAGAAAAAATATTGAAGAGTCGTGTAAAAAATTCACGACCATATTAAAAAGCTCTTTATTGAAAAATGAACATTAACGAGTTTTATAATTTCCGATGTCGATCTCAACATCTATGAGGATATACCTGTAGGGAATATCGGAGAATTTTCCCATTTCCTGTCGCTTATTCATCATGAGGTCTTTACAAATATTCTCATTAAGGGTATTTGTAGAAGATCCTCAGTGTACCCAGCACTCAATACCTTGAAACTGACGGACGTCTCTATTTATTTTAAGATGTGAAGGGAACGTCTTGAGCCATTGCAATATTATTCTGCTGATTTGAGAAAAAGTGACTTTGAGAAGCTCTCAAGAAGAATTTTGTAGTGCATAGACTTTTATTTCGGTAATATTAAGTTCTCAACGATAAGACATGACGGAAGTATGTTCTAATAAGAAATGATGCAATTAAATGTAAGGAAAATATAAAAGCACACAAGCACTCTGATTATTAAGCTTTGAGAAGATGCGAAAGGAAAGCAAACCACGTTACCTAAATCGTATTAAGTTTGTGTTGGTGTGTTTCTCTCAAGGAAAACGAATCCAATAAAACCGTCAGAAAACGAGAATAGCAAATACAGAAACAATCTCCTCGTCATATTTATCGTCTCTGCGTATGAACTTTTATTTAATATTAAAATAACAGTTCTTCTAGAATATTTTGGTTTATTTTTTTTTTTTTGAATTGGACAAACATGTTGAAAAATAGGAGTTCTTTGATATGGCAAAAGGGAAAGTGTCTTTGAAGGTTCATTTGAATAAAAATAAAAAGAACAATGTGTCATTTGCACATTCCACATTAATCTTCCGCTCGAACTCTTCTCCAGCCTGCAATTTCGTCTCATTTTTTATTGCGCAAAATGACAGTGAGAAATTCCATAAGTAAGAAACTTCAGAGTCTGGGTCAGACAGAGGTCATCGAAATCCCCGATTCACGAGCAATTCTGGCTTACAAATTTCCGTCCATAAAAGTAACATCTTTCTGTCACAATCCTCTTTTCTCCTTGTATATCCCATGAGGGAAGCTATGCTGATGGTTTGCCGCAATATCTTCATTCTCCACCTCCTATTTTCTCTCATCTCACATCAGGAGGATTCTCTTTGCTGAAGAGTAGCACAGGCTCCTGTATTTCTTGAACACTGGAGAGACGCGGTTCTAGGAGAAAATTTGGACAGCTCGACCACGAGAAGAAGAGAGTCAGAAGCTTAGCTCGGATCCCATGGGATCTCTGGTTGAGGTCAGCCGAAGATTTGAAGAGTCAGAATAGATGGTCGTGAGAGAGGAAGAGAAGAAAGGCTCAAGGATGAAAATCGTCTGATAACGTAACTATCATATCTTCATTCGATTCTCGACAATGATCCCTTTACTCTATACATACTGACATTTGTATTCTCGAGATATGAGTGAACAACGAAAAAATATCCTCACTACATGTGCCATCATCGCTGGATGCCAATCGGTTGAATTCAAAATGACATAAAAAAGCAAAAAGTCTTTTACTGTTTGTGCTGTCTTTCCGTATTTTGATTCGAGATGAAACTCACCTCATGCAATAATTTTAAGCTTACCCCTGGAGACTATTTATGATCCTCGGTTATAATTACGAAAAAAATACTATTAAAATGCTGAAAAAGCAAAAGGACAAGCACCACAAGTTTCTTCCATTGCTTTCGGTGACTCAGCGAATCTACCTTCGTTGAGATAAGAGGCATTCGTTCATGAGTGTGCTCCGACAAAAATTACATACCGTAGTCGTAGCGCACTGGTGCAATAGTACGTAAAGTCGTACAATTAAGGCACTGACGGGGGTCTGAGCTGTACACGGCCAGCGCCCGGGTACTCTCGACGAAATTCATAAACCCACTCTAAGCCTTGAGTTCCTTCGTTGCCTGTACGTATACCGTCAGGATTTTAAAAAAGCGACCAGACGTCACTCAGCCCGCATTCATTTGCCAACTGAATACTGCATTCAAGGGATTCCACGCGAAATCAACCGCTGCTGTAATTTTTAATTCATTTCGAGCTACGAAATGACGTTTTTTAAAATGAAATGCTATTTGCAGCGAAAAAAACGTAAGCTCTGTGAAAAATCCTACGAGTTTCAATCGGACCAAATCTAATGTTTTATTCGTCGGAGCCTCGATCGACCGTTTTGATTCAGAGGATGTGAGAATGGAATTTATTCTTAATTACATCGGAGGCTATACTAAGGTTTACTTTTAATAATTAATGGTCTGAAAATGTTTTGAAAAGGAACAAGATTTACGCTATAAACATTGACCATAGAGTTCGACTTGAAAAAAGATAATGAGCAACGTATATTCACGAATATGTAAGTTTATACTCACTCGAATTAATGTAGCAGCGGTGTATTTATTCTGGCGAAAAAAATGGCCTATATACATCATTACAAACATATAAAGAGTACAATTGGGCCGTGCTTCCACGTTGTAATATAATTGTAGTTTTTTTTTTGCCAGCAGCTGGATAACCGACTGGAAAGCGAGTGAAAGGGTGGGTTAGTGGGAAAGGGAAGGAAACTTTTCCGGGAGAACACACATTTTTAATTAAGGCTCGTTGGTGCACGGACGGAAAACCGTATTTCGCTCGTTTCTAAGAGGATGTCTGAGTTCTATGAAAGGTACAAAAATCACTGTGGTCAATTTGTTAATTTCTACCTCCGAGTATAAAGAAGTTTTAGTGGTAATTTATATCGAGTTTGTAAATTGACCAAAAATTTCGGTCAACTATTCTTTTGCTATGTTTCAATTAACTAGTTTTTTTTTTTTAATTTTATTTTTGTATGGAATTATAACCCGCTGTGGTAAAAAAAAAAAGAAAAAAGTGAGAGAACTAGTAAAAATGGGTTCGCCCAAATGGATACTGTACTCGGTTATTTTATATTTTTATTTTTTTTGAGTGTAGCAACATCAAAACTTCGACGGTAAACCAAATTCGCTGAAACTCCTCTACATCTTCATCCAGTTGACTAATATGAGCGAGAAACAAAAGTTATCCAGTTTGTCCATTGTGCCGAAAGTGGAGATAAAAGTATACGACATTTAGGGTTGCGAGCCGAATGCTAAGAGCCAGCAATAATGTTGGAACATTGGAAGCGTCAGAGAACACGTAGATGGCGGTAACGGACGAGAGTGAATTATAATGTTATCCCAGGGGCGAAATTTTCGCAATGGTAATACATATGAATATATATATATATATATATATATATGGATGTATGGATCTTGGGAAATGATCGTATGGACCCTCGGGCGAATAGGATATGGAAGAAAGAAAGAAATAAGAAAGCGAAGAGAAAAGAAAGAAAAGCGTTATCCAAGAGAAAGTTTGGTCCATTCTCCGTTCCCTCAACCCGCCCTAATTCTCCGTCCATCCTTTCATGTTTTTTTTTTTTTTTTTTATATACCTTCCCCACCCCTTTATTCTTACGAAATGGATAAAATTCCGATTCGCGGATAAAGAGAGTAGAGTTTGGAGTGGCAAAGCAGCAGCGGTCGCTCTCGCGCTCAGGAAGTAGAGAGAACGATAAAAATAAATCCTAGGGAACAGTACGCGTGTTAGGGCAATGCCATATATAGTAATAACAATTGTAGTGAAAATAGAAAGAGGAGTTAAGAGGATGAGGTGAAGAACGTGTGGGGTAAAAATGTAGTAGGTCGACGGAAGAAAATGGTTTGGAGGATTTGTCGACGGATTTTCAAGGGATGCATTTCACACTCAAAAAGTATGTATATGTGTAGAATTTCTATGTCACGGTGCGATCGTGGCCTAGTGCGAAAAAGCAATGAAGCAGAGAAGCAGAGAGAACGCGATGTAGACACGTGAAGGGGTAAGAGCTAGAATGTTATGGATGAGGGGAAGCAGGTAGAATGAGAGTAAGAAAGAGAGAAAAGACGGATGTTGGATCACTAGGTGGTGTCGAAATAATCGGGAATGCTTGAAACGTCGTCGTTGCTGTCGTTGTCGTGATCCGCCTCTTCGAATTACAGTGAATTTACTGCGCATATACTTGGGAAGACTGCCGCCTTGATATCCCCATTACAGCTATGGGTTTTACGGTTAGGTGTATGAAGTGCATGGAACGTACGCGTCTTTCTCGTATATACTTCATTTTGTCGACCTGGAATCGCAACAGAATTGAATTTTAGCCTGATTCCGTGAAATGCAAGCTGTGTCTTCAGGCTGAGAAGTATGGTAACTACGATGTTCTGTATTCTACAGACCAACGATTCGTAAGTCTTGAACAAGTCTATATGTACATGTTATTGTTAACTGAGGCGTGTAAGACAGGAGTATATTAGGTATACACAAGAAGATACGAGTGTGCTTTTCACCAAGGGGAAGACGCGCGTATTTAGTCAGACGTATTTTACCAACTCTCGTCTCCGATTAGGATTCTGAGTCTTGCTAGAGGACATCACTCTCTACAGGAATAATCTTCAAGACCAAGAACATGTAGAAACTGAACGAGAATACGACGTAGTAGTTTATTTGACACATTTAATGTGAAAGAGCAAGTAAGCTCGTTTCGCAACTCCAAAAAACTAAATCAAATACCTAAATTCTTATATTAACAAAATAAACGTGAAGTTTGTGATTCAATTGAAATGGTTATTTGGATAATAGAAAAATGAACGAAATGGGAAAAAGTTTAGTTACTCATTTTATTTCTTTACTTTTATCTCGTAGTTCGTATATTTACGGTACTTGACTTGATAGAGAATTCCTTGTTCGTACTTTTGTGTAATATAAGGTTGCCTAACTGCTGTCTATGAGTTGGACGGCTTTGCGATACGTAAGCCTTGGAATCTATTAAGAAAAGAAGGAACGAATGGTGAGAAGAGATGGAAAGGATAATCCATAGAACATGGAGCCTACGGACTCAGCAATCCTTACGGACTAATATACAACCGAAACTTTAGTGCCATTTTGACCCCCTTACGCACCCTCGCTCAAAGGAAAAGTTTTGTCTTCACATCTATAGGAGCATTTTCCTCGCGGTGTTTAGCCTGTAGAGCATATAGAAATGATCGTTGACGACAGTAATACTCGTAACGACAATGATAACAACCGTCATACCGTCGCAAGGGGCCCGGAACCTTTCTATCTCTTTCTTTCACCCCCAACATACATATATATATATATATATATGTATGCATTTACATGAATATATGTAGACATGGATATACATTGGCTCCATCGCGCTTCTACACTATAAAATCTAACGGCATGAGACGCGTCCTATCGTTGCCACGATCGAGAAGGGTTTTGAGATAAAACGAGGGTAAGTCGGACAAAGGTTAAGAAGGAATCGGAACTCGCGGTATTACTGAACGTTGGACAAACTTTCCTTCTTTTGCCCTTTCCATTATTTCTTACTCTCTTTCTCCTTCATTTTGACTATATCTTTATTCCTTCACTTCTGACTCTCCTGGACAGCCAGGGCTATTATTTCCACGAGGTTGGGTCGCTCACTCTCGGCCTCGTGAGAATAAGCCTGAAGCACACAGCTGTGCAGCACATTTTATAAGCTGGCTCAGGCCCTCTTTTTTCTTTTTCTATCTCGCTTGCTCCTCATTTCCTCCCTTTAAACGTCTCAACCCCTGTTCACTTATTCTTAGCTCCTTTGTCGCGTTATTTCCACACTTTATTTTTTTTCCATCTTCCCTTTCAAGCAGCTTCCCCGTTTTTTTAAACTTTTCTCTTGACTTTTGCTCTTGTCACGCTTATACTCGGCACCAATTCGTACGCTCTTTTCACTTTACTCGATTATTCGCCAGTAAAACACGAAACAACTGTTTCTTATCGATTCGTTAGTCTTTGATTATTCTTTATGGTCGATAAAGATAAAAACCACGTGGGCTACATTGAATTATCGGATTTACGAGCTCTCTTGAGAGCTAATAATGAAATACAAATAAATACGTGCTTCGAAGTTTCTATACCATGTCGTTTTGGTATATTCAACTTAATTCAAACTTTTCTCGCTCTCGGTATATCAAGGCGAACACAACTTTTCAATAATCCAAGCCATAAACGTTATTTCGCTTATTGAACGAAACTAAATAAGAAAAACGTGTGTATAATACACGTTTTTTAAAACTAGTCGAGCCTCATTATTTCCGACCGTTCTAATGGTTCAGCAAAACGTGGGAATAGTGTACATTTTCGATGAAATTATTTCTATAGAAATGGTAATCCCAAAAATAAAATACAACTGTATGGGAATGAATGAACGGAGGTAAAATTGAGAGTAAAAAAAAAACACTCATAAAGAAGGTGGAAAAACGGAAACTTTGTTGTCCCGGTTTGGAGCGTCGTGACAAAACGAAAGGGCAACGAGGACGTAATGTAAAAGCTATAATAGTATAGCAGAAAGCCAACGGAGCATGGAACAAGTGAAAGATGAAGCTGCTGGAAGAGGAAAGAAGAAGAAATACAGAGCTGGGTGTAGGAAACAAGGGAAAAAAATGTGAAAAAGAGAGGGAGAGAGAGAAAGAAATTGAGGAGACGGAAAAGGAATAGGAAGAAGAAGAAGTTAATCCCGTAGCTGCAAGAGCGTGATACGGCATAGTAAGAGCGAAGAGCGAAGCTCCCACGAAGGTTTTCGCTCTGCTATACACAAAGAAGCGAACGTTACATAAATTGGGTCTGGCTTGGCTAGAGAGAGCTCTCGTGGTTCCTCTTTCCCCAACGCCAGAATTTCCTCTTTCGCTTCGACTCACCCTCGCCGATACTCCTGGCGTATTTTCCTCCGACGCATACTCTGTATATGCTTGTGTAGCTCACTATATCGAACTGTCTAACCGATACTGACGCATCGAGGGTATACTCTCTGCTGGCATAACCTGGTATGGAGTAGAAAGGAGAAAGGAAAGAGAGAGAGAGAGAGAGAGGGAAAGAGTAGTGGAAATCATAATAGTGCCTCTGTAACGCGGCCTCTTCACGATCTTTAGTTCTTTTTCCTCTCGGACAAGCTTTAATATGGCGGGACGCAGCAATTCCAATTTACGTGCGAGATTTTAATATTGGTAAAATTTCTGGTCGCATTCCTATACTCTCTCACAAAATATATACAGTTTCGGTTTCGATAGTTCAATGCTCATTGAACCAGACGCAACCACAGAGGAAAACGCACGAAGCAGTACACTGAAGAGACCAAAATCAAATGGAAATGACGAGCACAGTTTTAAAAAAATTTGAAAAATACTTTTTTTTTTTATAACGAGCGAACTCTCGATCATTACATTCGAGCGTAAAGACCATAAAATCCATGAAACCAAAACACAGAAAATATTCGCTAATAAAAAATTCGATTGACATGAAAATTGCAAAACAATCGATTAATTAATTATAATTTAGAAATAATGGATTATTGCAGTACTTGATTCCAGAGCGATTGTCAAGCCTATCAGTAAAATGTCAAGTTAAAATATCCTTTGACATTTAATCGTAACATAATTATTCCAATTGGACTGTGCAGCTTTAAAAATGATTCGAATACGTATATGCCTTTATTGCTCCCAATTACTCTGCAATTTCAACAATGTAATATCCAACTTTGGATATTACATTGTTCATTGCTCTATGGGAAAAGAATATGGCAGAAGGAATTTAACCGTAACACTTCGGAGATTCAATTTAAATCGGACACAGGACCGAGAGCGATGCTTCACATAAAAATTGATGGCGACTATGCGGGAATACTTTTCTCTTCGCTCTTTCTATCGTTTTTTTTTTCTCTTTTCCTCTCCCCCTCTTCCGTCGTCCACAATACTGTCTCTCAATCTCTAGCCTCTTCTCAACGGGATCTTCTTTTTTTTTAACCCCCGTTCTCTTTTAATCCCCTTCACTTCCCATTTGCTCCGCATTGCGCTGGGTCATATGCGCGCGAGCATTTTTCGCTGTATACGTGGAAAATCGTTCCGGGTACACAAGAGATGTGGCGGAAAGAATCGCGGCTAGTCGAGGAACCATTGCTCTCGTCTCGCTTCGCATCGATCCTCGGCCACGATGCGAGCTCTCGCCCTAATGACTTTTACCGGGAAAACTAACAAATGCAATGGACACATACATATACATATAAACCTACTACATGAATGGATAAATGAAAAGGCTCCAACGATATTGTTGCAAAGCCGATCTCCATGAATTATCTCCTGTCGACAAATTTTTTCATAAATGTATTATGAATTTATATTCTGTTCATGTGGTAAAATCAAAGTTTCTCAGTGCGCCACTTCTTTTATTTTTTTTACAAACAGAATTCTAGTAATATTTTTCTATACGATAGTGTCAGCGATATGAAAAAAAAAAAAAACTGAGAACTAAGAGTTAAACGAAGCATTCGAACTTACTTTTGACGTTCGTTAAATTTGCATGATTCTCTATCATTGGTTTTGTTGTACAAATTATAGTGTAACGAAATAAAAACTTTAGTTGACGATTAAATAATGTCGAACGTACTATGAACTTTATGGCAAAGTTATCTCGTATGGAAATAGAGAACAAGTTCGTCAATGATATTGTAATTCAGAGTTAAATCCTTTTTGCCAACATCGAAGCAGACAGTGCTGGGTCAACGGGGAATAAATTTTAGTATGCCTGAGGGTGGGCCATGAGGGATGAAGAAGTAACGTAATTCTCCATAGTATAAGAGAGAAAGAGAGAGAAAAAGACTCCATCGCGTGAAATAATCATGGAAATTTCCGACACAGCAAGCTCAGAGTCGGAAATCCCCTCACTGAATTAATCCATCCTGTACGCGTTGAAAGGACGTTGAATGAAACAGCGTTGTGACGCCAAAAAGGTCCTCGAAATGTGCGCGGAAACAGGCTAAAGAGTGAGCGCTGGTTTTATAGTTTCGAACCATGAACGCAACATGGTTATGAAATTCTAGTACGATTTCAAGATTTTAATCCCATCAATTTATTGTATCGCAATTCACCCAAAATTGTACGGCCGAGTAAATGAGCCTGCAACGTTCAACGATCCAGAATTTACTGGATGGACCCATCATTTTGCTTTGCTCATTTACAATCAACGTACAAAACGAGAAAAAAAAATAATATTGGAAATAAAAAATTTGTTTCACGAGGTTACTGATCGATCTAATCTTTATGTTGAATCGATTATTTTTAATATTCTCAATCACGTTCATAGCCATGCGAAGTAATTCAATTTCATTGAATTATTGATTATTGATTCATTGAAATAATTCAATTTCATTGAATTATTATTTCTAGGAGAGTAATGTCAGTCATCTGGAATGGATACCAAGTCCGGAAGACGATGGCAAGTACTTGGCTTGTCGAGCAGAGAATTCACATTTACCGGAAGCTGCCATTGAGGACCGATGGAATCTCACCGTACGCTGTGAGTAACGTAATATCGATTTAGTTTCGCATAATAACCCATAAAAAATTATTATCTACCCGGTGTCTTGTACAGCTGGTATGACAACATGTCGTTCATTTGCATTCGCCCTTTTCGTACTTTCATGTAAATTTAGGTCATTCGCAATAGATATATGGAGAGCAAAAATTCAGGCAGGCAGACTCAGAGCCACATAAACATAGCGTGATAAAAAAGTGCGAAAAAAAAGATCAACACTCGTGTTTTAACAACTTGAAATATTTGAGTATTTAATTCGTTTAACTCCCGAAAAAGATTCAATGTTTTTTTTTTTTTTCCCCCACGGAAACAGCGTTTCTCTTATCTCTACTTTATCTTCATTTTTGGACGTTACGAAAATTCTAAAATTGTGCAATCAACTCGATGTAGATAGTTTGCACTTGAATTTCGACGCTTTGAATCACTTCTCCCTTTGTATTCAGAGAAATAAACGTCCGCATCGCGTATTCGTACGACGCACTTGGACACAAAACTTGTGGAAATCTTGCCACTCGAGCATTGCGACTATTCTAGTTTCCTGCATTGAAGCTCTTCGAAACGCAACTTGCCGGATCGTTGTCGATAATGGAGAATTCATTCGGTTACTCCAACGAATCCCTTTGCCCTCAGGTCCTTCGATACAACCAGAGACTGCAACATTGGACTCTCGAAATATCTTTCCCTCTCGTATCTACTCTATTCCACTCGATGTAAAATTTTAATCGAATTTATAGATTGAAGCACATGGCGAATATCACTTAGTGGTATCAAAATAGTTACAGTCACGTTGCAGTCTTTAACGGATGTAATCTTGTTACTTCAAAACCCTAAATAGCTATTAGCATAATTTAACTAATTTCCATTCTCCCTTTAGTTATTTTTATAAATTTTGACAATTCATTCATATGTTTAGACGCAATTTTCATCTTCAATCAAATTTTACGTTCCCATTTTAAGTTCCTATTATAAAAAAATAAAAATTTAAAAACCAGGAAAACTCAAGGCTTTGTTTGGTACAACCGTGACCAGCCAGAAGAAAAATAGTCAACGAATTATTGTTGTTCACGACGATACTATTCTCGAAAGTTATACCAAACATTACCATCATGCGGTGATAAAAAAAAAAAAATAACCGAGTTATCCACGAAACTGGCATGAAAAATGTGTTGTAAATTGGCGGGGGCACCGTTTTAGCCTGGCTTTCGGGATATCAACGTTGGTATATATAGGAACGAATTTTATATCCTCTCTCGCGAGTACTCGAGTCTGCGGGAAACTTATTCGCAAAATGATTATATGTATAACGCGTAACGGGGTGGGATGGCAGGGGTGGAGAAGTTGGCTCCGTGGCGCCCGACATTTTCGACGTCGAAAGTAGCCCCTTGTGCTTTTAATATTTAATAAACCTCCGCCATTTCAAATTTCTCGAGAAGAAAAGGGGGGGAGGGGTAAAGGTCGGCCGACTGCGCTATCGCCGGAACCAACCTGACATTTCCTTTTCATCCCTTTTTTCAAGCCCTTTTCTCGCTTTCTCGTACGCTCACGTTCCTATCACACAGTATTAAAAAAAAACAGATCTAAAACGAAGAAATACAGAAAAAGAAGAATAAACACTGTTGCGTTGAGTCTGCCGTTTTCTCGAGACGTTTTACGACAACCAGCCTCATTCCACGATGGAAAACCCAGCTACGATCGTCTCCTCCTCGATGCCGCATATACGACGCCGTATTTCGCGTCTCGTTGCTTCCCTCTTAACGATATTTGTGCCAAAATTCGTTTCTCTTCGATTGCCTCGAAACTTTCCAAAGTCATGGAATAAAATACTCTGAATTATATTTTAATATTTAATCATCCAAGTGTTAAACTTCTCTAGTGCTTTCATTCCTAAATTTCTTCCATACAAATGTCAAGATTTTTGAATGAAAGATTCAACCCAGAACCAGCCAAAGCCGCAATGAAACAATTTAGAAAACATTTAAAATGCGGTTTGAAATATACTAATGGAAAGAGAAAAATAGGAAAAAATACAAGAGCAAAAGTGAACAGGTCGACTTAGCACGAAATGTCTGAAAAATGAACGTTACTACAACACGAAAATGTCGTACCCGCGTCCGGCTGGAAATGCCACGAGCAGAATACGCAGTGATAACAATACGCGTTGTGAAAAGAACATGCAGGTTAAGAGGTTACGCAGAGAGAGAAAGAGAGAGAGTGTGTGTGTGTCTGTGTGTGTTGATATAACGAAAAGGAAGTTGGCGGTTTGGATTCTGATGCGAGCTGTTATGAGCAGGTTGGACATTGAGGATACGTGGGTACAGTTGTGGCTAGCACATACTATGTGAATATGCAATGTAAGCTGACTCTTGAACGTTGTGTCTCTAGTCATAACCAACCCTCTATCTCCCTCTTTACTTGCCTTCCTCACTTTGTCTCTCTCTCTCTCTCTCTCTCTCTCTCTCTCTCTCTCTCCCTCTTTCGTGTAATACCCTGAGTTTTGCCTTGGGAATGCAATGACTCTGACATACAAACGTACACAGAAGGACGTCCAATGTTTTCGAGCTCATACAGATACAAACACTTAGAAAATCAAGTAGCTAGTATAACACCAGTTGTGTGTACGTGCAAGTGATAAATGAGCGATCAGAGGGCTGCGCGAGAACACTGAGATGAGACGTGTGTTACGTCAACGTGCTCTACGAGAAGGGTATGTCAGACGTTTCCTGTGTGCCACTAACGTACACCAACACACAGAGTCAACTCGCTCGATTGCCTTGGAGCTCCATCTGGAACGTCAGATAGGTGTCGTCTTTCGAAATATATTGCTAAGGCCGGAGAGAGATAGCAAGTTGAGGGAATAGAGGGAGCGACGAAAAGGGTTTGAAATGTCGCGTCGAAGAGCGAAGATACTTACCCAAAATCGCGACAAATTTCTCTGACGTTATCGAGGCACTTGGCACGAGGAAGGTGCAAAGTACGAGAACGGCGGAATAGGTGCAAAACCCAGAGGAAAAAGTTTCAATCGATTCGCTTTATCTCGCCACTTTCACGATTGTCAAAAGAAGGAAAACACTTTTCAAACATTTACGACTTAACTTTTTCTCGCATCTTCAGACTTTTTTTAAACTTTATTGCACACTCGTTACTGTTTTTCTTCTAAAAAATTGATTTTCAGATGTCTCTATTATCACACTGCAATAAAACATCATTTGAAGGTAGATAAAGATTTTATTCTTTTCGAATTACGATCTACAGTAAATTTAAACGATAAATAAAATATAAGAATATCCATTGAGAAACGTTTAATCAAAGCCACAAAATAAATTAAATACAGTGGCGGAACATCCAAGTGATTAGTGAGTGGATAAGGCGATTGGATTGAATATGTAAAGACGTCTAACGAAAATAGACTCAGTCAGAACAAGCTACGAATGCAATGGTTCGGTCGAAAGTTGGGTTGAAAGTGTATGATGGGCAAACAATTACCGGTGCCTTTGCAAAGGCTCAGAACGTATGAATAAACCGGTAATGACTCACACGAACAGCAAGAAATATTATTGGTACAAGGAGTTAAATGTACTTTATCTAGTATTGAATACAATACACGCGAAAGAGAAAATCAGAGATGAAAATGAGAAGGAAAACAGAAAGGCAAAACAAAGCTTGGCGATCAGTGGTTCCACATAGTCAACCGGTGGTCCCTTGTTTAGTTGGTATCCGAGCGGAAGTCGAAGTAACCCTGAAGTCTTGGTGTGGCTAATCAAAGTTCTACAAGGTTTTGTTAAACACGTTTGTGTTTGGTTGGCCAAAAGCCCTTTTCAGGGTTTATGTTGATCCTTCTTGCCGAGCAGCGTACTCTCACGAAATAATGGCAAAACGAGCCTTGCCACCGCTTGAAAATTCAGATCAACTGCATTATACTCCAGTACCCAATTGTCCTCGCATCCGTATTTTCCCTGCGGTATACACCAAAATTCAATTCTTCCCCATATTCATGCCACTTGAATCGTAAGGCACGACCATCGACAAGTGCAATTACTTGTTTGGATGCTTGAAAGAAAATACGAAATTCCTGCTTCTCCATTCTCTGCTTCCATCTCGATTTGAGCGTCAAGAGGCCCAAGAGGCAAATCAGATATTCATCGACAACGATCACGCGAATCTACCGAATTCACGTTGAACAACCACTTCAACGAGATATCAAATATTCGAAGAATATTGGTAAATATATGTCTTGCGAATTAAACAAAGTTTCCTACTGCAGAAATACTCCGATGATCCTCGTCTCAAGATCTGTCCTGAGAATATATTCTTACTGCCATTTTCCAAGTCTAATAATAATCACAAAAACTTTTGCACTCGAAAGAGGTGGCATTTATGGACTCTCGGCTTTCCTCTTTGACTTCTACACCCAATGTACTGCATACGATGAAAAATTTGAACTTCTTTTTACACCCCCAATTGCACAGTATATAGACATTTCAGGATCCTTACGTACAAAATAAACTGGCAATGTGCTCTCTTTCTCTCTCTTTCTATTAACCAAAGGTTGGGGGTCGAAAGGTACGCAAGTAAATGGGCGCAAGTATATACCACCGTGGCCAGATTTCATGAGCAGAGTGCCTACTTTTCCCTCTTAGCCACACACGCCTCGATAAATAACTTGGAAAGAGCGACGCCTGAACATTTATCGCGAAAACGGGGTGATTTGCGACGCGTCCTCGTTGCCTTTGGGAGGTAAGAGAACACCGCTGTGCTTTCAGTAGTATAGAGATACGGTGAGATTGTGAGAAGTGGAACTCACTGAATACGACGAGAAAAGGAAGAGGTGAATAGGGAGGAAGGGTCACGGTGAAATAATTTCCTCGAGCGAAAAGGGTTTTTATAACAGAAGCTGTGGGTCCGCTATCGGAAACCACACTGGAGGTTGCACTTGCTTGCCTTTTATTTCCTCGCGCATGAAATGCCCGAGCGCGCATTCGAATTTTATCACCTCACATCTCGCCACGTTCGACACCTTTACTCCCTTTCCATTTTTCCCAATGCTCCGACCGACCTTCGATTCTTCCCGCTTAAATGCTTTCGTAACGTACAACTCGTATTCGTTTTTTTTTTTTTTTTTTTTTTCATTCAATGCCTCATTATCTAACATTAATCGTGATCGGGGGGTCGAAATACCGTCCAAATAGATGACCAACTAAGACTACAACACAATTTCGACATTGAGATATTGATTCGCTTATATAATTCGAGGAACGAAGAAGCTGTAATATTGATTGTTTGAGAAAAAAAGAGAGATGTCTTTTGGAGTCATTTGGAGGAATGAAATGATGCGAAAATTGACAATTACAACTTTCCTGGAACATTCGTTATTATAAATAGCGAAATTCGATGCTCTGTTATCTCATCTTTTGTGACTGTACTGTCGCAAAATCACAAAAGCTTTAATGCCGCACAGAACTACACTCACCACAACGATAATATTGATGGTCCATTTCGCTTCGACAATTAAAGTGAATGTTTCATTGATGAATTAATCGTGTCCATATACATACGAATCAACGATATACATCTACCGGGTGTCTTAAATTTTAGCTCAAAAAACTTCACAAACTTTTTTTATAATGAAAAGATCGCAATAACTGATATCGTGTTCATCATCCTTTTAGGCAAACCATATTAATCTTCCAACATCTCGTATCAAGCAATTCAAGCAGCAGGAGCTTATTGATTGCATTTTCACATTAAATATTTGAACGAGTTTTTTTCCTACTTTGTGTCTACAAACTTTGCTCCAGACTCGTCTGCATACTACGATGAGAAAAAGAAAATCAGGTCTTTGCACCACATCCAAACGAGTAGTGGGTCGAAGCCAAACGAAAACCATACCGTGGTAGAAGGTAACATCGAGGCAATTCCATTGTACAGGGATTGGAGTAAAAAAAAAAATTCAAACGAATACAGGGATAGATACATATTTTTTTATAGAAAAATATAGGTTTTTGCACGTATTCACACGCACAAACGTTCGAGTATAACCATAAAGGGAAGCCCGCGGTGTTTTTCTCGTTTTCATGAATTCAGTATAGCTCTAGATAGATACATATATATATTCTCTACGAGTACAAAGTGTACGTACACTCCACGAAGCTTCCGGCTGATGAATATTTCCGTCTGTTTGGTTTGCGAAACAAGCGAAAACAAAATTTCACGGGATGACCCCTAACATTTATTTCATTTTTCTCTTTATCCATTAGTGGAGTTCTCCAACTCCTCCGATTTCAGTTGAAAAAAGTGAAAATTACTCATCACTGACTACTTTTTTTTTTCTCGACTTGACTCAAATATTAAAAAACAATGTTGGCCACTATTATCTTTTCAGCAACTCAAATTCAACTTTTCAGTAAAACTTTTTCAGCAAGCAAAGGGTTGTGTTAGATTCCGCGTTTTCGTATCAGACCTGACAATGTTCCATAAAAACTTTTTCAAACGTACTACGCCTTTGCTTAAAACAAAACAAAAAAACAAACTATTTTGATTGGTTAAAAACTATCTGCAATGCGAATCGAACAGTAACACGGAAAGGGAAATGACGGGAGCAGAGCAGGAGACTGCACATTTACAAAAACACTAGAAAACCATTACAAAACATGTATTTTTACAACAGAATCCAAGAGTGGAGTGCTTTTTTCACATACATATGAAAAAATCGTTTTCACCTTTCATTTCTATGCAATATTTTCAAAAATATTCAGTAATTTATTGTGCCAGAGTGGAAGAGCGATTGGTCCAGTGGATAAGGGCTCGAGCTCGGCTGTAGCATTCTCGAACCCGGATCCGGGCCGAATACCAATGAAAATTTCAAAAAAATTTCAACGATTTTCATTGCAATCCCGGGCGAGAACTTCGTCCACAAAAATTCATGTGCACGCCTCTCTGTGATGCCTGACCGGCCAGCATCAAACTCTGGGTGCCTCCCGTAGACGGTTCTCATTTTGCGGTTGGTGACCCCAAGTTGTACTGGTTAACGGTCATACTTTCGTGTCGTTCTCGCATTAGGTCAGGCACCGACCATTATAGCAAGGTTTTCAACAGTTTCCCTTCGCCCGCAACGAATGCGATACATTCAGGGCTAAGTCGAATGCAGTCGCATTGATGCAATAATAGGCCAAAAGGTGATTTCAAGAATGGAATGATATTGAGAAAAACTTTAAGAACAAATGCTTTTAAAATTTTGAATGGCCAGAAAGCGTAAAGATAGGCACTCTGAAGATCAAAAATTAGTGACATCTATATATCAATAACTGTTTGTCAGTGAACATCCATCAGCAATAGTACATATCAATATTGACCGGGAATAATGGTTATATTTGTCTTCCTGACCCGTAAAAGGGTAAAAATCAATAATCGAAGTTCAAAATGCTTCAGTTTTGTGGGAATTAATTGTTTCCCTGTGAGCTCTTAACAAATATATAGACAACAAGTCAAGAATGCATTTGATTTTTTTTTCATTTCGGATCCATAGAAATTCCTGAACCGTATCAGTCCATCAAAAGTTTTTTCCGCTCATCGTTCATCGTTTCACAAAATTGGACGAAACTGTATGAAATTTTTTTTTGTTTCATTTCGTCCTACAATTTGTACAGATTTTGAAAAACTAATAACCATGGATATGAAAAAATAAAATAAAAAAGGAAAAAAACAACGTTTTAGGCGAGTTTTCGGACACTCTGTATGTGTTTGAAGGACCGTAAAATATAATGTCTAAATAGCGTAGTATATGGAACAACAGAGAAAGGCACGAACGGGGTCAGGAGAAGCTGCCCCGTAGTATAAGCCGTTGGTCCTACATCGGCACACATAGCGATCAGACGGGAGTAATAAATAAACGGATAATGATAGCCTGCTGTGCTACGGGTATCGCTCGTTGTACGCGACAGTAACTAGGCAAGAGACAATTTAGGACGTGAGTGCTGAGGATTCACACCGAAACAGTTGGGATGGTGCGATTAGGGATGCATGCGTGAAATACATTCACCCGGGATACTCACCAGATCGAATCGGTACATTATTTCCTCCTCGGAAACACCACAACACAACGTTAATATTCCTCTGTCTATATCTTAGCCCTGAGCATGGTATTGCAACCATACCGTAGTTAAAATAGTTTTATTGAATGGTCATACTTTACCACCCATGCAAAAGTTCATGGAGCTTGAAAAGACGAGAATTGATAGCCAATTATCTTGTGAACATTGACCGTTGCTTCAAAGCAAATGTTGTTCCAAAATCATGATAATCTCTACAAAATTTCGTATTTTTATCGGTTCAAATCGTCATGGGTTTTAACGCTTTTACAGACAAAATACTCGTCAGTATTTCACAAAAGTTCTACTTACTTCGGAGCGAAAAATATTTAAAAAATTTGTTTAAATATTACAAATAATTTCAATAAAGTCTATAAAAGTTGCACACACCATTTATGGAACCATCTGCCATTTGAAAGATGAACCTTTTTAAAGCAGCATTAAATTTTACACTTTTGGTCCATGTTTCATAATCCTGACAAAAACAGTACATGGAGATTATTCCTACAAGTGATAGCCAAGTTTTCGTGGATCGAAGTACTTTACCCTTATCCTATGAATTGTGAGAACGTTTAGAGAACAGCTAACGTGTGGATATTCAGGTTACGTAAGAACGCTGAAGATTTAGTTCACACTTTAGACAACGTTTCTATGAGATATTAGAGAAAGCAGATATGTGAAATTTGAATATATATGTATATAAAATCTATCCTTCGATCTCTGCTACCGAAGACCTCGTTATTATGAAGGGCTATAGAGGACCACTGCTGGGTAGACTTCAGCAATGCACACTGAACAGAGGGCGAGCCAAAACTCGAGAATATTCGACACGTAGATAGACCACATCGTTGCCTACCTACCTGTGACTGTCATTCCAAGTTCTTCGATTAAACCTATGAATTTCGATCGAGCGCGTCGGTATAGATGAGAAGTTTGAATAGGTGCCGATACGCTGCTATGAGCTTTGCCACAATTTCCATTCCGATCCAATTCGCTCGCGAGAGTGCTCGATGACAAATCGAATCGAGGATATATTCGATCCTCTATTATACTACAGAGTCCATCGAGTTAATCCATTTTCCTACTATATTATTTACCTATATATGCACATATGACGGTGGAGATACGGGTCGATGCAAAGGCGGAACAATTATTGTTTCGTGTCAGTGTTCTTTCAAGTATTCTTTGATCTACAACGGATCCCTTCATTGAATATTGGAAAAGCAGTATGACTTTATTCGAATTTTAATCTTATATAGGACTTGTCAATGGTTATCACAATCGTACAATATATAACGAAGAGAAAATTAATGTAGGGACAAAAATGAAATATCTATTTGATATCAACACACAGAAAATTTCAAACCTTGAACAATCTATGGATACGCAAGCACACAAAACTGTTTGATGTGCAGACGTCGACGCATTCAACGCCCCCGGGTGTAGCGGAAACCAGACGTTATGTTTTTCATTGCGTCACCACAACGAAACTACTACACTTTATGCGCATTTTTAATTAAATAATATGTTCAATATTTCGGTCACATGCGTTTCTCGCTTATTTCAAAAATACGAATAAAAAAAATGTGCGCGATACTTAAATTCATTAATTCAGCATTTAAATTATAAACGGAATGCGATAAAAGACTATGAAAAATTGAATTTCATCCACAAGTTTATTTTTTAAACTTTTATGAAAATGACATCACGTGGACGACAAGAGCACTGACCAAAATATTGTGCAAAATCAACTACCCTTCGGGTAATCGCCAAGCCAAGCGAAAATCTGGGAAACAATGAAATTTTCTTGCATACGACTGCAAAACCAAGTACGTTTAAATCCTACAATTTTCAACCGGTTGTCGAACCGGTAATTTACCAGCGGGCAGTAATGTACTGATGAAACTATGTAATTACGAGTTACAGGAACGCTTTCATGACGTGATGATGAATAAAACAAGATCTGTCATTAGTTTGTGCCACTGCGGTATAAGAGGTTGACACAACTGGTCGGTGATTGACGGCCCTGGAAACTCCATCGAGCTCCCGAGAACCATTAGATACAGAAAATGACACCCAGGGGATGAATTCAATACGATTGTGATAGAAAGAGATCGAAGAAGTGAGACAGAAAGCAGAAAAGAGGAAATGGGAGAGTGAGGAATAGAATTACTGGCTTCGCGTTACGGCCCAACATCGATGGCGTGTTTAATTAATCAGTACTAATTTCCGCAACATACAAATGGGAATGTACGTTCCCTGGTTCTATAGACTAAACTATCTTCATGTACATACCTCTGCTGCAACTATACTACTAACACATACACCACATAAACTATTTATATATAACAACCATAAAATAGAAAAGCTCAGAGTATCCCGCTCGTACATCCCTCGATAACTTTTATTGACGTGTCACTAATTACAAGTGCCATGTAAATGCGTTTTCCCTCTAAAGCTATACGCTTATACAACTTGAAGTCCCCTTTGCATCGAGTTAAGTGAAATCAAATAGTTTCAAAATTAACTGATCGATATACCACGGCTGGTCACTTCTGTAAAGTTCTTCCGATCCAGAGGGAGAACATTTCTCGAAAGAATAAGGGCAAGTACCAACACACAACAGCTGCAAAGTTCGACTCGCAACGACAAAAGCAATAAAGAAAAATAAAAAACAACTGTGACTGCTGCGTGTGTGCGATTTCGGGATTTGTCAATATTTCATATGAATTTTTAAATATGCACATATTTAATACGTTTTAATATTTTATTATATGCTAATAAGAGGACGCTCACATGTGTCTAGATTTTCCCAATTAGTCTTTTTCTGGATTACAATAATTCTGGAAATGATGAATCCGATGCAACTATTACACATTTTAACACCATGTTTTTAAATTTTTTTTAGAAAACAAACTAAATGAAATCTCTTAGACGGGAAGACAGAATCTAAAGTCAAATATTCAACAGTGTCTTCGAGAATCGGGAAAATAGTTAAATCGGAAAATCTAAATATAGACTTTAGTTTTTTTTCTTTGTAGAGAAAGAAATTTGAGAAATTCTTTCAAATCAGAAGAAGAAAAAGTTTTTCGAATCTGCATAAATGATGAGGAATTCCTGATGTACAAATTGATAATGAAGGAATTATTTCATGTGAACATGTTTATTAAATCTATAAAAAATATTCGTAAAATCGTAATATAAACGAGAAGATTCAAACTTGGAGTTTTTGTTTTTTTTTTTTGGTTCCCTTCTACTACACAATTTGTTGAGTTTGCTGGGCGAACGAGTCCAATTTGCATTTATGATGGTGGAATTAGCGATTGCCTGGTTCAGGCACGCGAGAATTGCACCAACGAATACCGAAGCTGCGTTGGACTCTCGGGTTCACGCGCAATGTTGGGAACGGCGTGGGGCTTCATGAACGCATAATATCTATCAATGTGTCACACGACATGTATTCCAACACGTATTGCATGTATCTCGGATCTATGAGAATGCATACATGCGTGCACTAGGCATCGAGCTTGGAAACAGAGAGCAAAGAGAGATAGAGAACGTTGCATAAAAAGGGAAAGGGAACCTTCATCAATTCGAATTAACAAATCCATTTACCACAGTCACGGAAGGGACAGAGAGAGAAAGAGGAAGAGAGAGAGAGAGAGAGATGGGAGGGAAAGAGCGAGAAAGAAAGTGTCCATAGAGCCGAGATTGCATTCCCGTTTAATACAAAATAATCGTTAGATGTAACATTTATTAGCTTCGCTGCTAATATTTTTAATTTTTTTATATTTTTATTATTCACTCTTTAACCTCGAATCCAACACTATTAACAGTTCACCGCACACGAATTCGATTCGCTGTAAAGGAAACAGACGGGCAATATAGAACATCCCGCCGGAAAGAATTTTAAAATAATTTGTAACGTTAAAACGCATTTAGAATCATCCACCTATGAGAACGTGGGTTCGACAATAATCAAGGCATACGTCACAATTACTGACCAGTTATTGTACTGACACTTAAATAAATAAGTGGTGGAACTCGGAAATACGGTGGAATCGTATGACAATTTTTTCACAACCTCAATACGCTCCAAGGAATTGTTGAGAATTATTTTGAAATTTGCAGGATAGGGGATTTCTTTTAAAAAAATGAAGATACGATCGTATTTGTACCATATCCAAATTCACGAAAGTTTTGTCTCAATTTTTGTTATTTTCGATTTTCGTGTTGACATTCGTAATCAGCAATCCTAAAAGACTGTGCATGCACACTTCCGTTTCAATTGTTCTTCAGAAAGAGTGTATACCACGAAGACTTAAGAGTTCAGAGTTTTGGTGATTGAAATGAGTCGAAATTAACAAAAAGCATACTTTTTTTAATTTTTTCAATCAGTTGCAAGAGCTTGAATAAATTCCTTATAACAGTTGAAGATTCATAATGAATGATATGTTGTCCACCAAAAGGGATTCACCCCTGGCTTATGATTTTTTAAAAAGTTTTTCAGCCCTTGAAAGTGACTCAAAATATTCTAACGCGATGTTGTTGTGACTAATTCATATTTTCTATTGTACTCGTTAAACGTACAAAACTAATTAAAAGTTTAATCCACAATACCACTGCTTACAATGATAACTCACATAGTTGGAACGGGACAAAAACTTGGTCGCATAAAATTCTGAAACTGTTTTTATATTTTTTAATATTTTTTTATTATACCTCACGTGTGTTTTGCTTTTATTTTATTTTTTTTATTGTTTTGTGGACGCGAGAACATAATGCGTAAGCATTGTGTGTCACGCTGGTAAAGTAAACTCGTAACATCCGACGGGTTGGTCGTCCAACCTCGGAGCTTGTGGTTCAACTCTTGGTTGTGGAAAAACATCGCGAGGTTCTACGATACACGCGTTACTGCACACAAAACTACCGCAAATACATGGACCCGAAAGCACAAAAAAACATCAACCAAAAGTACGCAGAACAAATTCTTCAACTCCGAGACCTCGCTGCGACTTACGGGCACGTTATCTGGGCTTTAAATATGTGCAAATAAATTTGAAAATCTTTTACAAAAAGCGACCAATTCTGTGTAACAAGAAAAGTTCGAATCACGAAAGATTTTCTGGCTTTTTTTCACATACAAATAGCAGATTTGATAATGCCAATTGAATTTATTTACATTTCCAACCACATTTTTATTCTCGGAATCTCATCACGAGTCTTTTTCAATTGAAAATAACAATAAAAACATTTCGCTGTCTCAAATTCGGAGAATATAAAAAAGTCGATCAGTTTCATTCTATGTAACAGATACATTTACTGTTAGAATTTCTGAGGATTCAAATATAATTTTAAAGCAATAGCGAGATGTACCTTTGAAATGAAAGTGTAGAATTTTATTGATACGTCGAAAAAGTCCTTTCCACGTGTAGTCAAAGTTTTCTACGTGTAACTTTTCATTGCACGAGTTGTATTGTAACGACACTGAAAATATCGCGGGTATATATTTGCAGTACATTTATGTGCATATCTTGGATACTAAAAATATAGATGCTGCTGGTTTTCGCGTGAAAAAAAGCCATACAACGTTATTCTGTCGAATTCCCGATGAGAAAAGACTGCGGGCTTCAAAAAAACTTATTGTTGGAAACTCATTCAAATGCAGTGAAAAAAAAACAAGGAAAAAACATAAGGAAAGAAGAAAAAACAGTGGCTCAGACAATCAAGTTCGCGCATAGAAACTCGACACTGTTATTCTCAGGGTACCACTTCCAAGGCTTTTTATACCAAAGACACTAACAGTTTTCTCGAGAGAGAAACAGTGGCTGTACACACCATAGACCTTTCGATCGCAAAGAGCGTACGTGAAAGCACACTACTCTCACCCCCCCCCCCCCCAGACGTGTAATTTTCTAGCTGAACGGTCTCGGAGGTAAATGACAATCACACAACGCGTATATGAGGTGTAAAAAAAAAATATATAATTTTGTAAGAGTGCCCCGTGGGAATAAAAGGAGGTTATGTTGCTTTCAAAAAGTTAATTATGCTGATTATTTCTGCACAAAAAATACAAGAATCGATTAGACTCTTAACTGTTGTCTGTTTATTTTTATTTATTTTTCGCAAGAAAGTAATAATGATGACAATATTGTCATTATTGGTATTTTTCACGTATTCACGTTACCAATTTTATATAAACTTCGAAAAACAAATATTATTCAATTCAAGCCACTTCTTCAAACAAAAAAAAATCTTTTGACAAAGATGTGACGACTGCATAAAGATCCTCTTTACCAAATTTCATCAAAATCGATCATTTAATTTTCGAGCTCTTTGATGTTTGACTATCCCTCGAATTATGACGAATTTTTGTTTTTTCTCACAGCCGTAATATATCTCAGCAAACACACTTGGAGCATATTTTTGCAACTTTTATTGCAAACTTTACATAAACTCGTAACTTTTACATAAAAGTTACATAAAACACAGAGTTACATAAAAGTTACGAAATCATCAAAGTTCTGTTTGCTGGGACGTTGTTATTGTTTGCTGGATTTTTTTAATGAATTATATTTAAAGAGAGACACCATCGAATGAAATTATTTGGAAGAATGAAATTCTTTGATCTCACTAGGTTAGGTCTCACTGACAATTAGCACCAGTGGAACTTGCCATTTTTAATTTCATGCTCAACCCGTAGAAAGGAAAGAGCAAAAATGTGCGAGTATTGAAGATTTGAGCATCGTTTCATTTTACAGATGCAGATCGTTTGAATTGTTAAAGAAAGTTGTAAAAGCGTGAAGAGGGTTTGAGTTACATTTGAATAACGTACATTCCAACGAAGCATCGGACGATAATTTGTAAATGAATTCCGTCTAAACGATCAACAACAATGAAATTAAAAAGAAACTTAATACAAAAACTCACTATGGCTATAGCCTTGTATTTGGATCCATATATTTATATAGGGTTTTAGAGTTTGAGCGGGAAACTGAAGGGGAGCAAAGGTATGGTTCAACATTACACAAAAAGGACATTATTCGCGCGTGAGAGAAACCCAGGGGAAATACGAAGAACGGGGTGTTTCACTGCTTTACGAGAACCTATTTAGATTTTATGTTCATCCCTTCCATGTGCCCCTTTACCTTAACCCCAATCTTCGGCGTTTCGGTAGCCATGTTTTTCATCTTTTTTTTTTTTTAGCAATTTAAAAATGTTGTAGGTTTTTCTCCGTATCAACTTCATGTACAAAAGATATACTTTTTGTTGGCTTTGAAGCGTATATGGAATGCATTATTCGTTCACCAACTCGACGTCATCAGTGGCACAACTTTTGAAACTTAGTGCCACACGTACTTCGTTCATATCCCTTTTTTCCTCGGGCTAAACTTTTTTTAAATATTTTATGTATTTTTTATTTATTTATTTTTTTTTTCACAGAATTAAACTTTTCTCATTTTTCGCCTCTGGTAGCCACAAATGTATTTTTTGCTTTCTTCCCTTTCGTTTTTTATAGCTCTGCGGTATAGCTTCTCACTACCAATCTCTACACGGTTATTACCATCCCCTTTTGTTTGAAGCTTTAAAAAAACGTCATCCACGTGCGATATTCTGGTCAAACAACGAACTGCAAAAACTACCTTAAGCATAACACGGCGAGCACCTTGAAACTTTCCTTATAATATCGGCAGCACTAAGAATAAATCGATTTGCACTTATACGAAATACTGCATTTTTCTCAGCGAGAAAAAAGTTTCAAGTTTGGATTCGTCGATGACCAGTTTTAATACACTGGTAGATGGGAACTCTTTGATTGTGATAACAATTTTTTTTTTCCTCTGAAAAAACTATGTCTGGAAAGTAGTCAATTTATCAACCACTTTCGTCAACCACGTTGACAGAAAAACAAACAATTCAACGATTCGACCGACTACCTTTTCATTGCAACAAATTTTTTTAAGTATCAATTTTCCATCACTATTCTTGAACTATTAAAAAACCAACAATTCCACGTGTCACATAAAGTGCGATCAAAAATTTGTAACTGTTTGGGCGATGCCGTTTACAAATAATGTTAAAAGTCGAGAAAAGGTTATTACATTAGACATCGTATTGAACCTAGCAGGTTTCCCGTGACAACGATGTTATTTCAAGGAATTTCTGGAATGTGATACGTGGCATCGTACCCTATGGGTCACTCCCGTACCGCGGATTCCATTGCCCACCCTATGGCAGGCTTCCTTGCTAATTACGTTAATTATCTCGTAACGAGGGATCCGGCTATGTCTATCAATAGACTGATGTGTGATGCAACATTATACATGGCACACGACCAAATACTGCTGTTTATGTAACTAAACGTTATCATCAAGGTCTTGCTCTCTGTCAAAGCATGACGTCTAATTATTTTCGAGATATTGATATTCTGACTGTATTAAGACCGAAATATAGTTTATAACCCGACATCTCAACTTCAACATTGAGCACTTTCTGAATGATATAATATGCGACCATTTACACTGAACTTGTAACGTTTAAACATTTATTTAAACACCTACAATCAACCTTCGCAAAAAGGAAAATCCGCTGATGACACTTGATGTCATTTGATGGGAACCTACAGAGCTGCCGTGCACCATTTTGATAAATAAGTAGAAATTACTGTGAGCACTGAATTAATCGAAAGTCTGGTGACGACCCTTCATGATTACTCGAAAATAAGTGAACGTCAAGATGAAAGGAGATCGACATAGATCAAATTCGGTTTGTCATCCGTATGTCCATCTAATCCAGACGTACATAGAGCCATATATCATCATCGGCATCATGATCATAGTACAGCGTCATGAGCCTGAAACGCGTCCAACCACATCGCCGCAACAAACGCAGATGTACAAGTGTGCAAAGCCATCGGAGGGATCCCATGAACGATTCTCCTCTTTCCATCGCTATATGGACACGCAGGTATATCGCGAGTAGTCTCACTTGGTCCATGCTCCCGCATGAATATTTACGAATGGTTTAGTCGGGACGACACAAGTTTTGATCCCTGGCCGCAGCACCGCATACCCTCTGAAACCCCACCCTCTCAATTCCGCCTGCCTTCATCATCATCATCAATGAGGCTGACAACGTTGGTCCAACCTTCCTAGCCGCGCTCACGTTTTAACGTTTCACGCGCTCTCACAGCGATCCCCAATATCTACTCTACACATCTACGCTGCCCCGAACGACGTTTAAACCATATACATTTATACATAAGTATCGTAAGCATACATATAGATATTTATACATGGGAACAGATCAAATATACACTATGTGTAGTGCAGTTTTGTCCAATTATATTTAGTTATAGCCAAGTTTGCACCCTGAATATAGATGAAATTTGAAACCAGTCTCAGGGCCAATTAATCGTAAAGGCTGCATGCAATCATAACTGCATGTTCTGTACATTCCAAACAATACCGTTCATCCAAAAAGTAAAAGTGTAGAGTGTCATTTTCCTTCATCAAGTTTGTAAATTAACATGATGTATTAATTGTCAAGATGTCTAAAGTTTTTGGGTAATCTACATGGTGAAAGGGTGTAGTTCTGTGTGCCATTGGTTTGGGCTAATATCCAGTATTCCTGCACACTTATGGGCAAGTTAATGGACGATTCAAAGTGTTTGTAAATAAAGAAATATGTGATGCAGAATAAACAGGAATATCAACGCATTGCGTCCTCGGATCCTGGGTTGATCGCTTTCTCTCTTCGAAGAATCCTCTTCATCTCCTGTACACGCACATAAATATATATATATGCATGTTCAAAAAAGGATGTTAACGTGTTTGTATGATAATAGATTTTACACCGGTGCACCGTAAATCCAGGACATCTGTGGTCGCAGAATATCGACGTTATGTGGCGGTAGCAGGTTGGCGCTTACGTTTTGCACGCGCACGTTCCTCTATTCGACGTGTTATACAGAAATAGGGGAAATACGCTGAGCGAGGGAAACTCACTACACTTCCAGACAGCCAATGTTCAATCTATATCCGGATTCGCGCTCTTTGCATCATTCGCTCTCACGTTTACACGCGTGTACTCTTAAATTTATTATGCTATGCATATATGTCAACATATATGTGTAACGGGCCTACGTTTTGGTGCAATACAGGCTGTCCACATATTAGCTCTCAACCTGTTTATTCCTTATTAGTGAATCAATTCATTCGCAACAGCCATTTAGGTGCATGAATCAAAATTAGGTCAGATGGCAAATCATGGACTACGCCGCGGTCAGCCAACGAATTATCTCATTGAAATTTCATCATTTAGTCATCCTATATACACGTCCAACAGGATTTCGGGACACTCTGTATAAAAGTTTAAAACTTATAGGTCGTGTAATGAAAAGAGCTCGGTGCTGATCGACCACGCTCGTGCGGTTACAGCGGTTCTTCAATACGCATTGTTTATGGGATTCTATTTTATGTTCAAGCTCAACATCTTTTCTCTCTCTCGCTCTGTCCCTCTCTCTGTTCCTGTTACTTACGAGGATTTTTGTTCTTTTTTATGGCTACTCTCGTTCTGTTATTCGCTCTTTCAGCACCCTCTCTTTGTTGCCTCATCGTTATATCATAAGATTCCTTGTTATGGATCAATGAAACCACAACCGGGACATCATTACCTCCCAAAATGACCGATACTCCTACCTCTTAGAATGTTATATCCTTGGGCACGAGCTTGAATCCCCTGCTTTTCACATGAAACTTATTCGACCGAATTCCTGACGGTGACGTGTGCTCCATGGGGAAACGCTTTCCGAACGTTATAAAGTCTCTCGGTGATATTTCCACTAACGCGAACACGACGACGAGAAATATACGTGGAGACGCAGTCGAGAGGAAAAAGAATCGAGACGAAAAATCGCTATTCTTATCCCAATATCGACGTTCCTCGTCTTTGGTGAACTATCGCCCGTATCGAAAAAAAAAAACATATAGATATATCGATCGCATCAGTGCGTTTCTTCGAATAAAATCTATGAATTCTCAAACTTTTTGATCTCTCGTTTTTCTTGTTCGTTCTTTCGATCTTTCCTTTTCTCTTGCTCTCGCCCCCATTGCTTCTCAATCGACAGAAATTTGCTCATCCGTATACCGTTACCAAATTATTACTCGAATAAACTATCAGGGAAACTCTGGCACACCGTTTCTCAACAAAAGACTTTTATTATTATCGAAAATGAAGAGGTAAGTTAGAAATGACTTTGCTCACAGAATTACTTCGACGTTAACGGTCGTTTTTTTCTCTAAAACCTTAGAATCAATAGATTTTCATTTATCAGTCAGTAGACTACGAAAACGGCAACGAGAATGCCTATAGAAAATTATTCATTTCATCCGAAAAACAAGAAAACGCATTTTGTTTCGAGAACCAAATGAATTGAAAAGAAAATAGTTTATATTGTGAAAAATGAAAAATCAAAGCGTATAATGTACGTCAAAGCATTCCGGTCTTCTGTGTTGGTACAAATATCCGAGAAGCCAGTATTACAATTGTGCTGTCGGACGGATCTACATATAGAATGTATAATTTAGTGTTGCTCTGTATGTGGATTGAATTCATGCGTGCTGGCTTCATTTGCTTACGAATGGGGAATGAGTTAGCGTGAGAGAAAGAGAGATAAAGAATGTATGTGTATGAGAGGAAGATCGAGCGAGAAAACTGCATTGCTCGTGCAAACTCGGCTGTAGAGCCACAAAACTAGAGCTAATCTCCACATTCGTTCGGCACCGTGTGACCGTACGAATTGTTCGTTGAACCTTACAGAGTATATACGGCACAGTGGCGTGCATACTCTCGGAACTGTCGGATTCACGTTAAAACTATAAATCGAGGCTAGAAACGGGGGAATCAAGAGGAAGAGAAGAAGCGGGGTTGGAGCTTGGAAACTTTCGCACGCGTTACTGCACGTGAGCCATTGTCTAACGCCCCAGCCCCAGAGAGAGGAGGACCGTTGGGCTATGATTCATCAATTCTCCAGGTGCATCATGAATTTCAATTCTACCGGTATATGAAAATGATTTTTTTTTCTTTCTTTTTTTTATCGCCCCCACTTTAACCGAGAGAACTCGTGACATTATCAATTCCACACGCGACGATAGACTCGTGTGGCCATTTCTTCTTTCTCCTCTCTATCCGGTTTTATATATTTTCTTCTTCCGGTTCAAATAAAATTCGCAGCGGTAATAAAAAAATATATATAATAATAAAAAAAAATCTACCCACGTTATCGAACTGGATATGGTGTATGTATGGGAGCAGGATAGCGATAATACTTCCGGTTTTTTATAGCTTGACATTTCTTTTTTTTTTTTTTTTACTTTCTTTCCTTTCATCCTCGACGCTCGGATCTCAACTCTTCTCCTTGAATGAGTGATAGCAAAGAAAGAGAAGAAACGATCCGATAAGGTCGTGCCAAAATTTTCATTTCGGTCACCCCGAAAAATACTGGATCCTTTCCCACAGCAGTTCGAACACTACGAAGAACGAAGGCGTGGCTCACTTCTCTACATTGCTTGGCCAAAATAAGAATTGAGAATCGAGGAAATCCGTTATCTGTATGGGTTCGATCTGTAAATTATCCGGATGCGCATCATCGATATCAACGAGGCCATCGCACACAATGAGACTGCGAATGACCCATTCTCGATTGCATATACCGACGTGTATACATGCATTGGGCTTTGGATTCGACATGTTCCCTGTGATCTATCCCGTCCGAAAGTTATCTCGATTTCGCAACCTATACACCATCCATGTTGCGCCATACTGCGTATACATCATTTGGCGCAGCGTAGCAGAAAAACGTTGCAGAATTCATATCGCAGAGTGGACCTCGCCCTGTCTCATCTCGGACTGTATGAATTGCATCGATGGAGCCATCTTTCTCTACATTTTCCCTCCTTTTTTTTTCTCTCTCACGCATGTAGCATGCAAGAGACCAATGCACTGTAGCACTTCGACGATCGAATTTTCCGATTTTCACGTATTTACAAAACTATGCAAAAATCATGGCCGCAAAAATATGAATTTTTCATCGAGTTTTATGGAAATGGAGAATAAAGTGGTTGGACATTCTGTTATCAGTATTTGACTACGATTGTTCTAACTCTCGTAACAACCCGCAAATATACTTTGCCAAGCCTTTGTCGTTATCTATTTACTCTCGACGTCAAAGACTCCGTTCGTCGGCTTGTGTTTTTCAGCTTCCGGGTCACCGTTCTACGTTTTATAATTCGCTGCGTCTTATCTCTCGCGTTCATTCGTTTTTCTTTTTTTCTTTTCATTCTATTAGAAGACAGAATGAAAAGAATGTCTTCTAATCTCCTGTTCGTTTTTTTTATTCTCTTACGTGCATACTTTTGGCTTTTGTGGACTCGCACTGTTGGAGGGTTATCTTTTCAAGGCGAGTTCCATTATAGTGTCGCACCGAGAGAAGGAGAAAAATAAGAAAGACAAAATGGAAAGAAAAGCGTAGATACAGGTTTGAGATTTTAGTACCGAATAAAGACAAAATCTAGAGTATGTTTTACTAAATATACAGTTTAATTCTCATCTATATTTAGCTAAAGTCGGAGAAAATTCCATCCGAATCTGATCCAGCCATATATGCGAAATCAGCAAAATGCAACTGAAGACGACGAGAATAACGGAATAAAAAAATAATGGAACACAAAATCAAACGTCACGGCTTGTAGAAAAGTTAAGCACAGGGATCATCCCAGTGGGATATTCCATACGCGTTCACTAACTTCGAGGATGTTGCCAAAAGCTTGTCCAAAAAGAATCGAAAGACCGCGACAGGGGAGACTGAAAATAAAAGAGCATATTCCGTAGGGATCAAAAGTATGAGAACGGTTCACGCATCTCAAATTGTTGCTGTCATTCCTCATAAACCACGGTTACCGCTATTTGGGGAAAAGCGCAGAATATAATTGGAAATATTATTCTACGGTTTGACAACAGTATGTGGTTTAAATTGGTTTATTTGTTGGATGTTTCCTGTAAAAATGAGAGCGAGTTCCAAAATTTCATGTAAAATTTTATAACCGCCAATCTATTAATAAACAAATGGCTTTCAATCCCGCAAAATCCAAGTATTTTTCAACGAAATTGGAACAATGGAATGGTTCAACGAGGCGTAGAATGACTGGCATGTTCCTATATAACGAGGCATGTTTTTTCGTCCACAAATCGAATTGTAATCTGATGATACAATATTCTGGGAGCAAATATATAAACTATAAGAAAAGCTATGTGCAGAAGAGAGAAAATATTTCAACGTTATCAATCAGTGAATGAAAAAATTTGCGATCTATTGGTAGACACATCAGTAGGATAGGAGTTTCACAAGTGAACTTGTTTGAAAAAATAGGCTGGAAAATCTGTGACCTTTGACGAATGTTCTGCTACGCTGATATTTCCTCCTTTTTGGCGAAGCAGAAGATAAACGAACATGATCACATGAGAGACCGCTAGGAAAAGGCTAACAAATACCGTGTTTGAACTTTGAACGAACATTCACCTGATCAGTTTAACTCATGAGCTTGACGCAAATTCCGTTTCGTATAATAAGAGAGCGGTGGTTTTCGTGTGTAATGTTTCGGAACATGGTATCGTTTGGCAGACGCGGAGCTGAAAGAGCAGGGCCTGCACTATACGACGAATAGGTAGATGCGATGCTGGGGTACGATGTGTTGGCGTATTAGCGGTGAGAGAAGGTTTCCCACCCTAAATCTATTTCCCGGACCCTTCTTTGGATGACGTAAACGGCTTCGTTCTACTTCTACGTCCTATCTATACATATATACATTAATATATACGGGTGCTGCGGGTGTATTGTAAACGTTATTATATAGGCGACGTGAAAGCCGTCTTCTTGTATATATAGCAAGCTCGCGTTTAATATCTCCGCGGGCCCGAACGTATTATCGTATGTAAAATGGTCAAGAGCCAGAGGATATGTGACGTCGAGCAGAGCGCAATTTTCACGTTCACATGTGCAATAATGCAGACAGAAACGGGTATAGCGGAAATATCTGCTGGTCTCGCTTCTCGACATATCGTTACTACTTTGACGATTATATATATATATATCTTGATCATATACATACATGTATATATACATACATACATATATAGATATATATTATAGTTCAACGTTATACGGATTAATATATTAGTAGTACGTTGGTTAGTACCCACAGCTGCACACCCTACTGTTTTGATAATGTATTCGCTGGATTTAGGAAGTATACATACGCTTGCCACGACTACCTCATCTCGTGGACCGTACAAAATATACGCTACTTTGGTACCGCCTCCCATTGGGATTTTCTCGGTGATTATCACTTGCGGAAAATATAGAGTATTCCAACTAGCTGCATTGTTAATATGCGTTTTCAACGCTGTATATTAGACTCGAATCAGAAAATTAATTCTTGAAACCCCCCCTAAAAGTATGATATTGGATGTGTCGATTATTATTGGAAATTACCAATCGTTAGGGCTGGAAAAATAGAAAAATTGAATAACTGGGAATAATGGATGTACGCTTGGTGTATGGTTTCGGTAATCATTAAAAGTTAAGCAGCCTCGAGTGAGGTTAGTACTCGGTTTGGTGACCGCTAAGCCATGCACCGGCTCGCTTATCAGTCGGTAAGTGGGAGGCAGTTTTTCTGAGTTTCTGATGGTGCGAAACCAACTGAAACCAATGGGGATAAAGTGATAGGATGGGTTTGCAAAAACTCGCAGGGCTTGTATACGCAGAAACAATAAAAAATCAAATTAAAATCAAAAATTAAAAAATGGGATTTCCTGGCATTGAGTGATAGTTTTTTTAGGTTTCAAATAAAATTTGACAATTTTGTTCATTTTCAATAAAAATTTAAATAAGCACTTTGATCCCTGATATCAATATCAAATTGTATATTGAATTCTTGGTTTTTTTTTTTTTTTCATTTGGGTCGATGAATTTCTATCAGTATGAAACAGATATCCACATGTTTAAATAAAATTATTTCTCTGGAAACCATGATATTTTGCATAATAATACTTGCGATGTGAATAGAGAAAAAAAATTGCTTCAAATAAGTCATGAAGTACAAAAGAAAGCCGGCTCTACAGATCATTTGGCAGAACCGCTTTTCAGATTGTTGTGCCTCTCTTATTTCCTACGTACCCCTTTTATCGTAGCTCTTTGTCCCGTTTCTCCCTATCGCGATATGTAATCTTTTACCTGTCGCCCGAAGTGCAGGGATTATGGAAAACTTTGGTCGAGTTCGTAGTCACCAGAATTCACGGTCGGTAGAAAAGAGAAAGAAATGAAAAAAAAAAAAAAAAGTAAAAGAGAGTAAGAAAAGGACGAACCACCTGCAATTGAGGAATTTTGCCCAACCGGGAAACGTTCTCTTCATAGTTGAGGATGGGATTAACGTCGGGCGCACACCCGCCACAAAAAACTGCATCTGAATGGAGATCAGGCAGAAGTTTGAATCGCAGTAACTCCAGATTATGCGGCAGATTTATATCGGATGACGACTGTATAATCGAATCCAGATATTCTGTGTTTAATATTATCCCATTGAGTTTTTTTATTACTGACGGATCTTCACCATTATAATTATCCATCTTCCGTTCAAAATTTCTATCATCTCAATGTTTGAAGATTAATGATCATCAGCGTCAAAATGAATTAAAAAAAACTTAAAACCAAGTCTTTGGTTTATACAAACGTTTGAAAATAAATAAAAAAAACCAATGTATACCATTTAAAAAATGTCAATTCTGAGGATCTGGGTGATTGGAAAACTTGACGTTCAAGACAGAGTCAGTCTTTTCATTCAACCGAAAAATTTATTCATTTTTTTACAACCATCTTCTTTTCGAACTGAATTTTTTTTTTTCAATATCATAAATTACCACAATCAGGGCTGCATCGCTCCCTGAGGACCGTTGGGGAAGCATACAAGCAAAGCATTTTCCATTTGCCCGACGGAAAATCCTATCCATCTAAATTGGCTCGAACATATTAACGATCCTAACTACTTAAAGCATCATCGATCCTTGACTATATATATCGCCATCCATTTACGTAGATACGTATAATATAATGTAATATGTATGGAAATAGATCGCCAGGAATATTCATGCTAAGTCAAAAAGTCTATGAGGCATCCATATCACATACATGATAATGGACAATTAATTTACAAGAAAATAATTCTGACCTGATCTTTACTGAGAGGAAGAAATCGTACCTACTTGTATGCGTATTAAATTTAAAAAAATAATTCAAATAACTTGAACTCTTGGATTTGCTTGACGGTATTCATATTGGTTTTGCGAAGTAAATTTTTTTTTTTTCCAAAATTTATCAAACATATGCGTTTTTTTACATGTATTTTACAGACGCCCCGATCGTTGTACTTCGCATGGGATCATCGCTGAACCCGAAAAGCATCAAGGAACGGGATGACGTTTATTTCGAGTGTAACGTACGGGCGAATCCACCGGCTTCCAAACTCACATGGTTTCACGAGGTAATACTTTTGTTTTATACTCGTTCTCTATTGTTATTTACAGCTAAAGTTATGTGTCATTTTTTAATCTGGTTCATGTAATAAAAAATACGTTAATTGACAACTAAAAAAAAATGGGAAACCGGCGTCGATATTAGACATAAAATTTTGTCTCCCGCAATCGGTATTGTACGAGAAATATGGCAGGATTTTTTAACCCATTGCCAAATGAAATTTTAACGAACTTGCAGCTGCTCTGACCAATCTCATATCCAACCTCATCCCACCATAGATTTTATAACTGTATATATAGATGTGCAATGGGACGTTTCACGGATTTAATGGCTCTCGAAATCGCAGCCATTTTTCCGGAGGTTAAATCGTCCGCCGTGTCTAGCTCGAGCTGTTTGTTTGAATAATGTCCTTTTTGCCGGGCAATAAGCAGGTTCTCTCTATATACGTTAAGTTTTAAAACCCGACTACACGTTGCGTTTTTTTGTCTCTTTTGCTGCAATGCGAAACTGACGGTTTTTTACATATTTTTTCTCTTTGGTTGTGATTATTTTTTTCATTGCGGACAGCTGGTGAACGCGAAAAGTGGTAGAACGTGGAACTTGCTCATAGAAACTCGTGAAATTAAACAACCCCCTGGTTTCGGAAAAACGGGGCTAGTCATTGGCGCATCTCTGTAGCTCCCCCACAAAATCACCGTAAACAAATCTATTCGTTTGTCATATTACGAAAACCTGCGCGTGTCATCGTCGTTTCCATTTTCTATTTTCAGTTTCTTTAAATTAGATAGAAATGCTCGAAACGTTCATTGATCATTCGTTTTAAAGAACAAAGAAAAAATCGATTTCATTCAATGAAAAAAAATGATGAAAATGCCCAATTTTTACGAACGTTACACTTAAAAGGTCCCACACTGTGAGCTCCAATATTTTATACACAATTATTATCATTTGTTTTTCCTGAAAAATAGATAACCCATGACAATGATTCGTATAAAAATAAAACAATAAACTCTGTCGCAATTTATTTTGCAAGAAATCACATTGACTCCCGTGTGTTAAAACAAGTTGTATATATTTATTTATAAATGAATGTACAACCCCTTTAACTTATTCCATACATAACGAATATGTACAGATTTAGTGTACACGTAGTTCCAGTCAAGGTAGTACAATATAAAGCTCGGTAACCCAGCTTAATGCCCCAGGGCATTACATTGAACCTCGGTTCGTTTAAAAATTCATCCAACGAGGTAAACCGAGCGAGAGTCCTATATTGCTCGGGTTCTTAGATTTTCGAGCTCTCTCAGAACGGTGCTCAGATTTATATGACTAGGTACTCCGAGTCATATAGCTCCGGATGTGGACACGGTGCACACGATATATTGCATTTCTTGACTGTAATACAATGCAGCAGCAAAGAGTCCACTCTGTACTCATTTGATATATGTGATGATATTTTTTATAACGAATTCAGAATTTGGTTCTGCGACAGGCGGTTTGAAATCAGCTCCTAAGAAAAATGGTAGTACATGACAAACTACTTCGCTCCCTTTTCCTCTTCTCTCATTCTTTCTTTTTCATTTTATACAATACTGTAGTGCTCCTGCCAATATGCTACAATCCAATAAATCTAGCACATGATAACTGTCCACTATACAAAATTTTATGAAGAATTTTCATCCTCCATCCTCCAGAAATTGAATGAATTTATTCATAATGGGATTTTATTTTCAAAACGTACAAAGATATCGATTTAATTAGGTACCCAACGTTTTTCACAAACGAATAATATTCATATCATGTTTATTTTACCATGAAATAGTTTTTCTCTCAGCAGCGATGTTTCATCGTATTCATATTATTTGAATGCAGCCAGCAATGGCAAATCCATTTACGAAAAGTAAATTACACCGAGAATAATAGAAAAAAAAACTGAGCGGCTTGTAAAGGAAAACAAGTTTTTATCTCGGTTGATATGATCTGCTGAAGCAAAGCACAATGAAAGAAATTTCCTCTACCAGAATAAATATAATTTTTAATGAGATTTCTCAGATATAAATAGCAAATAGAATGTCCTGAGAACGTACAAAGAACGGATTTTCAAATAAATAAACAAATTTAAAAAAATCATCGATAGGGAACGTCTCCCGATGTTATTATACGTCGTTGTGCAAGAGCACAGAGAAAAGAAGTATTAAAGTGGATTTTTTATTCGCTCGGAAGTGACGGTATACCAGGAAACCCGTTGCAGTTTCCTGTGAAATTGTAATAGCGAACATCAAAGTTCTGCTCTTGTATTCGATTCTGAACTTTCTTTCCTATTCCAAGATGTGTGCACCTTCTATTTTTTTCTTATATATACATATCACAGCTACATTGGCAAGGTATTCGGAAAATAAAATTGTCGTTTAAAGCTCAAATGTTAATACTTTTGCGAAAGAAAAGTCCGTCATTCCGAAAATATACTTTAACAAAGATCGTGTGGTTTTTTTCAAAACTTTTTCTCAAGCATTTTTCTTCGCGGTCCATACTCACAGCACACTTTTGTCTTTATTTCCCTGAACCAACGCCAACGAATAATTTGAAGCTTTCGGTTCACTATTCTTTCCAACCACATTCTCTGCTTTCTACTTGCTTCTTATTCAAGTCATTCTCTTAATTCTTCGTGAAGAATTCGAATCGTTAAAAATACTGTTCATCTAGTCAAAGTTCCATACTGGAAAGTTCTAGTTTCTAACCTTTCCAACTTGTAGGTAAACCTGATTTGTAACATGATTCAAAATTTGGTTTCAAAGTAATGGGAAAATCCTGTTAGAGAGTCATTGCGGTTTAAATAAATATTGTACTGTGAAAGATATGAAATTATGCAAACCCTCCCAACAACCCATCGCTACTGGAATTAATTATCATGGTGATGGTAGGGAAGGAGGGAAACGAAAGAGGGGGAGAGGGAGAGAGAGAGAGAGAAGATGACAAAGAGATATGGAAAATACGAGCCATGGCACACGACAACCGGATGCATATCCATGTAATGTACGATGCCAATAGGAAGGTAGGAAACCCATATAGTGTTGGATGTACGGATATATATCCGGCAGGATTGTCCGGAATTCTCCTAACCGGAGGTATCGTGGGATCGATGTCTACACGCAACACTAGATGATTTCAAACGCATGAATTTTACACACAAATACAAATACATACAAAGACGTAGCTTCAACATATATTATTACGACCGTCGAGAACAAAAAAGTCAGAAAATGAATAAAGATTTTGAGTTAAATGGTTTGGATGATGATATTTTACCTGGAATATGGGATACTCCTGACAATAAACCTAAACTTTTCTTCTTATCTCTGTTAAGTTTTCTTCCTATCTCCAAAACGAAACGACACAAGTAAGAGCTCTTTTGAACCGAAAAACCGTATTATTAGCCAATTCCAAAGAATGTTTATCGTCGATCAATAAAATTTCAACAATAGTATGTCATCCAAATTAGTTCTGGCACCCAAAATGAGAATTGTCTTTTCTTTCCAACCTCCGCATATCTGAAAATCAATATCATTCAACTTTGGATCTTCCTACAATAAAAAAATGGATGAAACATGGAGATCGAGTTAGATGACGTAGAGTGCTTCATAGGTCTATGGATATCGGTTCTAGAGTAATATAGGGACACTTCTCGATACGGTTCGAACGCTTTGAGTCTTCCACTCGTACGAAATTATTGTGAATTTACGAGAGGACGTGGAAACGTTGTCACTTCCCGTTCATTCAAAACGTTCTACGAAAATCATCGATCCCTGCGAACATCGAAACCAGCGAGTGCACAAACTCGGTATCGTCAGTGAAGTTCGAACTGGACGCGATGGACCAACTCGTTTCCTGCAGATGACCATAAGAGAACGAGTTTTGGCGGATTGGATGAAGGGGCAGGCGGCGGGTGATGGCAGATAGCTGTAAAAACCTCCAAAACCAATAAATTGTCGACAAATCACCGAACCGTGCCCGACGGTCTACTAATCCGTAAAAACGTTGGCGCTCTCACGTATCCCCTTCCACTCATACGTATATATATATATACATTGGATGCCATCACGCGTGTACTATGTCCGAGTGGACAATTTGCACGGATCTAGAGCAAAGTTACCAATCCTCTCTTCCAGACAAACTCTATAAAACGCTTTTTGAAAACCCTCCATTGTATATTCGTCCACTCGAACGTACTGGTGTGTATAATATCAAATATATCGATAGTTCCTCTGCTACACTTCACATACTTTTTCAACTCAAACACTTCGCAATACTTCATTATGAATAGTTTCTTTTTATTCTTTTTTTTTTTTTGTAGTGACAAAAATCAAAATGGTTTTGGGTTTCAAAAAACTATGAATACTTGGGATGCTGATGTACAATCGGTACGTAATCGAACAAATTTAATCTTGAGCGAAATAACATTGAGCAAACATTGGCAATAAATAATTACAATGTGATTTTGTGTTTGAATACTCTGGTAATATAAAAGTTTTCTTGTTTATTTTCAACAAAATGAAATTACTGTGTTTTTTTTTCTTTTCTTTTTTCACTTTTCTCAACAATTACCCTGCCTGCATAACCCATCAGTCCGTGTCTCTTTTCTTGTACCTCTGGATAAGTTTGCAGTGTGTCTGATCACAGCATGACTCTTTCTACTTTAAGTACTTCTCAGAACGTTCTCCTCCGTTGCTCAAAATCTATAGCGATCTCGATCTCGGTACGAAACTTGCAATAGACTATACTTTATCTGTTAAATATAAACTCTATCAAGAACTTTTTATGCTCTCGTCTGCAAACAGCACTTTTATTAAAAAGCCTTCATTGCAAATGTCTTCACCAACTTTGCGATCGTTAAATAATTATTTCTGTACCTTAGAAACTTTGAGCTCATTCATTTTTCAAATTGGCTACTCGTTATTGGATTACAATTAATTAATTGGCCTCTACTAAAAGAAAATAATAACATGCCTAAACATTACGTGAAAGTTCGAAGAATCTCTCAAAACATATACATAATGGTCAATAATCAAGTTTATTAATTACACAACAGAGTTCTGTTGACCAATGTTCGATTATAATATTCCATTTTTACACCAAGCGTGTTAAGTTTTAAACAAACACTCCAATTCAATCATTTCAATACTTGTAATTTCCGCTATTATATTTTCTTCCTTCTCTTTACTGAAAATTGGATTTTGTTGGAAATGGAAATATTGTGTTAAATACATCCAACGAAATTATTATCAAAAACGAACCAAATTGTTGTCATTTCAACAGTATCTCTGGTCAAACAACAAAATATAATTTTTCGATGAAAAAAAATCGGTTGATTTTCGAAAATAATTTTATTGTACGTATTTAAGGAAAAATAATTGCATTTCCAACAAAGTCGGGTTTCCAGTGTTGTATTTCGAGGTCGGCGACAGTGGAGCATAGACTTTGGGACCATGGCATGTTTAGGCACGTAAATGTATCATTCCATTCAATTTTCTCCTTCTTTCTTTCTCTCTATCTTTATTTCTTGATCTTTATCTCTCGATGCCTATTAGAGATCGTTGCACCAAGAATGGTTGGCTTTAATCTCATTCGCACAAGTGCAAAAGTCATATATATATATATATTCACACACATAAAGTACATTATAGATATACTGAAAATGCATACGAGATTCAGAGAAAGCGAATGAGCGATCCGAACACGAAGTGCATACTCGAATATCCTGACGAAGGATTCTTATCCCGTCTGTGAAACGGCTTTGAAATTAATCCTCTTGCTGCTCGAGCTTGCGCGTTCTCGCAAAGTTGGAACTATAAATGTAGATATATATGTATATTCTACTAACTAAACTCTTCTAGTTCTCTCGAATCGTGTATGTCTGTGTGTATTTATATATAGAAATAGTATAGACGATTTTACGACACTGGCAAACGTAGAGAACCATTATATACGTGTATTTGTACGTAGAGAAGGAACGGAGATACTAGAGAGAAAAGAGAAGTCTCTGTACGTTCATGGAACGATATATTGAGGGGGATTTGCACAAGAACTTTCTACCTCTCTTTCTCTTTCACATTCTCGCGTTATCCTAACACGTCAGAAAAGCTTTTTCTTCCGGCAGAAAATGGTGGGGTGGAGTCGTTGCTTCGCGACTCGCCCCTCACCTCTTTCCTCTCTCTTTCTTTCTCGCTCTCTCTCATTCTCTGCTTCTCACACCTTTCTGACTAACGGGATCCCGTTTCTTCCATTTTCCACCTGTGGGCTCACGCAAATAAGGAATAACCTCGTGAACGGTAAAACTCCAAAATACGGAGCTCGAACATTTTCAGAAAGAAACGACACATGAGATCGAAATTCCAAAAGAGATCTAGTCGCTAAATACATATTAAGCATTTCACGTTAAATTTTCATCCAGAAATCCGAACTCCTGTCAATTCGTACTGATTCATCATTCACTTAGCAATATCAAAAAAGAGCCGCGTACGTCGATATTTTAGTGTATTCAGGAATTTCAATTATCATTCGGCTATAAAGTCGAATCGTAATAACACGAGAACTGCAATGTATGTGACTTCCGTGTAACCACAAACATGACGAACAACGTTTCAACTCGGTTTTCGGGATGATTCCAAGGCAAACAATAGTCCACGTCTAATTTATTGTTGAAACTAATTGTAAATTAAGTAAATAATTAATAACCACTCTGAATATGGACTTGAAAAACGCAAAACACTCGCAGAGTCGAAGAAAAACACTCGGTTGTTTGTTTTATACAGCCGATAACTTGTGACGGGAGTTGCAGTTTATTCAGTCATTGTTAAAATAATTACTGTTACGAAACTCGGAAAGCGCCAAGTTTCATTTAGAGAATTATATTCACAAATGCGTATGGATATATATATTGAGGTATACTGTAACTGTTTCGCGTCGATCACTTTCACATGCAAAACCGCACGTTCACAAGCGTCCTTCACTCATCCTCTCTCTTTTTCTCTCTTTGGTCTCCACAAAGCCCGCCCCTTCTTCTGTGGTAACGTTGTACAATTCCGCAGGTAAAAGCTCCATGATTTATTCCGGACGCGTACCAAATGCTACACGTACTCGTATTATCATTCCGCGACTGACGCCCCTCCAGCATCCTGGCATGAAGGAACACACTCGCACACACATGAACTCGGATATCCAATGTCTAATATCAAAACGTTACGTGACAACCGGGGCCAATCTGTAGACAACAAAAATCCTGACCAAATGCAACGAAAAACGTTTCGACCCTTTTTTTTCAACTCTTTTCAAGTTCAATTCGTTTTTGGGCGTAATTATACGTTTTTTAATGGACGTTATATACTTTTTCATGTAAACCTATGAGATATTTGAGAATGCCTAATGATCAACAGGGCTTCGAATGTCCAGGTTTTGATGCATGTGTGTGTGTGGGTAGAAAGTTAGCTCGTGTTATTTGCGTTTACCACGTGCCCTCATGAGGGTTAGTGAGAAAAAGCCTCTGTATGTGAGAAAAACTCGTTATACGCCGTCACGTAGTGTGTGGTTTTTCACGAAAACCTTGCGAGTACCAAAAGCCTCGTTGTATATGCACAAACTATAATAACAACCGGAAATGCAGAGTGTAACATAGAAATATGCGCACTCGGTGCTCTGTAAACTACAAGCACGACTGACCCACGAGAAACTCTTTTTTGTTCTACTCATTCCCGGCGCTCTATGCTACTCTTGCGTGTACAATGTACCTACGGATCCGACTTTCAAAGGAAACCTCCGCGTTGCATGGTGATGCAGTATAAAAACGAAAGCCGATTGTAACAGCAGCACTTGGGCCTTTTTTTATTATTTCCCTTTTCTCCACACCGATTATTTTCTTTCATCATACATCTTCAGAACGTGAAGGGCATGCCAGAGTATATACAACGTGTTTGAAAATGAAAAAAACTATCAGCCTCCACCCTTAACTCACAGATTGAAAAATCTTTTTATTCTCATCCCTGTAGTCATGATTGATTCATTCGTTCGACTGTAAAGTAAATACGTTGGTGCTTTATATGTTGAAATAATTTATTTTCCCTATTGAACAAACCATTTTAAAGTTGTATTTAGCAATGAAAATACAATAATGCATGTGGAACATCAAGATACACGTATGACGCGTTAAATCGCGCACTAGTTATCCAACCTCCACACATAAAAACATATCTCCGAGCTTTACCAGCAACATTCAAAATATACGAACCTATTATTTCATACATACATATATGTTTGTTTTTGAGTGGTGTACAATATTACGTGTGCTCTAAAATCCTCAGTACAAAAGAAAAGGTTGAAAACTCATGGGAGACGTGGCTCGTACGCGAGATGTAACGAGACCTACAATGTGAATGCAAATAATATTCTGCTAAGCACACTGAAATGTGCACAGCGTAAAGAAGCTTTTATATATACTTGAGGTTGCTGTACATCTGTAGAGACACAGTCAACCCTTCGAAAAACCAAAGTCTGTCTGTCTATTTGTCTGACTACTTATAACTTCCATAACATTAAGCGGATTGTAATAAATCTACGTCATACAGGAACCGTAGAAAGTTGAAAATCGTATATGGCCAAAGACTGATAAGCAAGTAACAAAATAATGTTGTCCTTTAATTTTATATCTGAAAGTAGATAGAGAAAGAAAATAGATCGATAAGTGCTTATCTTTGAATATTATTTGAATATATTTGATGTGTTTTTATCCGAAAACTCTTCGATGGGAATTTTCTATTTTTAGGTGTTTACTCCTGACAGCGAATAGAAACAGAAGGTAGTGAAAAAACAACTCTTGTCTCACGCGGAACAAGCGAAAAGCAAGTTATTTTTACAGCCAATAAAACCGGAAACTCCATGAACTGTGGGGAAAAAAAAATTGAAGTAAAAAAAACACGTTACGTATAAAGGACATTGAAGCTGGGGCACCTGTATTATTCCTTCGATCGAGTAGAACAAAAGCAGAAGAAGTATAAGCGAAATATACGGTGTCGTCCTATCGTAGCAAAGCATGAAACTTTCTTGCTTTATAACTCGCAAAGATGAAACGAAGCATATACAAAAGACGATGATAACGAGAAGGAATTGTTACTCCAAGTGTGAGGGTTAAGGTTATCTTTTGCCCTCCCTGTGTCATAAAGCTACCCCTAGATTGCTCATGTGTCATACGCTTCTTGTTTGCCATGCCAATTACTCAAAGCTTCCTCAGATCCGGAGCCCACTTGTATCGCACAATTACGCAGTAGGAAAGCAGCTTGAATAATTTAAACCGAAGTGAAATGACGAACCGAAGTCTCGGATGGAGATTTCGAAAACGTTCATTATCACAGGGGTTCACCGATATTTTTCAAGAGCATGGCTTTGTTTACACGTTCGCAAAAACGGATTTTAATATTCATACGAATTTCTGTCAGTTGGGGAAAAAAAATTGATTAATCGACAGCTCCATTAAAAATATATCAAGTAAGGATTCAATTAATTAATCAAAAGTAAACAAACAACGCTTGTTATTGATATGTTTTTTTTTCTTCGTCCATTTAGTGTGAGATAATTTGTTTATAATTGAAGGGTTCGGTCACTAATAAAAATTTGTTATTCTGCTTCCAACGCGTCGAAAAATTGTAATGTTGAAAAAAAAAGTCTTTTTAATTTAAATGCTGATATTATTTTCATATATAAAAGTAGAATTGGGGTTTTTGGATCATTAAAAAATTTACCATCATCCATTTTTCAGTTGTGCCATTGTGGGAATTTTCAACAGCTTACAGCGAGTTTTTGCTTCTTTCAAAGCACTCGATAAAAGATCGTGAACTATTTTAAAAGTATGTTTCATTGTTAACGAGAAGAATATGCATAGCGTGTTAAAACTCCGAGAGTCACATATCGAGATTTTCTTCGATCATGTGAAAAATAGAACGTAGGAACGTAATGTATGAGCTCGCTTGACAATATAATACAGCAGAACTACGAATATATGAGAAGTATTCCGCAACCGAATTTTACCGAGATCGTTTTATTGATATATATATAAATATACGGTTGAGAAAATCACGGAAATCCGAACACCCCGTCCTTAGAATGTGAACTCTCCGCACAAAACCGCACAACCAACGCCAGCTTTCACAAGTAATCACGCTCGACTGCGTACCCGAAGACTTGATCGTGTACAACGAACCTTCAACCTTTGTATGAAATTCGACATTAGCATCTTTATCACAAGGCAAGCCTTGATCATCAACAAAAAGTTGGTAGTAGTGCAGCAAAGTTTAGTATTTAAAAATAAAATAAACGTAAATTATCCAATTATTTTTGAATTATAATCTTTCTGCATAGAAAAAAATTGTAATATTTTAAACTTTGTTATTTTATCTGATTTTATTGATTCATAAATATAAACCAATATTTTATTTTGTAAACGTGTGTTTCACGTTCTTCCTTTTTTTAAATTATTTTCATATTATAAATTTAATACACCATTCGTAACAACTGATCACAATAACTAAACGCAGTATGCAATTCTGAGACTCAGGAGCGTGACGTAAATTATTATATGAATTTACCTCGCGGCGGTTATTATCCTTGCCGCAAAGATAAATGACGAATTTATATCAATGCTTCATTATTATTCCTCTGGTTTTAGCAAATCTCTTCCCCTCGTCTGTACGTGACTATACGATGGAGATATCTCACGTAACGTCATTTCAATGCTTTCGTCATTTGAGTTTTTAATTTTTTATATTAGTCTACAATGCTCGATACTGTTCATATAAAGTTGTGAAAACTATAATTGCTAGCAGCTAAAAAAAAAAAAGTAATAAAAAAAACGATAAATCACAATAGATCGAAAGAGAAAGAGAGAAGAAGAAAATTTCCGACATGTATGGCTATTTTGAAAATTGTTTTCCAACAACGGCCAGCTCACGTTTTGAATAATCATACCGTGACTACACGATTTAGAAAATCTTACTACCCACAGGTGTGTTGAAAATTTATAAAAATCTTAAGGCATTAAAATTCTTTATTTGGTTAAAATGGTAATGGAACGGTTCTTGTAAACAGGTATTTAAATAGGAATTGAGAGCAAGCTTTGAACACCCATTTTCATTCATTTATTTAAAAGCATCCGAGGAATTGGGTTTTGCTTAAAATTCCTTTTTTTCCTTTTTGTGACCACATGTATACGGGCGGAATATAATATATTTATAAACATTAACATAAGTTATGATAGGGATTTTCTCACATCTCTTTCTCTCATATCTTACTTGCTTGTGTTTGTACTTCTATATGATCTACCTCATTCTATAAACACTGTCCTTTCCACACATTAAAGATCCTCCGGAGATCCTCGGTATTCCAAAGTGGCTCAGTCCCATTGTGTGTTGAACGTACGGTACACGAGGGATTCGGGAGATAGCGAAATCCCTTTTGCAAAATTGCAACTTCACAGGAATCTGACTGGCTCGACAAGTTCCGCTTCACTAACCGAGAGTTTCGCTTGCCCAACGAGAATCTCTCCTTCACTCTCTCTTTTTCTTTCTTTCTCTCATTCGATAGCATCGAAAGTAACTTTGGAATGTACTTTCATATGCGAAATTTTATTTCTACGCTTCGGCAACGAGATTCGTTGCCAAGAAAATTCTCGTACTTGTTTGCCTATGAATAATGGATTTCACGAGAAAAAAGTTTTTTATTTATTAACAAAAAATAAAACAAATTGTTTTACAGTTTTCTAAATTTATTATTTTTTTTCATATTTTCCTTTTTCGATCTTTTTCAGGGTATGAAACTACATCATAACGTGACTGGGGGTATTGTCCTATCCGATCACTCGCTCGTTTTACAAAGTATAACTCGCAAAGCCGCCGGCAAGTACTCTTGTCTCGCGGGAAATGCCGAGGGTCGATCGATCTCCAATCTCGTTCATCTTGAGGTCATGTGTGAGTTTGTACTACAAATTATTTACCTACGTGCCAAGCATTTCATATTCTTTATTTTCATTTTTTTCTCACTCGCGAAATTTCAATATTCCAAAATGTTCAAGTCCGAGCTTCCACTCAACTTATAATTTATTTATCTCGTGGTCCTATGAGACACTGTTCCTCCTGTTACGCGATTATTACTCGAGCTAACTTTCTTGTGGGTTTCATCATTATTTCTCACAATATTGATAGCATTATTTATGAAAACAGCGAACGCTCCGATTGAAACGAAAACTCTACAACGAAATAAATACCGTAATACCTTTGTTTAAATCACCTATCATTTTTATCCAATTTTTACCGAAGCATGTGGTTGGAGTCGAAAAAAAAAGATCATTGACCATTTCGAAAAGCAAGAGTCTTTAGTTGATAAAGAAAAAACAAATTTTTACTTCCATCATTTCTTTACGACCTTTCTGGCCTTAGAATTTGTTGTCCAAAAATCTTGCGGTGTATTACAATGAATCGAAAAAACAAAGACTATAAAAAAAAATCGGTATAAAAACGTTATCACTAAGTTACGAAACGGATGGAACATTTAGCTGAATATTTTTTTCAAGAATTATTTAAACTTCGGCTACAAATATATACAAACAGATTTTTAATTGATTTTTTTTTTTTTAATCAGTCGCACCGATATGCAAAAGGGTTGTGAATTCTGGTGGAGGTTGGAGATCACAAAATGCAACACCACCGCCATTTAACGTCCCAGAACAATTGCACGGAGCTCTTAAACACGAGACCGTAAGTCTAACGTGCGAGGTCGAGGCGAGCCCGACCTTCGTGACCTTCAGATGGACCTTCAACAGCAGTGGTGATCTCAACGATATACCATCCACTGATTACACCAGCGAAGGCACCATCAGTAGACTAAACTATACTCCATCCACAGACATGGATTATGGGACCATTGGTTGTTGGGCGAGCAATCGAGTCGGGGACACTCAACAACCCTGCCTCTATCAGGTCGTCGCCGCTGGTGAGTCATCAATTTTCCCATTTCCCCTGACGATATTATCTCAATATTTTACTCTAGTTTTTCTTCTTCCTCTCTTGTTCTCTTTTCCTCTTTTCTTTTGTACAAAATGGATTATAAATACGAATATCGATTACTCAATGTTATGCATGAATTATTTAACTGTGAAAAGTATAGTATTTTGTAATAAGAAATCTCTTTTTTTTCAATTCTGTAAAATAACTGTAGTCTGATACAACTCTCTTCGGTCGATGCTTAATTCATGGCAAAAACTTTTTTCTGATACATCCGGATTCCACAATACATTTGCGTTCTTACAAAAGTTGTGTCGTTACATAAAAATAGACATTTTAATGAAACTTTCAAGCGAGTAATTGATCAAGTTTAAAAAGTTGCTTGCAGAATATAAGGACCTTCAGGATGATGATTCAGAAGTTATTAATCGATTAATTTGCATGGTCTCTTATGGAATTATTTGAAATATTTTGACCTCATAGCTCCAATGAATAAATTTTGTATAGAAATAACATAGAGAATCGTCCAAAAATGTGAGAATTGTTTCTTAAACAATTGTTCTCCGGAACCTTTTTTAAATTTTGAATTTAAAAAAACACGAGCCTGTTTCTAAAAATCCAAAATTTAAAAAAGGATTTGAAGAACAATTAGCAAAACATTTTGAAAAGTAATAAAATCTTCTCGTCTCTGTGCTCCATTATTAAAACAATAAACTCCATTATTAAAAACTTCGTAGCAATTCCAACTATTAATTTTACTCATTTTTTTCAAACGGGCTGAAACTTTTGGTTCGGCCCCTAATAAGGTTGATATTGCTACGAGTGCATTAACGTTGAAGTTCCTTTTGGCCTTCGGTGCCTCTCGAAGTACGGACAGAACTTTATACAAAAGTGAATGACTTTGTAACTTGAAAATTGTAATTGCGCTGGAATTTACGAATACGTCTTGACAATTCACAAACTAACAAATTATAGAAATGAATTTTTTTGTTGACACACGGGGACACAAATCTTTTTCTTTGTTTAAAGCCTTTACTTTTTCTGAATGTTTTTTTTCTACGTTTTTTTTTTTGATAACTTTCGAAAGTTTCAATTATTTTTCAACACATTATTTTATGGAATTAAAGTTCCTCGCCGTGAGTGTTATAACATGTGTTAAATGCAATTTTCTATCGGTAAATTCTCGCAGACAGAGCTGCCATCGAGAATTTTCGTTTCCAATAAATGTCAAAAGGAATGAGTGAGAAAGTCTTATAACTTAGTGTGTTGTAACGAGCTAGACAAGACGATGGATTTAATGTCATTCCAAGAACAAGGAAAACGAAGTACGCGATTGTAATTGAGTTTTGTTGGAAACGTTTCAAATTATAGATCCAATGAAAATTATGGCCTTACGCTTAATTGTTCGTCAAGGAAGATTATAAAATTCTTCTGCTGGAAGCATCAAACAATTTTCAAGAAAAATGCATTGCCGTTTCGTTTTATCGAACTTGGGTAATTTACATCCCTCATCTGAAAGCTTTTACCACTTGGCACCACCCTCTTCGATATTCAATTGGGTCGAACGTGATTGGCGTTTTTCTTTTTCAATAAAATATAATAGTTGACGACGGTCATTACGAAGTAAATGCATTTTCATCGAATAAAAAAAAAAAAATCCATAATTCAACTTCTTTTTGGTTTTCGTGACCAAACGACCAATTTCTCTCGAATATTTTGCAGACTTTCACAAATTGCCCGACTGCTTATCTTTGTTATTTTCTTTTCTTCGTGAACGATAATATTCACTGATTATTCATTGGATTTTATTTAACAATCCAAAAGTCAAGACTCACGATTTCACGACAAAAAATTCAAAACGATTTTTTCAGAGGTAGATTTCGAAATCGTATAAAAACATAATGAAAATATCAAAAAATAGAAAAATATAAGTGAAAAAAATTGCAACTGCGACAGAAAAAATGTTCTGCCCTACTTTTTAACCAAACAAGTTCTACGTATAAAGAACCGCGACTCCCAACCTTTCGGTGAAAAATGATAGAGAGAAAAATTGCACATTCCCTACCACCAACCCAAATGGGATTCCATTTTATTTAAATTTTTTCGCATGACTTTCAGACGATCGGTATATGCTCGTCAAATGAGCTCATCGTCGAGGATGTTCTCTGAAAAGCCTCTCAACTCCACGAACTGGGCTACGCGTTAATTGAAGTCATAATTTATTTCATACGTACCTGACGCACTGTCAAAGGCCTCTTTTCGTACATATACGTAATTAATTAACGGGAAATAAAATTTTTCTTTTTCCAATTCACCCCCGGGCAACGCGATAATTACGAATACAGTGGCATCTACGTTTTTATCTTCACCTTATGCCCCCACCCTGGCCTCTTGTCCTTAATTAATTTAAAGTAGCTCCTCAGGACGAAGAAATGAATAAAATTAAAAAGAAATTTAACTGATCGTTAAATCTTTCGTAATTCATTTTCGTTCGGTCACATGGTATAATTAACGCGCTGTAGAGCATCCGAACGACATAAAAATTTTATCACAACTCGGAAATCGCAATTTCACGGTTCAACGAGCGAAACGACTGGGGAAAAAAAAATCGTCGATATATGTGACAAGGATTTACCAGATTTTTTTTTTTATGGCCTTGTCCCATCGGCTATTATTCTTCGGTGTCAAACAGTGATAAAATCAATTAAAACAACTAAAAATAACGTACAAGAAAAATCGTTTTATCGTTTGATCACAGGTCGACCATATCCACTGCAAAACTGCACAGCGTACAATAATAGCGGTGCATGGATACGAATATCCTGCGTCGAGGGCTTCGATGGAGGATTGCCACAAAAATTTGTCGCTGTCATGGACAAACATCGTTGGGAATCAGCCAGTCCGTATTGGGAACTGGAAATACGAAATCCAACGAGCGTTGCCCTTTATGCGGTTAACTCTAAAGGCTCAAGCGTTCCTGTAACTATCGACGGACGAGCCTTCAAGGGAGTCGCCAAGTTTACAGGTACGTCGTGCCACAAAAACAGCTTTTCTTAACCTTTCCAGATTTCATTCAATTATTTCTTATTTTCAATTCAACACTACATTTATGATTTTTTTATAATCATTCTATCTTAAATGTTTATTCGATTTTTTTTTGTCTCCCTCTATTTTCCGTGTTACCGAAACATCGCAAACTCACTTTCTAAATCAATTTCGAATCCATACTGACACTTGAAGCCAAAAATGTCGAATAAATGTGCTCCGAGTCTATTTAGGTCAAAATGGGATTTAAAAAAAGGTCGAAAGTAGAGCTCCACCTGAAATCCTGTTTTTTTTTTTTTTTTATTGCCGATTAAACTATCGGCTGCAACATTGAAACGACGAAGCTCAGTAAAAAAATGTACACATTGTTAGACTTAGTAAAGTTCAAAAAAATCTGATAAAAATATGAAAAAAGAAACCGTAATATCAGAAGAACAAGAAATCTGTGGATTTTTGTCTACGATTTTATCTCCTGATCATTTTTAATAAAAAATAATAATTTCTCGCGTCGAAAATTCTTCTTATTTATAATTAAAAAAAAAAAAACGATATCGAAAGCAGAAAGAATTCGGCGAACGTATGAGCGAATATTGGACAACGAAATTGCTGAATTAATAATAATTCTTCTTTGCTGAAAGAATGAACAAGAAAAAAAGGGAGAAGCAGTGGCTGTCATAGGCAGGTAAATTTGGGGTAGAATGTTCTACATACTGAAGAGGTGACTTTTCGTATCATTGCTGGGTTCGAGCCTTGGAGCCCCGAGGCCCCATTTCCATAATAACGGCGCGAACTCTGGCAACGACAGAGCTCGTATTTCGAAACGTTGTCACACGAGTCGCAAGTGACTTTCACTCGTAACGCTTGAGATTGTGTGTGCTTTGCTGTAGCTTTTGCAGCATCCCTCATTTTTTAATTTTTTTTTTTTCATTATTCACGCTTTAACTTCGCATAACCGTCAAAAACTCGTCTCGTCATTGCGTCACACTTTATTCTCGCCGGTGTATACACAAATTTCTCAGAGTACAGAATTACACCCGCTGTATTATCTCGCCAGAGATTTTCTTTGTTTTCATTTTACTAAACTGAGTTAACCCTCAGAAAAAAAAAGACCAATCTCTTTGTAATCGAGAAATGTTTGAAAGATCGTTATTTTCACATTCTCAATTCGCAGAAAGTCCAGTAAAAAAAAAAAGTAATATAACTAAAAAAATCATTTCTACGCTCTTGTGAATGTTTGAAAGTGCGAAATTCTTTTAAAAAATTGAATTAACAATCCTACATATTTGAAAACATCATTCAATCACTTTGTGTACAAATTAATAAATATTTATATTCACTAATAAAGTTGAACGATGGAGGAGGAAGTGAACGTAGGCATTGTCGAACTTTTGACACGTATAGACCTCAGGAGATAAAAGCAACGGTAGGAAGAAGGGAGAAGTCCCTTCTCTGTAGGTCGAAGAGGTACACGCTTGGTTCAGAAGGATGGGCAGAAGTTTGAGAGGGTGAAATATGAAGAGTGAGGAAAACAGAGGTTTGGCATAAAGAGAGCAAGAGAAGCAAACAGAAGGGTGGCAACAAAGAGAAAGAGAGAGAGAGAGAGAGGAAGAGAGATAGTTTAGGGAGGACATGAGGAGGATTCGTTAGATATAACAACGGCAGCAGTAACAGTTACGTGGTAGTAGTAGACGGTGGTCGAAGTAAGCAAAATTATTATCGGTATGCAAATGAGTAGCCAGCAAATTACGTGAATTTATATATGTATATATAGTTTAGGAATAGATACGACAGTTTGTTGGGGACGAGAAAGCCCCAAGGGCCGCCCTAACCACGTGAGATCCTCTCTGTTACCCAGTGGGGTCATCTTTAGCTCGTCTGTCTATATAACACCGCTACGAGCCGCACCATCAACGAATATCATTCGGAGAACTATACTTCATCCACGTACATGTACATATATATGAGTATAATATGTGCTTAAGCTAGAGAGCAATTGGACTCGGGCGCCAAACCCGTTTCAGAGCTGAAACATAGACCGACCAGCCCACCACAGGCCCGGAAGCGAGACACGCCAAATTTATGAGCTATTATTATGCATTCTGTTCTCTTCCCTTTCTTCCTCCTCTCTGAGCACTTTCTCTTTATCTCTTCATCTCTCCCTACTTCTATCTCTATCTAGGTAAACCCACTTTCCGTCATCTTTCTCTGAATATGTGTTTAGTTATGTATATATATGTTTATATATATATTTATATAAGTGTAGTTATTGTACGAGTCCGTTCCGGAAGCGATTCTTCCTCACCAAACTTCCGTCAACCTCGTTAAACTCGTCTTCTTCTTTTCCGGTCTTATATCGCGAACAAAAAACCTAGTAAAAATTGAAAGCCCGCAAACGACGCTGGAGTTACTTCCGGAGCTGGGACAAAAGATTTTGTTTTTTTTTTCTTCATTGTTTTTTATACCGTCTGTATAACGTGTACCCCGGCTTCTTTGTCATTCGTGATCTTTAAGGTGAATCAGCCCCGGTATCTTCGGTAGATATGTCGCCAATTCTCATCGGCCTAGGTGGCACAGCCACTGGACTCGGCCTCATCGTGACCGGAGTTCTAATGGCCTTGTGGAGGCGACACGCTACTGCTACACCGTCCAAACCCAAACAACCCCAACAACCTATCATTGCTACTTTCACGACGAAAGGCGACGAGGAAGATGGCAATCCGGATCTCATTCCTACCACAGATCTAACGAATCACTCGACAGGTAACTGTACTCTATGTCTCAATCTTCCTCAAAACATCGATAGTTCACTCTTTTGATTTTTTTTTCAACATTAAGGCCACGTGCCATACTAGCTAAATCGCCATAAGTCTGAAAGGTTGCTGTAAATTTCGATAATCATAATTTTTCGTAGAGTTCATCTGATTGAAATTTGATCAAGTTTCCGGACCATTTTCTGACGGTTTTCTGCGTGGATCAAGAATCTTCGTTCCGAATCATTCATAGCTTTGAAGCTTGGTTTTATTAATTAAACTCTTAATATCTAGTTTTGAGTGTAAAAAATCGAAAAATCGAGATCAAACTGGACTCTCTGGCTGCACATCTCTTTTTAAAGCAGTTTTCTGAACTCTTGTTTCTCTGGCTTGAAACTCTGTTTCTCCGGATTAAAAAAAGAAGAAAAGAATTTGTGAATAAGTTTCAGAGTTATTCCATGAAACGTGAAAATCGTGTAATCATTTAATGGACAATGTTTCAATTCAAAGATGGTGGATCCTTTTGAAATTCCGATCATAATAGAGTCACGAATGTATACTCGATGTGTTTTTTTTATTTTTTTATTCTATGCAAAAACTTTTATATAGCAGGCTGAAAAATTTTGATGGGGAATGTTCTTATTTATCTTTCTCTTTGATGCATAAACGATGAGATAATTATATTAATCTGTACCATCTCGTCCGCTGAACGAAAAAAAATAACATGATACACTAAAAAAGTACGGAGCGAAAGCGCAGCTAATGAGCTCGAGCATAATTGTCTGCCTCCCATTTCTTTTGTCGTTACATCGAATGAGCTGTAACTGAGTAATTAGGAGCTTATAAATCGTGCTTTGATCGCGGATCAAGAAAAAAAAAAGGAAAAAGAGAAAAACTCTTCCCTTCAATTGTTTCCAATCGGTCTAGCTCAACTCTAGCTCGAGAATGACTTTCGCGAAATCCTATATACGCATAAAAAGAAAAATTTGAAACGGTCCATATAACTATTGGTAGGAAAAGGTCGGTTTCATATCCACCAGATAGGGTTAGACACAATCGTCGACACAAACCATACAGAATTCGTAGTAAGCCGATCCGAAACTACTTTTTCAGATAAAAAGCTTTCGGTTTACGGTTCCCTGCCACGGAGACCCTGCCACTTGGAGGGACGAGAAATGCCCCACGAAGTCCTCGAGAATCCGGATTATCCGAGAGCCTCGCCCAACGTGAGTACAAATGCTGCTTCACGAAAAAATCATACACCAACTTTCCACATAGAAATCACATAGAAAAAGAAGAAAAAAACGTTCTAATCCCACAATGGAGTGTAGGAAATGTCAAAAGAAAAATACACAACTCAAAATTTGCGATTATTCCATCAATTGTTCCTGCAGTTTGGCAATTTCTCGTTTTTATAGTTGACCGATCTCTTACTGTTGACTTTATTTTTTGTTGCAGAATTTTTACAGTCTCCAGAGGCCAAATCGATATTCAGAAACGATCGTAAGAACTTCAGCGATTCAGGAAAGTTGCATATGAGCATCGAGGTTTTTTAAAACAAACCCAAGGACATTGGGATGTCATCGAAGCTGATGATTGAGTCAATCGTCACGAGCGATTGATCCTCAAAGTGTACAGATGATAAACGAGATCGTGAAACATGAAAATGAATTATAAGACGCTTCGTTTCGTGTCATTTGAACAGTGAGGGACAAATTTAAAAACACAAGTGCAGCTAATTTATATAATTGTGCGTGACAGAGCTGTGTTAAGGGAATTCGAACAGAGAGAGTGAGAGAATGAATGGCATTAAAAAAGAAACACGTCACCATGAGACTTTTGGCGAATTCTCGTGACTTTTAAAATCACCGAAAAGTTATAATTCCATCTCTATATTTCACGCGTACTTTTCATTCATTCCGCACACCCTCAGCGGAATCATCAATTCAGAGGGAAATTTGTACGATTGTAATAAAAAAAAAAGAACGAAAAAAAAGTCTATTCCGAATATCAGTTGAACAAGAGATATTAGTAAATATCGAATATCGAAGTATCCATCGAGTGTAATGAAACAGTCGGAGCAAGAACCAGTTGAAAAAAAAAGTAGAAAGAACGATAAAAATGAGGGTATGAGTTCTTACTCATCTGGCAACGACATAGCGCTCCGTTTCGTTTTCGCCTTTGGAACAACACACACGAACATGCTCATGAGTTTTATTTCACTCGTACACACGTGGCTAATTCGTATTTTCACAAAAATGCAGGCAAATATGTCAAAGAGGGTGGCAGGGGAAGAGGGAGATAAAAAGAGAATGCGGAGAGAGAGCTCGGGATAAAAAAAAATCGTCTCGATATTCCATCCGCCCTGACTGGGCGATCGATTTGTTCGGGAATCGAGCTCCCGATACGCAGATTCGTGACGATATTGCGACTGAGGATCAGCAAGCAGCCTCCCGTTTAAAGTGAAATGAATAAAAAGGTAAATGTAGAAATGAGAAGGAAAAAAACTACACATTTATAAACTCACAGAGACTGGCGATGTAAAAGGAATAAAAAAAAGAAAACTTGACTGAACAAGAAACAAAAGCGAAAAAAACAAAAACCGTTGAATCAAGCTCCAACTACGAGACGTACGATTTTTTATTTTGTTTTGTTGTATTCGTGAATTATTGTTATTCTTATTTCATTTCGCAAAGAGTACGACAATATATATTTAAGGCGGCACGATTAAATATAAGTTTGTAAATATTGTATATAAATAAAAACATGAATTTCGTGTTAAATACTGAGTTCTTTGTTATTAAAATAGTCCGAAAATATTTTTCATCGTGCATAAAGGAAAAAGATTGGGCGCTGGACATCTCGTGATTTGGGCAAATATGGTGTCACTTGTGATGATTCTTTGGTTCATTCTGATCATAACGAACCTCGTAGTTTTGCAGATTAATAAACTTTCCTTGAAAACTTTATAAATTTTTACGAAAACGTTGGTATAAAAGATATTTTTAGAAATTCACGGCTTGTTACGTTTCTAAAATAATTCAAAATAAAAAAAAGCACTAACAATTATTTGTTTGGATAATTTATATCATTAGTTCGTAATTTTCAAGGATAAAATATTCGATAAAAAGTAAAGACTGAAACTTAGTTTTGCGCTCGTTACCTCTGGTCTTTAATAAATGAAAAATATATATAAATATATGTACAATATATTAAATGACGCAAATGATAAATCACGAATCAACCGAATCAAAATCCCACACTCCTAAATAAAATCCTGACGATATACATTTCTTTCGTGCCCAAAAGGATGTAGGACAAAAAGATTCAAAATGTTCGATGCATTTGTACACAAGTACACAAGAAAGGGTAGGATAGAAAATTGTCCAACGACTGTATATCGACAACCATTGAAAAACGAAAGAAAAAAAGAACCGAGAGAGCGTAGAAGAAAGAAAAAGAGGAGAAGAAATACAGGGCACAAGATTCGAGAGACTTGAAGTATGAGAAAAAAGTATTCCATAAAAAAAAAAACAAACTCATCAATACGTCTGGTTCATTTTATTATCAAAGCTGAACGAATAAAATTGGACAAAGCAATAATGATAATAACAACAACAATAATAAAATCAATTGATCAACATCAAAGCCCGGATCCAAAGGAATAGAGAAAAAATATACAACGCGTTGTAAAAAGAGAAAATGATGAAAATACGTATTTGCTTATTTCTTGTAAAGAAATGCAAATAAAAAAAAAATCAAACTATTAAAACAGGTATAAGGGATTTTGTAATGTAAAATTTACGTGAAACGTCGAGTGTATTGCTATCGAGAAAATTTTGATCAGACGATCTCTCCTCCATTCCCTCTCGATTTTTCAAAGATTCCCGTCTCTTTTATCCCCACAGCAGCAATTCCATCGTCATCGATGCATGCTTTTTTTCTTTTCATAAAGCAAACTCTCTCACGATACGAGAATGGGTTTACAGACGTAGGGCAACCTGGAGACGGCTTCGAACACGATGTAAAGAGGTACACAAGAGGACAAGTCGACTTTTCCTCTATGTACATCTCTCGTGCAAGTACTAAAATGTGAGTACCTACATTTTTATATACAGGATGTTCCACTACAGTTCATTGAAACATCGGTTTGATTGGAATACAAAAAAAACTGTTTCATATCGATTTTTTTTCCATAAATACGATACTTTTATATTTACCAATTAATTTCGTATTTTATAAAATATTTTTCGAGACGTCACTAAAAAAATTTCGTAATAAAATATTGACTTATTTGAAGTATCTAAAATATATTTAAAAAACCCAAACGCAATATTTGGAAAAGGGATTCTTCAAATGATTCATCAAAATAAAAATGGATCGACATTTTGTGTCGATGAAACAAAAACGTATGCAAAGGATTAAAAAACCTTGGTTTAAAAACTCCTTCTGTTCATGTGTTATCTGATTATTTCATTTTACATCAGATGAGAAACCGTGGTCACCGTAAGAACGTTTGATTTTTTTTTTGAGGACCCCATAAAGTTAAAACTTTGTTATTCCAATAAATTTTGTTCCAAAAATATTATCGAAGTCTCTACCGAGTATATTCTGTTATGATCGAAAATATACAAAACCATTGTGTCCATGAAAAAAAAAATTCGATTTAATACCGTAAACTCGACCTTAGCTGGAGAATCATAACAAGAATGACAGACTGATTTGCTAAACGTTTTATTCATATCCAAGATGACTACGACCCTGGCTTTACGCTATTTTCGCTGACCTAGTTTCGGAAATTATCAACTCGTCAGGAAAGCATTCGATCAGAAAACCATATTATACTTTTCGACTCGACTTTTGATTCTGATCTTGACATTATGGCATTGATGACATTCTACAATAGAAAATCGACCAAAAAAATGTATGCATTACGAGTAAATCGATCATTGGGAGACAGCAACAAGGTTGAGATAAATATGAACTGCTCCTGAATAAATAAATCTGTAAAGAATAAATCCAGTTGTTTTGTTTGCTCTGGTTTGACGTTTGGAATTTTAGCAGAGGTAGAAATGTACGAGATTCGACTGAAACGCCAGTCTCTTCAACATCTACACGTAATAATCTTTGTTTCGTATTGTAGCATCAAGAAAATCTTCTTAGATATACAGCAGGAAACGTGTAGATATATGGAATGAGAAAGAGCTAGGGATAGAGAAAAAGAGAGAGAGACAGAGAGAGAGGAAAAGAGGGTGCAAGGGATGCAGTGCAAGATTTCTCGCAAGCCATCCCGTTAAATGCAGACGGAAGCTGCTGCAGCTGACTTATTTACACGATATAGTGCACGAGCGCTAAGAGTGTATGGAGTAAAAAACTTGTAGAGAGCAAAACGAAAAAATCGTTTCGGGAAAAGCAACGAAAAAAAAGGGGAGATGGAGTTTGAGCGGTAGAAATGACATAACGGGGTGAACAAATCTCGCACTAAGAAGATATAGCAGAAGCGAAAGAAATGGGAGAGATAGAAAAAGTGTGAAATAGGATGAATGAGCTTTGCAAGAAAGAACGTTGCAGAGATAAAACTCGAGCATCAAATTCAAGTCAAACAAATTTCATCATATATTTTTTAATCTTTTAAAATAATCAAGCGTCAAATCTTTTACGTTTTTGTATCACGTCGTCACATACGACACTAAAAAGTCCTACATGATTAAACAAAAGAAAAAAATTGTCACATCATTTTTTCTGTCTGACTTTACTTTTTATAAAGGACTTCTCTCATTTAGTTTTATTCGCAAATATAATCATAGACATTACGAGCTCTGCTCGTGCGATTTCAAAAGACTTGCATTAAATTATTGATCTGAAAAGATGGAAACCGAATAAAGTGGCAAACGAAGCGTTAAAACCACAAAGTGTATTCAACCTGAGGAAATAGAAATAGTAAAAAAAAAAAATAAGTGCAAAGCTTGACACATTGAAAAGCATTTCGAGTTTTCATAAAACAAATTATTTTTGTCGTGAAAAATAAAAATAAAGCAGAAAAGCTGTCGATGAAAACTGTTTTTCAGTATACAAGGACTCTTGACACAAATTTAAATAAACAAATAAGCACTCAATGACCCGTACCAGCGGAATGATTCTCCACTTTTTTTCCCTCTTCTCTTTACTCCACTATTTGACTATCTCTCGTTTACCCTCTCATTTTTTTTTTTTTTTTTTTATCGATATCACGAGAGGTAAATTTGGCACGAATGCAGGGTGGCTAGCTCAAAAGAGCGCCCTCGACATTTGCAGCATAAATAGGTCGTGCAATTCTATAAAAAAAAAAAAAAAAAAAAAATCCTAGTTTTTTAAAACGTATAAATATTTTCTTTAATTGAGCTATTAAAAATATACGCATTCACAACTACGTTGTGAATGATAAAATGTTCACACTTCAAGAAGTCAAATATCCAGACACCATTATTATGGACCTTTTTATGTCCTTCATATATTTTTTTATTTCTCTGCGAAGACCTATAAGAAAAATTAATCACTGATGACTCAGTCGAGAGACTTCTGTTTCGAGGAAGGCCTATTTCAAAAAGTTCAGATGGAGAAAATACAAACTAGAAAATTACTTTGTAACTCAATCGAAATGAGAGACAACCTTAAATTTTTTATAATTTTTTCTATATTTATTATACATTCTACTCTATTCTTCGTGACGTTTTTGAAGCAATCGTTTTCGATTCCCATCGCCGTAATAAATAATTTTATTTGAACACGTAGATATTTATTTTCAAATAAAAAAAATTCATTGAACCGAATAAAAGAAACTAATAAATAAATATACGATTTGATGATAAAATCAGAGATCCAAGTGCCTCTGTGAATTTATGTTTAAAATAAACAAAATTCTCGAATGACATTTGAAGCCCTAGAAAAATATTAATGAAATAATTTGCGTCTACGTTATAACAAAGCGAGTGTACGTGTCGCTACGACCGCTTCAATGAAATGGTAATAATAAGTCGAGGACCTTGGGAAAACCTTTCAATATTTTTCATAAGGAAAAATTTGTCTGATCTTCGTGTTATTATTCATCGGTATATATTTCTCCCTGATTTTTCTACATCTGCTGACGTGTTTTTTCTATCAATTTCGTTTCCTTTTTCTAAGTATTTCGTTTACTTATCATCATTATTATTTTTATTATTAAAATCAATATACGAAGCCGAGTGACTTCTGACGTTTCATCGCCGATCAAGTGGTTGGGTATCCATGAAATTTCTGACGCGGTTTCTGCCGCGAAACCTTTTAGATGTATTCTGCAATTGAAGTTTGAGTAAGAAAGACGAACAGTCAATAGGTTTCCTGCCCGACCCTACTCTTATTTTTATCGAAGAAAAATATCTGCTGGAACAAGGCAGACATGTTTATTCTATGATTTTATTTCCAGCGTACACTCGTGTAGACCCTTAATTGCGCGAGATTTGCACGAAACGCTCGTAACGGAAAACAGTACATTGAGTTTTTTTTTTGTTTTCTTACTCCTTGCAGCCCTTTTCAGGCTTCCGGTTCTGCAAATGCGAAAATAGTCGTACTCTTTTTAAACTTTTTTATTTATTTATATTCACTGCATCCACTTTTATCGGATGCAGTGCGAAGAATTTCCTACACAGATTTCCCAGCCCTATTTTCCTAAACATCTCACGTCTAGCAAATTGTAAACTGCGTCGTAATTTTTAAATAATTATTATCAATTATCCCTTAAAAAAAATAAACGTATCACTTTTTTTTTGTTTTTCATGGTGAAAATGGACACTTGAATCATTCAATTTCGACAACACTTTTCAAGTCCTTTTACAATATCTTCCTTCAATTAAAAAATAAAAATAAATAGAAATCGATTTGAAATATGATTAGAAAATAACAAGAGGGTATTTGAGAGAAAAAAATGCAAGAAAATTCCTCTCAATGCTACAGTTCGAAACGTATACGTTTCACAGCTGATAAAATAAAAGCCGAACGAGCAAGATATCCCATAGTTGTGTATCTTTAAAATTATGATCGTAAATTCGAGAAGGAAAACGATTTGGCACGTCGAAAGTTTTCATGTACGTGCCGAAATCTTCCGTATTGCGGATAACGTAAATTTATCTTATGCCCGAAACCAGAAAAGCTGCAAAAATACCGACATTTCGCTTTCTCTCTCTCCCTCTCTCTCTCTCTCTTTTTCTCTTGCACTTTTTTCCTTTCTATTGTTCCCTTGTTCTTTATACCCATAGAAAGAACGAAAGAGAAAGAGACATAAGAGAGAGAGAGAGAGAGAGGAAGAAAGAGGCAAGAAGGCAAATACCCTGAAGGCATCTTTATCGGTAAGTTTTGAGAACGCTGGTTCGTATCCAATTGAGATTGCACCGTGAAATTGAAAACTATCAATCCACCAGCTGAACAGTATCTTTTAACCCGACCTTTATTTCTCGTCTACGTTTTTTTCTTTCTCTTTTTTTAATATTACCCAATGATTACAGATATGCTTTTCATTATTATAGAAAAGTTACACCTGCGTTGAGTGTAGTCAATTTTTTTGAGTTCAAAACATTTTTTTTTGTCCAGATTTCCTTATTTATTTTGACGTCATATCGAAGACAGTATCGTAAAATTACGTGCACAATTTCGAAAAAATTCACGGTCCCTTACTCGAGATATTGACAATCCAAAGGTATTGACATTTCCGAGAATTATCGACTTTTTTATCCATTTTTCCTTATATAATCATAGAAAAACGTATAATTATATTTGTATTTGAAAAAATCAAGAGTTTTGACGATTTAGTTTCATATATACAACGATCTGATAGCTTTGCGTTCGAGACGTGGCAAAAAAGTCGTTTTTCTCGAACTCTACACTTCACACTATACACTGTTCCCCGAAATCAACAATTTTCATTTTCTTAGTCGATATAAAAATTAATATTAACTATTAGAGTATTCAACAAGTTATAAACGAGTTCTTTGAAAATTAATCGAAAGGTCAACTTTCGAACGTTAACTGTCGTGACACTACGGGGCTAAAAAAGTATGGAGGATTCTTCAAGGTCGTAAAAGGTCACGATTAAAAATACACAAAAAAAATATTGTAGAAAAAAACTTACGTCAAAGACTGTGCGACAATGAATCCGAGAGAGATGGCTGCAAACTTCGAAGGGGAAGATTTCCACTGCGTTCGTCCGTTGGATTGAAAAAAAACGTTGACTGGTGAACTGGTCCATATTCTTGAAAAGAAGACTCAGTCACGATTCTCTCGATAAAATTTTCGAAAGTGCAATATTTCCGTACTGTTCGTCCGATCGAAATAAAAAAGTTTCAGCGCGAGCAAAAAAATGCCAAAATGGCCGACATTTTTTAATTCGTATGAGACAAACAATGTGGAAGATATCGCCTTCAATATTTGGAGATTTTATGTTCACGCTCGTGGTGGCTATTCACAATGAAATATTTTATATAATACAACTAATTGAATTGCTTTTTAGTTATTTTGAGAGACTTCAAAGGGTGAAACAAACGCTCGAAGTTTTTGTGCTTTACAACTGATACATTTTATTTTTCTCGGAATGCCAAAAATATCCGAGAAAAACGTGTGTTTGGTTTACAGTTTTTTCTCCTACACTCACGCGATAGATTACCATAACGATGAATTATTATTCGCAGTTGGATGTTTAAAACAAAATGGGGCAAAATACCTGTGGAATGATAATCAGATGACCTTATTGAAGACTTCCATCCGTTTGTTTCTTCTGTTTGTACGTTGTACCACTTGGAGACGATCACGAGCCGAAGGTGACCGAAGAGTTGGCGGGAGCGGTATTTGTGTTTTCGTCCATCGCGAGTGTTGTTGCGATGCCAGCGCCGCGGCACAATTCCTGGAAAACCGCAGAACTGGGGGGACTAGAAGTCGCCGACATGTTTGAACTCGTCCGTTAGAGTGGCGTTTATCGTAGCGGCAAAATTGGGAACTTGTCGAATCTTTTATAACTTTACTCGATCGTTTAGTTTATACCGACCGAGCCAGTGAAATTTTTTCAAGTTTACACCTTCACGAAACAACAGCATGCTGCAAAACACTTTATTGAACTCCCCACTCATTATCAGAGATTAAAATAAAAGAACTACACTGATTATCCCGCAATTATCACCGCAAGACTAGAGAATCAGTTCCCAGATCAACGAGAAAAACCAAGTTTGCAGAACGATCCAGTAGCGCCACCTGGCTCATTTGAGGCGAACTAATTCCATATATCCATGTTAACATTGATAACAAAGTGGTGTAAAATCAATCGCGAGATGAATATCAATCGATATATAGATGGCAGCACGGGGAAAATTTTGTTGCGAAAACTACGCCATTACAAAAGAAAGAGGACTCGTGACGTCAGTCGGAGAACTTCCCTTCTTATAAACTCCCGCATCTCCTTGGTCCCCACACAGCTGTGTCCAACCATCGTCGGGGGTTTTTTTTTTATCGTCGTTAATCGTTCAGTGGGAATAGTAAAAGAATATCCGTCGCGGAGTAGCCGTCGTCGTCGTCGTTTCATTATTAATAACGCATTATTTTCCTTTGTCGCGGGTGTCTAAAAAAATCCCTCGTGCTCCATCTTACAGCGCACCTCACTCCCCTCGGTCTCCCCTTTTCCGCTCACCTCGCTCGCGGTCGCGAGGGAATTAAATTAAAAAAATTTCGATCTCCAAATACATACTCCAACGAATCTGATACAAAGAGGCAAATGGTCGATCACTAAACCAGCTTCTCCGTTCTACTGCATATATATTCATATATACCTTTACACAGATATATAAATATATCCGAGTTATCATTCGTCTGCACGAGACGGTTACGGAGTGTTGAGAAAAAGGGATCGCGCTATCAAAAGTTTTTTGAGGCCTCGCGGAAGTTCTGTGTTTCAACGCGCGAGCGAATAAGCGCGAGAGAGACAAAGATCAGTGTGTATAACGGTATAACGTATACACGAAGAAGAAGACGGCCTTCGGAGACTTGACAAAAGGCCTCCGCGAGGAGCTCCGACAAAGTTTGTTAAGCGCGCAGCCCACAAAAGTGAAGAAAGGGAGCACGTCTGCGTGATTTTCCCATTCTCGCCTTTTCTTTCGTTGTCGTTGTTTTCTTTTTTTTTATTTCATTTTTTTTTTACTTTTTTTTCTTATCACTACTGTCTCTCGTGATCGACAGAAAAATATAGAGAAATCTTGACCAGCGCGTGCTGAGCACGCGTTTTCGTGTGTGTTTGTGTGCGTGCGCGCGCGCGCACATCGTCTGTGATTTGTGCGTGTGTTTGTCAAAGGGGAAAGCTCACAAATAAAAAAAAAAACAATAAATAAGGAAGAACAACTAAAATCGTGTCGACTGTGATTTCATCCAGCCAACAGTACACCCTCGTCAGTGATGTCTACTCCCGCGAGACGAAGACTCATGAGAGATTTCAAAAGGTGAGCGAAAACATTATCTCAATATGCATAAGTTGCATATCTGTATTTTAAGTACGAAATAGAAAATCGTTCGACTGTCATGATGAGTCTCATGTGCCCCCCTTGTTTCGTGCACTATCCTTGTGTGTTGGGCTGCGTCACAACTCGAAAGTCGATTTCACACAGAGACTTACATGGGCGAGGGGCAAGGTGGTACGCGGACTCGGATGGCTCGGAGGCGGTGGCACGGGGGGAAGAGGACCAGGGAATTTTCTGATCAACGCCACGATCTTTAACGAGAATAAACGTTGTATAGGAGGATCACGACGACGCACTAACGTCACCGTGACTCGTGGGTACACGAGGTTTATTATTAGATTTTCGACGATCGACTATGACTTATTTTTATTATTTTTACAGCTTCGCTAATTCCCGTTATCATCGATTTATAATCTCGTGTTTACGTTGTTTTCTCTTAATAATGATTTTCACTCATTTTAATTCTTTCAATTACAATCACAAATTTCCTCGAAACACAATCTTACGCTAGCAGCTGCCAACTTTTTGGCAACTCGAGTTTCATGTCGTCGAATTCCCGTCATTTTAACCCCATCCTCTTTTTGTAGGTCGCGAGTTTTTTTTCTCTTTCAATCGTCATTGTCAAGTTTTTCTCAACCTTGTCCTCGACCCAATCACACGAAAATCCTAACAATTTTTTCGAGACTCGAGGGGCGAGGGGTCGAAGGCAGGAGATAAGTCACGATATTCGGAGAATCATTTTTTACACAATGTCGCGTAACTCACTAATTTTGACGCTTTTTCAATACTGAATTATTGACAACTATTACGTTCGCGTGAATTTTGGAGCAAGTTTTGTTTTCGTTCTTTGACCATACTCCAATTCTTCAGTATTTTTATTCCGCAACACCCCAAAAACTTTTTTTTTAACCTACGTCATTAGATTCAGATTCGAAAAAGAGAAAACGCACTGGGATGTTGAGGTTAGCGGCGGTGGAACACATTGAAATTCCTCATATTCGTAGAGCTCAGAATGAAAATCCAATGGCACATAAATTCAACAAATTCTATTCTTTAACCTAAAAAATGACAAAATAAAAACCAATGAATACAATATTTTGCGCTGAGCTTTACGGTACAAACTTTTATACCAGAAGTCCATTATTCTACTTCTTGTTTTTTGAAGCGTCTTTGGTTCCTCATTCAATGCCAAAAAGTTTCACCAATTTTCTTTGCAGCGTTAATCTTAAAAAAAATGTCGCCCACACATGAAGAGCAGGATAGATATTTGGGAAATAAGATTGGAAAAAAAAAACATTATTGAAAATTTTACCTCATGTTTGCATTTTGCATAATTTCATAAAATTTAGTTCACTCTAGTTCACTCTAAATTTTTCATTATTTTTTATGATCAAGCGTTCTTTATATCCTATTACTCCACGAATGAGTCTAAATATTTTACTTATTTTGTCAACAGATTACAGGAAGATCCACCCACCGGAGTATCCGGAGCTCCCACGGATAATAATATCATGATATGGAATGCGGTGATATTTGGGTGAGTATTTCATAATTCAACTCAAATAGTTGATATACATACGATTAAGATTGCAAAAATAATTGGCAAGCTTACCAACAACTAAATATCGCTATAAATTTTTGGCTGCAGACCTCACGACACACCGTTCGAAGATGGTACATTCAAACTCACTATCGAGTTCACAGAGGAATATCCAAACAAACCACCAACGGTGAAATTCGTCAGTAAAATGTTTCATCCAAACGTATACGCGGACGGAGGCATATGTCTGGACATATTGCAAAATCGTTGGAGTCCGACGTACGATGTTTCGGCTATTCTGACCTCGATACAGGTACGAACTTTTTGTCATTAAACAACCCCTGAAAAAAACCTCGTCGTTTCTTTTTTTTTTTTTAACAAAAGTCACTGCTTCGTACTATAAACTTCGTAGATCGCTTGCGGCTGATAACAAATAATCGAGGTGTTTTCTTCTAATTGAAAGAAAACAAAAATAAGGAAAATAATCAACTATGAAATCTATGGGAAACAAAGCGTGAAGTGTGAAACGTATTTTTTTCGTACTATCAAAGTTTCCATCGTTGAAACGAGGAAACAAATCATTCGAGACTTTTGGACTGGTAGAACATTTAGCCACTTTATTGCAAAATCTTTATTGGGGATTTTCTATTTTTACAGAGAATTAACCAAATTCTGAAAGGTTTTTCGAGTCAGAATTAAATTCACAACAACAATGAGTTGCCCTACAATATTTTATGTTGAAAGATCCATGGATTTTGTTATTCACGATCCAATAAATTCATCGCAAAATGTCGATATTCGATTAAAAAAAAAACTGATCCGTAGTCCGAAAATTATGAAAATTTTTAACAGTTTTTACAGCTCGTTATCTAAAGATTTGTATCATTTATTCCCCACAGAGATACATTTTGATAGTTTTCTTTCTGAAGTCGTAAAAACAGCCGTGAACAGTAACAGCCTCAATAGTGTCTAAAATTTTACAGTCCAAAAAGTAATAATAACCGTAAAATTCCATACGTTTCGACTCCGTGCTACCCTCATTTCAATCGATAAAATAAAATCAATATGCCGTTTGATCTACGTCGAATTAGCTACGAAATCACTCAAAGTTTACTTAACAGCGGTTGCAATTTATCAAAGTCTAATACCCTTGAGAGAAAAAAACATACAATTAGAAAATCTTTTATACATAGAGCTAACGCAGCACTGGTTAACGTTTCTTGATTTTTTTTGTTCCTTGAACGTCAAAAAGTTATTTTTTTCTGTTTCCTGCATTCGTAAAATTGAAGGTTGCTTTTTTTTTGGTAGAAAGTGCTTGCTCATAAAAAGAAAGAGAGATTGTGAGAGAACGAGAGAAAGAGAGAAAGTGGAAGAGACAGAGAATAGAATATTAGTTAATAGTTTAAAAAAATAAAATAAAACAGTCGTAACAAAGTAATAAAGTACCGACTTGTCTGGTTGCAGTCGCTGTTAAGTGACCCAAATCCGAATTCACCTGCCAACTCAATGGCAGCCCAACTTTATAAAGAGAATCGACGCGAGTACGAGAAACGAGTGAAGGCTTGCGTGGAGCAAAGTTTTGTGGATTAGTCTCGGGGAAAGGTCGCATACTTGTGCCGCTGTTGAGCCTCGAGATCAACCGACAACAATCTACCATCCCGAAATGTGGAAGCGATACGTGCGCAGCCTTACCGAGGAGTTAACGCTAAAAGCATAGCACGTCACTCCCTAAAAACACACAAAAAAAGCGAATGGAAGAAAAAATAAAAGAGAGAAACATTGAAAAATTAAAACGAAAAGAAGAGAGAGAAAGGTTAACAAAGAAATGAAAAAAAAAAAAAAACAAAACAAAACAAAACAAAAGAAAAAAAACACGCGTACACACAAACCTCTATTCAACAACCACCACAATGTGCAACATTAGAACGAATTTTTACCAATGTTGTATAATAAATTATTATAAAATTGTGTATTTATTTATTTGATATTCGGTTGAACGAAAGAACAGAAAGTGAGATAAAAAGTGAGATCGAGAGAGAAAGGACGAAAGGGTTTAAAAAGAACAAAAAATGAGTAATATTGAAAATATTAGGTTTAATATATACAAGTAATTATTGTCCAACTTCTTTTTGTTGTTTTTTCTCTCTCCTGTTTCGATGCTTCAGAAGCGACGATGCCCTACGAAACGACAAGCCCAGACTTGTACTTCAATTTAATTCTAGTACTTCATATAGTTACTAAATTCACCTATACATATATAAATATATATACACGTACATACAATAAAGCGCATCATTTCGTGCGGTTCTATGTCGGTTATTTATTTATTTACCACCCCCTCACTCGTTTCGCGATAATAATATATTATTCTAAGCATAAACGAAACAAAAAAGAAATTTTTCTTTTCTCGTTTGAAAACTAACAAAGTTGCACCAATTTATCGCTTCGTTTTAATTAGTTACTTGATTTTTTATTTTTAACTTTTTGCAGCGTCGAGAAATGTGCTCGGAATAATAATTTCAATCTCTCAATACAAAATTTTATGAATACTAAAAAAAAACACTTTTTCCAAGTGATGCTGCACACATTTATAGTAGAAACACTTGCAAACGGAGCTTGATAAGAATGTGAAAAAATTGCATAGAAAAAAGAGTAAATTCATAATAAAAGCAATAGTTTTTTTCGAATTGTTTGTTGCACGAGTACTATAATTTCGATCGGGAGCAACTTTGTTGATTTTTATTTAACATTATTTTGGAGAATCTGATGAAGTTTCATCAAAATATGTGCACAATTGTATTTTTGCAGTCCCTGTTGGATGAGCCAAATCCAAATTCACCGGCAAACTCGCTGGCGGCCCAATTGTATCAGGAGAATAAACGCGAATACGAGAAGAGAGTTGCCACTGTCGTGGAACAATCGTGGCTAAACTTCCAGGAAAGCCACATCGAAGATCCCCGCTGACATTAGGTTTGATGTGCTCTAGTTGGTCAAGATAAATCGTTCAAAACTAAAGAGGAAACAAAACAAAGAGCTTTGTCCTGTATTCTTGTAGCACGTAGATTTCGATCTTATAGCGAGTGCGAAAAAAATCTTATAAATCAAAATCGGATTAACCAACAAGAAAAACTGCTAAGTCTTTAAGACCCACACCATAGACTATTATTTACTTTCAGGTAAAATATTGGCTTCGAATATTACTTGAAAAAAAAAAAAAAAAAAAAACAATGTCATAAGTCGAAAAGTTCCCGTGGTTATAAAAAACCCCTGCACTATATTCTTTTTTTTCTATGTTTGCGACATCTATAATTACGTATAATAGAATCTCTAAGCGACGTAGTAAATAAACACGTAAAAAAAGTCATTCCTTTTTTGCTTCGTTCAATCGAAATCCATAAAAAAAAATGATTTCTTTGAGTGATACGTGTATGTATGTGTGTGTGTGTTGGAAAAATCGGCAAAATGTCAAAAGATCATTTTTGAAAAATTTTGGGTGCGTTTTTGTGGTTTGTAGTAATACAGAATATTCATTCATTCTTTTTTGACTTCAAACTGCAGCTGTAACATGTACGGAAAAGAAAAGAAATCCAATCGATGTATAAAATGTTGAAACTCGTGAAATTTCCATCACAATAATTAATTCTATTAAAATCAACTCACATGAATTTTCCAATATTTTTATTATGATTATTTTATCGTATTAAGGATCAGATAACGCGTAGATATTCTAGTGTCATTTTTTTTCATAAAAATTGTATTTGACCGCATTGTCGTTGGACGATAATTTATTTACAAGCAGTTATAATACTGTTCAATTCAATATTTATGAAAAAGTTATATTAGAATTCGTCGTCGAGAAATCAGCGCGAAATAATGTTTTTTTTTTTTTTTTTTTTGTTGGAAACATTTTTATCCAAGATTCTCCCAAATCTGGAAGTATCAACGCTGCGCAACAGACGTCGAAATCCTGACAATTGTACAAACATTCGACGTCGTTCGAGCTACGAGGAGAACCGAGTCAATAATATTTTTTTATTTATGTAAATGTTTTTTTTAATTTTTTGTTAAAAATGTTTGAAGAATTCCTCATTTATTTAGTCCCGCGTTGTTAAGAGTCGTCCGTCATGGCTGAGCTCCCACGGAATTGTTTTTATTTATTTTTCGTTGATTGTGGGTTTGTCTTGAGGATATTAATGGCTCTCAATAGCTCATGTTTTTTTCTCCTCATGCTCGAATTGGTTGAATCATCGAATAATGTATTTTAGTCGAAATTTGTCGAGTTTCTTTCTCGTACAGCGTGTTCCTGCTACGATTTTTCTTCCTTCTCCTTATTGTATCTCTCGAGTTCTTTGAGAAATTGTGCCTTTGGTTTCATGACGTTTGGACGATCACCCCGACATTTTGGACAAAACCATTTACCTTTGGGCTTTGTACTAAGGGATACGCAAGAAAAGTGAAACCACTCAATCGGACATAAATCATTGTCGCATAGTATCATCTCGCCGTATGATATTTGATCGCATAAACAATAAGTCGGCTCATCGGGGTCAATTGCCAAATCATCCTCCGGTGGTGGTGGAGTGTCTTCACGATGTTGACTTTGCTGATTACCTTGGCGTGACTTTCTCTTCTTTTTCTTACCCGTTGTTGCATTTGCTGCTTTTTTCTGATTCCCGTTACTTGCGTTCGCCAATGTTGTTGATCTCGTCTCTGACATTACAATCATGTCCATTGCATGCGCCGATTCCACCAACGTTTCTGTACGAGTTCTTCTCGCTCTTTTTGGCTGACGCTCAATGTTGTTCGTGTTACTCGTGTTACTCGTACTCAACGCGTTGTTTGCCTCTCGAGTTGGCTCCGTCGTCTCCTGCTCCTTTCCAAAATCTGTGAACACATTTTTGTTTTTCTTTAGCCATGACAATTTATGATTTTTTGCAATTAAATCATTGTAGCGGAAAATTACAAGAAAAAAACGTCAATTGATACATTGACTGCGTGACGCTCATTCAACAATTTTTGAGTTTCCTCTGTGAGATCAGAGACAGTTTGGATCAATCAAAGGTAACGAGAAATTTATGTTTATAATTATTTATTTATTTAATGTTTTTCATGCTGCTACCCTTTTTTTTTGCAAATCCAGTTTTATTTCTCAACAAAAGATTGACAAATTATTGCAGCGTTGCCTATAAATATATTGGGAACTACAAAAATTTTAAGTGCAACTCTGCAAAGTTCAACATTATGCTGAGAATATCAACCTTTGTTACATCTCTTTTGACAACTAGGGATTGTTATTGAGATAAAACTACATGAGCCTGATTTTTCAACTCACCCAAATTTCGATAATCCAGATCTAATTGACGAGATTTGTTTTCAATGAGATCCTGGACTTGTTGAACAATTTGTAGCTTTTCATCACCGATTTCTTGAGCCGCGATCAAAGCCTGTTGGACTCTGAGGAGCGCCCGTCTTCTGACTGACATGTCAACATCATTTTTTAACAATTCTTGCTGCTGATCTACTTCTCTCAAATAAGCTGCAGCAGAAACAGTTTAAAATAGTATTAAAAACGTTGTTTTTTTTTCTAATTCAATTTTGTTATGATTTTCTGTTAAATTTTGGATACTGAAGACACAGTTTGTTGATAGAATAACAAAAGTTGACTTCAAATTAAGTTCGAAGGGTAGAAAAACGTTGTGAGATTTGTTTTGAATAATTGCAAATTTATTTTAGATCGTTATTGCGTAAATTACATCACTTCTTCCTTCAATTAAAATCTTCTGAAAAAATTCGCCCAGATGATTTAAGCGAACAAGAAGTTCGAATCAAACTGCTGTCTACCGACTCTAAACTTTACCGAAACTGAGAAAATAAAAATGTCTTCATTTAAAGACATTTGTGCAGAAATTTTCGTGCACTCTTTTCTGCTGATTTGAAAATCCGGAAATTGGCGTGGTAACTGGAGAATAAGGAAAAACAGAAATTCTTAGACTTACTTTGACAAGTGGCATCTAACTCTCGCAACCGGGAAACATGCCTTTGTATATCGTTCGGAAGATTTTCAACACAATCGAGATAGTTTTCAATGTAAGTAGCTGAATACAAAGCTTCAACCACCGCCTGATTCAACATCTTGATAATTAGAAGAAACAAAAACAACAAAACTCTTATCACGAACGAGATTACGATTTTTTCTTTTGAACACTGAGAGTTTTAGAACGTGAAATATCAATTGGCATACTCGATTTTTCGAGCGATATTGCGTTTTATTCGTACTAAAAATTGTTTAAATTGCTTCCTCGGACATTAGGAATAATGTTTAAACGTCCGTTGGTCGCGTCGAAGGCGAATACAGTCAACATGTCGGAAGATACGAACAGAGATGAACAGGGAGGGAGATCTCTCATGCTATACGGCTCGAGTGGTTCCTACAAAGCGACGTTTTTTCGTAGCGACCAACGCGTGAAGCTACTGCTACGAATTTACGTTCTCGGCCGTGATGGCAGAACTCCATCTTGCTCGGCAGGGAACTCCATTCGCAATAATAAAGTTAGCACCAAAAATTACATACGCACAGTTAAAATAAACAAACTTTCATGTCAAAATCGACTTTGCAGTGTTACATATTTAAGTACAGCGGAATATTAACACACCTATTCTTTTATTCACAGTATTATCTACGAGTTCATTATTCATGATCGAAGTGTTATCTGACTGATAAAGTGGACATATACCGTTTGAAGGAGTAAAAGTAATTACAAAGTAAAAATTGTTTTTAGCAGAAACCCAAAAAGTTTTCATTCAGGAATCACTAGGTTTTTTGTTTGCAACTTGGCCATTTTCTCGAAAATCCTATCCTGGAATTAAAAATTCTGTTGTCACACACCAAAGATGTTATGCACAGAGTTTAATATCTTACTATTTTTATTATCCAATTTTTGACGAAAGTACAAAAGTTTTATTTTAAAAAACATAAAAAAACTGAAAAAGTTTGTCAAAATGTATACGCATAAAAGAAAAATTCCCAACCAATTCTTAGCCCTTCCAGGTGTTTTTTTGTTGTTATTTTATTTATTATTTTGTAATGGTGAACATTCACATTTCAGACTTTTGAGTCAGCTGTAAAATCAAACGTTCATCCATTTATACATTCTTCAACAATAATTATATTTACAAAATATTTCTTGAAAACATAAAAAATATTTACATAGATTAACTCAACATTTGAAACATCAAAGTTTAAATGGTAAAAAGTCATTCGTAAAACTCATTGGACTCATACGGAAGTTTAGTATCATATAATAAATGTACAAAATGTCAAATGGCATGATGAAAACTTGATTTTAATACTCATGGTATTTTTTTATCTGCAGTCAATCGGTCTTTGGAAAGTTTGCATCATCTCTGAGCTTTTTTGCCACTTCTCAGAACAGTCAAAGTTTTAACCAAAGTGAATAAATGTCCAAGCATGTACCCAACAAGGGCACCGAGGACACAGGGAATCGGCCAAAGCTGCCAAGGCCTGTCCCAATCCAGAGGGATCGCTATCGCTCCTAACCAAGCTCCCAGAACAGTAATTTTAATATGAAAACTAATGGCCTGTCCGATCGGGCCAACACCTTGAGCGTTTGGTCTGGTTAAAACATAAAGAGCCATATCAATACCCAAATGTATAGAAGCAGGAACAAACGTCAAAGTTGCCAGTGTGAGACTGAGAACGCTTGTCTCTTCCAAATGACTGAACAAAGCTGCGCCAAAAAGCACTATCATAATGTAATAAACGACAAACAATATTGACATAACAATAGAAAATTTGAAAAATTCTTTGATTGCTCTCAACCATGGCTTTTTCGAACGAGAATTTGACTTGACATCGACTCTTCCCAATTGATATTGTTGTTGTTTCTGCGTTGTTGAAAATATCAATTTAACCACTTCGGCAAACATGAGTATTGTCAAAATTGGTAAAAATTTGAAAGATCCCACGTTGTATAGACTCTCGTTATATTTCAGAAGCATCAGAATTCCAGGAAAATAAATACAGGTAAATAAACAGTGGACCAACAGTAAACTCTGTTCGTGCACACGGTTTAAACCCATTTTTGATTTTCTTTCACCTGAAATCCGTGGCGGGAATTAAAAATACAAGAATAATCGTAATGTCACGTTCTCATATTTCGCTTTCAATATCAATTTATTTCTATACTCACCAACTGTGTCGTTGAAACAGCTTTTTATTTTTCTTCTATTCGGTGATGTTCAGAAATATCATCGATAAAAACACCGGACATAAAAAATCGCTTTTTTCCTGCTTTTCAACTAGACTCTTGGAAATCCGGCTCCAGAAATTCAATCACAGAAGCCTAAATGTCTCTAGAGCTCCGTTTGTAAACGAATGTTCCTAGAATTCGATCGGTAAGGCGAAAATCGTGTTCGAAAATTACCGACCAATCCTTCTTATTTTCGTTTTGCGGATTAATTGGAAAATTCAAAAACATTGGAATTCGACGCGTAGGATTTGAACCCAATTTTCCACATTATTTCAGAACCTTCGAAAAAAAGGTAGGAATATGTATAGGAAAAATGTAGATTACTCAAGAATTTAATAATATTTTTCGTAAATTCAAGCCATTTTTCTGAATTTGTTTCAGAGTCAATCAAGAAGTTTTCGCGAAAATAATTTAAAATTTCTAATAAAAAAGTACGGACCCCAAAAGTACGATTTACGATTGATGTTGAGCGTTTGGAAAGTGTACGATTTTGAAAAAGTAAAACTTTCCTACGAGTGTGAAAACGACTGTATTTACTTTCCGCACTAATTCATTTCACCGCATTAATTCTCGGGAGAACCTCTTTTCACAGAGCGATTCTCCGACAATAGACCAATAAGCCGTTACACGTGTGATAAGTAATAAAAAAAATTATTGGTCGTTGGATCTCATATCAAAATTTCAAGACAGTTCTGCAGAAAAATATGGTATGCGAGATATCGGAAGAACAACCGAATTAAATCAGGCCTTATTTTATCAGACTTTAACGTGGGAAAAAAAACGAGTCAAGAATTTTTCAAATGATGTATTCGACGAATATAAACCTATTAATTCAATAGCATAACATAGCTGATGTAAATTGAAGGAAGAATAGTTTCAAGACGTATTATCTCGAGAATTAAAAAAAACAGATATGAATTTTATTGAAAGTGCCTCATTATTATGCTACAAGTAGTCGAACTTATTGTATGAAAAATATTTCTTCGAATAAACTTTTGTACACTTAAATATAAAAATCGAAGCAACAATGCCCTTGTCCACCTTTCAGACTTTCCATAAAAATACTCTTTAATCTTCTTCCAGAATTGTCATCAGTTTGTTCACAAGAATCGTTGGATCGAAGCATGATCCTGAATTCTTTCAAGAGCATCCAAATTTTCCCACCACAGTGGCAATGCGTGTTTCAAAATGAGATGAAACCATGGAGTCAGAGGTGCATCGATACTCTTGACAAATTCTTGAATTGAATCTTTGGCTATCCAACGTATTTCGCTAACTTCGTCAGGGTTTGGATCAAGAGTTATAGATTTTTTTTGGAGAAACAGCACATAGTCTATTTCATGCTCGCCCCATTTACCATCACCGGTCGAATGATAATGTATTCTCGTCAAATATTTGAATTCCTCTGGACTAGCTTCGTTCTTTGGTATGCCAAGCTCGTAATTCAATCTGCGCTGAGCAGCTCTTTTAACACCAAGAGCCGAATGTTCTTCGGCTTCACCCGGCACTTCTGTCAATGGATGACTGCAGCAAGAATTTGTATAACAGCCAGGAAATGTAATCTGTAGACAAAGCCTTTAGAAAATTTATTGTTCTTTTTTTTAGAAACTAGAAAAGAAATCGGCAAAAAAACAGTTGGGATGATTGGGTAAAAATGAAATATTTATTAAATTAAAAGTATCAAATCGAAGAGTAGGAGGTAAAAATATTTTCCTAAAATCCTGTAGTATTTAAAAATGTCAAACACAAAAAATGTCATCATTTAATGTACCTTTAATTAATTTAGAGAGAAAATTAAAGTATTCATTTTTTGGTTATAATAGAATCACGAAAAATATATATATTTTTTTGGATAATTATGTAAAAATGATTAACAAAATTAATAATTGAAGGAAAAGTCAAGGAAATAATCAGAAGAATTACTACGTACCTTGGTAGAAGCTCTTTTTTGAAGCAGCAAATTGCCTGTGGTGTCAAAAAGAAACACGCTGAAGGCACGATGAAGAGGAACATTGCCTGTTGCGTCGACTTGATGACAGTGTCTTTTGCTCGCTTCGCCGAGAGGTCTGTCAAGCTCGTCAACGAGGATACATCTTTCCTCGAGAGCAGCCTCTTGAAGAGGAGCAGCAATATTTAATTTAGCAGATCCTCCAGCTATGGAAGACAATTCCCTAAAAGCTTCTTTGAATGTGCCACTTTTACGCACGATACTGCCCAGTATCGTCGTCATTCTTACAGTCTCTACGGAATTCTCGTGAGGAATTTAAACAAAGTTTTCTCTTTTTTTCCCCACTCAAAATCACGCACGCGTCACCTTCACTCGACGAAAGCGAGCTCGTAACTGAAAGGAATAAGAGAGTACAAACACCGCATCGCGTCAATAAACACACACGTGTACATACAAGCAGGATGTCACATACATAACAGCAGAAGCGAGTGAAACCAAATGCTTCGTTTCTCAATCGGTAAAGAACAACCTGATAATGCTCTGCTCCTTATTTATATATAGATAATGTAGTAGAGCGTTACATAAAAACCAAAAAAGCATAACAGGACAATGAATTCGATTTTTTTTTGTATCCTACTACTGTTTCTGACGGAAACGTCAATCGTTCGTGAATGTCATTTCAATAAATACAGCGGTCTCTCTTGCACTTTCTTTGCCAAGATCCATTTCAAAACATATCTTACTCATGCATATGCTATATGTTTGCAAAGTATGCAAAGAACGTCCGTGAGCAAAAGCAAAAGAGGCATAACGCACGTGACTTTGACGCGTAATCTCATGTCTTTTTATTTGTGAGCATAATATTATACTTTCCCCCATTTTGAGTCAGAATATTATTGGAATGCAACATATTTTATTTTTAAAGCTTTTTGGCCGCATAAGTTGTGAAGCGTTTTGCATGAACATTGCGATTTTTATCTTTTTTGAATGTTTTTTTTTTTTTTCCTATTTTATTCCGGATTACTAAACTGCGACGATGCTTGAATAACAACGAAAGATCAGAGATATCGAAGTGGATTTTTCGTTTGTTGTAAAAAAATCGTATCGAAACACAACGCCAGTGTCTTATAGGAATGACATGGTGTTTATTTGAAAACACATAATTTTGTGTATGAAATTGAGATAATTTTATTGAAAAAAAAGATGCCATGTGGTTGCAGTTTTTGTAAAATTCGTTTACAAAACTTAATGCAGTGTAACCTTGATTTCGACTTTAACAGGATAAATAATAAATAAATATTGTTTAGAAATCGATTACAGTAGTATCCTTGGTATTCCGCCCTTGAATTTTGTGTCAAATTTGTCGTTCAAAAATTGTTCTCGACTGCTCACATAAAATCGTGTAACCACGCTTCAAGTATGGGAGATGGGAGTGGGTGTTCAAGGCTGAGTGCGAGTGGCTAGTGTCACTCTCGAACTGTCAAGACGGTGCACCAGCTCAAATTGTGCGCAACACAAGTGGCGCATTGGCTCATTGTAGAAGCGTGCCGGGCAACGAGGAAAATAACCTTAAAAACATCGTTTTCAAACAACGTGTATTTCAGTGTGTCTTGCGGTTTTGCGAATGAAAACCGTCCCGTTTAGAGACACAAAAAAAATCTCGTGCCGAGTTGGAATATCAAAAATAACTGCTACTGTTGTGAATTTGTAGTTAAAAAAGAGTTCAACGGAGTAGAATAATGGAGGGTGGTAATAAAAAGCGACGTAAGGTATCGATGAAGAGGAAAAAATCATGGCGCAAGCATGTTGACACGAAGGATGTTGATTCGTTTCTTGAAAATGAACGGTTGGAGGAACGTCTTGGTGCACCGTTTACCGAGAGGAGTGATAACGATTTATTCGTCGTGGACAAAACGAAGGAAGAACCAGCGAGTGAAGATTTTATCTCGGACAAAGCGAAGCGTAGATTGCTCTTGAAGAATCAGGAACTAAGATGCCTAGCAGTTTTGAAGCCTCACACAGCAGTGCCGGATCCTATAGCCAAAAGAAATCGGGTGAGAACAACAGAAGAGCGTAAAAATCCAATCACAAGACGTTTGGAGAGGGAACGAAAATTGGAGGGTAATTTGAAATTGAAAGAAAAAGTGGCTGCTAAAAACAAAGAGTTTGCCGCGGGTAAACGATTGATCAAACCGAAAAGAGGTGAATTCAATGCCGACATATGGGACGAGAAAAAAGAAGCCGTTATTCCTGGAGTCGACAATCAATGGCTTACATCAGACACAACGAGACATACTTTGGCAAACAGAGGAGTAAGGAAGAGAAAAATTCCTAATTCTGTCTATAAAAAGCCTTCGGATCTTCCAGCTGTAAGTGTACCGCATCCTGGTACTTCTTACAATCCTTCTTACGAGGATCATCAAGATTTATTGCGTCAAGTTGCTGATAAAGAAATAAAACTGATGAAGGAAGAAGCTCACTTGAACAGAGTCACTAACAAGATGTTCCAGAAAGTCTCTGCAGAGCAAAGGGACAAAAATTGGTTGAAAGAATCATCCGAAGGTTTACCCTTGAAATCTGACGAGAAAAAGAACATTAAGAAAGAAACAAACAGCGAAGAAGATTCTACTGTCAAATCGGTAAATCCTCCTGTTAAAAATGTTAAAAAGACTCTAGTCCAGAGGAGAAAGCAGAAGGAACAACGCAAACTCGCTCTCAATCTGAAACACAAAAAAGTGGAGAAAAAAAAGGTTTCCGATATCTATAAACTGAAAGTACTGAAAAAACACATTGCCCTCAAAGAAGAAAAGGTTGAAATGTTGCGAGAAAAACGTCGAAAAATGAAAGAGATCAAAGCGGCTGAACCAAAGACTCTCAGTAAAGTTAAGTTCGAACCGCTCGAACCCGATTTCAAACTCGGCGAAGAACTTGCCGGGAATTTGAGGAATTCTGATCCTACTGGAAATCTGCTCATGGATCGATTCAAATCTCTGCAACAAAGAAGCATAGTAGCGCCATCTAAACGAGTCTTGTTAGTATATCTATATTTCCTTCCATTTCATTCTTTTCACAATGACAATACACGTAGTAGTACGAATAAATAAGTATTAGATGAGTTACGAGGATTACTAGGATTTTTTTTTTTTTTTTTTTCAACAAACGATTTTTCTGTTTGCAGGAAACTCAACAAAGCCAGAGTGAAGAGATTTGTGAAACCCGATCACAAGATGGACTGGGAAAAGTAGTAAAATGGATGATGCTTTTTTTATACGATTATTCTTGGAGTAATATTAATAAAATCGAGTATATAATTCACGTTAAAGCCTTCTTAAAGTTTTCTGTTGAAGTCATAGATCCTGGTGCTGCTCTTCTGGCTCTTCGTCCGATTCGGCACTCAAAGTTTCTTCGTTTTCTTGATCAATTGATTCAGAGGACGCTTCAAACATATCTTCCTCCATGGAATCACTCGTTTCCTTAGTTTCCGTTGATGTTGTTTCCTCGGAAGTCTTATCGCTTGATCGCTGACTGCTTCTCGAACCCAGCATATAATTTTCGTCCAACTCGTGATGCTATGGAAAGATAGGGTTCGTTTAAGGATGAATGATATTGATCGTTCAAGCCAAAAGTACAGTATTTCGTAGAAACCCGTAAATATGACTTAGTCAATGTTAAATCGGCTGATAAGTATCAAAAATTGCAGTCAGGGCGTTAGCGTTATTAATTTGAAGATTTTTAATTCGTTTCAATGATTATTAACTGCATATTTCTAATTATAAGTAGTTGGTGGTGAAAAAAATTTACCAGGATTGTAATAAATCCAACTGTTAGAAAAAAGAAAAAAATTATTTATCACAGGCATATGAGTCACACTGGCCAGTAAAAATTCTGCTCCTACGATTTCCATTACATGGGTTACATTAGTATATACGAAGATAAAAATCTTCGTATTTTAAAGCAATGCGTCAAAGCGACCGAGCTACCTTGTGTGGGAGAACAAATGGCTATGAATTTCGAAAGCTACATTTTTCCATACCGTTCGTCCAGTCAGACTGAAAGTTTTAGTTCGTTTTACCTTTTTTTTGCCTGAGCTGAAATTCTTTTCATTCTGATCGGACGAATGGTTCGGGAAAAATGCACTCTCGATAATTTGATGGGTGACTGATCCATGATTGAGGGTATAAATCAGTCACCCATCAAAAATCGATCAGTGGGTTTGCGTGATAAGCAGCCAAACACATAGAAAAAACGGGATACGAACTAAATATTATAACAAACCTGCAACGGTACTTCGAGGATTGCATATTCATCTATTATCTTATCGGTTGTCTTTGTCTCTTCAACCGATAATTCTGGTTTGACGTTCAATGCGTCAAGGTCAATGTGTAGGGGTTCGAATCCCAAGTCGCCTTTGTCGTAAACATCATTTGGTTGAGGAACGGATTCGTTTCTTCGTATAAAAATGATGATCGACTTTACGTTATTTCGTAGTTTAAAATTTATCGCATTCATATGCAAATAGGTTTCTCTTTTTGAACACTATTTTTGAAACATATTTTCTCGCACGTTTTAACATTTTCAAAAGCGATGTAGTAGTTAGATTTTTCAACAAAAGTCTTTACTTTGCTGCGAATTTAATTAATTTTATGAAAGATAAGAAAAAAAAATATTTTTAACACGTACGAAGCTGTAGCAAGACATTGGTGAATTTGGGTTTGTCCTCTCGTAAAAAGATGTTGCAAATGAGAAATCAGTTGACGTTTGCTCATTTGCAGGATATCGTTATCTGATGACTCTGTCATCTAAATAAATTTTTTTGTTGTATTATAAAATGTGATAAGAAACGCAAATTTTCAATGTATCGATGTTGAGGTTTCTGTGACGTTGAGGTACGTTCGTTCATACTGAACTGATAGTGTGCAAAACATGAATACCTTGAGGACACAAGCAACTGCGTATTTAACATCATAGAGAACTTGGTCGTATATTTTTGCTCGCAACTCTGTGTTATTATTTAAATATCGCACACGTCCAAGTTTAAGTCTTTCTTGATGAAGCAAAACTTCTAACTTTCTGGTACGTGTTTCAAATTTCATGTATTCGATGTTAACTGAATCAGCTAAATTGTCATAAGTTTCTTGGATGTTTTCTTGGGGCTCGTCCAAACAGGCTACACGTTTTTTCATGCTGGCGTGAAGATTTGTGAGAACTCTCAGCAAACATGCTTGTATCTTTATAGTTATGAGATTTTTTCTTTCATTTTTTTTGTGGTCCAACATCGAACCGCGGTATACCTTTTGCATCGTCCTATAAACATGAGATTTCTTTAAATAGCTCTGTATGCCTGCTCATATCATTACAATGTAAAAACATTCGATGTCAAAGTTCGGAAATTCTTTTTTCAATACCAATTTTTTACTTGGGTCACGAATGACACATATTTTTACATATTTGTACACCAGGACTTGAACTTTTTAATGATGAACGTCATAAACTTACTGCATTCCTGCACAATTTTCTTTTCGGACTAACAGCTCATCAACTAATTGCATCAATTCGGCTCTAATGAAAATATTTCGTCGAATTAATTTGTGAATCGGTAACGATATGGCGCCTGCAACTTCCAACTGAAATGTACCAGCGAGTGCGAGTAGACGACTAATCATTTCGTTCTTGAGTCTGGAAATCAAGAAATGATATTTTTTCACAGTTTTTCGAACGAACACAAATCTTCAACGTGCATTTATTATCTAGAATTCCCTTGAAAGTGTAACCAGTTTGTTGTGATTTATTCGACGTCTTACTGACGGAAATTCTTTAAAAATTCTAGAAAGATAGTCATTTTAAAATTACTAATCGGTCTAAGTGTGAATTAGTCTAAAAATAGTACTTGTCACGATCGATCTTAAACTTTCGATCAATCGCGTCTTGTTTTTGTGCCATATTTTGTTCGTTCGATGCCATCTTTTCTTCTTGTAATCTCAATTTTTCGAGTAAAGCCTCTCTGCTATGTTTGTAATCTTCCAAAGTATTGATCTTCGCGTCTGCATAAACAGTTAAGTTTTCCTTTACAGCTATCAATAACCGAATAAGATAAAATTTATTTGAATATATTTACTGAGAGCTTTAATGGACAAAGTCAATGACATTCGTGTATTCTCGTATTTCTCGTTTGATAAATCGATGTTTTTCAGGTGTGTTTGCTGTTCTTCGTCTCTAAGCTTTTCAACATTATCCACTTTCTGCCTTGCCTCTTTAACTTTTTCTGATTCGACCAATATAAGTCTTTTTAAATGAGCTATTTCGTCAGCAGTTTCTACGTCAACGGTGTTCAACAATGTTTCGATGTTTTCAGACTTGCTCAGGAGTTTATTATTTCGCTCTTCTAGCCTATGGTTTAATCAATTCATACAGAGTGTCCTACGATCGATAATAAGCAATGCAAACTCTGGTACATTTCGCTAAATGATTTATTATCAAAATTCAAGGATAGATGTTCTTCCATCGCCCATACTGGCAAAACGTTCGGAGTTAGAGCAGAAGTCCATAGGACCAATCACGTAGCGCACAAAATTTCCTACAGAAAAGTCCCCGATTAAACTTTTGTGTCATCAATACTTTAGATTTTAGAATGGATCGAAAAAGTACTCAGTTTTTGTAGGAAATTTTATGCTCTAAAATAATGGTCCTATGGTATTTCGCACTATCTCCAACCGGTTCGGTAATATCGGCGTTAAAAAAACCAATAGTGCGAGATTATCCAACTAGAATTTCACTCCTAAACTAAAGTTTAATAATTCCTTGAAATTTCATTAGAATCGAAGCAGTTAATAGAAACATTCAAAGTTTTATGAGTTCAACACTCCATTCTCGAATATGTAAGGTTTCCGAATCATAAATTGAAGTTAGTATACAAAGGAATACAACCTTTCGATGCTTCTTTCCCTGTCCTGGATCAATATGTCATAAAAAGCTTTTTGCAAATTAATTTTAGGGGTAAAATTTGGTTTCTCTTCTTCAGCAGTAGCGCCTGAATCTGATGGATCGGGAGTTTGCAATGTCGGAGGAAGCGAAACTTTTTTTGTCTTCTTTATCCCTGGATCATCCATTTTTATTGCCTGACGAAACAGTGAAGTCTTTTTTCTTCTTTCTGACACTCTATGAAACTTCGAGATTTCGATAATTCAGTTTTCGTGTTACAAGATAATTCAGATGTTTGTTGAGCTGTCAAAACACGTTCATGTCAATAAATATTAAAATTTGATTCGAAGATTCCCCTGGAAATGTGATAAGTTATAAATTCTTGAAAAAAGAAATTAGGTCGTGTCTTCGGAATTGGTAGATCGAGGTGTTTCTGTTTCTTTCGGTGACGTTACGTCGGAGCTTTGCGAATCGGTCAACAAGCATTGGGGAACATTGAAATCCGTTGCTACATCTTGAACCTCTCGTACATCCGACGTACCCGATCCCTCGCTTTCACCTCCCCACATCGACTCTTCGTGTTCCATTCCAAATTGCATTACTTTAGCTGACAATTCATTATCTTCTAATCCATAAGATAATTCGTCGGAGTATTCGGCCTCGAGAATTGAATAATCATCGAAGACTGGAGCCCTGATTATTTTTTGTTTTTCCAAAATGTCCATTAGAGTATGAAGTTTTTCCTCGAAATAGTCGTGGCAAGACGTACAAACGTCTTTTTCGCTATCTTTATCGAGATGCTGGAATATCAAAGTCGACGTAATTCTTAATAAATCATTGACTTACGTTACTCGAGGTGTACGATACGAAATTCAACAATAAATCTAAAAATTGTGGTCTACTGAACGCGTGAAATAATAATCTTTAAATACGTACTCGAGAAATGTCATTGATGTAACATTTGGCCGTGTCCAAAAGTTTAACAAGTTTTTTAACTCGACAACGATTATCTTTCCACTCTCTGAGTATATCTTCCGTGTCATTTTTCGTTTTTTCAATATTTTGTTCTACAATCCGTGCTCTTTGCTGTGCATCGACTGACTTGTTTATTAAAGTTTGAACGGTTTGATCCTTCGTAGCTTTGTATGCTTGTTCACGACATATTTTTCCATGAAACAAACTCATGTTGTAATGATCCTCGGCCAAATGATCGATCAAACGATTTTGCTCGAGTAGTTTGTTCATTGCCATTCGAGCTTCGGTTTGAAAAAGTGACGAGTGTATACGTAGATTGCGCTCTTTCTCCTTGTGCTCCTTCATTTTAACGTCTAATTCTTGACAAACTTTGTACATCGCATCCAACTCTAAATTCAGAGCTATATTCTCTCTAACTGCCCGATGAGTTGTGTCAGCTATACGAATATTCGTAGCTTGGCGAAAATTTTGTGCAAGCTCGTTCAACCGTTCCTCCATCTCCTTTTGCATCCTAATGAATTATCATTTTTTAATAATTTTTCACAATTCACATCAAAGTTATTGCTTACGTAATGTACTCACTTTGCTTTCCCAATAACCAGAGATTTTTCAGCTTCGTACAGTGTTTTATTGTGTCTCTCCTCTTGCTCGGCCATTTGTTCCTCCTGGATTTCAAATTTTCTCATCAAATCGATACGAGCCAGTCTCCAATCTTCCAATGCACTCAGTTTGCCAGCTGAACAGTTAACCATTTAAGCACATTGTATTATTGCATGAAAAGGGTCAAGTATTCAAGAAAATGTTGTTTTTCCTTTAAAAAAACTTTTCGAACTGCTACAATTTTTATTTTTTATATTCTATGTGGTTTTCTAAAAGAGCCTTTATCTAACCAGCTCGTAAAATGTCACGGATTTGTACAATTAATTTGATTAAAAGATCAATAAATTATTTAATTTTGTTGATCTCACCAGCTAACTTGACTTCAGCACTTAGATTCGTCTCCATAGTGTTATACTCGAGTTGCATGGTGTCCTCTTTTTTTTTGTAGGCGATTTGTTCATCCTTGCGAAGTTCTTCCATGGCTAACAATCGGTCACTAAGTTCGTGTGCTTCTTCGGTCCTTTGTTGCAATATACGTTTCAAATGTGCAACGACATCGGAGCGATCGTCTTCGAGCTCTTTGAGTTTTGTCTTCAACACGTCAACCTCACCTTCCAGGTGTTCGTTGCGTGAGCGTAATCTGAAAAATATTTAGTCAAGATTGTTTCTCCATGAGAACAATGAGTGAAAAAAAAGTGCATGACAGGCATGCTCACCTCGTCAATTGTTTGTTACTGTCAAGAATTTGTTGTTCATAAGAAACAGTTTCTCGTTCGTTAAGAGTCGATTTTTTCTTAACTTTTTTCTCCTTATCAACACCTTTCTTCTTTTTTTTCTTAGGCATTTTGTTACGTCAATGAATTTAATTAGACTATTCCAATCATCGAAGCAACGAAAGTTAATCGAGGCACTTGGCAGGACGAAATTTTTAATCCATTCGTTTTTACCAATGAATCCTCCCCACTCGCTAAATTTCAAACAATGTTTACTAGCTCATTTGTGACGTTTATACAATGTGTTGCAATTTTTTGCCCACGAGCTTGTTACGTTCGATAATCACTACTCGTTTCCATGGTAACTTTCTTTTTGTTTTCGATAATTCCATCCAAGTACACACCGAAACGTATACTCGGGCGAAAATTCAGTAATCGAGTGCGTCAGAACAATAATGTTGGAAATATCTCTTTATTTTACAATACACACAATTTAATGTGCCAGCCGTTACCAACCGATACAGTATACATCAACATATATATATATATATGTATATGTAAATAAACTATAATCACGATGAATGTCTTATCACACCGAATATTAACGCGAAAGCCTGCATCGTTAATTCTCGAGTCCTTGATTCTTGACTCTTTGTGGATTCTTTTTGGATCAACAGATTTTTGTTGTTTCATCTCTGCGCGTATTTACATCAGAGTCTTTTGGTCCACTATCAGTTCAATAGTCCCTCTTGTCGAGCATATTAACACAAAACTATCAGTCATTAACACCTACTTGGTGGTCGGCTGTTTAATGTCTCAGGTTTACTCGTCGTTCATGGTTGCGAGAAACATTAAACTCTCGCGAACAAAACGGCCGGATTTGATTTTTTGTGCGGAATCGTGAGCACTTGACTCGAGAATCATAGTTTTTTTTATTCAAGAAAAGATCGACGAACACTGTTTATTTGCAAAAAAAAGATTTTGCATCATCGCGTTATGGAATCAGCGATGGTGCATGCGTGATACAAGGAGTTCATTTTCGAACATAATAGTAATTCCGTCATTTTAATAATCAAACAAGCGCACATACGAAGGAGAAACAACGGATTAAGAGAATTTGCGTTGCTCAGTGAAATTGAGAATTTTTAGAATATTTGGTTTATTGTTCCGTGTTCAATTTTCATTGCGTATGATTCAGTTGTTAAACCAGAAAGTAAACTTTGAAAAACTATCCAGATACTCTAGTATTGGTGCTTGAGGAACCAGACTTTCGAAAATATGGAAAACCCTGTGCCAGTGTGCAATACCCATTGAAAAAACCTTATGGATCAATGATGGACTTTGAAAAATCATTGAAAACTCACATTTTATTGTTATTCAATACTCTCATAATTTTCTCTTTCATTTTTTATATATTATAATTTTTTAACGAATTCATTTAAATAATTTGTATTGACAATTTGATGTTCGAATTAAAGTGGAAATCGGGGATTGATCAAGTTTTAAATAATTTGTGAAGATTTCGGGGCAAAGAAAAAAAAAATTGGAATGGAGCCGATGGTAATGGTTACTAATCTTTAAACGGTCCTGCTGATTTCAATAGCGAGCTCTTTTCCGCACAGATTTCGAAAAACGAAAAAAAAAAAAAACATATGTTGCCGTCAACGATTAGTTTACTGGTGGGACGTTGAAACCTGGCCGTGCCGGAGGTGGTTGCGGTCTGCGGAAATAAATTACAAGACTAAGAAGACCGGTGAGAATTCCTATGAGATAAAAATCCCAATTTTGCACGATATTCGGATCCCATTTGTCGAGATGTTCAATAAAACTGAATTCGTGGATGTAATTGAGACCGGAGAGGAGGGATAGTTTGACAAGAGCTAGAGCAACGGGTATTTTCGCATCAGGATTTGCGTCGGCTGCGAGATCATAACACCGTTTAGCCAAATGACGATCCTTCGTCAAACCAAGACCTTGCTCGTGCATGTAGCCAAGATTAAACATTGCTTGTGCGTTGTGTTGCTGCTCGGAAGCCAAACGGTACTGTCTCGCTGCTGCCTTGTAATCGACGCGAGTTCCTCTCCCATAATAATGAGCATCGCCAAGTTTCACCTGTTTTTGTATATAAAATAAAAAGAGAAAAATTAGTTACAGGTGTGATTGACAGTTTCAACAAAGTCCAGGAAAGTTTCTTGTTTTTTTAAAACTCTGCATTGTCTGCTTATGGAAATGGTCTGTTGGATAAATAACAAAACTGAATTAACCTGAGCCGCGGAGTAGCCTTGAGCAGCAGCATGAGCCCAAAGAGTCAGTGCCGTGACTAGACCCTCCTCTTGAGAAAGGATTGTGGTTTCAGCCCGATCCAGGATGAAGGCTGCGTTGCTCTGAGCAACTTCGTAACCCATTTCCGCTAATAGAGCATACGTCACGAAAGCTTGATCGATTCGACCTTCTCGATAATCGGTATGAGCTGCCATCAGTTGATCGCTCCATTTGCCTCGTTCTGCCACATTTTTCAATAATTCAACCGCCGTCGGACAACTTCTCATCATTCCAGTACCAGTGGCGTGCATTTGAGCCAAATTGTAGAATGCGAGAACGTGACCGGACTGACTCGCCAGATTGAAGTATTTGTTGGCTTGCTTGTAATTCCGTGGCACACCGGTTCCACCTTTTTTGTTAATTATAAATTTGTTATCTTTATTTTGTGCTATTTTTGAAGTCTCTTCTTAATCTTCTATTTTTGTAATAATGAATAGAATGATATGGGGGCAATTTGTGGAATTTCATGAAACTTAAGTTTTTTCGACTTTCACCTAAAGTCGAAATCGACTCTTTCGCACAAAATCGAAAGAAGAAACAAATTGGAGATGCAGTTTCGCTGCGGTGTGTAGTCAAAGGGTTAATATTTATAACAATTACGAAAAAAGTATTATTATTTACATACTGATGTACATGTTGCCCAGTTGCAGTTGACCATCGACCCAACCTTGTTCAGCAGCTTGACTAAAATATCGCAAAGCTTTAGCAGTGTCGCGTTCAACACCACGTCCGTAAAGAAACATCAATCCAAGACCACTCTGCCCAACGGGGTTTCCCAGTTTGGCAGCTTTCATGAAATATTTGTAGGCCGTTTCGTTGTCTTGTTGAACAATATCGCTCCCCTCCAAATAAATCTACGAAAATTGACGTTAAATTATCGTAACGAAATGTTAAAGTATATTAATTGTTTCTCATTCGTAATTATTCGTATTATTGTAAAAAAAAAAAATGTAAGAAAAACTTAAGAATCTCTGTCACTGAAGAAAAAAAGATTACCTTTCCAAGGAAGGCCATGGCAATGGGATTACCAGCGTCAGCTGCGTGTTGAAAGTAACCGAGAGCTTTTTGGTGATCGAGCGGAACTCCACGTCCACCTTGATAATGTAATTGTCCAAGACCAACTTGCGCCTGAACGTCACCTCGTTGGGCCAACAATTGGTAATACTCAATGAGATCATAATCGAGAATACCGGAATTATATTCAGGATTTTCTTGCTCATCGAGAAGATGCACGCGTTGAACTACCGGGCCACCGCTCAACGATACTTGTTCAGCAACTTTGTTTGCTACGCGTCTGTAAAAATCGAGTGCCCTCTCGCAATTAGCAGTCGTTGATATACCTGCCCAGTAACGATAACCCAACGCCATTTCAGCTCTCGTGTCACCACCAAGCGCCGCTACTGTATAATGAAGCAAAGCTTTCGGTTGCGACACGTTCAGTCCGCCCAATCCCATGGAATACAAAAAGCCCATTCCCATGTGCGCCGAAGGCAAACCCGTTTCTGCCAGTTCTTTGAAAGTTTCCAAAGCTGCTGGAATGTCCTGCATCGATCCTGCCATTGACGAAGCGTGTCCGGTTTGTGTCCCCAACAATTCGGCCCATGCCAACATCGACCTTGCTTCTCTGTGACCCAATGTCGCAGCTGCCCTCAGGTGCTTGTAAGCTTCCACCTTATTCGATCTTGTTGCATTTAATAGGTATTGAGCCTTCTTGAAAAGATCTTCCGCTGCAAAATTCATCATTGTTACTTCAATTTTGTCTTGTTGTTTTATTTTTTATTTTTTCTTAATAAATATTCAATGCGAGCCATACGGCATATCCAAACGACAAACCTTCTAATACATTATTTCCTTTTGCATCTAAAAATAAATAGAATCCAGTGGAATGTTCGAGAACTCTGGAGATGTTATTGCGGAATCTCAAAAATGTTCTACATTATTCTAAAAACTAGTAGGAGATTGGTATATCCTGTAGATTTGAGCATTTTTTTTTTAGCATTTTTATGGAACACATGAAAAACTTTTAGATTAATCGATTTTTCAAATTTCCAAAAAAAAATTGGATTTTAAAATATTCTGTAATTTTTTTGGACATCTTTTTTCTCACAAAAAAGTTTTTTGGAGTATTGAGGAAATTTTAATAGAAATAAAATTTCTGCTATAATTAAGAGTTAATAGAATTGTTTGTTGTAACCTTCTTGCTGCTCAGCATTCAAAGGTTCCTGCGGCTCTTCCTCCGGAGGTACGGGTACAATTTGTTCCTCAGAGTTGTTGGTGTCCCAATTGGCGGAAGTATCATCACTGGAAAGCGCAGAAAAGGCATCGATGCCAGCAGCCTTGGCAGCTTCAAGGATCTGGGCCCAAGCTTCTTTCTTGGTGAGGCCGTCGACGGAGGATTCCTCGGTACCTCGATCTTTGCTCTGCGAATCACTCGTTTTATCCTTGAGCGATTTTTCATTTGTAAAAAGTTCGCTAGCGGGTACAAGCTTCATCATCGAGTCGTGAAGTACCTTAATTTCTTTGAGTTGTTGGAAGAGATGCTTGAGATTGTCGAGAATGGTTTCGTCCAGATCCTCGTCGGAAAATTTGGTATCGTGGGTTGTTGCATCATCAGCTTCCTTCTTCTTCGCATCCTCTTCTTCCGGAGTGGCCACCACGCTTGTCGAAAGTACAATCGACGCGAGAAATATAATAACAAGGACCGTGCCCCATATTCGCCTCATGTTTCATTGATTATTGATTCAAATTCAACATTACACGTATCAACATTAATCGGTAGATCGAAAACGTCTGCTATTTGCAAAAAACGTTATTATTCCAATATTTTATCGGCAAATTTATATATTTGCGACTTAATGATTTATCACACACAAGCACTCTTTACTTTATTGTCTCGATAAAACTCAAAGTCTTGTCTGATTAAACACGTATACGTGGACATTTCACGCGTCCGGTTTATTCTCGCAAAGTTGTTGCGTCATTTTTCCAACCCGAACCTATCTGTCTTCGCTAATCACAACATTGTATCCGATCAAAATATAGTTAATTAACAATCCAAGCAATAAGTTCATTCGGGGCTAATAATTTCTCTGCGGTTTGCGTTAGAATAGGTTTTCGTTTTTTTTATTGACACATCAAGTTCAAGTAGCGTTATCTATGTGTATATGTTCGTGTAAGTATACTAAGTATTGAACTATTTCAGCATAAGACAATCAGCTGTTTTGACTTTGTATTCTTGGTTCTTTTGTGCAAAGCGCCGCCGCATTTCGATGATTAAGGCTGATACTCATAGTCCTCCCTCCACATCAATTAGCATGTACGAATACCGCCTTAAAAGTCCGGGGGGGTTAGCGAATGGCTGTAACGCACGCTGTGGCGACAATTCTCATTTGGACACGTGGTAAAATGTGAAATTGACAGCTGTCCTCAGCTGTTTGGTGTGTGTAGATAACAATCAGAATTCAGAATTGTTTTATCATTTTCACTTTTCGCTATCGCGATAGCAGCGAAATCGTTTGGACAAGTTTAGGATAATCCTAGAACTTTTAATTTGCGAACATTGATTGAGCGTATATTTAGCAGATTTGTTTGTTAATTGCATAATAATAACGTAGATTGAGGGTACAAAGTTTGGGAACAAAATATATTGGCAAAATAATTGAACTCAACCATTCGAGATATCCAATGAGAGCTCCACTTTGATAGGGATTTTCGGGTATATGCGCTGCGTTCCATTGGATGTTCCTAATCGCTCTTCATAGCTAGCGGAGATACGAACTTCATGTATACCGTGAGCATTAAAAAAGTTTACATTATACACACCTAAGCCCTAAGCTAGAAATTTAGCGAATGTCCGTATACTACAGACATATATCAACTTTTGAGATGTAATAGATTTACTGTACAAAAGCGATTTTCACTTCGCTTACCGTATGTATAGCTTATCTCAGGATTATGTGGAATACAGTCGAAGCCTCTTTTTCGTCAACACGGCGAGCCCACGTATGTTTCCTTTTCTCAATTTTGCGGCCATCCCCACGTCTACATCGCAATGAGTTTAGACAGTTGAGAAGATAATTATGCAGCTCAGCAACTTTTCCCAAAAATGACGATAACAATTTTTTTCTCCATATTACTTCATATTGTTATGATCAATGATTTTACGGTGGAGGACGGGGAGGGCATGATTTCCTGCAATTCTGACATAATATACTAGAGCTGAAGGTTTCAGGATATAAAAGTGACGTGACTGCCTCATATGTATGTGGTATCGTGTATTGTATACATTTATATACAGAGCATTATGTTGTTTTTTATTTTTCTTTTCACATTTTTTTCGGTCTCATATATAATTCAATAACATGGTTCAACCAATAATTTTCTTTAGACTAAAACTACGTACGTACGACGCATAACTTACAAGATTATGCGACCGCTTGCATTAGCACTTTTAATTCGCGTATCATTTGACGTAAAATGCTCTCGCTTTCTCCATTTCAATATGATCTTTTCTCTCATCCTCCAACGCTTCTTCTGTTCACGCCAACAAAACTCATCGAAGATACACACAGCATACACATACATGCGCGGATGTCATACACTTGTTACGTTGACACTGACGCTGTGATCACAGGTCGAACAAACGTAAACTCAAAACAAAAGTGCTTCAAGAAATTCGTTTGGCAACAATCAAACAGCGCGTCTTATCCTCGTAACAAACTTTCCCTCGTTCATTTAAGTTTCGATTATATTTCGAATGAAATCAATCTAATTTCAACAATATGAAATGATTCGTGTGAAAACGAGTATTCACAGTACAAAAATGTACCAAAAGTTTTGCAGCCATCACATTGGTTTCGACTCGTGACCACAGAACGTTTCAGTAAAGATTCCGTTTGAAAACAGACTCGACAAGACCGGAAAACACGGTTAACTGTCCACGGTCTAAAATACAGGTCTGAAGTTCGAAAGTTGTTGAGAGATGAACTCAACTATTGGAAAGATAAAAGAAAATATTGTCACTATGGACATTGTTCAGAAATTCGTTAAAAATCATGGCGAAAAATAAATATCATAGAAATAGGAGAAGTCATGGTCAGCGTGGTACGATGAATAACTAACTCACAAGTTCCACATAAAAACCCACGACTTCGACGCTTGTATCAAGACATAGAATTGAAGATTTTCTAGCTACGAAGATTATTACAAAGTTTTTTTATATAAAATTAATACAAAAACGATCGTGAAGTGTGAAGAATCAGGATTACACAAAGTCCAAAATGATGTGAAACATTGTAACAAAGTTTTTCATTCTTGAAGGTGATTAAAATTTTAGAAAACAGTAAAAATACAATATTTTCTGAATCGCCGAAATAAACTCGAGCCTCCATGCTCTTTGTACAAAAACCGCGCTCGTTCATTCATTCTGTATCTTGACTCATTCATCGAACTCATAAACTTATACTTTGGTTAATAATGAAAAACGCGAAACGAAAAAAAAAAAAAAACGTAAATGCACATCTAAGCGGTAGACCATCTACCGATGGCTACGCGAACGACTATTCATCACCACGAGCCCCACATGTACAACAATTCTCCAAACGTTTTTTCTCTGTCACAGCAAACCCTTAGTATCGACTTATATTAGATCAGAAATATTTCTGAAATACTATCGAGTCGTACAATCTTCATTTTCTTATTTCGTTAAATACAATAAATTATAAACAATAAATTTTTATCGGTGTGTAGTTTTTTTCTTATATGGAATTCCATGATATAGAAATGGATTTCGATTAATTAAATAATCATAAATATTTACAGACGAGCAAGTAGGGACAATCAATATTTTTTTATCTAGAGTTGAAAAAAAAGTTACTTTTAAGGCCTTCAGCTTCGTATAAACTAATCGCGGTCATTTTAATTCATTGTTTCCATTCTATTTATTTTATCTTTATTCAATTACGTGGAAAAAAAGCGTTAAGAAAAACCAGAAATTATGCGAGTTTATGAGGAAGCTCAACAATATCTACTTGGAAGGTCGATTCCCTCGATTAAAGCGGATTATATGGATCAATCAACCAGTTTATACCTATGTAAATTTTTTCATGCAGATGCTTTAAAGTATTCATTCTTAGAGATTCTTTCTTACTACGATTTCTTTTTTCTCTGTTATCTGCAGATTTAAAAAAATGATATCAAGTTATGAACTCGATATTTTCATTGAAATGATAGAAATTACTTTTTCTGTCTCTCTCTGGAACGCAGTGGCAGTGCAAAGGTGCTTTGTGCCAGAATCAATATAAATCAAAGCTACACTCGTATCAATAACTCGCTATTTCAATCGGTTCGTTTACAAATGCGAACATCAAGCGAAATATTCAAGTGAAGCATCGAGGCATTGCGTTGAGACCGATTGAAGTGTTAATAACAACGATTTCAAGTTAAGCCGAATATCCATTCAACGTTTCAATTAAAGGGGTTTCATGATAGATTTTTCAATGGTTTGGAGTCGTGAAATCGATTGAAATCATTTAGAGTAGTAAAAAAGATTTTTAAAAAGTCGAAGGAACTGATCATTCGGACAAAGTACTGAAGGGCGGGTATTTTCTGTACAATTTACAAGAACGATAAACCTCAAAATCGATTTGAGTATGTTGTGTAGTATACGAGTTCCAAATAGTATTACAACCTATTGAGTTATAATAAGTGTTGAAAGCTTGCGAAACCGAGCAAAGCGAAAGCGCCTGAACGATAGTAGAAAAAAATGTCATTTAATCAGGAATTGCTTGTTGTAAAACCGATCTAACAACAGAGGCAAATTTGTACTAAAATTCAAAGTCATTTTCATCAAAGGCCGATAAAAAAACGTGCGAAATCTCGTTTTGTTATTTTATTCTTTACCAATTCCGATAAACTATTGAATATAAAAACGTCAAAAGCAACGAATGTGCGTTAATGCTCAGGGCAGTGTTGTCCCCTCAACCAGCTACAGTGATAACGATTAGTCCAACGAGTTGACTGGTCATGTCAATGTAACAATTATGAAAAGTCGACAATAAACATCGGCTTTGGTTGTGCCTTACTATGTGTAAGGTTATTTCGTATTGATAAGTATTTCATTTTTTCGTCTACGAGTCTTTCGGGAATAAAATTCTATGGCAGTTTTGTGTCTATATTTTCCTCTGTTAAATCGTGAAACGCGAGCTTGGAATTAAAATACGTAGAAGCTATTCTTGTTGTATGTGTTATTATTATTATTGTTATTATTATTAATATTATTATTATCATCATCATCGTCATGATCATTTGCTTATAATAAATACTGGAAGAAAGAAACCTAGGCTAATAACTTTTTATGTGTTGAGCTACAGTCACAACGGCTTCTTGACAATTTGTCCATTTACTATATATGTGTATGCGTATACTTATGTATAGTAGAAATCCTCCAAGATGACAGTTAAAGGAAACGCAATAAAAATTCGAGCTTACGACGTATGGCGGGGAGGAAGCGAAAATTTTGTTCGATTAATCATTTTGACAGGTCAAGGTGCAACTCAACAAGATTCTACTGTACATTTATACACGTACACACACATATATACAATTATGTATAGGCTATCGTCGGTGAGAGTTAATTCAGTCTCGCCTGAAAAGACCCCTTTGGTTTTCGCTTCGATTAGACAGCACGGTATTTATTTGGGCGTACTTTAATCCTTTCCTTAACTAGCCTGCGATTGGATCACCGGTGCTCCACGATGAAGCACCGACGTTGGCCGCGGCTTACGTGCTCCACTTTGTTGAGCGGATATTCCATTAGTCGGTGGCTGCTGCTGCTGCTGATGTTGATTAATTTGCTGCATTATCGTCGAATCTCTCTTCGGCACTTCAGTCGGCGATTGGAGTACTTCCGTGTACTCACGAATCAAATTTGCTATTTGGCAAGCCTAAAATTTAAAGGAAATGTTTTTCGATAAATGAGAATGTTAAAATGTTCCATTGTGGAACAATTAAAATAATTCACCAAAATTTGAACTCTGGAGATCTTACACCAAATAGTAATTATTATGCGATCAGTTCTAACATCAATGTCCGAAATACAATAGTCAGAAATCAGAATGAAAATCAGATTTCAGAAATGAAAAAATTGACTGAGACAGAAATTCATAATTAAATAAATAAAGGCAATAGAGTTGTCTGTTATTAATTAAATAGAATAGAGAAAATAAAAACTAAAATAGTTTTCTCGCTTCTCATAGTGTTAAATTTCTTTGTAGTTGGAATTTTATTGCAGAAATGAAAGATTTGTGTACCTGTGACGTAGTCAAGATAACTTTGCTCTGTTTCTTTTCAGTACCAGTTATAATCATGAGGCAGCTAAGGGCCGGACTGTAGCTCAATATACTACTGTACTCATAAGTGCACAAAGCGTTTCTCGAGCGATGTTCGAGTAAATGGAGTCCCTGTTGATCGACAGCCAGCCACAATACTCTTGGCCAGTTGGAGGTGAAAGATTGCATAACGTCAAATATTGTGGCTCTGTGAAGTGGCCAGGATTGTATAAGATTGAGAAAGGCCTTTTTAGCCTCTGGCGGTGTCATACCGCGCAACGATTGATGATGTTGAAGAACACCATCGAGGCATACGTTCGGTACGAGTCTTGATGGTAGGCAGTGACTAGATATCGTTCGATATTCTTGTGGCATTGGTCCCTCTTCGCAGTCACCGAGTTCTAATTGTGCTTGAAGCGCGGTTAACATCATCTTTAACAAAATGTAGAAATAAGTAACTTTTTGAAATTTAGGGCTTTAGAACGAACAAGTAGAGAAAACAAAATATTTGGAAAATTATTTGGTACGAATTATTCATTTAATTAATTGATATCATTGGATTAAAGAAAATTAAATGAAATTTGCAACTTACCGCTTCTTTCTCGGTTATGGGGAATCTATCAGCTCGCAAATCATGCAGTACTTGATGATATAAAAGTTCTTTTTCGACTGGATCATCGAGATTCATGTATTGGTCAAGGAACAGATGTTTCTTAAAGAGGAACAGATGATGACCGTGCTTTCTTTGTGGCTGATTACCCTGTTGGGTAACACTGGCAGTTCTGTAGCGTTCCCATTTTGACATAACATCAGCGATTTTTTCCTCTGGTACGAGCGAGCGTTCCGTTGATCCAAGCACTTCGTAAATTGCATAACCTTGAAAGAATAATAAAATAATAAATTAAAGACTAGAATTTGGATAATCCACGAATAAACTTTAAAATGAAGGAAAAGAGTCAATTTTTTTCAAGTAACGTCACAAGCTACTTGGCAAAAACTCTGTCAATTCAATAAATCAATTAAAAAATACGGCCATTGATATAAATCTTGAACAACAAACATCTTAAACGAGTTTGTGAAACATTCTGTTTTTTTTTTATTTAACGAAATGAAGTGATTTGCGTCATCTTTTCTGATTATAAGCGTTTCCTCTTATTATTCACTTAGTAAAATTTATTTTCATAATCGAGATGACAATGATAAAAAAAATTGAATAGTTTAAAAAAAAAAAAAGATCGAGTTCTGTCTACTGACCCATTGCTGATTCTTCAAGACCAATTTTGGCTTTAATGATTTCCATAACGTCCCTAGCGGTTGCTGATGGATGAAACTCAACGGCGTGATATTGTCCATCCATAAAGTGGAATCTCGCGTAAATAGGTCTTCGATTGATGGTGCACATGATTTCTTCGCGGCTAGGTGGCCATTGACGTCTCCTCGTGCCTTGAGTCTTGGTTAAACATTTTTCAGCGAATCTCGCGTATTTTCCTTCCTCAGTGACATAATCGCTGGCGCAACGTTTAAGATGAGCTATGAGATACTTTCTTATAATTTTTTGAGGAGGAAGTATGACGGAGCAAGCGAGTGATAAAAGTGCCCAGTGGCGAAGATTAACGCGACTGTTTGGATCGGGATGATCGGTCGTTTGTTTTATAAGTTGTAAATATAGTTCACCAAGTAAATTTTCTTTTCTCATGCATCGTTCCATAACTGTTTGTATGAGATTAACGTGTTCGTCTTCGACGCGACGAACAGTGTCACCGTTTTGTCCGAGTCCAGCATACGTCAAAATCAGTTGAAAAACACTAAGGGCTATTTGTTCTTCGGCGTCAGGTAATTTAGTTAGACTCTGTGGTACCGTTTGTCTGCTAAAAGCCCAATAAACATGAGGAAAGCCTTTGTACGTTTCACCGTGGTCCGCCGAGCTCCCGTGCTCTTGTCGTAATTTCTCGATCCTATGCTTGGACAATCGTCTGAGTGTGTTGCGTAAGAATCCACCGCCCGAGTCCTGGGGTTTTCTCAAGGCTTCCGAATCGACGAGAACTCTTCGACAATTAACAAGATTGTGGTAAAGTCGAACACGGTCTTCGTTCGTCATACCCTTTATCTTTTTCATCGGTGCTTCGTTCTCCGTTATCCAACCAGCCAGCGCTGGACAATAACTCACTATTAAACTGCCAATTTCATTTTTTTGTGGTGTTTCGAAAACGAAACATTTGTGCGAACTGTCAGGATTGTGTCTGAGCAGTGAAAGTGTTATGAAGGAATCGCTGGGATCCAACATTATACTCTCTACGTCTTGATAACGATATTCCGATAGGACAAATTTGTCGTCTGGCTTTATCAGCATCAAACCATCAGCGCTTATTCCCAGGATCAATTGATTACCGTACGACCAATAACCGCGATATGTCACGTTGAACATTGTCGTACCGTAAAGCGGATACTGCATTACGCAAGAAAGATACAACACTTTTGCTGTTAGCTCCGAACGACCTGCACCATATTGCTTGTGAGCCTGGGCTATTATTGGCACCCAAACGTCATCTCCACGTGCTCGGCTTATTCGATATGGCAGAAAACTATCCACCTCGCTGTAGTAATCTAAACGATCGTTGTCCTTTGGATCACCAAGCGATACCTGAGCCTGTAGACCTGCAAGTTGCAATGCAACTTTCTCCGACACCGGGAAATCGTCACACTGAAGAGATAATATCATTTTTATTTTTATTCGAGATTATTATTGTTTTTACTCTTTAAATTGATATTTGAATTGTTTTTGTTTTTTCATTACATCTGTTTTAGAAAAACAATTAGAAACAAAGATTTCATTTCGAGGGACTAAATTCAAAATATTTTGTTACTTTTTTCTTTTCTCATTATATTACCTTGACGACGTTGTAAACAGCCTGCGAGTACAGCATGTTAACTTCAACGGGATCTTGTGAGAGTTCTCGGGTGTTGCGAAATAATCGTCGTTTGAAGACGAAGCGATTGTCACCGCTGCCTAAAGTCGCGTTGTTGCCCCGCCTGAGGGTTGAGAAGCTTGACTGAGAGGTATTGAGCTTGCACTGTTTACTGTAAATGGTCAATCGACCTGTTGTGAAAGTTCGAGCGCTCGAAATGGCAATAGCAACGAATTAAAAAAAAACTGAAGAAATCTATCGCTATAGCAAAAGCTTGAGTTTTAATGATAAAGTTGAAGACCGACGAGCGCATCTTTATATTTCCATTTCACTTTTCACATTATTACCAATCGTTTTGTCTGTTTTTTCGTTACAAAAAAATTTCGAAAATTTAACATTATTTTTTAATATTCTGAAGAACGCTTTGAGATTATGAAAAATTCTATAATGAACCGGAATTTCCCAAAAAAAAAACAAAATGTCTTGAAATTCTGACATATTCTAAAATGTTCTAGAATCATTCACTGCAGTCTGTCTTTTTTCTAGAAATTTCCAGGAGTTTATAATTTTGGAAGAAGCATTTAAAATGATTCAAATTGGAATATTACTTACACTTCCCAAGCAGCTATAACGTCGTAGAGATAATCATGTGCTCGTACGTGTTCTTCGCCGTCCGGTCGACTTTGATAAATGGCCCATCCTTCTAAGGACCTGAGACCTAACTTTTCAGCCAATTTAGCAGCAGCATCGGCTGCCGTGTCGGTGGGATGAACATCAATAGCTTTTGTTCTTCCATCGAGAAAGAAGAATCGGCAAACGATTGTTCCGAGTCTTCGCATCGCCCCGATCTCCACCGTCGACGGTGGAAATTGCCTGCACGAAACTTTCATATTTTTGCAATTGTCGACGCACCACTCAACGTATTGACGCAATTTGCCTTCAAGCGCTAGATTCTTCTTGAGAAACGAGACGAAATATTTGTACAAAAGTTTGCTCGGTTGAAAAGCAACGATCGCCAGACAAAGCAAAAGCCACACTCTCTCGGCCCATTCCAAGTTCGGATTGTTGGTTGCTTGACGAATACATTGCACAAGTATCTCATCGCGAAGCTCTTCACGCTCTATGCCATGACCGATTATTGATTGAATCGTTGCTATTTCTTGATCCAACTTCATCTCTCCACGAAGGTATTTGCACAAATCCTATAATAATAAACCAAGTGTGAAAATTATTTAAAAAATTATGCCCACTGAAAATGAATCTTTCAAGATAACGAATGGAAATTTTCCTGTTACTCATGATTTTCATAATTATTTTAAATTTGATTGGATTTTCAGTCGTTGAGTTGTTAAAAGCACAAATGAAAATTTGCCATCGAGAATTCTTACATAATTTGGTGTACAATGTAATGTGACAGCTATTACGTTAAAAAATTTGACCTATTACGTTCGAAACATTGTGAAAACTGTCAAGATTACAGTAAAAAATTACATTGGCAGAAAAAAAATTGTTGTTACGAATCCTTGAAAACGGTGTAACGAGTGAAATGAGAAATATCGAAGAAGAAAGAAATACTCACTCTAAAAATAGAACAAGCAAGATTGACGTTGTCCGGGTCGTACATGTGAATATGAGAATTTGGAATGCTGGAGCCCTTGTAGTACGTGACCATTTCATATTTCGGAATAAATTCGACGCTTTTGCCGCGTGATTTTCTGGTCAAGGTGGCCATAATAGTGCCCTCGGGTGATCTCTCGTGGCTGTTGAAATAATTCTGTGCGAATTCGACAATATCGTGATATGTGTTTTCGATTTCAGGAATTTCTTTCTTATCCTCAAGTTCTTGAAGTTTTCGTTCAACTCGAAATTTGCGACGTTGTTCTCGTTCGGCAGGTTGTTGTTGCGTGACTGAGCTAATGTTCGGTTGTAGTTGTTGTTGCTGTTGTGGCAGCTGCTGCTGTTGTTGCTGTTGCGGTGGTTGTGGGAGTTGATGTTGTTGCTGCTGTTGACTGATGACGTGAGGCGGTATTTCGTGGCCATTTTGTTGAGGGACTATTGTTGCATTTAGATGATGATTTTGATGGTATGAATGATGGACGTTTGAATTGCGAGATTCCGGCCTTGAGGGTGGACTTCCGATAGAAGTTTCTTTGATAATTTTACTCGTCGGAACAGGCGGTGGAGAGGCGCAAGTTTCACCGTTAGTCAATTGCCCGGAATTTCTATTAATCATTATCGGACTGCTTGGTCCATTTTCGTCACGTGGTAAAACCGATTCGTAGATCGGTTCGTTATTATCCGGCAACAAGGAATCGCCATTGAGAAGTTGAGGAAGTGGCGGCGGAGGTGGAGGTGGTGGTGGTTCAGTGGGCTCCGGTAAACTGGGTTGACCTAGTTTAGCCACGGCTGCGGTACCATTCCTCTGCGAAATTCCATCTGGTGAGTTGAGCTTTGAATCGGTTCGAGCATTCATCTCCATCTCGAGCTGTATAACTGTCTCCAATTCTGCGTCAAGATCTTCCACAAGTTCGTCCATACGCTCACCAATTTCTTCGATTATTTGATTGCTCTTGGTCGATTGTACGTCTGACAGAAAAGAGAATAAATTGTCCAGGTCCACCGACTGCAATTCCGATGTAGCCATCTTCGAATTTATCGTTTCAGCCATTTGCGATAATGCTGCGATCTCCTCTTGAGCTTTCCTACAAATCATCGAAGTCATCTCGTCAAATTAATTTAAATATTTGCATTGTGTTTTTGAAACATTTTCTAAATGAAAAATATCATGATTTATTATTGATGAATGTATCAAATTAAAAATAATTTTTTTTTGCAAATATATTAGTAGTTGCACATGTAAAATGATTTCCAATCAATAAGCGTACGTGCTCAAAGCTGCGTCACATTCTCACAAAAATAATAGCAGTAAGATTTGCGTATGTTCCTAAAAAAACTGGAAGCAAGTTTCGGGTTTGAAACCAAATATGGATTATAGTGAAAAAAACAGCAAAGTTTAGTTAAACGCAATGTTAAAATAATTTCGGTGGTGCATTCTACGATCGCTGACTACTTTACTGGCTGCGACTAGATGTCGAAATGAATTCGACAACTTACCCAGCTTCCATCCCGACAATACCATTGTATTGCGCGCTACAAGACACAAACGAAATTTTCGTTTAGTCTTATGAGCCACACAAGAGCGCATCAACGTTTAGTTATAAGGAATTATTGAAAATATTCTGGTATCGATAGATCCATGGAGTGGACTCAAATAAATTTTGTAATTAAAAAATTAGAATTTTCATCCAAACGTACCTTTGACTGTCCTCGAGGGTTTTTTTATCCTCCATAAGTCTTCGTTCCTCCTCCATTCTTTCACGTTTTCGCATTTCTTCGTCGACTCGACGCATCTCTCGTAATGCAGCAGCGACTTCTCGAGCAAATACACCACGAAGATGCGATTGGATGACAATCGCTGCACGTCGTTTTCTTATAAACATTATACGGAATTTCCACCCACGATAAGCGTGCTGTACTTTAAGAGCCGCCACTCTCACACGTCGATATTCTGGCAACATAAGAAACAAGTTCAAGTGTTAAATATTGACTATTAGGGTAATTTAAAAATTTGAGATTAAAAAACAAAAGTTTTTCTTACAGATAGTTGTAAAAATATGTTGCGTATTTATAAAAACTAACCCTTTCTGACTCTGTAAGCCCGCCAGACTTTCTGTATAACAATAGCATTTTTGGTGACCATTTGATTTCTCGCGTCTTCCAGAGGTTCGTGAACGTAGCTACGAAGAAAGACTTTAGATTTGCCGATTTGCCATTCGGTTTCAGGAATGCCCTGGCGTGCGATTAAACACTTTGCTGCGTCTTTGTCGTCGTGAGGTAAAGCGCTGCGACTGAGACATCGATAACGAGTGACAAAATCGTGGAAAGGCATATGAACAGGAAATCCCTCTTTTCGTATTCTTATTATATCCAACATTCCAAGATATTTGAGTTGATCGAGAACGAGTTTTTGGTCGTAATGGTTAGATTTTTTTTCCATGTTTGGTTTTATACACCGGGCGTACCAAGGAGTCGTTGCTTGGAGGACATCGACGAGAGCTTGCAATTGATGTCTGAAAGAATCACAGAGCGTGGGTTTACCTTTCGACGTACCCCTTGACATCGTCGTCGCATTTCCAGGAGCACGTGCCACAGTGCAACCTAAAAGGTCCTGATAAACCGTTATCTCTTGCACAAATTCGTTTGTACTTCTCGACATAAAATCGAAGAAAACATCCTGCTGTACGTCACGGTTTTTATCAACGAAACCTTCCACCGTGTACGTAACACAACCTGCGTAATGTCTCAGACCAAATTCCTTTTCCCATCTTCGGCGATCGTCTCCTTTAACGTAACAAGGATGACTGTCAAACTCGGCGTGTAAATTCGTCAGGTACGCCAAATCTGAACCTTTTGGCATGTGGCATTGCTCCGTCAAGAGCTTTAGCACGCAACGTGGCGGCTTTTCTATCAGTTCCAGGCACATTGTGTTGTCCGTGAATGTTATGTGCGAATATTGAATTTCCTCCTGACGATACTGTGAATCAAAAATACACAAAATTAAAATTACAAGCAAAAAATTCGTATTAACCCTGATTACTGCCATTGTTTCAGGATCAGTCGATACTGGGTCTCTATGACCCAAAGAACCGCGAGCAATGATAACTGACAAAGAAATAAGTATTTTTCAATGTTTTTTTTCTTTAATAGATCCGTTTTTGATTACGCGAATTATTTATTTGTCTCCAATTGGAGTTGGGACAAAAGTGCATTTTAATTAAGTCGAAAATAATCGTTTTTGCTTGGAACAAAGTCACCCAATGGCAGGAACCGATGGTTTTAATATTTTGGAAAACTTTATAACTGAGTCGCTCGTTTGAATTCTTACCAATTCTTTTTCCAAAGCAAAAACGCAATGATTGAAGAATTTGTGTAGTTTTTCGTTCGTATAGTTGATGCAAAGTTGTTCAAAGCTGTTGACAGTAAAATTTTCGAAGCCAAATATATCAAGTACACCAAGAAACCTTGAGCTGTCTTGTCCCGGATTCGTGCAATTATTTATGTGATTTATCAACCAAGCAAAAGTTCTTGAGTAAAGAGCTTTTGCCATGGCGTGTCTGTTTTCACGTGCTTCTTGAACTTTGAGTGGTATTTCGGTGATATTTCCACGCACGTTTATTTGTCGAACAAGAACTACTCTCGTAAGATCTTCGACCTGTAAACCGAGGAGGGGAGCGACGGTTGCAATAATGTCGAGATCTTCGTTCGTCAGTTCACAACGTTCGCCATCAATGTCCTCGAAGTTGAGATTACCGAGCCATAAAATGGCTGATAATACACGAAATATACCCTCGCACATTTCACTCGGTACTTGTAACACGCTGAATGCCAAACGAAGTGCGTCCAATTTCTTCGAATCTGATATTCCATCGATTTTTATACAACCCGATTGATTCAAATATTTGTACTTTATTGGTGGCGCCAGCTTGTACATTTCAGCGAATTCTCTGTCACGCATACCACCCTCGACCAATTGATACAAAACGTGATAATTACGTTCGCCTGGACTTTGAAACGTTATTCTACTTTGCTCCAACAAATAGTCCTGTATTATACAACCCTTGATCATCCATTTGCTGTCAAAACAAACTTGCATAAATTTACCGAATCTGGAGCTGTTGTCGTTTCTCACAGTTTTTGCGTTACCTGCGAACATAAATATATAAATAAATGAATAAATTGTTATCAGTTAAATGAACAAGTAATAAGCTGTCAATTTTATTCGAATATTTGGTCTCTCTTTTGTCTGGTATTTTTTTTTTATTAATATTTGAGAGTTATCAGGAAGTGAAATCGAAGATTTGAGTGCAAAGAATTCTTATTTCATTGATATTAAATTACTCAATGTTCCGCTAGTAAAAATTAACTAATTAGTCGTTGTAAATCGTCAATTAATTAAAGTATGGAGCAAAAATCGTTCATTATGTCGATTTTTTTTTTTCATTTTTAAACATTTAATTGAATCAACTATTCATAACTAGACAACTATTAGCAAATTGTCTTTTCATGTATATTCTGTAATAAAATATAATAATTACCAAAAGCTTCGAGAATGGTGTTGGCTTCGAGAATTTGTTGTTCGACCCAAGTGTCAACGTTGCTCGTTACGGAGCACAAATACTGAAGTATAAATTTGGTCGTTTCTGTTTTTCCAGCCCCGCTTTCGCCGGATATGACGCAGGACTGATTGTTCTTGGTTTCCTGGAGCGAGCGGTACGAGGCTTCGGCAAGTGCAAATACGTGGGGTTCCAATGCTCCCATTTTTTGTCCATGATAACGATTCACGTATTCCTAGAAGCGATTCAGACAAAAAAAAAGCATTATAAGTACGGTTCGTTAAATCGATGCATGGGTTGAGGATTTTTTTATTTTTAATTCATGAGAAAAAAAAATGGAATAAAATATTTGAGCTCCGTAATCTCTTCGGTTTCTATGAACAGATATTCCGTGGTAAGAGGGTTGAGATCTTTTCGGTTTCCTTTGGAATGAAAATGCAGCATCGTTGATTATTCAGACTAATAAATTCATCGAGGTGAACGAACGCGTAAATGGAGCGAAACCGGACGTATAGGGGTAAAGAGACAAAGAAGCCAGCGAGCGAGAGATAAAGAGAGAAAAAGAGAGAGGGAGAGAAAAAGACTTTCTCGATAAAGCACTGGAGAACCGATTAATTACAGTGAACTCCAATCAGTATTGCGAGCTTTTGTTTCGTGTATTCGTATTTAAATCGAGCACTAATCTTCACTCACAAATATCGATTTCGCATTGCAGTTTTAAAGCCTCGAGACCATAGAATTTTCTCTTAAAAACTAGTTCCCATAAATTTTTAACCCTACAAACAAATGTTCGTAGGCAATCCATTTTGTTTTTAAATAATTACAATTTAAAAAATCGTCCGCTGTAATTAACAAATTTAGTTTAAACTTCAAAATATCGAAGACATGGTGGGTCATTTTTTAAATAAAACATTAACAACGCTCTGGGTGTGAAAAAAAATTTTTGGTTTTTATCCTTCATTTGAAAAAATATCTCAACAGTCTCAATGTAAGTAGTACAAATCGAGAATAGTCGGTCGCCTTCCTATATGGTGCGAGAGACAGTGTGTGTTTGTCATTGTTTTCGTCACGATGTTCTGTTTGTTTCGTCATCAAAATATGTTTCAAGGAACGAGGATGATTTTTTTTTTTATCACTTATTTACGTATTCTGAGTCTATTGTGACGATTCTGTCAACATGACGTACACGCTGACAATTCACAATTCCTTTTTTATCTTCCAGTTATTCTCGGTCAGCGGATTTTTTTTGTTCACACGTATTTGAACTTAACGTAATACGATATAAGAACGAAAAGAGCTTATGACCTTTGTCGGGAATATCGACACTCAGGAGGGAAGATCAGTTCAACGAGGAGTGACGATCTGCCCCGGTTGAAAAGTTTCAGGTCAGATATTCTCGTCACTGATAGTCTTCGTTTTTATTATTTTTTTTCTAACCACGTGAGTTGCTCTAATTTGGGCATAATAAAATTTATATCAAGACACAGTATTGGAAAGAATTCAATTGAATGAATACTAGTTCGAAAAAAATACGCGACTGACCCAATTATATGAAATCGAATTTTTTCTTTTTCGACGAAAAAGTTTTGTGGTATGTTAACCCTGAAATGTCCCATTTTTTTCTGAATGCCAGGATGACCATCAGAGCCGAGATCGGTTTTCAGATATGAACCGGGTCTGTCAATGAAGTATTGTTAACGGCTTTGTCGATTGATTTTAATTGAAAAAACCAGAAGTACAATTTAGCGGTATCGACGAAAACTTCAATAAATTATTAATTAATAGCAAGTGAAAAATATCCTGATGTTATATTCCACAGTACATGATCTGAACATGAAAAAATCGGATTAAAAGAGACGTAGACATATTTTGAAACGTTGCTAAAAGCCTCGTTGAAAATAGAACGCGAATTGACGAGAAATGAGAAGTTTTGCGTTAATCTAAGAGATTAACAGTGTTTCGGTGCAAATCCCATGTTCTATAGTAAGATAAACTATAGCAGTGTTGATAAAAGCCGAGGTTTCATCCGGTCTTCGATCCTGTTTCCTTTAATCCAAGGCTGGAAAGAGAGATGGATTGACGATAAATAGACTGAAGGAAGCTAATAATGAAAAGGATTGAAGATCGATCAGAGCAGGGATTTCTATCGTTTTACGGAAGTCCGTCGAAAGGAAATCCCATAGTGACTACGGGCAAACAAAGGAAGTAAACGAGAGTAAAACCTAAAATCAGTGGAAAGGTGGAGAAAGAGGGTGTGAGGTGAAGAGAGAATTGAAACGAGGGTTTGAGGCGCAGAGCAAGCTCGTCCTAGTTCGCTTGGCTGACTCTGTTCTCCCTCTTCGTAATAAGAGGAGTGAACTCGTTCCCTCGTCTGCATTATGTCTTTTTTCTCTATAAAAAAAAAAAGTCCACTGGGAAGTCAGTCATGCGAATTTCGTAGCAGGGGCCTCGAGAAACTTCATCAAAATCGTTGAAAAGGATGAAAAATTTGCTTGGAATCTATGATGAAAAAAGGTGTGACGGAAACGTAAAAACGAAGGGAGGGACAACGAAAGGGTGATGCAACGATGACGAGAGACCTTTACAGGTGAAGTGCTTGCTCAACGAGGCTCAAGAAACGTCAAGCCCAACGAGATCTCATATATTAGACGGCCGATTTCGTTATTGGGTCACTATCCTCGTTTTATCATTTTTATCATCGACACAAACTTCAAGTGTCCTTGTCACTCTCCTTCCCACTTCTTCGCCCTATTTCCCCCTGATTCACCCTTAAGGATAATATTCCTCGATGACTTTCAATTCTCACACACCATCCAAACACACACAGACATTCTTAGCCTCGCAAATCGACTCCAAACTTTCGATTGCGATAGTAGTTCAGCGAATGAGATAATATTTCAAACTACAATTTCCTCTTCGAAATTTAAGTCACACAATCATGTTAATCGATTGGTAAGAAGCAACGCAATATCGTCAAAGCACCAAAAGTTTCCTGAGTGGAAACTTTATTTCGATGCTTCATCTTTATCGAGTGATTGAACATTTGGTAAAAGATTTTTTCTTGAAAACAACATTTTTTTCCAACTTTTATCATTACTCACGTCTCATTATCCAAACGGGTTGAATTTTCGTTTTTTTTTACATTTAAGACATCCATCGAAAAATCGTTGTAAGGAAAAGGTGGAGGATTGCGCAACGATGAGACAGTGCATACGAGTAGAGACAGATCTAGAAAGGAATCTGTCTCTCTTCCTGTCACTCCCTTTAAGATCGATAACGAGAGAGAAACTCCGAGATCCGTAGGCCTGCATCAAGAAGAGAATATGCTTCTCTTTCTCTTCTACTCTCGTTTTTCCTTCACTCTTTCTCTCCTCTAAAACCGATGTGCGCTTCGTGACTCTCTCGGGCGATCAATACACCGGAGCGGGCACCAGCGGTACAAGGCGCGCACTGTATGCGAACGCCCTTTTCATCGTTCGGTATGTCCTGCAACCGCAAACTCTCAATTGCGAAAGGATCTTGACCCCTAATTTTCTGTTTGTTTGGATTTGTTGGAAGATCGATTTATTTTTAAAGTTGAAGGAACTCCAATGTTTTTTTCCTTTAATCTATTCAAAATTTTTCTTCAAATGAATAGACATTGAATAATTTATCAGCTTTTTATGATCGACACCGCAGGGATGCGATCCCTGTTGACTTTGGTGATCTCCCGGACTAAGAAAAGCTTTTAGAGAAGCAAGTAATTGGATGAGTGACCATCCAAGCCATACTCGCACATTGATCTACTGCTTGGACCAAGAGAAACAGCTCTTCTAAGTTTCTGATGGTTTTACCTGTATTGGTAACTCAATGAAAATACAATCAATTCTATTGACATTGCTTTTCCAAAGTTCCCCTAAACCCTGATAGAAATGCTATACAGGACTTTCATGATAACGGAATGTCTTTGAGCAACAGTCTTGCGAGGTCTCATAGAAAAATGAAAGTCAATAAGTGATGGAATCACTTATCACAAGATTACTTATCACAAGAATTACAAAAATAATCATTTTTTGTTTAAACAAAATCAAGTTCATGTCATTTTTCATTTAAACACACATTTCGTATTAAAAAGAAACTTTGCTTTTCTTCAACAATGTGTGAAGAGAATTTTCCAATTCGACGAAATAAATTTCGAATCATTCGTTCAATTCTTATACTTTTTTAATTGTTTTTTTTTTTTCAGATAAGAATTAACTTGAACGTGTGAAACTCGAAAAAATATTTAGCCACGTGAGAAGTTTGGGAGACAAGATTTTTGTGTTTCAATTTATTAAATTTTTAGAGACCTTTCCGGTTCGATACTGAGGCAAGGACTTAACCCTAGAACTCATTTACCTCTTTTTACATTCTAACACGTGACCGGGGTCGTTGTCACCCGCATAATATTTTTGGCCCATACATGTCGTCTTTACAGAGACAAAAAAATGACAAAGAAAAAACAAATTTTGTCTAATAAGGTTTTCTATTGATTTTGTGTGTATATCCATATTTGTAATGCTATATAACGAGTTTGAAATGTGAATGCTCAGAGAGTGTGTCACATGATACCGCCCATTTGTTTTGGACAGTATTCACGATCCCATCACGAGGCTCATAACCTTTTAATATTCTACGTGAGTAACTTCCTGCAGTCGTCTTTGCGCACCACACCGGAAGAACGTAAGAATAAAAAAAAAACAACCAAAGAGAATATGCCCCACCCATGGTGTTCGTAAGATACTTCGATCGCCATTAGTTACAGGAAAAAAAATAGTCACAGGAAAGCAAAGAATCGAATACAGAGACTTTGGAGAGTAGGGTTTCGTACGTCAATTTTCAGAAACAGCTCGCTCGCATATTTTTCCTAAGAACTGTAAGACATTTTTTCGGAAACAAAATGATTTACATTTTTTTTAACTAAAAAAATAAAATAAATAATGACAGGAAACACGACGTGAATATTGATTGATTGGTTTTTTTCAGTCACACGATCAAATGATTGAAATGTATAAATAAACAATTATATAAATGATTAAAAAATTACTCACCATAGAGTAGACGTCAACCTCCTTGTAGGGATTCACAGCCACGAGGATGGAACCAGTGTAAGTCTGCTCGTCGATTCATCGATTTTCAGTGTCAAGAAAAATGTAAACAAATTTTATAAACTTTGCTAAAAACACGATTATCCCCAAGCTTGATACCATTGGGTCATTCTGACCCAGGTCAAACATCGTTTTCAACTAAATTGAAATATTTTATTTATTTATTGAATCCTGAACATTCGTTTGATCAAGAATGATAGAAAAACGCTAAATTTCTGGGGTCGTAAAGACCCATGACAAAAAAATGATCGTTACATATTGAATCGTGAAATATTTTTGACTAAAAAATTAAGCATATTATTCAAACTTCCATGAAATAAACCCAAATATTGAAATTTTATCACCAGCTCGATCGAGGATGAAATTTAATTTCCTGTGTGTTGGAGACTTTTTATTTTTTTTAATGAATATGTAAGTTACATGTGCAAGAACAAATTGCAAGTTAGGCTGAGGGAACGGCCATCAGGACGCCATCGTGACGTCATGGTTAGGGCAACTCCAGTGGGGACGATGAGTCATGGCCTTGTCGCAAGCGAGTGCACCTCCTAGGGGTAATATACCCGTAACCCATAACCACCCCTACATAACCCTGCTACGCATTTAGATGTACGCATATACGGTGTCCCAATTGAATTTTTTGTAATAGATGTTTATCAAAATTTGTATTATTGGAAAAGAACGATTTCAAAATCATTATTCAACCCTTTAAGAGGTTATGATGTTGCTTTTATTTTCTTTCAGTTTTTTTTTATGAATGAACTACTATATCAACAACAAATACCAGGTTTCTTTGAGGTCCAGATCCTTTACAAAAGGAATACACAATTTTCTGCCTCGAAACACTTTTTTGTTGGAAACATTTTTTTATCAGTGTAAAATAGTACGAAAAAAATCTTGTAAAAAGGTTTATAAAAGTCACCCTGTAGATATGGACAGTTATATTCGCGAAGAGGGGTTAGAATATTATTATGAACGAGCTGAGTCACGAAACCGACAGCCACCCTTCTTGGATACATCTAGAAAGCATTGGGAATACATTTGGTCCAAAAAATGTATCGTGTATAAAAAAAATTACAAGATATCGAGGGGGAGATGTTATTGCACAATTTCTAAGGTGTCAAGGTGATTTCCAATTATTTTCTTTCTTTTAACTATGTGTGTGCCAGATTCCACGATGAATGGACTGACCTAAAATCCTTCTAGAGATAGTTTAGCACAAAGTGTCGAAATAAAAAGTTTGTCAAAATTTTTGGAGCAACCGAATGTGTGCAGAGAGTAATACATTCTCATCCATTTTATCGCGACAAGCGAATATCGAGTGGTCAATATAAATGACCTTGTCACATATTTTTTAAATCACTGAACGACAAGATAGAAAATTGTTATTATTTTATTGTTTCTTTTCAGTTAACGTGTGCGTTTGTTGGTGGCGAATGTTTATCCGTTTGTTTATTAAACAGTTCAATTATCTCCAACGAAATTTAATTTATTCGTTTGGACAAAATGTTAAGTTGCCATTTCCGAGACCTGCAAAGCTTTTCGCGAATGAAAACCCGAAAAAAGTTGAGATATTAATAAAGCTTTGTTTGCAAAAAGAAAACAAAACTATTATCAAGAATATGAAACTCATTAAGGGCCAGAATTTACATAATTATTAGAAAAAACATGAAGAAGTAAGTGAAAATATTTCTGGTACATAAAAGTGGCCTGCTAGGTTCGAAAATAATTGGCAAATTGGTTTAATGAATAAGAAAGTGAAGAACCTTCTCGTTAGTGGTACAAAAAGAAGGTTGAGTTGTGATGAAAAGAGATGAGAAGAGGGAGGAAGTAAAAAATGGGGAAGTTTGGAGGCTCGATCGGTGACTCGGTCGCGCTCAGTCGGTCGACAAACCCGTGAGCTACAGTAAAGAGATGAATGAGTCTAGAGTCTAGGGTCCCGGGGTGTTTCACTGAACCAGCTGACTGGGAGCTGTCGTCATGGAAACGAACCGACCCCGGGAGCCTCACACTCCTGCAAAATTCATACTCAACCTCGCGCTGTCTCCCTCCATCGTTTCAATACACAGTAATGAATGGATAACATGCACCAAAGCTTTTTCTTCGCTATATACATATATATTTATCTACATATCGTTCTGTTTCAGTCAGGGATTCCTCCAGCCACAGTTGCTCATTGCTCTCATCTTTCCTCTATCTATCTCACTCTTTTGCTCTCTCCACTTCTCTATTTATGCTGCACTGGCCACGAAGCTTTGCTTTAACCAAGCAGACCTACTCTGCACTCTAATACTGTACACCCCTTCACTTCCTAGTTGTTCTATCGTTTTCCGCATCACATGTGCGCTTTATAAGTAAAGTCTGAGCATCTAGGCCTGCCGAACATTTGTTTGCCATGGCACTTGTACTTACATTCATCTCTAACCTAAGCTTCATATTCGTAACTCTTGCAAAGACCTAGACCCTTTTTTTACTTCCCTCAGTGGTCGCCTCGCATTTTTGTTATTTTTTTCTGGCTTTTTTAAACTTCTTATTTTTGTTTCATTGCTCTCGCAATCTTCGTGCCTTTCCAACTGAAAGGCTACACAAACGGAACACTTTATACTCGTTATTTATGGTTTCTGCTCATTTTTTTCCTAATTGGAGCACCAGATTTTTAAGAAACTCATCTTGTCGAGTGTATTTTTTAATTATTCAGACTGCCAAGAGAATTTCGTCCCAACAATAACATGTCTTTGCAATTTGTAATTATTTCATACGGTTTTTAATATTTGATACTTTTATTAAACGATGATGAATTTTTTGATGAGAAAAATGTATCCACTTTCTGTCTATTTGGAAAGATATTCGTTGTCAACGAAATTTGAACGTCTCATTGAAAAGGATAATGATAATAATAATTCGATGAGCTCTAGTTGTATTTTTTGTTACGAAGTTTTTGGGAAATTTCTCATTTTCGCACACTTGACCAAAAGAAACTATCTTTGTCGAGACCGAATTGTTCGAAATACATTTTATAGTTATGATATTTTATCGATTCCTGTGCAGTTTAAAGAAATCTAAATATTTTTTTTTGGATTTATGAAATTTTTCTGAAACACGCGTCAACACATTGGGAGACTGTGAAGTCCGATGCAGTGAAAAAAGTTGAGATTGTTGTTGAGTTATAATATTTTTCAAATTCGAGCCATTACACGATAACAAAAATAGTGAAATAGAAAATAAAAATCGATCATAAATATGGTCTGTAAAGGATACATAAATCTGGTCCCTGCTATATCGGACCTGAAGGTTTCGGTTGATTCCAGTTTCGTCTATGTCGCTGATTACCGTCATATCCGGCACCCCTGTCTCCGGGCCTGAGCCTGAAACATTATTAAACGTTGCTTCTTTTTAAAACAGTAGAAAAACAACAGGACAACGTTGGAATTTCCATCATTAAAACTCAAGGACATTTTCACATTTACCAAGTAGTGCCTAAAAGTTATTTGCAATAATCACCCACGACAAATGGCTACGAATTTTTTGATTCCAATAAACTGAAATGGCAAAAGAGACAAACTTTGGATAATTTTGTGAATCAAGAAAACGACGAATTATTAAAAGATATTTCGTTAGGATTCAACGATGCAAACTTCAATATCATAAGACTTCGAGAATTTTATACAAAAAGCAGAATAAAATATATGACTTCTTTAATATTCCAGACTGCATTCAGTTGCTATAATGTTGGGACGACGCCAAACTTTTCCCTTTTCTCCGAAATATACACAACTTTTACTGCATCGTTATTTCTATCGATATTGAAGTAACTATAGAAAATTGAGCCTACCACAAAAGGGGTTCGAAGGAAGCTGTCGGGCAAACTAATTCAATTACTTCACTACTCCTGCCTCAATAGTGTCATCAGAAAATCTTATAAAGCATGATAACTTGTATAATACGATATCAATAATTATAACAGCTGTGAAAAGTTAAATCCTGTCATTATTAATTACTTCGGTTTATTACACTAAAGTTGACTTTAATTGGGATTTATTTAATTCGAACTTTACAACGTCATGAATTCTAAGAATTTGGTATGTTTTTATATGAAATATTCAAGGAGTCGTGTAAAAATTTCACGACGATTAAGAAGCTGGGTATTGAATAATTAACTTAACAGATTACATGTCGTATTGGAACTGAAATAACTTTACGTATTTTTTTTTACTTCTCTATTTTCAATATTTACAATATACAAGAATTAAAGAAAATAAAACGAAGTGTATTAATGAATATTTTTTTCTTCTTTTAACGAATCGTGTCCTTACGAAACATATTAATTGTTGTTCATATTTGTTTTGAATATTCTGACAATATTTCATTATAATAATTAGGATACTCATGAAAATGGTTATATCTTCTTCGTAATTAATGGATAAATTGGGAAAAAAAACTTGATTGAAAACTGTTGTATTTTGCGGACACGGCAACTGCGAAAATACTATTGAGACCCTTTCGATGTTTCATTTGCGATACAGCGTCTTCAGGAGCAGGTGCACACTGAACAGCTGCTTGGCACGTACAAGAAACTGTTTGCTAAATCCAGCCGACGGGTTATGCGATTTTCAAGGAAGAGTATAACAGGAGAAGCGGCCGTCACTTTTTTTTAGCTTCGGGGAATCATTTCTTTAGTCAATACAAAGAATAAATTTCTACACTGTCACACATTTTCAAAATTTGAAAGAAGTTTTGTTAATGAATATTTGTTAATAAGGAACTTTTGAAAAAATCGAACTGTGCAGTCAATTTTCTTTTAAAAGATTTTCAAAAGCATTGAAGATCATTAAATCAAAACCAAATATTTCCCAATCATCCGTTCACGTTTAACTTTTTTTTTTTTAATTCAGAAATTTTTTCCCCGCTTCAGTTTAGGGGACCCTACAAAATTGCACCAATTTTTCATTATTGAAATTTGCAAACACTTCCTGAACAATACTCAAAAAATGAAGGAATTTCATTGCGTTTCCATTATTGAAATTTGCAAATACTTTCCGAACAATACTGAAAATATAAAGGAATTTCATTGCATTTCAAGAATAAAAATATTCTGTTGTGGTAAATATCAAAAGTGCAGCTTAACCTAAACCAGGAAACCTGGTCACTATTTCCGGATTTTTTTCTCTAACTGCTCGTCGCATTAAACGTTTAAAAAATATCGTACATGGAACTGTGAAATCGTATTCCTCACTGTTGAGCGATAATAAATATGGGACTTTTTCCACAAATGCGATAGTCGTACACTGTTGCCACGTTGTGAAATAATATTGACAATTATTACGTGAAATGATGTGTGGGTTGAGTGTTTTTTTTTTTCTAAATTCTCGAATTCCTTTTCTTCTTATCTATCCTTTGAAATAACATTAAAATGTCATTAGAATCTTCTTCAGCAAATTTAAGAGTTGGACAGAAAAATGTACTCGTTCGTGAGAAACATTAGGTTTCAGTAAAGCCCATAATTATGACCGGAAAAGAATGTCTTTATGTTTTTAACTCATCGAAACCGTGTACTTTTCACTTTTTAAATAAAATCTTTTTAAAAAATAGGGGTTTTTTATTGATATTATTGAAGTTTGTTTCGTGATTCATCATTGAAGAAAATTATCCATTTATCGTAGACAAACACTGCCTATTAATTTTGGATTCGACTATGAAAAGTGAAAGAATTTTGTTGCATTTCAACGAAATAAACTTAAACATCTTTTTTCTATTGTAAATACTTCATTAATGGGTACGACAAAAATTTATCCGAACAATTATCAAATTCGGCTATTAATGCAATTTATTTAATTTATGATTCGTAAGACAAGAGTTTAAAGACTTTAAAGACAAGATGATAAAGATATTGAGATAATAAAACAAATTGGAAAATTAAGCAATGAAAACTTTTAAAGAGCAAATCAGCAAATAGGACAGACACGCGAGGATCCTTTTCTCTGGCGCTCACACGTCCGCCACTTGTCATCTCTATGCCACTCATGGACGTGTCCTTGAGCGTGTAGCTACAGAAGAAACTGTTTTGTTTTTCTCCATCTACTCAAGTTTGACTTTACATCAAAATCTAAGTCAAGTTCACGTAAAAACATAACAAAACATTTCTCAATATCCGCAATTGAATAGTTTAAACCTTTGGCAATGTTTTTTACGAGTTTGAAGGTCATTAAATTTGAAGATTACTTTTATAATCGAAAAAGTTTAACGAGTTGGCAATTGGAATGCTTTGTTAACGCTGCTTTTTAAAATTAGTCATTAAGATTCTTCGATAAATAAACGATATGAAGTCTTTAATGGCTTTTCCGGTATGTCAAATGTTTTATTACAGAGATTGTGCCCACGCAGTACAGAGGATTCGAAATTTTTGTATAAATTAAACGTGCAACATGGTTTGGGAATAGGAATTTGCTGTAGAATATGTGGTTTTATGACATTTGAGGTTTTCGTCGTCAGAATCGAGCTTGTGGTTGTCGGACTCCGTCCCACGAGTTTATACTTTTTGCAACATGTGTCTATCGTTTTTGCGTGTGTGAAAAATCCCCTTCTCTTTCTATTTCTCTGTTTCCTCTCTAGCCTTCGCGGTCTTCCATTCTTTCTCGCATTCTCTCTTTCTCTCTCATTCAAGTATTTCTCAACCCGTTTATTTATCGCTCAAAGTCTCGGACCTCTCCATCCGTTTCCTGACCGCGTTGTTAAATGCGTACAACATACACGCCACTACTCGATGGAACTTATTTTATTATTTCAACTACAATGTATACCTTATTTCCTTTATACGATAAAAAATTCTCGAACGAGTAAATATTGAGGTACGTAAAAAAACAATTTATGGGAAAATAATTACAGCACGAAAAACACTACGATGGAAATAAAAATGAATCATTTTCTAATAGAGAATGATTCAATAACGAAAGATAAAAATTAGTGTACAAAATAATTGAAAAAAAAAAAAGAGAAAGCTTCGACTTAAGTCTTTCGCCAGATTTGTTTAGTTAAGGCACACAATGGTGTATATTTTGTGACACTGACATTGACTCTGAACTCGTGGCACATTTTCTTTGAAAAATGTAAGAATTTTCAGAAAAATAATGGAACGTAAGGGGACATGAGTCGTAGAGGTCTCGGTAATTGGTAAGTAACGCGTTTTGAATGTTCGTGTAGGTCGAAACGATTTGCCTCAAAAATTAAGGCCATGTGTCATCGTGACTAAATCGCCATGATTGCGAGAGAAAGAGAGACGGTTGAAAATTTCGAAAGTGTTATAATTTTCCACATCGTTGAGTCCACAAGAATGAAAGGATTTTTTTTATTTTAGGGATTTTTCTACACCGCGACGAAAAATTTGACATTCGAAATTTAAAAACAGACAAAACGTGTTCAACTTGTCGTTAATGTCAGAAGCAGTGGAACGAGTAACATATCATCATCTATTATTATAAAAAATGTAGTTCTAGTTATAAAAAAAAAATGTTATTATACCCAAGGGTTATTCATGAATGCGGTTAAACACGATTACAGCGTGTCGATTTGAACAAAGGAAAGGAATGTAAAAGAAAACGAGGGGAAAAAAGTGTGGAAGCGCGAGAGCTACAGGTACAGAATGCTTCCCGCCTGATAATGTATGCAACGCGTTTATTTTTATGGTGTAAAACATTAGGATTATCGGTGACTTATGTAGGGAAAGGTACGCATGACGAAATATAGTATTTTTATTTATTTAAATGAACGTGAACCATTTATTACATTTTCTGATTAAAAAATCTATGGCGTTTTTATTTTTTCAATTTTCCAGTTTGAATTGGATTTTTCGTAATCCATTCTCAGAAGTTCAACGATGATGTGAGGACTCAATGTCTTTATTTGATTGCAATACAATTTATTTTAACTGAATAGAATTTGTGGTAAGTGTGAAAATGATATTTTTCTTTCATATCTTAAAAAGGATCCCACTCAACTCCACGTACTCTACTCGTCCCAGCTTCCCCTACGTATCCACATTATAACACATGGCTAAACAAGTCAGACCGACAGGCCTTTAAAGATCAAGGGTTAAATGCTCTGTTACAAAAATAACATAATGTATTGAAGTATTTTGAGAGGTACTGATGGTTTTCTTCGAGATAATTTATATCGTAAAAACACAGCTTTCCAAAACTTTAGTTCGTCTCTATTATGAATGCACATCAAGTAGTTTGTTGTCTCAGCATATGATTTGAAACCACATGTATGATAAATTGCCTGATTTGTTGTCCCTCATTGATTTAGTGTCGCGTGCCATGTTGGACGAAGACTGAGATCTGTGTTCAGATATCGGATACTGTCACGTATCACGTAACACATATAGTGACGTGTGTTAATCAGCGATTTTATAGGTTCGTTGACCTTGCTACTGTCTCACGATCAATGCTTGAGTTTTACTGACATTACAATAGAGTCGACATGTGTCATAATAATCCATGAGAATTCTTGTCTCTGTTTTGGCTTCGAGTTTAGCATGTCTTCGGATCGTTGACTGTTTATATTATGCATGCATCGTTAGCGTATGTTGCGACACGCTACGTTTTTCCCGAATGTATAATATGTGTACGCGTTGAAGATCCCGAGGCTCAAGATCGAGACTTGGGGCACTGTGCATATTTGTATCTCCGCAAATGACTTGACTGCTTTTTAATTATTTCCCGTGCGTTCAAACAATAGAGCATTCGAGTAAGGAAAAACTTATTGTTTTGTATCTTGATGGTAAGCTCTGAATATATTTTCTTTCTTATTTTAACTTTGTTCTAAAGCCAAGGTGTGGCTTTTGTTTTCGTTTTGTTTTCATCAGATTGCGAACTTTGAAGGTAAACGGTGTGGACATTTCGTCAATATTTTCTTTAGAAGTTTTTTATTTTACCAAGCACTCAGAAAAGGCGAAAAAATAAAGTAGACGAAGTTTTATGATGGCTGGAGCTTCGTGAAGGACACTTTAAGGGGGTTGATTTCTCGAAATAAATCCACCGCTCGCTGTATAAATACTGGGAGCTTTTTTATTTCATATATATACGGAGTTCAAAAAGCCGGGAAAAGATAAGAGGGAAAAAAGTTGACGACAGTTTCTCAGCTTCGATTCTCATTTTCAAATCGAATTTGCTATGAAAAAAGAAAGTAAAGTCGTTGCATACTATAATCACGTTAACTTCAACTTTATTTTATTTCCATCTTTTCCCTAAAACTTTTTACCATTAACTAGTTATAGTTCATAATTGATTTAAAAAATGTCAAATCTGTCGACCTTTCATTATGACATTTTTGAAAATACGTACTTCAGTACCTAATTATCAGTCATTTCGGAGAAAATTGTGAAGAAAAGTGGAATAAAGTCATGAAAAAAGTTCACAATTTACAAGTCAAACACCCTTGATGATTCTTTGTGTACATTTATTCATATCTCTAAAAAAAATGTTTATTTTAACCTCACTTACCACCCTCCCACCCCATCGCTCTTGTAGAACGATGTGGTGTGTTATATGGGGTCACAGTTGAGGCTCAGACGTTATTAAACTCGAAATATTTCAAAAATAATGAACTCCATGCAAAAATACCTTTGTGGATACATTGCACAGTTGATAAAACTTATTTTCATAGTGAGATACGTGAAATAAATGAGAAAAAAACAAACGATTTTCGAGTCTGAATAGAATTCTAGGTTTTTAATGAAAGTATAAGTATTGGATTAAAAAAGATTGGAATTGTAAGTCGAAATACGTTAGGTAAGGAATTAACGAATTGATGAATCAACAAGAATGTTGATTTGTTTTTTTTCTCAGAATTACTCAGTTGACCGGTTGGGCAAAGGGTGTGAAAAAATATTCGACCCATCATCGTCGTTATCAAGTTGCAAAAAAAGGTTTTCTTTTTTTCTAGGTATTCTAGGGAGTGCAGACTTGATAGTACATGATATGGTCGTATTCCGAACGATAAATAATGCTTGCCATGCTTTCCCATGCGATGGTTGAGTCATCGGAGCTCGAGAGGTGAAAGATAATATTGAGGAGACGGGTAAAAGATCGCGATGGTACAATGGTACATTATTATTGGAATTTTTCGAGAAAGGCGGGGGTGCTTACCCTGGCTAAAGTGCTTGGCAACCATGCTAGGGCGCGTGACCGGGCAGGTTTGAGCTCGTACAATCATCCACCCTTCCCAAAAGCAACGTTGATCAAATGTTAAATCCTCTGCAAAAAGTCTTCTTCTTTGTCCACTGTTTTCTTCACTTCACTTTATTTTTTTAAATTATTATTATGCCAACACGAATACCATATATATCCTTTATTCACGAATGTCACATTAATTATTTCCATTTAATTCGCGAATGAAAGAAACATCGATGCACTATTTTCACACTGTAGCGTGGTTTTTTCCCGTGACAAATCTCGTTCGGAGTCATACGTTCGATCTATTGACGAAAAAATTGAATGAAAACGACACTTTGTTTCTTCTTGATTTATTTTCACGGAACGAAGAATTAAATAAAACGATTTTCAAATGACAAGAAGGTTTTTAGGGTGTACAGTGACACGATACTCCCTCGATGTATCTTTCGATACAAGAAGTAACAACCCACATGCCTAACAATAGCCACCCGACTCAACCCGGCTGACGGGAGTGACGGACTGACGTTCGTTGTTCGGTCGCAGAAACGGCGTGTTTCGTAGCTATGAAAATCTCTGCCCCCTTACACCCCTCGCGGCAGCGGTAAACCTTGTTTCTGCTAACGACTCATAGATGGTATACTACGTCGTAAATAGAAGGACGCGTGCGCAGAGTTATTCAACTGCATAAAAAACAATCGAGTTTAAAACGCTTCAAACTGAAAAAAAACAGGTTTATCGAACTGAATTTCATGCAACGACTCCGCATACGTTTGAAGGTAAATATTTCTGCTGGGAAGATACTCAACGCCATTTGGCATCGACGATCCCATTTTTCACGTTCCCTATTTCAAACCATTCAATAATATCGACTCCGGTTCCCATGTGTCAATTTTCTCGTCTCTCACGTCACACTCGTAATAGATTTATGCTCATTCTCTCTTTTTCTCTGCGGTGCTCGCGTTGTTAGCGATGTAAAGAGTGGGAATACAGAAGAAGTTGGAATTACGAAACGGCCCCATCAGATTCAGAAATGGAACCGTCCACTGTCATTCTTATCGACACTCTTATCGATCGTCAGTAACATTTGGATTATCGATAGTTTAGAATTTGATTGTACGTCTCTGGCCAAGATTTTATGTGCCCTAAATGACACTACAGGACCTTTATAAATCTCTTGGGGAATTGCTTTTGATAGTTTGTGATCGAGTTATTATACTTTGGGAATAATGAATCAAACTTTATTGGTGTACAGTTAGCAGAACGTTATTTGAAATAGCTTTTTTTGACTGATGGTGACTCCAAAATCATCAGGAATGGGGGAGCGTTCATACAGCTGCTCACTTATCCCGAACTGAAACACTCCCGTTCTACCTTCCAACCAATACCGACTGAGCCGCTCTACCAATAACTTAACGACAAAAAAAAACGGCGCGGGGGAGGGATATGGCCGAGCTTCTTCTTGACCTTGGCTGAGCTCACGTCGTTCCGTGAGTTCAGCCTGGCCACTGGTGTATTCGCATCGGCAAAGTATTGACACTTTCAATAAGAGTTGGGGTATACCCCAGGAAATCCCTAGAAATATTCCCAAGAAAACTGAACTCTGGCGGAGCTCTCTTTGACCACAGGATAATTAATTGATAATTAAATTTTCACAATAAAATCACCACTTCGAAAAAGATTTTGAGATTGATTGGACGTTGCCCAAATGATTTCTGATTGAGTAAAAATAAAAAAAAGCTATTCCAAATTATGTTCTGCGTACTACGAACTAACAATTTATTATCAATTATTCCCAAACTATTCATTCAAAAACTACAATAATACGATCAATAACTATCAAAAACCATTCCCAAGCTGTAGCAACGATAAGAAATGGGAATTAACAAGTCTATCTGCCAAGTTTAAAGAACCGGGGATTCCACCAATGAAAAATAGTATTATTTATTGATTTCGAGCGATCGCGAAGCATCGGACAGTACACTGTACACATGCGAATCGTCGCAAATATATGTTCAGAAAATAATTAATCTAGAAGGAGCTCGACGAAAAAACGACGAGAATAGTGTGTGATATTCGATGAAATGGGGATTCGCAGTGAAATTTTAGTGGTCTAACTTGGCGAACGTTGGAATCTCTTGTATTTCGACGTTATTTATGCTGCGCTTGAAAAAAAATGGAATACGACTAACGAGGAGGCGCGATTGAATGATTGCATTCTGCCGTCTCTCATGCATAAAACTCGTACTTCCGCGATAATAATAATAACACGGATTTTCTCAGCCGATAAAAATAAATATTTTGTGTTCGTCAAAGATCGCGATCCCACGCAGTCGTAAAATCTTTTGGTGCGACATAAAATACCTTTTTTGTACGCAATCTTTTGATGCGTTATCTGTGGATAAGTGATAACGTGTCGTGGTAGGACGAGGGAGGGGGAAGATAAAACTTGCCTCAGGTTGTCATTTCGGTGATACAAACATGGCGGCGAATCTTGAGGAGGAACAGAGTTTACGGGAGTGCGAGAATTACGTACAAAGACACAACATACAACAAGTACTCAAGGATTGCATCGTACAACTTTGCGTCGGAAGACCACAAAATCCAATATCGTTTCTTCGTGAATATTTTCAAAAACTCGAAAGGGTAAGTTAGAAGGTTGCGGAGTTTTTCTTTTACGGCATCGAACTTGTATCCGGCGCTCCTTGCGAGTAAACGTCACGTGAATTTTTGTTACGTTTATTACCGAAATGTGTGCGCACTGCTTCATTTACACGCCCTGCATATCTTTATCAACTACATTATAATTAACAATTATAAGATTTATGGAATGCTTTATTATCATTTTTTTTCGATACTGCGAACATTGACACCTTGAATTTAACTGAATATTTTTATATTTCGAAAAACATTCGCCAATTTTTTGAACAATAAACCATCATACGAATTTTCTTTGTCGATTTTTTTTTTTAATCCTCTGTTTTTCTGTTCAACTATCCAATGTGAAGTTTATTCCCTTTCTGTCGTTTCCGAATTCTATGAAATGTTTTTTTTTTTTTTTTTCAAAATTTGTTTATATTCACGAAAGTAGTTCTTACGAAAAATTACAAAACACCATTTTCTTACCATTTCCAACTTCCTTGAACATGGTTATGTGTACGCAGATTCTAGCTGCAGAATCTAACAAAAAAGTACCTCTCCACCCCTCCTCTCGTTAAAAAACACGAAATCACCGTACAACAGCTGCTTCACACGATTCGAACGAATGTTAAATTTTAACAAAACGATTACAATAGGCCAAGGTGGGTTTATGTCTTAACCTAGAAAAATATTGAGATCGATAGATTTGCAGAACGATCGAGTGATTACTGCAAAATTTCACGATGTCATGTTCATCAACATGTTTAGAAGAATAATTCGTAATTTTCAAGCAATTCCAATGTCGACGAAATCATGAAATCGTCGAATTTTGCGTTTATTCATTGATTTATTTATGTGTTATTTTGAATTTTAATTCACGTTCCAACAAATCTATCGTAAACAATATTTTTCTAGGTTAATAAAACGCGCTGATATACGGATTTATTTCCTTATTTATTTATGTCATTATATTGTATGTATATAGTAGTGTATGAACCGCGTTGAATTGAAACACGTTATTTTACGTTATGAACTGAATTGTTCATTCAATTGTCGAAGGATATTACGTTCGAACAGTATGTGAAAAACTCTTTAGTATTAAAATTACTATAAATCAATATTCAAATACTTTCTTGTCCAATAGTGAAGTGTCGATAATCCGTTTCGAATCCATTATCGATCGAGAAACATGTGTCATTCATCAATAATGAAAATTGACATATTTTCGTAGTATAGGTTTGTGGAAAAAGACAGCAATATATATTTTTAAAACAGTTTCATTGCATATTCGAAAGTTAGGAACTTTGGCATCGACATAAAAATGTAAAGCCGTTAATAATAATAACAATAGTAAGGGACTAGATTAATCGATGGATGAGATAAATTACAAATTTCGTTTCTTCGTATGCTAATTAATATTCCGCAATGGAAGAACGAGTTATTGTTACTTTTTATGAATTATTATTTCTCCTGTTGTAATTATCAGAACAAAGACGTCAATAGCAGTCGCGATTGAAAAGAAGCCTTTCTTTCGTTCCAACATTTTTTTCCCCATAATAGACAAGGTTTTCTTTGAACATAAAAAAACGTTACAACTCGCAATTTTTGCGTATAAATCACCGTTTCACAATTCTAGACGTATAATTATTGTTTTCGAAGTATCGTCGAACATTTTTTTTTTTTTCCACTATACTACATTATTGTGTTACGAAGTTCCTCGCATGGGCGGCAGTTTTGGAGACAATTCCTTCGTAGATTAGAGCGAGACTTGTGAATCGTAGTAATGCCTCCTCCTGCTACCTGAAATCGCCTTTATTGGTAGAGATTAATTGCGAAGGTCGTTTCGGTTTATTGCTTCGTATTAGGAGATTAATATACTTCATTATCGATGTACCAATAACACTGATAGTTAAATACAATACAGCACGTAACATAAATGAATTAACAATGTTGCTCCCTGTTAAAAATTGTTGTTCATCTTATTATTTATTTAGCGTCAAACTAGTCTTTACTTTCGTGTAAAATGTGTTTTTTCTTACAACACTCGCTTTTGTTTTAGAAGCAATTGAGTCTTTGAACGCTTCTGAAACTGGTGTAACAAAACACCTAAGAAAAATAGAGTGAAATGGAAAAAAGTATGCTTAACCGTAAAACAGATGAAATACTGAAAATTCGTGTTATTTTTATTTCTTCGTACAGTTTCCAAGATCGACCGTAAGTAGCGCTGTCTAATTGGCGCACGGTGCGAATACCCTCCAGAGTCCCTTCTGCTTCAGTCTCTCGCGAAGAAAAGAAGCAAAAAAAGCGGAGCGAACCTTCCGTTCGGTTTATATACACGATACACGAGCCCAAGGGTGGGGGAAGGGAGGAGGTCGAAAGAAAGGTTATCGCGCATTACACACGCGAAAACACAAAACTCGATGGGAAAGCCTGGATTTTGTTCTCGTGAGAGGGAGAACGAGGGCTCTTCACTTTTATGCAAGCAAAATATACGAATACCTCACCATCTCTCTCGCTCAGAGAGTTTTACGCGTTTGCACATATAACCGTGTTGTGCTTTAGACTCTCAAGAAGTTGGAGGGCTCTCGTGTAGGGATCTAAACTTAGAATATGCTCGAAATATAACGAGTGACACCTTGGCCAATGGGGAAACACACGAGAGAAAAGGCGAGCGAGTGAGATAAAAGAATCAGGTCTTTTCACGAAAGAGAGAATCACTAACGAATATTGTATATAAAAGTGTAGATCTTCTTTTGCACGTAATATAACACACGAAAAACTCTCTGTCTCACACGTTTGGTGTCCAGTTGGCTTTGTTGACGAGACGCGTAGCAGCACGATTTTTTTTTGCCCACGCACATGGGATTGTCTTGAGAGCGGGAGAAGGAAAGAAGGAAGAACCGCTTACATTTTGACGATACTGCGGTTGTTGTTTGCTCGCGACAGAGCCACGAGGAACAAGTCTCCGGAGAATAAGAGCGTTAAGTGGGAGGGGGGAGAAGAGAAAAAATATAAGGGTATATACGTTCGTAACATCGCCGCAACGGTGAAACGCCACCGGTTCATCTCGATAATCGGATTTACGCGGTCTAATAAAATTACGGGTCGAAGCCACTGCCACGGCAAAATAGTACTTTTTCCTTTTTTTCTCAATTTTATTACCTCTTTATTCACATTTTTTATTTCGACTATCCTGTTACTGTGCGTAGTTCGTGTCAAGTATATTTTATAATTAGCAGAAACTTTCATATACGCGCGAACCATTACGCGTGTATTATCCAATAAAATAAAAGCATCACGGACACTATATTACTTGTGCAAAGTGACGTGAAAGACGAAAGATATCTTCGAACGACATGGAGGAGGTAAAGAGAATGATTTATTCACAATTAATAAGCGCAATACATCATTTGCATAACGTTAGATTAAATTAATTTATGCCACTCTGATTTACTCAGACATCGGATAAACTTCGAAATGATACGTATAAACCGTTCGATTTTCACGCAGAGGGCATTTTTGTTTTGATAAAAGAAAACATTTTTGAGCTTTCGTCGGAAAGTTAGTGTTTATTTATATACGAAATATCTGAGATCATCGGTGCTCGTGCGCGTGTAAATATCAGGAGGTATCTTGAACTGTCCAGTTTCTTTAATATATATTATATATATTTATATATAATTCTTACGTGATCCCACTGTGACGCGTTTATGATTTTATTTTCAACTCGAAAATTTCGATTATCCCCCGGGGAGTTGAGATTTTTTTTCTCCACGAAACTGATCGAACGAGATTTCACAATAGAATCATGTCTCCAGACCGTTTGTTTCGATTTAATCGTATGGAATAAAGTTCCTCAGTTTTTGTTAGCTTAAACATCAAAAAACCAGCTGCCATGTTTATTTTGGTTTAGGAAATGAGAACGTGTCCTGAGGTAGATCTAAGCTTATTAAATCCACAATTTTCCCATTGTATTTGATATTTCAATGTGATTCACACCCTAGCCAAAATTTTTTTCAGTGCCTATTCCGGTCACTGCAGACATCTTTGTTCAATGTATCTTTCGTCGAATTATAAAGTTCGGAAACATTTTTTTTTAGTCCCGTAGTTTGTTTGATCCTTGTACAAAAATATCACGCTCAAATATTTTCACGATTAGCACGAGTACCGAGTGAAATAAGAAGATAGATTTTACAGTAATCACAGAAATTCAAATCAGCCTAGACGCGAACGACCCACGTTGACGACGTAAGGGACTAAGGGTTAACTACCGTGTTTCCGTTTATTACTCGCGGCTGCTCGCAGGGCCAAATGATACGAGAGTATGCGTTCCGCTGCGATCAGCTGATGGGGATTGTTTCTTTGTAGCTACGTTTTTCCGGAACGATAACCAATGGCTTGACCAATATTTTTCTGTACTTTTTAACATGGCCGAGTGGTTGCACACATTTGGACTAATTTATATTTTTGATTCGACAATTGCGGAAAATGCGTAAAAAATAGATATTTTATAACGATCGTCGGAAAAATTTGCAGTTCGTTTTGGCAGAGGTGTGAATAAAATAAAATAAAATTGTGATAAGTTAATGGATATTAAGACACAGTTCACTTAAGTTTTTTATGCAATTATTTGTACTTTTCTTCGTTCATTTTTGTTAATATATTACCTCGCGTTTTGTCCCGTTCCTCTTCCCACGCACTATTTCTTCGAATCCCAATAGATGCAGAGAAAAAAAACTCGATCCGTAATAAAACACCGCTAAAAAAATACTTTCGAAGCCTTTAACACATCGGTTCATTTCCATGTTGTTGTAAGGAACAAGCTCACGATGCCAAGCAGCAAACAGCAACGAGTCCAGAGGATATTGAGGATTTACCGGCTGGTCAACAAGGCCCTCAAGTACGTCGGAGGGGCGGAATATCGGCGGAGCCGGTGTCGGAAGAGGATGCAACGAGTTACGTGAAAAAAGTAGTACCGAAAGATTACAAAACAATGGCAGCTTTAAGTAAAGCGATTGCTAAAAACGTACTTTTCGCTCATCTCGATGAGAACGAACGTTCGGATATATTCGACGCGATGTTTCCCGTTATTTTCTTGCCCGACGAGCCAATCATAAGACAAGGTACGTATTCAATCTATTTTTTTTTCCTTTTTCTTCCCACTCGTCTTTCAGAAATAAAGTGTTCGCCACTGAAAAAAAAAGTTTGTCTTGTTGTTCAATCGATCTAAGTGTATTCTGTTGCTTAATGCAGGTGACGAGGGAGACAATTTTTACGTTATCGATCAGGGTGACGTTGAAATATATGTTAACGGTGAACTCGTCACTACAATTGGCGAGGGAGGAAGTTTTGGTGAATTGGCTCTCATCTATGGCACACCAAGAGCCGCCACTGTCAGGGCAAAAACTGACGTCAAACTGTGGGGTATTGATCGTGATTCTTATCGCAGAATACTCATGGGATCGACCATAAGAAAACGAAAAATGTACGAGGAATTCTTATCCAGAGTATCTATTCTTGGTACGTATTTTTTGTTTTTTTGGTATCTTTCTTGACTTTATCTTAACTGATTTAATTTCCATAATATGGTGTATTAAAAAAAAAAAAATTTCTACCTAAACAAAAATAGTACAAAACTGTATACATTTTTTTTTGTATTTTTTGTGCCTCCCTTGACTTCGTTATTTATCTTAACTGTTGAAATATCCACAATGTGTAAATATTATTAAAAATCTTACGTATCGTTACTTGAACAGAAAAAAGAACGAAATTAAATACAATTTTTTATTCATTTTTCCTTTCATTGAAAAAGTGCTGTTCGTAACTGGAAAAAGGATTTTCTTGGATCCCAACAATGTTAAATTTAGTGCCATCCGAAATAAATGATTTTCATTTATCACTTTTTTTTTACTTGTTCATTGAAATGTCTTGTACGAATCGATCATTTTTTCTAGAATCATTGGACAAGTGGGAACGTCTTACTGTTGCGGATGCTCTCGAACCCGTGGCATTTGAGGACAGCGAGACAATAGTTAGACAGGGCGAGCCTGGCGAAGATTTTTACATCATCGTTGAAGGCACTGCCGTTGTATTGCAACAACGGAGCGAAGGCGAGGAGCCTTCGGAAGTCGGTCGTCTTGGACCTTCGGATTACTTCGGTAATAAATAATAAATAAAAATATTATCGACCCTCGCAGGGTGAATCTAAGAATCGACAGATTTCCTTAAAAAAATATTGGTTTGAAAAAAAAGAACTATTTGAGCTCTAAATTATCCTGGAAGTTCCATTTCGAGATATTTTTTCTATAATTTGATTTCTTTAGATTGTCTCCATAAAATTTTGATGTAAATGATTCAAATTTCTCTTATTATATGAATTTTTAACAGGTGAGATAGCTCTACTGCTGGACAGGCCAAGAGCAGCAACGGTCGTTGCTCGTGGACCATTGAAATGCGTCAAACTCGACAGAGCACGATTCGAGCGGGTCTTGGGTCCTTGTGCCGATATCCTCAAGCGCAACATAACACAGTACAATAGCTTCGTGTCACTTTCCGTGTAAAAAAAAAAATCGAAAAAAAAAAGTAGAGAAAAAAATCGCCATTCACAAACTGATACTCGGATGGCAAAAAACAAAGTCCTCGAAAATTAAACTTCATCTCATTGTTATAATTTTCCTATTTTATTAATATTTTAATAATTAGTGTATTTACGTCGGCTATTAATATATTAATATATAACATATGAAGATATGAAATTATTATTATTATTATTATTATTATATTCATATTGTATCGTTAGAAGTCTGTAATAAATATCTAATCTATTATGAAAAAAACGTAACTTCTAAACAAGCCACGAGGAACATTGAATTCAATCAACAAACACTGACGTCGTGTAAAAAAAGTGTTAATAATTTATTGGGCAACAAGATGATTCGTTTTAAAAGAAAAAAAAAATACAATGATTGATGTGATGCATGGACACTGTTCGGTGCTTCCTGCCTCTCCTCGTCGATCGCCGTTTCTTCGTAACCGGATGTACCAAATTTCTTCCACTCTCGATCGAGTTTCCACCCTGCCGTTGTTCGTCCTTCGTAGATATTGGATCACTTTTCGTTTAAACGCGTTTTCTTTTATCACAGGTTATCTGAATTTGAAAAAACGTATCAACTGATAACACTTTGGGATTTCTTTCACGTCGATAAAGTCAATAAAATGAATTTTCTCTCATTCGGGTTTCACTGGATTCGGTGCAGATGTTCTCGAAGAATGTTACGTTAAACGATGATCCTTGGGAGGACAATTGTTTGCTGGTTGATGAGAAAGTTCTCAACATCTTCTCATCTCCTTGGAAAATGAATTTTGTGCAGCGGGGTCTTTATTGAGGTCACAGCTACTGGTCGGTTCCGTTTCCGGTGTTGTCCAGAAAATCATTTTTTCGTTTCCTCACTCATTCTGTTTTGTATGTATGTATGTATATGGGTGAGTGTGTCAGAAATTTTGTGTGCAAATGCGTGTCTCCGGCGTTGAATCGATTGGGAGAGATACGAGACAGAAGATGCAATTCTTAGAGCAAAAAAAAACGCTTTGATTTCTCATAAAATAAAGTTTGTCGAAGCTATCGTTTTATCCGACAGATTGAAATTGATTGGAATTTCGTGTCGGGTTAGCAATAATACGAGAAATACGGGGATTAGTTGTGAGGTTTTCCTCGAAGAAACGTCACGAGCAAAAATACTAACGTGAAAAAAACACGCAGCACATAAAAGAGCAGACAGAAGAAATTGTCTTTTTTTCGCCATTCGAGACGGTTTCGACACGATAACAATATAAAACGAGGTCGTATCGTAGTCTCCGAAGTTATTCGATTGGAGTTTTCCATCAAACTCGTAATTCATTCGATTGTTTTGTACAATGTTTTTTTCTCGTACAGCCCAATCTTTTGTTTTTCGTTAATAATGAAGTACAATTGTTTATCTTAATTGATGAAGAGATTTAAGTTGCTTTTGCCGATGTGTTCAAGTCTTCGAATCGAACAACTTTCACCATACGATTAAAATTTCGAGCGATTACTCTTTCGTTAATGATGCGCAAGAAAAAAATAAAATTTCTCGTCACTTTGGCCGTGAGAGAGTGAAGAAAACGACGAAGATCTCTCGAGTTGCGAAAAGGTTGAACTTGGTATATATGTATGTATATATATGTATATATAAGAGCGTATATACAATATATATATATATTCATGTATATACATACGTTTATACATATAACGCCCCTTTTTTTGTATCCTTACACATTCTTTGTACATATATACAATGTGCGTGGTGCACAACGCACAGTTGAATCGATTATACGAGAAGGGAGGCATTTAATTTTTCGACCCTTCCCATCTTCGATCAAGAAGAAAATGATATCTCGCCGGTTTACCAACCACCTAGGGAACCACTGCTCGCCTTGCAGTCGAGTTGCTGCCTCTCGGAATCAGCATAAATCAACCCAAACTCAGTGACAAATTCATAAAATTTGTCGGCAGATTGAAAGGCCAATTCCGATACGATGAAATCAACAGCCAAATTTTGCCGGTAGCTAAACAGCACAAGAAATACCATGATTAGACAATTTTTAAAACAAACATCATTTTTTTTTTGCTTTTTTTTTTGTACCACACTTCATTCATCATTCTCATTTATATCAATATTCAATTTTTAATATATTTGAATAAACTATTATGTACACAACGGATATTATAAATTCGTTGTTTTTCGAAGTCCTGAAACAGAAAATCTGAAAATCGTTAGACACAAGGAACGATCACTTAAGCCTCGTCATGAATTTAAGCAAAAACTTAAAAGAATACTAGTGACTTATAAAGTAGCCAGAAATTACACTTTAATCTTTCTCCCAAGAGTTTTATTATTTATTTGTCAATTTTGTAAACGATACTTTTGGTAATTGTTTATGAGTGAATTTCTATTACTGTGTAATCGTCAATAATGACCCTGTCAGTGACAAATGTGAATATTGGTGAAAAAAATATTTACTGATCGTGATGTATAATTGCGGTCGGTACGATTTTCGTATCGTTAAAAAAAGACGATAAAATAACGTTTTGAGCTTAACAATATTCGAAGGATATTTGGGAGAAGCAAGTGAAATAAAAGTATTTTGAAAAAAAAGTATACATACGACTTAATCATCTGCTTGAGAGAATTTTTGCGTTCTCTGGCGATGAACCAATCTATCAGAAAGGCGGCCATGCGAGGTGCGCCTCGGTAAAGCTCAAAGAAAGAATGATAGTTTCCGAGCCACCAAGCCGATCGTACTTTTAGAGCATGTCGCACGCATTCGTCTTTTTTATCTTCTTGACTTAGCGCCGCCAAAATTGTCGTCAGGTCTATAAAAATGAAAATAAAATAAAATATCCGACACATTATTAAGGTCGTAGTCTCGCCAAAGCGCTTTGCTAGAAATGTTTATTCTTTTACTTTCAAGGAATTTTTTTTATGCAATTTCTTTTCTTTTCTGTTATCGCTCGCTTTAAAGAGAGAAGTTTTTCTTACTGCCAAAGTAAGATTACGTGATTTTTTTGAATCGATCGAAAAAAAGGTTGATCAATCGTGTGAGGGTTATGATTGTAAAATAGAATGAAAGGACATCATTTTTTTCAAATCCAACTTACCTTGAGTATTCTTGGTGAATATATAATACAATATCCGGTAAGCTACGAACTCGCAACGATTTTCACCGCCGACGTCCTGATAGAGCATTTTTAATTGTGTTTGACACTGATTAAATTCCTCGTGATCGCCCCTTTCGAGTGCTACACGCGCATGAGTTTCATACACGTGAACGGTAAAAGAATCGCGAATTCCTTGAACGGTAAGATCTTGTCGTATAGATTTAAGTTGATCACAAGCGTATCTATAGTCCTGTTCTGCTACCCAACGTTTCTTCACGTGTGCCAGTGATGTTTGTAGTACACTTACCGGACGCACGGCGGATGCAGCTGGAGCCTGAAAAAACATTTTCGTTTCGTTAACGATAATAATATTGATGGAGAAAAAAAAAGGTGCAGATATGGAATTGATAATAAGGATGGTCTTAATTGGCATTTTTGGCAAATATAGTCGGTAGATTGTTGGAAGAGGCTGTATATTTTGGAAAAGAGAAATATTGATAAAATCTTACCGAGGTGAGACGTAAATAGGGCTTCTCAATATCTCTGCATGTACCAATAATATGAAGTCCAGTGAAGTCAAAGTCCGAAGTTGAGTCGTCCTTGATGCTGCTGCTGCTATTTTTGGATGTAAAATCGTGAAAGCGCGCGGCTCGTTGTTGCAATTTTTCCTTACTACCCAATTCGTCGGTATTTCCTGTAGCTAAACCAAATTCGGAATAGAAATGTGACTTAGTCTGCTTAGTCTTCTTGGTTTTCTTGGTACTGTGATTAGGTTTGCTGCTGCGACTGGATTTTTTCGTTTTAGAAGATTTATGATCGTAATTACGATCGCTCGACGAGGAGGATGTGCTACGACGATATTTTCTCGCGGGTGGACTGTGTGATCTCGAACGCGATCTGGTGCGGGATTTGGATCTCCGATGTCCACCGGCAGAGAGACGAGCGCCTAGCCTAGCCCCGAGCGAAGTCGAGAGGCCTGGCTTGCGCAAGCCTCCCTGCCCACCACCACTCGTCAGTGAATTTGTTATTATTTTATTCGGTGAATTTTGTTGCGACTTAATGGTCATTGTCATACGTTCGCTGTGTATACTCGGTAATGGTTCTTTGTCCCAATCCTTAACCCATAAAGAATCGTCGTTCGCTGCCCGAGTTATTTTACCCTTCAATATTATCTCAACCTGATCCTTGTCGACCGCGGTTTTACATTTCTCGTAGCAACGATTCACGTAGTTCTTCAAGCTGTCGGGCCAATCACCCACGGGATTTTGACTCGTAGAATTCGTTGGTGTACCTACCGTGGGCTTACCGATGGCAACGGGTGAAACAGTTGGATTTACCGGCGCCGGTGGAGCAGGCTCGACCGGTTTTTCAACGCTCGGCAATGGCGGTAATGAAACGTTCGTTGTTTCCTTTTGAACCGGTGGTAATGGCGGCAATTCCACTTTCGGATTAACCAATGATGGATAATTCGTCGGTGTACCACCGTTGTTTCCCTGAAAGTTGTTGAATTGTGCGGCCACGTTTTTATTTTTTCGACGCTTTTTCTTGGCCGCACCGCTGTTCGTCGAAGGCGTAAAACCGAGACCTGTCTTCTTGTTTTGCAAGTTAAATCGTATTTGACCGTTGAACTCTGCAAAATTCATTTAATTCGTCTAATATTATTATCTTCAATTACCACAAATATAAGAGTTTGCATCATCGAAGCTTTTTCAATTAAGCAGTTGTATCTTATAAGCAAAAAACTGCACACTCTGATTTATGTTTCATACAGTGGAAATTTAAAAAAATCTAAATAATGATAAATCTTTTTTTTTACCATTATTTCGATTTTAAAACACAGTTATTATTTCTAAAGTACAAAAAAGTCATTATAAAGTGTGAAGACTTACGAGAAGGATCATTCTGTGCTCCGTTGTTCCAATTACCATAGGGGAATGAGTTGTACATGAACGGAGGTTGATGCTGCATCGGTTGTTGAGGTTGTTGATTGTGCTGCATGGCTGATGGATTAGGCGGAGGTGGACCTGGAGGTAAAGGTGGCAATTCTGCGTCATCGTCGAGAGGTATCGGAGTTCCTGGTACCGGCGGCTGTTGGTGTCCCTGTGGCTTCCCCTGATTATTTTGAGGCATTTGTTGTTGATGCTGCTGCTGTTGTTGTTGTTGTTGTTGTTGTTGTTGCTGCTGCTGCTGCTGCTGCTGCTGTTGTTGTTGCTGTGGCTGCTGCTGCATCTGCTGTGGATTAAAAGCTTGTCCGTATCCGGGCATCATTCCTTGATGATAGTAATACATTTGCTGCTGAGGACTGTACCCTTGTCCGTACATGTGTCTGCAACAGAAACAGATTAAAATTAATACTTTGTTTTCAATGCCAACAATAATCAAGTTTCCAATGTTGGAAGCAAAAGGAATTCTATTTTTGCAAAGCCAAAAATCATATTTTGTGTAACTGAAAGGAAAATTGTGACTAATTCAAATATAATGAATGACATAAATGTTTTTTGTTATATTTCAATGCTACGAACTTCAACATTACTCAATGGCATATGTTTTACACTCTTTGACCCCTCCTGGGTCGTTTTAATCCAAATTAAAACCATTAATTAACCAAAAAACGAAAGGCTGATGTTCCAAAAAAAAGGTTGTAACCTTCGGTTGATTTTTTATATTTTTCATTGTAAACTTAACTCTGTCAGAAAAATGCACAGCAGGATCTTTCAGCAACCTCAATTTGAAAAAATTGAAAAATTGTTTTTTACATGTTCTCAAAACTTTTTCTGTATTATACACTCTATCATCATATGTTTACCAAATGTAGCTGTGTACGTATTGAACACAAGAAATATTGAACACGAGAAATATTCTATGCTAAAGAGGAGATGAGGGTAATTTTGTACTTTATTTAGAGTTCAAGTTCAAAAAAAAAAAAGATGGTAGGGGTCTAAGGTGAAAAGGTTTCAAAGCTCATCAAATCTTATTATTCCAATGTTTTCGAATTTTTTTTGCTATATAATCCCTCAGTACTAAATTTACTAAAGTACTGGCTCGAAATCGATCGTTTGCTCAGTCTGGTAGGTTCAATGGAAAATTGGAGTATTTTCGTAATATAGTAAGAAAAATATACCGAGTTGTTTACAATTCGCGATTTTCTTAAATGTTTTTGTAAGATTGCAAAAAAAAAAATGGAATATTCGTATTCCACAGGTGAACACGCGAGAACGCCATTTATGAAGAAAGGTATGACTATATGTGAATTCGCATCTGAACTCGTGTTTCTGTTCTATATCTACGTATGTCACACCTTTCCCTCCGTTATGCCTAGTTCAGTACAACCAATCGAAATGTATCGTGTGAGTGTAAAAGGTCGTTAGAATATATAGATATATGTGAAGAATTTAGATAAAAAAGCAGAGCAGTAGAGAGATGCGATGAATTTATTTACCCGGGAAATGGCTGGTAAAGATGCATGTTACCCGGCGACGGGTACTGCCAGGCCATGTTCGTCATCGGATTAGCGTTGTTGTGATGATGGTGTTGCTGCTGCTGCTGAAATGGCTGTTGCGTCTGTTGAGATGCGACAGCTTCACTTTCCGACATGCTTGCGCGCTCGGACGTGTCCGTTATATATTCTTCTCTTTCTCTCTCTCTCTCTCTCTAACAACGATGCTTCGACCTACCCTGAGTGTAAACTCTCCGCAGCTCTCTTCCCTCGGCGCGTTTATTCTCCCCGAAACGAAACAATATTACAAAATAAAGCGTAATAACGTACTTGTAACGATCCAACGAATATCTTCGAGCTTAATCGATTTTCAATGAAATCACGCGTTCCGTAGAAGCTATTTATTCACGATATTATGTCACTGTAACTAGAAAAAACTGTCTTCGGCCATGTTACTTTCCGAGACAACTGCGATTTTCACTTTGCGACTACCGTGAGTGACCCTATATTTGCTTTCGGCTCACTTCGACACCCATTCGACAATGTTCGGCAGGTTCGGCTGGATTCTTTGTTTTAGTTTCCTCGGGCCTCGATAGACGGTGCTGAACATCGATTAATCGGAAACGTACATGAGTCGATAGTCGAAGCGATGATTTTAAATAAGATAATAATAATAATTTGAATACATAGTTATATAGTGTATGAAGATTTCATGATATTGAAATAGTCTGCCGGCGTTTTTGTAGACGTGATGGCCGCACTAGCGTCTTTTAGGTTAATAGGATGCAACAAATACACATTTCTCAAATATCGCAATAGATGTCGAATTAAAAACGAACAATTTATGAAATTCAGTATCTCCACTGAAAATGTTTTGAACCCTGAAGTTGTTGTCTCACTATCTAACGGGTAAGAAAACGAAATCATTTTGTGGCTCATAACCTAAAAATGTTCACGAAAAGAAAGTTACAATCATTCAACATTTGTATTACATTGTAAATTGCAACGTTACATTGTAGTATGGTGATCTTATGAATGAAAATAAAATTCAGAATGCCAGGTGGAATCGTGCCTTTTTTATTTCAAAAACCTCAAAATATTTTCGGAGCACTTAACCTCTAAAGTAACCGCAACTTTAAATTGTTATGTGTTCAGTGCATATGTATAGCTTTTTCAATCCCTTATAAGCCTTTCAACATTGATAATATTGAAAGTCAATATTTGTACAGTTTAAAAAAAGGCTGAAATTTAAAAAACTTTGTTCAAATGCAAACATTCGGAATTCTCACCCAATAAAAGTTTTGACTGAGATTCACCGTAGTACTTCGATGGAGCATACTTTGATGTTTATAAATATTGATATCAACTTTCTTTTTCGTTTTGTTTTTGCGTCCATAATTAAGATTTTAAGCCTCCATTTTTTATTCCTTTCAGAAAAAAACTTATAGTTTCTACAGGAAAATATGCCCGTCTTGCTGATGGATGCGCGGTGGCGTCGTTGGGTGATACATCGGTCATGGTCACTACAGTCAGTAAAACAGCTGCGACCACATCATCCTTTCTTCCTCTTGTCGTTGATTATCGGCAAAAAGCAGCAGCTGCAGGAAGAATACCGATGAATTTTTTGAGACGTGAACTTGGTCCAACCGAGCATGAAATTCTTACGAGTCGTCTAATCGATCGATCGGTACGGCCCTTATTTCCTGCTGGATATAGATTTGACACACAAATAATTTGCAACATGCTTGCCCTGGATGGTGCGAATGATCCTGACATCATAGCCATCAACGCAGCTTCCGCAGCATTATCGATATCCGACATACCATGGAATGGTCCTGTCGGCGCAGTTCGAGTCGGCTTAAGAGAAGATGAAATTTTAATCAATCCCACAAGACGAGAAATACAAAAGAGTTTACTGAATCTTATTGTAACGGCAACGAAACAAAACATGGTCGTTATGTTAGAAGGCTCAGCTGACAATATTCTCTCCCAGGATTTGCAAAAAGCTATTAAAGCAGGAGTTAAAGAATGTCAAAGTATAATACAGGCGATACAAAATTTACAGAAAACTTTTGGCAAACCAAAGAGAGAAATTCTTGCCGAGAAAGAAAAGGATCAACAAATTGTTGATACCGTAAGAAATTTAGGAGAAAATAAATTACGTGAAATATTCACGAATTACAAACACGACAAAGCATCGCGCGATGTAGCTATTCAAAATGTGAGAAATCAGACCATTGAAAGTTTAAAAGAAGAAAACGCAGATTTGGATATTCATGCTGCTACCGAAGCCTTCAATGCACTCAGCAAAGACATATTCAGATCGCTCATTTTCGAAAATGATATTCGGTACGTTCTGTTTGAATGTTAAGCAATAATTGTATTGCAATGATATACTAAATTTGACAAAGTTTTGCCAATATGATAAGCAGAAGCTTGTTATTTTTTTTCGCCAAAGCAGTCATATATGGTTCTTCGGTCAATTTTTATTGGAAATAATCATAATACTCTACTTGAAAACTTGAACTTTTACAAAAGTGTGCATTTTGTTTGAAAATATCATAAATATTTATATTTGAGATCAATGACTGGGAATGCAGTAATGGAATATGGAATTTTTGAAAAAATAGTTCTTTATTGAGACTTCCAAAAACGTAATTTATACCGATAAGTGGACTTGGTTCATTTTTGCAATGAAAAGATCTTTAATTCTTCCGAGAAAGCGCTCGTACCTAAAGTTCGACATTTAAAAAACATGTTTACATCAATTCTACAGTTGTGATGGTCGTAAAATCAACGAGCTAAGAAAAATCAGTTGTCAAGTGGATTTGTTTAAACCTCTTCACGGTTCAGCACTCTTCCAAAGAGGACAGACTCAAGTACTGTGCACCGTTACGTTGGACTCACTGGAAAGTGCTTTGAAACAGGACACGATCACGATGCTCACTAGGTAAGAAGCAACAAGTCTACTTCTTATTCATATGATATTCTTCAAAAGTCAAAATGTCTTATTAATCGACGATATAATAACATTATTTATCTTGAAGTGGCTTGAAGGAGAAAAACTTTTTCCTGCACTACGAGTTCCCTCCTTATGCTACGAACGAGACTGGGCGAACGGGACCTATCGGAAGGAGAGAAATGGGACACGGAGCTCTTGCTGAACGTGGCCTCAGACCAATTTTACCGAAAGATTATCCATTCACGGTTCGACTAACTAGTGAAGTTCTGGAGTCCAATGGTTCGCATTTACGCACATAAATGTTAAATTTTAATTGAAATCAAATACCGTTTTTCCATTCGGAATGAAATACAGTCTTATTCCATTTTTTTATCACCTTTAATCGGAAAACTGCTTTTATTGATGATTGTTTGATGATATCGATTTTTTTTCTATTTCTTGGTGACTGATCTACGCCCTTAATTGTTAGGATCATCGTCGATGGCTTCGGTTTGTGGTGGAAGTCTCGCACTGTTGGATGCCGGTGTTCCAATCTCGAATTCAGCCGCTGGTGTGGCTATTGGTTTAGTTACGAAACTGGAACCCACTACCAATCAAATTTCAGAATATCGTATTCTCACGGATATTTTGGTAATAAAATATTATTTTCAGGGTTTATATCCTGATTTTTACGTCAAGTGCTTTCAATGAAAAGATTCCTTGCTTGCCACGATTATCACAATGAGATTTCCTTAAATAATTATTGATTACAAGTTGTTAAATTTTCATGTTTTCAGGGTATCGAGGATTATCTCGGTGATATGGATTTTAAGATAGCCGGAACGAAAAAAGGAATAACAGCCATTCAAGCGGACATTAAACTCGCCGGACTACCGATGAAAATTATCATGGAGAGTATAACCCGCGCGATATCCGCGAAATCAGAAATAATTGGCATAATGAATATCGCCATCAACAAACCTCGATTGGACAAGAAAAACATGCCAGTTACAGAAAATATCGATGTTCCACCTCATCAACGTGGAAAATTCCTTGGAGTCGGTGGACACAATCTTAAAAAAATATTCGTAGAAACCGGAGTTCACGTGAGTTTCACATTATTTTGACAAATTAGTTTCAAAGTAGTTAACAAAAATAATAAATTCATTAACGCCAAACTTCCGTTATAAAATTTTGAAATTCTTCGTATTTTTTTTTCAGTGATCTACGAATAAATAAATAAATTGTAGTTCGATAAAAGAATGTATTTTAATTTCAGATTTATCCTCAAGACGAGAACACGTATGCACTTTTTGCTCCGAACGATGCAGCGATGGAAGAAGCCAGAGAAATGATAGATTCGTTGTTAAAAGAGGAGACAGCGCCGCAACTTGATTTCGGTGGAATTTATACAGCGAAAATAGTGGAAGTTCGTGAAACCGGTGTAATGGTTACACTTTACGCGAACATGTCACCAGCATTTCTGCACAACTCACAGTTGGATCAGCGCAAAATCCAACATCCAAGTGCTCTTGGTATCAACGTCGGAGATGAATTGCAAGTCAAATATTTTGGTCGCGATCCGGTCTCAGGAAGCATGAGGTTATCTCGAAAAGTTCTTCAAGGACCGGCAAATTCGATTGTTAAGAATTTGTCGCCCACATGAAAATAACGAATGGACGCAACACAGAAAAATCAATTGGACTATTGGACAAATTCGACTAAGTTTTCGAGCGTGAACTGACCCATCGATAATTCAAGGTCGAAGTTGTCGTTTGAATTGACAAGATTCTTTCCATAGAAAGAAAATTGAAAAGGACTTTGCGTGGCAATCAATGACGTTGACAAAAAATCATTATTCGACGATAATTGACAGAAATTGTTGACGAATGACTTTTCATTTTCAATTGTTGCGTTTACAATTAGTCTGAAGCGAATCCGAAATCCGTTGAAACATCTGGTTCATTTAATTTATACATCAAAAATAGGGCATTGAAGTTTGCATTGTGTAAATGCAACGAAATTGATTTTTTTTTTGTTAATATTGTACAACATTTTTATACAAATTAAACATTTTAACTACGCTAAATGGTTCGTGCATTTTTGAGATTCTTCCAAGAACCGACAATAAAAATTGCAAGAATTTAAATCATTAGTAATTGAAAGAACAATAATGAGCAATTTCGTTGGATTTCAACGATTCAAACTCCAGTATGACGAAAGAACAAAAAGAAAAACAAACTGACAAGAAGTCGTATCGATATTTTACACGAGACATTTGTAAATACACGAGTAAGTAATTTAGTTGTAAATATATCGTCTTAAAAAATAATGTGTTCCAAGTTCATGATATTGTTATTATTATTTTTAAAACGATTCATTGAATCTTCACAGGAAAAAAATGACGATCGTTCGTAACTTTTTTCAGACTTTTGGCAATTAATGAAAATTCCAAGATGTCAGCGATAAAATGTAAGTTTTATCAATTAGTTCTTCGAAGAACTTCTACGTTTAGTTTGGCAATGGTGTGTGCAGCGATGTTTTTCGAACGTGCTTACGATCACGCTTGCGAATATTTGTTCGAGAGAATAAACGAAGGGGTGAGTAAAAGAAAAAGAAAAATTGTTTTCGTTCAATAGCGTTAATGATGAGTGGAGAAAATAAAATTTTGATGTAAATGATATTTTTCGTGACAAAAGTGTAAATGTAATCATTACTTTTGTCCTGTTTGAGTCAAAATTCAAATGTTCATGTCTGAATTTTGATCAACTGATGAATTTGTCAGTAATAGTAATTGACGTCCATCATCAATTGAATTTTATTAACCCGATTAATTGGCGTCATAAAAAACATCGCAAAGTCACGTATAATACTATCGTACACGTTTCAAAATTTATTGCACGTACACTGCATTTGTCACAGAGACTTTGGATGCATATAAAACACAAGTACGAGGAAACACCCGACGAAGTGCACAATTTGACCTTGACAAACAAGACCTCCGTCAAACAGCTCTCTAATGACAAATACGAAGCTCCAAAGAGCTCGAGCAATTCGAAGATTTGGGCAAAGAGAAAGGAGCAAGGAGAAGATAAAAAAACAAAATAACAAACTCGTAGATAGAATGTGGATGAAAAGTATAAATGGTAATGAAAAAAAAGTCATTATTTATGAGGATGATGAACACTTTTTCCAAATTGCTAATAAGGATATGAAAAGAAACAAGAAAATATTTTTTTTCGAAATTCTCTCGTCGTTTGTCTGAAAATAGAAACACGAATGTATCATTTTAGTTTTTTGTTTTTAATGTTCTAGATAATTAATCTTTATTATTTTCACTAGAAATATATATTTCACGCAATATTAAGAAAACATCATTTTTCTATTTTTTCATCTTCAATAAGCTCCCAATCGCGTGGCTCTCGATGACTCAAAAGAAAAAATGCTTTGTGCTGTATAAAAGGTTGATCGAGCTTTCACGATATCGGGTATAGCGTCAACGTCCGGATGAACCAAAAATAAAAAAGAGCTACGCCCAGTTCGGTGCTCTCGAAATTTTCAACAGAGAGAAGAGTAAAAAAAAAACAAAGACGATAAAATATTTCGACTTTGCGCTACGAGTTATTATTATAACTGGGATTTTTTTACGGTCATCGAAACTAGACGAGACGTTTCCACTACGGATCAGTGATTTTTTACTGTCAAATCTTGATTGAGGTGTTTGTTCGTATTACCCTTCTCACTGACTTCTTGACGTTTGTTCTATGAGAAACGAAAACATCGTGAAGGGCGACCAACCATTCACCTTGATGCTTGTTTTGACACGCCGGACACGCATTTATTGAACTCGAGACGCGCGATTGAGCTTTAAATAAAATAAAATGATGTGAATCTATCCTCATATGACGATTGAGCTCGCTTGAGCTCGCGAAAGCTCGTCGAAGAAACATATTTCTTCAAAAATTTACTGTCATCAAGAAACCCACGAAAAATGATTTGTGAGCGAGATTTAAAATCAGAAAAAAATAACAGAACACACATGGAGAGCCAAAAAGAAATACAGAAATGATGATTTGATGATTTTCTTTTTATTCACCAAAGAATAATCGTAATTCGAGTCTTTAATGAGGTCGTGGCGCCTCTAAAATGTGTTTATTAGAAAGAAAAAAAAGCTTTATCTTACTAAAAGTTTGTGAGTTGTCGAGAAAATGAAAAAAAAATAAATAAAAAAGACGGCCGTCACTCGTCTGATCGCGAGTGCGGTCAATAAATTTTTCTCTGATGTTTTAAACTTGAGACGCGGATATTTGAAACGGCGGGGGCGTTGTCGACGTAGGTCGCCAATCGTGTACAAAGAACTGTTAAGTTTCATATCTCATCGTCTTTAAAATTGGTGGGGGAGTCGATTTCCTGGAGGAATTCCGGGAGCTTAGTTTTTGGCGCTCGGAAATGCGAGAGAGAAAAAGCTGACGTTTACTCCTTTACTGCCAGTCCAGTCGAAATCATCTCGTCCAACGAGAACAATCTACCCCTCATTGAGATCCTTTTCTTCGATCGAAAAAGTTCGCGATTCTACGTTTTCGATATCCAAGTGGAATTTTTCCTTAGCGAAAAATACTAGACAAAAATACGAGATAAATTTGACAAAGAGAGAGAATATAAGTTGAAGAATTTGTGAGAAATATCAAACAGAATAAAACAAGTGTCGAAGATGCCGAAAGCTGCAGCTGAGACGACGAACATTCTCACTACTTATCTCATTCTTATTATATTACTTTTGTCGTTGTGGCTGCTCTATGCAGCATTTTATTAGAAAATTATTCACAACCTTTATTCAAAACAACGACAATAACAAAAACATGGTGAGTATAACAAATATTGAAGATGTTTTACAAAATTGAGTGAGTTTAGGCACACAAATTATTTGGACTACTTTGGACTAATTTATCTGACTGATTAATTGAATAATTCATTACTATTCTTTCATGTTTATTGAGAAAAAAAAAAAAAAAAAACAAGACGTTGAAAGTAGATTTTGTAAGTTTTTACTTCAGAGCTTCGAAAATGAACAGCTGGGAATTTTCTTTTGAATCATCAAAATTGCTTCTGAAAATTCTCACTTTTTTTTCACTTCGTCATCTATCGAGTGCTTAAAACAAAACTTGGGTCATTAACTTTTGGAACGATATCGTCGAGTGATTTTACAACACAACGAAATAAAAATTAGCAGGTCATCGACCCACTAATTAACTTGAGAAAAAGTATCGAGAATATCGAAATCACATTATTTTCTATAAGTGGTTTTTTAAATAGAAGTTGATTCAATAGAAATTTCAAATTAAACGATTTTTCGACAGACAATAAAATTCAGGAAACGTGTTTGTAAAAATACGTTATTGAAAACGAAAGTTATCTGTCAGAAGTCAAATAATATAAATTATCAAAGATTACAATTATTTAATGAACAGGACGATTTCATATCTGACATAAATAGACACACATCCATTTAGTTTTGTAATGATTAGTCGGGTGTATGTGTTCATGTTCTGATGAAACACAGCCGTGTTCCATTAGCCTTTCAGAATTCGAGTGGTTAGCACTAGTAGATTGTCAGTATTTTTGGATCAACTCCTATCCATTCATATGATCGAGGGAAAAATTGCTTTCAAGTTATTTTTTCACTAATCTATACTTTTTATTGCAAAAACAGAAACAAACTATCTGAACAAATATTAAATACAAAAATGAATATTTATTGAAAATGAGTATGGGAAGATAAATATTTATTGAGAATAAATATGAGAAAATAAATAATATAATTTCAGGGCTGATCCATAAAACATACGAAGGACATCGACCACCGTAACGAGAAAACCGACTTTCCAATGGTTTGCAAACAAAATCAACGAGTTGAGGAAAATAAATAATGAAAAACGCACTTAAATACCGAAAGGGAAGAAAAAGGGGTTCATCCGTTTCCGTTATTGGTGGAATTATCTTGTCAAACATTCTGCCCATGAAGGATTATAGTATCGATCGTTCCACGCACATATGTGCGTGTATATGTATTCATAAGCCAAGATTACCGAGTATAATCGACGATAGAACGAGGCTCGTGAAGAGTAAGAAAAGAATTGATTGTGTAATGTGCGTGTAACGTGAGAAAACTAATGAAACGAGCGTGCTCATCGAAGATCGAGAGACTCGAGTTAACAAAACAAGAAAAAAAAGTAACAGAAGAAAAAAATACAAACTTTCTACGATTTGCATAAAACCTTGTACTTTTATTTTTTCCCCAAACACTCCTACGAAATAATCTAATGAGACTCATTCAAGAAGATTTAAAACAGTTAATAGATTGCAAAATAATAATAAAAAATATATAATTATACGCGCTTTTGAGGTTAGAAAAAAGAATCTTTTCCTCTCCTCCTTTTGTTGTTTGATCTCTTACCGAACCGCGTTTATGTGGCGCCAAAAAATCGAGTCAATTATGCGCCAGATAAGATACACGAAAAACGTCCGGATGTGCTTAATGTCAGATTTCTCTCTAGTCGTTCGAAAATAGCCAATGATTCCAGGCTCGAAAGCTCCGGTCACCCCCGGCCTTATCTATATATCGCTAAAGATATATAGTAAGACAACTGAACGATATATTTGGTAAGCTCTTCCAGAAATAAATGAGAAACATCGGGTTCCCGTAAAATCCCACCTGGACGCAAAGAACGAAGAACGTGCCAATGGGGGCGGAGCAAGAATTGCTTTGGATCGAGGCGCTAAATGTTTCACAATTCAGAAAGAAATTTCTACGCGACGTCATCAAAGAAAAAAAGCAGCGAAGAGAATTAATGATCCACGGAATTCTTTGGAATTACGAGGTTTAGTCGAGATTCAGAGTTCTGTTATGCTCTAGAATTTTTCTATTTTGTTTGAAGAGTTTACAAAATAGTTCCAAGGTCATTGACCAGTTTCGATGTTGTGTTCGTCTAAGAAAACTCTAAATAATCGCTACTGGATTACTGGTGTTCGACGGTGTCTATGCGCAGAAGATTTTATATTATTTTTACTATGACACTAAAGTCCTTTCTCGTGCTCAGTCGTTTGAGTAATTAAAATCCTGATGTCCACTTTTATTCTCTGACAGTTGAAATGTCAAGAAAATAAACGTTTTACGTTGTTCTCCTTTCACCGGATGTAATTTCTGTTTTTTTTTGTCGAAATATTAAGCGTCCCCAGGAAAAATTGAAATCTGTTTTTCTTCGTATTTAACTACTCAATGATAGAGCGCCTCAAGGGCCGATTTTACTATAGTTGTTTACTTTACTGGATTGATGTTGAAAAAAATAAAATAAAAAACACATTTTTTCTCATTAAAAATCAATAACACATTAAAACAGAGAGTACAATGCTTCAGTCCTTATCACTTAAACAGAATTTGTCGTTAAAGCGCAAGCAGAAAATTAGACTATTTCCAAACTTTTGAATGGTTGTGTATACATTTATTTATTAAAAATAAAAACAAATTGAATTCAAATGAAATGGATGGGGAAAAAAATGACTTTCTTCGAATTCTCAGTTGCGTTAAGACTATTCTCGATTCTTCTTAAATCGACGACGTTATAAAATACATTTTGTAAGCGAGGCGCGTACGTCGTATCGTATTTACTTCGCGCCTTTTTGTTCCCTCCACCTCGAGATCAAATGTTAGAGTCCGGGAACGGAGAGTCCCTCTCAGCCAATGGGCCTTGTCTGACGGACCTGTCGTAAGCATGAATCACCAACTCGCCTATATAAAAGGATCGTGTTGCACTCCTTCTTCCCACTTAGTAATTTCACTTTTGAATCGTCGGGACGTACGACGATTAAAGTTTTTTTTTGCTTATCAAAAAGTTCTTCGAGTTGCGTTATTTCGTTTTCCATCTTCGGTTCTCGTGAGAATCTCAATTCATTCACAAATCATGAAATTTTGTCTCGTTTTTATGGTCCTTGTGGCCGGTGCATTCGCCGCCGAAAAATATTCAAGCAATTATGAAAACGTCAATGTCGACAGCATCCTCAACAATAAACGTATACTCACGAACTACATTAAATGTATGTTGGATGAGGGCCCATGCACTGCCGATGGACGAGATTTAAAAAGTGAGTTATATTCACTTAACAACGAATAGTTATGATTTTTTCTTCACATTCTCCACATTCATTGATACGTTCTTAATATTGAAACATTTATTCTAAAAAGTTGAACATTTTTATAACACTCGAGAAAATATTCGATTTGAATCTCGATTTATAATCAAATTTCAGTAAAATTTCAATCCCAATTTATCACAATACGGAATGTCGATATATTTGTTTGAGTATATAAATTTTCTAATCGTTCGATGCTTATTATTTCGTTTCATAAACTAATACAAATTCGATTCTTCTCAGAAATTTGAATAAACTCCATTATCGGCCGATATTCAACTTGAATACTTTTTCAGCGATTTTAGGATGAATACTTTTATTTACATTTTTTCGAAAAAACGTTTCGAAGTTATTTAGTGAAATGTGAATTTTTGTACTGTTCCCAACAAGACCGCGTATAAAATTGTGTAATTTTCCATTGTCAATATCGTGCATACGAGACGGTGAACATTTTTGAAATGTTGCACATAGTTTCACATAATAGTGTCCTGAATATATGCTTAAAATGAGAAAAAAAAAAAAAAAATCTGTAGAAAAACGCTTGGACAAGAGACTATAAATTTTAAAACGAATCGACTTTTCGTCATGTGTGTTAAATTGCTGATATTATCTTGTACCGTAATAATAGTGTTGACACGTCATTAATCTTGGTGAAAGGAAAGAGATATGGGTATTACGTACTCGTGAGAATTTTTTTCTTTTTAGGACCCATTTCTCTGTATCCGTTACCCAGTCGTTTACTCCCAGCGAGTTCAACACTTTCTTTCGATTGCGTAATTTTCCCACTCCTATTCATCGAGTTAAAACTTTCACGATTGCTTTCGATTGACCGGGGAGTAACCTTCGGTCAGGCATTACGTGATTCAAAATTTTCGATCATAAAACTTAACGTCACTCCTTTTTCCGTAGAGTAACGAGTCCGAAATGAAATGTGAGACGAGTTTTGCTGCCCTCCTCAATTTTTTTCAATGCCTGCAACGTCGACAGAATTTCTGTCAAGTTTGATTAAATCAAAAAGTTGTTCAATTGATAAAAAATGGCTTTTAGAAGGAGGAATAGAAAGAAAATTCTGTTGTTGACCGATACAAACTTAGAGCCATTCTTTATAATTCATTCCTTTTTTTTTTGCTCACAGAAACTTTACCGGATGCGCTGGGCAATGGTTGCAGCAAGTGCAATGATAAGCAGAAGGCTGCAGCTGAGAAAGTAATGAAACATTTGAGAAGAGAACGAACCGTGGAGTGGAATCGTTTGTTAAAAAAATACGACCCGAAAGGAGAATACGAGAGACGTTATCAAGCTGGTCTCAACGCATAGACAGCGTAAACACGTTGAGTCAAAGTTAATTTTCTGTCTTCCAAAACATATCACGTACTATGTAAATCGTAAAAAAAATCGTCATTATGTTGAAAATAACGTTGTGAAAAAAAATACTCGTTATTTCATCATACTCTGTCTTTGTATTCTCGTTAACGCGCCAATCCTGTACAAATTACACCAGACACAGGAATGAGTTCACGGGTTACCGCACATTGGAAAATGTTTTCTTGTAAATCAAGTATCTCCATGGGAATTGATACGAAAAATGTCCGAGAGTCCAATGACTTATTCAACCCTTCTCTTCTTCACTAATGATCCAAGCTGAAATAGAAATGATTTTTTTCGGTCATTCAACGTAAACGTTACTTTAAAAAAGGCTGTTAAATTAATAATCGAAACATAAAGTGATTGTAGAATAAATATTAACAAAATAAATGGAATTTCAAAACAAGAATAATTATTTTCCAAACTTATTTCTTGTATGTATTCTTTTTTTTTTTTATTACGAAATTTTTAGTATGAATGAAAATGCATCTCCACTACGATGCGATTTTTATTTCTTTTACGACATTTCACACAATGGCACAGTGAGGATTCCGAAACTTCATGGCACGATTTCAAAAACAGCGTAGCTCCCAGATTCTGTCGTATCAAATTGACAGGAATCGACTGATTTTTTTTCTCGTATTGTCAACATTTATAAATTATCAATTTAATTTTTTTTTCCATTTCGCTTTCGTTTTTTCATTGTCATTTTCACGGGCCTTTTGACGTTGAAACTATTCTGAATTTACCTTAAAAATTTGTAGGCGAATTCTCAACGTAGATTATCAATATTTTATGGAAATTTTGATAATGTATGTTTTGAAAATTTTTATTTTTTGTGAAATGTCAATCATCTTCAAGAAAAAACGCTTATTTGCTTCGCAGTTCTCCCTTTCGCTCACATGCGCAACGTCGTAATTGATAAAAGCCTAAAAAATTTGCTCAATTTTCTATTTTTCCTAAACTTCGTACTGTTTAAGTGTTTAAATTAGTTTTTGTGCGGTGAGCTGTTGAACATGATAGCGTAAAGTTACATTACACGGGACCTACTTGAGCTAATCATCCCATAGTTTATAAAAATAATATTAATCCAGTATTATTTTATTATGAATGCGAACTTACAAGATCTGATATAGCCGGCAAATTATTAGTCTGATCAGTGACCGTCGACTCTTGTTCCCGGCTTTCTTTAGGTTGATTCGACTTTTTCATGTTTCTGTGTTGCGGAAATGTTGGCATCAGCTTTGGATCGCAAGCTGTAAATAAACGGAGATAGTGATTGAGTCGAGGTAAATATTTATTGGTCGAATTGACCAAATTTCGGAGACTTACGTAACGGCGCCTCTTTGAAGTAACTGCTCTGTAAACATTCTTCAGCTGTGGCACGTTTCTTCGGATCATACATGAATAGGAAATTCAATAGCCTCAGTCCTGCGGCGCTTAGCCAAGGAAATCTTTGTTTAAGATTGTTATAGGGTTGCTGTTTGAGAGTAAAATTTTGAAGTGCCGGCAACGAGTTGAATTCTGGCCAAATTGCTTCACTCGGAGTTCCGAGAAGATCGACGATTAATTCGAGCTGAGCGATTTCTGATCGTCCTGGTAAGAGAGGCTTGTGACCCAACAACTCACCTAACAAGTGAAAAAAAATTTTATGACGTTTGCTTTAACTTTAACTTCCTTGAGAAAATATACTGAGGGATACATTGGTTAACAGTCTTCTCGTTTTTTTTTGAATGCAAAGAAGTACGTTTTAAACTATTGCCATTTTTCTGTAAGAGGATAGAAAATATATTTCTTTTGGCAATGAAAAAAATGTTCGAATTGAGTTAAGTTGAATTTTTAATTTATGTTGATAATCGCATTATTAAAAAATTGTTCTATCGCTATATCGATTTGCTTTTTTTACTTCCACTCGTTTCGCCTCTGTTTATAATCACATTATTATTTTCATTCCTTTGTGGATAACTCTTGCTTTTTTATACACGGGAAAAGAGGAGAAAGAAATGCAGTAGAAATTACCTAATATACAGCCGGCAGCCCACATGTCGACAGATGTTGTTTGAGTTTTTGCTTGTAGCAATAATTCCGGTGCTCTGTACCACAAAGTGACGACTCTCGGTGTCATGGGTTTGAGCGGTAATCCAAACCATCTTGCAAGACCAAAATCAGCGATTTTGACGCAGCCTTTATCGGTCATCAGTAAATTAGAAACTTTCAAGTCTCGGTGTACGATAAAATTGTGATGGAGATATCTGAGGCCTTTGAGTACTTGCAGTACAATACATTTGACTTGGCTCTCTGAGAAAGGCGCTTGCATATTGTCCAACAAACTTGCTAAATCTTGTTCGCAATATTCCATCGCGAGAAATATACTCTCGAGACTCCTGCCCACTACGACTTCTTTGAGATGAACGATATTTTCATGACGACAAGACAATAAAACACTGATCTCTCTCAATCCGCTCACTGGTAAACCATCCTTCTCATGCTCCATTCGCACTTTCTTAAGGGCCACAACTTTGTCACTTTTCGTGTCTCTCGCTCGATAAACTATTCCATAAGTACCTTCGCCTATGCGATTAAGCTTTTCAAACTCTGAGACGAATCGACATTTGCCAAGCTGAAAAATACATGAAATGACTGGTCAACATATTTTTAATTGACATCTTTTTGAAAAATGACGACTTTTCATTTAAACATAGTGACGACAATATTGTTGTTTAGTAAGCAAAAGATACAAGAGAAGAGGGACAACAAATAAAAACCAGACAAATTATTCAATAATTTCAATAATTATGATGAAGTTTTCGTAGGTAATATATATCAACAATGTTTGAGGAAAACGTGTGTCTGCTTTTTAGTAATCTCTCTCGAACGCACATAACTGATAGATTGCCTTATCGAACAGATAAAATTCGCTAAATGTTAGAAAAAACAGGGCCTCAGTGATTTGAACAGTGATGAAATGCTTTAGAAAAAAACACGTTTTTTGAGTATGTTTTTGAGTTTACTTACAACATCTTGTTCCGGTATTTCCATGGGTTTGCCAGTAAGTAAAGAGAGGAGAATTCCACGCCGAGTTATCGGAGCTGATGGATCAGGCCCAGCTTCAGCAAATGGCTTTTTGTCAACATCGTTGTTATCCACTGATCTTTTCCCAATTATTTCTTCTATAAATCCAACAAATGAATATTATTGACGGAATCAGTCTCTTGAGTTCTTATGTTCCATCAAACATAATTTATTCTGGTTTTCTGTATCAGTTTTCGTACTACAACTGATACATATGTTGAAAAACAGTGCAGCATTTCAATTGTTGCTAACTTAACAGGTTAAATCGAGGGTTAAACATAAATTTACAATAGTTTAGTTTCTATGGAAACCAAAACAATATTCCGTGTTTGTGTCAGGGGACAGTAATTGCTTGGCATCAAACTCATATTGGTTGACTAGGGTCGATAACTAGGAGGAAGAAAGTAACTTGGGATGAGAATTTACGGGTTATTTTGTATCCCAAATTAGCTGCCTCTTGTCATGGGATTTTAGGGGTAACTATGCGCGTTATTAGTCCTGTGTGTTAAATAACAAACGTCAATAGAATCAGCTTTTTGTTTTGTCTGAGATAGGATCGCTTCATTCTCATTTATTGCATGTGTAAAATGTGTAAAATACGAAATGTGTAACTCATTTTGAGCTTTAATAAAACAGCTATGTGATGAGTGGATGATTTTATTGACGATATTAAAACCGAATAAACTGGTTCGTTATACATAATTCAAGGGATGAGAAACGAGTCATTAGTGCAATTAATCAATAGAAAATGAAAAAAAAAATTATATTCTTATTTGTTTACACCGCTATGTTGAGAGTTTCTAACCTCCATACTGTAAACTAATGGATAAACGGCGAAAAACAAACCTACCTTTCGTCATCGTTGCAGTTTTTGAAAAAAGTGCTAAGATTGTGGAAATTTTTTCGTTTATTCACATTCGCTATAACTGACAACGATCTGTAGAACAAAACTTGAATAAATAAACTTTGGCGACTGAAAATTCTGTTGTTTTCGGAACGAAAACCGACGTCGGTTGGACGAACCGACGAAATCGTGTGGAAATTTAATGGTGCTGTTATCTTGTGGTTTTTTTGGGTATCGTGTTATGTACCGTTGGTAAAGTAATAACCGATAGAAAAATAGAATTTTGCACATGCGCAACAACACATCTATCATTGTTGTGATTGTTGAGTCGGCCTCGATGCCCTCGAATGCCCTCTATAATACTTCGACAGAGTGTCTCATTGGGAAAGGATCCTGTAGCTAGGATACAAAGATACAAAACAAAACTCCACCAAATGCCTACATTCCCTCTTTTTTCTAGTATTAAGAACTGAGACGGAGTTCAACACTAGTTTTCTTGTCAAAAAATGATTAAATGTACAAACTTCGCCTAATTTATATATTCCAATAATAAATAATCATATTCTTTACGACCAGTATTTCGGATTTGTTGAGTGCAGTGAAAAGTTTGAAATAGTTAATATGTTGGCCGCTGAATCATCGTTGGTTGATGATGATTTGTATATGGGGTACAATGATTATTCCTCGATCTACAGTACCAAAGATCTCGATCAAGATGAATTGTTCCAACAGGCTCTCCAATCTAGCTACGCCAAACGATCTATTGTAAGTTAACATATATTTATTTTATTTCGTATGAAGAGACGCGCAAGAGTCTTAAATATAAATAACACAAATATATCCATGTCAATAGTTTATTTCATTAAAAAAATACGTTATAATCAGCTGACTGTGGTCAAACGCAAAACTCCGGGGTTTTTCCCGGACCCAGCGCATAACATTGAATTTCGAAGAATTCAACCGTTTTCAGGGCGATACGATTATCGATGAACAATAATGGGGTGTTTTCGGTTAATGCTGAAATGGCGAAGGGGGGGGGGGGGCAGATGAACTGCAGGGTTTGATTCTTTTGAAATTAAATTTAGTAAAAAGTTACGAACTTGTTAACCCTTTACCAAAATAACTTTTTTTAAATGACTTGAATGATTTTTTTAAATAAGTGAAAGTTTATATTTGGAATAGCACACACCAAAAACTCCAGGAGCTGCAATGCGACTTGGAACTTCTACTGGTGTAAGTAAATGTTAACAAACTTTCAATAAATTTTAATTATTGAATGAAAAATATTTATTCAAAATAGAAAACCTTTTGAATTTGTCGAAACTTTTGAACGTTAAGGATAGGAAAAGAATTCTTAATGAAGAATAATGAGAATAAATCATCAAAGAATTTATAAACATAATGAATTTTTCGTCGAAAGTGACTCAATCAAATAAAACTGAAGGCTAAATTTTCCAGTTTTTGAAATTATTCATTTTTTCGGCTCGTATAGTTTCATAGGCGGGGTACAGCGGTTACAGGTCGACCTGGAACAGGTCCAAGACCAATGACCGCAGTTCGTGGGGCTGGTTACACGAGTAATAATCGCCAGCCCTTTGATCCTCTTAATATGGCAAATACCTCAAGAGGGCCGGCTCCGCCATTGACAACAGGCAAAGAAGACACGTACGTTATTTTCTAAATTGGTTTCGAGTCTCATTGCGTCGAATGTATTTGAAGGTCAAACATTTTTTTTTTTTTTTCATTTCCAAATCGAAATAAAACTCAATTTGAGTGTGAATTTAGTCTGGAAGAAAAAATAAAGGTTGCAGAACGCAAAATAATGGAATTGATAGAGAGTTCGGCAATGGCAGAGAGCGAAAATAATATGAAAGTTGCACTTGAACGTGCGAGGGAAGCATCTTCGCGAGAAAGGATTCTAATACGTCTTCAGGAACAAACGGGTCTGAGTGATAATCACAATGTTGATTTGACCTTCGCAGTACGTTCAAATAAATTTAATTCTAAAGAAAAAAACAATTTTTTTTGTTCACTTGCTAAATTTGTGTGAATTTAAATCGTAAAATTCTTCTTCATTCGAGCATTTGTTACTCTTCACAACTATTAGATCTTCGTTGTAGTGCACTTGAAAAAAAAAAGATCGAAAAAATGAAATAAAAAATATTTCCAAACGATGTTCATTCTTTTTTTTTGTTCCAATGATAAAAATCATTGGTTTTTTATTGATTTTCAGGTATTATTTAATTTAGCGATACAATACACAAATAACGAAATGTACACAGAGGCGATTGCGACCTATCAGGCTATAACGAGGAAAAAAGTATTTAGGGACAGTGCGAGGTTAAAAGTCAACATGGGAAATATATATGTGAAAATCGGCCAATTGTCACAGGCTATAAAAATGTACAGAATGGCTCTCGATCAAGCGACAGCAGCTCACAAAGATTTACGGTAATTAACCCCACAAATTTATCGATTTATAGTCGTAGTTGTTTAAGGGGTTTGGTTACAATGACGACCTAAAAACCAGTACAGAAATCTTTACGTACAACCACAGCAAACAAGTTGATATTGTATAGTAACGAAATAATTTATTTCTCATTACTGAAGGATTAAAATAATGCACAATATTGGTATGCTCTTCGTGCAAATGGGACGTTTAGAAGAAGCTGCTAATAGTTTCGAGTGGGTGATGCGAGAAAGGGCTGAATTCAAAGCTGGTTTACATGCTATTCTTTGCCACTTTGCTCTTTCTCATAGAGATAAAATGAAACGTGATTTTTTGGAATTACTGGAAGTACAACTGAACATTGATCAGGAGGACAAATACAGCATGAGCACGGTTGGTTGTCTTTGTAATTTTCAATGAATTTTCTCATTTTTTAAATAATTTTTTATTTCAACATATTAATTAATTTGAATTATCACAACTATTCTTCTTCTTCTTCGTCTCCTTCTTCTTTTTCTTATAATAATAATAATTTTAATACCTAATTTGAATTATTTGAATAATCATTTTGAAGCAATATTCTTGATTTGATATCTGTAATATTCTTGAATTTATAAAAGTTCAGTTGGAAAGACAAGAAAAATGATATTAAAAAAATTAAGTATATTAATGTAAGAGAGAAAAAAATAGTAATTCGAAATATTGCGCAGGACGACGTTGCTGCGAATATATTGAACGAAGTTATCAAAGTCGATGAACTTTCGAAATTGGAGAAAGAAATGAAACTCGAGGCAGAAAAGACAATTTTGAGCGCAGCCAAGCTCATAGCTCCGGTTATCGAGGACACATTATCAGCTGGTTTCGCTTGGTAATTATGCGATTATATCACGTTCGAATAAAAATGCTATTAAACAGATTTTTTCTTTTTTATCGATATATGTCACGGTCACGATGCGATTTTGGTCAAAAGAATTTGAAGTTTTTTTGACAGATGATAAGCGAATAAAAAAAGTGCGCATTATAATTATTAATTAAATTTGATTAATTCATTTTCCAATGACACTTGGAGTATGCATTACTCTAAAAATTAAAATTGTTTTTAACAAATTGTCCATTGGTTTGGAACTCTTAAAAATAAAAAGGTGCGTTGAAGCCATAAGATCCTCGGCTTACGGTCCACTTGCTGCCGATTTGGAGATCAACAAGGCTATGGTTTTTCTTCATAATCGTGAAACTTCACTGGCAATTGAAACACTTAAAGCTTTTGAGAACAGAGAAACAAAAGCAAATAGTGCCGCATCAACGATGTTGTCGTTCATTTATTTTCTCGTAAGTTTATTTTTATTTTAAATTTATACGAATGAACGAAAATTTCGATTAATTAAATGATCTTCCATTTGAACATTTGAACTTTTTTCTAGAATTTTGTAAACAAATTGATTTTCGCCAAGATATTAAAAAAAAAGACACACCTTTCAAACGATTGACTGTTCTTTTTTTTTTCTTCATTTTTTATCACATACATTGATATGTTTTTTTAAAAAATCATTAGCGGGGTGATTACGATCAGTCGGAACGTTATTCCGAAGCAGCTCGTAAAGCAGACAGTTATAACGCTGCGGCTTATGTTAATCTTTCGGCATGTGCCATCAAAAAAGGTGAATTTGAAACAGCCCGGGAATTATTACTCTGCGCTCTTGACAGTGATGCCAGCCACATTCAGGCACTCTACAATTTAGGTATGATGACGTTTTCGGCTTATCTGCGTGACTCTTATAAATAAAATCAAACCGACAAAGCAGTCAAGATAGATCAAATCATTTTTCCTCGAGTAATTTTTATATTTTAAGACACAACATCATTTTCATTTACCGAAATATTGCGAATATGAAAAATCTTCAGGAGTTAAAATGAAGCCACTCCAGAGCCAAAACCAAAATTCTTGTATTATTAAAAATTAAATAAATCGAAATTCTATGGACACTTCGTTATTGAACTATCTGGTGATTAATCTTTAGCAACGTTTTCGACTGTTGGAAAAAAGATGTTGCTGAAAAAATGCTGTGCAGCCGCCATTTTTTTTTTATTAATCAGTGTCAAAAAATAACTTTTTGTAGTTAATTGATAGTTCGATTAAAAACTGTTCACAGAATTTTGATTTGTTTCGCGATCTCGCTGTGAAAAAAAAATCCCAAGGAAGTCCAATTTCTTCTTATCATTGTCACTTGGAAATGAATGATTATTTTTTTTTTGTATCTAAAGAATTGAAACATCAATAGGTTTCTTCCTTTTATAGAAAAATGTAATTTTTTTTTTTATTTTTCAAAGGATTGGTATATAAAAAGCAAAGTATGTACGAAGAGGCTCTCGAATGCTTCTGGAAATTACGAAATATCGTACGACACGATCCTCAGACGCTCTATCAAATCGGACATTTATATCAATTGATGAGTGATGTCGATCAGGCAGCTGAATGGTACATACACATTTTTTTCTTTCGTTTAATCAACTGCAGCGTCAAATATTTTTCCACTTTAGATTCTTCGGACATGCATTTATTTTACGTTCATTATTAACATTTTTAAATGACGTTATGGAAAATGCTAAGCTTTACATTCGTCAAGAAAGTACAAAGATTTTATGAATTAAAAATAATTTTCAACAAAGGGTCAAATTATAGTTCAATAATAAGGTTTTTTACAACATCAAGGTTAATATTAATTCTTACGAATTAAACTAGACAACTGAGTAATTATTAACTTCAAAAAAATGTGAAATTTCTTTCATTTTAACATTTATTGCGACTCCTTTTCGTTTTTTATAGTTATCATAATTAAATCTTTACCAAATTTTACTTCATCGTATCCCAGTCTCTTTGTTATAAAAAAACTGAAAGAATGTTGTGAATTGAACTATATTATCGCATACCAGGAATATTTTACGCTGAAGGAAAATTTGAGATAATTAGTTGCCTCACTGTGAGATTTACCACCAGAAAAATTGATTGTGGGGGTTCCAAGATCGAAAAACTGCAAATGAATGTATTAATACTCTTCTATTCAGGTTTAATCAACTTTTGGGCATTGTTCCTTCTGATCCTGGTGTTTTGCAAAAGTTGGGTGAAATGTACGATAATCTTGGCGATAAGCAACAGGCGTATCAATACTACAGTGACGTAAGACCCCCTAATCTACTCTAACAAATCTATTTAGATTGTACTTCACAAAGAAACAGACAAAATTGTTTGAAATGCTTCAACGTTTTTTATCTACAGTCTTATAGATATTATCCAGCTAATTACGAAGTTATCGATTGGTTGGGTTCTTACTTCATATCGATGCAGGTATAATTATTTATATGCAGTTTTTTTTTGTTATTATATACAAATCTAATTAACTCGACTGCAAACCTGTATTTTTATCGCAGCTTTTTGAATACTTGTTTCTCTTCTCCTTTAATCATGGAATTTCAACTGATCATGAACGATTTCTAAATTTTTTTAAAATATTCCCCACGATTATTTATCATCACAAAGTGAACCTAAAATCGTGTTTTGCTCAAAATAAACTCAGAAAAATGTAAATATTGTGATACAGGTCCTGGTTGAATAAAAAAAAATTATTTAATAGAGTGAAACGATGAAAAATCGGATTAAAACAAAAAAAATCGTTTCGATTTCAAGCATAAAATAAATTTGAAACTGTTTAAGTTTTTCTTTCTGACATTTTGTAATGAAATTTTGTTGAGGTCGCTGAAAAAGCTTTGGCATATTTTGAGAGAGCAGTCGAACTAGCACCGGATCAACCAAGATGGCGTTTATTGGTAGCAGCATGTCTCAGACGAACTGGTCAATTTCACAAAGCTCTTAATGAGTATCAGGACATACATAAACGTTTTCCTGAGAATATCGAATGTCTTAAGTTTCTTGTAAGATTGTGCAGTGATCTTGGCCTCAAAGAAGCGCAGACGTATGCGAATGAATTAAAAAAAGCAGAGAGGGCTAAAGAGTTGAAGGAACGTCAAGGTTCTGCTCGGCCAGGAACGACAGGTTAATATAGAAAAAAGTTCGTGGATTTAAAAATAAATGAACAAATAATTAGACCTTCTTTTTGTCAGGATCGAGACGAAGCAATAGCGGTGCCTCGTCACGAGGTGGTTCAGGTCTCAGTATGCAATCGGACAATCGTTCCAGTCCTCTACCTCTTCGCAAAGACAATCGTGGAACTTCCTCGAGTGGTGGTAATCGTTTGAGTCGCATTTCAGCGTTGGATAATCCTGTTGAATTTACTCCGGAAGGAGATGGACGCATTGGTGAGTAAAAATTCCCTGGGAATTCGTAAAAGATAATAGTTTCGTCAAAACGTTTTTTTTTTAACAGAATTTTTGTCAATTTTGAGATCAGAATTTAAGCAGTAGAAAAATTGATACTTCAGGCAATAACTCTCAAACTTTTCTACTATTTTTGTTCCTTTTTTTCTTCAATTACTAAGGAAGGAATAATGAAGTTTATAAATTTAAAAAAATGGAGAATTGTGGTTTAGAATTAAAAATTACGGAGCTTAATGAATGACACTGCCACACGACTGCATTGTTGACTTCAAATTTCCGAAAATCCCATTTTTTTCGTCACTGATTCCTAATTTGAAAAAAAAATCGATTTCCTGAAGTTTTTGTTCTTACTTAGCCCGTGAACGAATTTATCTTTTTCTTTCATTTACACTCATTTCGTTGAATATTTCTGTCTCGATGTGCCCTTGACAACTGGAATGATTGGATCAATTCAGATTATCACAGCATTCAGCGCTGTTGCAATGAACTTTGCCACTAACGTATGATTCTTCTATGTAACATATGAGCGTATGCCCATATATATAACAGGTTTTCTCTCATCTCTGTAGTTTAAGGATATGTGACACTACATCAAAATAAAGATAAAAATTTGATGAAACTTTTCATTCACGACGTTTAGGAGAATAATTCCATAAAAATGCATTAATCAATTAATTAGCACGGTCTCTTATGGAGTTATTAAAAATATCTGGGTATCACGGCTCCAATGAATAAATTTCGTATCGAAGTAACAGAGAGAATCGAATGAAAATTTGAGAATTGTTTCTCGAAGGATTGAATAAAGTATGGATCGAGTTTCGAAGGGATTAGGAAACGTAATGACAGGGAAAACAATTCAAAAAAATATCAAAAACATCCAGTACAAAAAAAAACAAAAAAAAAACAAAAAAAACTCCATGAGATAAGCATTTATTAAAAAAAAAAAAAAAAATCGAACGAATGACACAATGATTCGTATAAGCCTGTTGCTCTATTAATCAACGTTGTAAATGTATCAAAGTTATCAAATGAGAATTACTCGACGATCGAGAGCAACTTTCAAGTCTTCTGGATAATTTATTATCAGAGTAATTCGAATTTATGATCATTAATGCGACGTACAGTTATAGTTTTGAAAAAAATCGAAGCAGGAAAGCGTATCAATGAAATGGATAGATAAAGAAAACATTTTTCAAAAATGAAGCGATAAAAAACCAAAAAAATAAAACAAATTATTTTGTTTAAATTTTCATTCAGGAATTAAGACAGGAACTAGTCGGAATATTGGAACTCGAGAAAAATGGGAATAAATGAAAATTGTTTATTTTTTTATCATTTAGACGTTTATGGTTATAAAATTATATATCATGGTATCTGTATTTGATCAATTGGGATGCAGGCACGTAGTTAGTAACACGAATAAGTCATAAATCTTCGAGACAGCCGCGGAATTCTACCGAACTTACGAACAAACGGGATTTTCTTTTGCGTAGTTACGTTTCTCGTCGTAAAGTTAAGTTCCACTGCATATCGTGTGTACAGATAGAAAGACATAAAGAGCGAGAGAAGAAGAGAGAAAATAAAAATTGATACACCGTGTACTCGTATGTCGATCGTGTATTGCAACGCTAATGGATTGAATGGATGATAGATGCGTTCGAATCATTTGCAAATCTATTCGTAGCATCGATACATCAGAACATTGATACTTTATTGCTTAGTTGGGCAAAACGATGCGAAAATAGTATCGTTTATGAATTCTACATTCCACGGAATAATTTCCACTTTATTTATCGATTGAGAAACTTTTTTGTCGTAACGAAAATATTTCCAGTTGAGTTGCACAAATATATTTTATTTTGGCAACCAATATTAACTAATTTCATCAAATTTAACATAATTGACGTTTCGTGTCATTGGAATTATACGGTTATCAGTTCAATACCAATTAACATGCTCATTAATATTATAAATTAAAAGGTTTGTTTGTTTTTGTTGTCTTATAACTGTGTAACCAATCATTAAATCATTTCCATATGAAATAAAAAAAAAAAAAAAAAATTACTAGAAAAACATCGAAGGAAGTTAAATTTATTTTGTCGGACTAGCAAAGTCACAGGCAGAGTGTTTGTTTTATTTTATAAAATAATGAGACCAAAAGTGACGCAAATATTCATGCAATCTTTATCAGTAATATTATTATTTTTCTTCTACACATAAAGTACGATTAAAATTCAATTTACGACTTTAAAAATTCATTCAAATGATTATTCCAATACTATATACTGATTTTATTTCAAAACATAATAACAAGTGTCGCTACTTGACCTACTTTTATTCGAAACATTGAACTTTTTCCAAAAAAACGCTCCCAACCGATGAGTTACGAATCAAGGATATGTGAATGTCAATAAATTACGAATTTTAGGAGTTTCGGTAGAAGCGACGAAATGTAATCATTCGATTCTCATTTTCACAATGGCTTCTTTGACATTATGAATGAATGTGTACCTGAAGGTGTTCTCGAAATATAAAAACGATCGTCCACACCGTTTTCACTAAATTCATAAATGAAAAATCACTTTTTAACATGAAGAAATATCTCGGTTATCCCAAAATTAATTTTTTGGCTTTAAATTATATAAAAAAATGTGACGAATTTTACGAAAAACTATCGAACTACTAAAAATATGAATTATTCATTTTTTGTTAAAGAGGTTCATCAGTAATGTGTGACGAGAAAAAAAATACATAATTAGAGTTCATGGAATCGAACGAATATGGAATAGAAAAAAAAAAGCAAAAGCCCGCATGGGCCTACCTCGAAATGGATTATTGTTGAATAAATGTTAATCACTTTTTATAGAAATAAATTATTCGGATCCTGTCGGTCCTATGCCAGTTCGACCAATGACATCAGCGGGTAAAAGAGACGACGATTTTGGAGACGAGGAACTCGGTGATGACCTTCTGCCCGTTTAATGAAAATATGCGAAAGAAATTTTACGATTAATTATGCTGCAATGTCTGATAAAAGAAAGTAAGATTCAATCCTTTTTTTTTTTTTAATATTCCAGACAGTAAAATCGATGAACTCGCTTTTGGGACGTAATATAAAAATGTTGTAACATTATTTTTGTTAATCGTCGTTGAGCTCTAATAAATTTGAATTTCTGATTGTTGACGTGCTGTTTCATTTAATCTGGAGCTCGACATTAAGGAGACACAATTAAAGTGAACACAATTGAATGGAGTACATGTGGCGATGATCGTTCTCATTTAATAAAGGCCGCTCTCTCTCTCCCTTCACGCCGACACTTTGAATGAAGAATTTTCTCGAGAATTCTACATTCCTACGATTGAATCAATTGCTTAAAATCATTTTATTTTTTATGTTATAATTTTCGAAGGTCTTAATCATTTTAAATGAAAATACTGTTAATTATAAATTTGATTTATTTCTTATGTGGTTGCTGAAAATTAATGAAATAATAATCGCTCGTTATTTCATTATCATTTTGATGCAATGGTTTATTTTGTCCGCGTAATGTTGATATTTTTCACATAAATTATAACAAATATAGAACGATTGATGGTTGCCGAACAGTTTTGAAATTGTCATTAAAGTTCCAGATACGAAAAAATAGCAGCATATCTTTTGGAGAAAGAGTGAAACTGGGTAAAGTCCACTAGGTTTTCGTCGCGCCCTCGTTTTATCAGCGATTATTTTCTTGACTCTGATGATTGACCTTTTTGGGTCATGGTCCGAAGTTTAAAGAGTTTCACACTTTTTTCTTTATCATTCCTAGGCATTTAAGATTGAGAAAGTAATACTGTTTCCACTATTTCTTTCATTCTCTCGTTCGTTGATTCCTGACAGTAATGAAAACAAGAGAAAAAAATGTCCAAGATGAGATTTTCGTTGAAATTGAAGCCTCGAGATTAAATAAAATAATTAATTGCATACCAACGAGGACTTGAAAAAAAATCTTTTCTGCGAATTCATAGAATTTGCTTTTTATTTTTCATCGAATTAAAAATCCAGCAATTAAATGTTTGTACAATCCACGAACCTGAACTGATCATTAAAAATAAAGATATATTTGAATAAATAGTTGTTCAAATTAGTGGATGATTTGGACAAAAATTTATACTAAAATAGAAACGAAATACATAAGAGCAGAGATTAAAGAAAGAGAGGGAGAGAAAAGAGAGAGAGTGGCAGATGCCTAATTATCGTGTCACATGACGTCTGTGAGTTGAACGTTTATGTGGACCACGAATCGATCCAATCGACACCAAATGATTGTCTGATCTAAATTTAAACCTCGTCGTCACATTTAATCAAGCTCCATTCAAATTGATACAATTGTTCGAGTTGCCTGACGTCCCATAAATGCCAATACAAAGAAAGTCCTCGTTCACCATACTTCGATCATAGGGAAGTGTAAAGCAAAAGTGTATTTTTAAATAAGACAATCAAAACTGTCATTTTATTTCGCACTTAAATTTCATACTTATATAAAGTCACCGTCATAAATTAAAGTTTTTTTATTTACAACATTTTTAATAATTCTAAACAACAAAAAAACGATCTGGTCATCGGGTTTTATTTGTTGAGAAAAAAAAATGACGAAAATTGAGAGGTTTTATGTTCGTTTACTTGCTCGTCGTTTCTCTTGGAGTCTCCAACTTTGATCGACGTTCTGAAATCGCATTAAGTGTCTCCTTTGCTAACCAAGTTGACACACACATGTAACATCGCCAGGTTTTGATATAAACTTCATAAACACAACGTTATTATGCTTTCTTCAACTTCGACTTCGAGTTTAGCAACAACTAATTCGGTAATGTATTTTTTGGTTCTTATTACATGAATTTTTGATAAAATGTTGATGAATAAGAATTAAAACTTTACGGTTAATTGCTTGATATACGAAATATACGAAGGATGTTAAATTTGAAGTCATGCCCGATAAGAAGAAGATTTTAATTTACAATAATTGAAATTCAAATTCGCACTCTTATTGTAAGTTAAGAGTTATCATCTTTTTTATGATTCAAATGTTGTATTCACGAATAGTGTATGGTCTGCATGTGTAATTTTGTCTCAATAATGAGTTCAGCGGCACAGCCTTCTTTGGGTTCATAAACAAAGTGTTGGTTGACGAAACTATAATTAAACCAAATAAGAAACAGCTGACTCGATAAAAAAAAAGTAATGATATAAAGTACATTCGCGAAACTTCTTACAGATATAAATTTATTGTCAGTCTTTTGCTGTTTCTACGTCAGTAATAGAATATTCATGTAGTTTCCTTTTCGATAATAACTTTTTTTTGCTTAGACGGTTTCTCATTGTTCCAAATGAAGCATAATCTTAAATGAAATAAATGTTTTTCTTTGTTTCAGTATTTAATAAAACTTTATAATTTGAATATTTGTATATTTCCAATTCATGGAAAATCTGTTTTGTTGATATTTTTTTATTGTTTTTTAAACGTTTCAAGAAACTTAACGAGCATGAAGTTGAAGTGAAAATTATATGTATATTATTATTTATATCGTGTTAAATTTTTTTAATTATTATTTTGTGATATTTTCATGGGTTTGTAACCCTGTGTGGGTACAGGAATTTATGGCTTGTTCTCACACCTCGTGGTTTATGAGAATAATAATAAAAAAACTAGTATAAAATGTATGGAAATACTAAATAGCATTATTTATTGGATTCAAATATAATAAATATAATTTTATACAAATTCGATGAAGCAAATATAAAATTTTGTTGATTTAAAATAAAAATACAATACGAAACTGAAAAACAACCATTGTTTCGAAACGTATCAAATTCTAACGACAACCACAGACGAACATCGTTTTAATTTGTAGTTACTACGAAATAATAAAGACGAAAAAGCAATAATTTGGCAACGTATAATATTCCGAAACAACCCCGGTAGTGTTGTGGTTGCTTTTTTGGTTCGTTTTGTAGGTTAAGTGAAATCATTAGAACCTGAAAGCAACCATATATCTTAGTTCATCAACTGATGTTTTATGGTTGATTTTCGTTCGAAAGCAGCTGTCATGTTAAGATTTTATTCCGGTCGTTTTGTAGTCTTTTATGGTCGAAGAAGAAAAAAAAGAAAATAATTACAAATAAAACGAAAAACAATTTGGAACAGGTTTGTAAGACAAAAGCAACGGTTGCTTCGATACACTTGGTCGTAAACTTTGTAAAAAACAATGCTAGCCGCTGGATAAAATAACCTCAAAATATATTGATTCGACAGTAAAACACATACGGTAGAGGGTTTTAAAATGGTTAGAAAGACATTAATCACCATTATTTTCTATCAGCTGACCTTTGATAAACTCATCATTATGTTGCGTAACAAAAACGGATGCTGCGCAAACGAGAATGAAAGCTACTGTGAAACAGAACTGTGAAAAATCGTCGTTCGGGTTACAACTGTACACTCAACCGAGAGTGAATGAGAAGCGAGCAATAAAAGAGGAAGGGGAAAAAAATAAAAGACAGCGATAGCGAGCGTCGCGTGAATGTTTCGTAATAGACGTAATAATAAGTTTACGAATCCCCGTCGACAGTATATCATTGACCGTGACAAACGAAAGATAAACTATCAATTTTTATGATAAAAAAATTTTTACATGTACGTATTACACAAAAACATATAGGTTCAAATGATTTCACGTACCCACGTGGCATGAGTTCTCTAAAAAAAAAAGTCATAAATTTATGATATTTTTAAGTGTCATTAACGAAGCTATAAAAAATTAAAAATTCTATACGATTTTCATCAGATTATTTATATCGTCTTACAGAGCCCAACATTTTTCGTCACTTGTTTCGTTTAATTTGGTACAAAAAAATCAATATATTTCTTGTTTGCACAATTTCACGAGTAACGGATCGTTTGCAGATCCGAATAAAAATCTGAATTAAAAAAAAAAAAAAAAAAACAATGGAAATGAAGAAGTTATCGCGCGACCTGCTCGCCACTCGTACCACGTGCCTCAACGCATTTACGTTGTAAATGTCAGGCAAATGTTTACATATGAACAAAAATGTATGCACACCGCACAAGCGTACACACATACACGTATTGATATATTGACTTGTTGCTATCGTGGAGGGCTTGAGAAATTAATATACTTGCGTACTGCATATACGCACGAACGATAAATAACTTCCGTGATGAATGGAATGGTGTTTCATACACAAAGTGTATATAAAAAAGTGATCCTGATTTTAGTCAATGCATAAAAGAATTTGTCGAGATTTAAACCATCCGTAAAAATCCAAAAATCGTTCATATTTACATCCTAAATCTCTCAAAATAAAGTAAGCAAAGAAAAAACAAATTGTAAGTCACTTGGAATTATCGAAATCTCAATGGTGTCATCAGAGTTTCTCAAAATAAGTAAAAAAATGAGATTTTATCGCAAATAAATGAGCATCGAACGCCTTTTCGATGAAAAATAATGAAATATTCACGAAATCAATAGACTCGTAAAATTTGTTCAACTCAACTTACGTTTCCTATATCAACGGAATTTCAAGGATAAAAAAAAATTCGTTTTTTTATCATGATTATTGTTGCATTATTATTATTGGGAACTCGCTAAGCCCGTATCGCTCGTCTCTTTTTTCGCATACATATAATTTCCGATTCTACACTCACGCACACATTCTTGGATCGTGTAACGCCGCTATACGTGTGCATGGTTTTATTGCCATCAGCTCTCGGCATTCTCGGCCCGCTCCTGATAAATGTGGAAGGAGACAAACGAGAGGTTTCACGATGGTGGGGATTCGAGCTTCCACGGAGGCTCGGCCAGTCTCGAACGTTTCGGTTTGTTGGCGTTTGATACGTGCGGAACGTTGCCACTCGGTGATCTCGCGCCCACGCGAACGTACACATACGTTCTTTTAACTGACGAAGATTTAACGGTGCGCGTTCAAAATTCTCTCTTCCTTATTATAAAAACAAAGTATATCTAATAGTAACAATACAATCAAATAAAAACCATCATTTCTCTGATGAAATAACCAATAAGAAAATACCAAAGAGACACACCATTTTGTACGATTTTAATCTGAATCAAGATACGAGAAAACTTAAGGAAATTCGAGTGCCAACGAAAGTGTTAGACACACATAAATATACATATCTATTTGCCTGCATGTTGAAAAATTGTAAATTAATTCGCGATACGATATAAAAGAAAAATCAACGAGAAGTTAATTCCCAACATCGTGTGTGAATCCTATTCGTTTTACTGTAACTGTTGTTATTATTGTTGTTGCTCCTATTGACCATTCGTCGAACTAATAAGTGTTTTGTAAATATATGACAAACGGCTCCCCTTGGACGGTAAGTAAAAAACAATGACATTGAACATTCATGTTTTATTTTAACTCTAATTTTCATTTGGATTTTTATCTGAATGTGGCCTGTAAACTGCTTTTCTTGCCTTGAAAGTAGAAAAAGGATTCATTTTTTTTAGACTGAAGAAAAATGCATGGAGAAATATTTTTGTGTAGTATCGTACAAGCCTACATTAGCTGCGCCACGTGGTTTTCCCTCGCTTCGTATTTGCTTACAGACGTTTCAAGCCATACACTATATCACATCATTCCGCATAGCCTTAAATACTTAATTATTATTATTTTTTAAGTCAATTCTATTTATTTTTATTGCCATTTCGTGTACCAGTAACTAAATTTTTGGGTTCTGGTGTGCTACCCGGTTATTGCCGAATCAAACACGAGTTTCGATGTAGTTGAACGTTTTCAAGGTAAAGCTATTGTTCGTATGATAATCGTGGCGGAACTTCCGTACATGTAGCTTCGAATTCATCAAGCTTTGATTATCGCTCGTATATTTTAGTCCCTATGTTCCACATTTTATGCTTCGCAGAATGAACAAACGTTTGGGCATTTTTAAATGCAATTGATTTACTACATTGATTGAGTTCATCGAACATCGTCGTGCTGTCATTCATTGTTTCAAATAATGTGAGAAATATAATTATTCAATATTGTTGAGAGCATTTTGATGCTCTTGGCTGGATTTATTTGATCATTTTTATAATATCCAACTTATTTAATATGTACTATGAATAATTTTGACTAAAACAGATGTACAATCAATTTACGGTCACTGCTACGAAAGAAAAGATGTGTCATTATCGCCTCGAACGTTTTTTTTTTTTTGCCAGGTCGTTGAATATCCAACATCTAAATTTCTATTCTCAATAGAGGATTAAGATATAAATAATTATGTGAACAGGGCTCTGTGTTCTATACTATTGAAACGACTATAGGGAACATCGAAAAATCGTGTTTTAAAACGACGATATCGAAATTAATGGAACACGCGTTGCCACGAATATTTCAAACGAAAGTCAAATTTTTTTCCTTGATTCAAATGTATACAAACTAACTTATCGCATTAGTAGGACGACCTTTGAACGTACTGATGTGTCGTTCATCTGCTATCATGTTTCAAAATGTCGAAATTCCATGAATATTTAAATGCGATAACTAAAAGTTCATATATGTTGCAAACGGTCGTAATATTTAGCGTGATATCCAAAATACAAAATTTTTTAATTCTGGCTAGCAGTGTCGTTATTAAAAACAGAATATACAAATCGAAACTAAATAATGATTTATTCAGAAATTTGTTTTATTTATTTTTTGCCAGTTTTCGCCGTATTATTGAAGTTGTCAGATTTCAACATTTTTCGTTGTTTCGATTTTTTTTCCATTAAAACGATAATTTTATAGTTAACAATTGATGATGAATTTATATTTTGAAGGGTAAAAAAATAAAAAAATGTATTTGAAGTGTCAGTCCAAATCTAAAAAATCGTCGTCATCGCCTGTGTCTTTTTGTTTGTTTTGGGAACTTCCACGAGAATAGTTACACATTTTGTTTTTGAACAATGACCAAATACTCGTTCAAGTATACTTTACAAAATACTCGAGTTTTTACGAAATACAATACCATCGATTTCATGAAATTTTCTTTGACAAAAAACAAGTTTTTTTTTAACTTCTACGATATTTTTTTCCTTCATAACCTCTTAGTAATGATTAATGCGTAATTCAGTCGTTAATAAAAATTGGCTCAATTCCAAGCAGTACATGATTCAATAATTATTAAGTGGATAAAACTTGTACAACTGGTTGGAATCTTATCAGTTTTATTTAGTTGCTTGTACAGTAGTTGAAGAGTGACGAGAATAATCATGTAAATGATTTATAAACCCTCCGAATGATGATAACTTTTTCACATGTATTTTCTCCATCATAGATACATATTCTACACATATGCACATCTATAAACTAGTACATTATTTATGTACATTTATTATATAAATATATATATATATATGTGATGTATAACTGTTCTCGAGTCGATTTACTAAATGATCGCATTTGACGTTTACACCTTCCAATTGATTTTAATGAATGCTGCGGATATTCTTTCATATACATATATGTATATTATTGTCCCATGTAAGAGACGAGTTTTCCCACGCGTGCCTCATCCCACTTCACCTTCATGATTCACGCATCTCTCTCGGTGATTGATTGCCTAAGAAAATGTTTACGAGATCATCTTTATTACACGGAAGTTATTCAAAGAATTTTGTTTTCTTCTGAAAGGAAAAAAAAAAAAAACCAATACAAAACATGAAATTTGTCGTGCTAAAGATTTGTCAGATCTATATAACAAACATTGCAATTTAAGTAAATTAGATCTTAATTCGATTGAGTTTTATTTGAAAAAATAATTCTCGCAAACATTTCGTCTTTTTGACAACTTTTTCTTTTCTAGTTCTGGGAACTTTAGATTTGAATTCCATATGGTTTTTAACTTCGTATTTGAGTCAAGGTAGTGGGCTTCAAATTGTATTCAGTTTTCAATGAGAATTTCGATCATTTACGGTCTAACCACCTCGCACTTGAGCCAAATTACAGCTTTTATTTGTATTTGGTTTGTAATAGTATTTCCAGTCATTCAAAGCCTGACCATCTCAAGGTTGAAGAACAATACGTTTGTATGATTAATAGTGTTATAATAGTGATAATAATAGTGTTTCCATTTATTTAATGCCATTAGAATTATATTTAATTTTAATCATTATTAATACTTAAAAGTGGAATTATTATAACATTGAACTTGTAACAAGTTAAAAAGTGAAACGCTCGGTGAAACGAGTGTTTTGTCGTATCCATATAATTACAATGTAAGTGTGATAAAAGATATAATACATTGACTCCATGTGAAGGCTTTTATCTCTGATTTCTTGAGTCCGGATCGAGGGGTCCGATATAAACTTGCTGGGTACTCAAAAGTAGCGTCATCTCATTGTATATTTTATCAGGGATGTAGTTATATCTTTTATTGAAAGTTACATAAATATTTGATCCATAAATCTCTTAAAATAATCTCCATGTGGAAGACTGATTTAACGATGATAACTGGCGCCGGAAATTCATGAATCAATATTGAACACATCATTTTTACTTTTATCAGTAAAGATGTTTCATAAACGAACTCATGAGAAAATGAATTTTGGGACATTCGAGAAAAAAATCATTTATCAACTTGGACTAATTATTACACAGACTTCAAAAATTAATTACTGTGCTACGAATTTTTCTTTATCCGAACTTTTTGACAAATAATTGACCATTTTATTCAAGTGCAAAATCCTCCAAATGAAAGATTGCGGCATTTCTAAACATAGTTAATCTTTTTATAGACTTTTTTTGAACTTGATGCAACATTTTTTTCGATATCATTCTATTATCTATTTGGAACATCTGTGTTTTTGCTAATTTTACATTTGCAAAGTTTGAAGCAACGTTGTTTTTTTTTCAATTCGAGTGTCATTAAAATCACCATAAAAGAAAAAATCTGCTTTTGTTGCTTAACTGGTTCCGTCTGTGCAAATGGTCATCTACGTCCATAAATTTTACGATCGAGTGCCAAAAAAAAATCGTATCTATCTCTGGTCGGATTGGTGATGAATTTTGACGTATTTGTAGCGAGAGTCCGTTTCATGGCAATTGCAATATCGACTGTGGGATAACGCTAGCTTTGCTTGATATCATAGGAATTTTTCGACGATGATAAAAGGAGAAGTAGAGAGAGGGCGAAATTTCGGCGCATGCGAGTCACGTGTAGCGTTTGATCGGGGCGCTGTCCGATAATGATTCCATCCCTTGGGACTGGAGCGTGCAATATCACGTCAGTATAAAACCGTGTAACAAACTGGGACATAATCGCAACGTTGAAGGAAAAATAAAAATAATCGTATCGTTTCTTAGTTCTTGATAATTAAAAAATGTAAAGCAATGTCGAAAACTCGGTCTTAATTTTGCAACTGTTTCAATTTTCATGGTGCATTGTAACAACAATGATTCAACATCAGTCATTAGCAACATTGTTGTGCAGATTTTAAATCCAATAGTCCAATAGGAACGCGAGACGATGAGCCAAGGCTGTTAATCGTAACCTGCGGTCATACAGTCTCGGCGCCACGTGTCTTTGAGTTACATATTTCTTCACAACACATTGCACAATTGTTGAGCTCTGAAGTGACCAAGAAATTACGATTAACAGTGAAAAGCATGGTGCGTTTAATTGATATATTCAATTTTTCATTTTTTTACTACCCATTGTCAAAAAAAAAAAAAAAAATGCAAATATTATTTTCATTACGATAAATAGAAACAAACTAAAGTAAAAATATTATTAATTTCGATCAAAAATAGTTGAATTGTTGTAAATTATTGTTATAGAAAAACGCATGTGTTCGAAATAATATTTGCATTTCGTATAAATAAGTCAAATAAAAATTTATAATTCTTGAAAAAAAAAAAATCTCTTTATTTACGAAATTTGTACGAGAGGAAATTATTGAATTGCCAATTTGTTACTGTCAAGTTTATCCGATTCGAGATAATTTAAGAAAAAAAAATGATTTTCTTGGCTCAAGCAGGCCATAAATCAATGATCTATACCCAACACTAATGTTACTACGTGCTAAATCATAATGTGACATGGAATTTTTTTAGGCAATCGATGAAAATCGCGATGTATATAGCACACATTCTTATCGAACGGCTTACGATTCGATAACGTACGAAAATAAAGATGTATCTAGAATTATGCACGACATAAACGATAAATGAAATACCTTTATATCCTTGTGTAATGCGATATCGATCTCTGATATTGTTTTATCGATAAGACAGCAGAGGTGTTCCTTTGCAATATAAAAAATGTGAAACACTTGACTTACGACCTTCATTTTAAATTCCTTTGCAATCGATTTTTTTATTTCTATTAAATATAAATGCACAATTTAATCATTTAATCATTCAATTAAAAAAATATACGAATTATTCTTTTAAAAATGTGGATGGATTAATAAATAAATAAATCAAATATCCTGTGATACGACTCGACTTTCAATTAAATTAACTGCAGAATTGAAGTTCGTATAAAAATATTATAAAAATTCAACATCAGTTTGAGTGGTCGAAGGAGCTAAGCAAGTTATAATTTTTCTTGAAGATTCAACTGTGTCGAAGGAACATCCACAGCAGTATTTTCAGCGACTGACCGACTGTTAGAACACCTTAAAATCTTCTTTTTTTATTTCAAAATATTGATTAATCAATTATAGAAATAGTTAACCCATGTCAACAAATCGTTTCTCGTTGAATATTCATTCATTCATGTTTTATTTCTTCTTTTTATTTTTCAGGAATAATAAACGATAGAGAAAATTACATCAGAATGGCGCCCACTGAACGAGTATTGCACGAGGCCATCCAGGTTGCTCCTCTCGCTCTTTCGGACGATGTCAAACGACAGAAGGTAGGTGAAAGTTTCATTTTTTCTTCCAAAAAACTAAAAGAGATCGTTTTCTTTGACCACAAGAAAGTATATTCGAAGGAAGAAAATTAAAAAAATGAATCATGCGTTCTTATGGGGAGTATTCTAAAATTAAACATTTGTGGCAAAGAGTGTGGAAATTTCCTTCAAATTTTTTGTTGTTGTTTAAGAAAGTTATCAATTATATTTTACAGTAAATCCAAAAAAATGCAAAATTGTCTGTGCAGAATCGCTAACGTCATCAGTGAGATTCGATAATTGAAAAATAATCGTGACAGAAATAGAAACGAGGGACAACCTCGAACTTTAGGCGATTTGTATTGTGTGAAATGTAAATTTTCATTGAAATATAATAAATTTCATTACATTACTATGAATAATTAAATTTGGATGCTTCTTAGTGTAAAAAAAAAAAAAAAAACATCCAAAACTCAAGGTTGTCCCCTGTCGCTGTTCCAGTAACGCTAATTATTTAAATATTAATTGTCTCCGTATAGAAACGAAAGAATGAATGAAAAATGATTCAATTTTCCTCGTCCAAAGTTGCTAATAAAAATATCGGAATATATTGTTAATGTGATTTGAAAATTGATTGAACAATGCGATTCGATCAATAATTGCAACGATAATTAAATGAAGAATGCATTTATTTGGAGGTTCAAATTGTAACGGTGATTTCGTGACAGCGTATTGTCATTATAGGTCAGCACGTTTATATCTATATATGTATATTATTACGAAGATCGCCCTTCAGTATTACGAGACTAATAATAGCCCGGTCTATGGTCGTCACGCGAATTAACCCTAAGTATCTGAAGTGGCAAAGACGAGGGCACTACCAAATGCACACGTTGCACGATTCATCTTCTCGTTCTATATGAAAGAAATATTTCACGTGGTGTCATTCACAGAAAAACAAAAATATCTTAAAGTCATTCGTTTTTACTTATTCCGAAGAGCAATGCATTATATCGATCGAGATTCATACAAATTCGAGGTTGTAGTCTTCTCACAGTCACGTTCAAAAGTGAACCTTTGATAAAAATTTGAAAACTTGTCAAATATTCTAAACATATGAATTTTCGTGAGAAATGTTTAATATGAAGGTTAGCAGATCTTAAACTTTATACTTTTACTTCAAACTCCAAAAACAAACTGTCAAAATTCTTGATTTCGCAGACGAACTTTCTCATGATGTTCCGTTGAAATAGAGGAAAAAGATGAATAAAAATTTTAGAAAAGTTTCCGAGTAATTTCGTGAAATGTGAATTTTTCTACTGCTCCCCGTAAGAGCGTGTGTAAAACAGTGCAATTTTGAACAACAAAACCAGGTCGTCTATAGGCTTTTTGTATCACGCCTCATGTTATCATTTATTTTCTCTTTCTCTCATCTTTGCTCTTTGGGTCAACGAAAAAAGAGAGAATTTAGTTGAAACCACACATCACATTAGAATGATACTGAGTGTCGATTCGTAATAACATATAGCCGTGATAATAATAAGATAACTTTAAAGGTTATCGTTGCTGTCCATTTTTTTTAAGCTTCGCCCCATTTCACAATTCATTTCGAGATGCATACGACGCTTCTCAATTATTTATGACTGTATTTTTTTCGCATCATTTGATTTCAGTTCATATCTCATGAGATGAACAATAAATTGAATCAGAACCAATTTCTCTGTCTGCAAAAATCGATTTTAATGAATTTTTATTGATTTGAGTATAAAAATCATTTTTTTAAATTAATTAATGATTTTCGATTCAATCGGCACTCGAAAAGCGAACGATTTAATTGGAATATTTCATTAAGTGAGATACAATCCAATTAAGTTTTGCGATGTTGCAATTGAATTGTAAGGAGGAAGGGTCGAACTTGACATTTGCAAAGTCGTGGCTATTGAAAAATTGGTCGATTACTGTAACTAAAGAACCCTCCGTGTCGGACCTATTTAAAAATACGAGTTATGAATTATTTACGAGATTTAATAACACAGAACAGTCGGATTGCAGTATTTTGTCTCCCGTACTGATAAGAACATCGTTGCTATAGTTAACGATCGCTAGAATCGTCTTGTGAAGACGTTAGTAAATATAGTATATTATTAACACGATTCTTACGAAAAAAAAAAACGAAATCGTTAAGTCTTTGTAGCGTAAACATCTGATGCTGTTCATAGTATTTATTTAAAAATAATAAATAAAACATTTTATTTTTAGTTAAGCTTTATTTAAGTTTTTAATTATTTTATTCATAAATCAAATCTGGACGTATAGAAAATATAATTCAATTAATTGATTTTACTAAAAAATCCTCTTGCAATGCCGAAATTATTTGCAATGATTGAATTAAATTGTTACTGATCCGTTTATGTAAAAATGAGATATAAGTGACGACAGTTCATCAATGTATGACTTGAGCTGATAAGCAAGGCCTCGTTAAAATTACCCAATAATTTCGTCGTGATTTGGATTGATGCACAAATTTGTCAATATTAAAATGACATCAGATGAAAAGAGATAAATGGAAATCGAGTAGGGCGTACCGAGCAAAGTTTAAACAATATTAAAGTTTTTTTTTTTCATTGGCGTAAAAGCTTTCGAAAATAAAACATTCTTCTACACAATTACTCAATGTCAATGCACCGTCGATCATAATGACAGTTTTATCATTGAAAATATATCTGTGAAATCCAGATTCTCTGCTTGTCCACCTGTCAGCGAGGACATTTTTTATATCGAGAAGAAATGTTTCTCAAACACCAAGTACACTTTTATTTGTAGTCATTTATTCAATAGCATATTTATCAAAATTATTGAATTGTAACGTTATGCTTGATGTTAAAAAAACAACTGTTCACATGAACAAAAATAGGTTTAGCCATTTCGTCGTATTTTTGTTTTTATTTGAATTATAAAATTTAATTTTTTTTCGATTTATATTTACAATTTTTGCTTCTCGCAGAAATACAATAAATCGTACGATATCACATTAATTGTCAATTCAAGTTAATCATTGATTTACGATGCTTATAAAATTTCTTCAATTTTTCAACAGGTCGAGAATCAGCTGGCAAAAATGAGATTTTCGGCTGCAACGGTGAGAAAGATTCAGGATGTGTTTGTTTCGGAAATGGAAAAGGGTATACATCAACAACCATCGTCACTTCAGATGGAAAACACATATATACCCGAACTACCGGATGGCACAGGTATGATATCAATTAATTTGTTTATTTTTCGTGCAAACTCGATCAGGAAGTTTCTAAATACAAATTATGTCGAATAACACACACACAAACACACGTAGAAAATGATTAAAAAAAATAACGATGACGTAAGAGTGCATGAACGTAAACAAATTGCAATTTCAACTAAAAATCCTTTTATCAATTAAACACAGATCATTGGTATCGCATTCTTAAATCTTTCCTTGTTGTATAATGCGATAGAAGTAAACAACGAGATCGTAAATTACTCCTGGTGATTATTTTTGTTTGTGTGTCGTTTACGCCGGAAACCAAGTATTACTCGTACGTTATATGCGCCACTAAAAGACTGTAGCATTTAGTAAAGGTTGGCGAGAACAAAAAAAGAGAAACGATTTCTACAAAACGCGCTACCGTACTTGCTGATAAAACGAAAACCGGTTGTTGTTTCGCGTCCAGTAAAATTTTTTTATAAGCCATGTTAATAATATGGAGAAAACTTTGTTTGCTGTTTTTGAATTTTGTAACCCACCATCTGGTAAATGTACAACAATACACAAGCAATATTTTCGTGGGGAATTAAACGCTCTGTGAGAAAAGTGTCTTATCGATTGTAATTTGTAAGAAGTGTCAAAATTTTTTCACTTTCCCATCATCAAAAAAACACAATCGATGTCTGCTTGTTCATATTATGCGTTGATTTTGATTCATCAATTAAATCGTATGTTTTTGTTTTTTAATTCCAGAGGAAGGTCTTTTTCTGGCACTCGATCTCGGGGGAACAAATTTCCGAGTATTGTTGCTGGAACTTGTAAATGGTGCCGTTGTACGTGAGGATGTAAAGTTATGTCACATTGGAGCTCATCTAAGATCGGGTTCGGGGCTACCACTTTTCGATTATCTTGCCGAATGCGTCAGCAATTTCGTTATCAGTGAAGGTCTCCAGGATGTAGAGCTTCCCTTAGGTAAATGATCAAAAAAAAGCTGCTTAATTAGAATTTAACTTATTGACGTTTGCTTTAAACAAAACCTTCGTGACGTTTCCATAAAGCTACATTTCTTTGAACTTGAATTCAATGGAATTTCCCTCATGGAAAAATACTAACAAGCACTAATAAACACTTATAGTAATTGATCAGATCTAGTCAGCTAATAATGAGTGATCAGTGATAAGCAATAACTTCTGTTACTCATAATCATTAATGGAAATTGTTCTCAATAAAATTATGAAGATTTTGAAATCGTAATAAATAATATGCCTACTTATTTGCCTGCTATTTTTTTTCTAATTATTCTATTTTCCCGATTTATTCTTACCATGATGATAACTTCAAAACCATTTTACCAGTAATTAGATTGTTATGAAATCACCGACGAAATTACTGTTGAAAAATCCACTGAGATACTCCAGAAAACAATATGATACAAGAAACTAGAATTTAACAAAATATAAAGACAGCAGCAAAAAACAATATAACGTATCAGAAAATATGTACTTATCAATGCAGCATGCAGATAAAAATATGTGCGTCGAATATAAAATGAAATGATGTAACCATAGCGTTTAGTTGTTCATTTGAAGCGGGTCCCTCATTTGATAAGGTTAAAACGTGAGAAGATTTTCAAGCGATTACGAGTTTGACTTACCATAAGAGTAAATTATCTCGTATCAAATGAGGTCGATATCCTTTGCGAAGCATATGTGACGTCGATTTTTATTTTTATTTTCGAAAAAAATTGGATTCAAATTAAATTGGACGTAATACAAGATCGTTGAGGAAGTGTCTTTTTTTAAATTTATTGACGACAAGAAAAGTATTTTTACAAATGAATAATATTAAAAAAAAAAAATTCTTACGTATGTTCGTATGATGTATTCAGGTTTCACGTTCTCGTTCCCAATGATTCAGCATTCCCTCGACGCCGGTATACTCGTCACGTGGACCAAAAGTTTTAATTGTCCGGACGTAGTGAACGAGGATGCGGTGAAATTGTTGCGAGAAGCTCTTGCAAGACGTGGTGACACGAGGGTCAATGTTGTTGCCATTCTGAATGACACAACCGGTACTTTACTTCAAGGGGCAACGCAAGATCATGATACCGCGATTGGACTTATTCTGGGAACCGGAAGTAATGCTTGTTATCTTGAAAGAGCAGACAAAGTCGAACATTGGGAGCCAGAAAGACACGGGGAACGAGAAGTGAGTGCAATTTTCAAGTTTTGAAAGAAAAATAAATTCACGACGGTGGATATAAAGTATTTACTGATATATATTTTTTAAACTTTGAAAATTGTTCTAATGATTTTATATTTGTTCTAACTTCTCCAGGTCATTATTGACATTGAATGGGGTGCTTTTGGTGACAACGGTGTTTTGGATTTCATCAAAACAGATTTTGATCGAGAAAATGATGCAAATTCACTCCTTGTCAGTTCCTTCACGTAAGAATATATATTATTTTGATTCATTGAAAAAAAGCGTATACTTTGTTACGTTTTTTTGAAGAATCATTTGTTCTTAACCATTATTTGCATCTCTAATGTTTTTATAATTTTTTTTTTATCAACAGATTCGAAAAATACATTGCTGGCAAGTATCTCGGTGAAGTGGTGCGTGTTATACTTGCAAAATTCACCAAAGACGGCCTTTTATTTTCAAAACAGGACGTCAGTAATCTTCTTGTACCTGGTCAATTCACGACTGACTTTGTCTCTGACATCGAAGAGTAAGTTGCACTCGACATGTGTATTGATTGTCAAAACGTTTTAATAATAAACACTTTTTTGTGATAACATTAATTTTTATATTATTGAAGTTGGGAATTATAAAATCATTGATTATTGATATTAACGACATTCAACAACTCGAGGGTGGATTGTGACGACTCAATAAAAGATACCTGTACTTTAGGTCGCCGTATCATTGATTACCAATGTTTTGGATACGAGACCGTGAATCTGTGCTTAAATTTTTTTGAATTATGTAGAAAACGCCTCATCGAGACTACAACCTTGATAACAAACTTTTTTCCAAATACCACATGAAAATCTGTGCAGATAAAAAAACTTCGGCAAAAACGATTCTTTTCGGCACAGTAGGGTCGTCACCTCTCAATAAATTTTTACTTGGAAACAAAATGACAAGCAAAATTAAAAAATAATGTAGTCATTTCGTATAATAGAGAAATTATATTGTTCTTGTTGTTTTTTCTCACGAAATATGAATTTTCATAGGGATTCCGTCAACGGAGGAAGTGAACACACAAAACGAGTATTGGCTAAATTTGGCATTGTCCCAGACGAGGATGACACCAGCATTGTTCAATACGTTTGTGCAGTTGCCTCAAATCGTGCGGCTCTTCTTGTTTCAATATGTAAGCAAATACGTTGTTTTTTTTTGTGTTTCGTTTCATTTGATATTTTACTTATATATCAGTTTATAATTGGTTTATAAATTTATGTTATAATACGAAAGTCGTCTGATTTATATCGATAAATGTTTAAAATAAGTTACTAATAAAATTAAACAAACGTTCTATAGTTGCGCTGTTGGTTTTTAGGTGTTGCAGGTATTTTAGATCGCATGCAACGTAAAACTGTAACGATAGCAGTTGACGGATCTCTTTACAAACATCATCCCCGATTGGAAACCTGGATGAATAATTACATAAGCCTATTAACCCCGACTCGCAAAGTAAACAATAATTTCATTATATTTTGAACAAGAAAAATATATTTCCATCAAGATAAAAGCAAAGATAAATATTAAAATATTCAAATAATTAAAAAACTTTACCTTTAACAATATTTTGAAAATTCTTTCAAACATTTTTGTGTGATAAAAAGTAGCATATCAAATAGTTCTTTTTCATTTCCTCAATTCATTTTTTTAAATGCTTTTTATACTAAGAAACTGTATTGATGTATAATTGACTAAAAAATGTTTCCTTCCCTTCAGTTTAAGCTGATTCATGCGCAAGATGGCAGTGGCAAAGGGGCAGCAATCACAGCAGCAATTGCTCTCAGAATTCAAAAGAGATTGGAATGAGATTAGAAAAATCAATAACAAACGGTCTATTATTCGTCATGGTGTATTATGATATTTTTACATAATGCATAAACGAAAAAAAAGGAAGTAAGTTACTGATCGAACGAGCGATGCACAATATGGAAAATAACACGAAATAACGAATCGTCAATTTTAATCAAAACAGCGTTGTAAATCGACCTGGAAAATTTCTTGTGTTTACATGTAGAGGATATCATTAGTTGGTGAATTTAAAGAGTCCACTCGACAACATGCAATCGCAATTTCTTCCAAGTAAACTTAGTTTTAAGGAAAGGAGAGAAAAAAAATGAATTTCAACGAAAGAAATACGAAGAAATAATGTTTTATTCACATTTACAAACATCGGGAAAAACTTATACGCATTTCGTTAAACAACAAAGAAGATCGTTCTCAATTATCATAACTTCCTGATACTTCGAGAAACTTTACAACTTTTTTCTTCTCTTCTCCTAAAAATGATTTTAAAAAAGAACGGATCGAGTGAACTTGAATTCGAATGGTTTTCGAATGATTAAGTAGATAAAATTTATTTGGTTTCTAATAACTTCGAGCAATCGAACAAGGCAGCTAGCTGTTGATTTAAAAAGAAAAGTTATCGCCAGTAGAAACTTCTCCATTGTCAATATTGTATCGAACTTTTCTTCCTAGCTCTTGCAAATCAAATTTCAATTTTAGATTAACAACGAAGAAAACTATTTTTCTATACTGTTGTTAGATTAGACACGAAAAATATAAGAATAACATGTGGAGGATTGTGGCGTTATAAATGGATATATCGTTAAGTATCGTCTTCGTGACGATTCGTTTTATCGTTCGAATGTGTATATTTTTAAATTCAATTTCTTCTTTTCGCCATACAAAAACATTCCATTGATTATTTTTATAATGCTCGTTTTGTGTTAGATTTCTCCACGACTTCGGGCGTCTCAATACTTTTTAAAAAAATCTCCAACCACTTGGAATTAAGTTTTTTATCTTAAAAGAAAAAAAAATATATATATTTATATAAATGTAAAAAAAAACCACTCGAGATGCTGATTCTATCATAGTTTTTACTTTCCTTATTCGTTCACTTTGTCGATTATACAGTTTTAGTTCCTGTTGTACATAACTTTTTTTAAATAGGATACATTGGATTGTCCAAAACATACAAATTAATTTAGCATTTCTGTTCATTTTATCTGACAATTGAATTTTGTTGTTTTTTTTTTTTTTTTTTTTAATTTAGATTTAACGGTCCTATATTATTGTATCAAATATAGGAAAACAAATAATAATTTTATGGGAATCACTTAGCCTTTAGCTTTATCGTAAGTAGTTAGCGAAATATTTTACCGGTGGACCATTTCAAACCTTTTCGCTGTTTTTTTTTTCGGACTAGGAAACAGAAAATATAAATATTTAGATATTTACATGTTGGAGAATAAATAGACGTGTTAAAAAACACAAAATGGTACAATTCAAATCACGTTAAAAATGCTTAAATGAAATGTTTTAACAGCTAAACAAAAAATGAAAAAGTTACAGTTCGAAAGAAACGATAGGATCATACAGGGTTGTGAATATTCGTTATTCGAAAATATGTAAAAAAAAAGAGATAAAGTTCAGCCGTAGATCGGTGGCAAAATTCGAGCGTGAATTTCCACTCTCAGGAACAAGTGCCAGAAATAATAATATTTATTTAAAGGAGCTCTTTTGATGTCGATACATCTTTGAAACCAACAAAGAGAGGGAGAAAGAGCGAAAGAGAGAGAGAGAGAGAGAGAGATTGTTGAATAAAAATGTAAATCCATTATTTTGGGCATTTCCCCTTAATTAATGGAGAGAATGTGCGTTGTTAATAAAATTTAAGGAAAAATAATATCTTGTGCACGTTTTATTTCAAATTTATGATTTAGGTAGAACCACTTTTTAAATAGTACGAAATATATTTGTAATGACAAAATGAATTGCTCTTTTATCGAATACTTTTTGGAAAAAAATTCAATTTTATATCCAGGAAACGCCGAATAAAATTATTCGATGCAACCTCGCAATTGATTATTCATGTTCTATATAATTAATGCGTTATTAACGGGTTCGTACAATTAATTTTCTTAAAAGAGTCTCGTAATCGAGTGTATTAATAAAACAATGACTGTTTAATGAATTTCTAAATATTTAATCCGTGAATTCACGATTAAGTGCGGTAGGGTACTTATATACCACCTCAAACGAGCAATTATAGTCTCTCCGATGTTCGTACAATGGACTTGTATATATATGTGTAGAAAATTTATATACAGATCGACCCTGTTGCTAGGTGGTTAAATGGCGGGCTTTTTAAAGATGAAAGTTGGAAGGATTTGTACGGTAGATGGCGGGAGTTTGCGCGGTCGGTAATCTCGTGGGTAGAGGGATTCGCGGAGCGAGCAACTGACAGCTCTCTGTGCCGCGTGCGCGCGTGAATATGTGTGTGTGCTGTCAGCGGCGTCCATAGTGGTGTATTTTTTCCGCTAATAAAAAAATCCTGTCGGTACGCGTCTTACGGTCAAGGGTGTTCGCGTTTAATCTCGTTTTTCTTAGCATCTCGTTAAGGGTATCGTATTTTTACAGGGTCCTGACAACGTCGAAGAAAGAAATTAAAGGAAGATGTGAAAGACAGCGAAAGCGAGTTAGAAAGAGAGAGAAAATAGAAAAAAAAAACAAGAAAAACACACACAGATACACACACATTTCGTAATTGTCCGGAGTGACTGTGGGTGTGCACGGGGGCAGGAACGGCTCGCCGGCTCACTCTTGCTTCAGTCTACTGGAAGATTCCATTGTGAGTGGTTTTGAAAAATTTTCTTCACCTCCGCGCAACCTTCAATTCCTGTTGTTCCTTGTTTATTCGGCTGTTTTATTTTGTGTCGTCGCTTAACATCGAGACGTCAATGCAATCCGAGGACCACAAAATACATACACACATCCACACTTACAAACCCGTATACATATCAAGGTAAGGACAAAAATTTGTATTTACCGCGAGTGTAATGTTTTAATACTTATTTTAATTGTTGTTGATTTTTTTTGTTTTACTGTGCGTTTCGTTCGGTCGTACAGCCATGTCAAACAATCGATTTACAGATAAATGTTTAATTATTCCTGAGGGCTTACCCGAGCTCTCGCGAGGTTAACACCGGTCGTGTGTATTTATGCGTGCGAATGTGTTCGTGTTTCGCGTTATATGTGCTCGTGAGTTTCGCTATAGGCTTTCAGCTGGCCTCTCAGCTGACGATAGAGACGAGCCAGAGCGACCGGTTTTACGTACGCTTCTTTCTCTCCTTTTTTCGCTTTTCTTTTTTTTTCTCTGTCCGTTTTTTTTTTGTTTTATTTTTCGTTTCATCTTCATATGTTTCCTGTTAAACGCCCCAAGGCATTTCTCCTTTTCTGTGCTTTAAATCGCCGCATGCGAAAAAAAAACCAAATGAAATCGCTATCTCGAACGCTTCAGGCTCTTTTGGAAATAGCGAATTCTTTTTGATCGCTAAAAACTATATCGTGTCCAAAAACATGAAAACCGTTTTCCACCGCGCTTCTTTTTTTTCGCATCGAAATATTTCAACCAACGACTTTTTCGTGCTCGGCTGAAAAACGATTCTCAGTGCACCGAATATATCATCCTGCAGGAACTAAATAAAAAATAAAAATATCGCACACCCACCTTTTTTTTTGTTTTCCCATTTCGTACTACCATTCTTTTTTATTCACCGCTCATTTATTCTCGCGATATTTCATTCGTTAATGGCGCGGTCGTGCGTGCTCGGAAGTTCTTCGTCGATAAATTTTCGAATTTTTCGCTCGGTGCATCGTTTCGTCATTTTTTTATGTTTCATTTTTTTCAAGTAACCTGAAATTATCATTATTTTAATAAAATTCATTATTCATAATTGTCGCGAACGGGGCTTTCATGAGGAAGGTTAATATTCGAAATTCGTGAATTACGTTTTATTTTGACGTCCTCCACGAAATGAAACAATGGGATGATTTTTTTTTTCATTTCTATCTGCTTTTCGTATCGGACTTTTTGGAACAATAATTACGCATGATTAGTTATCGTGAAAATCGTAAAAACAAACAAATAGGATGAAATTCTTTGAATTATTATTCCGTTATATTTTAATTTCAATAAAAATAACATAAAATATCTTCATCGTTCCAATAATTTTATCGGATTGTCTTGTGAACCAAAAATTCAATATTTCGTAAATGAATAAAACAAAGGCGTGAAATTGCTGATTTTTATTCTAATAATTATTACCACGTAAAAAGAATTATCGAGTTTGTCTTTGTGCCAGTAGTGAAATTAAACTTCAACTCAATTTTCACGCATTCCAATGAGTTGGAAAGGAAAAATTTATAATTACAAATGACTAAAACGGTGAAACTTTCATTTAATTCTTTATTATTTCGGTTCTCCAATCGTCACAATTTTTTTTCGCAGCATTAGTTTTTGTTTTTTCTTCTTTGGCACACAAATTTGTAGCTCTATAAAAATGCGTAATTTCGTTGCTTTCCAATGATCACTTTAACTTCGTTATCATTTAGTCGAAAAAAAAGTTTTGACAACCGCGTTTTTTTTTGTTTTCACGAGTCCGAACACTGCGGTATAGCAGCAGACCTGCCACAGTCACGTTCAATAATTAAATTTACGATTAAATTTTGAAAACTTGCACATAACTTGCAGGATAATCTAATATTGTTAGTTGTTGTATCTAATGGGAATGTGAAAACATAAACTTTCGGGAAAAATGTCAATTATGAAGTTTACTGTTTGAGAAATAACAGCCATGTCCATATTTAATACACAGCTTACAATTTTCATGGCTGTATCTCTGAAACCGAAGAATCAAAATTCTTGATTTTTTTTTTTAAACTTCGTAATATGTTCCTCTGTAGCGAGAAAAAAAATAGAAAAAATCTGTATAAAAGTTTCAGAGTTATTACGTGAAATGTGAATTTTTCTATGGTTTCCCATAAGAGAGCAATCTGTGCAATCTTTGATCGTCAATATCTCGAATATGAGTCGGTGAAGCCATTTGAAATTTTGCACATAGTTCCATAGTAACGCTCTAAATGTGTCTTACAAATTGGAAAAAATTATGTAGAAAAACGCACTGGTGAGAATACTGCCTTAAAAGAAGTGGAGAAGAAGTAGGAACTAGGTTCGGTCAATGGTTCGTGGAACAAATTATGTATAACGTGGTACAACACATGTATATTTCTTGGTCTATTCGCTGTTATAATATTAACCGGTAACATCGTGAGTCGTACTTGCGTTTATTTACAGCCACTTGATGTAATACTGACAATCGATTCGAGGAAATTCGTATACGCATAATACTCGCCCAGTGTGTATTTCATATTCTCGGTTTTTCTTTTCCTTTTCCTTCACCAGAATATCGTTCACTCCACGTTTTCGGCTTATGTGCAAAGAAAATTTGAAAGATGAATTTATAGAATGAGAAAAAGACCACGTCTAGAATGTTCAACAATTCAAAAATGATTTTCTTCCATAAAATAAATATATTCCACGTCAAGAACGGGCTCACAATATTTTGAAACATGATTTCGATTATGACTTATGGGTTCTTGCCTTAGAAAAAAAAAAAAATCGTTAAAAGAAAAATATTTTGTTCTTTTCAACCACAACATCGTTGACATGACATTTAGTTCCATGCGTGTAACAAAATGTTTTTAAGATATTATTGAGAATGATATAAGCAAATGAATAGCAGTGATTGTTGGAAAAAAATCGTTTATCATTCAACATAATGAATTTTTATTTCAACACGTAATAAAAAATCATTAAAATTCGATTAATTCTTCAACAATTGCCCAGTAACTCAACAAAATGAAAATAAGTTTTCTGAAACATAAAATGTTTTGGAAAATGCTAAAAAAAAGAAATTCTCATGAATTATTGAAACTCTAATCGAATAATCTGCTCTTCGTGTTGTGACCGCGCGATGTTTTCGTGTTTATGTCGCGTTGTTTTGACTTTAGGCACGTCTCCTTCCCCCCAGTGAGTGTTTGTTTTTTATTTTTATTTTTCTCATTTTTCAAAGTAGAACAACAACGAAGACACATAACTATGACGTGAAAATGAAACGAAATAAAAAATCCAGATTGTCGATATTTTAATTTTATAAATATTTATTTTACTTAATATGTTGTTTTTTTTTCTTTTTACTTTGAACTTGAATGATCGTATCAGTTCACTCGGTTCTTTCGATCGACGTTCGTTCAATTCCACGTATTTTTTTAAGGTAGTGGTCTCGCCACAGTCACGTTCAAAAGTTGACTCCCTAGTAAATTTTTGAAAACTTGGTTATAACTTGTGGAATAATTTGATAATGTTAGTTATTATATCTCGTAGGAATGTAAACACATATAAACTGTTGCGAAAGATGTCTAGTATGACGTTTAGATTTTGAGAAATAACAATCATTCCCATAATACACAAAGCTCATACTTTTTATCGTTTTATCTTCGAAAGAAAATGATGAAAATTTCGGATTTTTTAATACAAACTTTGTCATATATTTCTCAGTAATTGAGGAGAAAGAAGAACAAAAAATGTACAAAAGTTTTACAGTTATTCCACGAAATATGAATGTCTCTACTTTTCCCCATAATAAAGCGTGTAAAACCGTGCGATCTTTGATTGCCAATATCTCGAATACGAGACAGCGAACCCTTTTGAAACTTTGCACATAATATCATAATAATGACCTAAATGTGTCGTGAAAATTTTTAAAAATTATGTAGAAAAGCGCTTTGTCGTGACTACCAATCTCTCGAGTGATCGTAAAACAGTTTATTTACGTGTCTCTTGAAATCAAAGAAAAATATGTCCATTGCTCATAAACTGCAGTGCATTAAAAAAAGAAAAGTCTTATTTCTTCCCGGCACATAAAATTGGTGTTGTACATTATTACTATCACGATGGTTCTCTCAGCTGACTGAGCTGCTGAATCTGCAATCGGTAGACCATTTTTATTTTCCCCTTCTTCCAACGTTTCCACTCGACGCGCCCCACTGTCTAAATCACCTTTCACGCGTGTGTATACACACAGTAGCCAGAGAGTTTAGACCTCCGAGCCTTTCTTCCGTCAGCAGTTTTCTCTGTAGAACTTACGAAATCTTTAGTCACGTGAAAACATATACATATATATAAATATATAAATTTAAAGGTATATTTCCATTGAACCGATTCCGTAAAAACTGTTTTCTCGTTTCGATCAATTTTCCATTTGAATTTCTCCCAAAATCATCAATTTTATATTAAAAATTCCTCATAATATGATTAATGGACACTTTAACCGAATTAATATATTTTGTATGTTTCCCAAAACCGTTTTTTTCCAAATTCATGATATAGTTAGAATAAAATAAACAAATTTAAAAAATTTGTTTCTCCTCTAAATCGATTTACGGTTAATTTCCGAGGAAAGTGGAGGGGAATCGAGGTCGTGTGCCATCGTGAATCTAATAGAACGCGTAAGGAGGTGCGCTCTGCGCTTTGTGTTTCTTAAATAAAAAAATATATATGTACAGTCATGATGTGCAGAGCGAGCTCTCTCACGATCAGCTGACGAGAGCAACGTTGGAGAATCGGCCGCTCTGTAGCAGCGACCGGTTCAGGCTTGAGTTTTATTTTAAAATACATTATTATTATTCTTACTATAATGATAATAATAATAATAACAATAATAATAATAATAATTATTATTATTTTCATTACCCCACTACTGTGAAATTGCCACAGGAGAGTCAACTGGCAGCAGGACGTCGCCTTTCACGTACCGAGTTCAGTGTGCACGAGCTGACTCTTTCCATAACCCTCTTCTCCCCCTGTTTGCCTCTCCAGCGCTCGTTTACTTTATCCTCCTCTTACCAATCTTTACTCCTCACCTTTACTCAGCCTCAATCTCTTTCCCTCCTTCAACAAAACTATACTTGAACCTTCTTTCTATAATGTTTCATATATCTACGTATACATTCGCGTATATGTGTCTCAATATATTTATATATACAAGATAATCCAGTGGAGTGACATATATACAGATATTTTACTTATTATAATCATATCCACATACACAATGTCCTACAGGGAATCTCGTGTTTGTTTTCAGTTGTTTAATACAACGTGTCTTTATATTTATAGTTCTCGAGAAATTGGAGGATTGAGAATGAGAAGTTATTCTACTTTTAGCAAATGTAATCCAGTCGTTGATATTATTTTTCCTCTTCTTTTTTTTTTTACTAATTTTATTATGATGGTGGACCTTCAGTAGCTGCTGATTTTTTTTGCGATCGATCAAACGTTCGTTTTATATTTAACAATTGTTTATACGTATTTTGTCAAATATTATATTATTATAGCCACTCTGGTAGGATTCTGAAAAATATATATAAAAATGCTTTTCAGCTGACCATGATTTTTTATATTTGGCTCATCCGAAATGGAAAAATGGAAAAAAATTATGTGATATAACAATCAACACAATCTATGATTGAAGGATTTTTCGAAATATTAATTACAAAAAAAATGGCAGAGCTTTGAAGTGAAAACTGCTATTTTCTATAAAAATCACGTTGGTTTTTTGTTAATTGAACAAAACATATGCAAAAATTTAAAAAATCCTTCGTTCTACGACTACTTTTTTGATATATTACCAAATCTTTTTCATTTTTCCACTTCAAATAAACAAAGTCTGAAAAATCGTCGTCGCTACAAAAACTTTTTTTTTTTGAGAACCCCCAGCCGAATAGCAATATTTTGTTTTGAAAAAATTATCGAATATTCGTCCAAGTACAAACACAAAACCATCGGTTTGATGAACTTTGTTTTTTTAGTTACGTGTTTTTTTTTTTTTAATTCAAATTGTGCACGACCTTTTAACCGAATAGGGATTCGTATCAAACATGAATTTTACTTTTTTTTTTTGGATTTGATTTACATATTTTCTCCCTACTCATTCTTTAGGATTTTGAATGGGAGCTGACTTTGATCGATTCGGAGAATGCAGATTATAATGGTTCTTAAACCACATCAATTTAGCTCAAGTAGAATAAAGACTCACGATCACAAACAATGGTGTATTGACGAGAGATTTGATATTGTATTTTTACAATAGAAACATTTCAGATCCAGTATAGACTCAATTGAATTTCACGAGTCCTGGAAAGTTTGGACCTTCGGTTGCACCATATTGTTTATCGGTTTTGTCGAGTTCCCTGCTGTTCGCAGATATATTAAGTGTCTTTAGCATTACACTCGCTTAATCGATGTCACAAACTTTTTGACGGATTGATGAAATTCATTGGAGTAAATAGTAAACGACGGTACACCTTCGAAACAATTAAATTGACGTTAATAAATGAAGGAAATGGTTTATTTTTCTTGCATATTCCTTCACAATATTCTTGATAATAATTCACTAAATTTTACAGCAATTCGAGAATTAAAATCTTCTGATAAAACGTCTTTAATTCAGTTATTGAGTTGAAAATTTAGAAAAAATATAAATTTTATTTTTTATGAGACAGTATCAATCACTTATTTTACGATATTATTATTTTATTTTATAGGAACATATCGAAGATGTGTAATATAATATTCAGGACGAGGTTTCTTGGTTGCCTCCCATAGAAAATACTTCTTATTGTTTGTACTGAAGTAGGTCAACGCAATCAACATTAAAATAAACCGCGAAACGAAGATCGCTATTATCCGTGCTACTTTCAAGAGTCATACTGAGCGAGATAGCGTTCACTAAGAATTTACAGAGCGTATGTCATGTGCTCTCAAAACTCTTGTTTGTTTCCTCGTATAGTTATTCGTTCCACTCCCTTCCAAGGATTTTGATCCTGATTTTTTTTTTCCAGTAAATTTCAGCTTTTTCTATTGTCATATTTTCTTATCGTGCATGGCTTTCGAGATAATAAAATGGTATTTCTATGGGTAATGCGACGATAGGATTTCCAATTTTCTTCACACTCTTCCCTCGTATATAGACGTTATATCGACGTAACAAGAAAGTATGGCATAAAAAGCGATCTTTTTGCTAATAACACGAAAAACAAATCTCACACTTTACTGTCACTGACAGACTCGATATTTCACTATTTCGTATTTTATTTTTGTTCACTATTTATTGCAAACAAAATAATAATTCTTAATCTGATTTTTTATATTTGCTTCTCTGGAATTTAACGAAATTCCTCATGTTCGATTAATTTTATCATTTTTTTTGGATTATCAAGTTGACAAAATAAACAAAATAGTGTTAGAAACATTCGACAAATAGGATTGACAGTGACGGCTACTGCCTGGTTGGTAGGCAAGGTCTGGGCGAGGTCAATACTCAGTTAGGCGACCGTTTAGCCATGCACTGCCTTGCGTATCAACCGCTGGGTGAAAAAAAGTTTTTCTGAGTTTCTTCGATGGTACGAAGCAATTTAAACTCATCAGGGCAAAACAGTGATACATAAGGAAAAAGTGGATTTGAAGTTATAGGATTGGCTCATAAGAAGCTGCACAATTAAAAACAATAATATCAAGAATTATGGTAATTAATACGAATTCATTGTTAATAATAGATTTGATCTGATTCATAAATTGACACATATATTTTTATTCCAATAAATCTCGCTTGAAAATGTGACAAAATTTATTAACCGCCCCTTCGTGACTCACGGATCATGACGAATTTTAAGATTAGCTACGATTCACGACCTTTTTGTGTAAAAATCCTCACTGACAAACCCGAGGAGGTACGCACAAAACGAACAATTCTTATCGTATTGGCCAATTCCATTCGTATTTCGTCGGAGGATCACGTGATCCAAAGACGTTTTGTCACTGTCGACAACGAAAAAAAGGAAATGTAGCCAAATGGACGATTTTCCTTGTATTTCGATGTGGTGGAACGAACTGTGACAGCCTTTGGACACAATACACCACTAGTCTGACGTTTTTATTACATTGCGTGAAAGTCAACGATTAACGTTTGTGCTGCACCCAGACGTACATGTTGCTACAATGTAAATGTAGACATCTTTTTATGACAATAATAGACATGACCCTAGACACTCGCATTCTAATCATTTCGATCAAACTTTTTTATTCAAAGACATATTATTAAAACTTGATAAGAGTAAAATTATTTAAATTACATCCCATGAAATTAAAGTTGATTTAATTACATAGCGACTATAAAAATGTACCAAAAAGTGGCCTTAACGATGTCATTATTAACCAAATACTTTTCCAAGTATTCCAACAGCACATTTTGTTCACACTATTTAAACTTACGTATCGCAATTAAATAATAGTTGCATGAACGAATCGTTGAATGTTTAGCGATATTTTATTGATTATTTATCATTAAAAGACAATTGACCTTGACTTCGTTGAGTTTTCATGGGTGTCGTTATTCTCGTGGTTTTTAAATTCAACCTAATTCAGAAAATATGTCGTTATGGGTGTTCATATGACACTTCGGACAGATTGTAGTAAACGCGTTTATTACTAGTGTTTTTTATTCGTTTCGTAACCTATGGAACAATCATGTGCATTGCACGCACTACGAGATGGTCTGTTTATTTGTTGAGAATCGAGCGACTGTTCAATTCGAGCCTCTCGAGATTCTTTGCTCGGAGAGTGTAAAAACATTGAAGAAAGAATAAAGAGGCACAGATGTATAGTGAGGACGTAACAGACCAGATTGGTAGCAATCTGTTGTAGCTCTTCATTTAGACTTCTCTTCATCACGCAGAATATCCCAATATAAGTTAAGGAAAAATAATAAAGATGCCACAAAACAATACTATATATTTGAATGACCTTGAGAAGACGAAACTTCAACAAAGATTAAATAATGAAACTATCATTAATTTTCATAATAAATATTGTCCAATCGATTACGTTCGTCTTCTTTGTTTACATTCTCCGAAGTGTAGACGACGAGTAAGAGTATTCTTGCTATGCTGAAATGTTTTTTTTTCTAATATATTGACTTCTGGCTGAAGCACTCAGCATATTTTTTCTCGCATCATTATTCGAAATAAAGCAAACGAACAAGGTCTCGAGCACGTTATTTTCGAGAGAAAAAAGAAACTAATAATTACGTTTGTTGCAATAGCTCGAAAAATAGTATATTTAAAGGAGAGTAATGTCGATGAGGAAATGGTTTTGAAGAAAAGGAAAGGTCATTAAAAAAATTTCAGTGCATGGTACAATATACATTTTTTGTATTTTTTTTTTTTTTTCAGTTGTTTCCATAACTTTTATTTATTTATATTTTTATTTTATTTCGTTCGTTTTAGCTTGCACACGTATCCTTATAATTCACTAGCTTGTCTGTGAGGCGTATCTCGTGACTGGTGCTCGTGAACGAATAGTATAATGAGTAGGAAAAAAAAAATTGAGTTCTCTCTGTCTTCCCTCGTTTGATAGGGTGGCGTGCGTTACGAGCTCTCGCAAACTCGTGCTCCATCGCAAATCAATTCGTTCACTCTCTCGAGTCTTTCTAGTGCCACGAAATAAGAGATCAGAGAGCTATAGGATAGTGTACCATAAGGATATCGAATGCCAACTCGAGCATGTATATAATGCACACACATATATATATGTATATATATTTTGAGAATACGAATTGATGTTTAACTATCAGAGAGTCCTGAACTGCAGCTTTTATATTATTAAATTTTGCGAATTACGCCTTTATGTACGACAGTTAGTACCAAAAGTCCATGTTTAGGTGTATGTAAGGTCTACACTCCGTCATATGAGACTGAGATCGATGCGTTATGGAAATATGAACAAATATAAACGTTAATGTACGAGCCGTTCCATGGCTGCTTAAGGCCATATTGTTGTTTATAACTTTGTTCTCGAAGAACGTTTGTTAGGATAAAATAAATTTAAAACTGTTTCATTTAAACAAAATGAAATTGTGTCTCCATTTTTATTGATTCTTTAAAAACACGTACAAATGTTTTTTCAAAGAAAGGGAAAAATGCTAAACAATTTTAGGAAAATTTTCTGTTTCCCAGTTGGCTGAACGAGTTGAAATTTGAATCACATCTTCGTTGCATTGTTCTTCGCCAATGGTAACATAATTAAGTCAAAATAATTGTTGTGTCTCGTTTTATGGTCTTTCACACTACAAAACTATAAAATGAAATTGGTTTTTTTTTTTTTTTTTAATAAATCTTTGTATGTGTTTTGTAACACATAATAAACATGTGTATGAAGTTTTAGACAAAACATTCTGAAAGTTTTGAACGCACTTTATCCAGAAATTTCACTCTCAAAACAAAATTCTAGACAATAATGCAGCCTCAAACTCTTTGACGATAAAACATTTTTGCAAACTGCACCACCCTGCAGGTATATTTATTTTTATTTATATCTCGAATTCATTTTTATTTGCAATTTTTATGATCAATGTCGAAGATAGAGTAGAAACTTGGGTAAAATCCTAACATTTGTTAAAAATATCTCTCAACATTAACACAGCAATCTTATGAAATATCTCATATTAATATCTGGCTCGATGGGTTCACCGAATGAACACGCGCTATTTGTCATGGGTCAATGGCCATTATGCGTAAGTTACGATCGATGAAAAATTCGCCACACAATATACGTCGGATGAGAGATGGCAAGAATAAATGAAAATGTCTATTCGATATTATTGCCCGGATAATCAATCGTGGAAAATGTTTTGTGCATATATGTCTACATACATATATATAGTGACATACATGTACACAGGGTGTCCAACGACTGACGATCGATGGGGCGAATGCAGAAATTTTTATTTATTTAAATCTACTAGGATCGTTATTTCCATTCTGTCCATTCGAATCAACAAAATTTCTGTAGAAATTTCGTTTGTTGATGCCCTTTCAATTGTTGAATTTTGAATTTAAAAAACTGAAAACCAAAAAACTAGACTTTCCATTGGTAAGAAAAATGTTCTATAAGTAATGATCGAATTAATGACGTGCGATGATTATTGAACGTCGACACCTCGTATGACACAAAATGAACTCTGCCGAGGCATCCTGTATACATAAGAGAGTAGACAACGATCGAACATATCAATTTAGTTCGTATATTCGTACACATTCATTTGAGGCGTTTTATGTTGAAAGTTGCTCTCTCTTTCTCTTCGTATTTTCGGGGTTATATATGTGCATTGCTTCGTACTGGACAGGATAATTGGTAATATAGCAAGGATTTAGGGGACAAGCCGATTGGCATACGAAATAGCCATTCCGGGATGGTAGAGTGTCCGAAATATATATAAATATACGTGAATGTACGTCAGGTACATGCGAATACTGATTCGCGGGTTAGAGGTGCGGGCAATTTTGGGAAGGTTTGGTAGGAAAGATGAGGAGAGGAGAGGGAAAAAGGGTAAACGGAAATGAAGTGGACCGCCGGAAACGGCCATTCCCGGCCTGCCCCGGCCCGGCAAAGTAGATTCAACGATTTACGAGTTTACCGGAGTGAAAGAGGGCGAGGGAGAACTTCGGGCAAGTCGAGATTCGTTGATTTATAGCGTCACAGTTACGAGAAAATGAGCCCATGAAAACAATAAGTGGGTGCTCTTTTCTCGCCAGGTGTGTCAGATGATTTTTTTTTAGTTAATAATAATGGTGCCATTTATGAAGCTCGTGTCTTTTTCTCTCGGGTGTTTCGATTTTATAGTTTCCTGCTTTTAAAGATAAATAAGGTTTACGTGGCTGGTCCAATGTTTTCTGGAGTTGAGGAACAAAGAAGAAGAACTATTAACTATTAACTTTAAAATTCAGGAATAAAATTATCTTGTTCACTAACAGTTCGAAAACCATGCAACAGATGTTTTAATTTCTTAATGATCACTATAACGCAGCAGGTTTCTATGAGACGTTTGCCTTCATTAGATTTAATCCGCTTTTGAGATTACGTTCGTTCCAGGTGACCGAGAGTCAAGGTTATAGTTTATATATGAGGTTAGATAGGATTGTCAAGATTACACGTTGGATCCTTCAGCCAGCTTCGTCCAAATTGTCTCTTCCTTCTCTCGCTTTTGATGAGATTGTCTTAATTTTCACCGGTCTCGAGACCAAAGCTGCGAAGAGTCTTAATCACGTAACTATATTCTATGGTTAAGCTATATCTTTAGATCTCCAGGGGACCAGAACAGTATGTGTTAGCAATTCGTTAAATGGATTCTACCGGCCCACGTGAGGTTGAACAGCGATGTGTGAACCGTATATATACTCGGTACCGAAGGTCGGCCTCGTTTACTCAACGCTGTTTTCGTAAACAAAATCATCAAAGTCATTGAACTCTGTCCTTTTTTTATTCTACCTCCTGTTCGTCTCTGTCCCCCTCCAGACAATGTATGGTTTTCTCTCTCGCTCTTTCCTCTTTTTCTCTTTCTCTTTCTCTTTCTTTTTCTCTCTTTCTATGGCTTTGTGCATCGTTGGCCGATCTTGTTGCGATCTCCGACCTCGTCTCTACGCGTATAACCAACTTCTTCTACACCACATTGTATATCGATTCTACATTCTCAAAAGACTTCAAAACTCTATATTTATGTGCTTACTTCGTACGCCTATTTCATTCCAAACCCATCGATCCTTGTATACGTGTACATGCTCTTTCGTTACAGCCTCTCGCTGTTCTTGACTAACGGCCGTCAACCCGACTATTCGCTCGGGGCGAATCTGGGAGACAGACACACCGCAACTTGCAATATCCTCTCGAAAAGGAACTCGCACTATCTCAATGAAAAACTTTTGCACTCTATCGTTTTTACTTAATTTCACTACGTTTTTTTATTACGAGTTTAATTGGTATTGCTACCGAAATTTATGTTTTATATTTTATCGATATTTTTTCACATCGTAATCAGCTATTTCGATACCTTGAGTATTAAAAATATTGACGCGATTCCCAACGTCAACATTTTTGTTTCCTTCTGTCGCGACTCCTTTAGCCAGGTTTTTACAATCGACTGGGCCTTTAATTTTTGTTCTTAATTATTCACTTTTTTTGGTTGCAGAAAATATTTAAATGAATCTCGATTTTTAGAAGGATTTGAAGGGAATGCACTATGATACAAACAAAAAAATGCTTCATAAGATGCATTTCGTTTTCGGGGCCATCGTATGCTCGAGCTCTTTCGTTACATACGTTTCCCCTATTTTTGTACATTTATATAGTCGCTCGAGTTCTTATTGCATATTTATTAACCGTCACGCCCGATAATAATCGGCCTATTGTTCAAGTACCTTCGTTCTATGTGGGTTCATGCACGTGTTTTTATTCACTATAAATACGTACTATTTGAGGCCAAAGTAATGCTCTCATGATGTTGTTTTTCTACCTTCGTATTAATCCATTTTGAATTTTATGTACACTGAATATTTATTATTTTTGTAGTTTTTTCATGTAACATTAATGAACCAATAAATACATTTCGTTCGTGGAGAGCAAAAGATGAATAAAAAAGTTTCCAAACCACAAATTGTTTACAATTATTCGTTTTAAATAGTTCAAGGATCCAAGAATTTTTCTTATTCTCTCACGATTGCACTCTCTGCAATAATGTGAACATGAAGTTTTTTATAAACAACAAACGACGTTGTATCAAACGGGAAAATGATAAAAATTGACTAAAATTAGCTTCTTTTGGAAAGATAATATTTAGCTGGTTATTGATTATAAGCTTTTAAGGTACATCGGAATTTGGTCGGCTGTAAAATTTGATTAGGCACGGTAGAGTTAATATCGTTAAAGCGATGTGTCGTGTGTCTCTCAATCGGGACAACACTTCATTAAACTTGGGTCTTCGTGAATATTTCAAAAATATATACGTTCGAAATGATGAATTATTTGCTTGGGGATTATTCGAACACTGAAAATTTTTGTTTCTTTTTTTTTTAAAGACGAATTATTATTATTTTTTTTTAAATTTTGTGCAGCCTTCGTACTCTCGTCCTATTCTCGCGAGGATTTTCCGAGGAAAACTTTCTAATATATCTTAGAACAGCGAGAGGCTGGCGCATCGCGTCGTTGAATTTGCTGCATGTGCACTGACACAAGATGCAGTTTTCTATGCATCTGTCCTTCTTTCTTTCTTTCTGCCTCCCTCTCTCTCTTTCTCTCTTTCGCTCTCTGTATCTTTCTTTCTTCATTTCTCTTTCTCTCTCTCCCTCCCTTTCTCTCCCACACATTTTTGTTGTTTTCTAAGAGAGGATGCATCGCTGCATCGAGCTTGCTCTCCAGCGTTTGCTGCTATACCGACTTTGTTCGTTGTTACGGTGTCTGAGTACCGTTTCACCAGTCCAGCATTCTCATGTATATGTGTACTCGCTGCATGCACTCCGAGGTTTCCCTTCTCTGGTCATACAAAATCCCGGTCCTCTTGTTTTTTTCCCATGCTCATGGAATTCTGTGTTCGTCATACCTATGGGTAATTTCTTCTCGAATAAGCAAACGTTCAACTTTATGAGCCATTAAGAGGCATAACTTCTCCAATTAATAAAAAAAAAAAGCACGTAACACCGAGGAAATTCTTGAAAATTTGCGATCTTATCGCCATTTTTTGTTGTGAATATTTCTTTGCTCAGGCTCTTTTTAATGCGAAATAAAATTTTAAATATTAGAGAGATACAATCTCCTTTTTCTGTGATTTCAGCAGCGGAACAGAAGTCTAAATATGTCAGAAACAAATGGATGATTTTCTGGCTACTCACGAATCAGGCATTTAAAAGTTGAAAACTTCGTTAATCCTTATTTTAATCTAGCAAACAACTATGACGATTTGTAAACAAATAAATTTAAATATATGTTGAAAATTCTCTGTCAATTGTGTGCAATAGAAATTCGTGATAGAAAAACGTTGCAAGATTTTCTTGGATAAGTATAAGTCCTTTAAGTCTATAGACCGTTGTATTTGCAAACGAGAGTTGGCGTGACTTTCGAACGTAAAAAAAGCTCTCTTAACGAGCACGCCTTCGTATTTATATATTACGATTGGAGGGAATGCCTATCGCATTAACACAGCCATAAATACATTTGAACTAATGTATTAACGCGTGACACGCGAGAACGAAGAAATGGTAGATGATAAAATTTCATTGTTGGCGATGATAAAAAAAAGGAGCAAAAAATAAAGAAAAAATAACTAAAACAGAGAACAAAGTTGATCATAGCCTTTACTATCGCTGAGTCCGTACACCTATTCCGCGTGTATGGGGGTCTACGGGTATCTATGGGGGTCTTATCGCAACTATTGGTCCCATCGGCACTGGAACGTGATCGTCGTGATGATTAAATGCACTGTGAGTTTCTCGAGAAGGGTTAAAGGGGTGAGGCAGGCCACGAATCCTCGGGGTACCCTTCAGGGATCCGTGGAATTGGATAGAGATAGAAAGAGATAGAGCGTGAGTGAGTGACGTCATTGAGGAGGGCCAAGGCTGAGAGAAGCGAAGACCGATAAGTTCAACAGCAGTATTATGAAGAGCGAGAGGGACGAAGATTGAGAGATAGAAAGGACGATAGATTGATAGAGAGTGAGAAGGAGAGAAAATATCATTTGAAATCGGATAGAGAGGGACAGAGAGAGATATATGTCGTTATTCCATCACTTGGAGCATGCTAATGCAGCGGTCGCATGAATGTACGACATTATATGCACATGCATTCATGTATTGGACAAACTTAGAGTTCTATACATATCCGACTAATGGATAATAAGATTTGAAAGGTTCGCGCCATCATCATTAGTTATGCTAAACATTATAAATTACGTCCCTATGTATTTCAGTAATCAATGGCATACACAAACTTATGTGTAATGTTATACATTAATTTATTGCTTACTGAGGATAAAAAAGGCGTCGAATTATTATTCCACATTTCTCATAGACGTCAAGTTATGCCCTTCAACGTTATACCCGTTGGAATATAGGTGTTGAGACACGAGATGCATATATGAACGTAGTTATGCCCGATTTTATGTACTGAAACGTCTGTCTGCGTGTAGATCTATGGTTATGTGAAATATATTTCTATATACACACGAGCAAGCCGTACTAAGTACGTGTATGTATTCTCGCGACGTTGTTGTAGTCGGACCGGTGGGGCTACTGGGAGGTTGGGTCGCTAGGGTCGTCGTCGACGACGACGACGACGACGTATATGCCAGGGTGTGTGTTCAAGTGACGTCTCGTCTCGAGGGGTGTTATCAGAGAGCCCTGCACACGAGGCTCACGAAGGGAATAGCTTTGGTTTGTACGAATGAAGGGAAAACGATGTGAGAGAGGGAATTAAGAGGACTAGACAGAAATATATATATGCAAACTTACACGTATATATTATGTATGCATGGATGACAAAATGCAGCCAATCATGTGCAATGCCAATTAACCATCCACAGATACAGTTTTCAACGTTTCTCAACACTCTGGATGTTTAGTGATAAGTTAAGATTTCATTGCAAAATAAATTTGCACATTGTCTTTTGAAGTGACTCAGGTGGTTATTAGAAGTGAGATTTTTTCATCCGTAAAATATGGCCCTGTAAAATGAAGATAATTATACAGAGAACAAGATATACTTTGACCATTTTAAGGGTCAATAAAATTTCAATAATCACTCTGCGAAGATAATCTCATAATTGTTTATTGTTTATTTTTAATATTTTTTTCGATGTTTATTTTTTAATATTTATTTAACGTTTTTTTTTCGTCCCGAAATCTCAATACTCAAGGAATTTTCTTCAAAAACTCGAATATTTTACATTTCACTGATGAAAAATGCTCGTGCAAATACTATGAATACTAATTGCATCAAAAAAAGTAACTGTGCCGAACATTCTTCCTGCTCCACAGGACGAAATAAAGTGGAGAAAAAATGGGCCACAGTAAAAAAACTTGCAAGAAGTGTATACGCAGGATCAATGAAAATGAACAAAAAAAAAAAAAAAAAAAAACACATAGAGTAAAAATAAATCCTTACTTCGAATTTGAACATGCGAATACTCAAACTCTCTATATATATCATAAAGATTGCGAGGCTGGAGGAAAACTAAACCCATATGTATGCGTACATACATTTATCTCTATAGATACGTATATATCTGAGTGTTTGTACATGTCATTGTAAATGTATGTTTGTGTGAAATGTATGGCGACCCGCAGGCTGCCGTGATGAAATGCACTTAGTGTATACATATATTGTGTGGCAATAGCTCAAGCTAAACGCATATATCTACTTAAGGTGCGTCCGTACAGCAAAAGCCTCTCCCTACTTACGAGCGATTCCTCCATCTCCAATTGGTTGTATATTTCGTCCTTCTCTAGAACGTTTCCGAGCGATTACCGTATACCATTACCATCGTCACCCGTCTTCGGTTCTATACACACACATATACGTATAGAAAATCGCACGGCAAGCACTATAGCATAGAAGCCAGTGCAAACCACACGGGCAAACGTGCGGAACACATTTGCTATTGTTATGAGACACACGTTGCGCACATAGTAAATAGCCAGTGTGACCATTATGTCCTAGTGATTTACATGAGATCTTGGCGAACTACCTTCCTGCAACTATACTATAGTTCTCTCTCTCTCTCTCTAAACTACTATCCTGCGTATTTATATATATAACTAGATATAGTGCATATGAACGGAGACACGTATACCAATAAATCCATATTATGCCTCATTTTAGACCATAAACGTATAGTCATAGTTGGACCAAATTCCAAACGTTTCTCGTTCCATAAAGTTCTTTAGGAGGACCATCCATTACCTGCCATTGACCAGCCTTGGAGCCAAAGCGATGAAAAAATGATGAGGATATAATGTAATTTTTTATTTATTTTTTTATCACTCCTCTTCTCTTTCGTTTAATCTTCCAATAAAAAGTGCTTACTCATCCAATGAGGTTTTATTTATTATAGAATAACCCGTACATCTCTGTGATTTCATTACGAGTTTACAGAGATGACACGAGAAAAGAGATAAGAGAAGGAGATAAAGAGTGGTTTAGGAACGAGGCAAGTGAAAAGGTAGACTCGACACTATGTAAACGCTCGTATCCCCATTGTCTTCTCGCGGTTTGCTCCGTTGAATCGTTGAAAATTCATGGAAGTGCAAATTAACCGTGACGCTATACCTGGCCAGGTGTTGCACGTTCGTGACTCGAGAGTCCGTAACTCGTATTTGCGTTTATCTTGTATTTTGTATATTTATGTATTGTAATGTCGTTACGGGACTAAATCTCCGCGAGATATATATTTTTTTTTCGATCAGATGTGCGAAAATCATTTGAACAAGTTATAATATTGCTCATTAAATTACACGATTTTTCGAGCACTTAAGCAACGGAAATCTTCATCAATTCATCGTCTTCTATCGCTTTCATGACTTTTATTTTAACAATCAAAAATAAATAAATAAAATGAAATGTTCGCTTCTTTCTTTTTCTAACAAAGACGCCCATATCTGTTATATTTTTGATCCATCTTAATGCACATTATCCATCACAGTCACATACGAGTCAACGCATGTTGTAACACTCGTCGAAACAGCCGCATTTCCGTTTCGCCCTGCCCTCAAAAGCTCGCTCGCAATCGTTCGTTTTATCTATACAGTCAATATGGGGCATTTCACGCAAAGTAAACAAACTTTTTTTTCAAACTACTCAATTATTTGATTCTTTGATCATTTTAACATCATTTCATGAGCTCCAAGACACTTGAAAATTATTTATTTCCTTGTCTCGGAGGAATTGCGAATGTTGCTCTATTCATTTATATAAAAAACTTCATTTCTAATTAATAAATTTAACTCATAATTTTTATTTAATTTTTTGTTCAACAAAGACGGTTCGGTAAAGAAAGCTACGATAGAAATACATTTTTAAGCAGCTAAACTTGTCGTTTCAATATTTTATTTATCAAATCTGATAATCGCGGAAATCTATTATGTTGCGATCGTTGATTTTTTGATCTCCATAGAAATTTTAATAGAATCTCGAATTCATTAAGTTGGGTAAAAAAGTATATTGAAGTAACGTGGAATAGCTCATATATATGCACGGTTGTTCCGTATACATACCCGCCTGTCACTTGTCATTCTGTCTACGTGCATCAGACCTATACGGCTTTCTGGGTGTAGTCCACATCTCGTCCTAAGTATACATTGCATTACCGATTCAGATCGCATATTGCATACACCGCTCTGCGCACGACACGTAGTTCAAATGTATGGGTAATTTTATGCGCAAATTCCCTCATTCGAAAGTATTAATTTTAAAACAAATGTCGTTATGATATTACGAACTGAAAATTTACTGGAAGAAATGGAAATATATAATTTTCCAGATATAAAAAAAAAAAAAAAAACATTCACCATCGACGAGAATTTATTTGGTGATTTGAAGAAAATTTTTTATTCGTCATTTATTAATTACTCCTCATTAAACATTAGCATAGAAACGATCATTGGCTCTGTTGAGAAATATCTTGGAATTTGGTTAAAACTATTAGGCCAAATTATAAGCAACTAGCTGTTCCCTCGGCTTCCCTCACGATAAGAAATATCGTTGTTAATGCAGCTCATTTGATGTAAACTTAAAGGAACCCTAGAATCCAACTTTTCGAACGTAAACCCTACAACGGGGTCGAAAACGAATCCAATCTTCTCTTTAGCATAAAATATTCGTCGCATGCAATAATAAGTAAGATTATAAATAATTCTCTTCATTTTTTGATAACGAAAAAAATGGTGTACTACTAAGTAATATTTGGTAAATATTCAACATGAATTATTCATCGTATGCAATAATACGTCAGGTGTAATAAATAAGTCCCTCGATTTTTTTATAACGAAAAGAATCTCGAAAAGAATAGTGTATGATGAAGTAATATTTAGTGAATTTGTCATTATGAAAAATTTATTTATTGATTCAAAGTTTCGACTGAGATAATAGTAATCATGTAAATAATTTTCCCAATGTATTCATTTTTTCGTAAGTTCCGGAAGAAAAAAAATAATTTAATTTTTAAACTTTCGATAGCAGATCGATAGGTTTTTTTTGTCATAAATACAACAATCTCCAATCTTATTTTGGAGAACTAAATATTTATTTTCTATTCACAAAAATAAAAAAACTCATTGCATTTGATTTGCCGTTAATATAAAAACTTTGATGATGATAAACTTTGTTACTTTGGTAGACTTGGGTAAATATTGCAATATGACTTTACCGTCGGAGTACATGAACCTTGTCATTAAGAAAATTTCAATAATGAGTGATGTGTGTCCGTTCAGGTATCACTTGAATTTGTAGAGATGGTCAAGCTTGGAACAAGCAATTTTAATAAATTATGGTCTCTAGACACGGTCTGACTATAATGTTGCGGTTGTTGTGGAAAAAATTCAAAGTAGTAAACTCGTAAAATTGACTTTGTAAAAAAAAGTTCATCAAGCTACACACACTCGCGAATTTGCAAAGTCTGACGAGTGCTCGAGAGACTTATATGTAGTGTAATTACCAACTTCTCGACTTGATTATTTACTCGTGGCGACGGATCGACAAATGTACTTTCGCAAACTTTCAACCTCTCACTGTCTCTTTTTTTTTTTTTTTGCGTAGCGATATATTTAGTATTTTATTTCGTCGTAGAGGGTTGAAAGAAACAGATTTTTTAGTGTGTTTTACAGAAAATCTGGAGAAAAATCAGTACTTGATTGTGACTCACGTCGAAGTCAAACTGAATATTTATGTATTCGGGAATTATATCACGTAAAAGTTTTTGGGGGACAATCTAAAATGAAACATTTCATTAGAAGTTTATAATTTGTGTGTAAACAAGAAAAGTTTTAAAAGTCAAGCAAATCACTGGTTCGAATGAGGTCGCAGGTCCGTTACTGAAAATGTATACACGAATTTAACATATTTTATACATGTGTTTTTGCATATGATATGAAAATATGATATTTTCGTGTTGAAATGTATTCAAAAATTGACAAATTAGGATCTTGTACAGCGGGACCGGTGAAAAGCCACTCGGTTAGTATTCGAAATGGCACAGGACAAGGCGATTTGCTTTATTGCTGTGTCAACGTCCAACTTTCTCGTACTAAAAACATCTGATGCGAGAATAAATCATCATACATGCAAAAGGCTCAACGTCAGCTTTAAGCTTTTCTTTCGGGACGTGAGCCCACTTTTCATTAGCATTGGATAAAAGCTCATCTTTCTCTTCCTCTTGGTAATTGCATTAAAAATTCATAGTTCTATTGCTCTGTCACCGGAGAAAAAAAAAGTTATTCTTTTTCACATGGTGATATAGTTTTTGATATTGAAATGCAACGAAATATTTTTTTTTGAATCTTCGTCAGAAACCTGCGAACGGAATCACAACAACAACAATGTTCGCTATTTTTTAAATTAAGAACTTGTTAAAATATATAGAAAAATCTGTATTAATTGAAACTGAGTGAGAAAGAAAAAATTTCATATTTCCGATTAATTCCGGGTTGAATGAGACGTCATTGATTTTCGAAAATCCATCAAACTCGTAGAATTCTGAATGTACTTTCTTTTGCCAACAATTGATTATTTCAAAGACCGTAATTATGAATGCAAGTAAAGTACTCGAGAAAAGCAAAGATCGTGACAAATTTTCAACACGGAGTGTTTTTTTTTGTTCCTTTTAATAACAGTATCCATCGTAATACTTGTTAGAAAAGGACGTAGGGCCGCATAAACTCGCGTGTGTCTTTCGTACACATTGCGAAGCGCCATATAATGCCATCGGCTTAAATCAATAGATGTGCTATTTCGCTACCGCACTATACGAACTTGTACCTGATCGTGTGTGGACTTGGGGCGAAAAGCTTGAAAAAAGTGACTGAAAAACTAAATAAAAATGTACAAAGTTTGTGCTGCAGGAGATAGCGTGGAGATAGCATTGTATATAGTGCACAGATATATGGGGAATGTTATGTCAATTGATAAAACGTGTTGAATAAATATTTTTCTATGATGATACTATTGATAATTTTTTTTTTTCTTATATTTTATCATATAAACCAATATTTGAACTTTAAAAAATCAATGGTACAAAGTTTGATCCTTAGCGACTAGTGACTGTGAAACCACAGTCTGTTTTTTCAACACACAATTAATGTGTTTCATGTTTAACGTCATAAAAAAACTATATCCATTTGTTAATTTTGTTTGTTTTTGTTTGCAATTTCTCAACCGGACGGAACATATGAAATTTGTGTTAAAACAGCACAGCGCTTTGGCTAAAATCGAAAAATGGTTGGTTTGGTTTCGTCGAAAATCATGAAATATGATTTTGTTGAAATGGAAAAATTTTCAATTTAGATACAATTAAACGAAACATGGAATTTCATAATTTGGACCGCATGCCGTTGAAATTAAAAAATACCTCCATTTTTATAAAGATTTTATTGCAACGTTATAAAAATTCGAGGAGGATGAGGTGTTTATTTTTTATTTTTTGGGTTTTCTCTTTGATGTACCAAATTGGAGGGCTGGGAAATCGATTCGAAGAGAAATACCTTATACTTGTATACGTGCACTCGCCCATGGAACGTGGCTGTGTAGCACTGCCGACTCCGACCTTTAAAATCTCTGCCTGGTAACAGACGAGTAGGCAAAGCAAAATAGCCGATGGAGCAACCAGTGAAAATTCACGACAAGGAAAAAGATATCGTTAACATGAGCATATGCTACGTTTATATAGTATATATGTGACATTGTGGAGAGAAAGAGAGAAAGAGGGAGAGACGAGTGTCTCGTTTATACAGAGGCAACATATTGTTATTCTTGACAAACCTCACCCAGTCCATTTTCCGGTGCTTGACACAGACACGTTTGACAGAACATTTTTATCAAAAATATTCCAACGTTAAACCCTGGTAAAAACTTTAAACCCGAAAATTCACGATATTTTAATACGGATTTTTTCAAAGCGTCCGAAAGCATGAACGCTTGGAAACGAACGTTCATTGTGTCGAGTAAAGGAATCCGATATTCAATTAAATTTTACATTGACAAATTAAATGAAAGGTATAAATTACTGTCTCATTCGTCTGTGTATCCCTGATGAGATGTTGAAGCACGAGAAAAAAAATAAAAAAGCCAGGAAACGTCGATAGAAAGAAATGTTAAAAATCATTACAATCAAACACTGGAACGAAAGCCTTCATGGGAAATAAATGACATTTATATGGAACTAGAACGTACAATGATTGATAGTAAAATATTTAAATTGAATGGAATAATTGGTTGTCAAACGACAATTCGTTTGAGGGAACAATTATCAATTGTCGTGAAAAACGATCTTGTAACAAGAGAAAGAGAAATAGAGATCCACGAAAGCGTCGAGTATATTTAAGGAACATTTCATATTTTCAGAATGTTTAGTTTTTGCGTTTATGCTAAATTTAGGGGTTGATTTGAGAAAATCAAATATAATAGATAGAGGGGGAGCTGAGAACAAGCAAGCGTTGGAGAGACGAGACTCTTGCCATTAACGAACCTAATAATCAGCACCAAAGTGATGGTTCACTCGTTAGTTAACGTTTCCCTCTCTTCGATGTAGCCACGTTTTGTACTTGTCAGTTCGTCACTAATAATCATCACAAGAGAATAACGGACACAAATGTACCTTCCACTAATTAGTTGATAATGGGTGCACCCTATCATCATTTAAGCGGATTGGACGTTTGCGTAACTCGACGCACACACCCGTTGGGATTACAAGGCATAGACATGAATATATATATATTAATAAAGAAAATAACACAAGAGCATATTAACAGCAGTGGTCTCCCACCGCATTGGCAACCGCAAATATTGCACTAATGTTTCACCCCCTCTCCTTTCTTGATAGTAATGTATATACAAAATATATTTATGTTTATACATTTGTACGTTTATAAACACGATGTGGTTTACCCCTCATTAATATAACTATTGTATGTCCCTATAAATATTTACACACGTGCGTAAGAGACCACGAGTATTCATGGAATATTGCAAAGTCGTAACGTTGTAATTTAGGACTCGAAATGAGTATAGTTTTCGATTACATTTTTCAATTAAATCCTCAAAATACAAAGAACATTTTGTGTTGGGAAATCGTACCATGAATATATCTCGAAATCAATTCGTCCGAAAAAAGTCTCAAAATCTTTCTGATGCTTATGCTCTCTTGGTGTCCATGGATTTTCATCATGGAAAATTTATAGAGTCAAATTCGTGATGCAATTGGTACTTACAGTGTGTACTATGTGAGCTCCTGGGTTGTTGGACTTTGTTTGTTCATTTATAAGAAATATCGACCGAGTATCCCTCCCTGTCGACGTTTTCTATATAATTTTCTTCCTCCCAATTCCCCCCTGTAAATTGTCGAGAACGATGCAATTTTCACATGCAAAAGTCTTGATGATACCAGCGGAACAGCCGAAGTGCATATGTGTAACATTAGTTCGCAGAGGTTTGACGTTCCGGGAGTAGAAATGAATGACATGTGTGCTCGTCTGTGCGTGTGTGTGCGGAAATATGTGTATAGATCTCATCACGAAACGCTCTTAGAATGGTCCTCCCACCGCGACAAGATCGCATTTACGCGTTATAACCTAACGAGCGTGGTTCTACGAAATGCCAATTACGTTAGCGAGTTCTCGCTTCAGCGGGATCTCGTTAAGCCTTGATTCTTGAATACATAGATACATATATAATAAATACAAATATACGTTTGCAAGTATATATTCCTACATACATTGCGATAAGAATTCAGATACATGCAAACACATACACTTTACTCTATAAATAATAAATACAAGTCCAAGGAAGATGGCAAGAGTGTGATCTCTTGGAGCGTGCAAGAAATCTTCGTGATTGTCTCTTGCTGAATATGCGTGCTATTAATTATTATATACATATCTATGCATGTAGAGAATTCCATATTGAAGAAGCCACTTTTAAATGTTTTTTATTTGCCCAGAAATTTAAAGGTCATTATCCAATGAAACCATTTCTATAATTTGTTTTCTTAATTTCTGCTCATTCGCTTATGAAAAATGTATTTTGCTTAAAACGCGATCCGTTTGTTTTCTTTTATATCCTATAAAAATATATATTTACCGGTTGCGTGCATGTGCACGAGGTTGTCTCCATCTCCGACGTTACCCCGTCAAAGATTTCACTTCCACTTCTTCGTACTTCTGGTAATGAGAATTCTTTATGAATTATCTCGCGCGTACAATCGCAATGACTATTATCTACGTCTACTCATAGCCTTGGAACGTTCAACGTTCTATACTCTGTTATTGCTACCTTTGACGAGTCAAAAAGTAGGTTATTTTTTGCACTATTAAAGTGACGTCTATTGAGATTTCAAAAATAATACGGTTGATAATGCCGTTTTTCAAGACGTTGTATATTTATGATCAAGTTTTGTGGACCTCATGAGTATCCAATCCAATTTTCGTTGAAAAAAATTCTCAATTTTTCATTAGTCTCGAAATCCATGAAGTCTCGTACTTCTAAAACAGTGTCGTTACGAATCTAATTTATTTGATTTAATCTCCAGAAATACTATAAATTAATCGATGAAACCTTGACGTTTTCGTCAATTTGAATAAACGATATGAAATCTTTTGAAACAAAACCCAAATGTTTCTGCTGTACAGTGGCATATGACTTCAAAAGACTTTGGAAAGATGTCAATGTTTCTCGTGAGAAGAAAAAATAGAGTAGAAAACAAATCTCTTTGAAATCTTTGTTTCAAGGTTCACGACAAATTGACACGCTTGGTGAACCACCAATTTGTCGCGATACATCAGGAATGGATTTACCAACACGCATGTGCACTGACGGTGAACTGGAGGTCGAATCGATGTAACAGTGAAAGAGTACCTGAGTAAAAAGATTTATATGTGCATGTACGCATGTATGCAGGGCAAGCGCAATTGGGAAGATCCAAAGTGGAAAGAGTAGCTCGGAATAGGTCGGTGATGGTCATCGGTACAGTAATGACGATTATGTCTATATGTTGATACGAACAGGATGATCCGTCGATCACTATAATTTGATCCACGGCGTTTCTATGCAATCGTAAACCCGGTGTAACCCTGTAAGCACAGATACACATGCATAGCAGCAACACTTATGTTCTCCATGAACGCTCGAATTAGCCCTGCACATACACTTCCATATATGTCTGTATCCAAGTGTCATATATTTCCTGAATGATAAATCGAGCGTTATATTCGCTCGTGCTTCTCATCCCACCCTCACCGATCTTGATACCGGTACATTCATGCAAGTAGCTATGATTGGCTTCCCGAGATATACTGCTGTTCAAAAGTTGATACACTAAAAACCGGTTTTTGTTGGAAACGTCAAGTATTTTGTCGAATAGGTTCAACAAAATGTTTGAAGTTTGCATCAATCGTTTCCACTGGTTTTGAGTGTAAATGTGAAGTGATTTCATTCATCAATACGTCTTTTTTATTCATTGTTTATACAATGGCACCAGTATCTTTTGATGTGCAATATGCTGAGTACCCGAATGATGGCGTACAACAGTAAAGCCGTTTCGTGGCCGATCTTACTCGCTCTTGTTGGAATTGAGCGATGTCAGGTTTTCGATCATAGCTGATGAGATACTGGATCTTTTGTAGATCTTCATAGAATTCTTACTCTCGATGGAAGCTGCATATTTCTGAAGCTGTCAATAAAGAAGCAGAGTTCCACGTCGAAACTGGTAAATTGTCCAGGATCTACTGGACCGGACTACTTGGCGTAACAGTAACTGATGATACAGTGAACCAGTGTTGACAGGGGATTCGTATTCTTATTCTTTTGTGGAAACATAGAGTTTCTACGTGTCAGATTTAGCAGACTGTGCAGCTACTACCGATGAACACTTGGCTCAGGGAGTAATCAAGTCTTTTGGAGAAGTATTCATTCAAAAATTTTGCACTAAGTAGTTGCCACGATAGGCAGGTTGTCCAGGGTAATCTTCTGACCCTGCCGGCAAGGATAGTGAACTTCTTGGATATTGTAAATAACGAAGAAATGGATAAACTACTTGTTTATGAATTAAACGAATAAGAATTCTCATGATAAACGAAATTGATTGATTTTTTGGTGACGAAGTTATTACAAAACGATGTAATTTATTATAATTTAGTCGTCTCTTACGCATAATTATATGCCTTTCGATATTTTGTAAAGGAAAAAAAAAAAAACTGTGAAATATTTATTACACTCGCCAAGGGAAACGTTTTCACACCAACCACGAGAAATTTACTTATCACGATTGTGTTATACGCGGAAGCAGCACAAGTTTCAAATCCTTGGTGTGATTGATCCGATGAAATGCGTTCAATCAATCACATATAGGTATATGCACAGGTGTAAATGCATGTATACGTATAGAAGGAACAGGCCTTAAAATGTATAGCGATGTATCACGTCAGGCTTAACGGGTGAAGCTCTCTTTCATTTCTCGTGACATCACAAGACTTGTATATAGCCACAATAATCGATGAGCACAGAAAATCATTGGCTTCCTTCCTTCGCAATTTAAGCTTCCTCGCCTATTACGTCGCAGTTCGAAAATTACACCGATCATAAATTGTTAATTACGTATATTCCGAGATGACGTTTAATATTGTTTTTATTAATAGTTTGCGATATTATCGGGCCGCGTTCTCCTCAATTTCAAACGTTAACTAACCGTTGCGATCTTTTAATCATTTTCTTTTATTTTTCTTAAAAAAGAAAACTCATTGCACAATTTTTGTTGAACACGCTAGTCGGTCATTGATAAGAACTTTTTAATAATTTTTTCGAAGACCGGCTTCGATTTATTTTTCATCAAATTGCTTATTCCATTATGTTATCATGATGTCTTTGATCAAATTTCATCATTTTTCAAGATCTATCAAATTTCAAGAATCCGGAAAGAACGAACATTTTTGATGATATATGGAGGCGAGGGAGAATTGTGTCGAAAAGATTGCTGACTTGACAGGTCGTCGATTGGTGCCGAGCCAGCATTTATTTTCTCACTCATGTGTATATAAGTATACACACAAACACACTCACAGACTCTTATAAATATATATAGTTCATGAGCTAAGAGCAATGCATAGCCGCGTGTATGCAATTTATCCATTTCCCCTATAGGTCTATCCTTTTGGCTTTGTTCCTTTGACGACGCCCCGTTCCAACTGGTGAAGCGTCACCACCCTGCGTTGTCCTGACCCTGGTAACCTTGACCCCTGAAAAAATGTCCTATCCTAGGGGTCGATCGTTCGATACTCGTGGCAATGGGATAGAGGTAGGGGAAAGAGATAAGGAGTGATAGAGAGAAACGGATAGAAAGGTGGAATGAGAGAAACATCGATTAAATTCTTATTGCTGTGGCATGTCAGATGCAAATCGAAATTTTGTGGTTTTCATTTCTCCTTTAAATACTTGCGTTTGTATGGAGTACAGATTCGAGAACAGAATTTATTCTAGTCATCGACTCTCCGACGAGGATTTCGTTTAAACTTTTATTTTCGTTCAATTGATATAGCTCATTGACGCGATGGTGAATTTTTAAATAATGAAAACGATTTGTTATTAATGCTTCAATTGGAAAAGCGCTTCAAGCCAATATGATAATTGAATCGATAAATTATTTATTTTCAATTAATGTATTGTATTTGCCTGGTGCTAAATATACGAATTATTTCCTCATTTGATAAAAGCTGAACTTTCGAAAGTAGTTTTCGAATGACAGAATCATCAAGTATTTATGATCCTAAGCTTTTAACTCACTTTTAACGTAGAAAATATATAAAATCGTTTGGAATACATTGCTCTCTTCATTTCAATCGATAGAATTTCCATATTTTATACAACGTTTTTCTCCAGATTATTTGTTGAATTATAGTCAGCATAAATGACGTTGAATTAAAAATAGATCTTCATTAGGTACCAATGTTTATAATTTGTCTTTAAAACGTTTATCCTCATTCTATTATGAACGAACATATAATAGAACTCTCAATTGAGAATATTAGATTAAAGGTTTACACTAGAGCAGAGACAGATAGAAGGGCCAAAAGTTTGTCTAGACGAAGAGTTAGTTCCAGCGTGAAAGTCCAAAAGTAAATAAATGTTCCCCGTGTGTTACAGAGTTAAAGGAAGACCATCAAACTAATCAACTTGTTTAAATAATTATTTTAAAGTCCACGAAACCACGTTTCAATGAAGCAGACAAAATATATTTTTGTCATTAATAAGATGAGATTAATTTGTTGTTTTATAGCTTTAGATAATGAGTGTTAACGTTGAAATTTTTTAATTATTTGCTTTGATAATTAAGTAAATGAAAAACAGGACTATTGTAAATCGTTTTATGGAGTAAATAGTTTGAAATGATTTATCATTAAATTTAATATCGATCGTGGATCATTGTATACAAAGAATTGAAAAGGCTCGACAAGGTCTGGTTTCGTACCATTGCTCCATATTATAACTGTTAAGGCCAATTTGGACTACGAGCACTGCTAGGAAACTCGGGATTCTTGCAACGGTCTAAAAGCTTTAAGCTTTATTTATACTACTTTTCCATCTATATATATATACATATATTACATTTACTATTTATATAGATGTTGGTTATATACTCAGGAGGCTTGGAATCCCAGAGATACTTATTATCCCTTGTAACGATCGCAGGCAACGGTAATAGCACATAGAGTTGCCGATAATTTGGCGAATGCTCGAGCAGTACGAAGAGTTTTGAGATCTGTTCATTCGTGCGGAGATGATGTGGTTTAGCGATGCTAAGCTCAGTTGCCAAAGAGGTCGACCAAGCAAAATGAGTACTGTGCAGTCTAATGGAGAATAAGACCCAGAAATTTGATGATCAGACCTGAATGGTGTCCCCCATTTTCACGAATATATATTTATCGATTCGATTAGTGTAATGAATTTCTTCTGTTGAACATACAACTTTTTTTTTTACCCATAAACACATGTATACCACTGAAGTAAGATTGAGAACGAAGACATGGGTGTGGCTTGAATAAACTATGTCAGTATGTATGATGGTGTTGCATATGGATAATTTTCCCCATATCCGATCCTATGATTAATAAATTAAAAAAGAAAGTCTTTTATTCTTGAGACATTGATTTTCAAGACTGCAGCTAATTGACTTCTTCTTAATTAACCAAAAAATTCTGTTTTTTTCCTCTACTTTCAGTTACACAACTGGACCCGAATCTCGACAATAAGAAGAATAGGATTTATCGTAATTAGTAAAATAATAATAAACAAGTGATTTAATAGAAAGTGGCAAAGAATTGTGATAGAGTGTTTTTATTTTTACGTCTCAACTCGGGAGGATCAATATATACACGTGTAAATAATATTACTTGTGGGTTTGGACATTTCGTGGGGTTTGAAACGTGAGAGACTGTATTGTTGTAATAGTGACAATATGTCGTGCGATAAATGGAATAATCGGTATGACACGGATTACGATAATCGACGGGTCTGAGAAGATAATTAATTGTGGGCGATTGATCGTGACGCGTGCTTAGTCGTTACGGTTTTGTTTCTTTGTTAATTTTTGTTTTGTTTCAAATGTATAAACAGTGTTGATTAATAAGGGGGGCCTGTTAATTGGGCAAGTTGCACGAACTCTCGGGTGTTAACCTCGATTTCCTTATGCTACTATCTCGTCGTAGGCGAGGTGAAGATCGAGTCGAAGAAGAAGACGGTGACGAGGAAGAAAAGGAAGAGGAAAAAGAAGCGGTGGAGAAAAAGGAGAAGGAGTAGGAGAAAGCCCAATCACAAAGAATAAAAAGAGATGGTATTTTATTCTGAAAATAAATCAAAAAACGACCAACAGCAATTTGCAATCTACAGGATCGATATACCGTTGTTACGATTATTCTTTTTTCCTTATTCATCTTTGTAACAACCATCAATGTATCGAATCCCAGAACGAGAAGTAGCTTAGGAGAAAATTTTTCACGGTTAAATTGCACCAAGAATCGTTCGATCGAGCGCGACTATTCGTCGTATTCTCATTCACCGCAGGAGAGCCGTAAAACGAAGACGGGTTCGTGGTCTCGGCTTTACGAGCAATATTTGTTGCAAAACTTGGCGTTGTAGAAACCACAAAAAAAAAAAAAAAAAACTCAAATATCTCTTGGGTCTCTAGTATTCCTGCGTTATTGCTGAAGAGTCTTCAACTTCGTTCTCCTCTCCTCCCGTCCCACATTTCACCTCATCTTTCTCTGTGTGCCCTCGATGATATCGCGGAAAGCGATCGAAGAGACCAAATAACGAAGGTGACTGTTCGATAAAGATTGACTTCTGGAACTCCACAAAGGAACACGAAAAAAAAAGAAGATTCAAGTTCAGTTAATGAAAGACTTGAAAAATCGGTAAAACCTCCGGGACGATTTCGTAATTACGAAACATTCTTCAAAGCAATCAACCTGTCCAGCTCAATGAGAAAGAAAGAAGAGGGAGCGAGCAATCGGTAGAACAACTTTCAAGTTCATTGGCATATTGTTTTTCATATTTTCAACATTGTCACTTTGCACTGAGTGTTAAAGTCTGACGAATCGAGGAGCGAACGAAGTAATTATATAAATTGCTAGAGAATTTAAAAAAAACGTCAGTGACAACAAAGAGAAATATATATCTATATACATATATATAAATATATCAAGTATTAGCCAAGAATCCCAACGACTATTTAATCACAAGAAAAAGTGAGAAACTTTTTATGTAAATATAAATAAATATATGTATATCCATGTGTGTGATGTTCAACGACTGTGAGAACGTCGAATTTGCGATAAAAGATTGATTTATATGTGTACGTTCATACACATATGCAATATATATAGATATATATATAAATATATAAACATCTAAATACAAACATATATATTATATATATAGTTCGAGAAAGTATAGACGAGTTGGTGGAAACAAAAGAGGCCGAAGGATTTAGATAAAAAAATAAAAAAAAACGAAAGGAACGAGGCGATCGTAGCTCCGACTCTGTTGATTCGAGTCAGATTTATATCGAGCCACGTTGAACGAGGCTGTGAATGGTTTGATATATTTGTTAGAGTTGAAGAAAAATTGGTGAAAAAGAATTTGGTCATTCGTCGAGTCTGCCATTGATTGAAATATCTACGAGAGACGAGTTTTGAGGTCTGTGCACCTGCTATAACCGCGAGTGATCTTTTGCTGGTTCGTCTCGAACTGTGCCTTTTGGTATAACTTTTAAAAGTTGGCGCGAGTGTTACAATTTAAATTGTCGTGAAAAGGGCTGTCCAAAGCGGCCGAATCACGTAAGAAAACGAAAAAAAGTGAGAAACATCGTCGACGGCATGTACAAAGATCCTAACAGCTCATCCGGAAGCGGTGCCTCGGCGAAAGGCGACGAGGTCGAGCTAGTCAGCAGATTCCTGGCACCTTTATGCGCACGGGATGAGGCAGCCCGGAATATCGCCCTCGCTGCAGCCAGAACTACCGTCGAGGGATGGCTCGGTGGTGTCGGCAGTCCTAATCAGTGGGAGGACACGACCGAGATTGAAAACACGAGCGAGGAATACCGAAAGTTCAAGGCTCAGGATGGAAGGTAAGCACCGAGGTCAATCTAAGGTCATTTCAATTGAGTTTTATAAGCTTTCTTGTTCTGCCCTTGGATAAACTTGAAAATATGTAAACATTCGAAAGAGGTCGTTCAACTCAAAGTACATTCCAAGGGTCAATGACCCAAGTCGATTGAATTTCACATTCCAATTTTGTAAATTTCACTTGCCGTCTTGTTGGTATCAAAAATCACTTTAAATTTGTTTAGAAAGACTCTTTTCTAATATCGTCTCATGAGAATCGTTTAATTTCAACGAATAACCGAGTTATTCTTAACTTTTCCCCCAGATACGACATGAGTATCGAGAGATCGCCACAAAAACCAGTACCGAAGCTCTCCGACCATCGTCGTAACGACAATTTGCAACAAAATTACACTCACACTCATCATTCGCTGCAAGATGCATTTAGAATCGAAAGTTTTTTTCCACAAAGCGTTACAGAGAATTCGATACCTTCTATCCGTGATAATAGCCTCGATACCAGTGACAAATTTGCTTCGGGTTCATACGATTGCGTTGATGGCAAATTCGGCAACGAGAGTCAAAGTTACGGAGGAACTAAAGAGAGATGGCCGAGACAACTGGTGATGGGAATGAGCGAAGGCTTTGTGGAAAAATTAGGAAGATCAAATTCGTCCGATGAGGGCAAAGGATTTAATATTATGGATGAGAAAAGTCGTAGGTTCCGGGAGAACAGTGTGGTGGAGACGCGTTTTAGTTCAAGTAACGAGAGCGAACGTAAGTTCATTGGTTACGTTGGTAGTAATTCGAGAGACATGTACGACGAGGCCTGTAACGATGAGTCAAAGCAGCAACGTGCAATCAAGTCTTTTGGCAAAATTGGCAAAGCCACGAGACAGAAACAATTGGACGATGATTATTTGGACTCGGATACTAGAATTTATGGCAAGAGTCCGAAATTCGATGAGAGTCACGGTGGCAACTTTGGACCCTATGAGAGCCTCTCAAAAAGCGTTAATTATTCGTCGCGTAGCGATTATTACGGGATTAGATACGATCGTGATGCGGAACGTTACGATCGGCGAAATCTCAATATTCGATCGGCCGTAGGCCGAAAATTTTACGAGCATAACGACGAGACATCTTTTGATGAAGATTTTTCACCTCGTTCCAATCAGCATCGCGATGGTGTTGTTTTTAACACTTTAGAGGGATTTGATCAGGAAAACATGAATGCCACCTCGAGCAATGTCAACGAAGAGGAAATTGACGAGTACGCTGGAGATGATGATGAAGAACATTCTGAAAATATGAATTTAGAAAATTCTGATTATGGCAATTACGAGAATGTTCGTTTGGAAAGCTGCTTCGGTATCGCTTCACGACCTTCCGATGATCCTCTCATGTTGACTAAAAATACCAATCAGCCAACCGGTCAAAGAGCCGAATCTTACGAAGAACATTATTTGCGCAATGGACCGGAAAGAAAATTCAGTGCTGGCCAAATCAAACGACCGTTGTCACAGGATGAAGACGTTTCCTCCAAAAGTGGTCGCACTCTCGAAGGACCTGAAGTCACACCTGGGGATGTTGGCAGAATGCTAAATCTTGGCAACGCACTTGATGGACCACGGCAGGCGCAACCCAACAAATATTTGAGTCTGGTCACTCTTCATCTGCCAGTCATTCTTCGTCTCAGTGTCAACTGCCCTTTTGAGAACGTCCGGATCAAATGCGCCGAAATATTACAAATGGTCAAGGTGAGTTACTCTTTTTAATAATTTTGCATCAAAATTAGAACAAATTTAGGTACAGAATCTCTCATCACTTATTATAGGAGACGCGGTAGCGACTCGACGCCAAATATAAAAAAAAAAAAAAAATTATGAAGAAAAAATAAGTATTTAAACGATTGAACGAATTTTAACAAAAAAGCCAGCGCGAGCCCTGCCGCACTCTTATATACTCCAATATGACGGTTTTCTGATGCCACAAAGTTTTCATATCGCTCTCACAAACAAACGGTTTTTACGATTTTTTATCTTTCGATTGGTCCTCGTTCGAAGGAAATGCGTCCACAAATGTTTAAACTATCGAAAAGTTCTTTCAAATGAAACAAAGTAACTTTATTTGTATGACTTGAACTCCAGAGCCGGTTTGATTTTGACTTCGCAGAGGAGAACATTAAAAGAATTACTGTTTTTTTGATTTTCTCTAAATCGTTCGGTAAATATTTGGAAAAGCTGTGAAATTATCAAAATTTCTCGCTAAGATTTGATGAAAATGAATAACAATTAAAAACATAGACATTGAACACATTCAAAAAGTTAATATTTATCGTAATTCGTTCTCTGTACTCCCTGGACCAAGATCAAGAGTTATTATAACGGATAAATGATTCGAAAAGAGTGGGAATTGAAAAAATATGTTTACTCCGAGAGTATTTTTCGAATGGTCCGTTGATTTTGCACGTGTGACACGGAAACCATAGGATTCGTGAATACGAATACGATATTCCATAGGCACATGTATACAACGTGTGAATAATTTTATATGTAAATTTTTTTATGTATGCTCGCACTGATGGCTAGATAAATGATGAAAGAAAGGCGATAAATAGCGATGGGGGTTTCGCATCGTGACTTCTATTTTTCGTTCCGCACAATGAATTATTTATGCCGTCGTGAATATTGTAAATAAGCACACAGATTTAGTTAGGCACAAATACAAATACGGGCTATTTCTTTTTCAATTTACTTTGCATTGCCGTTTAGAATTATCATTCCTGTTTTATTTTTGCGAGATGTAGCAATAAAAACAAAAGAAAAAGTCGTTGCTCACAAGAGTTTGCAGATTTCATCGAATTAATTGGGCACCAGTGGCTTTTTAAAAATGTTTGTCATTGAAATTAATTTATTAAAAGATTAATAGGGAAAATAATGAAAATAAGTGTCTTTGATTAATCGGTAAATAAAATTTTTTCGAATGTATGAATTAAAAGGGGACAATAATTTCACGAGGACGATAACGTCTAGTTTTATTTGCAATGTCGTACATGTATATGAAGACTCGATTAAAGTTGCTTTTCCCGCTGCTGCGACCCCATTAACGGCCGGAAAAGTGTAACGGTTGACTGAAAAGGAAAAGAAAAGCCATCGCGAAATCATGGCGTTCGAGTTCTTTCAATAGTACAATTATTATTCATGTATTCGATTCAATTGTACCGTTTCTTATTATGACATGCTAGTATCACGATTTTTTGCACGCAGTTCAATTTGGACACTTTGAAAGAAATAGCAAAAAAAACGACTACATATCAGTTTCATTTCGAAAGAAAGTTGTATTAACAAATGTCATTTATTTCGCGCAACGGACGTATGTCTAGAAGTAAACAAGTACGTCTTACGTCCTTCTGAATCCAAGAAACAAAAAGTTTCCAGAAAGGCAGATCCGAATTCTTAAATTTTAGATGTCATAAAACAGTCTTATTGGAGTATATAAAAGTGCGGCAGGACTCGCGCTGGCTTTTTTGTTTAAATTCGTTTAATCGTTTAAATACTTGTTTAAAAAAAAAAAATTTATATCGTGTTTGTTTAATTCTTGGCTTCGAAAATGATTGAGATTTCAACAAATTCAATAAATTTCCAGAAGAGATTTTAATTTATTCTCAATTTAACATACTCCAAAAGCTTCCGGTTTCTTTTAGAGGTCTTTAAAAAAATATTTGTCAACGAAAAATGTCAGAGTATTGAATTTGAAGGATAGTTTGAGTAAAAATACAAAAATAAACGCCCAACGTGGGGCTCGAACCCACGACCCTGAGATTAAGAGTCTCATGCTCTACCGACTGAGCTAGCCGGGCCTGTACTGCACCGTAGGACAAACCAGTATTTATTTTGTATCTTAGAATGAGAAATCCGAATGATTTCAGGACCGTGGGTTACCAGTGCCAGAACCGGCATTCGAAGGACCAAGTGCTTTCGTCCCCACATCGGAGGTAAGTCCTTGTAAAGGAAATGTTTTTTTTCCCTGTTCATTATTATTATATGCTTTCTTATATATGACAGTGTGTGTCCACGAGAAATGCGATGTTGCCAAGTGCGCAGCCAAAAATACTCCGAAACTTGCGTTTAAATAAATATGCCACGAGTAATTCCTGCCTCTCGTGGAGGTCATTTTAGTTTCGCAATAATCTCGATATTCTGTTTTGCATACCTTGAAACTCCTGTTTATACGACATTTATCATTAATTTATTATAGTGACCACTAATTAAGTGCCAGATCGAATTTACTGCTTCAAAACAATTTTAAACAATATTTTCAAAAACGTTCATCGACTGACCTATATTAAAAGAGACCGAGAGGTTGGAACATCATTGAGATGAGTTATGATTGATGAAGAGCAAACATGAGAAAGAATGACGTTCCCAACATTTAGGAATCGTTCCCAATCCATTTTCAAACAAACCGGGCTCCAAATTTTCAAAATGATTTATTTCCAATTTTCTTGCCATTTAATTGATTTTGAAAATAATTTTATGGAGCAATTATGGCAAAATCGAGATGTAAATACTAGAGATTTGGATTTCAAAGTCACAATAACAAATTTTGGTTCCTTCCGAACTATTCACGATTGAGAAGAATAAAAAAAGGCAATAAAATAGAAAAAAAGAAAATAATTCTATGGGTGAAAGCGATTTGACGTTTTATGGGGAAGCGGCGGGACGTGACCTAGTGTCTAAAGGGGAAATCTTGCGGTCAATCAGCGATGTACGTTGAAACTAAAATCCGATAATTAATATTTGATGTTTTGAGAAATAATGAGTTAGACGAACGAAAGCGCTTGAAAAAAAATCGTTATTACAAAAAAACCGGGTTAACGTGGGCCGAGGCTCGGAATTACTGTCGATTGAACAACGAAGTTCTTCCTCCACTGTCTGTCACTATTTCGCACCGAGGCCCCGATCATTCGTCCTCTCATAAACGTCAATTTATCCTAATAAAAAGCAATTAGGGTCTGACTATCGAAAAACTCACTCCGGCCACTCGTTCGAACCACGTTTCAATCAAGAGTTACCATTTTATCGACAATCTCGACCGGTTTCTACATTACCACGCGCGATGCTAACGCAACTCCATCTTTCGTCGCTTCATTTTCAACGCTGCAACAAACATTTTTTTTACCATCGGTCTTTGATTCTTTATCTCCACCGATACTGTATCTTCTGTAGGATAAATGTATATTTTTTCGTTTTTTTTCGTAGACTTTGAAAACAGTGACCTTCTAGGTTTCGATTTAATTCAATCGAACTTTTGGCAGCGCAAATATGTGAAAATGCTTTTCTTTTCAAGATTTAATTTTTCTTTTCTTTAATTTTCCTCAAATTGTTGAAAACAAATAAAATGTAAAAATTGCTGAAAAAACCCAAAAAATCCGTCTTTCGAACGCCAAATTTTGTTTTAATTTTCGAAATTTTGAAATATCGGTCATCAGTATTTACAGATGATTTCTTTTCGCGTGTACTTCCAAAAGAAAATTTGCTCCGTATCCTTCCGAGTTTTTGGCCGTTAATCAAAAGTCTCATCATCACATTTTTTTTTGTTTTTTCACGATAAAACGTTGTCTTGCCAAAACGAGCTTCACATGTTCTTATCCGCATCTGAATCCAACGCCAAATGATTGTACGCACAAGCGACAAATGTAGGAAAGAAGATGTCAGATAGGAAAAAAAGATCGGTACAGTGGAGGAAGGAACAGAAAAGAACGGAAAAAAAAACGAGATCGAGAACTCTGAGGGATTACATCACGCCCGAGCTGCGTTTCTGAATGCTTTTCGCGTCGTCGTCCTCTTCAACATCCTAGACTTTATCCTTATATATATATATATATATATATAAAGAGAGATCTGTATACTTGGAGCATCTACAGTACGTGTTTAAGACGTCGTTTGTCCCGTGCTAGGGCTCCCGTCGTCAACGAGAGTTCCCTGATCTCGAGTATACAACCACCTCTCATTTCAACCCTCCGTTGCCTATTCACGTATTCAAGGCTCGCTTTCGGTGCTAATAGCACCGATGCAACGAGAGCCAAGCTGATAGAATCGTCCCTCGTTCGAGGCCATTCATGCGAAAAAATGAATGTTTTGCCGTGAATAAAAAATTCTACCTTCGACATGTCGGCACCCAGAGACACACATACTTTTCTATTTGTTCGTGTGGTTCTAAATTTTCTAGAGAAAACTCTTGCTAATTTGGACTTTTATAATCATTCCGCGATTATCCCTTGACTCTTCCACTTCAGTAGCTTTTGTATATGTGTTAATTATAACGAAGAATACGACGAGTAAACGCCGACGAGTAAAACCAGGAGCATAGAAGAACGAAAATGAAAAGGAGCGAAAGCCTGTAAAGAGAAGTTGTTGCATCGAAATCTTTTTTTATTCATCCAAAAACAGTCGTTTATTTCTCTTTCTTTCTTTAATCAGACATTTTGATCAATGAGACTACATTGCCCCTGTTTTTTTTCTTGAATTCGTCTCTGACAGTGAAGATCATCGAAATCATTGTTGCAGGTAATTCACACCGACATAGAAACCCAAAGGTAGCTAAAAAAATGTAGCAGTGGCTCACAGTCAATTACATGCTCGAGGAAGTCCCGTTACCAAAATAAGAATAATTCTCTGGTATTATTGCAGACACCGTTTGGCCCTGAGAGACTAGTAAATTTAGTATAATCACCCATAATACGTGATATATATATATTTATATATACGACATTCGAAAGCTGCGACATATACTCTGAAGGGGATGAATGATCCCCCGTGTGATTAAAACTTTCATTCATATAATTTCGTTCAACTTTTAAAGTCCTTGTCGTTGGTCTCGATTGGTATAAAAGGGAAAGATGGGGAATGAAAAATAAAAAGATGCGAACGAGTCTCAGGGACCCGATTTTCTCTGTGTCTCATTCTCCCCTGAAACGCTTTAAGAAAATTCTCTCACTTTTACGTTTTTCTGTCTCTTCTTACGTTGACTTTATGTCTGTGTGTCTGTTCTACTGGTATTTTCATTCCACTAGGACTTCTCTTTTCTCTCTTTAAATGCTCCTCCTCCCGTCCCCGGCTTCCCCGTATACTCTTACCCTTTCTCTCTACGTGCAACCACTGAGAAGGATTATAAAGTAATCTCTCAGAGTGCGGTGAGCTCGAGTCAAGGTGAATTTTCGTTGAAGGGCCGAACGGAGTAAAGGGTTAGGAAACGAAAGAGAAGGAAACCAAAGCGAAGTATTCTATATTTCTGTACTATATATGGAGGGTCGCAAAAGTTGTGCTTAAGGTTCGTGGCTCGAGTAGATCGCAAATGTCTGAAGAGAAAAGTTCTCGAGCGTTTTTCTCTTCGATTTACAGCTTATGAGATATTCGCAGTCATTAGTCTCAGCCAATCGGATGCTGAGAAAACGAACCGAGTGGCGTCTTAGCGAGGAAGTTCGGATGAGGTTGCTCTACGATCGCCACGTTCTATTATTTTTGGTGCTTCAAATTGGATGTTTCTAATAATTTAATATCTTGTCAACAGATCGTTTGAATCAAATTTTTATTTAAGACATTCTGCCGCCCAATTTCGCTTCGTAACTGTCCTTCGTTTCTTGCGAACGGTTCTTAGGACTCCTTGTATCGAGAGAAGAAGAAAAATATACGACAAAGTCATGCTACGCATAACAGGAAGAAACGAGACAACGATAGAGTTTCGAAGCAATTTATCGCTATTTCGTGCATGAATCCGACGCCAAGTTTCTTTCCCAATTCTTTCGGCTTTTCTCGCAGTCTACACAAACATATTTTTCTCATCTATTTAATAGAAACATGTTATAGAGGCTCTAAGGAAAACAGACAAATGCAAAGCATAGCTTTCTAAAGTTTTATTCTCTTTGTTTTTTCATAAAAGAAATAGGAAATTTCTATTTTTTTTTACACTTTTTACGGTATAACGAAATATTGGCAAAATATTCAGTCGATTTCATCGTGGATACACACTGTGTCAATATTTTAAGAGATTTATGTACACGAATGTGAAATCATTGTACAGTCCAGTCTCCCAACTGTCAAATCGACGGAATCGAATCCGTTCCCTTGTGTCAACTTCTTCTTCATTCTCACTCTCACAACCACAAATATGACACGTCACATAAAAGAGGGAGGGAGAGAGAGAGACGGAAAGAAACAGGAGAGACAGAGAGAGAGTAAATATTTTAATTATCAAAGTTGACACATGGCAACGACCGGAGTTGACATAAGGGAACGGTTGACACAATTTTCATGTGAATGTGACAGGTTCGATGCCATATGTTTTGTAGATTTATAAAAAATGATTCCAAGTCCTCAAAATTTGTTTCAATTAACGTGATTGCAGTTCTACTAACGCTTTAATTAAATTATTCTCACATGGGAATTCATCACAGTCTTTTATCATGATGAAATGTTTGTTTTAGTGCATAAAATTTTATTTTTGTTGATCATATTTTTTCAACCATCGTTTTATTATCTTCAAAGCAGTTTTTTTAAGTCTACTTTTTTAAGTCAAGAGACAGCACAAAGATTTGAAAACACACATTTTTCGAATCAACTTTTTTACATCACTTCTTTTTTCATTATACTTATTTTTGTACCGACGGGTAAATATTTTTGGAAGATATTCGTGAGCTCCGTTCCACTTCGTTGACGAGCAAATTACGTTTGGATTTGATAAGTTTGATAAGATATTCAATACGCAATATTCGTCTCGATGTATCAGGATCGAGTATCGACGGACAATATGTTCATCGATCAGTTTTATTGGTTTCTTGGTTAGAAACTTCGATCTTTGAACAGAAAGAAAATTTGTTCGTGTGTCATCGACATTGGCTGACAGCTTTGTTGGTCTTTATTTGGTACCGAACACGTGTTTTTTGTATCATTTTCTTGTCATAATAACGTTTCATAGTGCAGGACATTGACGTCATAGAAACAACGGAAAAAAAGGTAAGTGATAATATTTCATTTTTTCTTGTGCATAATGAACTAAATTTGCCGTATGTCTTTATCGACATTGATAACCCAATCGTTATGTTCATCATTAAGCGAAAAGAAATCGCGAGTGGTTATAAAGCACAGTTCGAATATTCTTCATTAAAAAAAAAAAATGTCCGCTGACAATGAAATTATTGCATGCCGAGAGGTCGATATCTGCTGTCGATGAATAAAAAATCAGTAAGTTATGAAAAATAATTAATTTATTTGGAATTGTAAATTGCTAGGAGGTGAGGGCCATTCGTTAAAAATGTATTGAGAAAGTCCTGCTTGAAGTTTTCGACAAACGAGAATGACACATCGAGTGATTGGGATTTGTACGCAAGATAAAAATTGCGAAAGTCATAGGGTGATAGTAACAAAACGACTGAAGAACGGTGAATTAAAAAAAAGGAAAGATTTACAATAGAGAGAGAGAGAGATTAACGTCAATATAGGTTTGAACAATCGAATCGTGAGCTGCCCACGTTGTCATGTTCTATCTCTTCGTTATATGCTGGCACGAATCCCAGTGGACTGAAAAAAATCTCTCTCGTTCTCTGGTTTTCCAGCATCTCGTTCGTTCCCTAAGTTCGCACGAGTTACGTACACATCGTGAATTCATATATACACGTGGCTTTGAGGCTACGTTTATATGTGTACATTCACATCACAGTACCAAGTTTATGCTGTGCAATGAGAAATGGCGTCTGCAAAAACATCGGCCCTACGACCACCATTGTTCTTGCAATATTGTCAAGCCGCATGAAAATATAGGTTGGCTTATATTTTGCGTGATCAACAGGAAAAACTGTGTGTTCATACGTTGTGTGCGAATAAAGTAAAAAATAAAGTCCAATAAATATCGAAAGATATAGCGTTCTTTATTAAAACAGGAAAAGGTAATAAAAAATGGCTCCTATACATCGGAAGTATTTTTACGATCTTCGGAGAATTGGCATACATGACATTTTCGGGATAATGCTTTTCAATCCACACGACCATCAATATCTCTCCATTCCTCCCGTATAAGTTCATGAAAAAAATCGTTTTTATTGTTTCGAACGGCATCGGTAATTTTATATTCTGAGCTTATGAGGCTTTTTATATTCTACCAAGAACATAATCAACCCTGAAAAATAACAGTTGCAGCAATAAAAACGAGGCCTTCAATTTTTCTATAATAAATACTAAGCGAAATGTGGGTTTTTATAAGAAGGACATCAAACGATCAGTAGGGGGTCCAAAGTCAACACCGGGCCCAGCTTAGCCCCTGAATGAGTACTCTTCAAAAGACCTAATTGGCCCTTGAGCCGGGGATCCGTCAGTGGCAAGTGCCCAGTGTGTATCAAATTTCATACGTCGCCGCTCGACCTTTGATTCGCTAAGCAGTTGCCCAGTGTCGACTTGGGTTTTTATTCTGGTGGACAAACGTAGAGTTGCTGTGTGTGAGATTCATAATAACACTGGGCAGTTGTCACTGATGAATACGTGGCTCAAGGACTAATCAGGTCTTTTGAAGAGTCTTCATTCCAGATGAAAACTTCCAGACTGTCCTTCGTTGCTATTGCTGTTCCAGACATTTTTTTAGATTTAATTCTGTCCTCCTGCATTTTTCCCTGAATATTTATGCTAATTGATCATTTAATAAGAACTTGTTAATGTTTATGGTAAAAAATATCCCCACCTTAAAATTTTGTCTCTCGTCCAATTCAACTGTTCATTTGAACACCATAAGGCATCAGCGATGATCACATGAGAGTCATTCTGATTATTATCACTATACAACCCTTAATAAATTGATGTATATATGTCCATATTGGTTTGAGTGGATGATGAAACGAGTGCGGTTGAGCGTGTCGATCATTGGAGACTTTGGGGATGCGGTGACGTGAGGCTAGTTGATCCGTCGTTCATTGAACTGACTACATAACCACTTCGCATATTCCACATTTCGCGTCGATGATGAATGCATCCACTGAAATAGTGGCGATGGACTTGAATGTATATCGATATCCATTCAGATTGGTATCATACCGGTCGACAAATATTGTTGAAAAGCATACAGTGAAATCGTTTGGAAAGTTAGCAACATGTCGTTGAATTATGGATTAGGGTATCGATAATTATACGAGTGTTCAGATCACTCGAAACAATTTTTCACTACGGATGGCAGACCAATGGTGAGATGAAAAATAACGCGAATGCATTCTATCGGCAAACAATATTTAGTCAAGTGTTCTATGAACATGTACGTGACTTTTAAATGCATTTTTTTTTCTAATTTGCCCTCTTATTTTTCGATGCGTATGACCTCGAGGTTTTTCCATGTTTTTTATGACTGTGGAAAACGATCGATGCGCGATGAGTGAAACACCTGCTCGGTGCTCTTGTTTTTTTTCCATCGTTTTTTGTTTGGGTTGTTTTTTTACTATTTTCTATTATCGAATTCCCTTAGTTGTTTGCTTTTTATTCCTCCTCCCGTGTTCCTCCTCATCGTGTACGCCTTGTATGCATTTTGGCAAATAAGCCTTCCACGTATTTTACGAACGTTTCATTACATTCGGTATGAAATGGCACTACGAAGAATCCAACGCACGTTCCAAACTTGGCCTCTTTTTCGTTTTTTGTTGAGAATTTTTTTTGTTTTCGAACTTTTATATTCTGGAAATCGAGGATATTTTTTTGCTCGTTGTACAACGTGCCGATAAAGGCTGCAATTTCATACAAAATTGCAATTCCTCATTGAACTTTTTCGAAACAGCACATTCTCGTTGTTCTGCTTCTCTGTTAATATTTACTCGCATTTCATCACATATTCTTGTGTGGATTCTATTGCAATGAATCCCGGTGTTTGCGCGTTTCAAATAATTACCAGGTTGTGTAAACGTGGAATCAATAAGGTGTATGAAGAGAAAGGGTGGTAATTTGGATCTCGTGTTCTTTTTATTTTATTCTTTTCATCAATAATAATAGTTGATGAATTACATTTATAATTGAAATTATTTGATTGAAATATTATAACTTTTTACTCGTTCCGCAATTACGGGAGAAAAATATAACCGTTTTTACCATGGGGCTTCATTTCGTTAACGATTTTGATCAATCTAGAGATTTCCTGTTGCTAATTTGATATCCTCGTTTTTAATTGCAAGGATGGACGTAACTGCATCAGTTGTGGAAGAACTTTTGCAGCAGTGGAGCTTTAACACAAGTGCCATAGAGCTTTTTTCTGACTTTTTTTTCCGAATGTTTTTAACCAATTTCAAAAACGAGGAAGGTACTCAATTCGATTTGTTTCTTATACTTTTTTTTTGTTTTCAAGAAGGAACTCTGGAGATGTTTTCACATTTATATTTTGTGACGACCTGGTGATGACTTCAGTACTTTCTAAACGGTTTATCTCTGACTAGAATTTCATTTGATTTTTCTAAACATTGCGAAACTCTCATACATTATTAAGAAGATACGAGCGTTGTCCCGCGGTTGAGAGATAGTTGAAATTTTTTTATTGCCTCAGCTGTCCTGATTCGTGTCGAATATTCGCACTTTTCTTTGTCATTGTTACTAATGTACCACAATCGTGGTAAATAATTAGTTCATAAAAAAGAAAACTGAAGAATAAGATCGAACTCTCTCAACGAATCGGGAGTTATAGAAAAGTGAGGTTAGGTTTGCCAACTGCAACAGCTGTTACGTGCAACCGTGCCAAATATGTCGGTGCTATTTCCGTTTTTAACGGAAATTGAAACTTTTGCTCAAGCTGCTTGATTTACGGAGTAAAGTTGCAATTTTCAATTTTTAACAGTATCAGTCGTGTCTAATCTACGAAATCCTCGTTTTTAAATGACCTTAGTTGGATACACAAGTAGCAAAACTGTAATTATTAAACTTCCGGTCTACTTTTTCCAAGAGACGACATCATCTACGAGCTAAAAACCCTCAACTTCTGCATTTTGATACTTGAAACTGAAACGGTTAATATTGTTTAGATTTTGAGAATAAGTGCATAAAGTATTCGTCTACAAAATATAAACAATTCGAGACCGATTGCGATTGCGAAAAACTTATTTTCAGAAAACTGTTTATCTTTGCTTACGTGAATTCTATACGTAGTTATGCAGTTTTTATGTAGACAGTCATTTACGTTTATGAAATATTCGTAGGTAGTAAATTATCAGCTAGGGTCCATTTTATCACTCATTTAGGTACACGAGGTTACATATACTCACTCGCAGTTGAAACCCTTTAGTTAATTAATTTCCTCGGACGTGTACACGACGAGCGCATAACTGGACTATTTCAGAATTTTCGAGAAAAATGAGAATACAAGAGGGCGAGTTAAAGGAACACAAATATGTATGTATATATATATATGATTATACACCCATATTAAAAGGGATGAATAGAGAATGTAGCTTGGCAGGTTGCTTTTGAGTAACGTGTATTATTTTGACAAGGACAATAGTACCTTTCGTGAAAAATGGACACAGACAGGGATGGGATTACAAAGAATTTGCGATGTACAGGGTGTCTCAGTACTAACGTCAGTTTTCCGACGTTATATGTAGATCTCAGGATTACAAAATAAAGAGTCTCGAAAAGAAGTTGTGTTGGTTAAGAAGTGAACCATTCTCGACTGGATTAATTTCTCAAAAGAATCGTTAAAAAAAAAGTATTTCAATATGATCCAGACCATGAATCAATTATTCTGAGAATTTCCGATCTGGTTGCAATAATAAAACCGGAAATGTTGCCATGCAAAAAGTCATCTTCATCAATGCGGGAGGTCAAAGTTTTGAAAATAGACATAGAATTAAAATTGGTGTATTTAATACTTCCTTAACTTTTTTTATTTGTTTCTGTTTATTCGTTGAACTTAACATCCCAATTTTTTATAGGACTTGTTTATGGGAAATCCCCACCCTAAAGCTCTACCTATTGCCATAACATCGTCACATTATAGTGTGTGATTATTGATTTAAAAATCAACTAAAGGGTTCTTCAGGGATTAAAATGACAAAGAACGTGTCTTCGACTGTAAATGACATTTACATTAACTTCAGAGATTGGCTGTAAGTACTAAGACACCCTGTATACGTGCTTATTATTTTAGGCACATGCAGATACATTATTATAAAAGTTCACGATAATAATGCTATACGTTGGCAGTACAATAAACATAATGCCTTTTGAATGAGTACATTTTCCAGAGGTCTTTTATCTGGATGAAAAGACATTGACGGAGTCTATTTTTTTTCGACTTATTCTCAGCTTACTTGGCGAAACAATAGCGAAAAGAAACAATCTTAGGAACCTCTGACGATAAGTACTTTTCAACAATTTTAATACCTTTAGCAAATACAGAAACAGCGTCAAATGAAATGGCAAACTTTGTAGCTTTAGGCTTTCACTATAATTTTTTTTTTCCAATTAATAGAGGAATTAAGTTTCCGTATAACAAAGAAATTCGGCATATTTTATTTTTTTCAGTGTTCCAGCTTAGTATGAATTATTGCGTTTAACTGACGTTACATAATTATAAATGAATTTAGCTCTTTGAAAAAATGATTTTCAGAGGTTATTACGGGATAAAATATATATAATCTCCCTGAAAAGTTCCTTTCAGAGTATTAAAACATTGCTCGCGGATATTTTTTAATGGATTCTCTCCTCAGTCTTTAATACCATTTTTTTCATTTCCGGATATTCTACAATCCTTTAGTATCTCATGTAAAAAACATAAATAGGAAGGTAACTCCTCACGTCTTTTAAATCTTGCGTTCTTCTATAAACATATGTAAATTTATATATTTACAAATATATCATTTAGAATATACAACATTTAGATTGATTGTTTATTATGAAGTCGCGACGAAATACAAATGTATGTATAGAAAGATTTTGAGAAACGATCTTCTCCTTCCAAAAATCGCTAAAAATCAATAGATCAAAACGAATGGACGAATCAAGCGCCATTTTTGAAAGTATTTAAATATGAATCGAACGTCCGGCCACTGGAATATTCACTTCATCTTTCACAAACAATTCTTCCAAAATAGTAGATTCTTAAATGCCTTAAATGTGGTTAGAAAATTATGTTCAATTTAAAGAATGTTTTTTGTTAATCCCAATTACGTGATTTCTGAAAAAATGACACCGTTTTAAAGGCTTGAAGGCAGTTCGGTGACAGCTTTGTAAACTCTGCAATTTTCGAAAAGCCAAAATAGCTGAAGTCATGGATTCTATGAAATCTGCATTGTATGGCGATTGGGAAAGTATTTTCATAAGAAAAATTATCCCTTTTGCTTGCGATTCCTCTACTACATAAAACACAGATATATGCATATTGGGCGCTTAGCAAGCATTCGTCAAAGTGTTTTTCCGCGAGATGTTTTTCGTTGCTGAGCGAATCCGAAGCTTAAACTCTGAGGGCGGAGCACTCCAGTTCGACGACGCGAGAGGTTAATACATAAAAGTTGTGGAAGCTTCTGAATACGAAAGCTTCTAGAATACGTAATGCTCTGCCAACCCCTTTTTTACTTTCCTCTTTCTCATTTACCATCTCGTCTGAACATGTGTTTCTTCGGTGCATAAATAGTGAGAATATTTCTTTTTATCTTTAATTCTTGAGAGTCATTCTGTCAGTATATTTGTTAAATTTAATGGAAGAATTTCGAACACGTGTATTTTTCATGAACTTGCAGAAATGATTTAATATCTTTTCTGTGAAGAAAGGTAACGAAGGCCGATACCTTTGTTTCCAAAGGTGCCCAGCAGCGTTCATTGTTCAAATGAAATATTTTTAATCTCGAAGGACAACCGCACGTTATTGCAATGTTTTGTTTACTGCAATTCGTATTTTCTTCGGTTGCGTGTTTTCGAGTAGCTGATGTCTGATTTATATTTGGTATGGAAACGGATTCTGGGAGCCACGAAAAGATCGCGATCGCAAGAAAAAAGAAAAGCGAGAGAGAGAGAGAGAGAGAGGAGAAGTGGAAAAATTTATGGTCACCCGGGTAACGCTTGGAAGTTCGGCCATTCGTCACTTGGAACCGAGACAGAACGCCGGTGGGCGACGATGGTCAACGAACCGTAAGAAAACTCGTAATACGAAATCCCAGCATTTTGGTCCACGTGATAGAAAATAGCTATTAATTATATATAACTATTTGAACAATGCCTGGATTCCATAACACGCTGGTGTACGTTCCATTAAACGTAAGCAAGATAATGATTCACTGGAATCTTCCAATTCTCATTTCTTTTTGATTAATTTTTTTAATCGCAGTAAATAATATTTTTTCTATGATAAGATGTCGATATGGCTGAGTCTGAACCTATTTGGAAGTTTTTTTCTTGTAGCTCTTCAAAACTATTGGTACACTCATCTTTTCTCATATATCCATATATTCTTGAGAATTGAAAGAAATATTTATCTCTGTTATCGATCGTGTATTTGTGGTGGATTATTATTTCCAATCGTACATTTTCGTTAGCATTGGTATCGTTGCCTTGGCATCGTAAAAAATGTAAAGCCATTTTCGTGAATTCGAAAATTGAAAATTTCATCATTTTACATATTCTATTGAAATTTTTTTCTCGGAGTACATTAGAAATAAAACCGGTAAATTATGTTCGAAATCGGAAATTAATGACAAAATACGAGTTACGTTAAATATTACCTCGATATCTTGGTTCACTGGCTCATGTGCTCATTGGCCCGTGAAAGCGGCGGACGATACCGTGTATTAAATGTATCAGAAGCAATATAAAAGAAATGAATGAATAAAACTAATATTATTGGAAGATAATTGTGCTCACAGCAAAAAAGATCGAGAACTTCGCTGTCTTATCCTAATCATGATTTGTTTCTCATCGCAATGCAAAAGAAATTTTAATTCAGTAAAATATATTATAGATATATGAATTAAAGAGACGGGCATCGAATCCGCAGGTAGAAAGAGGTTGCACAGGGAATGAGAGAGAAATCGCGATAATAGACAGCCGGATAGTCAGGTGGATGAAACGTGACGAGATTTTCAATGTTCCGAAGTCATCATGGACGATGCACGGTTAGAATGAGATTACAGTATCGATTTTACAGTTGAAGTGAAATGTCATGTTGAAACAGAACGATATGTACGTCGAAATTCCGTGGTAGAAACGCTTTTGTTTCGAGTTTGATTCGCGTAAATATAACATGTTGTCATATTTCCTATGATTCATATGCCAAGAACGTTATGATGCATGAAGAGGTTTTGGTACGTGCAATCGATACATATGCGACGTTCCTCTAAGAATATTCGCCATTCGCTCGATCAGGCGTCAAACTTCGCAAGTTCGTGGTGATAACTGTACTTAGGTCCTTTCCCAAAAGCACGAAGGGAAGTGTGGAAGGAATTCACGAGAATCTCGGAGCAGATCAGCTACCGAATTTCTTGGAGAAAACTTGCTGATACAAGCCAACTCATGCGATGCCTCCAGGCAGACCATGGCATCTTATGTTGTTCGATATAACTCAAGTTTGCCAGTTCTAACCGTGGTCTAACGCCTGCAGCTTGTTGGGAAGAGTGAGAGGCCAATTTAAACCACGAACCGAGGTCAAATGACCACAAGTGGCTGTTAAGTGCCTCAACCATGTCCACATGTATATGTCTTTCCAGCGAATTGATTTTTTTTTCATTTATTTTAACTCCACGGTCTCAAATCGTTGTTCGATTTTAGATTCAATCGTTTTATCGTTGGTAATTAGATTATTTAATATTTTTCACTAAAGCATAATCGACCTTTTTCGCTACAATTTCGTTTTCAGTATATTTCAATTGCATCAAAGCATATGAAGAGTATGAATTAATGTTACATAATTATACAGAGTGATAAATTTTCTTTCCTATCATCAATTTTTCACAATCTTTGTGGACCCGGATTTGAACTTCTAACTGTTTAATGCTACCCTGAATTTCAGGTGTAATGTTGATTCTGATCAAATTTAAGTTACGACTCGAGAGAAACAGTGTTCCATGTTGAATTGTTTAATTAATCATTGCCAATAATACCTGACAGAAGTAGATTTCATCGTGAATATTTAAAAATACCTCTTTCGGATGATCTGGGATATTATTAATTTATTATTACTTGATGCATTAGTTACGGTATTATTCTATTAGTATCGATTACAGAATTCTTTGTGCTCATTAAGAAAGTGGAATGCTAACCATCCGTTCGATAAATGTTCTTTAGAATTTTCTAGAATATGTTTTACAATATTTCACAAAGTTTAGTGAAATTTTTACAGTCAGTTTGACCACTTCAGTAAAACTATCAACAAAAATTCTTGAAATACTACATGAGAACATTGTTTCGTCTTTTAAAACCTTGGCAGAATTTTAGCAATTGTTTTTATCGATCAACCTGCTTCCATTATAAGTGTGAAAAAAGGTTTCGTTCATAAAATTCAGCGTTTTAAATCAACTTTTATGTATGCATACATCCATAAAAGTACCAGACATTAATTCTCAAAAGCTCAAAAATGTATAGATCGTTCTAACAGAGTCGGTGATTTGCAAGCTCGTTGACCCGTGTCTCCCACCAAGAATTCAGCCAGTGTAATTGGCACGAAGAGTTACACGAGAGTACGCACCAACACACCAGAGGTTACTCGCTTCGTTGAGTCTCAATAGTACAATATGGTTCAGGGCCTCCTCGTATTACACATGTAGTCAAATGTAAATGGCAAGAGATGCTGTTCTCATTGTTTGGTAATCTGAGTGTATCATCCTCATAAACTCCTCATCTTGAAAGGTTAACCAAGGGTAGATTGAGCATCGTTGTTTCTTAAATCCACAGACTACATTGAAAAGCGAATTTTCTTTGAAAATGTCGAATAGTTTGATCAGTATACGTTCAAGAACATAATTTTTGAAAATTAACCTAATATTTGTCATCTCATCAACAATATATTTTGTTGTTTAAGCCAACAACTGAGATGGTTCGAATCGAGCCAATTCTCAAAAATAATTTTGTTGAACGTATTCGACAAAATGTTTGATATTGCCAACAAAATCCGATTATCAGTGTAAATATCTTCAGATCATTTAAATTGGAACGAAAAACCTTTAAATAACAGTGCAACTCATTGAAATTTATTACCTAAAACTTCTAAACATTTCGTGGTTTCGTCGTTTATTTCTAACGACGAATAAACTTCTTATTTATTTACTAAGCATCATTTGTTATGTGCATCTCCGATTTAAATACCACATATAAGTTCGTGCTGTCGGATTGAATATTTTATTTCGCTGAGACAGGATGCCGTGTCAGCAACAAAGTTTCGCGAGTTCTTTTATTACTCGTACGATCAAGACCCGTATCTCTAATTTGTTCTATCTCTCTCTTTCTTTCTCGGTCTCTCCAAGAGTATAGAATCTCAGCAGTCTTAATACGTGCCCTTGATGATTATCCGAAGGATTTTTTCGAAGCAGATATAGTTCTGATAAGCTCAATTCGTTTAGGAATTTCCACACCGGTTGGGTAATTAGGAAAAAGTTTTGAGCCCGAATGTTAAGAGAAACAAAAGATCAGAAAATTCGAATGATGAGAAAAAATAATGAAAACTCGGATAAAGTTTTAGACTGTAGGAAAAAAAAACTAATCCAAAGGTGGAATGGGAATGAAGCTGTTACCAAGGGATGCTCATCGCCAGAAAAAATGAATAAAAATGATAAAAGAATGAGGAAGAATGATAGATCCATGACGCCTGGAAACAAAGAGGGAAGAAAAATGAAATTTCCCATGTAAATCCAGAAAAAACGTGGCTATAAGGCTGGATATAAAATAAAATATAGATATACATATATATAATCGCTTGGGGATATTACCGAGTCGTCCCACGCAAATAATGGTCCGTCGTGCAGTGAAATTGCCTCGAGGTGATGACGGAGGGAGAGGGCTTGAGAACTACCACGTTTCGAGAGAGTGACACTGCTGTATAAAGTGTCCAGAACCATCTTCCGCTAGACCCGGGTTGTGGGAGCGAATTAAACAAATTGTGACACTTCTTTGGTCCGGAGGCATTTTCCTCCGTTTTTCACGCAGCAGCCTCCGAAACTTGCTTTTTTTAGAATGTAAAAAGCTACACAAGCTCAAAAAGGCGGTTGGCCTAATTACAAATTCATGAATAATGGATTTAGAGGTGTTTATAAAAAATAACGCTTGCTGTTTTTCAATGAAACAAAATAAACCTTCACTTATTCAAAGTCATTCATATGAAACTCTGGAACCCGCGATCCATGATGCATCATAGCAATCCCATTGATTCACATGGAAACTGTAATCCCCGGTATAGAATATTCCAAGTCCCATTAGTGGGAGCACAAAAAGCTCTTGAACAGGATAAAGCATTACTTCGTTACCCAACCAATTTGAGCGTGGCAGAGCCACATATGCTGATAAATTTCCAATACATCTTGGATTCTTGAAAACCCATATAAATGCATGGTCTTTTTGAATCATGCACGTAAGCTTTTTATAAAGGCACTGGCTTCACCATTCGCCAAAATTTTATGCTCACAGAGTTTTTTCCAATCATCGTTTTCAAGCTGATGAATATTTTGTAATGTTATTACACGCTCGTATTTTGTAGTTCTGATTGAAAATATGCTAACAAATTGAAGCGATATCTTTTCTTCTGCAAAGTGGACATTCTCCCATTCAGAAAATAATTGTTTACGAAAGATTTACTTAATGCATTCGTTGTATTTATTAAGTGAACCTTCTACAGCGATGGTGTGAGTTGGAATTTCTCGAAAATCAGGAATCTTTAAATTCTTGAGACAACTAGAAAATTGTATGCCCTGAAAATTTAAACGGCAGTATTAAATCGTATAAATTTCTGAAAAACTAATAAATTCTAGATCTTCCTAAGAAAACACAGAAAGGAGTGGATATTCTGGAATATTCTAGAATATGAACTCAAAATCTCAACCTCCTAAATAGTTTAAACCCAATTTGTATCATTCAGTGCTTGAAATGTACGTAAAAGAAACAAATCGATAAATGAAATTACAGAAGTTTCATTTCCACGTGTCCTTAAGTGAGTATGTAACTAATTTGATTGGCTATCTGTGTACAGTCGATACAATCGAGAATTTTATAGATTCCATAAAGTCTTCGTTGAATCATTTAGCTTATCAGTTTAGTTTGTTGGAGTTGGCTTTTACGACAACCTTTTCACGCTGTATACCCCGTTAGACGTGACAAGATCATGGAGGTAGCTGTGTATTCGGTAGGGTGCAATTAAAACGTCAACCACTAAAGTAACGATGTCGCGCTCCTTGGCTGTAAAAGTGCTAGTGTCAAGCATCATCCTCCTTTCTCCTTATTCTCTCTCTCTCTCCTTCTCTTTTGCCACTTCTCTCGCAAATTTTCTCATCCGTAAAGTCTCATCCTTCAGTTGCAATGGAAGTACATCGCTGCTACCGGCAATTAACGTAATCCCCGCGAAAGGTAAGATTTGGCGTCTTCGGGACAAACTCGAGAAGTTCCTAATTAAAAATGGATGAATCGTTCTTCAAGTTTCCATGAAAATTATTCCCTGCTTGGTATACACTATTCCTAATAGCAATTATTGAACGTAGAGAGCAACTACTGGGCAAAAGTCATTTTTTTACTTCTCATAAATCTTGCAGATCAGCGTTAATCTTTTTTATAGAAATTTTACATTTTCCTGGAGAAAACTTCGTTTTCGTGATGAAATCATGTCGTGGCTCATTTCGAACAATATTTTGGCTCGGTTTTAATGATGGAGGTAAATGTAAAAAAATGTTCTCTGAATTTCAAAACGAAACACATCCAAGCTCAAAAACTTTATGTTCAAAATGCACCATACGTATCATGGTTTGATCAAAGCTCGTACTTGACTCTCATTACTGTAATTGATTTTCATAAAATGTTATGCATCACATTAGGGAACAAGGGGTCATACAACATTCGCTGTAGTTGCTCTTGCTCAAGAAATTGCACAATGACGGCAGAGAGAGAGAGAGAGAGAGAGAGGGAGAGGGAGAGGGAGAGAGGGCGGTTGGAATGCTGAATTTGCCTCTTACTCTGTCGAGGGTTCCTCATTAAGCATTTAATTGAAGTACCACACACAGTCGACTAACTTCACCGTGGTCCTAGTGTGTTCTTGCTTTACGTGAGAATGTAAATTGTGTTTTTGGGTTTTCTCTCCTATGCATGTACGCAATTCTTGTAAATATATTTATATACAAGGTGTCCTACTGGAGGTCACTGAGGCGAGAGTAAGTTTTGAATTGAATTCCAAGTGAAAAAGTCAAATGCGATTTTTCAATCGGTTGTTCCCATCATGATTTTTCAATGACTACAGTTTGCCCAAAATCACACCATTTAAAAACAACTGTCTGATTCAACTAGAATCTAGTTCAATCAAATTAATTTTTTCTCCTTGCCTCGTGGCCCACTAGAGCTCTGTTCAATTTAGAGAAATAATTTTTTTCGATCTGAATATCTTTATATTTCCAAACAATAAAAATCCTAGTTTTTCAAATATTTGATTAAAAAAAAAAAACAAAAACAAAAACGTTTCAACAAATTTAACGAGCATGAAATTGAAGTCGAAAATGATATTTACAATATTATTTAAACCACGTTCACTTATATTTTCATTTTATAAGATTTCCAAGGGTCTGCAGCTCTGCGTGGGTGTAGAAAATCACGACCGACTTTTTATTCCGAGCCATAGTCAGTAGTCAGAATAAAAAAACTTATTTTTATTCTCACAATTTATTCGCCTCCAGAGAGCAATTCGTATATGAGAAATGTCTCGACACTCTGCACTGCGTAGTGGTTATTCATTTAATTTAATTCAAATTCAAATACAGTCTTCTACGAGGAGCAAACTGGAATTTCGTTATTTTGAATTTAGAAAAATCAAATAATCGATTTTAGCATAGATTTCAATAGATTCGTCAACAGAAGGCCGAATACCATTGAGTTCTTTATCATCCTCTGAGGATAATGTACTCCGTTTATTCGTCCAATCTTATATACAGTCATTTATAGGTCGTCATTGATAACATGATTAAAATACGACATTAAGCATTGCAACTTGGAATTTAGACCTGAACTCAAGATTATGATTTCGTTAATCTGTCACGGGACACCCGTTACATACATGTACATGTACGAACAATGGATATATGTGTATGTGAACATAAATGCGTATTGTTAGAGATATATGTATACATGGTACGTTAAGGACACGTGCATACGACAGCGAGAACGATGTATAATTGGTTCGTTATTCAATCCGTGAAATTTACCGGGTTCCCTATATACACTACATATATATATATATATATATTTAGATATAGAATATATAATATTACATGACACTGTACACCTGTGTAAGGTTGGCACTGCTGCCCACGACATTCGAAACACTTTATTTTTTATCGAACAGCTTCTGCGTTTCATCGTTTCTTCTACACATAAATGATAATTTATCGCTCGTTACAATAAATTGTTCGTGTCTCCAAGGCAGGTGGAGTTTCGATGGAAACCCATTCGATATAATTGAACGTCCATATATATTTCGCACAAATTGATTAATTAATTAATGTGACGCATGCTTCAATTATTTAGTTAATTAATTAATTAAATAAGGTTGCAATTAATTTGAAATGAATGACGACGTTTTATTGTGAACTTACAAATGTGTAGTAATGTCGTTTCTTTGTCTATCTATATTTTTTTTCTGTGTAAGTCTCCCTGCTTTGAAATGGCAACGACCACGAGAATTTTAGTTTCTTTATCTCCTCTATTTCCTGGTTTCTATTTCATAATTGATTAACTTATCTTTAGACTATTCATGCCCGGTCTTTTGTTTGCTAAGAAAGCGATACATCGCTTTTTATCTCCTCGTTTATACTGTTTTTACGGACATGTATATAATGTATTTCATATATAGGTAGGAATTGAAATCGCTGTCGGTCAAGGAACTCAGGTTCGAGAATATAATCGTAAAAAGTGTCTACCGACCCCGATTTCCCCTCCTATTCGTTCTCTTTCTTTCTCGATCTTTCTATAACACTGCAAAATTCTTGTGACGTTCTTCTGAGAACTAACTTGAAAAATACCTTTGGCTTTTCTTACTGACACGCCTTTTACTTATCTCGAAAATTTAATAATTTAACGAACGTACAAAATTCACCTTGACTAAAAGTCTTTTCATAAATTTTCTCGCCTTTTTTTCTCGTATTGTTCAGCTACATCGCATTCGTCAGTTAATATCTTTTATCCTCGCTGTGAAATCGTAATTATGACCCATTAAATTTAGTCTCGTGATGAAGTCGTCCACGGAGAAGGTCGTAGAGATTACTGAAGTGTCACAGCGATATGAGCCCGAAAAAAAGAGTATTGCGTTAAAAAAAAAAATTGCCCCCCGAGAATCGTGACTACACAATCGAGTATCGTGTTATCGGGGTTTGCACGATTATCACTTTATCCCCTGCGGAAAGTAAGCACTAAACCTACTCCATAAAAATAACGATAAATGGACTCGTATCTGTTTCCGTGTAAACGTACAATTATTAACAAATTGTTCGACTAAAAATTCTAGATTTCTTATCTCCTATTACGGGCTTTTAATAATATTTCTGATTTTATGAAAAAAAAAAAAAAATTATATATGAATCGAACAATATAACAATTTTCTATAATTATTTTGTCGGCCTCGCGTTCATTAATTTGTATTATTTTTACGCGTATCCAGTTTCAGAATGCAATGCCGTTTAATTAATATCATATCCTGGGTCGATGGGTTGAATAAAATAGGTATCGGTCGTTTTAAGGATCACGTTGAAAAATGTTTGGTATTTACATTTGGAAAATTCGTGAACCAATTTCAACTGGATCCAGATTTTGATATGAAAATTAAATATTGTAATTACAAAAAAAGTAATAATTCGTAAATTCATGTATTAATAACAAAGTTTATTTTCACTCGATGTAGCTATTGAGTTTCCATGGCTTTTGCGATCGAAAATTTTGATTATGATTCGTTCCACCCTTATCACGACAAGTCATTGAAACCCCTTTTTCCTTTATATATTTATAAATATAAATACTTTTATATATAAATATAAAAAAACGTAATGCTGTCCCTTCACTTCTTCTACCCACCACTTTGCTTTTCTCCTCTTTTCTCATCTCTCCCTTTTTCCCTATACGTGACTTATCGATAACGACCTAGATTTGCCAGTGGCGCACGGTTCGGAATAAACGTTCGTTCTCGTATTCGTACTCTCCCGGTTGGTTATAGTGTACTACACCGTCCATTCGATATTGGAGAGTGGATGACTACATACTGTATAGATATGCAGATATATATCAGCATAGGTTTGCTAAAATACCGAAGAGAAAGGAGGGAGAGAGAGAGGGAAAAGAAGAGACAGAAAGAATGTGAAATAACGGAATCGAGTAGAAAGAGAGTGAGAGATGAAATCGACCAACGTTTCGCTGCTCCGTTTCAAATCGAAAATGGTGTAGCAGGTGGACCAGAGTTTTCAACCGTAGTTTCAGTCCGAAAGTTTCCAACTAAAAAAATTCTAAACTACATCAGCTCTTACTCTCTAGTCATTGTTTTTTTCTTCATACCCGTGTGTTTTTTGTTTGTTTCATTTGACGTGTTTTACCGAACAATATGCCACGAAATTAACTCGGGACGAAAACTTACGAATACTTCGCCTATCGTCGTATTGACGAGGAAAGAATTCAATTTAATTGCCTACCAAAAAGATTTTACAATTTCGTTTTGAAATCGTATCGAGTAATCAGGGGACTCGACAATTGGCTTCAGAATTTATTCAACAAGAGAAAATGTACGAAAAAAGTTAGAATGTTGAAAAAATAAAAATAAATTGAAACGTCTCTCCACTTTTATGGAATTCAAATTCAACTCCACAATATATCATTGTCGTTATATATACACTCAGGGATTTATGGGTTGTAGCGCACGTTCAGCTGATTACTGCCAATAATTCTTGCCCCTTCATCGCGCTTACCACAATAACGGAGCGTCTCTACCGTCCTGACGTCATCGTCCGTTTATGGTGAATTTAAAGCACGAATATCTCTACCGAGTTAATCTCTCAGATTTGTTACATCAATATCGTTCAACGTTTGTGTACACATAGGAGCAGGATCTCATAAGAAAGTTTTTAGGTTGAGTTTCGTGAATGTTATTGTGGTTTTGCTCGGTTGTACGAAAATATATTTCCTCACTTCCTGTTTCATGTGGAAAAGATTCTTTCTTGTTGACGCACGAGGAAAACTCATATAAAACTTATTCGTTAAATCGTCAAAATCTTCGACAAAATTTTTATCGAACTACTTGAGCCAATACCGCGATTTCACGAGCCACTTCACTCGCAAATATTGATTTTCATATAAATTTCGTGTATTAATAGACGATAACAATAATTTATATGTTAACAACGAACAATGTAGCATTACTTTAATTCGTTTTGTAGGAATTGAACACTGATTTCATTTAACTGGGTCACAATGAACATTTTGATTTATTTTCTCCGTGGCGCTCCCTTATCAATTAAAGGAAAACTGAACGAGAAGTTATTGGACCTCCTTTTCGTTGAGAACAACGTCTAACGAGATAAACGTGCTTTAACCAAAGATTGGCCAATCCAACCAGAACCTTCAGTCGAAATTGGGACAAAGGGTTCGCCCTAAAAAAAAAGGAAAACAATTAAACCCCTTGCGAGAAACTTAATAATTCGAGGCATCCAAGAAGTTCAGAAATGTTCCATTTCTCGTGCCAAAGTTCGAGGTTCGTAAAGTTTCAAGTTCCACGTAACTTTGACGTTACTGCGTGGTTAGTAAATTGATATTTATTCCTTTTTAATTATCTTTGCTTGAATTTGCCGCATGTGTTTAATACGCCATCGTACATCGAACGTTCTTAGATCTTGATAAAAATTCTTTCGAAAACGTTATACACTCGAAATTTTATCTTGCTTACTTGACTCTCCGCGTGGCACTCTGATGTAAAAAGTCGTTGCGTGGGTGTTTTAAGCAAGAGGCGCGAGCTCTCGTGCGAACCAATGGGAAGTTGGACTTTGGCGAATTTATCCGAGTACACGACTCGGTGTTCATCGGTATGGGAATACGATAGGGGTTGGGTTGAGAAGAGGGGGATTTACCGCGCGGCTGACGTCGCGACGACTCGGAAAGCTCGGATCTCTGCCTTTTCGTATATATACATATGTCGCACGCTCGCGCTGTCCCCGCGGTATTCGCGGCTCTTGTAGTCGCGTGCCAGACGCGCTAGCAGTTGGTTCTCTTCCCGTTTACCCTCAATCTTTCTCCTTACTGCGGTCCATTTTATTCGTCACTGCTTGGATTCACGATTCAACATTCTTATCACAAAACGCATTTACACCAAGATGTGTGCGTTGTTATCCTTTGGATCTTGAAACGCGACTCGGGAAATACACTTGGAAATAAATATTCTTCTCGTGTTTGTTGAACGTTGCGAGAAACGTGAACATAATTATAAGCACGAACGATGCTGGCACGGTTGTTTGAGGTACGTTTTCATGTCTGCTTTTGTATCTTTGTTACATTACTTTAGAGAAATAATTGTAGGACAATTGGTTTCGTGTCAACTCTGAATTTTCATGGACAAGACTTTCACGAGGTTTATGACGTTGAGAAATTTGTTTCGTGTGGTAAACAGAAACTGATTTGGTGGAGAATTATCTTTGAAATTCTTGTCATTTTGTCTCTAGAGTGAGACTGAGGGTCTGGGAAATAAGATTTTTAGATTTTCTGACATACGTACGCTTCTCAATTAACCAATTTGTACGATTTGCAGTACGAAAATCATCTGAAAAGTGGAACATTTTACAATTCAATATTAAACGAATTCGTGGAATCCTTCAAAAAATATTTGTCAATTACGAAACGTAACTTTTTGACATTCTTTAACTTCCTCAATACTACAAACTTATTGTTTTCGTTAAATCTCTTATGATTCATTTTTGAGCAACGAACAAAGATCTATAATTATCTCGGTCTTTGTTCTATCACAGCAGCGTATGATTTGACGTTAAATGATGATAAATATTCCAAAGTCCATTATGTGGTCTTTTTAAATCCCAATCGATGGAAATTTACAACAAGAATTATTTGAAGCATCTTTTGATGATTGGTTTCAAATTCTTAGTCTTCCAAAGCCTCGATCAAAATATTAGTTTTTGTTATTCGATGCTCAGGAACGCGGAAAATCTTGAGAGAATGTTGCCATCCGTGGGGGAACATTGACCTTGTCACTACACACTATCGTATACGGTCTAATAAATGCACATACGTGTTTGACTCGGTATGGACGATACATAGCTATGTTTCATAGCTCCAATTACGTATATCAAGGTTCAAACATATACGAGATGCAACTAATAATCGCCTGTTGCAAATTCGTGCATTTCTTCAACCGAGCTTGCCAAGTTTCGCCAAACTGCTATTCGGCAACGTGTAATACGTGTGCCACAAGTGCACTTTCCGACCCTGCGTTTTCCTCTCGTGTCATTATATATTCTTCCAACGTGTATATATATAAATATATAATCAATGATTTTCCCATAGCGTGAACAGTACCCGTAAAATTCTCTAGTCACGTGATTTTTTGATTGAACATTCACCAGCGTTCCATTGTCAAGTCGAAATTTCGTTGGGAACGAAAAAAAATGAATTGACGTAATTTTAAAATTCATGTTAAAACGTTCACGAGGACATGTGGTTTTGTGCAAGTTTGACACGTCGATATTGTCCTCGCGATAGCTTACACGTAAACCTTGACAGGAGATGCAAATTAAATTCAATTGTGCATCGGCTGCTTACTATAATGATTTGTAAAAGTTATAAAAGTAAAAGGAAAATTTAAAAGTATTTTTACAATTGCTACCATGTACGTTTTATCGTATGCTGTATAATTAATTTTATCATTACGATTGCGAAATTGTGATATACCATAAAACAAAACAAAAAACGCTTTTAAAGTGAGCGGGAATTTTGAAATAATAATAATAATATAATAATAATAAAAAAAACGAACATGTCACGTATTGCCAGGGTCTAATAACTGTCCAATCGAAATTCATGAAAAAAATGTAAATTAATTGAAATTGTGTATGTTTTTGTCGGATGATATTTATTATTATGAAAAATATTCATGAAACATTATTAAGGAACTGTGAAAAAACGTTGAAATACAAGCGATGAAATGTTCGGTCACTCCTTCCATTGTGAACACGCACATTGAACCTTTTTCTCTTCCGTAAATTTCCATCGTTTATTCATGAATACGCGTGACGTTTGACCACTTTATGACACAGTTGAGAGTCAAGTTATTTGAATGTTCTAGTCTCTCGTTCAGTTTCTCGTACCTGTATGTCCATTGCAAACAAGATACTACGTACTATTTTATGTATTTGTCATTTGGCACGAAGTGAAAAACAAAAATGCTCGTCACGTTGTTTCTAACTGCAGACGTAAAAGTTCATCATCGGAAATACACTCGTTCATGCAATTTTTTTTACAAAAACTTCTCTCGGATGCAAAATTATAGATTATTACAAAAGAAAAAAAAAGTTCAAATAATTAAAGGTAATTACACAAGAAGCAACGTTTCTCGCAGAAAACAAACATTTACTGGAATCATCTCTGTAGTAAATCTTGTAAATTACATTTGCCATTCGAGCTTTTCTAGTACTTCCTCAACCTGTTAATTCGTCAAAAATAGCTTCTTTAATTCAAGGCAGATCCGCGCGGAAGGAATATATCGATTTTTGATGTTTGCTATGGAGTCTTCATATCAAACTTGAATACACAACCGTTTAGGTTACAGGAGAATTTATACAATTTATTAAACCTCTTCCTTCCATCTTCCTGGGATTGAGTTTATTTATTTTTCGCAATGCTTTTCACCCCTAAAATTAACTCAGGTAAAATGGATTCTGCTTTAGGTGGATTAACCCATGTATACCATGAGTGGAACCAGCGCACGCATGTGTGAGCTGTTTCGTAGAGCAAATAGCGAAGCAAGTTAAAATTTTACGACTGTGGCACTAACCCACGTCTGTTACCATCCTCAAACGTCTGTTCCAGACCTGTTTGCAAAGGATGGACAAAAAGACATAAAAAATAATGGAAAGAAAGGAAAAGAAAAAGTAGAAGTAAAATGATGTACAGGTCCTGGTATAAACTGTACTGTTACGTGGTATATTTCTGGCTTTATATGCTTCTCACTCGTTCTTTGACGTATGTGTATTTTTTATATTGCTGCTTTTAAACTCACTTTGATATCTGACTGTCACGTGTGTACACAAATTTTATAGAAATGTGTGCAAATACGAATATAGTTATCGAAGGCCGTTTTATCTTTACATTGTACTCTCTATGTAATGTTTTACGTTATTCACGTGTAGGTACGTAACTATTCAAACCTGGTAAATTCCCGTTCATGCATATTAACTGATACTTCGACTTTGGTCGATTCTTTAGACAAATCCACGAATGACGCATGGACAACGCATTAATGAACGATAATACGTTGTCAATAGAATAATCAGAATCGTACTTACTGGCGTATTTATCTATTGCGTTTCACACAGACGTGGTATATTCCACTAATAAGAAATCCGGCTACTGCTTGCCTTTTGTAATAATATTTACGAGCTCATCTTTTTTTTAATTTTTTTTTACTACCAAGTGGATCAGCGGCTTTATTTCTCTCATCGCGGATGAAATTTGTTTTGTTCAGTTGCGATTTTTTGTTTATTTACAGGATTCCATTTCGTAATGCTACGATTGTTATTATTTTTTCAGCTGTTGTTCGATTCGGATTAACTGTCTTTTTTTTTTTTTTTTTTTTTAATCCTGCGCTAAGCTTTTTCCAATTAAACTCCTTTCTTCTATCTGGGATCTCGAGTTTACCGGTCTTGGGAATTGGTAAATGCGAAAAAAATTCTTGTTTAATTTTATTTTGTAATGAAATAGGATTCGTTGCGCATTTTCCTATCGTCACTAACGAGATTGGTAGTGAAAACGTGTACTCGCACTCGCCAATCGTACTAGCAATAGACGAAATCCATACATATATAGACGAGACTCTCACGTCGACGATTGCCCGATTCCTGTAATGCGAGTTTCATGTCCAGGCGACCCCCTGTGCGACCCTTCTGGCCAATCGGCAAACGTTCTATACACACATAGCTTACTTACTGTATACCAGCAGACGGAAAGCATTGTACGAACCAGATACGTGTACGTTTCTCTTGTAAGAGCCGCAGATATGTACGAGTGTAATAGTAAACGAGACGTAGTACAAAAGACCTTGCATAGCCTCGTTCTTGCGATTCGCAATGAATTCCTCGAGAATTTGAACGAGTATTGATTAATGTAACGTAAAGAGAAATAATTGGAGGAATCTGATAAATTTCAAGTACAAACACAGCATATACAGCAAAACTTTTAAATTACACTTCAATTTTGAGAGTTTGCAAAAGCTCGGGCTTAAGAATATCGCTATAAAATTATTACCAAGTGCACCGAAGCACAGCAACGATAAATTATACTGAGTCCCCAGGATAATCGAATATGTGTCGATGCGAGAAGAAGCGACTCAACCCTCCGAACAAAGTTCAACCTCTTCTTCATCTCCTTCTACCCTCTTGTTTTCTTTTCTTTATCATTTTCCATTACATTTTCATTCTTCCGTTTTCAGGATAAAGTTAAAAATCGAGTCGGTCACTTTCTCGATCATTTTTACGTTTAGCTCAAGAACTTTGAAACTCGATTTTCGGGATTATGTTGAAATCTGCGACGAAGCTTTTTATTGAAAACCTCAGATCGGAGTCACGTTCAATATTTAATTTTTTGTTCAGATTTGAAAAAAAAAAAAATTATCACCTGCGACCAAAAGAATTTTGCGACATAAAGAAGCTTATGATAATTTTTATTAAGGATTCAAAGTGTTTTCAGTTGAAAAATTTTGAGTCTTTCGAAGCTGAAAGGGCTTGAGAAAAAAATCATTTTTAAACTTTCTTACTTTCGCTGCTTTTGTACGGTGAAAAAAGTTAAAACTCGATTTTAAAACGTGACCAAATCGTTTCCCTTGTGGAAATTTGCGACTGTGGAGAATATATTTGCATGTATTTTTCGTTAGGAAATTCGGTTAGGCAGTGACTGTAAAATTCACAATTTGTTGGTAAAATGATTTGAGAGTAACGATAAGTGGGAAATCTCTTGAGACAAGGTCTCTATCATCGTAAACGGTAATGGGCGCTTGGAGAGAATGTGTATCCGCTGAGATAGGGAAGTGGAGAAAAGAAGACATGAGGTTGAGCTTTGGTGGTTCGAGGACATGCATTACTTTCGTGCTGTGTTTTACGATGTTTTCTTCCAAGAGACTCCGACCTGTGCATTGTTTCTAGAAAACCACTCTGTCTCTTGTATCCCATTATGATGTTACAACGAAAAAGAGTGACGACACTGTAACATGGAAGAATTTACCACTTTTTTCACTTACAGCCACCGTTCTATCTTTTTCAGTTCATTGTGTGTATAGCGTTTGACAGGTAGGGCACCATTATCCGGGGTGATTACAAGAATTTTGTCCCACGAAGACTGACTAAATAGATATAGAAGATTTTACTGAGCGATAGAGAGAGAGAGAGAGAGAGAGGACATGAGACTAATAGATAAAAAGAGCGATGCAGAAAAATATACGATGTAACCATGTGCACATATTTTCATGGTGGTTGGTTCCTCTATTTTAGCTACGAAGCGAAAGAGAGAAGAAAAACGAAAAAAGAATCGCCGTCAATTGAATTTCCTTGCTCTGGCTTTATACATCTGGACTGTTCGTTACGACAAGTGAATAAAGACGAAGAGTAGGAAAATGAGATAAAGGCTGGACAAAAAAAAAAACGGTTCGAGAATTACGAGGGTAAAAAGAGAGCGAAGCTTGCAAAGAAATGTCCTCGTTGTTTGCCGCCATGTCGGAAAAACTATAATATAAAAGCTAGAATATAAGGTAGAAAAAAGGAAAGAGGGGGCATGGGAGGGAGGATGGTAAAAGGCTTGGAGAATAGTTGAGGGAGAGTACCAGCATTGGAACTCACACACATATACTTGCTAACAAATAATATTCCGCACCGGTTTTCCCAACGATCTAATTTAGCAGCAAAATCCGGTTCCCCATGCGACAATGCTATCTCAACCAACCAAGCCGGATGCACTCCTCTACTTTCCTGCTACGGGACTTTGAGAAAGTGAGAGAAAGCGCAAGATGAGATACAGAGGAAGTATGAGTGTGGATGACAATGTAAGGGGAATAGGAAAGACAGAGAATATGCTTCTGCACCTACAGCCAAAGTAAAAGTTCTCCACTCAGTGGAGAAGGTAGTCTAGCGCGGGTTAGCCCAGAGGCGATATCGCACCGGTAAGTTAGAAATGTCTATGTGGAAAGCTGAGGATTTTCAGAGTATATGTGTAAGACAGCAAGGAGCGATAGTGAAAGAGACAAAACGATGAGTATCCAGAGAGTAAAGGACGAAAGAAGAAGAAGAAGAAGAGACCAAAATGATCGGAAGAGAAACAGAGGGCGAGACGGGAAGAGGCTAGGACAAAGAAAGAAAGAAAGAAAGAGAGAAATAGAGGACTTGTACGAGGTAAACGACAGCAACCCAGTCTAAGACGCTTCTCGATCCCTTCCCTCGAAGTTAGGTCCGTCGTCTATAGAGAAAAACTATATATAGATCTTTCCTCTTTTCTCTATTCCTCTTTTCCAGTGCTTACATCCAAAAGATCTCGGCATTAGTAGCCGAAGCCGGAGATCCTTTCACGTAATCGCAATCGACCGTGAGAGACCCCGAGTGAGGACATTCTAATGGGTCCCACAATCTGACTTTCCGTCGACTTTTCTACCAAGTTTCTTTCTTTAGAACTGGGATGGGACTCGATCGGAAAAAACAGAAACGTGACCAACACTATATATTCTCAGCTTTTTTGTTCTACGTCTAGCACTGCTGACATCAATAAGAGAAATCATTCTCGCGCTGATAATTGAACGGAAGACTTTTAAACATAAATTTCCAAGATATTAAGAGCATGATTAAGAGGATCAGTTTTGTGATAGAAACTTTCTTGATTATTATTAATCCAAAAGGTTATAGCTTTTGGATATAGAGACTGTGTAGAGTTTCAGCGTCTTGCCGGGTTTCAGAAATCTTATATCTTGCATCATTAGGGCTGTAAGCTTCGATACTAAAGCTTCTTCGTCTCAAGCGATCATCGTAAAAGCTTGGCTATCGTTCCGGACGACTGCACCAGTCGATCAGAATTTTTGGTTTATCAGTTGGTCAGTTGTAAAACCGGGAAGATGATGGCGAATGTGTGACAATTTCGCGATGCTCGAATCTTTGGCTATTTTCACTGTGCGGAAAGTAAATTTTCATAAAAATAAATAGAACCTACTTTAAATTTTCTTGAAAATAAATTTAAAAAAACTCTGCGTGATCAAAAGTTACCCAGCATTTAAGGTCTTTTTTCATTTGAATTCAGTAACGTTGATTTTAAGGACACCCACTTACAAATTTTTCAAAGACTATTCGTGATTTCAAGAAATTGCAATAATTTTTCTCTCGTTGCCTTGACCCATACTTTGGTATCATACCCGCGGCGAATTCCACCGTTGAAATAGTTCGTAGTGCATAAATAAATTTATAAACGACAACTTGAATATTTTGACGTTGTATTGCCCCTTTCACGCTCAAATTATTTGAACTCAAACTGTAACTCCTAAATGAATAAGTTTTCCATTCTATTCGTAATTATAGTTGATAAAACGGATCGAGTCGTGCCGTACCGTATATGTAGGAAAGTTCGAAATACAAAATTCCACACCGTAAGGATTAAAGTTGTAAGGAAGTTTTCGAATTACTAAGTGTCCTCTATGTCTTTTGCAAAATAATTTTGTCGGTTAGCAGCTCACATCATATAGTTGGCTCTTTATATCATTGGCCAGAAATCGTTTGAACTTCAAAAACGTTTGAAATTGAAAAACATCTGGTCAAGTTTAACAGAGACAAAGATTGCCAGGTCAGCTTGATCTGATACGCTATTTTCCTGGTTCTTTGATTTCTATCGATCAATAAAAAACTAATTGCTTGTTGCAATCGTCTGGAAAGATGACTATACGCGTATTAATGTGACCTGAGGCAAGAAGGCTTGAGTGTTGACGGTCCCGGGCTTGATGAAGCAGACTGAAAAGTCTGCGGAACTTCGACGAGACGCAAATATCCTGAATGGCATCCGTCTGGAAATTTTTTTTACTGACAACTAGGAGTCATTTTAATTGTTTCATTTATACGTGGCTACAGTTTCTTTTCTCTACATGTTGACGAAATTCACGAGAACAGTTTCAACATCGGTCACCATCTTCTGATTAAATACGTCCAGATAATGACTGCAACTCGAGTACATGCCATTTTAGTTGTATATCCTAAATTGTCATATATATTTTGAAGAGAATGACAGACACAGCGTTTATCCAAAGGAATATCACTGTATACCTCTCGTTCCGTTCAATCTCTCAATACATACACAGTTTTCGTGATCTTGGTGGTATATATACATGCTCACCATTCACGTGGCTCGAACTTCATTCGATTCTACGAGGTGAAATGGAGGAAGTAGCCTCGTTAAGCCTTCCCCCTTATTAAGGCTGAAGAAAGCGATCCTTCCTTCGTTATCGCCGATTCTGAGTTGGCCAAGCAGATTCCTCCATATCGAAGTTTCTTGCTCATCTTTGCACATTTTCCACCTACATACTTTCGTAATGATCTACCGAACGAGACGTTCACGCGTATTTCCAGTTCTTCTAGGAACTCATACGGTTTCCCTCCTGGGTGCCATCACTCCATAACAGAAAAGTTTTTATTTATAGCCTCTCCTGATTCTCATTGGGAAACCACGATGATACCAAAAACCATGTTTAAATATTAAAAATATAAAGAAACAAGGTTACTCGTTGGCGCCCCAGGTGTACCCTTAACCTTTTGTATATAATTGACCTTGGGATGAATTTCAATGTAGGAACTACCCATGGAAGATATTTTGTATATTATATTCATGCCACACTACGTTGGGCAATTTGTATAAGGAGTTCAGGTACCTGGCAAACTCGGGCAATCTAAACCCTTCGCCAACCTAGAAGGAATTTAGATACACAGTCGAAATTCCAACTTGTGATAGCGATTCAAATAGAGAATATTGTTCTTGTTCCCTAATAATACTAGATAACCTTTTCGACATTCAATAAGATTTTGAGTTTTTTTTCTAAACACATGATAAAGCTAGACTAAATGTAAAATTCTCAAGGTGCTGACGGATTGATTGAAAAAATGTAATTGGTGGCTAATGGTTTTGAAAGTGTGCCGATCTCTGCTTTTTTTTATAAACATGTTTAATACGTTTTTTAGCATGCAGTACTCTTCTAAAACGTGTTTCATTAATTATTACTGAATATTTTATGAAGTTAAAATTCTTTTTCATCACGTTTTCACGTTCAAGAAAATATTTTCTACCACACTTGTTATTATAAAATTCGATTATTCCTCGCTAACGTCGGGTTTGTTCTCTCTTGTTTTGCCCCGTCTCTCAGCGAACTTTATTATTTTGCCAGCTAGAAAAACCGCAGGAAATGGAATAAATAGATAAATGAAGAAGAACATAAAAAGAAAAACGAGGACAAGCCAAATAGAGTCTACGGGATTTTTCCTTTATCTCCGTCACTCTCTTTTATTTTTCTTTCCCACTCACTTATTCTCTTTCTCTTTTTCTAACTCACTTGTTCCATTGTTGTTCGTCACGTGACGTTAGAACTTGTGGAATTGTCACGCTTCAAATTGTGTGTCGGAAGATGTTTGCGAAAAAAACGATTATATTTTTATTTTTTATGTATCTATAAACGTCACTATTCTTTGTAAATTGGTCTGACAAAAACATGTTCCAATAAAAATAAACTCAACAACTATGGGACAACAAAAAAAAAACACTAAACCTGATAGTAAAGACATATTAAGACGACGAAAAAAAGTGTTCAAGCGAAACCAGAATTTTCTTCTCTACTATACTACAACATTCACGCTGTCATTTTTTACTCATTTTTTTGTCCTCGCTCTTCTGCTATTTCCTCTCGTTCGTTTACACTCTCGTCGTCTCCTCTTCTTTCCTTTTTTTTCCTCCTCGTACTCTCGCCTCTTCTCTCTCTCTCTCTCTATATCTCTCTTTCTCTCTCTCACACTCTTGCACTTTACTAATTAATTAACCCAAAGGTCCTCTCGTTTTCTCTGGCACGAACCATGAATATTTATTTGGTCCAAGTGGGGCTGTTTCAACGACAGCTCTATCGTAACACCCGTCGAAACTTTGGAAACGACTTTTCAATGCTTGCTACAGGCCTATCATCGTAGTTGCAGTGCGTTTAAAATATTTCTCTTCATTTTTTTCCTCAGTGACTGGGCTCTTCATTCGCCTCTCGTCCACTTGCACCACCATGCCACGAATTGCTAACATTCAATTTCAACTATTTAGACACACGCATACACTGAACATGGACAGAGATCTGACAGTAATTTATAATAACAGGGAAAACTCATACAAACTGTTGTAACTACGTTTGTTTGAGCTCTTCAAGTGCACATATTCCGAGCACATGTCAGACCAGATATTGCCGCTGTCTGACTCTCCAGAACATTGTATGGACGTGAAATGAGTCCAAATTTAGTTTTGAAAATTGTTTTACTCTGCAAATCTCTGGTAAATGGTATTGCACGTTTGAAAATATTTACTTGTGTAACGAAATAAAAATTATTTAGCTTTAGATTTACAAAGGTTTTTTATATTCTCGTTATTTCCTCAATATACACGTGATATTATGTTTTTATTAGATTAAAAATACTCTCACGAATCACCCAAAATACTTTTTGTTATATAGTATTTAAGCCGTGACTTTCATTCGAAATAAAAACGTATAATTACGGGATCCACGTTAACGACCTCTTAATTGAGAGTGCTAAATCTTATTTCTTTGGCTATGAGGAAGTACCCGAGCGTGTTGAATCGATCTTGGGCGAATAGGAATCTCTTGCCATTCTCCTTTACTCCATTTTCTTTTCTCTCTATCGTTGAGAAAGAAACAAAGCTGTCACTGCAAGACCGAAAAAGATTCTTTTCGTGAAGAAGAAGAAGAAGAATAAGAAGAAAAAAACTATCGCGATGATCATAGCACCAAGAAGCCAAAGAACAAAGGTTCTCACCCTTTGTGAGAGGCAGCTTTTTAGTTGGCATTGAAAAAAACTAGCCTCAGTCCCTTTATACTTCATTTATTTTTCTCTTCGATTTGGTATTGGAATCTGTGAAAGGGGTATGTATTCGAACTAAAAGATAACTGACTTGGAGGTGAACGAAAAAAAGTCTATGACTGAAAGCAGTAAAAAGAAGAAAAAAAAAGAGGAAAAAACCATCAACTCTGTTTTGTCGAAAGAATTCCGCCTCTCTTTTCATTTCTTTTCGATGCCATTATTAAAATTGAGATGAGAGTACGAGGGGTTATGTCTGTAGGAAAAAAGGAAAACTAGGGACGAGCACTAGGGATTCGTATACCGAGGAAAGAAAGTTCGGAAGAAGATAACGATCGTTCGCAAAAAAAAAAAAAAAAAATGAAGAAAAAATTATATGAAGATCGCCCAGTGTATCAAATTATCGCGATGTTCTTCAAACACTGTTCCATAAGATAATAGAACGTCTATCTGCGATGAAATCGCAAATAACATTCTTGAAAATGCGATCGACAAGAATGAAGGTGGAAAGAGAATTTGATTTGTATCGACAGTTTCGTTGATTTCTACAGAATACTATATTTACATACAATTCAATATAAAGTACGACGGAGAGGATATCATTTTATCGGTTATAATTAAGCAGATTTGTATATTCAATTACTCAATGGTTATGAATACAAAAAATTTTTTTACCAAATTTGCAACACCCAATGTTCGACGTGGGTAATACAATTCGCCAGGCTCTAATACTCTTGAATAACAGAATTTACTGTGGAGTAGCATTGAAGGCTTGGAGTGTGACAGGATCGACCTCAATTCTCGTAAAATCCGTATCGAACGGAGCAATCCGTTGGGATGGCTTTTTTGCGCAGTGGAAAATACATTTGCTCGGAATTGGTTGACCATATCAAACGAAAATGTAACATTCACTACGATACTGAATATCTCGGCGGTCGAAAGAGTTTGTTACTACCTGATAATCCGTGAATTCATTGCTTTTCCTAACAGCAAGTATTTATTTTATTCCAATCACTGAACAAACATTATTATTTATAGCGGTAACAACCCTTTCCATTTCATTCTGTGGAGAAAAAAAAACGAGAGAGATGCCGGTCGCGGTAGATCAAACGCAGATATGCGAATTACATTTTTCAGACTATACCATTCTGCGTTTTTTATGAAACAAAAAAAAACACGAAGCACGCAAAAAACCTCTTTATCTTTCCAGCGAAACCTTTTTTTTTTATTGCAAAAGATGTTTTTAGATTTATGTTACGCGAAGAATTACATCAGAGTAGATAATCGTGACATGCTATCGGTAAATTGGCCCGGAGCTTAGTTCACGAAAGGCTAACTGAGTTGCCTAAAATGTTCTCTCTCGAATCGTAGGGTCCAGACGAGAAAATACACGATAAAGCGATTGGGCTGTATCGTTCCGCCTATAAAGAGAGAAACGGAATATTCATGGGGAACGTACTCTCTGGCATAGAAGAGCAATACTCATATACACACACGCCACTGAATATTTATATCTTTGACTGACCGTGTTCCTGTGGCAGCTCGAATAGGCTCTTATCTTTTGCCACTGGTTTTACCAACCGCCTGCTCGTGTATTGCCTCTCGTATTCCACAGAGCACCGGAAATCCGTAAAAATAATAAGGTAGACCGATAGGTGGAAGAGCTTCAAAAAGGTAGACACATGTCTCTATTCATCATAACAAGATACTTCGAATTTGGACGATGAATGTTGGTCGTTCAGGAAAATGAATTCAAACCTGTCTGACCAATGGATGGCTTTTTATTTAATCTATTCAAGGATCTCAATTGAACGGCAAACCAATTTTTCTGTTTCCAAAGTAACCTCCAGTCCCATTCAATTCTCATTGAGCGAATTTTACGAATGAACGATTGGATCATGAAGTCACATTTTCGAAATTTACATTCAACTCCGAGACTCTTATGAGAGTTGTGGTAGAATGGGCCGGAGATTGAAATGGACGAAACGGGAGAGATGATGATTGTGGATAGAACAGTCGGAGAATATTCATGAAGAAACTTCTCCTTGGCCGGCCACGGTACGAGCTTGAGGGCTTCTCTTCCGTTCTAAGTCCTTTTCGCTTTCGTCATATCCTTTATACCTATATCTACCTGTCCACAGCTTTCCCCTGTATACCCTTTGCATTGTAGTTTCTTTGGAGGAACCAAATCACCAACTTCGTAACGTACTCTATTATCATTTACTCAGATTCTTTATTTCACCCTCTCGTATGTGTATTCCTCTCATCGATTTTTTCCACCTCATCTTTGTATCCTTATTCGTTCTCGTCTGTTCTTTCACACTCTTAGACTTCTTTAATCTTCGTCTTTCATTTCTGAACATGTATTATAACGGGATCTTGGGACGTTAGAATCTACGTTCCTGACCGGAGGGCAACACGTGCACCGAATCGTCTAATCGCAAACAACTTTCAAGCGCAACCCTGGCTCTTTTGGAATTAACTCTGTGGTGCTACGCAGGTAGCTCACCCCTTCATACGAGAACAGCCCTCTCTACTTTACCCAAAGTTACGTCGATTAATCCCTGCATTCCCTAGTAACAAGTGGTCTTGAGCTGAGTACAGAAACACAGAGATACACGCAGACAGAAATAGAGAGGGAGAGAGAGAACCTAGAGCCTCTATACGAACAGCTACCAATACGTAAACTCATTCCATCCACTCTATTGCTCATCCTTTTACTGCCAACTTTATAGCCAACAGCATCCCCGAGAATGCATGGATTAAACGGCAATCTATGCTTTCCGTATCCAATTTAGGAGCTCTACATACCCATACCCACGGTGTTTATTTGATCCCACCTTAAGCACACAGATATCCTTGTATCTGGATTTCAAACGTTCTTTAATCGACTCCTCCAATCTAATGGCAGTTATGATCTTTCGGCAGTTGTTGACACTTATTATTGTAAATAAAACTTTTCATCTTCCCAGCAATTTCATTACAGATTTCTATCATTAGAATCTAATTACTGCTGAATTCGTTTTCGCATTATGAAATTATGAATAAATCAGATTGATATAACGATAAAGAGCCAGACTTGAAAACCAAAATAACAAAAAGCAGGAATATAACCGAACATTTTGATTATTAAATTTTTTAAAGCTTGTTATCTTTTTTTGTGGAAACAGTTTTATCATTGATCAGCACAAATCAATACTATTGGCACACTGCTCCATTTCAATCAGTTTTCATCAGTCGTTATGAAAATACCAGAATTAAAGTTATTACGAATTATCGCTGATGAAAACACTTGTGGGATTCATGAATACCTGACTCACGATCATCAATACAGTGTTTATTGATGCCCACTATTATTCCACTATTGTTCCACTAGGGAAATATCTACGTTAGAAACCTTTGCAAACAATCAAAAGAGAGCTAATCTTTATTTTATCTCTGCAATGTTAAGGCAATACGGTTGTATTTATAAAAAATGTAATTTTCAAGATTAAAGGCAATGACAGCACGCACAAAATTTATCACTCTATGTTTCTTATGTTTTATTTTAGATCGCTGCGAAGTAAGAAGAAAGAAGAAGAAGCTGAGCTACGATTGATGAGACCGTGTATCTGATTGGCAACGAACAAGCGATCCTGTCGCGCGTTACGGCTTTGATTCAATCGATTGACTACCGAAGGGTATCTTTACGAGATGAGAATGCAGATGACGAGAATGTTGCTACAGGAACCGGGTTGGAAGTTGGAGCGCAAAGGTTCTGCCTTGTTGCTTAGACGAGATAGTTCTCATCAGAAGACGAGCCGTGTGTGCTTCCGTTGTGACGTCGAAGTTCGTGAATTCGAACGGGATGAGGATTATCCGATAGACAGCGAGCCGGAAGTTGCTGCTAGCCCTTTTGCTATGTGCGCAAGTTGCCTGGCCGCACTTTGTGTTACTGTTGTTTTACCATGGCTTCTGATTGGTGGTTAGAGCTTTAAACTAATCAGCGATAACGAAACGACTATCAGTACAAAATGGCTGCTGATGTCAGATCGAACGATTGAATCCTCGAGACGATGGATCGAGTGACTTGGAGTGGACGTAAAGTTCGATGGGGACTGATGAGGTCCTGAGCACACACTTCGGGTGGTTTTGGAGCTGTGAACTTTTGGACCTGGGTACTACGAATATATAAATATTTATATATAAATATATATAAATATAAGTAAATGTATGGAATGTATGATGATAGAAATTTAGCCATTGTGCGACAATCGTTTCTAATTCGAAGAACTCAATCTTCGCAATACTTAATATCAGCGTTGCCAATTTTTTCATATTTTCATTGCATTAATAGGATTTTTCCGTGACTCCTATATGCCTGAATGAAATCATGTTCTTGCCCTGTTTTATCGCTATCTACCAAAATATACAATGAGATCCGTTGACTGTAAAACATCCCAAATCGTAACTATGCGAAATTTCGCACAAAAATGGTCCGATCGTAATCCAATGATCGCTTAAATCAACCAGTAAATTATTCTCGTGTAAAGGACGAAGCATCCTGAAGCGCATCACAGTACAAAAAGAGGTACGTCATTGGAAAATTTTCAAAGGAAAAACGCCTTTACGAGAAGGCATCTTTTTCACGCATGACATCCCTCCGCCCATTGTCCCCACATGCTGGTGTTCTCGTTGAGGCGCATATTGACAAATCCATTCGTACGAACCAGTTCGAAGCTTTTTCATAAACCTATATGTACTTTTCTCCCTTTTTTTTCATTCTTTTTTTCCCATCCGGCCAAAAAGCCTCCTTTTCCCGCATCGAATCTTCTCGAGATACTTTGAATTTCAACGAGTATCCCGCGAATTCTTCAAAGCGGATGTAGGATATTTTCCGATCCACCTCTCCCCTCATCCCACTCGCCCCTGTATACTCGTACCTCCAGAACTCATCCTGAATAAAGTCCATAAAAGAGACTCGACGATGTGAAAACTTCTTTTCGGGGTTTGTCAGTTTTCGATATTACTTTTACCAAGAAACGACGTAGGGTGACGGATAAAGAAGGTGCAAAAAAAAAAAACAAGTCAAGATAATTTAAACATGTGAAACAATCGCGTCGTTTTTCTTCCGGCAAACGCAAGATTGGCGCATTTTCATAAAACGAATAACTCGCAAACTGATATATAAATGTATATGTAAACAAAAATAAAAAAATAAAATAGTTTATAAGATCTGGAACGTAAATGGTTGTACATTTGTGTCGTTGTTACTATATATTAAGAAATTAGTAGTCATCCGAGTGGTACGAAAATAATGGTGAAGATTTTATGTGTACATTTAAATGTATATTTGTTTATGTTTTTTAATAAAAATTAAACAATAACAATGCTTTTTCGAGGAGAGTCATTGAATTTTATGTGCTTTATTATAATTTTAATCCGATAAATTTCAACGATATTGAACAACGTGCACCACAGTACCATCGATTTTAAGGGGTTTCACCAGGCCAAGGAATTTATTCGTGCTCGTGAAGTTTTTTTAATGAAAAAAACGACGATTGGATGCAGGCGAGTTTTTTCAATGCTTCACAGATTACCCTTTTGCATTCCTTAGTAAAAATTATCTCAAAATCGAACTTGAATATCGTTTTTTTTTGTTCGAAATTAGATTTTTTGACCGCATCCAACCGCCTTAATGAAAACTGCATTTTGTAAAAAACAATTTCTCGTTTTCATCCTATGAGGCTAGTTTTTTATTAATCAAACCGACTTCATTTGATTGACTGTTTACCAACTTTTTGTTTACGAAATAATTACGTAAAACTTTTATGTACTTTGTCATATGATGGACGTTTTGCTATTTATCAAAATTTACACATTTACAATCGTACAACGATAGCTACTTGTGTGTTGTTTTCAAATTTTCTTTGGTTTTTCAATGTCAGATTATTTGTACCACTGATTTGTTGTCAAACGTACGATGTCTTTTTCTTACTTTAAGTTTCCATGTCATGAATCGAAAAATTAATATATACTGTTGTTACTGTGAAAAAAAATTCTCAAAAAAAACATAAATTTTTTGGTCCGTCACGTTGATGAATCCCCTTGAACCGAACTAAAACAAGGGAGCCCGCGTCAAGTACTTATACCCAGGGCTCCCATTTTACGAGCTTTTTTTTTCGTGCCGCGTTTCTCCCTCCGGAATAGTATCTACCACCGAAGAAAGATCATTCGTAAGTATTAAGAAAACAAAAAAACATACCTCCGGACCCACAGTCTCATTGCGCGTAAAAATATGCGCATATTCGTCCAACTGAAATGTGAGAATTTAATTTTCCCACTTGGGGCATCATAAATATGCATTGTGACCTCTTTTCCACCGATTTATGCGCGATTACGCGCGGCAACTGATGGTCCACAATGGGTATAAAAAGTTTATTCGACTAGCGTCAGCTTTTCTACCAGATATCGACGATATAGAGTGCACCAGATTAGCAAAACATACAGCAATTTCCTTATAAAAACAGAGCAAAGAAAAAGAATAATTCGATATCTTTATCGCTTATTACGATGAATACGTTTCTATTTATGAAATATTATAGCAATTGAAATATCCTGTTTGTTGATCCACTTAATTATTAGTCTACGAATGTAACCAAATTTGTGCCATTTAAAATTTAAAATTGGTGCCATTTGAATTATTTTCGAATGAACGAATTTAAGAAGATAATTCGATCGTGGCATCAAAATTTCGTTCTTTCCAACAAAATCAGTTTTTCAATGTAATAATTTTTCCAGTAGTCACAATTACTCTTCCGAAATAGTTTGGAATGTCAATATTCATTAATTCAACTCGTTGAAACTGTACAAGTGAGAAAATCCCTCACATCTGTCATTAGTGACAGATTAACAGCACATTTTTTAATAATTATTTTTTCTCTTTATATTCCAAATCAATCGATGACAATGACGTAACAATATATGACTATGATTCGAAAGCCATCTTTCAAGAAAATGATGACTACGAGATACTCATTTTAAATAAAAATAAGTCAGAAAAGTCACAAGTGCATTGTCCGTATGATTGATGCATCAAGTTCAATTGTATATTTACCGTTGATTATCATATTGTTCTGATCAGACAGTTATGATGAGTTATGGTCGAAGATATGGTTATTGCGATGATCGCGAATATGATTTCTTTGTTTGAATCAATAACGATCTGTCAATAGAATACGTTTGTGTGTAGGAGTCGTTTCTGCAACTCGATATTTTCGAGTGGTGCATTCGTTTAAATGTAAACATACGTACACTGATCATTTTTTTTCTACGATCATTGTATGATTTAAATTACAACTGAGTTTCTAGGGTTCGTATTACATTCAGTATTTGTATTATGTAATCCATTTATCCAAAGGGAGTAGAAAGGAGGAATTCAACAGCTCTTTCAAGGTTAATAATTAAATTGCGTTTCGAAAAATGGGCCAATGTGTGAATTAAACTGTTTGGAATTTATAATAAATTTAAAAAATTTGAATTAAGTCTTTCGGAATCAAATAAACAGATATGAACTCATAGATTTTTTTTTATTTCGGTATTTTTTCGTCCAATCATTTAGATGTGCTGTTCATTTTTTGCTGATCAATGTTTTTTTTTTTTTATCACAACTGTCCTCAAAACTAATCTATTTATAATTTGGCTTAATTAGCTCGTGAATCGGAAGAGAAATAAAAAAAACGATAAATAAATCAGTCGAAAATCAGTTTATAACGCTTCATCAAGATTAAAACTTTACCAGGATTTGCCTTTATATCGCATTTTGCAGGAGCGCGATCGATGAAAGCACGTTGGTCGGATTTTCGAACGAGATTCCCGTCAAACACGTCTCTTGAATTTCAATGTTCGCACACTGATTCGAGTTTAGCGTGCAAACGTATCAATATTACCTTTTCTATTACGATCTTTTTCATGCATTTTAATTCATTCTTGATCAACTTTGGCCATGTTCGGTTAGCTGGAATCAATATCAATTAAATCTCCTGCTAATTGCAAGTGGTTATGGACCAGGGATTTGAAATATTGAAAGAATTTACTCATCAATTTTATCAGGGATTCATTACTCTCTTAATTCTAGTGAACATATATTCGGAAAAAAAAGATATATTGAAGTTGTGGATAATTGAAAAAATATATATCAACGAATGTTTTTATCGAAAAGAAATGAATGGAAAGATTAGTTTTTCGTTCATTTCATTTAATATTTCGTTCATTTTGATAAATAATCATTCAACAAATTTGTTAGCACTCTTTAAGTTTTTCGGTTATTGTTGTTTGTTCCATTGTCTTGCATTTACCAATGTTTCTTTAATTTATATCACAAGGTACGTGTGTTGTGTTGTTTTGACAAAATTCTGTTGGTTTGCCAATGTCACGTTGTTAGCAAATTAGAGTCAATTGCGTTTAATTCGTCCCACCAATTGTTGAATCATAATTCAGATTCAGAATCGAGCTGCTGGTCAGAGACATCTATAAATGTGGAATGGAATTCTGTGACTTTCAAAATTGTATTTACTGTCGGTATAGAAGGAATTTAAAACTGAACTACTCGTTGATTTATCGACTCAAATGTGCAATTCTCCTTTATCGCCACATGACAAAACTGTACCTCACCCGGTCCAAAAAATTTCATACTGTCTCGAGTTAACAACCGACTATTTCTATTTCAACAGAATTTGTAGTCATTTTATTTAATTATTTTGAATAGTTTTAATAACCACAAAAATCATTACTTTTGACTATTTTAACGACTGTTTTTTCTTCTCTTTCAGCTTCCGGATCTGAACAGCCTCGACGAAAAAGTGAGTAAATTTATTTCATATTATTTGAAGAATATTCCTTGGATTTGGGCAAATGAATATCGTAGCTCGAAAGTCGAAAACATGTTTTCGCATTTTCCCATTTTGTTTATTTATAAAGAAATCGATCAAAGGTTGCTTTCTTTGGCACGTTCACAAAGTTATGATGTTTTTTTTTCATTTCGGAAATACTTGGGCGCTTGTTTGGACGGGGCAAAATATATGGAAAATTATTTAAGTTCGACTATGGCATATATTGCGGAATAATATATGGACATATGTATGTACATTGCAAAATCAAGGTTTCGTTTAAAAATCAAGACCTCGATTAATTAATTTAGGGTCAACTTCTCTGAGTCAGAAAATATCGAATACAAAAATTAGCACCCGATTCGTACGGACGTCGGCGCGAACTCATGTGTGTTAGTATTCTACAGTGGGTGTAAAAAAAAAACGAAAACAAGTTTTATTACACAAGCTTCTCTGGTCCTGCGCTTGAACGTGTTTCTATAAATAAAAGTATTGGGAATAGCGATATAAGCACGTTCGAGTAAGAAACACTTTTTTTTTCCGAAATACAGGAGTAGTTATAGGATCATTTTTCAAAATAAATAAAAAAATTGAGAAATTCGTGTCAAGGATAAAACGTCCTGATAATTTCGAGTTTAATTAAAGGGCATAAGGATTAATCAATGTTTTTTTAGTGTTTTTGTACTGCTACGACTTGCATACATTTTGCTGTTTTTTTGTCCCAACAAGCAAAAATGAAACTTTTCGATCGGTCACTGCAGAAAGTCTCGTGAGGTGTAACGTTTGTCGCCGTCTTCTCTTTGAACTTCTACGTCGACTTCGGGCTGTATTATTATGAAGAATGGTCTTTTTATGGTCATGTTGAATTTTCAATAATTTGCTTCTACGTTCGTGTTTTATTCTCTTTAAAAATTTCAGTCCTGCTTGTTGACATTTGAACATTATTGAAATATAGAATTTCGCACTTTTCCCGTCACGCTTTCTTCACGACTATCGAGAAACTTGATAACAAGCTTATTAGCGATGTAAAGGCGAAAATAAGGTCGAGGTAACGAAATTAATGGGCCCTTTTCATAGTGACTAAGTAGTACGAGTCTTGAATAGTCAGGCATCAGTGTATACGGCTCGTTTGTCAACTCTGTGCTTGATCTGAGGGCTCGATGTTTTATGTCGTGTTCGTTAATATTTGAGATTTCGAACAAATTTTTTAATTGGTGAATTGAATATAGATAAATACTCTACAAAATTTCTTTGTAATTCCAAATTGTTCGAAAAGCTCATTAATTATGACTCTTTGACTAAAATAATCAAAAGCAATTCTTTGCCAAAAAAATCAGCCCGTAGATATATATTGCAAAAAAATTGGTTGAATTTTGTCATTTTTCTTTGATCCTTTCAACATGATTGAGTATACGTAGGGATGTAAAGATGTAATTTGCAAGACTTCCTACCATTCAGCCCTTTCCCGAAGGGTTCACGGACATGATAAAGTAGATTTCCTGATGAATCTTTCGAGCGGAATTTATTTGAAGCGTTTTGGCCCGTTGGAAATATCTTCGAAGATATAGTCGACTTGTATAGAACTGCTAGTGGCTTCCTATATACGGAGCTTTAATCGGCTGCAACTCGCCTTGCCAACGAGGACACCGATCGCTCAATGTCCACTTCGCTGTTTTCGCATGGTTAATACTTTCCCTCCCCCCTTTTATTCGGACGAAAAGCTGCCCTCGCAAAGCTCTCCTGTTTCTCATCATCTCGGCCCCGGAGATTTGGGTTAATGTCTCTTGGCAAACGTATGGATAATACACTCTCGATTGAACTCTTACGACCACAAACACCATATCTTCGAAACGTTTTCGTTCAATTTATTTACACAGCTGCAGGGACCACATTCTGTATACTCTTTCGTTCACCATTCTCCCTTTATTCTCTCTCTTTCTCTTTCTCTTTCTTACACACAACGCTCCCACACTTTCGCTTCCTCTGTCATTCTCCACGTACATGCATTATGGATGGCGAGAAATCAGCACCTTCGAATTTTGCATACGTGACTCTATTTATCGAGTATTATCCACGTGGATATGTAAACATGTAAGCGTTTACACGCGATGAATACTCTCACATACAACTTACGAAGATGCAATCTCATGTCGTATGTACATGCACAAATTATCGAAATAGAAATTGTAATAGGAAATTATTACATTTTCTACTTTCAAACGACTCGTCGCGATAAGAATATAATGGAATTTTTGATGATGCATCGTATAGCAATTAATGAAGTTGTTTTTCGTGGAAAGAAATGAATAAATTTCGTCGATTATACTTCAAAGTTGGTGCATCCGTAGGTTTGTTGACAGCCGACAAGTATTTTACGACACAATCTCGTGTTCTCGACCTCTCTCTTTTTCTCTCTCTCCTCTCTCTCTCCGAATCAACGTCACGTCAGATAACACTTTATCGAAAGCACGAGAAAAAAAATCAACAAACAATTGCGGTGTTGGTTGAAGCGTGAAGTTGAAGCGCGTCGTTCGTCGTTGGCTACAACATCATCGTTGAAGACAGCGACGACAACGCTGGGCGCCACGCGTGCATTAGCCGATGACAAAATATCCATGTCAGTTGCGAGCGAGCAAAGCTAAAGCGAGTCTGGTGCCAGGCATCGCTCGTAAACAGGATGGAATTCGCATGCATATTCAATAGGGTGGTATCACAGCTCGGACTCCTATTATATAGGATCGCGGAGGCTGTCTCGGATTTTGCAGATTTGCAAACGAAGGGGTCAAACAGAGGTAAAAAAATAGATAAATAAATATCGTACGTGAATATTCGCACGTAGATTAATCAACATGGGCACCAACTTATCACCGAACCAGAATGGTGATAAGTTGGACATAAACTTTTCTTCGTAAACTGGACAAAAAAAAACGGAACAAAAACTTTTCTCCGTACGTAGAATTCTACAATTTATCATTTTCAGTCTATACATGATTTTTGATACAGCCTGTAGAAGGGTGCAGACACTTGGACACATATGTATATCTATACACATTTGTTAACATACGTTCGATCTAGAGTTTATAAGGCAAGCGTTTAATAGTGCGATAATGTTTGAGCGTGAGAGTTCGCGATGTTGGAAGTTTCAAGTATTCATCTACAGGCACGCGCACACCAATACGTAGATTCATGAAACGTGGCTAGCCATATATGGCAGCTCTCTCGGTAAACAACAGTGGTTGCCAAATAGCGGGTACTATTTATAATTCAAAAATCATTTGCTCTTATGAAACGAAGAATCTTAAACGCTATCAATGTTTTCTTCCAAGTTAGGTTCGTATGTGTTTATTATAAATATTTGTACTCCATTTTTATTCAGAGGTAACTCCGAGAAACAAGTATAAAAATAAAATTAATTTTCAAAGGTTTCGAGCCCATTGGTTAAACAAATATTTTTTTTTCCTATGGGTTCTCATAAGAACCAAATTGTTTTCAAGAATACGAGAGCAAAATTAAGTTCTCAAGTTTTTTTTTGTCCACTGACCGTATTTTGAAACAGTCAATCCATTGATTTTTTTGAACCACTGGAGCTTATACTGCATTGAGCCACGTGGTCTTAACCCTCTTGGCTTCATTATCAAGCTCGGAAATGTCCGATTTTAGTAAAACGATCACGGTTTCGCATTCTCCTGTCCTTTTTCTTCTGTTTTTTTTTCTTTTGTTTTTTTTTCATGCTGATTTCTTATTTATTTTTCTACTTTTCCTTCTTCTTCTTCTTCAATATCTCGCCGCTATGCACGGAATCATACATGCCAAACGCGTCAACGTGCGTCGCATTTTCATTTGCGCGAGATTAAGAATAATCTTTTGTGTTTATATACATACACATCCATCTGTACAGCGGTAAACACATTTTTATTGAAAATACATTTTATTAGACTTGGCACTATCTCGTTCATTTTTTTAAATGCTCTTATCTAGTTTTGGTTTTGTTTTAATTCAAAGACATTATTTAGTTTCCATCTCGCGATGAACTTTGAGAAAGAACTGTTGTTTATCGAAACAAATTTTGTCCCTTTTAACTGCAATATTTAATTCAATACCTGCAACAAAATATTTTTGGGAAGAGACAAACGAATTGTGAACGCCGACAAAAGTGAGTCGGTGAGCAAACAAAACTGGGGTGGAGCCAAACAAATCATTGTTAACGCAACAAAATATCGTTTTAATGAAATTATTCATTTGTTTGTCTATTCCTTTGATACAGTTCGATTTATTCAATGATTGAAATTCGAACTTTTGTTTATTTTAAGTAATTAAAGAGTATGCGTGAGCAATTAATAGCAATAGTGGTTTGAAAAAAATGATTTTGCTACTGTCAACCAGTCGATTGATCTATGATAAATTATCATCATTCAGTTGAATAAATTAGATCATTTTCTATCGAACAAAAAAAAAGTTGAAACCATCGTTTTCGATCCAACACATAAGTTTTAGTTTGATTAATAGGTTTTCTTTATCAGCGTAAAATTAAAAATAAAACAAATGCTATTTTGATGTTCGAGTATATTAAATTTCTTAATTTATTTGACACATTTTTAATGATTGGTGATTCCTGGTGTTATTCGAGCAGAAGAATGCGAGGTCACAGTTCGCCGGACTCACGAAAGCATATTAAGATATAACATAACGTACATGCGATACGTGGAACTATTTTCATTATCACGTTAGATTGAATTTTAACGGTGAATGCAGACTTCGTTCAAGGCCCAGGAAAAAATTAATAAAAACAATCGAAACGCTGTCGTAGGATTAATTTTCAAATTCCTGCCATTTTTTTATTTCGACGTCCTGCTTTTGTTCACATTGCAAATACATTTTTTTTTCTAACAAATGCAAATGCAAAATGTATCAGTTTTTTTTTTCAATCGTGACTTTCTGGTCACTCTGCAACTGTATGGACGCAAGCGACCTTTGAATATCGATTTCTTTCCCATTTGTATTATTTTAATTTGTATAACAGAGTACAGGAAATAAGGAATGAAATTGCTTGCACAAATTTCAACAAGTCATTCAATTAGAAACTCCGCTCGTGCTCGAGATAAAAAAATGAAAATAACTAAATGAGTTGGAGAAACGTGTACATTAGGAATTTTCGATGATGCAAATTTCCTACATGACGATTACGACCACAGAGAAGCTTATAGGATCACGAGATCGAGGACACATTGCAGGTTCTCAGTCGAAATGATAAAATGCAGATACACGAACCGTGTACAGACAAATACAAGTAAATCGATCATACGATGTGTATAGCTAGAACGATTGATTGTAACGAGTGTGAGTCCTCACGTCGTCGTGGCTATGACCGATAAGGATTGTACACACATGAATCGCTAATGCGATGATTAGTTTGCGCTCGGGGATGAAAATGAACAAATATGCGGTATCGATTTAATGGATATCTGTAGGTCAAACACTGCAGAAAGCTGAAAATAAAAATTTCCGAGCAAATTTCATTTCATATACGATCTAAATCGTCAGCTAGTCTTTTGTGCTTCGAGAATACACAATTGTTTTTGTGTTTTGAGCTTTCATGCACAATTTTCTAACCCTCCACTCGTATGAATGAGATTCAAAGGCACAGAAGAAATTTGAACTTGTGATATCGAGTAAAATCGAGAATATTCGAATTGGTTTTATTCCCAAGAAAAATACTGGTTAATGAGACAGTTTCGAGGATATTTTGAAGGAGTAAACCATGATTTTTCCGAATTCTCTCAAAGAAACACGTGATGACACTAGACTAGATTTGAAAGCGAGTTAAGTAGTCGAAGGGTTTAATAAGAGTTGTTTTGATTATTGAGATATTAATATCCTCGACTTTTTTGAGTGCATTCAAGTTCTTTGAAGGAATTTACTCGGTTTTTTTTATCTCCTTCTAGTCTGTCAGATAATATAACGAACTGAAGAAAGTATGAGATTTATTAGTTGATGCATTCGCCAAAAGAATGTGAGCTCGTTACGAAAATGCAGATTCCAAAACGACAACTAAAGATCTCAACGGTCGTAAAATTTGACTCGTCGTTTACGATAGTGCTGACGTTACTTCGTGATCTCCATGCTTTGAGCAAAACAATCCGGACAATTGTATATCGTCGCGTGCCAAATTCCTGAATTAACTGTATATATATAAAAATGTCGAGCCTCTTCGATGACCTCCGAATACGACATACTTATCGCGTTTCTCTCCGCCCCCTCGTTCGCTCTCTCCATTTTTCTTTATAACGTTACGAGTGTTTTGATCCTCTCACAAAAATTTGGCGAAACTCTACTCGCATTGATCACGATGGGGTTCTCGTCCACGATGGGCAGATAAAGATGTTCTAATAAAAAATCGCCCACCAACAACGGTATGAAATATTAAACACGGCCGGCCCCTTCCCACGCGAACGTTTTAAAATAAACACTTTTTCGCAACGTTTCAACGAGAATATACATTTTCCATATACCAACAGTTTTCTATCGTCTATTTGTTTTTCTCTACAATCAATTTCTCTTACCACTTCAATCAAACTTTTTTTTTCATGCGAATTGTAAATATTAATGTCGATATACGGCCATCGCGTTCTTCCAACATGGCAAATAACTTTGTAACTAAAATTAATTCCAAACTTGATCGTCTCTCATTCACAAATAGAGCCACGGATCATTTAAAATTGAAACATTCGAAGAATGGAAAACCTTCACTTTTCATGTTCCGAATATAAACTAAAAAGTCGTCAGGACACGATATCTTTGTACGAAATGTCAAAATCGTAATAATTTTTCAAATTTACTCATAATTTTTTTTTACGTATTGCTGCAAATACTTCTTTGTGGTTGTAAAAAAAGATTCTTTACGTGATACTTCAGTTCAAAGGTGTTGGCTTGGACGAAAGCGTGTACGCTTTTATTAGACGTGGCGCCAAAGCGTTAGAAATTACTATATATAAGTGATCGATAGGGTTGGATAGTATTTGAAGGATAAAACACGTGTGGGAGCAACAGGCATGCGTTCCTCATGCTTTTTAGTGAGATATTAGCGAGGCTGCTGGCTCTGATGCCAAAATATCATCTAACATGAGTTTGAAGGCCAAATGTTCCTTAGATCGAGAGCTCGATTGAAAGCGAAAATAAAATGTAAATCCAGCAAATAAATTATGGCGCTAAACGTTGCGGCCACGAGCTTTTTCAAGGATTAGATTCGTTTTAAAGTTTTGCTAAAATCAAATTACAAATATGGCAGAAAATAATGATGTTATTTTGTGACGTCGATATGTAGCTTCGACTTTCATCAAAGTTAAGCAGCCTCAAGCAAGGTCAATAATTAGATGGGTGACCGGTCAGTCTTGAACCGGTTCACGTATCAATCGCTGAATGGAAGGCAGTTTTTCGGAGTTTCTGATGATGTTAAGCAGCTATGACTCAATAGAACAAAGCCACCTTATCGTCAGATTTTCTGTAGTTGCCCTTGGCCTGTGCACAATACTCGGGGGATCAGACAGAAACAGTGAAGTGGCGTAAAGAGTAGGTGCGAAGTGATGGGATTGGCTCGTAAAAACTCCCAAAGGTTTACTCAGGAACAATAAAAAAAAAGTGGAAAGAAAATATTACTTTAAATACGAGAAAAAATCGTCACTTTTTCTTCTTATGTACATCACATTTTTAATTCTCGTAAAACTTTGATTTGTCCCAAGTTTTTTTAAAATATCTAGCAAAGAAATATGAAATTGGAAAATGATTCGGAAGGAAAGTGATAGAAACTAATAATGACAGTCATAAAATAACTATTAAAATAGCTTATTCAGTAGCAAAAACGAAGATCGGAGATCACGCTCGGTTGGAACTATAAATCGCTGTTTAGTGCCAATATATGTGAGCAGAGAGCTAGCTAGGGTAAATATATATATGTATAAATAATGATCGTGCATAGACCGGAAGTGCAAAGTGTGTTACAGCTTCCTGCCTCAGGGCAGTTTGTATTTTTTTTTCCATGTGTGTACTCGTTCCCAATGACTCTGTTTACCTAGCAAAAGCAAGCGCACAATACCGAGCGCTCTTCTCGCGTACACTTCGAGCAACTCTATTATTTCCGGGCTTACTCCCACGACTCTAATCTAGCGGACGCGATATCATAAGCGTGTTAGCGAGACACACATGTATATATGTGCGTTGGACTTTTTTTTTCGTTTTTATGAGAGTAAATATAAATTTTATCTCGAGTTCGAGAAGAAAAAAATGCATCATGACCTGAATTTATTCTGAGAATGAATATCTCGATAGGACGAAAAAATATCGTATTCGTAATTTACGAAACTGTTTTATGTTATGTAAAAATGAAAGTTCATTTCGTGATGAAACTCAATGAAAACAACTGGTTTAAAAATCAATAAAAACACAAAAACACAACCCTTATAAATTGTTTTAAATTTAACAGGATATCGCATCGCTTTTCTCAGAATTAAGAAGGAAAAGAGAATAGAAAATTGTTTTAGCCCCTTAGCACGGTAGAAGAAAAATCTCCCTCGTTCTCTTGCGTTATCGCAATTGATATGTTTGTTTCGACTGGAATAGATAACCGTCGAGTACACTCGCCATCAGACGAGAGAGTTTTTTCATCGTGTTCTCGTTTCAGGAGAGGGAAAGAGAAAGAATGAGGCAGATCGGTGCGCAATGACAAACGTACGTGAAATCTTTGTCCTCGATAAATATATGGTTATTTATTAGCAATAAAGTTTATATTTATCGATTATTTTCATTGGATATTCGTAGGAAAAAAATGTATATACGACCCTAATTTTTTTCCATTGATCGCGTGATCCAAAGTTCGTTATACTCATCAAGACTGTGATTCGTGGCGTAGCCGTTCACAGCGATATCAATTTTAGACTTAATGTCACTGGTTCAGCCATAAAACGTTTAATTCAACTCTCTCAAAAACGTCTCGAATTGCTCTCGATAAAATCACGATTATTTATTTGCTTCAGACAAGTGTATTGAAAATATTGATGTAAAGAGAATTTTTAACTTTTCATTTTTATTTCAATTTTCACTACTTCACATGGTAATCGTGCCACAGGCACGTTCAAAAGTTAATTCTTGGAAGCTTGTGTCTAATTCGAAGAATAATCTAACAATGTTGGTTCCTATGTCTGATAGGAATTTTAAAATATATGAACTGTCGGGAGAAGTCTCATATACGAAGTTTAGATTTTGAGAATTAATTAATTTTGCCATATTCTAATACACTTATCATTTACTTCCCCAGTATCTCCAAACTGGACGATTATAGTTCTTGACATATTTTTGGACAAACTTCGTCATATGTTTATCTGTAATTAAGGCACAAAAAAAAATAGTCGAAAAGTTTCGGAGTTTCGGAGTAAAGTGTCAATTTTTCTACTGCTCCCTATCAAAATAATGAGGTTTATGATAAGACCATTTTAAGTCGTTGACAATCTAACTTTAAATCTTGTTCTTTTTTCACATCGTTAATTAAGTGTTTATCAGAAGAGCAAAAATCACGAACGGATTTCGCCTTCAACTTGTTGTTCAGAAAAATATACAATCGTAATGTGATGCTTGCTTTTTCGAAGCATTAGTTTCTTGAGATGAACTCTCGCTCCGTAACTTAAATTCACCGTAAACTGTTGAATAAAATTCATGAAATGATTTGCATGAATTAAATTTCATGCGTTTCCTAGGAATAAACTTGACCTTGTGCATGTACACGAGTGAAATATTGAGTCGTTCAAAAAACAGGTGTTTTGGTGCAGGAAGTTTGGATCCAATTTACCAAAACCATTGAGGTTTTATGGAATTGTTGTTGTTTTTTTTATATTTATATTTTTTTCGTAACCTAATAAGAAAATTTGACCTAAATTTTGAAGGCAGAGAGCTCGCCAATTGCCTCTTGCATTTACACAAACAAAAACTGCTCTATGCCAACGAACATCGTTTTGAAGCATGAATTACTATATATATGTATGCACCGCACGTGGCATTTTCTACTACGCAGCTTTTTTTAAGGTACAGACAATGTGTCGCGTATTCTGATAGCGCAAGTCGCTCACACTCCGATTCGTAAACTCAATTTTGTTCAAGCAAAGGATAATGTATTACAGTTGCGAGAATGTTAATTTTAATTAGTACGTTGTCACGCTGGTCTCAGTCTATTCAAAACATTTTATGAGCCACGTGTAAAATCGAAACTAATCATTTAAATAAAGACTCGACACTTTTGTAGGAAAATTACATAATTTCTCGATATCTTTTATTTTAACGAGCTTTTGGAAAGCAGAGACCGTAAAAATTACATAAATATGATGAACTAGAGGTTAATGTATTCTGTGCATTCCTGACTTAACGATTTTATGTCTCGCTCATCATTGAATTTTGTTACTACAAAAATAACAATAAAATTCAAATTCCAGAAAACGTAAATGTATTTTTACCATTTGGCGAGGCGAGATCGTATTTTACAAACACGTAAACACCCGTTGTTGGCTGATGAAATTAAGCGATTTTTTTCGACATATATTTTTTTCACAAACTCTCGAGATTGTTGTTTTTTCTGGTGATTTACTGAAATCGAGGTTGATGACCCAGAATTATTGCTAATTTGGTGTATTATTAAATATATGTTTGCATCGAATGAGCCGAGTTCTTAGGCTGGAAAAAATTTAACGTCGCAACTCAAAGACCACGATTAAAAATAATAATCCTTGAATCTTGAGACAATAATGATGGAATATCGCTCTTTATCGTGCCGGAAAAAATATGCAAAAATATTTTCTCGTTTTATCGGTAAATATGTGTATATATCACATCCTCGGGTTATATGAAAACTTGGTCATTTATCCAGCATCAAAGTACCTTGTATATATTTATCTCATGATCCCCATTGAAATGCCTTTTATCTTCACATTTTGCGTCAACGAAAAGAAATTTGAAGATTAAATTGACTCTCCTCCTGCCACTTCGCTCTCCCTCTCTATCTCTCGCTTTTTGTGACGCCATGAAACGTCCACGAAGAGAAAAATGTTGCCTTAATTTATTGATATCGTTCTCCCCTCCTTGGAAATGGTTCGCAAATACACACAGAGGCATTCTTCTGTTTTATTAATAAACCGACATAACAAAACTTATACAGCGAGCTCGTGACTATTTGTTCGTGTGAATGCTCTTGAAAACAATTGATGCGGGCAAACATCCAAATTTCGATCGAAAACACGTTTACCTCCATGATTCTCTTGTTTGTAGTTACTACTTTTGAACTTGTACGAGGACCACAAGCGTGAAGCTTACGTTTTGTTTATCACGGATTAAAATTTTACTTAAAAACCACACGTTTATTTACGTAATTAATTTTCCTATTAACATCCAAACCGATTCCTTGATGACATTTCATGATTCGGAGATGAAAATGATGACCAAGGTGTGTACGTAGGTAAATAATTTCAGGGTAAAGGGTCAGGTAAAAGGTCATAAAAGAGCTCAGGTCATAAACATGAAAAAAAGTGAGTATATGCCTTGAAAGAAATTTTCTGTTGGACGCCAGCATTTTAAAACTCAACTGGTACTAATTCGCACCATTGTAAATAAATATGTAAGGAAGTGACCAACCGTATTAGTTTCTCTGAGTTTCCGGAGGTGCTAACAAACTAAAACTTGTTAAAAATGTAGCCGTGAATATGGGTTGGGTTTTCCACAGTTTCCTTTGGCCCTTCTGTAAATTCGATCCAGTAGTGGATTAGAAATGAGTGACTGTGGGCAACACCCTGGGAGGGATTCACAAAAACAAGGACATTGTAAGCGACGTGGGGAAAAAGTGAATTGAAAGTGAGAAAATCATATTTTAGTGTAAAATCATGAGCTAATCCTACGTGGAGAAAATATACTGACGCTTACTTGAGTCTAGTATCAGGCAACAAGTCAAAAGTGTACAAAATGGAGTGAAAAAGTTGAAAAAAATTATTGCTCTCAATTATAAAATAAATAAGACTTTAAATGGTGATGTTTTGGCGAATCACGTTTATACCGTTGAACGGATAAAGCTCACAGACTGGCTCATTGCTTGTCAGCATTTATTTACCGACGATATCGCCTGCGATGGACCGTGACTTATCTATTTAGCTCAAAAAAATGAGACAAGGCATGACACGCAGCTGTCAACGAAGACCGACGTTGTACGATGATAAAATACAAGCGTGTGCCACACCATTGTAGTGAACTCTCGGACATAGTGAAAGAGAGAGAAATAATGCATTAATACATCCATGATAGACACTGCATGAGCCTTCATGTTCGACCTCAGGCAGAATAAACCAGACAACAATTTTTACTTTAAACTTATAAATTTTTTTTATTTTATGTTATTCAAATTAATGGTATTAGAAAAAATGTAAATATATAGAGTGCGTATCTATGGCACAGTATCTAGGCAAACTATTACTATTGCAACGATAAATTACGTGTAGATGTGTGTGGGAACGAGGCGATCGGCCAGATTCGATCCTCTCGCGCCTTCTTTTGCTTATCTAACCATTATTTTACATCCCACGTGATTCGTCAAGTAGTATAAAATGTGCAAAGTATCAAAGGTCATTCGTATGAAAATACTGATGGTGGAGGCAGAGGCGGTTTAGAGTGTTCGACTAAATAGACACACACAATAATATAATACACCCACATAGATTATTTTTTTTCTTTTTCATTTTAATTATATTTTTTTCTCCTCCATATTGTTTTATTTATAGAATTCGATAAAATAGGCCTAGATGTTGCAAACACCAGTGTATTTTGATTAAAATTAATGAGCGGTGATTATCACACTGAGAATTGAGAACAATAGTGTGGACGAAAATAGAAGTCATCAGGTCGACCGTATCATTAAAAATGACGACTTTACCGGAACGTGGACTCGTTTTTGGACAAGTAGTCTACGTGTGTATAAATATAGAAATGGTGAAAAGTTCACTCGAATTAAATGCAAAACTAATATTGACGTTAAACAGCCCGCCTCTTTCTATCCCGAGAGATGCAACGACTTATAATCTTTTCCTACTCAAGTTTAGCCCACGGTCTGTAGGAGCTAAGGATTATGACCGAGCCTTATCACGACGGTTTAAAAAACAATCGTTGCATTATTATCGTTATTATTCATGCACACGAATAACGAGATAAATTTGCATTTCTGACGAAATGTATGAGGCAAAAACAACTCGTCAATTATTTTTATCGTTGTTATTTAATTTTTCTTCGAGGATAAGGTGTGTTTCGGTATAAATTAAATATCTCTTTCGCATTATGATTATTTTAACTTTTAGTACAGAATAAAAGAGAGTTTTACTATTCTTGTTTATGAATAAACTTAACTGAGAGAATTTATACTATAATAATATCTGGTCAAATGCTTACATCAGAGAGAAGAAACAAAAACGCTAAAACAGACAGTTCAGGAATTTTCCTGAATCAACAGAGTTAGTCTGAAGTGTAGAGGTCCGTCAGTAAAGTTATCGTCTCTGTGCTTTAAGGTGGCGGTCTCTCCACAGTAAAGTTCAAAAGTTGACTCTCTATTTAATGTCCAAAAACTTGGAATAAACTTGCGGACAAATCTAATAACGTTAGTTGTCATATCTCATAGGACGAATAAACTTTTGGGAAAGATGTCTAGTACGAATTAAGTTGAGAGTTTAAGAAATAAGCACCTTTTCCATATCTGCTGATCAGAGCTTCTATTTTATATCTCTGTATCTCCGAAACGAAATGAAAATTCTTTGTAATTGCGAAACAAGAGGAAAAATTTGTACCCTAAAAAATATGAATCATGAAGAACTTGTTCGACAATTTCAAGGTCTACAAAACCACAATCCCAACAGGTTATGGACCCAGGATACTGAGTGTATCATGTGTTGTTTTGAACGATTTCCTTTAAAAGAATTGAAATATTAATGATTTGTTCAGTGATTAATCGTTAGTCAATAAAGAGAAGAAAATGAATGTTGAGTTTCTTCATCATAAAAAGCGAAGTGTGTGGAAATTTAGGGTATGTAAAACGTGTTGATGGAATTCGAGAGGATTTAAATCACGCTGATCACGACACTTGTCTGAAAATAACAGAAGAGAAAGTCCACGTCTCCTTCATTTTATTCATACATATATATCTTTCTAATCTTTAAAAAAAAAAAAAATTATAGACAACACGAATGAAGGGTTTTACATGAATTTTGAAAAGGTTCACTGTACATATCGGTACATTTATATACGTTTTGATATCATTTTCAATATCAGGCGATAAAAATTTTCAAGCTGCCACGTGGATAGTCACTTGTGGAAGTACTTACAATTTTGCTCTCACGAGGCAATAAACATTGAGTGAATTTTGTTCTCGGTGAACTACGTGATACATTGTTAAGTGTGAATACTATATGTGGATGCCACGTGTGCAAACATTGCACTTTAATAATGACAGTGTAATTCCGATAGCAACAAAATACACGTGTCTATTTATGTACCAGGCTTTCCATGCCAAATAAATTGAATGTTTGATTATTTATATACGATTTAGAAGACAATTCGAATGTTTAAATAAACATTCTTACCACATCTAATTTTTTGCTTATCATTCGCTGAAAAAAGTTTCTGGGACCGAAAAATAATGAATATAGTAGACTATTGTGGTAGCAGGACAATTTTTCCCTGAAGAAATGGGAGCCCCATACATATTTATTTCGCAGCTCATATGTATCCTTGTAAACAGGAAGTAGCACGATGTTAATCTTGATCGTACATTAGGCTCAATTTATCGTAAACTATAATGACTATTATTCACGAAGAATCGATTTAGTATGCGCTACATTCACTTGTCATGTAAATACACAGAAAATTCTACCATATCCCTGTTACGAATATATTTATATATATATATATATATTTCTTATTATTCTATTAACAGAGTTCCCGCGAGATACTTTTATCCGCAGGAATCATGTTAAGCGTCCACTGTTCATGCCTCTTGCGTAATCACGATTACTCGAAGATTAATTACTTTACGTGGAGAGTGTCAGAGGGACCCAAAAGATATGCACTCTAGAATTATACTTAATTGCACCGAAACAAGGAGCTCGCAAGCACGAAAGGCTCAACATACTATGATTGTCGCTCTGTATAAAATTACCACGCGATATGCTCATCAACCTTTTATTTCCCATAACATCAAAGAAATTATCCATTCATCTTACAATCCTCATTATCGTGTGTGTACGAGGAATTTCGCGTAAAGTTCAAATTTATACGTCAGTGTGAATTTTCATTTCGAAATATCGATTGCAAATGAACAATAATTCATCAAAATTCTTATTTTTTATGCGATGTTTCGATATATTTTTTTACGACCCGGAAAATATGAAGTTGATAATTTATCACTTGTTACAAAATCGTAAATTTGAAAGTATCAAATATTCATATACAGTGAAAATTCCGTTTTGAAAAAATATTCGCTTCTCGAACTGGTGAAAAACAAAATTTTTGTATGAATATTAAACGCGAATGCTCAGTGGCTAAACAACGGGACGGTTTTATCACAAAATGTATATTAAATGAAGAAGTGACAAACTTTTACGACATTCAACAGTGAATAAAATAATCGTTTGTCGAGCGCTGTCAACAACAGCCCAAATGGCTTAACGTCGTTATATTTGACGCTTGAAACTCGTTATTTTACGATTGTAAAGAAACAATGTTTATTCCTTTGACAAAATGAACGTTTGCTGGAACAAAAATTCTTTCGTTTTCATTGCTATCGATTAGCTGCTTCATGATGTTTCATTCGCAGCTTATACGCGAATACGAGGGTGTGGTAAAAACGATAAGCGCTTGTCATTATCGTCTCAATAAAAGTAACAAACGTATAGATATTTTTTGAAACATTTATGCAATGTAACATCTCATATGAACTGAAGGTTATACAAGTTGAAGTGTTCTTTTTTCTTTCGTTTTCTTTTAGTAATATAGACAAACGAAAAATATATACGAAGTTTTTGTGCGATGGTCTCTGCTAGTGTTCTTCCTGCGTCTGTTTCGTTCCGCACACGTTGATTGAAATTTTTTTGCAATTTATATACAAGCGTACATATATATTCTAAAATACACATGCACACAAATACATGTAACGTCTCTCATTGGAGCACCGCCGAATGAGCTAAGCATACTATAAGAGATACACAGCCAAACGACGTAAGCATTTGAGATTCGAGAATACACAGCACGTGCGTCTTCACTCCCCACAAGTCTTTGACGTGAACATCGCGTGTTATTCACGTGATCCTTTTTTTTTTAAGTGGAAAAATCAAAGAAAGCGCTTTGTATAAGAATAACAAGAATTAAAAAAAAAAAAACAATACTATAAATTTTTATCTATTTATCCGTACAATAATCGAAGCCACATTTCGGATAATAAAAGATACTTATAAAGACACTTATTTATTTCCAGTAAATTCAAGTTTGGAGCAATCTATCGAACGGAGTTCCAAACCATCGCTGTTGCCCAACAACCGATTTTTCGATGTTTGTTATCGTCAAATTGTATTTTCACAGACGTCCATTAACAGAATCGAAACTAATGAGTTAAGGAATATCGGTGACATTATTATTTCCGAAATGTAAACAGTCGAGAATGGATATTTTTAAATAATTTTATTGTCCAATAAGGTTTGATAACTGAGATTTGACAAACATAGTAAATGGTAAATCATGTCATGGCCGTAACTGTTGTTTGCTGAAGCTGTCAACTTTATTTACACCCGATAAAATGTGTATTTGCGCTAAAGAATTACGCGAGAACAATAACTTTCTGTATTTACCTATCACCATTAATCCTATCAATTTTCAATATTTTCATCAAGTACAACTAAAACATTCAAATAGAGAAAGGAATAACACGGTCAATCTGTCAAGCTGTCACGTCTAAAAACATGCGATACGAGACACCCACCAAATCAGAGTTGCTAAGCACTCTAACGCCTGTTCACCTGTCATTCGTGACGTCAGAAGTGCCACTAGTGATTTTTTCAGTATTTTGACTAGCTATTATTAATCATCATTAAAATTGGAATTTTATAGAAAAAGGCCACTGAAAATTGAAAACTAAAATAGCTTTTGCATCTAAACATTGGAAAGACGGTTTATAAATCACTATCTTATTCGAGGAGTCATTAATAATATTTTTTCCTTCAATGAGAACCTCCCGTGAAAGTGCATTTGTATATGAAAATGTATTTTGTCATCACTCAAAAAATCTTAAGAGATCCCGAGCGGGATAGAATCTTTCTTAGAAATTTCTCGAACTAATGAAATTCTGAGAATTCTAGAAAACGGATTTTCCTCGGGTTATTCTTTTCAGAGGAGTACAATCCACCGGCCAAAAATTCAAGGTTTCGCGGGGGTGTCGGCCAATGGCCAAAAAACGTCAGGTGATTTGCGAATTAAAAAAAAACTCAAAAAATGTCGATGACCTGCCTCTTTTATTTTTCTTCTTTTTTTTTAACGTTATATTTTTTTAACTTTTTCTTGGCAACGTTCGTGCGCAGCGTATTTTCAGATAGGAACGATCTTTTTTTTTTCATTTATTCAAGGAAATTCCATTGATGTTTCAACGAACTTTTGACCACTAAGATACATATAAAAATTCGTGCACTTGCCAATTGTTAAAAAAAAAAAAAAAAAAACATCAATTGTAGAAGTTTTTTCTTTTTGATGGGTGAACCGCCAAAAAAATTAAGGGTTGATGTCTTCAAGGGGCAAATACCTTCAGACAGCTCAGCGTTGAAATGATTTTTTAAAACGAAAGCGATGCATTTAAAATATCTAGAATTTTGAGCATAAGTATTGACGAAAAGTGAAAGAAGAAACCAATAATTCCGTAAAAAGCAAACTTGAAGGGGGAAGGATTCGTTTTCGTTACGCGAACCGTTGCACCGTGCATAACGCTACCACGACTTCAGGCTTCAAGATCTTCGTATAATGAAACTTGAAAGAATGAATAATGTTGTAAGGTTTTTCCAAAAGTCTTATCCTTAGTTTTCTCGCGGTGTAAGAGTGCACTTTCACACACGGATAAGGCCACCACCATAGGGTGGCTCAGATTCGATAAACACTTTATTTCTGGCTGTGCCGAAACGTTGCGGTGGTGAACCGCATGCCGTGTGCTACTAAAAATATACGCGGGATCTTGATGCCCACTCTTGTCAGAGCGGGTTAAACTGCACAAACGAAAATAAACTCGTCGAAACACCTGGCACCCCGGTGTTCTATTCTACGTTGAGAGCTCGTAGTTACACTTGTACATATACGTGTACTTTGACACACAAATATACGAAGGTATACACAGTTATATTGTAATACGTTTTGTCGACAAGAGGACAAAAAATCTCGGGACAACAAAGGCCGCGATAGAGTCAAATGCCTAACCCGGAAAGAAGAGAGAAAGAAAGAAGAGAACTTATCTCTGTTAGAAATTAAATCAGCTAGAGATTTTTTTTTTTTTTTTTTTCAAGTTATCAACCACGACGTAATTTACGAAATTGGCTGACATACAAGTGGTGAAAAAGAAAAATCATTTGAGCAATTATTTTTCTGTACTTTGCAACTTGGACAAAAATGAAAAACGTTTTGAAGGAATCTGGGAATTTCAATTGCATATATTTATTCATTTTTGCATTTACAATTGTCTCGTAACCACATAGTTTGAATTTTTGTGAATCGACGGAATAATATTTATAGTTTACGTTGGCCTACAAAGTTTTTTCATATAGTATTCTATTTGCGTGTAGGTTTTCGCAGATATTTGTGTGATAACTCGACGATGATAAGCTTCAACGATTTTTGATTTCACAAAACTCGAATATGTAGATATACATTTTTTTTCTCTCGTCGCGTTGATTAATCGTAAACATGTTTACCGCGATATCTCGAGGTAGAGAAAGAGAGCGAAAAAGTGACAATGAAAAGGAGGGATCGTATCATTGTGATGAGATCGTAGTATACGTTCAACGTCCCTACAATGTTTCTCATTATCGTCGTCCAAGATAAATTGATCAATTAAACCATTTCCTAATTGCAGTCTTGCCTCACGTTATCGTAGCAATTAATTATTAAATTCAGACTCACTACTTGACACTAGAGATGACCAGCTTCTGCTTAACGCAAAGAGAAAGGAATTGGGAAAGGGGGCGAAAGAGAGAAGTGGAGCAAATCCATTATCTATCAATTATTGTTATAAGACGAATGTGTAAATTTTATTGTATATAACTTACTATATATCTACACATTAAGATGATTTAGCATGAGATACGATACACTGAAGGTTGATCCATGACAACTTAGTCACTACAGGTGTTTCAAACACCAGGAAACAATGAAGCTATTAATCCATCAATAATAGGATAGAGGAATTAATTTCGTGATTCATAGAATGGTCATATTTGCATTGGTCGAGGAACGTGAATATCACAAAGGGTAGGGCCTCAGGTAGTCGAGGAGACGGAACCGTCTATTGTTTGATTCGGTCCGACAGCGCCAGTTAAGTTTACACCTAACTAATTACAGCTGTACCTCCGTTAATATTTGGAATTTATAAATTTCCTTTGGAAGGTATAGTCTTGAAATACCAAACATTGAAAATATGGAAAAAAAAATTCATTTTTTCAAAATTCTAGACTAGAAGACGGCCTTAAATACTCAAATATTTGGCGAATTTTTTTTTTCGTCGTTTTTAGCACGACACATTTACTTAATCCAAATAACTCGACGAGGACTCATCGTTAAGATTCGCACTTGTGGATAACGTTGTACAAATAGAGCTTTTATCACCAGAATGGAATTTCGTGACAAAGAACGAGGTGGGAACAGTGATTAAGTAAGATTGCAAATGTACGGTGAAAATCCAAAAAATAAACGCCCAACGTGGGGCTCGAACCCACGACCCTGAGATTAAGAGTCTCATGCTCTACCGACTGAGCTAGCCAGGCCTGTGATTTACATTTTGAAGATCTCACAGATTCTGTAAGGGAAAAAATGCAACTTATTCAAAACCCAGAAACAGTCAGGGATACACGATGTGTGAACGAAATTCTAAGGTGTATTTGCGATGTGAATATTGGCCAAAGTCCAAGCTGCCTGTGAGCTTTACAGATTTTTCTTTCGCTTAGAGCAAGATATATATTGTAATTTTATGACAGTAATATACAAAATATATCTAAATATATGAAAAAAAAAAAAAAAAAAAAAAAAAACAGTGAAAGTCGTAACCAGTTCAGAGACTCGAGTAATGTTACGATTTCAAGTCGTTGTTGATGTTAATGAAACTCTTAATGGTTCGTTATTGTTCAGTTAAAAAGTAATACAATGAAAGAAGTGTTAATGTCGAATAACTTGAAATTCCTTGGATGACTCATAGTAATTAAAACCTTTTAACGAAAATAATGAATAATTCAGTAATGAATACATATACGACTGATTAATTCAACAATTAACTGATAACTTGATGTGACTACATAAATTTTTATGTTTCTGTGTATCCAGTAACCATTTGAGATGATGAAGCCTTTTATTCAATCATTTCAAATGCTGAATGTGATCAATAAAAAAATTAAGAAGGTTACATTGGCCGATGAAAAGATAATCGTTAATGTCTCTCTGGAAAACTTCGAGGTCTCGTGAGGTTAATGATCTACGTTGAAACATTATCGTGATCATTAATATTCAGTATTTTTTTCAAAATCAGACAATGTGATACCAATTGTTGAGTAAAGTTGCCGGATCGTACGTTTTACTCCTTCTGCGTTGATGCACTGGTTTCATTATTTTTTCTGCTGTTTTTCCGTATCGAATAGTTAAGAGGCACGTTTGCCTCCACTACTACACAATCACAACTCCATTCGTAACGTCAATGTAACACATTTATCAACAATGTCCTGTTTTCGTGATTTCGTTTTCAACGCTATCATTTAATCTGTTTTTTTTTTCGCTCGAATTTCTCGTCATCGAAAAGTTTCTAAACAATTGACTAAATAGTAGGCGTTGAATAGCAAGTCCCGTGAAATTGATACCTTTGTCGAATGACGTTCAACAATTCGTTTGCGTCAAAACTGTTATGAGTTCTATCGATGAACTTTTTTTCCTGGTGACACACAAAATGTCTGATTTACTTTTTGTTCCTTTTGTGGGATGACGTGGCGACGGGCTTTTTAATAGAGCTTTTATATTTATATTTATATTTTTTTAAACTTCAGCTCGTTTTTGAACTCTTTTTTTTCTTTGCTGTCATTTGTCGCGTAGGAAAGAACGATACGTAACAGTTTATCATATGGCATCTGACATTTCAAAACGAGGAAAAAAAAGTTGAGGACTTGGTAGTGTACCAAACTATCATTCATGCCCTCTTCCCTTTAATTCTCTTCCCTGTCTTATGTTTCGTGGGTGTGCTTCTAATATCGAGGTCTTGACACATGGGAAAGTCAGAACCATCTTGGATGAGATTCAAGAATCTTGGTTGCAGGGAACTTTTGCCGCGCGGTCTGCAGCTGGACGGCAACCCGTCGTATATAGAACTCCGAGAAATGAAGACACTCTGCGGTCCGCATGTTTTCATCCTCTTTTTTCATCTTGTTTTTCGCTGTTTAAACGAGTGTGAAGTATTTATAATTAGTACGATACTTTGCGTGAGAACGTGGCCTCAAACATCTCGTTTAGAGAGTTACGTGAGTTTAGGAAGACGACGTTTCGGTGAGTGACTTTTGACGAATTGAAGAAAGAAATAATGAGTTGTTCAGCACAAAGAGCAGAAATCAGAAGGAGTGTGTCATCTTCACGATCGACCACAGTCCATTCTGTATCGACTCCTCTTTAATGACAAACATAAAAATCTCTTTCCTTTATTGAGCGAGTAAAGAAGCAGCTTATGTGGGATTACAATTTGCAGGTTATTTTGAATCCCAAGTTAAATTCCTCTTTTCTGCGCATTCATTTTCCTTCAAGTTTTTGAGTAAATAGCTGAAAATAATTGATATGAACGATACGCCAATATTTATCGCATATCCGTGGTAAACAGGCTATCGTCAAACACTCGTAAAATGATATATATCTCAACGTTTCGTGTTTGCTTACGAGAATCATTAATGTGTCACGCCTTTTAAATATGCATGGCCGTTAATAACATTCAAGACTCTTGGCACTGCTATAACCTTGTCGAAACGATAATAATCATGATCGAACGAATATATTGTTATTGTGCGTGGCTTCCTGAACGAGGAAAATAATCATTATCATGATCCGACTATTCCTCACTGATTTTTTCTTTATATATATATATATATCTATAAATCTGTGTCAGTAAGAGTAGGACAAACTTGAACAGTTATGCCCTTGAGTAAATTTTTGGTAGTAGTATGTCGTACATGGCATTCTTATAAAAAAAAAAAAAAATGTGTTATATAACAGCCTGTGGACCGACTTGCGTATATTTCTTTTTTTTCTTTTTTATTTCCGCTTACATCATAATAGCAACCTAATGCCAACGACCAGAGACCTTCAGCGACTTTTTTTGATGCGTGCTTTTTTCGTTTATCGTCTATTTACATAGTCATCCAATTTCGTCTGTTCTCGATCTGGAAGAGTTTTACGTCAGATTTGCTTCTAGTTTTTTTGAATCGCTCGTTAATTTTAATGACCAGTAGCTAAAGATGAGAAATTGTTTAAAAAGACAATTACTCATGGAAATCATGATGCGAACATCTCTAGTCTTGCAATTCCCTCTTAAATCGGGTGATATGGTGGAAAAATAAATGATTTCACTGTTGTTTATGCTTCGACGAGACAAAATTACTGCTATAAAACCGTGATCATTTTATTTCAAGTTCAGCCTCTTTTTGCGTCAAATTACCAATCGTAAATATACGATACAACGATTACGTACAACATTGATCTATAAACCGATCGCATTAATTAATACCTGCGTCAATATCTCTGTAGCTTCTAGAAGTTCCTACAGGTTATTGTTTATCTATCGAAAACTTGTCTGGGAAATATAGGCGAAATGGGCTCGAATTATAGTCCACATATAACACATATAACTCCAATACATAATCCCGATTACTTGATCTATCAATTTGGATAGAATTTCAGTAATTTAATTGATGGACTGGCTTGTAACACTAGACGCAATTTGCATCGGAATTCCATAATCTTCGAGATTCAATGTATACGAAGATGGAATATACACAGTCAATATTACATGCTGAAAATTGGAGTATTCCTATAGACAGAACATTGGAAATAATTATAGAAAATTCCTGAAAAATACTCCGCTGATTTATATAATTAATAGCCTCTCCAGCTTCGATTGGATTACATTTGTATATCCACATGAATATTTATCGGACAATAATGACCCAAAGGGCGTAACCTAAATGACCGTCTACCTCAAATTCCCTGATTCACGTGTCCCTTTGAATTGCACAATAATGATATTCCACGTGATTTTTTAATCTTAACAATTAATACTCCATGGAAAATTTGGAGTAATTTTGGAGTGGAGTCACAATTCGCGATAATATTGTTTTAAACACACTTATTGTCGGAGTTAAATATTATTTTGTTGCATATAATAAAAATAATAGTTAACCGATTTAAATTTGACCATTATTTTAAACTATATTTCAACAAAAATGATTCCTTACCTCATTAAACTAACTCAAATGATGACAATAAACAAATAAATAATTACATCGTCATATTTGATCGTAAAGTTTTTTTTTTTTTTTTCAACATTTTTATACTTGTAGGCCTTCAGTCGTAAGCCGGTAAGAACCCATAATAGAATTTACTCTTTCATCGCCCGGATAGCTCAGTCGGTAGAGCATCAGACTTTTAATCTGAGGGTCCAGGGTTCGAGTCCCTGTTCGGGCGAGTTTTTTTTTAGTTTTTATTTTTTTAATTCCAATTGCCCGAATCGGAGTAATCAATTAATTAAAAGACACGCCATGTTAATTATATGACTTGTGAGCGAATTTTCGTATTATTTATTTGAACAATTGAGTGCTGGTCGATAAGCTTAGAGTTGAAAGCATTCAGTCGGTATATACGTATATATGTGAGCCAGCATGAATCATCTTCTTTGTTTTACGAACGATCGTTGAATCTTGATTCCGTCGATGTTATTTTAATTTCCTCTGCTCTTCGTCAACGTAGCTTCAGAGCTTTCAGTATTTTCGAATACGCTCGTATTTGCTTCCGTAAAATGGGATGTACTTGCACACGGCTTTCCAGTCTGTAATCCAAAGAATAGCCACCAGACTTGCTGCTCCATAAATAGCCACCGATGTTTTCCTGTGTTTACCGAGAAGAATTTCAAATAACAAAGATCTCGTACCGTATGAATAAAAACGCTTTTACTCTCTTCCACATTTGTAGCATTAATATGTTTGTATATATATACTTTTTTTGTATTTTTATGATAAATGATACTCCGTAACAAGCACAAGGGCAAATGACGAATGTAATCGACACGGCGATAGTATAAATTTGGAGAGTTAGTTGGCAGTCCCGAGCTGATAAATATATCGGTGATATCGTGTCAACACGTGAAAAAAAATGAGTTAAAAGTTTAATAAAAAATAAAGAAAATTGAAAAAGAAAACAAACCTTGAGTTGGATGGAAATTTAATCGATTGAAGATTCGTCAATAACCGATTAATCGCGATCGGGGGAATTTTTATTGAGTAAACGTGCCTTCCGGCACGCGGTCTCAAGTTTTCTAACAAGCTTTGCGGAACCGTTTTCAATCTCATTGCTCTTAACAAGTTATTATTATTTTTTTTATTTACGTAAGACTGTGACGTGCATCTGAACGCGGTACAAGGTTTTTGCAAATTTTTTGGTTAATGTGACAAGCAAGAGATTGACAGGGGCAAAAAACAATTGATATTTTCGTATTTTTTTAAATTCACGTTGACACATCATCTTGATATGTCAAAAAAAAATCGAGGATCTTTGTCGATAACCTGATAATCACGTTGACATGCAACTCACCACACTCTTGCACGCTCCAGAACATTCTGATGTTTCGAGAATACTGACCAATTTTTCATGACCATTTTTATTTAATATTTTTGAAAATTTGTTTATTTTGAAATCGACGAATCAGAAATTATGATAATTATTTTCAGACTTAATTCTAAATAGCTTGTCATTGTTTCGTAACGTGTCGACCTCTTTTTCTTTTCATTGCCTTCTGGAAAGGAACTTATGATTGAAATACACGTGAGATTGCCATCTGTTGGTTAAATTTTCTACCACTTCGAACGTACAATTTTCCTTTTTGGAAATTCCAATCTGCTTAAGAATTTTTTCTCAAAGTTGACCTTATTGCCAGCAAACATATATTTTATTTTATTTTAAAAGTAAATTTAGATCAGCAAATAATAGGATTTGAATAATAACCAACGTTATCATCAACAGCATATGATAATTATTCAAAATTTCATAACGTGCCATCATTTTTTTTGCTACTAAACTTCTTTGCATTAAGTTGAAACAGATAGAGTTTACTTTCTGACATCAGTTAACCTAATGCCAAAAACATCTGTCTATTTTAGCGTCCAAACTGGGTAATTTAAACAACTACGCAAATTTCCCCAAAATTAGTGCTTGTACGAGAAAAATAATCGTACTCTGGCATACGTAACATTCGGAAGAGAGAAAGAGAGAGAGAAAAGATTGAAAGAGAAGATCGGGAGAGAAGAAACTCGAAAATTATGTCAGAGTGGAAAGAGGCGCCAACTGTTAAGATGACGTAAGAAAATGTGTTGTATGATAGTCGAGGAAGACCTTGGCAGAGACCTAGAAGAAATATCAGCAGGATATAAGAAGCAATATATCTATAGGGCGTGACGTGCGGATGTTGGGCAACGATTTGGGTGTCAAAAATTATGATTCTGAATAAACGAACCTTTTATATTCGAACCAATTTCGAAGCGAAACTATAAGGAAAACATTTGTTGAAAAAAAAAAAAATTATTAAGAGGATGACGAACTTGATTTTTTTTCTGTTAGTTTTTGTTGACTTTCAGGTTTTTTATCTTGGGTATAAATAATTATTATGTACATAAGTAACGGGATTGTTGACCCCTGAATTTCGTTATATATGTTACGTACGCCTATTTAAAGGAAGCCAGAAAAAAATGTGGAACTGATGCACTATTTTATGGCTGACGTTGCATCAGGACTTACATTTCCGTTGGTTTCAACGACTTCCGGCGACGCAATGGTTATATTTCGTGTTTAATTGTACATATGTCTATACCTGTACACAAACTAAATGCCCAGACTTTATGAGCCGTTGCCGATCGGCAGTCTACTTCGGGCCCAAGAGGCTTCTTTTTGGCTGGCTAGCAAAACACGAATGTGAGATCATCAACGACAGAAGGAAAAAGGAAGCGAGAAGAACAGAAAGAAAGAAAGAGAAGGCAAGCTTCCCTCGTTTAACCCAATTTCACGGGCAATTTAAATACGCTGATTGTAAAGTAGAGTCACGTGTGAATATGCATATATTTATGAGGCAGGTATATACAGATTTCGAGTTTAACATACATTTATAAAACCTATAAATAATTTGGTAGATAGAGTTGTCAGAAGATAATCATTTGCGTTAGAATTATTACATAAAATAAATCGCATGATAATATTTATGTATTCAAATATTTAAAAAAAAATCATTTTTATTATTTAACACAACGAAATGATTCGTAAAAATCAACAACAACAAAAAATGGAATCACATTATGAAATGTTTTCACGTCATTTCAAAATTTTATTTCATCATTCAACTTGATAATCGAGTCAAGGTTCTGGACATTGTTAAATAGTTTTTAGTTGCTAAGAGATAACATTTCGTTCAGAACAATAATCATTCTTCACCAACATTTCATATGCATTCTCGGAGTAATTATTACGTTGCACGTTTTTATTTCCTTTTTTCCTTTTTTTTAATCTTTTACTAGCTTCGTATGGCGAGTTCATGTATTATTCATGAGAAATTGTACAATGGCATATCGCTCGAGGCATTGTTAATAGAATATTGTCTTCGCTCTCATATAATTACGCAAGTGACTCTATCCGAAAAAATGCATGGGTACATTTGTGCAAATTCGATTTTCCTTGTATCGTTCTACTTGAAATTCTTCGTAGTGCTCGTACCGAAGAAACAGGAAAAAGGAGGAGGTCTGATCTCATCTTGTTATCTTTACCGCCGGTGCGTGGTTTCGTTTTCCCTCCATCTCTTATTCTCTCTCTCTCTCTCTCTCTTTCTCTCTGTGTCGCGTGTCACGACGACCGAAAATGGAAAATCAGGTGTCTCGTGTGTGAGCTCTCGAAACTCGCGCTCGAAGCTTTCGCAGCCCCGTGCAGTTGGTTCTATGGAAATAGAAGCGTTGAGTCGTTTGTGTCAGCAGGTCAGTTGTGTAGCTGGGTGAGGCCTCTACTCGTGATTTCTCGCACACACAAAGATATCACGCTTTTTTTTATTTTCTTTTGCCTCGCGTATCTTTGAATACCGCTCTCGTCGAGCACGCATTTTACAGTATTCGCACGTGTGTTTGTACGTTTGTGTGTGTATGCGTTGGACGATGAGTGCAATTGGCAGGCACGACGAGAATTCTACGAGCCTCGAGAGAGGTAGAAAAGTCGTCGTACCACCGACCACGAACGATTCTAGCAGACCGCCTGGTGCCAGCTCGAATGAACAAATACTGCTAGAACGTTATTCACGTACACACAACCACTTATTTATCTGCGTATATTATACCGTTGTACTGAAAATTCATCTGACAAAAAAAAACTAACGACAAACATCTTTTGAACTCATGTACATTGTTGCCGATTAATTGAATTTTAATTTCCTTGATTGCAAAGTGTTTCTTCAGAAAATAAGAATAAAATTTAAAGTCTGTCACTTTTTTCAACTAACTTAAAACAATTTTTTAAATAAATTTTATTAATGATTTTTCATTATTTTCAAATTAGCGATTTTACCGCGATTCAATCAACACGAGATGGTTAGCGAATCGTAGATCTGTCTCGCATTACGTAATTTCATCTCAACGCGTAATTGGCACTCCGATAGAAGCGTATACGTCAAGGGCGATACGAAGAGCATGATATCGATCAATCGTGGAGCTAACGATCTCGAAAACTCGACAAATTTTCCATTCACGTTCTGCTGATGCTATTGTTACCAGAAATTCAAAGCGATCATCCCAATTTAGACGTTCTTTACAATAGTTCTATCCTGAGCCAAATTAAAATCAGCCAATTAAAATGAGATCTCGCAAATCTGGACAGTACAATGGAATTCTAACATCTTCCTCTTTTCGCAAGAAAAAAAAAAAAAAATACAATATATATATTTCGATCTACTAGAATCGTCAACAATATTTTTGATCTGTTCCACGAAAGAGTTTAAATCAAAGTATTTCAATCAAATAAATAATGCTATTTTAATAATTTATTCGAGTAACTACGTTTAAGCTTCTCGCTGCAACCACTACGTGGCGCAGTGGATCGAGTTTCACATAAGAATTGCACTCTGGATGTGAATAAATTGTAGAATCGAAATTGAATAAACAAAAATTCGTTGGTGAATTTTTATTACACAGAATTACAAATAATTATATATTATTGAATAATAAGATAATTGAATATTGTGTAAATAATATCATAAATATAATTCTCGAATCAACTTCATGCTTCTTCATTTTTTTAAACCATTGTTTTAAATAATAATCCAAAAGACCATGCTTTCCATTGAATCGAAATATTTAAATATTCAGATCGAAGAAAATCATTTCTTCGAGTTAAATATCTATAGAGTTCTCTAAAACCGCGAGACAAGGAATTTATAAATTTCATTTAAATGAATGTTTTTTCTGGGTATGCTGACAAGAAAATTGTATCAGGAAAAAACTTTTCAACGTTTTGTTCAATTTAGAGATATCAGAACATAAAGAGATAAATTTATATCTAACTTATATGATAAAAAATGTACAGTTACGATCATTGATAAATTATCTCAAGTTGTCTTGTCATTTATGGATTGATACTCAATTATTTTTTTCCTCAAGTGTAAACTCGCGCGGATCGATACTCATGTTGCAGCATTGTCGATGGATGCGAGCACGTGTATAATTACATCGGTCATATCGAGGCCGATGACGTCAGCCTATTAATATACACGCATAAATATATTCGGTTTTGTACAAATACGTCCATCAACGTATGTACGCATGTGTGTATGCGTTTGTGTGTTCATGTGTGTGTTTCTGAAGCCTGCAGAACGGGTGAGATGTTCAAAGTGTCCACGTGCACTTGGCTCTCGTCGTGTGTTAACTTCTACGATCGGAGACACCGCGTCTGTCGTAATTGGCACGAGAACCACGAATCGCGAGAAAAGACAGACCGTCGCTAATAGAATGAGCAGATATACAGCTTGCGTTTAAAAATGTTATTTGAATAATGAAAATGTGGTTATAGTTTTAAATAAAAATATGAAACGAGAACAACTTATTTCCACTCGAAGAAATATGCTGAAAAAACAGCATTTAGTAATATAAATTTTCATGAAATAACTGCTGTTGAATTGAGAAGGAAAAAATACTCTCAACAATGGAAAATAAATCTTCTCGTTTGGAGATATTGTTCATGCTCGTTTTGATTTTTGAATAATTTGATTTTAACACAGTCACCGAACGTACCATTTTCCAACGAAGTGTATCTTTCGACGCCATGATGTACTTTTCCGAATTGTCAGTTATATTCGCACACACGATTGAGTAAACCGAAGCCCAGTCTGACGATCATTATTCAATCGTGACAGAGAGAGGGACAAATAAAGGTACAAACATATAGATATATTTTCACTATTTCTATAGTTCGAACATTTGCGAGTGAAAAGGCGTACAATAATGTCGTTAGCGAAGAGAAAAATATGTTGAAAAATACAATTTGATGGAAAAAATAAAAAGTTTAACGAGCTGTCGAAATACAGGCTCTGTTCGTTCAGGTTTCCCCTTCGTTTTCCTTTCACTAACGTTGCGCCCGTTTCTCTATTCGTGAGCTCCGAAGCTGCTTGAAAATACTTTTTTCACATTACGTGGTACACTGCCTTCCGGGACAAATCGAATGGATAATTTTCCATCTTGTCATTTTTCATTCTCTTTGTCACATACGTAGGTCGATATTGCAAACAGATCTTTGTGATTTTCATTCTATTGTGGAAACTAGTTTCATCTCGATGCAAACTCTCAATCTATATTTTCACCCAGAAAAATAATCTATTTTAATCAACTAAGATATTTTATTGATTTTTTTCGAAATTTTAATCAATAAACAGCTGACGCACTTGAATCAAATGAATAATGTTATTCAACCAAATTGCAGGAACCAAAGCAGGTTTTTTATTTAAATTGTTTACTAATTGTGCCTAATAACAAAAAGTCGGTCGTGATTTTTTGTGCCTATGCCCGCTGGTTTGCAGGCCCATGGAAATATGAAATAATCTCGTTGAAAGAGTTTCGGCTAAAAAAATTGGCGTCCTGGTATGCAAGAGCATTATCCTCCTCAAAACAAAATAAATATTTTTATTAATGTTTTTATTATTTTTCTGGCTTTTTAAAATCCAGTTCCCCGGCTTAAGTCTTCCAATTTTAATTTGTCATGGTTAATTTTCGAGCCTCAAAATATTTTCAAGTGATTGTTTACCGGTAAACTGCGAAACTAAAATGGCGTTTTAAACAAAATTCAGAAAAATGCTATTTCGATCGTTCAAATTCGCACCAGTAAACATCCGAAGGCTTATATATTCGATCACAATATCCTATCGATTTTGCTTCGAATGTCTTATGTATATTTACATTTTCATGCTCATAATAGATCACCAGGCAGATTTCTACTTACACACTTATATGTAAACACAAATAGGGTTGAATTAATGAGATTTAATCTATTTATAGGCTTTCAGAAATACATGTACATGTGGATATATTCATATATGTGTGTATCCGTGTGTGAAACGTTTTAATCTTGATATATATATTTATATATATACATATATGTATAGGATCAGCAAATAAGATTACATTTTTATTTTTCAGTTTTTTTCCTAAACGTAAGCAGACTATTTATTTGGAAGATTTATATGTCCAAGAGTATATTAGAAGTCTTTATTGGATCTTTAACGTTTCACCGTACGAAAGTCCAATAACGATGATATGATAATTCCCGGCACAGCTCGTAATCGCGGTCTCCATCCTTACATTTGCATAAGTTCTCTCTCAAAGCTCCCGTTGGAAAGCCGGTGGGAAAGCTTATGATCATGTCCTATATACACGCGATGTGTCTCGCTGCGATACGAGTCCCTTAAACGACCACTATAGACGCTGACAAATGTAATGTTAATGAAAGAACTTAATGTCACCATTTTTTTGAAGTATTCAAACATAATCACGTCATAATTTTTTCTTTTCCCACATTAAAACCTTTTTCTCTAACTATTTTATTTACGATTTTCATTTAAAATTAAATTAATTAGACATTAAAACGATATTTCTTTGAAAATTATATGCAACACGTAAATGTGCTATAAAAATTAACACGTTATCTCGATTTGAATAAATTTTGTAGGTGTCAAAATTGAGAATTTTGTACATGGGAACAGTTAAAAGAATTGTTAATTTGACGTTTTAATATATTTTATAAATGGATAAATGGATTTTGAAAAAAGTTGAACAGCTTAAAATAGTTATATTAAATTCTGTATTTAATATCTATCTCTAAAATACGTTGTACGTTTTCGTTTTTTCTTTGTTCTTTAGCATTCCTTTGAGGCTTCAAGTATTCAATAAGTTTCGATAAATCATTGAATTTTTAAGGAATTCTTTTATCGAGATTTCTCTTCGAGAACGATCTTTATTTGTTTGAAAAGTTCGTGAACTCTGTTGCGTAAAAGGGTTGAATAGATTTTCTCGCGTGATACGGCACAGAAAATTTTATTCCATTCTCTACACACGCACGTTAGTGTACGCAGCAAATATATACCTGGACCCGTATACGGTTTGTTGCTGATGTTGATTTTCTTTGCATTCAGATGCCACACCTATATATATACAGTGTTACGTGCTCGGCTCAAATTATGATTCTCTGGTGTCTCACAAGAAAAAAGTGTAGCTAAAAAAAATAAAAAAAAAGAGGGTTGGAATGCCCAACCCCTGTTTCGTATCACCTCAAGAATATGCTAGACGTACAGTCGTGTATAAAAATAACGACAATAACAAAGCGTTTTTAACTTTTTTAATCAAACATTTTTTAATTGTTTTTTTTTTTTTTTTTTCAATTTTCACACGAATGTGTTGCGTTGATTATTTGTTATTTGGTGCAAAACAGTTCAATTGAACATTTTGAAACATTCCAAAGTATTTGTGGACACGGGCCAATTTACTTCCTTTTGCTTCTCCAAAAAACGTCGATTTTTATGTATTGAAATTCTGCAACGTGATAAATTTCTTCTCGAATTTATTGAAGATTATTTATTTCATAAACAATCTACAACGATGATTTTTAATACTTTGAAAATTTCGATCAGCTGCTTCGAAAACATTAGTCCTTTTTGCAACAGACGGTGCAATAAAGCAAAACGGCCGCGTAAGAAAGGCCTTCAGGACCGCAAGTCTTACGAAAGAATTGTGCATTGGACAAAGAACCAGGTCGTTGACATTTCGGGGGTTGGAAAATTCTGGAAGATCGAGTGAAAATAAATTTCAATGGTTAAACTGAAGAAAGGGTTTTTTTTCTTGACATTTCGTCAGTATCATTCCATTTCTGTTCATCACAATTTTCCGTTTCATTCTCAACAATTTTTCACGCTGTAGTATTGTGTTGAAAAAAAAAAAAAAACAAAAGTTTCAACGAACAAAATTTTAACATCTTCATCGTATCATAGAAACGAATATTCATCAATTTACTTTTGTATTTTCTACATACGTTATTTTACGTGTATTTTTATCTATTAATTTATCAGGATTAAAAAAAAAAGTTATTATTTAAAAAATTTCTTTTGAGAGCGAGGAGAGTGAATACTTCACACGAAAAAAAAAAAAAAAAACAAAAATGTTGTTCTACTGTGAATTCCACTATATATTTTTCCGCTGCGCTGATTTTTTTTTTCTGGATACAAATCTATTAAATTTTTACGAGAACAAAAAAAAACTATCCGGGGGTTCAACGCACTTCGCCCTGTTGCACTCTCCCTTTTACGTTTCCCATCGTTTATGTGAACCGCTATAAGGGTGCAAGATAGAGTGGCAGGGAGAGCGAGAGCGAGCCACGTGATCGTTCCCCGAATATAGGTCACGGAACAAAGGATCGTCAAGTTTGTTCCAAGTCTCCAGGGGTTAGAGGGGGTTGACGTTAAATAGAGTCACCCCTGCTATCGGAACAAGGGCTCGATCACTTTGTCCGCATTTTTTTTTCGTCGAATCAGCGTTGATCACACTCGAGTGGATTGTATTATCCGTCAGGGATTATTCTGTTAAATGATTTTTGTGTTTTATAAAAATAATATTTACATCAGTTAACGCCCATGTATGGAACGAAAACAAATCTTTGTGTGCAATCTCTAAAAACATGCAACGTTCTTTATAATTTGACTTATTTTTTTCCATTGCATACTTTGCTATAACGACAAATAGCAATAAAAATGCATCAGCTGAACGTGAATCAAGGTGACGAATTTCATGAGAATAATCGTTTTATTCGAGAATAACAAAAATACTTATATTTTCGAACCTCAAACTGTATTGTTTTTCAAACATAAAGCAAAATAATTGGATTAATTGCTCGTCAGATATGACGATTCATTAGCAACTGCATTATCACGAATATGTCGTAATAATTTGGATAAACACTGAATTAACGACAGAAGCATTCAAAAATTTGATATTAACTGTATCTTTGTCGTACTTTGAGCGTAGAATTTTTCATCTGAAAATGACGCAAATATCGTTGACATTATACGAGGAAATGTTTAATAATAACTTGATATCAAAATAGTTCCGCGAAAAACAATTCAAAAATCCGAAAAATATCGAAATTTTAAAGTTTTAATTAATATCTTGTTTTTTTAATTCACAGAATTAAGGAAAATTATAGAAAAAATAAAGAGCTCAAAACATCGTGTGATAATTTTTATAAATTGACCTGTCAATAATAATGGTTTGCAATCACAATAAAGCGAACATTGAAAGTGAGAATTTGCGGGATTTTCTACAGAAAGTGCACCCCCATTTGTGATAATATTTGAACAAAACTATTGCATTTATTATTGTGGTCATTGTGTCCCTCAACAAGAGTAAATATTAACGTACAATAATTGTATGTGATGCGCTTTCGGATGGTCGTTCTCTTTGTCTGCGAAAGGGATGATGAAATTCTCTTCCGTGTTGCGTTAGACGAGAACGATAAAGTTATTGTTTATCGATATTTGTGCAATACTAGTCAATAAGAATAGGACGAGATATAGAGAACGATGCTCCTCGTGATCATGCCGTTTTTCGAGGTCGATCTATCGATCGATTAATCGTTTCTTGTTCTCAATCTCATCATTTTTCTTTCTATTTGTTCATCATATTTTTTTGGACTTTTACGATTTTATTGTTATTCTCTGTTCTGTACTGAAGGGGCGTGTCAATGAAAAAGACTTGCTATCAGAACCGTGGATGGATACGTTTTCTCATGTCTGTCTCTCTCTATTTCTCTCTCTGCCTCTCCATCGCGACACGATTGCTTGTATTTTATCGTGCCTTTCGCCAAGTTATAGTAAACCATCACGATTGCTTCGTGACCTCTCTCACTGAACGATTAATACAATATAAAAATGTTTTTTTCTAAATAATGAACTCAATGTAAAAAGCCTGAACATTGATACGATCTTTGACAACAATTTTTCTTATTTATATATCTTCGATGTGGAAATACAATAATTCATGCATCATTTTACATATTATTTTTGCTTTTAATTGTTCTTTTTGTCCTCTTAGGCCTGTAATATTGCTGAATGAAGGGTGCGGTTTATTTACTCGTGTACAGATGCATTGCCACAAGTATATATTTCATATATATATATATGTTTCTGCATTGTATGCATCGACATTGTATAGCTATACATTTTACATGCGTACATTTTCATGTACCGATTTTCCAATAGCATATATACGTGCAGGCATAAAGGGAAAACCCTGATTCGCGTTAGTCACGATTCATCGGAGCCCCTCGAGGTCGTAAATGCTCTTTATGCTCTAAATATATATATACATTTATATATAAATCTATGAATATACACGGTTGTACACTTATGCATAATGCTGTTAAACCCCGGGAGCTTTTCTTCTAAAGTACAACGAGAAATGCTGTGGTACTGAAACCCAAATCCCGTTGAAAGGCGTATATACATATCCATATAAAAAAAAAAGAAAGGAAATCGTCACGCGAGTGTTTCTTTACGCTCTCTCACATTCCCATCGAGAGGAGCTCTTCCGTCATAGTCACAGCAATTCCTATACTTTATGCTAAAAGATATGGGTCGATTCACGGATCTCCATTGCGGATTCCGCATCGATGCAACGTCAATTTATCGCTTTCGATCTATATACATAAGTACATGCATTACAAAGACAATAAAAATGTACGCACTCTATGCGTATAATCGACTTTTATGGGGGAAAACGCTATAAGACTTTTTCAGGGGAATGATACGTCAGTTTTCCTCGGCAAATCTCCCAATCGGTTTGGTTAACTTTGTGGTATCGAAGATTGTATCGTTCCGATGAAATATTTTTTTTCTTTTTTTGAGCTTTATCATTATTTTGATGGAATGAGACGTGACGTATCCTTGAATCTTTGTTAACATGGCCGGAAAATAAATGTTGGGAGCTTTACAAAGAAAGAAGTTATAATTTAGCAAATCATAATATTCGTGACTTCCTAATACAGTGACCCATTCTAAGGAACAGTTTTTGAGCCATTCTTCTGAAATTTTACCACATTATTATTCAAGACTTTCCTTAGAGGGCTATGTGAGCTTTTTTTATTTCAAATCTCATATTTTTTTGAAAGAAAAACTGTTGAGAAAAAGCTGAATCTTAAAATAGCTGCCATTATATTACTTTTCAGCAAAAAAAAAAGAAAAAAATCTTCCATGGCCTCCTTGAGTTTTGTATCCTGATTAATAATCGTTTGAATTTTTAAATTATTTTTTTTAAGAAATCGGACGAGTTGTGAGATTTCATGAATTGAGAAAACAAAATCATGAAATTTGGCAATTTTTATACCTGTTATACTAAGAAGGTTCCATAATGGAACAAAGAAAAAATTCATATTCCATAGTTTTCCAACCACGATATCCCCAATTTTTCCAAATTAATTCCACATACATCGTACATTTCATACACATCGCTCAATTCTACAATGGGGGTCCTCCTAAATGGTTACCAGCGAAAATACATTACGAAAAGTGAAAGAATGAGTGGAAAAAAAAAGAATGTAATTTTATTTGCGCGACGGAGATATCGAAGCCAAGGGGAGTCCCTGTATGTTGTTGTGTGAGAAAGGGATAATGGAAATTAAAAGATGTTGACCTGGTTATGGGAGCTCGCAGCGGGACACACCGCGTCCATGTACGTTACAATTTCGTTCATCATTATGACCTCTATGTAATAATAAGTACATCGTAAAAAAAATTTAACAATATACCGATAATATTTATTATTGTTTTTATGGCAAGTCGTACCGACTGCTCGCTTTTCTTTTCTGTCCCAGCAGCTTTTCTTTTTTCCTCGTATTGATCGGAGGCTCTCTTTTATCTCTTCCGGTTTTTACGATCGTTGCGAGGGGTCGAAACCGAAAAAGAAGATCCTCGACTGCTTCCATGCACATCAGAAGCCGAAAAATCTGTTTTCCTTTCTTCTTTCTTCGTCTTCGTCTTCTTCCTCTTTTTTTTTATGTTATAGCATTCGAGCCTGGAAACTGGCGTACGTTATGTTGTTACGAAACCAAAAAACCGATGCGCAATTTCAAATGCGCGCACAGGCTGGTCGACACCCTTTATTACATTGTTGACATATGGAAGCCATTACTTTCACACCCTATATTTATGCAATATATAGATTTATATATATAACGATGTGTTGCAACACTGTCGTTGTATATATTTTTCTCTTTACTATACTTCCCTATACGTATGCACACACATTGTAAAGTATAAATATATCTATACCTGTTGTAATGCTCGTTGGAGCAACAGGGGAGTATATAGAGAAGGGAAACGAACCTCAAGATTTTCTTTGTGTGTCCATCATAGTTTTTCCCGCACTCTAACGTATATGCCTATATATACACACAATTTATATCAATTTATACATGAAAAAGAAGCACTAAAAATTGATCGTTATCGTCTCAAATCGAGGGAGACAAAGAAAACGAAAAGACAAATGCGAGCTGAGAAAATCCGCACGTTTCGTGTCCGATGTTTTCATGTTTACGAGCTATCTCTCGAAAAAAAACGCCTTGTATACACATCGTGGTCAACGATCTCTTTGTTACTACGTATAACGTAACAGCTGCCATTTTTTTTCAATATTCCAAAGCTCGTTCTCCCAAATATATACTTTTTAAATTCTTAACTACTCTTAAAAATAGATTCTCAAAATATTCATCTATTTAAGACTTCCTTTATGCACTAAAATTTGACACACTGAGTCCATTGGACACAGAACTCACTTCATCCACTTATTGTCAGCAATTTTTCGGATCGTTTTCATTGAAAAAAATCAAGAGCATCATTAAAACCTTTTACAATACGTGTGAACCCCAAAAATTCGCAAAATATTGATTGTAACTGTTCAAAAAATAATTTAATAATTAAACTTTTATAAAAGTCAGCATTTTAACAAAAAAGTCACAGTTTTTATGATTTACAAGATTAATTAAAAAAACGTTAATTTTGGTGAACGGGCACTGGTGGTTCTCTGAAGAATAAAAGTAATTATTTCGGGTCAAATTGACCCAGTGTTTATCCTAATTAATAACATTACTTAATAACAACACTAGACGTATATCCACATTGCATTCGACAATCAAACCATAACTTTGTTCTGTTTCTTTTATTTTTCTTTATTTTTTTGTCTGCCTCGAATTTGATCAAACGTCGATATAATTTTCTCCTTCTATTGTACCCTCCTGAGACCATCATTCGATATCGTAAATATTTCGACCGTTCAACCCTCGTCTGAATGTGATTGACCAAGATGAGACTTCCCACTACGGCGCCATGAGGGCTCAAATTTGTTGGTGCCGGGGTCGTTAACCGCGATCGAACGGAAAACCTTGTGTCGAGTTAACTCGAAAACTTTTGGGCAATTTTCTTGTATACACAAAAACACGTAGTACATTATTTTTCGTATAATAGGGTTCGACGAAAAAGCGAAGACCGCAAAGACCGGTTGAAAGAGGAAATATATCGAGTGACACTTTATGTAATGCCAATAAATTAAGAGAACAATATCTCCAATGGTGGGGATGGAAATTCGAAGCTTCGAATAACCTTAGAAATGTCACGTACATTTGTCAGTGCTCATAATATTTGATGACCATTTATTTCTGGTTCTTTTGTTTGGAAATGATAAATATTGTGATAAAATCGTTGGTGGCAAAATTTAGAAGCTCATCAGTCAGTCGAATATTATTGCGAAAAACGAACAATATTTGTATCGATAATCTCAATAAATTGTCTATTTTTTTGAAATATTTTTTAAACATCCCAACGGAGCTTTTCTCTTCTGGGAAATTAATATTAAAAAAAAAAAAAAATTTGAAAAAAGTAAGTGTTTTCACTAAATTTATACATTAAAAACAACATTCGTCTTATTACATTCAAATTATTATATTTATATTGTAATCCATTTGTATTTCTCAATTGATCTTCCGTGGTTGGTAATTGTTTGTCACCTTGATACGCTATCAATATCTAAAATCTGTTTACTCGAACTTTGCTCGCGAGCCTGTCTGACGCCTGTAAATCTTTATTTGCTTATTTTTTTTTCTTTTGGTATTATTTTCTTCGAATAAAGTAATACGTAATCGTAGTCGCGGTTGTCGATTATCGAACGACATTGACGGACACCATGTAGGGCACGAACAAACAGATCGACAAATATAGTAAATTAGATGTACGTGATCAAATAAATAATAATCACAATAAATGCCAATGAAACGTGTCGTTATTGAAGAATCGACAAATCTAGTAATTATCGTTATCGGGTTCAAATTTACATCTGCCACGAGACGGTCAACAGACTCGGGCAATGGCAAACTTTTAAATGAAGTCTGATCATATCTTCGTTCTTTTCATAATCTTATTGGCTTGTTACACACACACACACACACACACACACACACACACACACACACACACACACACACACACACACACACACACACACACACACACACAAACACACACGTAAATTAAGGACGGACTTGTACATTTTTCCTCATGACTTTGCTCGATACATACACTTCTTTCTATTATTACTGTCTTGCGCGATAAAGAACGATAGTTATGCAAACTCTAGCACTTTGCACTTATACACGTTTGATCGATTTATTTATCTATATTCTCGCGATACCAATGATAAGAAAATAGTTAAAAATCAAAAAAAAAAAAAAAAATCTTTGAAAACATTGTCACAACCGTACGAAAGCGAACTCTAAAATTAAACTTAAGCGGAGACATGACTCTGCAATGGCTCTAAAAAAAGAATTTTCCAATTTTTTTCTTCCTACTAATGAAGTCATTTGTGATTTCGAAAAATGGTACGTTATTGAGCATGCATTGAACCTATTTCTTATAAATGTTTACGAATAATAAAATAAAATGGACAAAGTTATCGAGTTATAATAATTAAATGCAATTGAAATTTATAAAAAATGTAAAATAAATTGAAGAAAAAAAAAATTATATTGGAGGCGCCGGGTATCGATCCCGGTACCTCTCGCATGCTAAGCGAGCGCTTTTTTTTTTTTTTTTTTTATTTTTTTTTTTTAAATACATAATACTCTTTATTGATCCATAATATAGTTACATTTGTTTTGTAGGCTAAGAGATTAGATGAACGCCTTGATTTAATTACATTGTTGATTATCACTATGGCTAACTTGTTTTTAGCTACTCGGTGATATATTTGTTTGTTGTTTAGTGTGTGTGGTAGTTGTGTTGCGGTGTAGCGGGTCATTGTGTGACCTGTGTATTTTTGTTGATAGGGCAGACTTAAAAGTAGGATCTTTTAAAACATAGTCTGTATAATATGAAGTGACTAAATCTAGGAGTTATTTACACTATGTACATTAATTGGTTTAATTTGAGATTACGGGTTTGTGTCCTTATGGTTGTTTGCGTTTGAGTTGTGCTATTTTTGTTTATGTAATTTCTTCATTGTAAGTGTTGAGTTTGGTTTGTTTTGGCAGTTTGCTTCTGGCAAGGATGGGGTTTCGCACTTGTGGGTTGTCCAGTAGCCACCAGTAGTTGCGATTTAATTTTTGAGGGTCTGTGAAGTCTCTGTATGGGATGGCTTTGTCGTACACTTGTTTTAGTCGTATGAGTTGCTCTAGGCTTGTGGGGAGTGATTTGTCATTTATGTGTCGTTGTAAGTGGTAAATTAGTGGTTGGTTATTGTTATTTTGAGTAATTTGTGCTTTGTCAAAGGAGATGAAGGATTGTGGTGGGAGGTATTGGTAGCGGTTTAGAAGCCAGTTTATGTTTTGTTCTGCCAGATTTGTTATGTATGGGTTAGAGCTGTTAATGGTGCTTGCATAGAAGTTTCTTGCGAGTTGTATTATATGGTTGTCGATGCGTTGGATGTTGGCCTTGTTGTAAATGAGTTTGTTCCTTGACATTCTGTTGCGGTGTATGTTGGACCTGTAGAGACGAAGGCATGTTCGTAGGCATTTTCTTTCTAGGAGTCGCATTTGTTCCATTTTGAAGGCGCTTATGTTCCACCAAACTGGTGCAGCGTAGGTCATAATTGGTCTGATTAGGAGGAGGTAGCAGATGATTTTGGCTTCGTCGGAGAGGATTTTTCGTTTAAAGATATTAAGATTTTTGATAAATGCTGCTGATGCTCGTTGCGTTTGTATGTTTACATGTTTGTTGAATTTTAGGAGATGGTCTATATGTACCCCGAGGTATTTAACCGTTGTTACATATGGGATGGTAGTCAGTTCGTTGGTGATGGGATCTTTGGTGGTGATGGTGTAGGAGCTTCTGTCTGAGTTTGCTTTGGTAGATAGAGCGCTTGATGGTTTTCTGAAAAGTATAGATTCGCATTTTCGGGGATTGAGTTTGAGGTTCCAAGTTTTGTAATAGTCGTTGACTTTGTCTATTAAGTTTTGGAGAACGGTTTTAATTCTTTTTGGTCTGTTGTCAGCGGCATATATTATTAGGTCGTCCGCGTATGCTATGGAGTGTGTATTATTGTTTGCGTTTAGGTCGAATAGATTTAGGAGATCGCACGTGAAAATGTTGAAAAGAACTGGTGAGCAGACGGTGCCCTGTGGAAGGCCCTCTTCTATCTTGAAGTTGATGTTTGGTGATAGGTGAGTCGCTGTGATGGTGAAAGTTCTGTTTGAGAGCATGTCTATGATAATTTTGATGATGTGGTTTGGGAATTTGTGTTTATTTAATTTGAAGATGAGTCCGTTGTGCCAGACGGAGTCGAAAGCTTTCTCGAGGTCGAGTAGTAGTGCTCCGACTTGCTTATTGTTGTTTATGTAGGTGTTGATGTCAGAAGTGAGTTTTGCTATTGCATGTATTGTGGAGTGGTGTGCTCTGAAACCGAACTGGTTATTGGGCATGATGTTGTTGGTTTGGATATGATTGTTTATGGCATTGACAATTACTATTTCCAGTATTTTACTAAGGTTAGGAGTGAGGCTGATTGGGCGGTAGTTGGTAGGACTATTGATGTCACCTCCTTTTTTTTGTAAGGGGATGATTTTTGCTTTCTTCCAGTCAGTTGGGAAATAGTTCCTGTTAAGAGCGTTATTGATGATCGTTGTAAGAGATCTCGTTGCTAAAGGTGGTAGATGTTTGAGTATTAAGGTTGGGATGTTGTCAGGCCCAGTGGAGAGTTTGTTGGGGAGACTTTTGAGGATTTTTTCAATTTTCGTTGTGTTAGTGAAGTATTGGATGTTGTTGGGATGTGTGGTTGGGTTGCTTGCTGGATTTGTAGGTGAGAAGGTGGTGAGCGTGGTATTTTGGGCTATTGATTGATCCTTTTCGATTCTAATTTCATTTGCTTTCGTGTCGATTATACGTTTCAGTGGCGCGTCTTGGTTTAGGTTTCTTGGACGGTTGACCCGTTCGAAGTGTGCTCCGATGATCTTCAGGACGTCTTCTTCGGCGTCGATTATTATTTTATTGTTGAGCTTCTTGGCGTTGTTTGTGTCGATTCCGGTGCGTTGAAGTAGTTCGTCGTTTTCAGCGATGTGGATGGGGTGTAGTGTGATGGGAGTTTTTGTTCGTATAAGACGGTTGATTAGCGGGAAGAAGTTGTCTGAGTTTTTGTGGTTTATTTTTTTTAGTAGGTTGTTCCAATATTTTGTTGAGGCTTGTTGAAAAGCTACTTTCAATTCCAGGTTGATAGCTTTTATTCTGTTTTTGGCGGTTTCAACCATGAGATGGTTGGGTTGTGGAAGTGATTTTATTTTCTTTAGAGCTGTGATGAGTCGTGATTTTCTTCTATGTAGTGCTGTGATCCTGTTGTCGATTATGTCCATTACTTTGTCACGTGGAGTGTTGGTGGGTGTGGCGGTTTTCAGTCCTTGTAATATGCAGTCGGTGAGAGATGTGATGGCGGTGTCGATTTCGTTTCTGTTGAGGTTGGTGTGTTCAGGAGGTGGTGTGAGATTGGTTTGAATATATTTGTCAAATTTTTTCCAGTTTGTTTTTTTGTATTGGAATCTAGGTGACGTGTTGTTGTTGTCTTCGTTAGGAGTTGCTCGAAGGGAGACGTTTATAGTAAGCTTGGTGCCTCTGTGGTCACTAGGATAGTCAAAAGTGAGTAGTTTCTGTGTGGTGGATAGTATGGGTGTGTTTATGGTGCTGTCTATTATGCAGATGTCTAGGTGTGAGCCTGCGGCTGGGAAAGTCGGTGTATTAGGTGTGATGAGCCTTGTTCTGTATATGTGATTTTTGGTGTTTGTCCAGTTGGTGAGGTATGTGCCTCTGGCGTTTGAAGAGGGATCCCCCCAGGATATGTGTCGCGCATTTAGGTCTCCCATTAGAACATATTTGTTTTTCGGATTGTTTAGATGGAGTTTGTTGAATAGTGTATCGAGTTCTTCGGTGAATGTTGATCTGTTGTCATTGGTGGCGTAAGCGCTAATTATGTAGAGGTTATTTTGTTGTGTGAGGTTAATTTTTATTATTGTGAATTCGAGTATTTCGTTGGATGTGGATGATGGTTTGTGTATTAGTTGTGGTGAGTGCTTTCTGTGTATCAGTATGGCTGTCCCTCCGCCATGGGCTGAGTTGGGTCTGTCTGTGCGTATGAACTGGTAATCTTTAAATTCAGGATTGTGTCGCGGCATGAGTTTTGTTTCGGAGAGTAGTGCGATGTCTGGCGTTTCTTGTTGTAGTGTTTGTAGTAGGTCGTACCTTCTTATGTTGGTGACTATAGAGTTTACGTTTATTGCTATAATTTTGAGGTTGTATTGGGTGAGGATTGGGTTTGAGGGGTGTGGGTGTGTGCGTGCATTAGCCATTGAAAGTTAAGTTCATTGCTTGGAGGACAAATTCTATTTTTCTTGTGTTTTGTTGTATTTGTTGAACAAGTGCTGTGGTTTGTGCGTTGATTGCTTGGAGTATTTGGTTTTTGAAAGCGTCGAGGAGTGAGTTTATTTCTGTTTGATTGTTTGGTTCGCGATTTGGGAGTTGTTGGTTGTGGTATTGATGGGTTGAGTGTGGTGTGAGTGATGTTGTTGTTTGGTTTTCTGAAGTGTGTGATGGAGTTATGGTGGTTCGTGCGGGTGCGGAGGCTGTGATTTGTGCGTAGGAGATGTTTGGTTGTCGTATTGTGTTGTTGTTGATCGTTCTGTTGAGTTTTGCTTCTGCTCGTGCTGTTTGTAGATCTTTTTTTAGGCTGTTGTTGTATTTGATGAATGGGCATCCTTTGTACGAGGCGGGGTGTCCATACTCACCACAGTTTGCACATTTTAGTTGTTCTTTGGAGATCTCGGTAACTTCTTTAATTGCGCATTGTCCAGGGGCGTGGTTTTGTGCGCATTTGACGCATCGGTATTTTAGTTTGCAATTAGAGCTGGCGTGTCCCAGTCGTTGGCAGTTTCGGCACTGTATTGATCCTCTTCTTCGAAGTTTTTCCCATCTAACTGGTTGGAAAGCGAGAAATTTGATTTTGAAGAGTGAGCCGGCGTCGTTGTTGTTTGCTATTTGTACTAGGTGGTGATGTTTGGTGGTGTTACCAGCTACGAATTGGAACTTTGAGAGTTTGATAATGTCGATGTTTGGGCAGAAGGATTTTATGTCCTCTAATATTTCTTCTTCTGTGAAGTCTCCTTCAATTCCTTTTATTAGGAGAGATTTAGGTTTTTCATCTCTGGGTGTGTAAGTAAAGTACTCTATTTTTTTGTTGTTTAGTGTTTGGATGATTTTTTTGTATGTCTCGTTGTTGTTGGCATATATTGAAGTGGATTCGTCTGTGGAACGTTTTGAGTGGAAGTCATTTTTTGTTAGGCCACTGGAGGTGAGGAGGTCGACGAGTGTTTTGACGCTGTTGATGATGACGTGAATTGGTGGTGGTTTGTGGAATTTCTTTGGTGATCCTTCTTCGGTGGTTAGGTTGAGGTGTTGTGGTTGTGTGCCATCTTGAGTCTCGACTGTGTCGTCATTGCTTATCGGGTTGAATCTGTTGTCAGTTTCGGTTATATCCATGTCACTTATGCTGCTGGTACGCGAGAGGGATGTTGTTTTTTTTTTATTTGGTTTTTGCCATTCATTGTCGTCGTGGGAGCAGGATGGACCTGGTTGGAATTGTTGTTGTGTGTTGGTGTTTGAGGGGCAACGCCTCTTTCGTGTGTCTAGTAGTGGAGCTATTTGTTGTTGCTCTTTGAATATTTTTTCCATGAGGATGGGATTTTTTAGGTTGTTAGCTGGAGTGTTGAGCAATTTTTCGATCGTTTTTTTGTGTCCTGTTTTATCTATTGATGTTCCTGTCTTACCGACTGGTCCTGTATATTGCAAGGTTCTGTGTTTGCCGCTTGGCGCTGCTGTCTCGGTTGTATGATTGCGTGAGGAGGGCATGCTTGGGTTTGAGGTTATCAAATTTGGTGTTGATAAATTGGCTGTTTTGATAAGGGGCAGCCCAAGGGCGCACCCGCTAATTATTGAAGAGCTGCTATGAGGCACTTTGGGTTCTATTATGATAGTTGTTTATTTAATTTAGTTTACCGGCACTGGTTATAATGTGGTGGTTAACTAGCAACGTTACGGAACGATGCGTCACGGTTCGCGCGCACAAGGCAACTCTCGCTAAGCGAGCGCTCTACCATCTGAGCTACGCCCCCGAATGATCCCAATGCATGAAAAAACACACTTATCCACTCCCAAAGCGAGTTATAGTGAATTTCGTTTAGTCAACGATATTTATACCTTCGCTTCGTCTCTCAAACGTTTATACACTTTTCGTAGAAATTGTTTTTGCTTATGAGGAGATTGCGTGCTACACATGAACTCGAGTATCGAATAAAACTTGCCAGAGTGTAAAATATCGATTCCTCAACATTTGGCGCAATTGGCAAGCTGATGTAAGCTCGTAAAACGAGATTAGAAGTGACGCACTCTCCGGTAGTCGTAAACGTGCATCGTCAAAAACAAAAACAATGTAAAAATAAGTGCCCAGCGATAAAAAAAAAGGGCGTTAAAGTGAAATGTGTGCACTTTGCTGCCTTTCACGTTCGTGTTGTGTTATAATACTTTGAAAAAAGTTTCCATTCGGGAAAACGACACTGACGATCTTATCGTTAATGAAACTCGTGAATTTTTCCCGACAATATAAAATCATTTGGTTTTATTTTGAAACCAATAATATTCCACAAAACGGTATTATTTTGTTTTTTTCATTCATATTTAAAAATAAATCGCACCTCGAAGACATTGATAGTCGATTAAATAAATTAAATTGGTGAAAAAATTGAGAATTATGAAAAACAAGTAATTATTATTTCATTTGTCAACATTTTTGAGATTGATTTTTAATGGAGAATTTATACGATTTTGCGACTCTCTTGACAATTAACATTTGCACGTGTTTGCATATATATGTATCGACGGTGCATCATCGTTCAAACCGCAAGTGTCTAAGGCGTGAATCACGCTGTGCTCTAGAGAGCATGAAAAAAGAAAGAGAGAATCCCGAAGTAACGTCACACGTTCTTTGTCTCATCTCAGAAGTTTAAAGTCTATTTACAGATTTCGAGGATCGACCTGGTGACTATGTTTCGTAGCAACATAATGAAAATACGACAAAAGCTGTGACAATGATGTCATCAATGCGACGAGAATAGAGAAAAAATTAGAGAAAATGATCAATAAAAAGTTGTCTTCGAATCTGACGATTTCATTGTCGTTAAAACTTTAAATACAAAAATTAATACGTTCAATATATTTAAAAAAATGATTTTTTCATAAATTTTTTACTCATAACAAGAATTAAGTAATTGATCCGAATTGAATGTTTTTCAAAATACAAAAAACACACAAGTGTTTTCAAGCGGTTGGGATTAGTTTTTTATTTCTGACGATTTGAAAAATTCAAATTCTATTTATTCCCAGCTTTGTAAATACGTTCGTTCCATGTTTTTCTGTCCTTGAGTTTGACTGGAGATGAAATAAAAGAGCAAAAAAACATTCAACTTACGAGAGCCTAGTGTTTGCTTTAACTCGGTCGGAATTGAAAAAAAAGCAAGGTTCGCCTTTATTTATTCCTGACTTTATTATTATCAAAGTTTCGTTCTTTCTATGGATATTCTTACATCGTGAATTTTTGTTAAGTACTATCGATGGCAGTATCGCTATTATTCAGTCAGGCCATTCGCCTGTGACGAGAAACGTAACGTGACTCATCGTCGTAAGAGCTCTTCAAGGGCGTAAAAATGCTATGAAAGAAAAAAAAAGTAAAATTACATATTTACCTCATAAATACGCTTGTGTGTCAGTAGTGCCAAAGCACTACAATATAGAGCTGACTCATGGCAAATTTGATCGACTTATCTCAGACCATTCGAATATATAAAAGAATCATTATTTTCAATAATAATAAACCCATCCATTTTTTTTGCAATTTACATTTCTAAGTCACTTTGAGTGTTATTTTGAAAAATAAGAATAAATATCGCGATCTTAAAATAAGCTTTTTTCATATAAAACCACACATGTGTTTTTTGCTTCGTAAAAATAGCTAGAAACGGAAAGAATAAAAATGTATACTTACAATCAATAGTGTTTCATTTATTTGAATCGCATTGACCTTATTGTCGATAGGAAGTCACATCAAAATGCATGATACGTTAGAGAGAGCTTTGTAACGGAGCAGAAAATACATGAAACTAGTCTGAAAGGGTTTTTTTTTTCATATATACATGAGCAAGTACAGTACAAAGTTTAATCATACCTCCCAAAGTATTATGCATTGGTAAAGGTGAGTTCTATACTGTCGGTGCATAGGAAGGGACCATCGAACGGAAAACCGGTTTTCTTAGTGAACGGGAGCCTATACATATATTTATATAAAGAGATAGGAATCATCGAGTTGCACGATATTTACTGGCTACTGGTGTCTCTGAGTTTCGAGCTTCTGTTTTAGATTCGTTTGCAGCATTGAAGCTAAGATTTGTACGAATAGAAAATAAATAAACCAAATTCTTTGTCACCGAATAAGGTCAAATAGATCATTTTAATTTTTCCTTTCGTATGAAACATAATAACTGTTTTTCCATAAGAACAATTGTTCCAAACGGAAATAATGAAAAAATGAAAATATATTTTATTATCAAATTGCAACACCTACAAATTCACAGCCTCATTTTTCATCTGAGCTTCATCGATCGAATGTTTCAGCCAATGAAAATGAACGCAATGAATTCGTAGAGTATTTGTTGACGAATAAAATAAGCGGCAGTGCATTAAAATCACTTGAAAAGTACGAATTTTATTTTCCTAAAAAACTGGCAATGAAAATGTGATATCGTAGAATTTTACATTGATCAGTTAACAAATGTTTTGAAAATTTAACACTTATTGACTAGTACGAAGCAGCTTTTGAAGTGCGAGTTGTATTTTTGTTATTTATATTTTAAGCTGGAATACATTAGTCTCAGCCGAGAGTGGATTGGATCATTTCTCTCAATGTCAAGATTGTCGTTTTATCATTGCGACTAAAAAGCTATCTAATGCGTTTTTATTTCTATACGTAGGTTTGTATATCTCCTCTCAGATTTCGAGGCTACTGGTAGAACACGTAGTCGACTACATAACGTGTAGATATGAACGTCTTGGTCACGCTGTTTTCTTACATGCAAACATAAATGTACAGACACTTTATTACGAACACACGGTTTGTCAGGCTTCGTCAGGTTTCGTCAGGTGTACTCAATCCAATACAGGAGCGATAATGAAGTTTTTCCATTACATTAATAGCGTTTTATTTGTATTCAAAAAATCGTAGAAAAACAAACATATTTCGAATCATATCAACCCATCGGCTGCACCGATATTCCTATCGTAGATTTTTAAACGCTTGGTTCTCCGCATATAATCCTTATTGAATAACCAATAAACAAAAATCCATATTTGAAGCACAAAATATTTCCACATGATTGCTCATCATTAAAGCGAGAATTTATAAAATAATATAAAAAAAAATTTAATGCACAATCGATGGTACAAATTCGCTCCAGTGTGCAATCGAACAAAAAATCCAAAAAAATAATATTTCAAAGTAAATACGTAAAATAAAAACTCCGAGCCATTGCAGCTTGAACGAATAAGCTTTGAAGAATGACACAATGATAATTAGTAAGTGAAAAAGTGTAAATGGACTACCAGTGGATGTCACTGCTGTCGTATCCTTGGTCCGAAAAAGTATAGGAAAAAAAAAAATGATTTGTTTCATTGTCAATGGAAGAACTATGGCAAAAGTGACTGGAGTGGCAAGTAGGGGCGGGTGCGACAAAGTGTCCGTTTCGCCGTTATAATAACGGCACCCTAAGAGTGGGGGATAAACGGTGGGGCGCGGATAAAGGATGACACAGGAGAACGGTGAAGACTCGAGTTCTATAGAGTTCCTGAAGCGAAGGAGACTCTGCAATGTAGCGCGCAAAGTCTTTCTATAAACTCTGTAGCATAGAAAAGACGAGAGAGAAAAAAAAAACGAATACGAAAAAAAAGAGCGGGAGAGATTGCCGCGAGCAAACGGCCGCACAGTCTGTAAAACAGCATACGCCAGTATTCCGTAGTAATATGTATATATAACGTATAAATGTGTGTTTTTTTTAAATATATATATATATTTATATAGCAATGCCGTAACGACGATGAGAAAACGCTTTACAGCTTGCTTTTTCTTGGGTACGTTGACCTCACGCTCTTCTTTGATACTAACCTCGCCCAATCTTCGCGCGGCTCCTTCCACCCCGTCACCCAATCGTTTTTCTTCAAAACATTCAAAACGACGTTTTAAATACGTAATTATTCATACGCTGGCGTTCCACTGATACTATATCTGTTATGAATATTATGTGAATACTGAATAAACTGAAAAATATTTATAAAAATTACAGTATTGTGGCATCAAATATTGTGCTTCAGTATTTTTCCTCTCTAAAATTCAAGTACCTCGTGTTATGAATCATTTGATAGTTTAGTTTCGTTTGTTGAGTCATGATATATATTTTTTTTCACATTTATTTTGAAGCCCCACGTACTATTTATTTTATGTAATTGTCATTTATTTTCTTTGTTTACTTGACACATGAAATTTGCGTTATTTTTTTTAATTAAAAAAATAATAGTGGATATATCTTCTTTGTTGAATCTTTGTCATGATTTGAGGAATAAAAAATTTTGGTAATTCGATGAGAAAACAATTGAAAGAATTAAAAAAAAAAAAAAAAAAATTAACATGTATAATTGATAGATAATGAGTCAATAGTTTAATAAACAAATGCAGTTTTTTATGTGTAATTAAAAAATAATTGTTTTTATTCTGTAGATATTGATTATGTAAAAATATAAATTGAGCAATTTGGTGTTATTTCTGATTTGAAGAAGCAATCATTTCGTAGCAATTGTTCGTTTGTCAAGAGAGCACCCATCGGAAAACCAAGAGGGGCGCGAGTCAAGTCTTTCCCTTTTTCTTTCTTCCTTTCTTTCTTTGTTTGGCCTGGTTCGCCGATACTCAAACTCCCTTAATGCTTTCATGTTCCTCATACCAAGGGATCCCTTTTTCCATGTCCTTCCCCATTTTCCGGTTCGACTTTGGGAACAAAGAAAATAAGAAAATTGGAGTGAGAGAAGTGTGTCGAAAAGGGACGGAAAATCGTGTCGCATTATCCATCCTGCGGAGTACGGAGACAAAGGTTTATAGGCGGATAATAATGACCCGTCTCCCCCATCCTTGATTCATTGGAGGGGGCAACCTATGAAGTACAGTAAGAAAGAACTTTATGCACGTTCTCCCTATTCCGTAATGCACGTTACTGCTTTTTTTTTCTTCTCTTTGTCCATCGATACACTCGAAATCTCGTCTTTGTTCTTTTTGAACATTTTTTCCTCTATTTTTGATTAAAAAACCTCTCAACGTACAAAGTAGAGAAAAAAAACGATTTTTCAGTATACTCTCATGACATTTTTTTACAAATTATTCACAACTGAACATTCTAGCAAAATTATCTTAATATTTATTTGTTTTAATAATTAAACCTTCGATGACACACTCAATTTTCTCAACTGCATTCGCACCGTAGGTCAATCGAGTCCGGAGCTCTTGGGTCCATTGAAAAAAATTAGAGATACACTCTAAACATTGCTTAATCGACGTGCATCATAAAAAAGGAAAAATATAAAATTGAATTGTTAAAAAAAAAAAAATTACTAAAAATTTCGATATTTCGAAATTGAGTATTTTACTTGAGTATAGTGTTTTTGAAAAAAAAAATGTAGTGTTACAACGATATTCCCGAAGAAGCTATTTGTATAAACGAAAAAGCATTTTTACGGTATAAATACAAGGGACACCAAAAAATAACCTGATACGTCAACAAAGTGTGTTATTTTTTAAATAATTAACGAAGAAGCCTGAATCTTGATCAATAAACGATCCCTCACGAAAATATAAATGCTGTGAAAAAAAAAAACAGTTTATTTATTTATTTCGCAACGATATTTTTTCTCCGAAGTGTGGTGAGTCGTGTTTTTGGATGAAGGACGCGATATTTTTTATTCGGTACATCTCTACTACAGTCTACCAAAGAATTTTTTTGATTGACGAACAGCTTATTTACACACATAGAGATGATCATATTACGCATAGAATTTATCTTCTATTTACGTGCATTCAAACGTGTTCGTGTTGAATAAAAATGTTATTTAACATCGTACGGTGTTCTAACATTGCTGTAAAGACACATATAGGGGAAGATGTAAGCATCGAAGCGAATCTAAACATCGCAGTAGATGGTATCACACGTGATCTGAAGTTTGCGTAAATAAAGAGCTGAGAAAAAGTACATTATTCCTTAACATTTTCTTCTTCGCCTTTCAATTTTGCTCCGAGCTATTAACGTTTTCATATTATTTTATGGAACATTGCCCAACCCCTGTGTGGTCCACCTTTTTAACTCCCTTCTTTTTTTATTCTTTGCCCTCATCATTTAATTACGCTTTATTCTTACCTCTCCCAAGAAACCTTATGTGGCCTCGAGAATTCATTGATCCTAAAGCGTGGGTCCACAAGACACGCACTGCTATCGTGCATCAATATACAGGGTGTCCCACCAGATGGAATAATAAATATCGTAATCTCAAAATTAGGATAGAATTCTGAGTCGAATAGTCTAAAACACTTTATTATTTTATCACATTCCGTTTAAATATTAATCGACTAATTATTTTAAAGTTTTTATTATTCCTCGTTATTGCACGCCACCCATTCGTTCAACTTGAATTATTCATTCTTTCTGACTTTAAATTCAATCCCGAGCTCACACTTGAAAAAAAAAAAAAACAATCAATTTTAAAATACTAGGAAACTTTATTCTATTTTTCATTTGAGTTTACAAAATTTTTGTTCTCTCCAACTTAAATGCTGTATTTGAAACAAATAAATAATACTATTTGAGTTAAGAGGGTCTCACATGCGAATTAGATTCCGGACGTCCATAAATGGCGAGAACCAAAGTAAAGTCATTATTCTGACTGACTACTCACCTTGTCTATAAGAATAAAAAGTTGATCGTGATTTTTTATACCCATACACAGTTTCAAATTTATGGAAATATTACTAAAAAAATAGAATAACATCAAACATGGTACAAAAAATATAATTCTGTCATTTCAATTCAATTTAATGCTCCATAAATTCGTTAAAAGTTTTCAATCATTAATATCTTTAAAAAAAAGTAGACTTACCATTGTTTAGAAATGTATAAAGGAAATTCAGAGCTAAGAAAATATTTTTGAAAGTTAAATTTAATTTTATTAAGCCGGAAAACGAAGAAAACATTTTAAAAAAATTCTCGGTGCATGTTTATGGTGTTTTGACCATCTGCAATGGGACACCCCGTATACGTATATACACGAGCTCACACACATGTCTCACACCCGGAAGCTATAAAGATAGAAACCCACAAGGTTGTACGCATTGTACGCACGCGATTCGACTAAACACCATTTAGATGTTGAAAAACAAGGCACCCCTATGGAAATGAATGATACGTTGAGTATACGTCAGAAAAAAATAATTTTTACAAACAATATGTACACTTTGGGAGGATCAGGTGATTTTCTTAGCATTTAAAATGTACCTGTTTTTGGATGCAGGTAAAACAATATAACTTGACGTACATCGATGATTTATGTTTGTTTTTAAAATCGTCGAAAACTTGTTGGATTCTCGTGATAAAAAGTTTGTGTTCCTGTTGACAGAATTTTTATTGATTGAATCGAAACAATAAAAAAATTTGTGAAAAACCTTTAGTTTATGACATTTTGCACACATTTGAATTATCTATTACTGGTTGCACGAATATATAAAATGTGATTCTAATAAAAGTCTTTCTTCATATTCGTCCCATTAGAGTCCCAATGATAAATCAGATGGTAGACATTTTTATTGCTCATATGAAACCTTCAATACACAGAAAATTTTAGTGTTAGTCAATGACCTGTGAAAAGCAAATAACGAATAAAATTATTGACCCTGGGTCTTTCAATGAATTTTTTATTTCAATCGTTCATATATATTATTAGTACCATAAATTTTTTTTATGAAAGATTACACTGCGATGATTTCCAATGAACCAGTGGTAACAACAAAAATCCATTTATAAAGAAATTGTATCGAACGATTGATTTTATATTGCCTGAAAATAAAAATAAAATAAAAAATATTTTTGTGTATTACAATTTAAATATTTTTTATTCACTCAATGAAAATGGAAATTCTGATTTTTGTGCAAACTTCAATAATTTATTAGTCACGTGAAATATTAAATTCACGAGAAATTTGAGAAGATAACCTAAATTTGTTATTTACATTATTTTTGTTATTTTTTCATGAGTTCGGTTTTTGTGAAAAACGTATATCCATATATGTAAATATGTGCATACGTGCGGTTGCGCATACGTGCGAATGCATTGCATTACGTTATGTGAGTACTGTACTGTGTTGAGTCTGGGTGAAAATATATATTTTTAGGACGGTTAGTAATTCTTGTTGCTAGGACATCAGCTGATCCGAAACAGCAGTCCGTGCTTCTCGGCGTCAGTGACGTACCTCGCGCATGTCCCTTAGCTGCTGCCTTTGTTTACGATTCTTTGATTCTTTTTCCCATTGTCTTTCCATCGTCATATGAAAAACAAAATCATTTTATATTTTATTTCGATACATTGGTTCCGCTCGAAAAATCCTTAGTCTTTCCGTAACCGAATGGATTGTCATTAATTAACATGAACGATTTTTAATTTTTCGTCTTTCAAAAGCCGAAGAAAATGTACACGAAAACAATACATTTCTTTGTCGAGCTTTAACTCGACATAAAAAAATAAAAAGAAAGAATCAGTAAGCTTCCTAAAAATTCATAAGATATCAATCGTTCGATCAAAAGAATGAGGTCGCTCGAAATGACAATGATTTAAAATTAACATTTTATCAAATACTTTAATCGATCACATTAGCTCGTGATAAATTTTATACGAAGACAAAATTTTGATGAATATATGGAATGCAGATGAAGTGAGGTTTCGAAATGTGTGTGTGTCCTAAAATTTCATTGGCGAATTGTCTATTAATTCGTAAATATGTCTGATAACACTCAAAAGAGATAACCAAATAAAAAATCGATAAACATCTGTGTTGGTCGTTTAGTAGGTTTTCTCCAGTATACGCTACTGCTGCGTAATGTCAGTGAATATAGAAAAACGAAAGAGTATTGAATATCTACACATTTATTCGCGTCTGTACGTTTATATATAGGCAAACGTTTTTCCCCTTCCAACCTTGTTTTCGTGGCTTTTTTATCCCCACTCTATTTCGCGAGATCCCCGGCCAGATGATCGCATGGCGGTCTCACACGGTTTTCTCGAGGCGTCAGTTAGCAACCGGCTCTGTTGCGGTGTAGGTGGATTTTTTTTTCATCCTCCTTCTCTAGCTCTTCATCTATCAATTTATATAATAATATAAGTTTATAATGTTGAGTGTTACTTGAGAGTCTGTGAGTGTACCGGTTATTTAAAATAAATGTATATTTACGAATATTTACATTTGTAAAATAAAAAAGTGAGTTGAAATAATTAAAACATTTGCATCATTTGACTCTATGAGAATAAAATATCGTAGAAATAAATAAACGATATGCGAGTGACGAAATCGAAAGATTACTTGACACAAAGACGATCAATTGAAATTGAAAAATCAAACGTTTTCTAAAAAAACGCGATCTCAGTTGGACAATTTGAGGTTAAAATCGATACGAAAACCTTAGAAAAAAAAAACTCGTTCGTGATACTTCCTAGTCTTTGACTGTTGATATATCTCGATAAAGTCTGTGATATGACTGATTATTTCGTTTTCGTACTATTTTAAAGTGACAACTTTCGCACGTCTTTATATACATTTACATAAAAATAAAACGGCATCGTTAAGTAATAGAATTAAAGTGAGACAAAGCATAATTCATTTGCACACAAGATATAACGTACAAAAAGGTCGACAATTTTCACGCAACGAATAAACGACTAAAAAAAACAACTTATAATTACGAAAATATCGAGTTAAATTATTACAACATTTGTGATTTATCTCAAACATATGTAAATATATCAAATTTATGTCATACGTGTTTACTGAATGTAAATAAGGTTTGATCAATTTTTCGTTCAAATTTTACATCGAAAAATAATTAAAGGGAGTTTCCCGTCTTTATAAACTTCGTGTAAATTTCGAAACGTCTCCCGTGACGTATATATTCGTGAAAATAAAAAACAAATTTATAAAAAAGAAATCGAAGAACAATTCTTTCTAACTTTTCTTGGATGAATTCGTGTGCGAATAAAGTATAAAAGTATAAAGTGTGTTGTATCTCGAAAAGCTCAAAATTCCTGTGACGAACGAGGGAGAATTCTGCCCAGAGGCGGATACGTTCGCTAACAGTAGCGGTGCCGGCAGAATGGGTCAAATTGGAAATGACGTGAGTTTTTTTTGCAGTTTCTAGATGAACTTTTACATGCGATTACCATTTTGTAAATTAGTGTTTTTCCGTAATTTCACACGTATTTTTTAATTGTTATCTTTCTCTTATCGTTATCATTGTATTATCGACGTATGGCTATCATCGTCATCGATATGTGAGTACATCGATTTAATAAATCAATGAATCTAATTTAAATGAATTGTACGAGCGAAAATTAAAAAAAAATATTAATCCAAATGAAAATTTCGTTGAAACGAGAAGTTGATACTTGAGGTTGATTCAATCTTCTTTTTTTATTACTTCATTTGCACGACCGGTATTATATCTATTTTTAGCTCATATCGTTCGAGGCATTATACAGTAATAGAGAGAGGTTAAGTATTTCAGCATCGTTTGATAAAAGCAAAGCTCGAAGACGGCTATTCAATTCCTTCTTAAAATATATCATCACTGTTCGTTTTTTTATTTTTTTTTAAATTGAAAACAAAATCTTTTATTTTTATCACTAAATTTTGACAGCGGAAGATTAATCATTGCGCTCTTCCATTCGGGCAGTGACACGGTTTTTATACTTGAAATTCTTATCAGCCAAATTGCCATCGATAATTCACACGGTACCTCACACCTCGGGTGACGTACTACGTTTTTTAAAAATACTTTTTATCTTAGCCGAAAAAATTGATCGAAAATATTCCACTCTCGGTATATATATATTTTCTTTTAATTTCTATTTTTTCGGCAATTTCTTGACATCCAAATGTATTGAACGCGTTGAATGAAATTCTTCATGCAGAATTAATACAATATATTCTCCATAATGGGAGCCAATCATATTGCCATTTTCGACGAACGCTTCATTTTTATTTTTATTCCGAAAAGAGGGTGAGAAAATTTTATTTATTATAACCAACTCAAGGTCATTCGGTTGGTGGTGGATTCCAGAATCAATTTCAGAAATGGCACGTGGGTGACCCGAAACCCGGATGTGAAAAACGACTGAGGACGAGCAGGCAATAAAGAGGGTAAAAGGGCCTTGCGTTATACATAGATATTGTAAAGGGAATACGATGTATGAGGGGTCGAAAGTTACAGGTACTACCGAAGGGTCTTTTCACCCTCGATATCATCGCATGAACGTGCTCGTGGGTGTTACAACTGAGCTAAATTTCCTCTTCTATACATCTCAATTTTATCATTCGATTTCGTCATCTTCATTTTGTTTTTCGACCTTTCTCGACGTTACCCCTTCACTGATTCATTATTTTTCCATGCATTTTTATTTATTCCACTACCAAAACAGGTTGATGCAATTTTTCTTTTCATTTCAAATCTATCGTCTCGTATCCTTCTTCTCTTGTCGTCTTCTTCTTTTTCTTAATATACAGACTTCCGTAAGAAATAGGCTGCAGTAAAAACCAGATGTTATTTCAAACTGCATTTAACTTTATTTTTATTACTTGAAAGAAAAAAATGAACCACATGGCTCTCGAAATTGATGAGCTTAAAAATAAGTTTTAAAACACAATCTTGAAAAATATAACAGTTTTTGTATGTGTCGAGTATATTTTATTGATTTGTAAGTTTGTTTTTTTTTGAACATTTATTTCAACTCCTTATAACTTGAAATAATTGCTTATCAATTAAAAATTCAAGCTGAGAATCGGCAATTAAATTTTTTAAGACCGTATAACTTTCTATCTTCTGACAAGTGGTGTTGTTTATTGTATTTTTTCTTTCTCAAAGCATTGTGACCAATGTTACTGAGATAATTATTTTATTATTTTATTGCACACGTCCATAGGACCTCGTTCATTCGTCTTTGAATTTATTTCATTTAGCAGCCTTGCCATCAACTTCATATCTTCATGCATTTTGTATTCATTCCCCCCTCTCCCTCCCCCCTTTGCCTTCTCCCTCACTCCCGCAACTCCGTAAAATTGTTTTCCGAGCTTGGACCGGTTCTCCAGATCTGGGTTCTCGTTTCCAATGTTGTTTACGTCCGGTCATAGGCCGCCTTCGCTCCGAAGACCTCGAGAACCTTCCACACACACGCACACACATAAACATACTTTTTCAACATCTTTGTATACATACAAAGTTTTAAGTATTACACAAATGATGCATATCGAAGAAAAACAGGTTTTATCGCGAGAATGAGGTGCGTAAATCGATTGCCTCGTACGTTTGCGATGAGAATGTATTGAGGCTCAAACCCCTTCCTTTTTCGCTTCTCTTGAGTTTGCTTCGTTTTGTAAAAAACAAAGTCTAAAATAAATTGGTGAAAGCTTTTTTTTTTTCAACCTTTCTTCATAAAGAATCCTCGTTTTTCTTCTCAAATTATGTTCACAAAATGAAATCGATATGATGTTCGGATATTGACCTACTTTTGAAGATGAACTCCAAAACAACTGGACAATAATCTATGTTCCTTTAGTTAATTCACTTTTGAGATAGTAGAATCGGCACAGCCACGTTAAAAACACGTTAATGTTTGTTGTTACGTGTTATAGAAATGTAAAAACATTTAATGTTTTTAGAATTAAAGAAATAATCACTTTTTTATCTCTTAAATACAAATGGATTTTGTTTAAACGATTTTGTATACTTTTGCATTAATTTCAAGCACTTTTTCGACAATTAATATTTTCTCCAGGTGACAAGTCATTTTTTAATGATTTAATTTATTCATTAATTAATATCTTATCGATCTTCGGTCCCGACACCCCTCATGTGTTATTACTTCATTATTAAGAAATATGTGTAGACATAAATATACATGCCCAACCCAAAAAGGAGGTAATTGTTTAGGATGTTTAGTGAGAGAAGACCCCTTCGAGGACCGGTTGTGTTATGTACACGTGTGTCTTACACTCTTACGAAAACGAGTATATTTCATCGTTGCTACACAAGTCTCTATTTTCCGTCCCTACAATATCCCGACATCCGAAGGGCCACGAAGTTTTAGAAACTCCTTGTAATTTGATCGTCTCATAAGATAAATTTGATTGGTTCGATCAAAACAAAACTTAGTCACTTATGAATCTCTTTGTTTGATAGCCCCAAATTTTATTGATACACTTTGTCGTGTTACTTGTCATGACGCTCTATAAACACCGTTAGGAGCTAAAGTAACAAAAGGCAAAAAGTTTAATAATCATCAAGTTGATTAAAAAAAGTAATCGCCAGTGATTTACACTCTCATTTATCACAATCAATTCTTTTTAAATAAAAAAACCTTCCCATTGGTCAAAAAACATGCGTGTAATCATTAAATTTTAACAATGAATTATTAGCATAAAAAAATTAGTGACAAAATCGATTATTAATAATAAAAAAAAAAAATACATTTCATCAATTCTGTTAAAACGAACGAGTTTATAAATACGAAAATATAAATTTTCAGGATAGACAAGTTGTAAATACAGAATAATTATATATCATTCGTTAAAAATTGATCAATAAATTCAGGAACAGGCTAACGACATATCTATATACATAGTAATTATAACATTATACTTGAGGCATACGTTTTGTAAAAAAGAAAAAGATAAATGAGATCGTGTCGACTACTGTGGCTTAATAACAAAAAAAATAGAGGGCATCTCCAATGGTGAATAAGCGAGAGACGTATATAAACGTTTTTTTGACGTGTCTACAGACCACATTGCTTAACACGAGAGAGAAAGAAACTAAAAGACTCACATATGTCCAGCATGTACACACAGCTTTGAGAGTCACGTGGCTCGTGATAATCGATAAGATGACGTCATTTGACGACAAGTAGCTTTCGACCAATCGGGTTAAAAGAAGAAACGAGAGCTCCACGAAGTGAGTAGACCATTCACTGATAAGAAAAGAGTGCATCGAACTCTCGTAAGACATGGATGGCTGTCGCGTTGCTCCGATGCAATTTATCAGTCTCTTTGTTCTCTTTTCTTTCCTCTTATTCTCTCTTTCCTTTCGCCCCCTCTCTTCAATCGCATTACCTTGTTTCGCGTTTTCGTCTTATATGACAATCAGCCTCGACTAATTTTTACAAAAATTCTAAAAATTCATTATTTTATTTTCATATCATCATATTTTCATAAAACGGGTCATTTTACCAGGAAAAATAATATTATCGAGGATGTTATTGACAATTGTATAATTATTTTATTTGCAAGGTATTTCACATCGTTAAAAATTCGCAGAATACATCATTTGTTTTAAAATTATTTCACAATGAAAATTGATTGACGATTAATATTTCATCGATGCTCGAAATCTTTTTTTAAAATAATAACAATCCTACTTTACGTTTATTTTGTTCTTTTGACAAGCAATCTTGTAATCTTGCATGACACGTGCTTGACCTTCGCTAACACTAAACTGACTGATTCGATTTTGACCTTGGGGGCCTCATTTCCTGAACAAACCAAGGCCCAAACATAAAATCTCTATTCATACGATTTCGTATATATGTCAGAGGCTTAAGTAGAAAATTCTTATCGGGGGCGTTCGAAGGGCCTCTTTGCTTCGTTGCCTTTGAACTGACTCTTTCAAAATCTCTTTACATATTCATCCGTTCAATCCATAAATTATCGTGTATAGATGCGAGCGCTGTAAGGACTAAATTCAGGTTTTTACCTCAATTTAGTGCCTTCGGTCTAGTTAAACGAGCCTCAAGGGACCTCAGAGGGTAAAACTTGAAAAATCTCGACATTCATCAACATCCTGTTAAATTTTCGTCACGGAATTCGAATTCTGTGGGTTGCTACTGTCTTCTTTATAAAAAAAAAAGGATTTGACGACAGCGGAGACCGGTTGCCAAGGTCGAATAAACGACCTACTTAAAATAATCTTTCGTGATAACCAAATAAATAGACACCTGTGTCTATTCTTCATTATTTTTCGTCATGATTATTGAGTTATAAATTAAGATGCTCGAAAAATAAAGCCATTTGATATTTCTGGGTAAAAATAAAACTCTTTGGTCTCATTTCGACAGTGATACAGTTTCTTGTTTGAACCGTCCACTCCGTCACATGCATTATAAATCACTCACGAGTTGCCACTTTTTGTAAGGATTCTCCTACCCTTGTTCCACCACGTAGGGAGATTTCTACCTTGAATGAAAACGTTGTTGCGCAACTTGACACTTCACCTTTTTTTTCTGACCATAAGAAAAAAAAAAATCTATATAAAATTCAGCTACACAAAAGAACGGCTTCGTCGAGACTTCTCCCAAACAATAGGAAACAAAAACCTCGAATCGTTGCACGCATACAATTACGAAAAAGAGTTTAAGCCTTCGAAATAAAACGTGACACGCATGGGCTGTTCACTCTTTAGTGAGAGAATAAATTTTCACAAATAATCATAATTCGAGATTCATTAAAAAATTACGAAAACAATATTTTATGAGCAAATTTGTTTCTTTTTTTTTTTTACTTTTTTTTTTATCAATTCAATGGTCATTTACATTATTATTATTTTGTGTGTAAACGATACATTCGTATATAAAAAATTCAATACTGTTTCAATATTGCAAAGTTCCCATAGTCTCTATTAATTTTATTTTTAATTTTATTTCAACATCTTTATTTTTCTTTTTTCTTTCCATGCGGGATTGCTTACGGAAATACAGAAGCTCGTAACGAAAAAATAGTGTTTGAAAAGAAAGGCAAGTTGGGCAGTTTGTGTTTGCTCGTCACTCGCGTTTATTTATCCAAGTTGGAGCCCAAAAAGATTCTCTTGTTTACTGTGTAGCGTATTGTATGATAGAACGTGTACACATGGACCCACGGTGCCAATTAGTTAATCATATATTGTATAGATTCGAGTGTACCCGTGAGAATAAAAATTTTACTATAAAATTTCAAAGCCCAAGAAAACAAATATGTAGCATTTATTTTTTTCACGTTTTGTTTACTCACAAGTTCGTAAATTGAAATCGTACGTTTGTGCGTTCTTTCGATTGCTCTCGTACTACATCACACACGTCTGTATATTTTCCCGAATTTTAAAATTAGAATCATCGTCGAGCTCAAAATTAGAAAAAAAATACCATTCTTTACATCGCTGTATATATACATTTATCGACATTAATATATTAATATTCAGGCACGTGGTTGAAAATAGTCACGTGTGCCTCGTCTCGGTTCATCGTACCGTTACACCGAGATTGTCCTGAGCTTTCTCTCGTTTATTTTCTCGTTCGATCTCACTGGCTGCTTTGTGTCGTCGAACTCAAACGCAGAGGTGATTACTGAAATTTTTTTTTCTCTTTCGATTAAATTGTACATAATAATCGAGTATGAAATCATTAGGGATTCACGTACCTTTAAAAGAGCAAAGAGCAGGAATTTAGAACAAAGTGGTCCGCAAAATGCACTTCATCAAATTTGAGGGGCCTCGTGCCCATTTGCGTGATACTTGAACAATTTGACGAACTAATTAATCAAAGGGCTTTCATTGCACACACGATTTATAAATGCATTTGACTATGTGTCTTCCTTTGTAACATGATTTTGTAAATTTATATTTTTATTGCATTTTTTTCAACTTCCAGTTTGAAAGTAGATTTTTTGACAGAGGGAGATGTCGAAATAAATTTTATACAAGTCTATAAAATTCGAAATGTTTTTTTTTGTTTGTTTTACGGACGATTGCAGATAAGAAAGCAAGTCGAACGAAGGACTCTGTATTGGCGTCAAATTCCTAAGCACATAATCACTCACACTCATATTAGTCTTTTATATTTTGAGCCATGTTGTGAAATCTGCGAAATTTCCAGCAAACGGCAACATTTACGTCTTTCTATATTCTAACGTGGCATCACACATCGGCGAGTTCACGATATACGAAACTTCAAAATTCATGGTCCAATGTCTTTTTAGCGGTTCTAATCTTAACTCTGTCCTCGAAGAAGTTTTGTGAAATCGTGTTTTTTTCCGCAGCTGACACTAATCTGCCGCTTTCTCATCACGTTTTTAAATGGAATTTTTTAAAATATTTTATTGATGTATTTATGGCGATAAAAAAAAAATGCTCCTCGATTCTTACAATTATTCGATATTCATGGTTTATTGTTGACTACGATTTGTTTATTTTAGGATAAGAGTTAAAACCCCTTGAAATGGTTCAGTGAAGCGACCTAATGATTTCATTGTTTTCGAGAAGACGAGTTTTGTACTTTGTTTTTAATATTTAACACAGTACGATTGAAAAGTTATTTGAGAATAAAAAAGTGTTGTGTAAACAAGAGACTGAAGGTCTGATGAGAAAAAAAAAAACGAAAGAAAAAACACATTAACCTTTCTTCTGACCGATAATAGAGTGAGTATAAGAAAAACTCATTGAATAATAATTTAAATCGATCCCCATTAAATATGTTTTAATATTAAAAATAAACATTTTTTTAGTGGTTTTTAGTTCTATATTACATCTCAACGATCTCTTGACTTCATGATTACACGAGCTCGAAGCTTGAACCAATTGGGAGTATCACTTTTCGATGTTATGCTCGACAATTTTGTTTCCTTTTTATCAGCACGTAAATGTAATGTTTAGGATCGCGAGAACGCACATTGAAAATAAAACAGAATAAAAAAGAAACAAAGAAGAATGAAATGAATATTCATGGGGAGATACGGGGGCTCAAATTTTACTCCGGAAGCCAAGAGAAAAGAAACTTGGGTCAGATACGTACACATGATACACCGCGAACTATATATATGGTCATGTCCATCCTCGTCATGGACAATTGTTTCGTCGTGGTCGAGAGACAACGCGGAAGTGTCATAAAAAATCCTGTAGTCCCCCTGATCACTTATATCCTCTCGAAGGTGATACATTAACTTTTATGGAGCCCATCCTCACGGAAACCCTGTTCTGCTCTTTTTTTTAAATTATTTTTCTAAGAATATATTTTAGTATACACCAAAAAAAAAAAAAAAAAATCTCAACTGGGATCTAGTTGAATTGAATAAATTGTTTCCTTATCTCACCGCCTAATAGAGCTCTATTTGACTTTTAGAAATTATTATCTTCGATCTGAATGTCTTTATATTTCCAAACCAGATGAAAAAAAGCCATTTTCTTAAGTATTTATTTAAAAAGAAAGAAGTGTCAACACATGAATGACTTCATGAATTTCGAAATCATTTATCGAACCGGTTTTACTTTATTATCATTCGGTTTATTATTATTAGCAATTGATGAATTATTATAAATTTATCTCTGTATAGTCTTTGTCCCTACAGACTTTATATACTCCAAATATATCGCTTACTAACACGGGTGACGTCAAACTGCGTTATTAGCGACTCCTTTACGAAGAAGGGATCGACGTAATTCGCCTATTAAAATAATGGAATACCCTTTCTATATAATATCGTCCCTCTGCAGTTGATCTCCAGACTAATTCTGTTGGCAAACTTTTTGTGCTCATGATTATTTTATGAAAATTATAATCGAGGTCATAAAAACGATGTTTTTTTTTTCAACGGGGATAGTGAGAAAGTAACTTTGATATGACTATTCGAAAAATCTCGTGTAAACAAGTCCAACGAGACTGTTTAAAAATATGAGAATTTGGAGTTATCAGTGTTTGACCAACGGGGAGTAAAGAAATAGGAAAGTCGTTCGCGATCTCACCATGTGAGGAAGTAGTTTTACGACCTTTTACGAGGCTACATCTGGTTGTCGTAAGGGCGACGGCGATGGCTTTTTGCCACCATATAACGACAGACGAGTGTAGTAATACACAGGCATTTAAATTTTGTTTGCGGCTTCGAATACGAATTTTCTCGGAGTATATAGCGCAGCTACCAGACGTGACTATGCTTTTTAAAACGTTCATTTTCCAAACACGTATCTAGATTTCAGAAACTGTTTATAGAACTCGGAGAGAACGAAGAAGCAAAATAAAAAAATAAAAAAACAAATCAAATTTATTCATCGACGAATTTAGGAACGTTGACACGATTTTTTTCAAGCACGTGGCACTTTATTGCCTAAAAATAATAATTAAAAAAATTCAAACTACCAATACACATTGCATTCTCAAACATAATCCTAAATCCCATATAACTTATTGTCCGAAATAGAGAAGACTATCTTTTAATGAGATTAGAAAATATGATAATACAAATTAGACACTATCACATGATTTATAAGACCTGTCAGAAGAGTATAATTTTATGTTAATGCATCACTCGACGACAACGACAACGATCAAGATGATTAAGACGAGTTCTTTAATAGTATTGTTTTCACGGCACTCTCGACCATTGTAGTATATCTTCACCTCGATATATTTGACGAGGATAGTAACTCAAGTGGCCTTAAGTATAACAGAGCTCAATTGTGTTGAAAACTTTCCTCGAGGATTAACTCGAGCTTTAATATCCTCATATTTATTAATTAAATCAATTATTCTTGTACTTTTTAAGTCAACAATTATCCTCATAGTAAAAATGATTTATTACAGAGCATTATTGTCAATATTTTTGTTTTTTTTCCTTCTTCAAACACAAGCTTACGATGAATTAAAACTTTGAAACTTTATGTAAAAAATATTATGTCGTGTAAGAATTAATTCAAAAGGAATAGTTAATTGTGTGAAATAATTCATAAATATTTATCGTTCAATACAATGACAGCTGTGATGCTTTTATTTTTGCCATGCCCTTTAAGCTCCTTTCTGTATTTTGTCTCGTTTCGCTTTCTATGTATTTTACTCATACGAATATCTCGGTGTCACGATAAGATTGAAAAAGTAAGGCTCTATTAAAATTTATGTAGTTGTTTGTCCGACGGTTCGAGATATACATGCAATACATAGCACAGGCGAGGCAAGAGCTGCGTGTGCTCTGCTGTAACAAAACTCATACATTAAACACACACACTCCCACAAACCAAGTAACGAATGATTCAAAGACAACGTACAATATAATGGCACATCTCAAGCATACGAAAGCAGATCCAACCGAGATCATGGCTATCGCCTACATTTTCTTCTCGTTGTCAAGTGTACGATATACGTGACACATATATATTCAAACCGTTCCATAGCCAATGACTAAATATCATGTATTTAATGCAGATGATATTTTGCCATTTTTATTTGTAATCAAAATCGATTATTCAATTTTTCAAATTTTAAATAACAACAATTATATTCGTTTTAAATAAAAGTCTGTATTTTAATCAAATAAATAATGTTACTTGCCTACTATTTTTCTCGTACTTTTGAGCCTCTTGCTTCGAACACTACATAGCACAGAGTGTCCAAGATTTTTTTATACACTAATAGGTATTCTGATGTGCATAAATTGAGGCAACCAGAATACATTTATTATCTTGAATGATTTTTAACTGTGTCAAATAACAAAACGTTGGTCATGATTTTTAATACCGACAGAGGGTTACAGACCCATGGATATTTTATTAAATTTATATTATTATCTATTCTATTTAATTAATTTGAAATTCTATTTGAAACTAAAAAACTGGCATTTCGATTGTTTTGATGAAAACATTCAGATCGACGATCAAAATTTCTAAAAGTTAAATTAAACTCTGTTAGGCCATGAGTCAAGAAAATAAATTTATTTGATTCAACTGGATCCCAGTTGCATCAACAAGATGTTTTTTTTTTCTGGACGTTTTCAACTATTTTTAGTTTGATTGATTTCATTTAACTATTTTTATTGGATGCAACAAAGTATTTTGAGATGAAATAAAATTGTTAATCGAATGAAAAGTTTAATCATTCATTTTGTTTTCTCATTGTTCACTGCATTGATCAGACTTTTGGTCCATTCACGTTCACCACAAAATGCGCACTAAATTAAATAATTGTATCGGATGAAGGATACTTTGCACTCGGCACATTTCTCGATAACATTTAGTTGGCAGGAATGCAGCAACGTTTCAACGTATTTTCGCCCTCGGTTATCACACGACGTATGATGTTGTTGTTTCACTTTAACGAACATTTATTTTCGACAAACAATTTCAGCAATACGATCTACGATTATTTTATCGTACATTCCCACAAAAATGGATGCAAAACATAATGGCAATTAAAGAAGATATTGAAAACATTTCGAAAGTATGGAAAATTACAAAAGTGATTGACAGGAGAGCCAAAAAAATGAAGGGTTTCGATTTTTCTTTTAAGTATAAAATCTTCGTCTAATTCAATTAGTGCGTAAGATATTTACAAAAAAAACTCACAGCTCTGATAATATTTCCCCAAACCAAAAAAAAAAAAAAAAAACACTCGGTACAAAAAAAAAAAAAAAACTAGAAATTTCTTTGGATGAAAGACAGAAAGACGAGAAACGATAGAGCAATCTTACAAATATCTTTCAATAGAGAACAGTGCTCCTCTTTCATAGACTTTAGATGTTTAGTTTGTCCTTCTTGTATTTGGGCTTTGAGCCAAAAATCTCTGCCAAAATTCGTCTTAGAGACTTATCATTCTATAGCTTCGCGTCACGAGTCCAGAGATAGCTAATAATAAAATAGACAAATAATAGAAGACTTCTCGTATCGTAGAAATATAAAAAAGAGAAAAGAAACCATTTAAAAATACGTCCATAAATTATGCAGCATAGATGTCAACAATGAATTATCTAGTTTAATCTTCTTCCTTATTTTACTACACAAATTTAAATTCTTCTAAAGTGTACAACGAAGACGCAATCAGTGATTCAATTGTTATGGTTTTTTTTCTACACTTAAACATTTCTTTTTTCTATGATTTTTACACTAAAATCCAAGATAAAAATGAACGAAACTTTGATTAGCAATCGGGCTCAAAATTTGAAACGTGTCGTCACATACGTTACAAATGCTTTTTACTTAATCACGTATTTATTTATTCATTTATTTAGCCATCAGAACGATAATAAATAAAATTGTACAGTCCTGTTCGGCATAGCTCAACGATCATGTTACACAGTGCACGCTTCGTTGGTATACGTAATTATCCACACGGAAATACACCAAGAAAAGGCAATTCACCAACAACAAAGCTATATTCTCGTTACACTCGGTCAAGCGTACAAGAAAAAAAAACGACATTAATTACAGCCACGAATACACAATGTGTTTTTGTACTCCGATGGGTTAACCTCCCCCATTCCTTTTCTCTAGGGTTACTTATCTATATTCAGGCACGTGATTCTATTTACCGCACTCGTGTACTTTTACCATGATCATCATCATTAACTAGTGTAACTGACAAATTGTGGAGAATTGATATCATTCGCATAAAAAGTTGTGTCCTTTCCTTTTCGTTCTGTCGAATTAAAAATTCCAACATCTACTATTAAATTCTTGCTCAGAAAGTTTGTTTTTTTCCTCCACGTGATAAATAATGAGTGAAATTTTCTCTAGAGAAATAAGTGTGAAATGAAGAAGTAATTAACATCAATTGATCTTAATTGCTGACAAATTTATTTCCATATAACTCTCCTTAGCTCACTTTTTTTTCTTTTGAATTGAAATAAAATGAGTGGTTGGAACAAGTGCGACTTGATTTGTTGAGACAAAAATTGGAGAAGTCCACAGGTACCAATTATATTTAATGATAATTATATCGGACACGAGTTGAATAACTTCTATATCATTTTTATTCAAACGTTTTTTTTTCCTGACATCGTCGTACGCTCTCTTCTCGAATAAAATAATAATGGGACATCAGTAGCAATCACAGTTAATGACAATTATTTTTTGGACAAAGTGAAACAGTGGTAATGATGATTAATTGGAATATGGAAAGATTTTTTTGTTTTCTTTTTTTTTTTTTTCCAAAGCACCGCCAGCCACTGCTTTTTCTTGAACATCTCAATGAATCTTTGCTACGAATGAATATTTGATTGAAAATAACAAATCGAAGAGTTTTATTGGAATATATGTTTTTTTTTTATCGCGGTTAATAAAAAAATCAAGATTTCTCCTTTTATAAACTCGAAACAGATCTTTTTGCACGATGGAGTAATAATACCTCCGATTTTATTGAAAATATATCAAGTAAACTTACAAAACTTTTAACAGAAAAATATAATTGATGATCTTTAATTCATACGTTTAACATTTTATGATGACGTTCGAGATAATTGATATAAATGGTCCTATGAGATTTTAAAAATATCAAAGATTACGTATAGCAACAATAAAAACGGGGCGTCACCGAGTGTTTGACAAAAATAATTACGATAAATCTTGGAAAAATGTAACTAGCCGACGATTTTTTGTGATCGTGATTTTCAATAGGTCAATTTTTCTTTAACAGTTTCTTCGAGACTACTACCTTAAGCGTTAATGACTTTTTATAAATGAGTAGAAACCAACGTTTGTTCTTTTTAGATTATTATTTCAGCCGGTTTATACGAGATACTCATGAATTATAAAAAAAATTAATATATCATCGTTTCTTTGTGTGTATATAAACGTATAGATTTACGACTTACGTCAATAAATAAAATGTTGATACGAATGTATTCGTAAAAAACCTGTATCGATCAAAGCCCCCGTTGCTCGTGGTGGCATCGATCTTCCGTTGTATATTCTCTCACATCGATAAATGGCTAACGTCATACACATAGCAAAAGAAAAAAGCAGAATAAAACAACCAGCGCAGTATTTTATTTTTTTACAATCACCCGAAGATAATGCAATCCCGGTGGGATCCAGTTTGACCCGAGAAAACTTTTGCCCCTTGATTTGCAGCTATGAAATCACTGACGATAATAAATCACGAATGAAAAGCATTTCCTGCCTGAGCAAACGAAGCGAAGGATCTGGGAAGAGGGGTGAACTGCAGGATTTCTCAATGACAAATCGAATAAGAATTGAAGATAAACATTGTGGATTTTTTTTCAATACAATAAACATAATGAACGGTTATGCAAAAAATGTGTTTCTCGAACTTCCATTACTCATGTTTCTTGATAGATTTTTCTTATCACTCGATTCTCAGATGTGAGGAATGATTTAAATAAATATCCATTTTTCAATATTACCATCTACAGGAAGTCTCGAAAGTAAAACGATAAATCAACAATGTTACTTACATATCTATATATATTTTATGATTAAGACGTTCCATGTATTGTGACATAAAAACCAAATATCAAACTGTCTCGTTTAGTGGCACGTGTATACCCTTCGTGTCAAAAGCCACAATTTCTTTTTCTTCTTTCATTTTTTCGTGTACCGTTACACGCATCAATACTTTACGATTGTTTCTGTCAGAAAAACGGTCATGATTATTTAAAAAAAAAAAAAACCCGTTGTTTAGTACGAAATTCTCATGCACTAAAATTGCACTTTATCAAAAATGAACTTTTTCTGTACGAATGTAACTTGCAAATCGATGTGTGCATTTTTTCTTTATTTTTTTTCAAATTCTTCAACCTACTACATGATGCAATGAGAAGTTGCAGTTGCAACATATAAACGTTAAAATTGTTTCACACTTGTACTTGTAAACGCGAAAAACACTTTTTAAGGTGTGTTCGAAAATAATACACTCGTTCTTGCGAGTTCGGCGACTCGAAGAAACTTGTTTTTCTATGTGGCAAGCTCGTTATAAAGATATTTATCAGGCAGAAATCTTCATCGAAAAATAATCACAATTTAGTGAATTGAAATAGGCTGACCTCGAAAACAACACGTGGGTAAAAATCATTCCGCTATTCGGCAATCTGGAAGCAATATTACGGATTCAATTGATCAATAAAATGAGAATTGATTAATTCTTCGTTGACACCCTGGGTCATTTTGACCCGGATTCCGCTGCCGGCGGTAATTATGTAGAAATGTCTTCAGAAATATTTTCAAACACTGCCAAAACTTTTGTGCCACAATTAACGATAATTTATTGAAACAAATACTTTTTCACAAAATAGCGTCATGACTATATTTTTTCTTGGTTATTAATCTCAGTAATATTCAAAAAATTGAAAAATCACGCTTGGTTGAGAAAAATGCACAAAAAGTTAAAGTAATTTTTCAGAACAATTTAATTTGATATATGTTTTTAGGAACTTTTATAGTTCACGCTTATTAAGAAATGTTTAAAGGGTACTCCTGATTTTTCTTCAATACAAACCTACGTAGGGTTGCTGATGAAGTACCTGACGGGTCAAATTGACCGATGTAATAGGTTGTGTGAGAAATGTTATCTAAATATTCCAAACGTTTTGAATGTTGCAGACACACATGCTGTTGATGGATGCCTTTCTGCAAAACAACAGACTGGATCATGTCTCCAGGGTAATGTCTTCGCATCCCTTGTACCTCGAACACTTTTTGAGGACCCAAAATTTTATTTTACGAGGTGACGGACCTCTTCCGTACGATTATCGCCACGCGATTGCCATAATGGTGAGTGCATTGATCATTCGATGTTTTTAGTTCTTACCCCTTCTGTTTCCTTCGTCTTTGAATGATTTTTTTTGTTTCCCATAAACATGGTAACCTCGAGCTACGAAATAAATTCCCGTATGCTGATAAGCTTGAAAGAAGAATTAAGAATTCGACATTGAGAGGATTCGTGAAAGAATAAAAAACTTGTTTTTTTGTTCATTTCGTTGGGAAGAATACTTTTTGAAATGGTTATCTAAACTTTCCATAGATTAGAAGATTTCGACAATCGTACGACAAAATGTTATCGCCTGTTCTTATCAGTGCTGTACTCTCTCAGGTGGAAAATTACTGATGCCTGTTAAGCAAAATACTATCACTGTGTCGCTTGTATTGCTCTATAAATATATTATTTACAGACACAAGTAGAAAAGTCAATCTAATAAATCGTTTATTTTATTCGATCGATACACTCGTTCTCACGAATCATTTATTCCAAATCCATTTTGACAATCACTAATTATACGTAGAGTGGAAATAACTTTTTTTTTAACACGAAAAGAATATCAATTTATTCATCTGATCACACGTGGCGATGCCACTGATGAAAACACATGTTTCTCCAGATGTGGTTATACGATCGATGAAATTACTCGCTGGTGTTTAACTCAACAACTACAAAATTCGCAATCGTTTTTTAAAAAGAACATCGAACTATGACTCATTTTTGACTCATGACTCAAGATAAAATATTAATTGTTCCTTCGTGCTTCTCGAGTCGAACCATTTTTTTTTATGAGAACTCACGATTCGAAAATAAATTTTTGTATCAAATAAACGACTAGAAAAAATTATACATTTAATTTCACGTTTGGATTCGTGGTAAAAACTGTCGTGTCACATTGCATCTTAGGAACAATTTCGACAATTATTTTCTCTAGTACAACTATGTACTGTATTTTTAGGTTGAAACATGCAATAATTTAACTTCATTGTACAATTATGTCATTATTTTCACGGTTCAGTACAAAAAAAAAAAAATGAACCTGCATGACGTTCGTAAAAACATTTCCAAACACGCAATGAAACTTTCACCAAAAGTTCGATATTATTTTTCTTAAAAATGATCAGAAATTATAATAAAATTAATAAAATTGTGACTTGACCAGAAATATTGTATTCTGCTTTTTATTGAAATATAATTCTAAATGAATTCAGGTTTAATCTCTAAATGAATTACAATCTTGATGTTTCATTATTAAATTTTAATAAATTATTGATAATTTGTGACATTGATCGATTTATTGAAATTTTGTATCGATTGTTACAGGCTGCTGGTAGGCATCAATGCAGCTATCTGATAAATCAGCAAAAATCAGAATTCCTTCTTCAGGGTGGTAACTCAAGTTGGCTTCAGGGATTAAAATCGTTACCGAAAAAATTGCAGAATTTGTACGAGATCAACAAGCTTCTTGCACACAGGCCATGGCTTTTGAAAAAAACTCACATAGCGGTGAGTTATTTAAAAGAATGTTGTTTTTAGTCAGTTTTTAAATTGCATTGTAATGAGTAAAATTTTGTGCAAAAAAATATTCATTCTGTTGGCTTTTTCGAGCAACACTAATTCAACTTGTATTGCATTCCATAGAAATTGACGAGAGGTGACGACAGTTGGTCGTTAGCTGAAGTCGTTCAGGCGCTCGTACTACTCAGCCATTTTCACTCCCTTTCGTCTTTTATATTCTCTTGTGGTATTAACGAGGAACTCGACAACGTAGCGGGCCATCATTTCAAAGAAAATGTCCAGGTCAATAGCAATACCGTACAACCTTCCAAAGACAAGCTGATAACCAGCCCAAAAAAGATTCCCAACTCCGGTGGCAAGACTGGTAAGTTTTTCTAATTTTTATCATACCCAAGAAGATTCTCTTATCGATTGATAAAAAAAAAAACTATATATTATTACACGAAAATTCACTCAACCATGACTGTAAAGATTGAAGTCCATTTTTTCTAATGGAAGAGAATAAAGATAATAAAAATGAGGAGCTTCATTAGGGTGACTCGATCTAATGTGTCTCAGTTGACTCTTGAACTTTATATTTTGGTCGTCAAGGTCTTTAATGTCAATAATTTTTTATTCAACTTTGAATGTAATATTTTTTCGAATAACTTCATTCCATTTTTCTTCCTCTATTTCAATATTATAAATTTTTATATTAAAATAAATGATAACTTTGTGTCTTTGGATTTTTTTTAGAAACAATCCCATCGCCACCATTGTCCCCCAGCATAGTCGGCGAACAGGAAGTCGGAGTTGAAACTCTCATGGAACGAATGAAACGTTTGTCAGAAAAATCGGAATCGTATCAAATAACACAAGAAGAATTGTCTAAAAGATTTGAAACTGTCGAGACCCAATCGGCCGAGCTGGCAGCAGCGCCTCAAAGAAGTAGTTCCGTTCTTGATTCAGACATTGGTCTTTTCATCGATGATCCAACCTTTATCTACCAAGACTTTGCCAAGGTAAACGTTTTTTTTTTCGAATTAAAAATAAAGTTTGTGAAATTGATGAAATTTTTAAATTAAAAATAAAATAATCGTTGAAGATACTTCACAAAAATTCTGGTCTGTTCATTTTTTAATATATTAATTTTTTTTCAATATATTCTTTTTTTAGAGAGGTCAACTGAACGATATACCCACGTTTCGCGTACAAGATTATTCCTGGGACGATCATGGTTTCTCACTCGTAAACAGACTTTACAACGACGTTGGAAATCTTCTCGACGACAAATTCAAAACGGCCTACAATTTAACTTATTACACAATGGGCACACACAACAAGGTCGACACGTCGAGATTCAGGCGGGCCATATGGAATTACATACAGTGTATGTTCGGCATAAGACACGACGATTACGACTACAACGAGGTCAATCAGCTTCTGGAACGTAGTCTAAAGACGTTCATAAAAAGCGCCGTTTGCTATCCCGAACGAGTAACAAAGAGAGATTACGATCGAGTTATGCGAGAATTCAAGCATAGTGAAAAGGTGAATTTTGCTTATTCCTTTATCTCCTTTTTTTCTTTTATTTCGAATATTTATTTTATTTTCACTAGTACGTTCAATAAATACGTACCAAAAAACACATTTTTATAAAACAGTTGAAATTTCACGCAAAAATGAAGAATTGTACGAAATTTACATTTTTTTAAATACAAATGTTTCAAGAATCTTTGGGAAATGTATTAAAAAACTCTTTCAAGTTGATGAAATTTTTACAGAGAATTCTTACAATTGTCTCGAAACTCGTGAAAAAATTTCCAAAGATTACTTTGAGCCGTTTACGAGTTATAAAAATTATCGTGTCTACGATTGTACCTGCTGATAATCCGTAAATTCCTTGAAATGTTTTTTGTTTTCGAAAATTTGAAAAACAAAAAAACTGAGTTATACGAATGAATGACAGTTGATAAATATTTGTTTTCTCTTTTAACAGGTCCACGTAAATTTGATGATATTGGAAGCACGTATGCAAGCGGGATTACTGTACGCTCTTCGTGCGGTGATGAGGCACATGACTTAGACATGTTCGAGACTCGTTCGTTCTTTCGTAAAAGCGAAAACGGTTGGTTTGTTTCGACAATAACGATCGATCCATCAACAGCAACAACACAAGAAAAACTTGTTCTCGTCCAAAAAAAGGTCCATGCGACTATTTTTTTGCTCGTGATATGATCACATGTACTTGTGCTCCGTGATAGGACGAGGAGAGGAGAAAGAGAGAGAGAGAGAGAGAGAGAAAAAATAACAAGTGCGCGAGAGAAATAAAAACGCAATCGAATAAGAAGGAAAAACGAAAACAAATCTCAAAATTTATGCTGAGAATTGATTGTTTGATTTTTATTGCATCGTGAACCTCGAACGAGAGAAGAAATAGAGTTCGAGGAGACAGAATGAGACGAAGAAACGATGTGAATTAACAACATTTCTCTATCCAATAGTGAAATGGTTTTTGGAAGATGAAGAAAGAAAAATGACTCGACTTCCCCTGCGGGGTGTATCGTATAAATCATATTCATTGATTTCTTATTGATTTTCTTCTTTTGTCGATAATACACACATAATGTTTAATCTCGAATACAATACTTTGAGTTTTCCTTGTGGATGCCCCTTTGTCGACCGAGCTTAGCGGTCTATTGAAAATCCAGTATATCGAAGGTTTTCAAAAAAGGATAAAATGTATGACACATAAATATATATTGAAACAACAATTAAGAAAAACAGAGAGCGACAAGATGAAAACAATGTTTTTAAGCTTCGAAAAAGTGATTTGAAGATTTTCGAAGAAATTAATAGTCGTAGTATCGCCAGTGAAGAAAATAAAATGTAGGAAGGGAGGAAACAGAGAAAAAGAAAAGTAAAGAAGCAGAAATGTTGGTCCGCGGATCAATGTGAGATTTAAAAAAAAAATAAAAAAAAAAAAAAAATAACAAAAACATTATTATATAGAGTTGTATAATTTAATTATTTAGAACTGACGAAGAAAAAAGTAATAATCATAATAACTTTCACTGTGTAAATACGAAGCATGTATTTTTCTACGTTCACACGCGCGTAACCCCGTGACAAAATTTTCGTTGACTCTCGTTCACTACGATCGTTTGATTTTCGGTTATTTTTTTTTCTCACCAAAAATTCCTATCGTCAAACTTTCTACAAACTTTTTCAAATTTATGACCAAAAAGTGGTGTACGCTGTGAACGGTTTCCAGCCATAAAAAAAGAGCGTAAATCGTTTGTTTGTTTTTGATTTTCAAACAAAATTAGATCGACATTTGAGTCTGCCATAATGAAAATATAAAAATAAACGAAAAACTTTAGAACAGAGATGTCACATTGAGAGTTCTTGAGATACAATATCGCCTAGCCAGGCAAGTGTACGTTATTATGTTCAACTCCAGAATAACGCTTAAGTACACGAAAAAAAAACGGAATTTTTGACAAAACGAGAAAAAAGGAACAAAAAAAAAGTAACAAATATATATCGAAAACATGCGTCGATAATATTGCGAGTATTCAACGAATTATTCATGCCTTCGATGTGATTATGCTTAGTTATCAGTATGGATGAAAAAAAACGTTGGATTGATGATACGTGATATATGTGTGTATATGTATATATATATTTATGCATTCTATATAAATTTATATATATATCCATATACATTCATGTACAAGTATGAAAAAAAAAACAAAAATTGGCGATATAAACACCGAAGGTGTTGCCCAATGAGATATCGAGGAATGAATGAAACGATTGACTTGTAGAGAAACCTTAAGCTTATCAAAATCGATGTACTTTTAAACGTATCGTATGCTCGACAAGGAAAAAAAATGTGTGCAGAAACGTTGGTTCATTAGCAACAAACAGAACTCAGATTTAAAGAGAGTTTGATGAAAAAAAATCAATCAAACAAACATCGCGTAACAATTGATCGTAATCGATTGCTCGATAATCGATGATAATCGTTTGTCGACGACGACCACGTGCAATCGATTACAATCGATTAACACACTTGTGAGTTTACGTGAATATAAATTCTCGATCCTATTTGTAACAAAACAAAAGACCAACTGTTATGTTACTCCATATTAATCGCTTGTATATCGGAATAATATAAAACGATTTAGTTCGAGATGAATCAAATCAGTGTAATTCGTAAGACGAAGAAGCAAAATATGAGGGAAAGAGAAAAGAAATGTTGTGTTCTGCATCGTTGAAAAATAACGAATTTCTTCTTGTTTTTCGCCATGTCCAAACATCATTGACATTTTTAAAGCGACGAGACTAAGCCAGACTTTGTTTAAAGAGATGTGAAAATCATTCATTGTTTTTCAACGATGTGGAATACGATAAAATTCGAAAAAAGAAGAAAAAAAACGTTTGAGGCAAACACGAGAGAATGAAAAGAGGAAAAGGCGTCACGAGGCATACATACGAATTATACATGTTCTGTGATCGCATATATATTAACAAATATGTATATAGAAATATATATATTGTATACATTAGCGTGTAAAGAGAAAAAGAAAAGAAAAACAGGAGAAAAGCGAGAAACAAATTGACAGGATATTGCGGCCACTATAGAGACGAGGGTAAGGGAGGCAGATGGGGCGACATGAAGGATGTGTGTGCATCAATTATTGAAAAGGACTCGTTACCCAATTAACTCGAGCCTATTTACCGTGCACTACATAAAAATCTCAAGGTGTGTGTTCAAACTTTCGTCAAGCTCTTGGTTCAACTTTGAGAAAAATTGTAAAACTTTAACAAGAGCCAAACAAACGAACAAAAGTCGGTAACTTGATGAAAATTGTACCGGGTCGAGAAACCGAAGAAAAAAAATTGTCAGATTCGTTTTATCAAGTTTTTTTCCGGTTCTTCGACTCTGCGGATCTATTGTTACTTCCGTGGTCATCTACTGTGACTTTTGCATCGTCAACTGGCTACGAATTTTTTGTCGAGCTATTGAAGAAAAAAAAAAATGCAAAAAATTATAAATACGATAGAAAAAAAAACAAACAAACAAACAAGTAAATTCAATGTATTCTGCACAATTCTCGACCAATAGTTACGCCCCCGTCGATAGTCACGTCACGCGGGCTCCTTCTACAGGCAAACATCTACATATCAGACAAAATAATTGAAAAAAAAAAAAAAAAAAAATACACAGTAATGAAAATAAAAAAGAAAAATAAATCGAGTAATGATAAAAAGTTGTCATTGGTGCTCCGCAAATTTATCGGTAGTTTCGTTATCGACGCGTCGCTTTTTGGTAACAAAAAATAAATAATAATAACAATAAAATGATAATATATTTGAACAACAACAGCAACAACAACAAGAACTGAATTTCTTCAAGGTTTTTGATTGTTTATTGCGAGAGGGGAACGTGTGGATTGCGAAACGACAGTATTGTGTTTTGAAATTGTTTATCGCCCGTTAATTTCGTTAGTTTATTGAATTATTAATCTCTTTTCTTTCTCTCTCACTCTCTGTTTCTTATTCCAACACTTATTTCTTTACATTTTGTTTCCAACTTCTTTATTTTCATTCGAAATATTAAACGAATGTTTGCACTTGTTGTTTACGGTTATTCGGGGTGAGAGAATGTTGAAACACGCTTGGCAATTATTTACCATGAAATTGTCACGTCCAAAGAAGTCAAATGAGGCAAATTACGAGGAACCGCACGGGGGAGCAAAAAAAGAAAGAGGAAGCGAGAGAGAAAAAAAGAGAATTGTAGGGAATGAAAGAGTAGAGCGAGAGAGTGACGCACATGGGTCGGACCTCGAAAACGAAATGTTTGTGTCAGAGAAAAATGGAGAATTTGTGAGAAAAGTTGAGAAAAATCGAGGAAAAAAATTGTCAGTGTACGTCTATTGTCGCAATCTTTACGAATATTTACCTTTTCTTTTTTTTTCTCGTTCTCTCTCTCTCTCTCTCTCTCTCTTTCTCAGTCTATTGTGTTTTCATAGCGATAACTAATTTTTATTGAAACCAATTAACATTTTTTTTTGATTATTTAATCGGTCCCTTATTTGTAATATGCCAAAACCCTGTGGAGATTTCACAGGGGTATTTTTTTTTGTTTTAGTTTTTTTTTTTTCAATTTTTTAATTATTTTTTATTCAAAATAAATGCGCATATACAGAATGCGAATTTTTGTAAACGCACTCACACGCTTCTGGAGAATATTGTAAACTGAAGAAAAATCTTAAAAACGCAGAAAAATAACTGTCAAATCAAAAAGAATCGCGTGTGCGCTTGCAATTTTATCGCTGAATGATCTCTTCGAGGGACTGAGAGATGAAAGAAAAAAAAAAAACAAACGTAGACTTAAAAACAAAACAAATCAAGACACTGGTTTCTTGTATAATTGTAGATTTTTCTTTTTCCGTTCTTTTTTTTGTTTTGTATTCGAGGCAAGTAGACGCTTTGTTTGTCAAGCGAGACTCAGGACTCGTTGGTCGGTGATATATATATTTACATATATATTTATGTACATGTGTGTAACATCGACGAGGAATGATAATGTTACGCGAGAGATCCTCCGAATTGTGTGTTGTATGTGAGAGTGAGTGTTTGTACGGATTTAAAATTTCATATATCGATAATGAAATGGATATAAATTGGGAAGGAAGAAGGAAAATGAAAAATATGAAAAAAAAGGAAAATGTGTGTCGACAAAATAATTGGTCCGTAAGATAACGAAAATTCGAAATATGACAGTCGTAATTATTTTTATTCTCGTAATTTATTTAGCTACAAAAACAGGCTTATTATCAAGAGGAGCCATTATGAATGATCGAAACATAATAAAACAAAAGAAAAAAAGTATAATAATCGAAGAAACAAATCATCTCGTATGTGAGGAAATAATTGAGAGGAAGAAAAGAAAAGAATGAAAACTCTTTGGTGGTAAATTGTCGTTGCCCATCATTTTCGATCTTTCGTTGCAAACGATTGAGTCTGTCTTTTTTTTCTTCTTCATTTTAATCGGAATGTTTCATTCGCCTTCATTCACTTTTAACAGACTGCAAGAAAAAAATGAATAAAGTTGAGATCGTCGGCAGGAAATCGGCAAGATTTTAATACGCCTGTTCAACAAGCGTTTCGTATTAATAGTCAAAAAAACACTTTGGAAAGCTGGGCTTGACGAGTCAACGAAAACAATAGAAAATAATGAAAAAAAATGTATCAATACGGTTCGTATAAAGTGAAGTTTTTTTTTTTTGCGATTCCGACGATAAGCCCATCTTTCAAAACCACCAACCATATTAATTGTATACCATGCTACCACAATGTATAGTGTGATAATTCATATGAGCTGACTTTGCTCTGTTTCATGGATTCGAGAAAAATAAATATATTATATATAAATATTGATTTTTTTAAAGACAAGTGAGAACGAGTATGAGAAAAGAGCAAAAAGAAAATCGTCGACGATCATTTGAGCCTAAAATAGAGATGGAATCCGTTGATTTGAGAAACAACGAAAAAGCACAACAGTTTTCGCATTCATTCAAAATAATAAGAACCCAAAATCTCCATAAAGGTTGTAACGATCGGGTTAAGCTGAGCGGTCAGCGCCTAACCCTTTCGTCGATCTTTTGGAAATTTACAACAGCCATTTCAGACGAAAACAAATCAATGGATCAATGGACAAAAAACAAACAAGCTTTCGATCGATCGAATATTATTTTCCAATTCTCACAACACAATCAAAGGGCACGATGATCGTTACGAAGAAAAATATAAAAAAATATGTGAAAGATAGGAGGATGTGATGTGATTTCTTTTATATCGTAACAAATAATGAACACTTTAAGAAATGTTATAGTTTCGTATAAGCGATATGTTATTTGTCATTTATTTTATCCCTTAATAAATGATGTTATATTATAAAATGAAATTATTCGTCGTTCAGGAGTTTTTATTCTTCAACCTACTCCATACCTTTCCAATTTTATAAATCATTTGAGAAAAACACGTGTAGACATTAATCGCAAGAACATTAATGATTCTAATAACGACGTAATTTCGTGCACCAAAGGATTAGTGCCATTAAAACTTCCCAAGATTTTATTATGAACTGCTGTCAGTTGTGACACTTGTGATTTTTTTTTAAGGAACAGTTCGTTAGTAATTATGAATAACAGAAGCGATCACTAATAATCAGTGGAAAGAATACAAAAACGTCTATACATAGAGGAATTTTGAAGGAGAGTAGAATTGAGGTTCAAAAAATGTCACATATTTCAAACTTGTTTGCTTTGTTTTTTTTGTTTTTTTCTTTTGCTCGAATGTTTTTGATCAGAAAAGAAACATATTTATTTAAAGTCCATTGTGTACAGGTAAAATCACATCAAATATTACTCGATCGTAAGTTATAACTCGTCGGGTGCTATAAATAATAATTACGAAACGTAGATTCATACTTTTTTTAATATCTCTCGAGCCAACGTTATGTACAGCATTATTTCACACCACTCCTTCGTTCACGCTTTCTCCTTCATTCAATTATATTTTTAATGAGAATTCTTGCGATCGATTTAAGTTAGCACGGGTACAAGAAATCGTAATTCTGTGCATCGAGTTTTTTGTTTTATTTAAATTTATAATTGTAATTCTGTTATAGGGGCAATTTGACCTCTACCATTAATTGGCTGAACCAATGAATGATGACGAATATAGCGACGAAATTTGTGAGAGCAGTCTTGAGACGAGACGTCGACCGTTTTATTATCTTCATGAAAAATTATGTGTTTCATTCCAGACAATGATGAGTTAGACTAATTTTATTTCCTCATTTTCAATCACTCGAACATGTTTGATAATAAATTTCGTAAAAATTCGTAGCAAATACATTTTCTGTAATTCATTTTACAGAATTGTAATTTTCTTGTTGTTGTTATTGATTCAATCGAACTTGGGGATACAGATTTTATTCTCATCGTTTATAGGACAACTCAGAATTTCCTGATTTCGAACGAAATCATTTTTTTATTTCTCAAAATTTACTTTTGTTTTTTTTTCATCTTCCAGCTGCACATCGACTTTTTTTTGTTTATTTCACTAGAAATTCTAATTTATGTTATAACTGTGCACGTTATTCTTTTTATCTTTGTTGATCAAAGGTCTATTAGATTGAAAGACACTATTCAATTGCCCTCATAATCGTGGGAAGTCGAGTGATGATGCATGTGAATGTGGCCCGGAAGTTCTATTGGAACGCCCAGACTATTCCTCTGCAAAAAAAGCCAAAAAAAATCATTTTTTTAAATTGTACTTCGTCTGTGACGAATTTTTACGTTATTTTTTTCGTACCTGAGATCGAATACCATTTAAGGGGGTTGCTGTAGGATTGTCTAGAGAAAAGCCAACCACGTGAGTCGAACATTTCTCACAGGCTTGTCGTCTTCGAGTCAATGCTCGACAACGCAATGCACGACACAATTCTCGTGCCATTTCTGAGCACAAAGATTCTTGTTGCTGCTGACTTTGCTGCTGTAATGCTTGAGGTATGCCCTGAAGGGAGCTTGAACATGTTGGTGGTGGTGCAGGTACAGGATGCCTTTGCTGATCGAAATATCACGATTTATTTTATTTTTTTCAAATTTCAAAACTTTCTTTCATCATTTTATTACAATGCGAAAAAAATTCAACAAAATTTCATTTTTAACACTTTCATTCTAGTTCTTTCAATTCTTTCTTAATTGGAAACCATAGTAATGAAACATTTTATTAAGCACGACAATTCGTATAATTTATCACTTTCATGCTCTTGAGGAGTAATTTCAAATTAGATTGAGTTTAAATTTGGTAAAGTTGAATTTATTTATTCATTAGATTTGGTAACCAAAATATAGACATTTTCAAAACACTAAAAATAATGCAATAAGCATTTATTTACATTTGTAATCTTACCCCATGATCATTTTTTGGATGCAGAAATTTCGGCAGTGTCAAATTGCTGTTTTCAGTCGATCAGTTCTCTCTATGGCATGCATTTTTTTATACAAAAATAATTCATGCGTAAAAGACTAAAAATGAACAGGCAACCATCGAAAATAATGACGTTAAAGCAAAAAAGTGATAATTGTTGTTGTTGTTTTTTTTTTTTCAACTCACGCGTTCGGGGAGTGAATTTCGCTTAGAGTTATAACAAAACTCAAAGATTGCGATTAAAACGGCAAACGCCAGACCGCACAGAAGGACCACAAAAACCCCACCTTTAACAAATAACATTCATGAAATGCCTAAAGTATTTCTTCCTTTTTTCGAGGGTGAAAACCGCGGATTTGTAACTGGAAAGATATTGATCTTAGAGAAAAATTGATTAAACCAAATTTGTAGAAAATTAAATTTTTCATAAAAAGTTTTTAAAAGTTGTGAAGTTTTGAGTTCTTGAAAGGGAAGCGATGATGGCACATTTTGAACGTGACATTGTTGAGGCTGTCAGCTCAAAATAATTAGAAGGGAAAAAATACGAAATAAAATTCTCACCTATATTATCAACTCCCAAAGCATTCGCTTTGCTTTCTTTTCCTTTTTCCGTCCTCATGCAAGTGTCTCCCGGACTTTTCCACCATTTATCGTACAACATTTGAATTTCACCTTTTTCTTGCAGTTCCAGAATTGCAAGTGAAATTTTGTCTCTCCAAAGGGAACCTAAAAAAATAAAAAAAACAAAAAAACATACGGACATTCAAAACGTATGATCATTGGCACTCAATTTAATTGACAAGACTTAATAAATATTTTGGAAATTCAGAATATAATTCGTGGTGGTGAAAGATAAATAAATGTTCACAATATTTATGTCAGTTTCAGAGAAAAATAATAAAATATCTTCTCACCCATTGGTGTCGCGATTCCATAACCTTTGGTGTCAAGAAGGCCTCCAATTTGCGTAAGATTACAATCTCGTTGAACGATATAATCAAGCATCGTCGATTCCATTAGAAAAGCATAATTTCCTTGCAATACTCTTTGAATACCTTCTTCATAAGTGGGTACGAAAACCGAAGGTTTTTTATTCTCCATAAAACGCCACATTTTCTTATATGTCTCAATCATAGAATCCTGTATAGAATTCATAAAAATATATTTCAACTTTATAAAAACTTATAAAAATAATTCGAGACGATTTGAAATATTGTATGATTAACTATAAATATCAATTTGAAAAAAAAAAAAAATTCCTCATGTCTAAAACTCTTTGTTGAAATTAAAAGAATAAAAATATTTACTCGAAAGAACGTCATCGTGCTCCCACTCTCGAGAGTTCCATAAGTAATGTCTGTTTGGCCAGCAAGATCTTCGGCATTTTCGATCGGAGTGATCATCCTTTCCACTGTTAAAAAAGCCGCGAGATTCGCAGTGTATGACGAAATTATAATGAGAGTAAAGAACCACCAGATGCCACCAACGATACGTGTACTCGTAGCCTGTAAATATCAAAAACAACAAAAGTACTCTTAACCGTTTCATGAAATGAAATTCTAAGCTCTATACAATTTTCGTGAATATTCAAATGACGAAAATCCGTAGCTTTAGTGTGTAATACTTTGGAGCATTTCTTAGGAACATGAACAGTGAAGTACTTTTAACGGAAGTAGAAAAAAAAAAAAATCTCTCGACAATAGAATAGAACAGAAAAATAGTGAAATATATCGAAGGAGGGTTGACAAACGTGTATGTAAGTGTTCATCGATGCGGAAGGAAACGTAAGTGCGTGAACCCATAAAACGTACGTACAAGGATAAATAATAACGGGTTCTCTCGTATACCCATTCGAGAAAAGGCGAAAGAGAAGTAAGAGAACAGGTGATCGGAAAAATCGTGGTAAGAGGTAGAAAATAAGAAAGTAAGAAAAAGAGTGAGGGAGGTTTGCAGATGTGAATCGTAAAAACGGCACGTTTTGAGACATCAGCATGGAATGTACGTGGAAATCTTTGGTTGAAAATGGACGAAGATCTCTCTAAGAATTCCGTCGGTTTCGTGATTCGAGAGCATCGTCAAAACTTTTATCGCACATGAAAAACCTTCAAATAAGAATTTTCTTTTTTGTATTTTTATTAGTCACCACACGTTATTGTTTGTTCTGTAAACTGCAGGAAAAAGAGTTTAAAACCTCGGTTATACGTTGAAAGTAAAACCAATAAATAAAATAACAATAATAATAATTAAAAAAAAAAAAAAAACAAATGAAACTTTGGTAAATGCACTTTGGTGAAGCAACGCGGTTAACCGAGGTCGTTCAATTTCGATGAAAAGCCGATACACTGCTCATTGTTGGCACGAACAAATCTCAATTCACATGTGTTGGATAATCGTCTGTAGAGAAATCTCGGGTGTGTTAAATTGTATGAAGCGCGTAATCGTTTCACTTTGGGGTTGGCTATTCGATCGCCATGTATAAACTAAATAAATAAAAAATTATGAATAAAAGCATTAAATGGCTAGCAGGACGAAAAACATTTTAGTCGTTACATTATGATGTGCTTTTTATACTCTTTTGTCCTCGTTAAAACATAAATATTCAGAAGAGTGAACCTGCTTATTGCGAGTTACCTTTTTTTTATGTATTTTGAAAAACAATTTTGAATTTTTTTTGGGCTCTGTACATTCGGTTTTTTTTTTCATCTACATATATTTATTTTTACGACGTATGGACATTAATGGTCATCCATTAAAGGCAGCTGGATACTAACATTTTTCGTCTCATTTTTATAGGATATTTATTTATTTTGGAATATTATTGTTAAGTCATTATTCCATGGAATATTTTGATCGGATGCCTCGATAAAAATAACAATATTTCATTCCCTCTCGCTTTTTCAATATTTCTCTAGTGGCCTCGAACAAAATTCAGAAAGATTTGTATGATATTAAAAAAGCAATTAGAGTCATTGAATCGATAAAAAATTTCAAATGTTTTCCACCCTGTCACATTCCGTTTTCCCGCTCTATTTGCGACAAACGCGAAGGGTTTAATTTTATTGTTCATCAAATCCAACGCTCGTTTTAGTGCCAATTTAATTTTCGCGTCTCATTAACTCGCTTAATTGACTCATCTGTGTGCAAACGTGGTACGTTGTGACAGAGTGACCTGTTGCTCATCAAAGCATAGGTCAAATATCATTTTTCGAGGGTTTCAAATACAAGTGATGAATACTTTTTATAAACATTTCACGAGTTTCATACTTTCGCTGTCTCTGATTTTTATTTTATTGTCTTGGACTTGAAAAAAAAAAAGATTCCTTCCAATTAGTTAATTCATTTGATTTCATACACATTTTTTTATATTCGATTTAATTTCAATAATTCATAGTACCAATAATTCTCATTATTTGGTATTACGATCCCTTTTTTTTAACTCACCTTCGGATTTAAGTCACTCCCCTGTTGCATTAGAGTCCCAATAGTAAACCAAAAACTATTCGCCAGTGAGAATTGATTCTCGACTACTTCCGGACCCGAATGACAAGGGTGAGGATTGTTCCACTCGTAGGGACTGAAACGTGCCACCACGAACATAGTAACGGATACAAGTACGTACGCTGCGAGTACGTACAGCCAAATTTCAATCGCCAGTGGATTCATAAAGGAAAATAATCTTGCTGGATGACTTGTGGGTACCTGAACATAAACATATAACCATAAGTTCAAACTTTATTCATGAAAGTCGATCAAGAATCTCTACACACTCCTCGAGATATCAAGAACAGTGTCAAAATCGATTTATATATATTTTTTTGTCCTTAAAGACAAAAATGTATCATTCCACGAGACTGCTGTTAAAAAATTATAAATGTATGAAAATATTTTTGCAAAATCGATTTTTTTTTTTTACTTTTCTCAGTGTAGTTAACCCTTAAAAATAAAGAAACAAAAACATCAGGTAATGTTCCTTGACTTTTGTAGGCCTTGACACATGATTAAAAAACTCCACATTCTTAAAAAATGCTGAATGACATTCAATTGAAAGTCGCAATTGAAAGAAATGGAATTCAATTCGTGAAGTAAACGAATTCAAGTAGAAAAGTCGAATGAAATATCACAAGCAAATTTAATGGTTATCACGAACAGGATTGTCGAAGCGAAGAGACGTCGCGATACGAAGAGACCCCAAGGGACGAGTCTGGAGTACGTTAATTAACGAGCGAAATTGCCCGTCGACTAGTACAGGTTGGTTCGCGCATCGTCTACATTTTGGTCTTATCGACCGGCTCGTCCAAACGATACTAGTTAAACGAAGCAATTATCGAGGACCGAAATCGTCGACCGAATGACGACCAAGTCTCTGCTTTTGTCCTTAACGACGAAATCATCCTGGACCGCAATATGACGAAGGTACAAAATGTAGTTTGTTCTTTTGACACGAAAGTTTTCGATTTTTTCACCATTATTTTTTCGGACTCATTATTTTATGTGGAGGAGGAAAATTATATTGAAAAAAGTGTTAGAATTCCATTCGAATAAATTTATTTTGCAGGTTATTAAAAAATCTCGTTTCCCACGATTTTCTAAAAGTTTTTTATGTCCACCACATTTTAGCGTTCAGGCTATTCATGCAAGAAACTCGTAATTTTAGACTTACCTTAAAAAGAATGGAAATTCCGAGGTTCATAAAAGGCTTTGTAAAATCTATGACACTTTCACGAGCATAATTAATCGTCATTGAGCCCACAGCTAGATCTGCTTTCTGTAATTTTTAATAAAACAAACATTAAACAAATAGAGACAAAAATAAATACATTCATAAAGAAATCAGTTGTATTCGAATACGTTTTTTGAAAAAATAAGAAATTGTGCAGAACTACGACGTAGGGCCTTGTTAAGCTACAGACAATCGAGGGTCAACTAAACAAAAGTTAACCAAATGTTTACATCAAAGCTGGAAACAGAGGAAACAAAAAAAAAAAGAAAAACATGAAGAAATATTATATATTTTCAGTCGTTTATATGAGCAATAAATATTTTTGCACAAAAAAAAGCCATTCAACTGGTGAAAAAGCAAAAAAAATAGTCGTAAAATTTTTGAAAGCACTTTATGGAAAACTGTGAATAAAAAATAAACGTGTTAATAGATTTAGTTCTATTTTCATACCACTTTCGGCAAATCCTTCAAACAGAAGATAAAAAAAGAGTTGAGCTTCTGAAATATGAATCCCCGAGCTCTGACCGTATCCGCTTTACTTTTTCAATGGTCCATTTATTTTTTTTCCTCACTCTTGCGCCAGGCAGAGAAAACTTCTCGCTATACTTGTATATAAAGCCTTTTTTTCTCTCTGCACATTTTTCCTTCATTTATAGTGCCCGACATCGCGTTTGCACTCTTACTAGCATAATTTCTCTACTTTCTCATAACCCTCGGCTCACGTATGTGAACCAAACTCACTGCTCTCTTCCCTTCTCAACGAAATTAATGATTATCCAACGAAAATTAATACAAAACGTCTCGTGATAAACCGACGCTTTGTGAAATGGTGCGGTGCGCTAACACCTGCGCCAGTAGAGGTATCCACGACAATGTAAATTTTACCCGCCCCAGCGACGACTTGCCATTTGTCAAATTCACGATATATGTATACATCATTTTCCAGTAACTATATACATATTTTTACTCTAGTTTATTATTAATGGTACAGCCTACGTTCAGTGAGAAGCGTTTAATTGTTTTAGGAATACATAAAGTACAATAAAAAGTTGCATGCCCAAGAATATTACAGAAACTCTCAATTTTTTATATATATTTTTTTCATTTAGAGTTCGTTCTCTCGTAAAAAACCGAATCTAAAGACTGGATTTTATAAGCAGGAAGCTTTTATAAGCTTGATACAATTTTGGAACTTGAACAACATAAGCAAAATATTTCGAAAAAGATTCATATTTTTCTTTATCATCTCGTATATAAGGAAAATGATTATTTGTATTTCTGCCCATCGCTAAGATATTATTCCCTATTGTATTACTTCATTAATATTTTTCATAATACTGGAACTGGAGTTTTTGTAAAGGCAAGTTTCAAAGTCAAAGCGATGTGATTTTAATGATACGACGTCCAGTTAAAGGCAATGTAATAAAAATGTCTTGATTTCTTGAATTGTCGTAAATTTCGAACGTCTGTTCTTCATAACTCTCTCTCTCTCTCTCTCTTTCTCTCTCTTACTCTCAGTAATCATCTCTTTATGTTTGACACTATTTCTTGGGGTTATAACTTGGACTTTGCAAGATTTTTCTTCCACTACGATATTTTTCTTGCCTTCTTCCGCGCTCTTCGCCATCTTCCTGAACTTCACTTTTCATCCGCTTTCTTTCATCTCCTCTAATTACAGCTTCCGAGTATACTTGATTGCAAGAAGAAAATTTCTACGATTCACAACTTTCGTTTCGAGAAATCTTGTAATGAGATGGAAGGAAAAAAAGGGAGAATAGATTTTTTCGTCTGGGCGATTAGGCATCGGCGCCGGCGTAACACTGGATCCAAATTAGTTTTTTTTTCGACCGACGATTTATTCAATTCATCGGTGAATTGCTGACTTTATTGATATTATTAATACGATCGTAATTTGTTGATGCATTGCATCGACAATTTTACCCTCAAATTGATTGAGTCACATTATTAAATCAATTATTTTCGTAGGTTAGTGTGATTATTGGAGCTTTAATGAATATTTATATTTCGCTTTCCCTCTATGCAATGTATCTAGTGCTTAAATTTCGCGGGTGTCATTTTTACTCGTGGTTGTAACACACGACCGCGACATTATCGTCGCAACGTCAGCTTCGGTGGTGAAATTCCACATACACATTATACAAGCGATCCTCCCTCCCTAGCTGCATGGGTTACGCTGTATCCGTCATACACGTGAATGCATTTATCGTCGAATATGCTATGTAGTATCACGGAAACATTAAGCCATCCATAATTGCACATATTGCACGTAAAGTTCATATTTCCTCAAATGAAATTGAAAATAAAACGCATTCATTGAAAAATTTGTCGAAGATCTAATATTTCCTGGTCCTCAATGAATACTGATTACAAAACATTCTCCATCGAACAAAATCCCAATCAGTATTGGACGAAAAATGTGTCAGCAAACGTTGTTTTTTTTTTTCGCTAACTTCGTTGGACCGAAACGAAAAAACAGTTGGATTTGTCTTTTGTTACTCAGCAAAAAAGTTGCGTCGTGGCAATGAAAACTCAAGTAGAAATGAAACATTTTTACTTTTTAGAAGATCCAATTCCTCGAGGTTTATGTCGAGAAAACATTTGACCAACATTTTAATATGACTTGTTTTAAGTTCATTTAATCTGTCCATCCTCTCCATTATCCTACATGATCCTATTACGATTTTACACTTTTCACACACACATCACATCCCCGCCCAAATATTTGTAGCCTGTGCTGTTCGATACTGACCTTATCCATCAATTGGCGAACTATTCCATTCCACTCGCCAGTCTCGTAATCGTAAACGCCATACTTTCCGTCAGGTACAAGTTCGATCCTATACGTGAATCCCACCATTTGGGCAATCTCTCTGAGAAGGTCGATGCAGAAACCCTCGTAACGTTCGTTACCGCTGAAATTTCCTTGGTTCCTCAGCATTACGTACGGTTGTTCCTACGGGTACGATAAAAGAGGAACTCTGGATTTTTCTACCTGTTTTTACCCTCGTGCCTTAACCTTTTTCACACACATTTGCTCTTCTTTTTTATTACAACTTTATACACATACGTGAGTGTATGTGTGCTTTTTATTTTTTATTTTTATTATCTCCCAGTATCTTTTTTCGTGGTTCGTTGGTCGAAGAGAGTAAAACGTTTTGTGACAACGAGACCTCGTTCCCAGAAGATCGATGAGGTCTCGTCGAAAAAAGTGCTACATTCGCGACCACTCGACAATGGTGTAAATTTGAACCACTCGAAAAACTTCAATCAAACGATATCGTTAATTAAAAATAAAATGGAACAAACGAGATCTAATTGAGGAAACACAATTTTACCATCTTGTTGTTTCGTTTTTTTATTTTTTTTTTATCGAGAATTAAACGTACTGTAATTGAAGATGCAATATAAATGTCGATTCGCGTCGAGTGTCCTTTCAGTAGTTAACACTTTTTTAATCGTCCCAACTGTTGAACAAAGATCAAAGAAAATTCACTAAAATTAAACAATCCCACGGTACCACATAGAAGCCCGTTCATTTGACTTTTCGAACAAAACAAAATAACATAAAGGCCAACGGAATACGAGCACCCTTCATGAGCGTCGAGTATCTCAATTTATTTTTTTCATCCACCAACTCGTAAGAGTGTATATAGTTATAGGAACGAATTCTGAATAATCCACAAGGACGACAATCACGAAAATCTATATTTTGAAGCAAATTGTTAAATTGTAGTGTGCAGAATAAAAAACAAGGAGGTCAAGTGACAGAATTATGGTTAAAATATCACTTTTTATTACGAGTAATTGAGGCACTTTCTCAGTGTAACAAGCATAAAAATTGCCGGTTATCATGATTTTTTTTCTCGACTAATAGCATCCCATTTCTAGTCTGAATTGTTTTTTCGTTTATAAAAATAAATCATGTAGTACATGAGGAGTTTTCAAAATTGTCCAAAATGAAAAAATTCGAAATAATTATCAACCAGTATGGAAAACTCTAGTGGGTTATGGAGGTTGCAAAATAAATGCAAAATTGTTCTTTTTTCAACAGTTGATCGCCCGGATGAATACGGAATTTTGAATTGAAAAAAGGTTCCATAACCCTCTAAGAAAAGTCTTGAAGAATAATGTGACCAAAGTCTAGAAGATTTTCTGGAGAATTGTTTGTTGAAAATGATCCACAGTTTTAAAAAGTGACGTTTTAAAAGTGAATGAAGAATTCCTTTTTTTTTTTTTAATTTCATAATGAACAGGTCTGTCAAAAATAGATTGTAAATAAATATTCATGACGAGTATTTTGTTGTTTCCAATCGAAGATTTTCGACATAATAACACATAGAAAAGATTTCGTTGGATAATATATATCAATGATAAAAATCCAAGAGAAACCTGAAAAGGGGAAACACATTTGTACGTACACAATGATTTATAAGCTTCAGACGTTCGTCAAGTAAACGCAACGAGAGTAAGTGAAACTCATTGACGGTGAAATAGCTCCGGCACTTATTTCATTTTGGAGCGATAATTTATTGACTCATGAATTATCGAATAATTGGCAGACGATTATCTACTACCGTGTAGACTAAAAGCCTATATGCGTCCTACTCATAAAATCGGTGGATAAAAATTAAACGAAAACTTAAGAACAGAAACACACTGAGAAAAGAGTTCAGTTCGATTCATCAAGCAAGGCTCCGTAAAATACGACGATCGAGTATGCAATATTTCGTCAATGTAAGAAAACGTTCATATTAACGAATTATAAATGTTATTAAATCAAAAAAAGTTATAGATTTAATCAATCAAATAAATTTTGTTGTCTCGGATGTTGTTGGATCATCGCAAAATACATTTAATTTAATATAAACAAAGATTTTTAAACAACTGGATATAACCATTCGATGTAATTCTAGAAGCCATTTACTTGACACAACAAACCTATTTTCTCGGTGCAGTCTTATTAGAAACAGGGAGTCTCACATCAAATAAAATGTTAAATACACAGTTTACATTTATTAAATATTCGGCCCTACGGTGAAAGAATTCTATATGATTAAAATTATGCGAAAGTTCATGTGAAAAGGATTTTATATTTCTCGGAGAAAACTACATCTAGCTAGAAGTAAATTTGCATCTATTCGAAAACGATAACAATAATTAGCACACAAGGACACTAAACATTGAATGTATTCTTATAAAAATGCGATTTATGTATTTCTTCTTTCATAAAGTCCTGTCGTTCGATGATGTCACAGCACATATATATATTTTTTTAAATAAAAAAACAGCAAAGTCTGGGAAATTGATTTATTACTAAGATAATAATTGAAACCAAAAATAAAGTATAAATTGTGCAATCTAATCCTGTAAATAATTTCGAGAACATTTATCCTCTTATTTGATTTTCCAGTGATTTAAAGATTAGACAAAAATTACGTCGATTTAAAAAAAAGAAAGATTTTTTTCCTACCCAATTGCATTTGAGCTTCGATTCCGATAATTTGCACCATATTGATTTTTTTATTCTTGCTATCCAGTTAAAGTTTTTATATACGAATTTCGAAAAGTATCTAAATTTTAGGGTTATTTACACGAGATCGAAAAAAGTTACGGTGAGAAAGGTGTGATAAAAAAAATGAAAAAAATTAAACAAACCAAAGCATACATGTCGCATAAGTTCATTGACCATGCCGTTCCATTCGCCGGTTTCCGGATCTCTAGCGCCGTATTTTCGATCGGCAACGAGTTCCAGACGATACGAGAAGCCTATGTCCCTCGCCACCATTTCTAGAAGATCCACGCAAAAACCGTAAAACCGCGTGTTTCCGGTGTAGTTTTTTTCGTGATGCATCATCACGTAAGGTTTCTCCTGGACCCCCTCGGAACAAGTTAAATTTACGACGACCACGTCGGTGACATCGACGAAGAAGTGAAATGAAAAAATAAACGATAGTAAAGAAATAGTATGTCGGAAAATAGGACGAAGAAACCACAGGAACGAAGAAAATAAAATAAGAGTTAATATAATGATTTTTTATGATGGGATTTGATGAACGACTATGATTTTCAAAAATGAATTTACAGGATCAATCGTGGTTAGCAAAGGTTTTGGATCTTTCTCTAAATATCTACAATAACCAAACTCGAACAAATGTTCCGAATGATAATCGTTAAAAGTTTTAACGATTACATAAATATTAATACAAATAACGAACTTTAAATATATCAATTACGAATGTTTAGGATTTGCTGAGATACGTAGCCTGTTACAGTGGGATAAACGCAAAAAAGTATCACGTCTATTAAGGTAGTAGTGTCGCCACATTCACGCTCAAAAGTTAACTCTCTGATTACAGTTTTAAGGCTTAGATATAATTTGCAAACAAATTTAATAGCGATGGGTGTTAGAGAAATGTAAACATTTTATTTGTCGGAGAAGATGTGCGGCCAATGTTCCTCAATATTGAAAAATCAAACAAAAAATTCTATTTGATTCTCTGACGAAAAAAGAAGAAATGATTAATTTTTTTATATTTTGAAAAATCGAGCCTCCCGCAAAAAAACGTGCTGCAGGATTTCCATTTACTATAAGATTGTTTTATCACCTTGAAGTGTTTGAAAATATGTAGAAAAAGATTCAGCTACACTACTACCTTAAATGTGTTATTATCTGAAAACATAGAAAATCACGGTAGTTCATTGAGACAATACATTCCGTTAATTCTTCAAAATTCATGATTCATTAAGCTATACTTTTAAATATCTTCCATATGCGATCCTTCTATCGTATGAAATAATACGATTATACCAAATTTATTCGCATTTTGTTTCATCGAGTTTTAATACAGTTTTTTTTTAATTCCTTTCGAACATGGATTATATTTTAATGGATCTGGGAACCGGGTTCAGCAAATCTTCACAGTTGGGGTAGGCAACGCAGAGCACCATTTGTTATCTTAAGAAATGATTTCCCAAGGGATACACAAAAGAGTACTTCCTGCCTCATTATATGCCTTGAATATTTTTTTTTCCATTATTTGTGCTATGAATATCAAATTAATTGATTATTAATGAAGTGTGCTACACAGTTGTTTGAAGTAGAATAACCTTATTTTTTTTTCTGAGCCAGGTTGAATTTTCAGTTTAACGAATTATTCAAATTGCATCAAATTTCCATTTATTATACAATAACTTCTTATATTTTGTCCGTGAAACAATGTCAAATGTTTTTATGCCAATGGCATTATCTCTGAGTCTCTACAATACATTTTTTCCTACCAGGGCATTTCTATATCCAGCCAAAATGACACAGGCCACTTTATGGGTTTGTAATTCTTAGTAAAATGGGTGTTTTTTAAAATATTTTTTATGAAAATAATCGTACGATTCCTGACTGAGCAGATGGTACGAGTCTTAATGTCGATATATGATAATCTTCACTGGGATTGCAATTTGAAAAAAGTCTCATTCAGTTCTTCGCGTCTTCGACCGATTTTGTCTCGGGTCGAATTGACCCTTACTGTTCCACATTCGTTCATCCATAATAAAATTTTTTTAAAAACAAATATATTACCAACCAAAATAGTGATGACGATCAGAGTGACATTTGCGATTCCAGGCTCGAAGAACGCTGCTCTGTCTGTCACATTGACTCCAGCACCTGGTCGCCATTCTCCAACCTTTTGTTAATGCAATGAAGAGAATTCATTGATTGATTAACTCACAGCCATGAACACGGAAAATAAATTCTCTGCTGATGATAACTATCTTAATTTTGATATGTCACTTTTGAAATGTCACATCAGTTTATTCCTTGACACAATTTGTATTTGTAAAGCTCTGCATACAAAATTCTATGCTTGATACCAATGAATAATGAGGACAAAACGAGCTCATAAAACGTTGCAAGCCTCGTGACTTTAATCGAAACATGTTCATGGAAGTTACATTCAGCCGTGACGTTTCAAATGTTTGGCTTATTGTGCCATTTCGATCGAAATAATATAAATGTATAAGTATAAGTGAAATAAAAAGTCAAGTACAGTTTTGTGTTATATGTTACCTTGACTAACGAGTGCTGCTTGAGTTTTAGGAGATCGAGCTTGAACTGAATTCTTCTTCCCTCCTTGAACTCTATAGGCCCGGAAATCCCCTTCATCTCAACCTACAATAAAGACGATGAAAACTTATTGTTAGTCGATATCAAGGATCATTTAGTGAAATTTATATGTATGATTATATATATGTATATATGTATATTTTTATATATTATACACGAAACCCGACGGAATATATTAAGAGGAGGGAGAATCTTCGGTGTCTGTTGCAGAAGAGGATTGGGGGCTTAAGGATATTCCTTGAAAAGTTGGTACCGCCATCGAAGCGTTTCACGATAACACTTCAGAGGAGGGTGAAGAAAGCTTGCTCCACGTTTCTAAAAAATTCGTACTTAAAAAGTCGTTACGCCCCCTGTCCAATGCTTATGCGTTTCTATATACACAAAAGCTGCGAAATACTCCAAGAGAGCAAAAATATCAGATGGTATATTATGCTCCTATCCCTCCATATCGAGCGAGTTGGTAACTTTTTTTTTCATAGGAATGTATAAAAGAAACGTATAGTACAAAAAATACATAACAGCAGATTCGTGATTATTTTCGTATCATTTTACATTCAACAAGCAACATTTTTCAATTCTTTTATACCTTGTTATATTTTTTTTTATTAAAAAAAAAAAACCTTTCTACGTAAATTATTTTACCATAAGTTTATTCCTCAATTGCAAATATATCGTTCCTGCCATATAAAAATATTGTTATGCAGAAACATACACAACAAAAGTGATGATGCATCAATTAAAAAAAAAGGTCCTCCATCGTCACAAAAGTTGTACAAAAGTTGTTGTTGTTTTTCATCATTCCCAGTTTTTATACTTCGTTGGCGGAAAGGTAATGTATTTCTCACACTATTATATATTTACATACTTGAGCTTTGTTGACGAATATTGAAATATCTTTATTATTATTATTAAATTTATTCTCAACGCATGTCTGCACCTTTTTTTACAGTTTCTGTTAATTTTATTCTTGCATCTTTTCGTACTGGTGAAAAAATATATTTGCTGGGTGTGGCAAGAAAAAATGTCAGAGGGTGAGATAATTTTTTCAAGCAAGAGATTTTATTCTGCATTTTAAAGCCTGTTTCACAAGTCCTAGCCATATATTTAAATATATAGATATAGATGTGAGTGCATAAATATGTGTATGTATATAATATGAAGGAGACAACAGGTTCAGAAAGGACTGCAACGATCCTGGAAAGTCCTAGTGACGTTATGGTATGTCTGCCTGTTGGATATATAGGGGTGACACCCTACTGTCGTCCCTCCCCATAAGAGAAGGCAGAAAGATAGAGTATATCTTTCGCACGCGACGGGAATATGAGTGGGTGGCTTAGAGAAAGCTGAGCGCTTGGGATGGACTCGTCTCCCGGTGTTTCACGGACTTAACCCGAAAACTTCCGCTACGTGACCATTTTTGACGTTCTCTTTGTATGTAGTAGGTGCGAGTCCAGTTTCAGGCCCTTCAAAATGGACAAGAAAATTTAACATCACAAACACATACGTGTATAAAGATTTCGTAAAACCCGTTACATGAAATTGGACGAAAATATGCTGAGTTTTTGTTTCAATATTTTGGTGTAAATTGACAGAAATTGAGAAACAGAATTCGGACGAGAAGATTATTTTCTTTTAACGTTGAGTCCATGGTATGCCCTATTTAGTACTTTATAAATAAATATTACATAAATATCTTTTTATATGCATGTGTTGTATAGTTGCAAAGCCGATTGTTCCCATTGTTTTTATTGTTATTTTAATGCAATAATAAAGAAAGGATTTTTGTGGAAAGGAGCAAAAATCACAAGAACACTAATGATATTAATGACGAAGTAATTTTGAGCACCTTTAAAACAGAATCTGCTAGAGATTAAAAGCAACAAAAGTTATTATACTTATAATCACTGATGAAAACACTTGAGAGATTCATGAATACCAGAGTATTGTTGATTAATTACTATGATAATGGATATTATTGCTCACTAGTACTCTTCCGTAAAGCGAATTATTCTGCTTGTCTCCTATATATTTTATTTTGAATTCCGCAATATATATTCTACTTTTGATCTTTTCTTTCTTTTAGCTGTATTCTGTGGACCACGTATTGTAATGGGATTTCTAATGAATTTCCTCAGGTGCTTGGGACAAGTGCATCTAGTCAAACTGCATGTTCACATACGTATACAAATGTCCACCGAGGATGCACGCATAGTCAGTTGCAGACCTTTGTATAAAGTACCTGCTCCTTTCCTTCGTTTGTAATCGAGGCAACATTAGCCCCCACAGCCACTTAATTACTTGCTTGTAGTTAATTACTCTTTTCCACCTCACTCTTTGTCTCTATCTTCTCTTCTCTTTCTCTCTCTCTCTCTCTATTCTCTATCTCACCGGTTCCGCTCAAGCTGGTATACTAACTCTCGTTGCAGCCTCGCAACAATTTTATTTTATCATTCATTCTATTTACTTCAGCTGCTCTACGTTATACCACAGGGTTAGCTGAATGGTGAATATGTTAAAGGAGCAATTAACTTTTTACATCGTGAGTTTAGTTCAACTGTTGTAGTAAGTAAAAACCATATGGGTTGGTTTCATAATAAAAAAGAATTTGGTATGCATTCACTTTTCGACAAAATATTAATAGTCCAAATTATTTTTTTTTTTTTTTTCAATTAATTTACTATTGAAAAGAATAATTATTAAAATTACGTTTGCTTTATATTCAAAGTCAGATTTTTATAATGTATTAATATTGTGGCGATTGTTTTATTGGTTCTCTTGCAATTTGAATAGTGATTGGTTGATTGATATCAACGAGGTAATTTACACGTTGTGACAAATGACATGTGCTCTTTATCTGCCTCTATTTATCTCATGGTCTACGAAACCGTGCCGTCGACGAGTACAAATTATTGAGGTATAGATTGTGCGATTTCACGTGTGTGCTTCGATAAATTTACAATAGTCTCCCATCCCGGTTTGAACCTCGTTCGAAATCGACAAATTCATCGCTCTTTTTCTAGAGCTCAATCGACCTTGCAGTAACGTTGGGTCAAACGGTATAACGTTTCATACATTTTATTTTTCCATGTATAACTTGCTTTTACATAAACCAGGTACTCGGAAGCTTTGTATCAAAATGTACACGCGGAATAGCGAACTAACGATGAGATAACTGTTGTGTTCGGTTTCATATCACGTTTCGATAAAAACCTCAGCGTGTTAACACTGTTGTTCTGATAATAGATCTGCCAACCTATAATCATCTATATTTAATAAGCTTTTTGTTCAACAGCAATGGCGCTTCCGTATTTTACTATTTTATTAAATACTCGAAATATTGCCCGAGAAATAAAACAAAAGATTTACCATTCGATGTGTCAGAGGATATCAATCATTGAAAAATAATTTAGAGGTCCAGGATTTACAATAAGTTTGTGTTTATTTAATTGCGGTTTACTATTTAAGAGAAATATCGATGTAGAAATAACAAATACAATTTATGCAACGCAAGTAAATGGATTCTGATAAATTGTTTGCATTTGAAACGACTAAATTCTCTTCTTTGTCAAATAAAATATATCTTCGACAAAAATAAGAGCTTGATTAATGTCTAGAATTGATAAAATAAATAAATAACATTTATTTTGGTGTCGTTTAAATCCACAATTCAACGAGTGGAAGAGGCGTCCATATATTTTGGTTACATTATGTATTGCCTTGACGTATGGACGTGTGAACGAGAATCTAAAGTGAAATCGTCACTGGGTATTCGACAAACTATCGCGATTAATACACACCCGCACAGACACATGCGTTCGAAGGGACGATTACAATTCGGCGATCCTGGTTTGTCCTTAGAATTGAAAAGCATACACACGCTTGTATATATGTATATTTATAGAAAGGTGTCATGTAGGATATAGCGTCGAACCGGTACATCGGCGTTACCATTCGTGTGCGGTTGCCCAAAAGGGGGATTACAAGCGGCAAAGGGCGTCGAAGCGAAACTGGCACTTGGCACGTTTCCAAATATCGTCTAAATGTCTCACATCCCCTTTTCTCTGTCCCTGTCTCTCTCGCTCTCTCGCTCTTTCTCTCTCTTCCCGTCTGTCATTAGCATTGCAAAGCAAAATCATAAATAGGAGACTGAACAGCGCAAACAAAACAAGAAATCGAGAGGCACCGAAATCTGACGGTTCAATTATTTAAAACTTCCCGGCATTAATCATTTTTGTTTCTAACATTAAAACATATGAAAGGAAATGAAGGTTTGCGATAAAATGAAATAATTACCAAATTGACTGTCGGATGAATCTGTAATTCGAGATATGCATTTTGACTACTCCAATATTTCACGTTCCCATGGGATCCACTATAAATCAATTATGCAAAATTACCCGATTGGAACTGGAGGCAATATATTATCAAATTGAATGGCTTTTTTTTCGAAAACGCGCAGTCGGGAATATTGATTACAAAATTCACGTAATAAGATTGGTATGTTTCCTCATCATGTGCATGGATCAATACCATTCTCAATCAACTGTCTGACTATTCAACGAAGATATCTACTGTTGAGTTTTTATGCTGCTGAGGTTCTTGTATAAATACGATATCGCGTCGCTTGATGTATCAAAGTATTTGAAAAAAAAAAAAGAAAAATTTCATTTTCTCCGGATGACAACTAAAAGTGGTAGTACATTAAAAAAAAGGCATTTTTCATTGATTTCGGGGTTTTCGACATTTTTTTAGATAGTGCTGGAGCAACCATTCGATATATATATATATATTTTTTAAATTTCTCATTAACAATCAAGACATAAACATTTTTTTGTTCTACTTCCCCAGCAGGAAGTGTTAAAACCTGGTAAAAACGTAAAGCTCCAAACATTTTAAAACGATTTTAAACGAAAAGAATATTTAGAAAGGACGTGTTATTTATTTTCTAATTCATGGCATGACAATGTTCAAAAAGCGTCTTCTACGTATGGGCGTTACACGAGTTTATATTCATCTTGAATATTCAGGTGACTGCTCGAATCACGTTGTCATTGAAGAGGGTAAATATGGATGCGAGGGGAAAGAGAGACAAAGTCAAACTTGGCCTCTGAGCAATCGAGTTTATAATCAGAAATTCGAATATTCCTAAGTCTAGTTACAGATTCACTCATATTCATATACAGGGTGTTCAATTTGAATGAGTCCAGAGATAAATAAATAAAAATATTGTATTTTTTGAACTGTCAAATAATTATTTATTATTGAATAACAAGATTCCTTTCTCTCTATAAAATTCAATTTAATATTAGTGTCGTTTCCTGGACGTAAAAGACCATCAAAATATTGCAAGTTATTGAAACATGTAGATCTATGGATTTATAAATAAATGTCAAAATTCCCGATAAATGGCGTGCTTTAGAATATAAAACTTTTGTATAAAACATTATTTTAAATATAAACATTATTAATTTTTTACACATATTTGTAAAATAATATTCTTTCTGATGGAACACCCTGTACGTGTAAAGTGTTATTACTCTGTATATATATATATATATATATATATACATTTGTGTTTTCAATAGTGGTAATACGTTGGGAGGGACCACGGGGATTGTCACAAGGTATAACCGAGTTAGTTATGCAGGTCTCTAATGGGCATTTCGGCAGTGGCCGCTAAATCCACCGTCGAAATTACCGTCCCACCAAGTGGCTTAATTGAACCGAACGAGAAGTAATTGCCATGGAAAATGTACGTATGCCCTGTGTACAAGTTTACACACTATCCGCTGACTGTGAAATATTAAAAGGACTCATGTCACGTAGGTTAGTAAGTGAAACCCCGAAAGATACGACATTTGGATTCTCAACTCGTTATGCATGTGCCGCTATATGATACCAATAGATAAGGTATCGATGGTTCACGGAAGGGTTACAGGAGAACAGCAAAGTTTTGAGTATGTACAGCACGAACCGAAGAGTTTGAGTTTTTTACACGAGTGTTTGCTTTCCGGCAGTTTCCATACATATATAATTGGCAGATTCATAACTTGTTCAATGTTTTACTATTTAACATCGAGCTGAGGAAAAAGAAAACGAAGATTTAATCAAGTGTTATTGTTTAATTTGCCTCGAAATTAGTACAAAGTTTACATTCTTCAAAATCATACATGCGAGAATCAAACAATGATCTGAATCGATGAATTGATATGCAGGATGTCTCGTTTTTAATGTTCAGGAATGTAAACTTAATGCCGTTTTCAGAAGTCGTTCTCTCGATAAAATAAGTTCTCAACTTTAGAAATTTTGATTAATTTTTCCATTAAACACACGTGTTCATTGTTTGTTTGAAAACACATACAAATTAAAAAAAAAAACAATTGAAAATTTCGTGCCATAGTTTTGTATGATTCAATAAACCTTTGAGTGGAAAAAAAAAAATTGATCATTGATGAAAATTGATAAAATTAAAATCAATCGTTAAATTCGATAATTAATAACTCATCAGGAGGCAGTCTGACAAAAAACGATATTAGACTTTATTTCCAAATTTCGGGGCAAAACTTACGTTTAAATTATTAACCACTCAACCTGGAGCACCCTCTATGCATACTACATGCATGGCGATAAATATACATATAATGTAAAATGGAGAAAATGCTTTTCTTTTTCGTAATCCATATTTTGTCTCTAAGAGCTCTCTACAGTTCTCTACAGTGCGACTGGTGTAAAACACTTGAAAGAGCTTTCAAGAAAATTGGTAACATCATTTCTCCGAGACCTCATTAACCATCTCACAATACGCTACGTAATGCCGTCTGACTTCGAACGAAATAATCTGAAAGTTCTTCCATATATATATATATATATATTATCGTGGAATATTGAATTTTATGTTTGGACATGAAAGGTTTTGGTTCCTCCCATTAAAGATGGAAAATACACGATGAGAGTTCAACTCTGAACTTTACTTCCATTGTAGATTTCGATTTATTAGTTAAAAATATTTTGCTTGTTATGCAAAGATTTGTGTAAAAAATAAAAACTAGAGAAATCTCCTTCACTCGGAGATCAATTCGTGAGTCGGTGTATGTTTAAGCGGTCACCCAACCAGGGATTGATTTCAGACGAGGCTGCTTAACGTGGGAATCGCCATAGGTTCACACTTCGAGCGTACACTCAACGCTGCCAGTAATAAGAACAGTATTATAAAAAGACATAAAATAACATAATTTTCGTGAATTCATAAACATAGATTTTATCCTAGTTTTGGACAGACTTGTCTTGAATATTTTCGCAACTGTGTATACGTAGGTAAACTTTGAGTAAGTCGAGTGTCAAGTTTCGCCGTTGACTAATTTCGTAAGTATAATACTTCCGTCTAATGAAGAAGGCTAATGTAGTTTACGCGGTACAATGCATCTCTCATGTATACATAAGAAATATATACAACAATATATGGGTTATTCTCACAAGAACTAATCATATTTTTTCGAACTTTTATTTTGCTAATTTACATCTTTAAAATAAAAAAACTTGTTATACAATCAAAAACTGCATTCGAAATTACGACAGAAAAAAAGTGCATCGTGAATGCAATAACTAACAACGTCCCTCGAGGTTTCGCTCTGAGATATTAATACCGACCATATTCTAATTAACCAAAGTGTAGTGATTTCTGTTCAAATAATGTTAAACTTTCGTTCCAGTTACGTTGTGAAGAATCCTGCGTCAGAAATTGGGAAAATTCAAACAGAGACTAACACGAATGCACTGAACTTCGTTTTTTATATTCTGATGTCCGAAGAAAAACAAATGCACTTTGATTGATACATTCAATCAATTGTAAAATCGAGAAAAAAATAAGTTGCAATTTTATTAATGTTCCCATCCTGATAGCTTGATTTTCTCGAAAGAAATTGACCAGTTGCATACACTGATAGTTTAATTCTATCTGGAATATCTGATATCTTAAATATGTACGTGTATGGAAATTTATTACTGCAAGTATAACTTCACACATATAAAAATGTATCTATATCTATATATTTAATGGCTGCATACATCGCACATGACCTATGGGGAAAATGCTCGACCACGTATTCCACAAGGTAAATGAGATCCGTCCTACGTGTTACACTTTTGATCTTCAGCTTTTGCAAGCATCTCAAGGACTATGTAAACGTTACAAAGTTGCTTTTGCACGGGGCCTTGCTACTCTCTCTCAGCATATTTACTCGAAGCTATGTGTGCTTATATATAAATTTATATACGGATACAAATATACACGTGTGTATGTTATAGGAGAGGATCTCGAAGAGTTTTCGCTGTGATGCCATGACTTAGGTTGTACACTTAGTTTGGCAAGCAAGTTTTAGCCCAACTGGAGCAGTAACCATCCCCCAGTAATTTATGGTAGTAGTTGTAATTCGAGTTTCAATTTAAACATCCTTTTGCTCCCCACCCTTAGTTTTCTTTGGTCTTTGCTATCTACGGTCCATTGTCTCGGTACCTCTCATTTTGTGCCTCTGGTAGGTGGTAAAATCTGAGACGGACGACTGTGCCATAGTTTTCACCATTCATCCCATTCCGTTGACCTTTATTTCCGTCCGACATTTCTGTGACCCTAGCACATGAAATTCTATCTCTCACGGGAAAACATTTGTCTTCGTCTGCTTATACGAGTACGATGAAAATTTGAATCTCAAATTTTTTTTGTCGTCCTTTCATGCACGTTTTTTGATAACAGAATCTAAGTTTAGTTGCCACGTGTCAAAATTGAATGAAAATTTATGTTGCAACTCGCAGTTTAGTAGGTTTTTACTTCTGTAAATCTTTCGTTGATAAAAAAATATTGAATCAACCTGAGATTTGTGTTTATGAAAAAAAAAAAAAAAAAAAAAAAAAAACATTGACAGTCGGTAACGGAAACAGACGTAAAATCAATCACAAGGTCGGAAGGATCGCTTCAATTCGTCTAGCCCATGGGAACGAGCTGAGGGAAGTTCATTTAATTCGGAAAATTGTATGTAGCGAAAGAGAGAGAGAGAGAGAGAGAGAGAGAGAGAGAGAGAGTGAAACCCAGTGCAGGAGGGAGGAGAGTGAAGGGAGAAGAAGTATAGCCTCGACGCACAACCGGATGAACAGTCGCGTGTTTCATGTTGCGAGGAAATCAAACGCAAGGAAAACAAAAATGATGAATCAAGTAAAAAAAAAAAAAAAAAAAAAAACGCTTGTTGAAACAGTAGAGACGAAACGAGCAAATGTTGGCGGAATGAAAAATTGAATAAGAAAATCCATACACAGGACCTACAACCGGAACCATGAGCGCTGAATAAAAACAAATAAAAATCCTCACTCATATCTTTATCGAATAACTGAAGAAAATGGTGGAGAAAAATCTTGGTAATGGATCATTGGTGAATAAAATTTCAGCCAAAAGTTCGCAATAACGTTTAAGCTTTTTCCTCATGAAAGTCGAGTCACGTGTAGCTCGTATTAATACTTTGACTTCCGGTATGCGAGGGTTCCCAAAATTCCGATGGTTGATGTGGGTGCAAATATTTGACGTTCTTCGGTACATACATATAGGTATTTACAACTTTATTAGGAGTGTACCAGTGGCAATATTGGAATATCCCCGGGTGGGATTCGAGTTATTAGATTAATCATTCTCTCCCATCTCTTCCACACGGAATTCTCAATGACTGTATTAAACCATCGGGGATGTTCAGGTTGTTTCCTATACAATGCTCATATGCCGGACGATATTGCATTTTGACTTATTGGACCAAAATTTCGAGAAACATATCGAATTACGTGGTAGTAAGCAACAACAAAAAAAATTCTTTCATTAACGAAACGTCAACAAACGTAAACTAGTCTATTTGCGAGAAAAAATAAAAACAAGAGAGAATTTGTGTCTACTTTTTTCGGCTATTCCTTGTCTCGATGTCATTCGTGTAACCAAAACAGTGGTAGAAACGAGACCATCAAAAATCTGGGGTATCTGGTACGATACGTACGATCACATAAGCTTAAGCATGCATTTAAAAGAGTTTTTTTTTCTAATGGAGTCACTAAACGCCTTAGTGGCACATTTTAGTATGGGCTACGAGCCAACCCCTATCTCTCTGCCTCTTTCCAAACATCCTTATTCGCGCTTATCTTTGTATACGTATGCATTATACAATGTTGAAACATTCCTTCTTTTCTGATACATTCGCTTACTATAATTGTGCCAAAAGACTGTGGTTGCACAAAGAAATTGTCCAGAGATTCGTTTTTTTATACGTAAATGTGGATTCATACGAATTTGTGTTTATAGGTATGCTCGCTCTCAGAAGATCCCACGCGTCCATTATCCCTCCTTTTAATCGTTAGCAAGGAAACGGTTCGCACGAAAGTCACATTCGTTATAATTCCTAGAGCCTTTTTTAAGCAGCATTGTGCGAAAATTCATTAAAAAAAAGTTTATCCTATTGGGAGGGCGGCAGCGTGACTATTTAACTTCCCGTCCTGCTGTCCCTGGCAGGGATTATCAATGAGCTAAGCGACAGTAGATAAAACATGTCATCGTCAGACGCAAAGCGTTCCCGTGTTTTGAACACCACCATTTTTTTCCATTAAATGAAAAAAAGTAATTAGTCTAAAAATAATTTAAACGAACAGTCTACCTATGTGTCGAATAATAATTTATCCCAGTGACCTCGGACCGACGTCGTTAAATAATAAGCTTGATACCACTTTATTGTTACCGAATCCATAGTTCGACCTTAATTCGAAATTTTACGACCAATGATGAAGAACCGATTCAATCCTCCCGTCGAAACAATTCCAATCACAATTGACATTTTAACAGCCTTTGAAGTTATTACACTTGATTTTCTAGGCAATGATTCGCGATCAGTGTTTTTCCATAATAGAAATTTGAAAAGCAGTTGGAGCGATAAAATAAAAACAAAAATATCTCAGCCCATGTGCAGTTATGAAAATTGGACCGGAGGTTGAAAAAAAAATGAAAGATCTTTTGTGAAAAGTCTAGACCCAAGTCCTTCATGTTTTATTTCGTTCCAAACTTCCCCTTTAAACGTATCTTATTTGGAGGATTCATACGTGATCTTGATAAACATGGGATTAGGTTAAGAAGCTTCGTGTTGTTGTGTTTTGGTAAAAGAGCACAACGTTTTGATGAGGCGCAGCGACCTCGTGGTTGAGTTCTTTGTGACCACCAAATATATTTTTCTTTCTGGCAGATAGAAAAGGCGGTAGGGATGAAGAGAAGAAAGAGGCTGGTGTTGCCCGCCTAGGACACACGAGGCCGGATATCGTTCGTTTTGGCGTCAGGCCAGATCTCGTCGACCGTAAATTACGGTAAGCCCGTTTGCACTACTTCTCTCTTTGCCTGGAAAGTCGTCGTTTGGTCTCATACAGTCTTAAACTTTATATGTCTATAGACGAATGTATTATGGATATACATGTCTGAATGCTGCGGATCTCTATGGGGGTCACTTTCCAAAACTTTTGACCCATTTAAAACTTTTGTCCTTTTTCCAGCGATCTACTTTATCGAAAACTACTCTACAATAAATGTCTTATATTTCTATGTCACGCGTATATTTCGCATAACTATTTATGGATTGATTTTTGTTTTTTTTTTTTTATCGTAAGGATGTAAGAAACGATGAAACTGCATTATAGAGCTGATCCAATTCTTCCACTTGCTCAGAGTTTCGAAACACAGGAACAAGATTACACAGCGTGTTCTGTGTCATATCTCTCAGACTGTGAGCTGTTATATTGAATTCAGACGGTTGGGTAAGCCCTCAGAACGAAAATATTAAATGTTGTCTCCGGGTATTCCACACGAATGGATACAATACCTTAAGACTCTGTTCCACTGTTTCTCTCATATTGAAATGACGTTTAGACATTTTCATTCGATGCATCAACGTCATGGCTGCAATATCTTGTATTTCTCACGCTCACGCGCTATATTTATATATTGAAAAAATTATGTTTGAAATATTGATATGAAAATCATAGGAACGAAGTTACAACATGATTTTCTTACGATTCTTATTTCATTGTACTCAAATATAAATTAAAATGAAATTAAGATGTTCGTCTAGTAGAAAAAGTTTTTCCACATTGAATAGTAAATTTAAACCCTGGTGGCTGACACAGTTGTGGAAATTTGAACCAGTACCTCTTTTTCAATGCTGGTTTCACCAAAATTTCACTAATTTTCATTAAATATTGTTCATAATAAAAATCTAAACAACAAAAAAAGATTTAATTATGAAGAGGGAACTGGAAATATGGTTTTGCATGTATATATAGACACGGGTGGTTGTGTAGTTTCAAAAGATACCCCTAGTCCCTGAGTAACTGAGATCAACGAACTTAGAATTCAGTTAAGCCACGTTAATTGTCCATCGGTCATCATACGTCAGGATGGGAGGTCGAGAATTTTAGTGGGTTTGTTGTTACGTTAAGGGTACTCTGTAATTCGTAGTAATAACACAATATAGATGGAACATCGAGAATGAGCTTTTAGGAGTAAGAGTTTCGAGGGATTTCCGTGGTATATACACAGGTTTGGGTTTACATAACAATTACAGTACGGGCATGTACACAACTAAACAAAAGCTCACCGAGTTTATGTAGTTGATGAGGGACAGTCCACCATCCCAAGGATGTTCAAGCTCGCAGGATAAATTTGCTGGTCTCAAGGCGTGCGACTGCTCCAGAGTTCGTAGACCAACCGCGAAAACCTGCACGCTGTCGTACATCAGAGCTGGTTCAGCCTGAAACAGTTCAAAAGTCTGTCTGAGATCTCTCGTAATGAACGCAACCAGTTGTTAAACTTCAGACAACATTATACACTGGATTGTCCTCCACCAATGCAGACTTACTTTCTCGATTTTACTCGAGTCTGCAAATTTATGCTCACGAAAACTTTCGAAAGCTAACAGAATTCGCAATAGAATTGTAATGAACTTCCAGAATTGGATACTTCAACAGTTGAATCGACAGTTATGGTGCATTCAAAATTCCTTCGAATTCTGAACGTAATAATGCTGTTTTTTTTTTCGTTTTCAAAGTTATCACTTTATTTTGGTATCTCCTGTGAGTTGTTTTTAAAATTTCCGGCAGTTTCGAATCTGTCAGCCGTTCGTAATTACATCGAATTTTTTCTACCGACATGGCCCATCGATTTTCAATATTTATACATATCGTATAAACGTATTTAAGTAATATAAGAGTTTCATAAGAGTTCCTACTGTATGCCAAACGTCTTAGGAGAAAACCTGATGCAGCTTTCCAGGGGGTTGAGGTTTTTACCCCCCTGCTGAGACTATCGGAGTGACATGTCTTATTTTTGCGGAAGTAGACGGAACCGCGATTCTGCCGGGGGAGGAGAAGAGTATAGAAAAAAAAAACCAAGAAGAAATGAAGAGCGGTGGCTTACGACGTGAATCCAGAGGATGCACTAGTGCCACGGGGAGGACAAACGAGATGAGGATGAGGTATAGTGGAATAAGAGAACGACGCGAATAACAGCGAGCAAAAAGATAGGAGCACCAACAGAGAAGCTCATTCTTGTTTCACAATTACGATCTCTGTACATGTAGATATGTGTATGTGTTGGTGAAAATTTGGACCATCCAGAAGCTTTCGTTGATTCTGGATATTTAGAAATAATATAACTTTATATAACATTCGTATTATGTGAAATTTCGTTGAATTATTTATTGTCTGTGAATTCTTATTGTATGAATTATCAGAGAAATTTGGGAATGTCATCAAAAATAAACTTATGGTCCAATTTAACACCATTTACGATGTATATGTTCCAAGTGGAATACCGGTTGAACAGACCTCTACTATTTACTCCATGGCGTGCATGGAATATGTTTCGTCCGGAAAACAAACGGAGGGAACTCTTATATACAAGATTTCTGGTCCGGGTAGGTTTCTGTCGCAATTGTCATTGCTGCAAAAATTTACTGCACGCGAGACAAAAGAATACGTTTTTTTTTTTTTTTCAAACTCATTTTAATCGAACTCGAAGAAAAAGTATGAGTTGCAAACTTTGATTACCCACATTTTCCAATTCTGTTCAAAGTATCCATTTTCTTCAAGGAAAAAAAAAAGCATTTTTCAACATTTATGGATCGTGATTGGGGCAAAAATTATTAATAAGTGTATGGCTTACAACTAAAGTGTACACCGTTTCGTCATAATTGATTCTGAAAGTGCATTTAATGAAAACTTGCCTTTACTCCAGGCGTAATGTTGTTATGGGCAAGCTATTGAATTACGTGTCGATATGACCCTCATAAGGGTTCTGAACAGCAAAATTTTCATTAGTGTCTACAAGGTTGAAACTTATTATGGTTGTTGAAGAGAGCATTTTAGATTTCGTTGAAACGTAAATATACAAGAAACCTTATTATGTTTATTACCTTATTATGAAAAATGTGAGAATCATTTTTTGAAAACTTAGAACAAAACTGACTTCAATCATTTTTAATATTTATTATTCTGTTTTGAAAGAATGTTCAGGTCTTTTGGAATGTTTTATTTGTACGATTGCACTGTTTTCAATTATTCAAACTCAGTTAGAATTCACTTTTGTTGAAGGGTAATTTTAGATATAAAATTAAAACGCTCTAAAAAAAAAAATAAAAAAAAAATTAAAAAATTTCCTAATTTCCTATCAAGAATTGCAAGTTTGTTTCTTCTAAATGACCCGTTGCTCGAAGGTCACCTATCCAAGTCACAGACCCAAGCGAACGCTGCTTGAATTGGGAGATCGCCAAAGTTGAGATGTGGATGCATATCCATGGGTTTCAGTGAGAAAAACCAATATTAATGGCGCTATAAATTATGTGAAAAGTCATGAAAGTCTTAAGCAGATAAGCAGAGTCAATGTATTAAAAATCGTGGAATTTTTTATAAATAAACCAAATAACTTATACATTTGTCGAATAAATGTAAAATTAAAATTGAATAAATAATAAAAGAAAAATGAGTCCTGTGCAAATATCATGGAAGATAATATTTGATAAAATTTCATATGATGTGGTGCAGGTGCACGTAACAGGGTCTTACATAGTCCAGTCTGGAACATTCATGCACCATAACTACTCCGTGTATGTACAGTTGAACGTGTTTGGAGAAATCGAGAGCAAGAGAACGACAAACGGACGATTTTACCCGCGAAAATCTGTTCAACTTTGTTCCCATGGCAAGGGAATTGTTTCGTTGACGACAGAGTGCACATATGCGCATCCACATGCATTCAACAAACAGTCTCGAGGGAAAAAACTTTGCCTTGGGTTATGTGCACAGACAACATCTATGTACGTGTGAAATTCGATTTTCTAAAATCTGGGAGGAATCATTGATTCAAAGATTACAGATCAAATCCTGGCAGAGACATTTTTATCCCATTCGGAATTTTATAAACTATATTTATATTTAAGAGTACAGTTGTTGTGATAAAAATAAATTATTTCGGAGCAAAGTTGTGTTGAAATAAAGAATTAATGAGTAGAGTTTTTGTACTGCCATCATATTATGGAGCAGCAAAATAGTTCGAACACTGTTTTCCAGTAGAAGCTTTTTAATTCAGTTTAATTTTAGTTCGTTTTCAACTCAGAAGTAATCAAATAATCATACAAACTTTTTTCTCTATAAATCTGTGCGAAATAACATAGAGATTAAATAATAAATTTGTTTTTATATTTATAAGGTAAATATTACTCTTTTTAACTGGAAATATCACAGGCTGATGAAAATTGGATTTTCGTAGCACTTTATGCTCATAATTAGTAAAAAGAGTACTCGACCTCGAGCCAATATAAACCAAAGATCAAACGACGATAAAACAAAAGCCGAGGGAGCTTATCGACCATCAACAATGTGCCAATAGAATGGGGCCACCCACAATGCAGTGACAATGAGATTCTTTCGTATAATAAGTTTATTATGGCGGAGACATTCACTTGATCTCATTAAATATAAATTAATTTTTAATGAGTCTCGATGACATGCGCTATTCGTTGTGATAACTCTGAGCTTCGCTGAGGGTTACGAGGCTTTGGCGAATTATGCCATCAGGAACTATTCACAGAGAACAGTAAAGCTTGACAGATTTGCCTGCGTTTTTGATTTTCAACTTTGAGATTTCTCGTAGTTTATTGTTGTTGCGTAAAAAGCCATTAAGCAATAACTGAAAATCTTATTAATGTACTTTTTTCAGTTTGTTTTTAGATTATTCTTTCAAATCAAGAATAATAAACATTGTTACGTCTATATGGATGTTCGCCTGTCCAGAATAACGCTTTTGGTGTATATTCACTCGGGTTTACTCACTTGACCGGAACTTCCGGTGTGTGAGTTTACGGAGTAAAATTCAGTTCTGCTGCAGATATAACCGAGGGATATGATAAGAGTTTGTGCTGTTTATAGCGTGCAAATCCATCCGTAAATGGACTATTATTTCTAGTCTAAACCTTGGAGGTTCGAATAAATTTTATCTCAGCTCGGCTACATAAGAATGAAGAGAGAAAAAGAAAAAAACAGCCAAACACGGTCGGAAAATTGGGAAAAACTAATTTCCAACTGTTCGGTTACAATTACTTTTTGCAGTCTGGAGATCCGAGAATGAAACTTCTGGCTCTCGTTTATTTTCTCAAAAAGAAGTACGAGTATTCTCTTCGAAATACTCGAAAATTTCGAACGTGTGTGCTGGGCACACCTTTTTACACACGTGAGAATAAGGGGTGGGAACAATACGAAAATAAGATTATTTTGTAAAAAGTACGAAGAAATATAGTCTAGTCGTGATTCTGCACGAAGTATTCCGAGATAATCGTCTAGGATCAAAAACAAATATGTATATAGCGTCATTGTTGATTGCGGTTATATATATACGTGGCTAGTGCTCGCTACACGCGGCACGTGTGGTCGAAGTTTTGGTTCGGTTGGTTTAACCGCGCGAAATTTCTACCCAATGGCACTACCAAAGTTTGCCGTTTCATCTCGTGTATTTCGCGGCGGCACGCGCCTTGAGCCTTCCTCGCTGTTCGACTTGCTCGTACAATAGTAAAAGGAACGAACACTTGCTCGGTAGTTCACGATAAATCTGCTACAATTTGTACCCTTAAGAATATATGTGAAAAAATCTCTTTTGCAACCTCAAAAAAATAAAAATAAATTTTAACCAAAGATGATTTGAAATTATTGAAGGATTGCCAAAATTGTATGACTTCGCGAAGCAGAATGTGAGCCTACTGTTGAATTTACAAAGAGGAAAGAACAAGATCGGATTTATTATTAAGTAATCATGTGAATTCAATAAATTGCAGCATAATTCATTTTTATTTATTTATCGTGGAAGAGACATTGGAAAGAAGACATTGGTACAGTCGAACGTTTCTTACGCGTTAGCGATCCCGGGCTAAATTCATCGATCGTCTATTTCGTCACACAGACCTGGGAACAACAAGTCGGACCGAGTTTCTCTGTCGCTTTACACAGGTCGCACTTTTTTCCCATTCTTCAGGTACGCTCCATACGGCTTGGAATTTTTTTTTTATCTCTTCATGCCCCACGTATCACAGTACATGCGATGGAGTTATATATTAGCATTTAGAACGAAATAGAAAAGGCTTGTCTCGAGCGATACTTGGCTTATTCATATATCCTTATATTTTATTTCTATATGCACAACTGTCTCGTGTGCACGTGTAGATAAGGGATGCAGTTAAAAATCAATATTAAAAATAAAACTAAGCAGCCCACTGCTAAATACTGTGTAAATATTGTAAAAAATGAACATTTTGCTCCACATGCTTCTGATTTCTACGCAATAATCTCATGGAATCGATTTCCCGGGAGGATTCTAAGATAAATTTAATAAAATTTTGATGCACCGGGTCTTGGATAAATCTCGTCCTCTCGCATACGTATGGTTTCCCACAGAACATCGAACAATCGATGATATAAAAATTTTGACATTTTCGGTGTATCCGAATATGTTGTGTTTCTCAACGAAGAAAATAATGACACATCCAGTGCATATTTCGTATGAAAAAAATGTTTGTAATAATGTAATGAACCTAAACAAGGTTTGTATATCATTCAAAATTAGCGAATGATAGCAAAAGAAGTGGCAGAGAGAGATGAGAGAAGCAAATACAGAAAAGAACGAATCAGGGGGAACAGGTAGGGAAGAGGATGAAGCAATACGTTAAAACAAGAGGTTCTACAAGAGAATCATACAGAATGCAGAGAGGCTATACTTGTGTTGGAGAGTCTGAGGTTCATCCAAGGATTTCAACGACGGTTGTGGGTAACGTCATATCTTGGAAGCGACAGAATTTGATTCACGATAAAGGATGAAGACGATATATATTGGGATTTACCCGACGGCATATGTGTACGTAAGAGGAAACCATATATAATTCACGAAGCACAATCCTCGAAATCAGTACATCTCCTTCAATTTCCTCCTTCCTTCTCACTTTATTTTCTTTTCTCTTTCTCTTCACTGCTGCTTTATTTGCGATTGTCGTTCTCGAATTTCTCTCTCTCTCTTTCTCTTTCTTTAATCCCTCTGTTTAACTTCCTCCGTTTTTCGTCTCGTCACGAAAATATCGAAACCAAAAGGCTGCTACGAACTTTGTGTATATTTATATATACATTGTTGAATCCACATACCAATGTGTTTTGTCGCTCTTTCAAGCTCTTCTCTACTGTTATGTGAGGTCAGGAAAAAAAAAGCTGCCTATACCACATGGCAAATAAAATAATAAAAGGCTGGAGTAACACGCGATGTAAATATATATGTATATGTATATGTATGATATTTCTGTAGCATACGGGGGAACCTGGAACCTGGAGAAAGAGAGACAAACAGAGGGCTAGAGTTGCAGAGATATAGGTTGATTTACGATGCAAACGGTAGAGGTTATCCAACGAGCAGTCAGGAAATTCGGTGATTCATTGGTGGCCGAGTGGCGAGATGCAGCGGTTTTCACGTGGTGTGATTTGCTGATGGTACAGAGTGTGATAAATAGATATATATATGTATATGTATATCTTCAATATACATATACTTTGAGCGAAGGATTTTTGAGAGTAACTTGGGTTGAGGACGATTATAGCAGAGCAAGAGAAAAAGAGAGATGTAGAAAAATATAAAGAAAAGAGAGAGGATGGCTGCCATCTATTATGATGACACCTCGCGTTCGGAAACCTCACTTTTCCATTAGGTAAATGGAGGAAAAATAATTGGCTTGAATTAAAAAATGATTATTATTATGGCATTGAATTCAATTGAATTATTCAAAATCAAAACGCTTCGAAATAATGAATTTTTTACTCTGACTTTTATTACGAAGCCCAAACAGTAGAGGCTGCATTTTTTCCTTTGAATTTACGATACACTTTGATGTTAAAAGTGAAAGAGCAAATTCAGGGAACTCCGATATATTTTTTCCCTCGGTATATCTCAGCCTGTGACCCAATCATTTTCCCTTACGTGTTCCTTACGTTTCAATTTTGTTTCTCGGAGCTTTTTGGGTTCACTGTTCACAAAACTTAGCTTGGAATTCGAAAATTTGATATTTATTTTTAAAACTCAACTATTATTTGTAACTCAACTATTTAAAATAAACTAAGCTCGGGTCAATAAGATCATGAAACTCATAACCACATTGTAAAATAGCTGCAATATTTCTGCACTGGAAAACAGATTTTGTCGAAAAGATCTAAATTCGGTTTCTATCGTTGAATATTATTTTGTTAAACCCAGTCAACTGAACACCATTCAAATAATACAAAATATTCGGTTATTTTTGTGACCAAATAATCAGGTGGATCTACAAAGGAGTTCGATGTTATTATATCCAGTTCTTCCAACAAAATATCGTATCAATAAAAGATACAACACGAAAGAATTTTCATGAATAGAAACAAATATATCATAATAATTCATAAATATATAAGAAGTGAACTAAACGATGTCAGTATTATTAATTAAACAAATCTTTTGTTGGGTATGTAAACAGTACATTTCATTCACATTATCAAAAATTATGTATCACATTGAAATAATAGTTAAGTTAACAAACTGTCGAACTCCAAAATGAATTTATTTGACACAGCCAAATCTGTATTTCCAGGTGTCACATCGATGAATGTTAATTCTTGTGGGGTAACGATGCACGGAGTGGACAATCGATGGAAAAATACGAAGTAAAAATAGAAAAAAAATATATAGAGAAGTGGCAACGTTCCAAAAAGCTCGTGCCATGGGTACATCAGAGAATACATTTATTTTTCACGTTTTTCTTCATTTTATTTTTTTCTTCCTCTCTTTCCTTCTTTCGTTTTCACACACTTCTAACTATTCAAGTTTTTTCACGGATAGTTTTGCGTCCGTGTCAGTCGCAGGGGATGAATACCGAGACGGGCAAGTAGGAAGGTCGTCAACGAGGTTTGTGGGTTGGTTGTCGTGAGCATAGAAAATGTGTACGTAGGCGCTCTCTCGACGTGAAAATCAGCATGCAACTTGGGTTTCCCACTGCGCTATAACAAGGAAACCCTTTTTTTCCTTTCCCCGCAACTTCACCTTCATTTCTTCCATTCTTCGAGTTCACAATTTTCGCTGCGACAGTTTTTTTTCGGAGCTATCCCTCCATCATATCGTTCTAGACTTTTCGTAGCTATATATAAATACGTACTCGTTCAATGTGCGACCTTTTTCACCCCCTGATTCGAGCGGGAGCTTTGCCCGGTCACAGCTTTTCGTGTCAATCGCACTATTTGCTGCATTTTTCGTTTACTCTTTCCAAATATTCTTCAGCACGTATATTTGTCCGTTAATTGCTTTTCTTCTGGTACATTGCCGTTCGTTTTTTCTTTTCATTTCTCGAGAAGAAAATTTTTTATTTGCTGTTGTTTTTCCATCAAGAATCCAATAATTCTCGTGTAGTTTCGAAAAAACTTGATTGACTGGGATTTGAGACGGACGTTATTAGGATTCCAGGCGAAATTCATTATCATTCGTCTTCCTTTTGCTTCGCTATATTTTTTTTTCTTATTTTATCATTCTCGACTTTGCAATGGTGTTTAAAAAAATCATGAAAATTCATCCATTTTCGAATATTTGGAAGAATAAAATATTCGATATTAAGTTCACACATTTTGAAGTATATTTAAAAACCACCAACACGTTATCTTAGCACGATAAAGAACAAAAAACTTGAGCTGGCTCGTTATGCTCTGAGCACAAAAAACTGCCTCGAGTTCAATGCTGATTGTAAAGGAGTTTTTTTGTACATTTTGTGGTGGAGAACTTGGTTGTTTAACTCGAGTGGAAATAGAGATGAAAAAGAAGAATATACAGAAAGAGAAAGACACTGAGAGAGGGAGAGAGAAAGAGAGAGAGAGAGAGCGAGAGAGAGAAAAAGTGAAAGAGAGGGAGGGAAAAAGGGGTTAGAAAGAGTAAAGAATGAGAGGAAAAAGAGAGCTTTTGAGTAAACCGTTTGGTGCTGTGCACAAAACGACGCAGGTAGGAAAAAAAGTACGGTGTCGAATTGTGCCCTTGAGGGGGAGGAATGTGTTGTGTCTATTCACAATCTCATGAGTACTATAGACACCGAGATGGTTTAACAAAGCTTGTTTGGTTCCAAGAGCCTCGGGGTATAAAAGCTCGTGCCTTTCCTGTCCATTTATTTCATACAATGTTACAGCGAAGTATATCTGTATATATAACATTTTCTCTCGTGTATCGTGTAATCGTTGGTGAACCACGTGCTCACACACATGCAAAAGTTACGTTTATGCAATCCACTAAATTTCTCTCAACTTTTTGCCCTCCATCTTTTCAAACCACCGCATTATTCAAGTTTATTATTCTCTTTCGACCTCTTCTACACTCGTGCTTAATCTTTTCGGCTTTTCGAACACGATTTAAGTTTTAGGAATATCGGTCACGTAACTCTCTTGACGCAAAAGTTTGCTGACGAATGAAAGTGTTCGCGTTTTCATGATCAAGTTTACACGAATGAAAAACAAATGCTGAGCTATTATTTCGAGAAACATGATGAGTCGTTGATGGTTTCCTTTATGCAACATTCTCATATTTTTAAAAGACTTTTTTTTTCTTCTAACGTAACGTTTCAGTATCGTAGCAATAAGTGCATTTATTTTTATTTATTAATTTTTTCATTCTCAGTTTTGAACGCAGCAATTTAATTCTATTAAAAACTGAAATACCTTTTTCCAATCAACAATTTAACGATATGGTACACTCACTTCAATGACACGGGACTTGTTGAGTATCGTATTGCCGGATGGTTGGAATCGTTCCATATCTCGCAATACACCACGAACTCCAATATCGTCCGCGTCCACTAATCGAAAGGCAGTGATGTTGACGAAATTGTACTTGAAATCTTCGAGGTCGAAAGTTTCAATATCCTGGTTCGCACAAAAACAAATAAAAAACAAAAGTTATCTCTAATATTAATTTAAGAGGAGAAATATGTTCACATTCACTGTAGTATTATCGAACATTACTTACAAAAGTAGTGAAGAGATAGTGATAGTTGTAATCGTTCATTTGTAACTGTAGTATCTGGATCAATAAAAATTACACATTCATCAGAAATTGTTAAATTATCCTTCCGTGAATACATTGCAGAGTAAGACTGATTTTTTTCGAATTTTTAAAAAACCCGATACACATGATAAAACTTCACTTAACTTAAAATCTCTTAAGGACTGACGAAAGTACCGAAAAACTCGATTGCTGGTGAAGAGTAAATTTTTTCAATGTGTATTTTCTTACCATTCGTAGGAAATGATGCATGTGCTCGGCTTTTGTATCGACGATGAGATTTCTAATCTCTTTGGACTTAATTTCAGACAGCACTGGCCTGTAAGAGGCTGGATCGGCTTGTCTGAGGTGGATCTCGAGATCACGAGATCGTGGAGATCTGACAAGTTCTCGTAACTTTACGAGGCCTGAAAAACATCGAGGTAACAATATTTTATTCTCATTTATAAAGAAAATTGTTAAATGTATTGAGAAAATAATGTGCTTGCATTTATGGTTGTGTTTTTTTTTGTTAATATTTTGATACGTTTTTATTTTTTGCGTCAATCGTGACAATAATCAGGCTGAAAACTCATATTGAATGATTTTTCATTCGAATGATGCTCATTGCTAAAGGAAACCCGTAAATAGGGCGTCACCCGATGAAATCAATACGTCGCAGTGCCTAAGTAATCAAGGTATCATCTCCACTTGTAGGTCTTCCTGAGGTTCCAGTTCGTTCTTTTGTGCAAGTTAGTCGTGGTGGAAAAATGCATACGTATACATACATTTCTATTTTACATCGACGTACCTGCATTTATATATGGATCATTCCAAGCCAAACCAGTCAACCAGTGACACCGGCAGTTTTTAATTTCAACGGAAACATATTATTTTTTAGTATTTACTGAGAGAGCTTTTTAAGAAGATTGTTTTTTTTTTTCTTAAATTACCAAAAATTCACGAAATTATTTTTCATTTTGTATAATTTATTTTTCAATGCACTTTATTTCAATGATGAAAATATTAGAATAGATGTTTGTTTCCTTTTTTTAATGCGGTGACCCAAAAACATTGTTTGTAAAACTTCGTCCATGTTTTTTCACCTGTGAACCAATATCTATTAATTGACGATTTTGAAAAAAAAATATTATTTTATTTCGATCCTCATGTTTTTGAAAAAAATATTGAGTATATGGAAAAAGTTAGTGCATTATATTGAAGTCATCGTAAGTTTTTGATGAATTGAAGAAAAAATTAAAAATTTTTAATCTGGGTGACAGAATGACTGGTTCGAGAGGGAATGATTCACATGTTTAAATAGTTTGACTAATAAGATACGACGAATCTTTTTTCTCGACGCTGTTTTGGCCAAAACTGAACTTCTCATTGACGACCAACTTTTGAATTTCATAAATTTGCATTATACAAGTGAAATATTGGTAACAAAGTATCTGATCGAAAAAAAAAAAAAAACACATTTGCAATTCTCTTTCACCCTGACATCCATCCTTGTTTTATAAGATCTGGTGTATCTTTTAATGTCTTCAAACGAACTGCCTCGACGATGTTTTAATTGAGATTTGTGAAGAAGTTCTCTAATTGCGGACGAGTAAGAAAGTTATTCGTTTGAGTTAGCGAAACGAAGAAATATCAATTAAAAAGACTTTGCCAGTCGCTGTGTCATTATTATCTCTGGAACGCTTCAATGAATCGTAATAATAACCATTACGCAAGGGAATTAATGAAAACGATGATTCTTTTTAGAAGTCGTGAAATACTTTTAAAATTGGCAAAATAATCCGAAGAAAGGCTGTTTACGAGAAATTCTGTGAAAAACGTGGATATTCACTTCCAGAATCCCATGATAACAACATTTTTCCTAATAACTTTGAATTTATCTTCGAAACTTGGAAAAATAATGAAAATATTTTTATATCTCGTGTGTAAAATACACACTGGATCAAATTGACCCATGGGTGTCATAATGTCCCTTAGCGTTAGAATAACACATGAGGCGAAAATGCCACACTGGATTAAATTGACCCATGTATCGAAATGTCACATTTGGTCATGTAACTGTCAACTTTCGGGCGGAATCGATATAATTTTGAATATTATAGAAAAATACTATTCCCTCGTACGATCCTTCAAATGAATGAATGACAATCATTTACAGTATTGTAACATTAACATGTAACAGCAACGTTTGGCATCAATAATCAAGACCTTTTGTTCGTCATGCAAATCATATTCTATTTGTTTATTGTTTATTTGTTTTTTTTTCTTCAATGTAACACTATCTAGTTTTTGGAAATCTGGTAAATTTGGGTCTGTAAGAGTCAAAAGTTTTGGACGTTTTTATGAATACTGGATCGATGATTGGCGTACGAGTTTTCCATGTCCATGGGGAGACTGTATGAGAGAAAAAGCGGCGGGAGCTTTCAAGAGAAACTACGAACGCGGATACTGGTAAAACTGCGGAGCTGTGCATGCTTGGCCGGGGAAAACCGTTGCCGGTTCGTCGGTTCGTATGCAATTTCGCAATTACTAATTAGAGGATTGGCCCGACGTATTTGCTCGTTTCTGTACGTCTGTATGAAATTCTCGTGGATTCCTTCGACCTTTCTCCTTCCTTCTCTTTCATGCATATACAAAGCGAGACAGAACAATTAGCACTGAAAATATTCGGTGTGAATCTGTAATGACCAGAGGAAAATTCTGATGCCATTGGGAGCTGAAAGGTTCGATGGCTATCAAGTGACAGCGATAATATTTGTCCAAATTCCCGAAAGTTCAATGTTAATTTATTCTTTTTGTAATAAAATGAATATTTTGTTATTCATAATCTTAAAGAATCATTTTCCTCCAAGTATTTCATTGCTTCCTAAATATGTTCCAAGTCTTAATAGTTATTGCCTCACCCTATATATATTTCATATTAATAAATACATACACAGACGTTCGCCAAATCGTGTCGATGGAAAACAATAGTGAATTCATTCGCGTGTTACCGAAGTCTCTGGACCAGATACACAAATAAGATTACGACTGGCGCCCGGGCTTTAATTTCTAAGGAAATGTCTTACAATGTTTTAACCACTAATTCGAAAACGCTCCGTTACCTCTTCATCCTTTTCCCCAATTAATAAGCGGCTATTCATCTTCCACACAAAACGAATTTCAATAGAAATATTATAGAAATGCAAATCGAGCACAATATTCAATTTTCAATATCTTTTTTTTTCCAATATTTGACTAATACTGATTCATGATTGAGAGTGTTTATTAGTGCTCTTTACAATTTTTCCATAAAGATTGATAATAGTATTTAATGTAAAAAGTTCGAAGAACGACGAATAACTTCGCATATAAAATTGCTGCTTAAGCTGGAAAACTTAACCAATCACTTCCATAATATTAACCGATCACTTTCGCTGGGTGTGAATTGTCAATGTTTTTTTTTTTTTTAATGTCTTATTCGTTCGAAAACATCTAGAAACGAATCGTAAACGGTAGGGGAGATAAAAAAAAAAAGTAATTTCTTGGGTCTTCGAGAGAAGACCACGACGTGGTCCCAGCGGAAGGATCTTATCAAAACATGAGAGGGGAAAACAGAAAACCAAAAAACAAGTGACGATAAATAAAAATAAAAAGGATCGGGATATCGGATATAAATCCGATTTTGTTGAGGGAAACGCGAAACGCAGGGAAGGAAACGGATGTCACAGTTGTAATTGGCTGAATCGTTGGTCGTGTATCGGTGACGAGAGGGTGAGAAAAAAGTGGTGATAAAAAGAGATTTTTAGAAAAAAGATGTGGCAGAAAGAAAAGGAAAAAGATGACATGGAGGAAAAAGGAGGAATGGATAGAGAAAGTAAAAAAAAAAAAAAATCGAAGTGTCTGGAAGAGCAAGATAATTTCTCCAGGGACTTTTGAGGATCGTGAGTGTCGGTAGTGTGTGCAAAGATCTTGCCAAGTCCTTTTGCCTTGTCTTCATACAAAACACATAACCGAGACGTTTTCTTGGTTATGTCGAGCGTCATATAACCTCTAATGACAAGCCGTTTACGATCGTGCTCCGAATACTCGAGACCACACAATTTCTCTACAGATATATACAATTACTAAAAACGCTCTATCTTTACTTCAAAGACTCTGAGATCCAAATGCTCGCAACTTCCCGAGCTTAATATTGCTGAATGGCGTGCGGCTGTTTGAGCAGAATCTTTACTTACGATTTTTGGTTTTATGCACGAGAGTTTTGAGCTGTACACTACGTTTCTCGCAACTAATCAACGATTCACGTGGACACGATTTGATTTTAAAGGAATAATTTTATTTATTTATTTGTTACTCGAGAGTTAATTTTTCGTGACAATATTTTCAATTTGAATGTTTTTAATTGAGTGAGATTATACAGTCGAATTTTGACTTGATGATAAAATTCAAGAATCCGGGAAAAAAGACTTGTCAAGAGCATTTAAAAAAAAAATCGTATAACCCTTGAGTATCAAATTTCAAGACAATTGCACGGAATTAAATATTTATGGCTCAAAAGGGTTATATGTGCGTATTATATGAAGACTTTCAGTACCGGCTATTTTTTCATTGTCGTAAAAGCGACTAATCGATCGTCAAAACTATAGCGCGTGATATATAGTTATATACAGCTTGGATAAGGGTTGAATCGCAAGGGAGAATGCGGAACGTGTTGAGACCCACTTGAGGAGCTTCCCTTCTACGCAATCGATCTCCTCATCGTTCCATGCACTCTTAACATCGTATGGGAGAATTTCTTGATGATTTTCTTGATGCAATTAATTCCACCCTTTATTCAATATTGATTTTATTCACAGACTTCAATGAATTGTCTAATGGGACGAGTGCATTTAATGGTGCATGAATATAACGAGAAATATTGTAAAATAAAATGCAAGTATAGAAAATCGATGATTAGGAGGACAAAAGCAAGAATGATTTCAAATAATAATGAATTTAAACTTGTACTTGACTTCCTGACAGCACTTTGCATTTTTGTATATTTCTCCAGACATTTTCAAACGTTCAACAGCTTCAAATGAACTGTCGTTTTTTAAATAGATTTATTCATCTTGAGCCCTTCACACTGATACGAATCTGAAACGCCAATTTAGTATTTTTCCGATTGTGTGTGGAACATAATTTCAAGATCCGTCTTCGATGATGAACAATCATTTGGGGGAAAAAAGGATATAAAAATCCAGGCTGAAAATAGATCTGCAGCTGAAGGGTTGAAAAATAATGATTTTATGGAACCTATCGGAAGATAACTTCGCAGAAGTTCTTTAAATAGCAAATATAATTAAACTTGCAGACATTGATTGAAGCACCGGACTTAAAACGAAATTAGATGCGACCTAATTTCAATATAGTCGAGTTATAAATAGTCCTCAGCATTGCCGATGAAAAGAGACGCAAAATCATTACGGACGCAATCCATGGACGGTTTTGGCAACGTCAAATAAATAAAACTGGTTGACCGAGGTGCGAGGGCAAAAGGACAAATATTGATTTAATTATAGGTGATTTGACTATATAAAAAGAATTCGTCGATGCCACAACGGTTGGGCTATTCTTCGCATACTGAATATTTCCTTGCAAAAGAAGACAAAAGCAAAAGCTCTATTTGTGTTATTCCCCGAAGAGAGAACGGTGGCCCGCTGGGGCCAAAAAGAGGTAGAAAACGTCATGTCGAGAGAATTATGAATATGCATGAAATGCTCTAGATCCTCGAAGCTTAACGATAAAAATAGACAAGTTAAGAAATTCTCAACCCAAGAGGATCCTTCAAACTCTTACGTTTTATCCCTCTCTCAGAGCACGTTTTAAGAACATCTCAACGCCACGAACTTACCCTTGTCATTTTTTTTTCATTATAACTTGCGCCTTTTATCTAAAACACACGTCATCGCCCTGCTCCTTAATTTTCTCATCTTGTTCGGTTTCGTTATTAATATCGCATTCCTGTCAGTTTCTCACCGGCAAAAAAAGTTCTTTTCGTACATTCCTCGTAAGCCTTACTTTGGGAAATTTAAGTGAAAAACATAAAAAAAACAATGATACGGGGACTTTGGCTGTTTTGCAGTCAAAACCGACCAAAAAACACTTTCCTAACATTTCTTTGTAATTGTTCACAGCTTCGAAATTTGTGAGCATAATTATTAGATTGTTTTATTTTGGTAGTTGCCCAGCGTAAAAAAAAATCAGTTCAGACTTTATAGAAATGGGAAAAAAAACCGGGTGAAAAAATAAACTCTTCGATTCGTTGCCTGCCTCTAAAAACTGATCTGCCATTAAATTTGATACGATAAGAACAATAAACTGATGCCAATTTTTTGAAAATTTGAATGGGATTTTGCATCGAATTGGAATAATAAAAAACACATATAATTTCTACAATTCGCTGATTTTGTCAGGATTTATGTAGACGGTTTATCATAAAGACACAAGCTCACCATAATCGTCCTCGTAAACGATCGCCACTTTGGTCCAGTTGAGAAAGTCCATAACGTCTTGATATGCCGCGTTGAGCAATTTTTGTGCGGGATGTAAATTGATGCTGAACTCTTTCGCCTCCGCGTCCAGGTCCAGCCTGACTTCCAGATGCGGAATGTCCAGGGCGTCACAGATGCTGTGTATGTGCTGTCCCAAGATGGGATCGGATGGCCCGAAGACCGCCTGTACGCCGAATTTGACTTGCTGACAAGCTGTGAAAAAAAAAACGATAATTTTCAATTTGGACGTTCGCTTAGTCTTACATGTTTTTAAAAAAATCGAATTCACGGTTTTTTTTCGAATTTGATTCAAATAGCTGATGAGTAACGATTTACCATTTTTTAAAGTGATAAAAAGGAAAAAAAGGATGGAGGACTAAAAATCCTGTATTTTCATTCAAAATATCCACAAAGATAAGCTGCTGTTTAAAAGAACGTCAATGGGTAATAATAATTCGATAAAAATTCCATTTACGAGGCAAATCACTCTGAAGCCGATAGAAAAAAGTTTTCGATATGGTAAAAGTCTCTTCACTGTACCTCGATGAATCAAATAATAAATGCACTGAAAATTTTCGATCGTAAAATCATGTAACATCGTTGTACTGTATCACAGTGATTCTGATTCCTGGTGGAAGTGTCCCTTTGCGGATGTGGAAGCTCGTAAAATATTAATGGCAGCATTTTTTTATGTCATCAAGGGAAAAGATCTGTATATGATCTCATGAAGTTCTTGATGGGAGTCTTAGCCACTAAAACTATTTTAAAGGATAAGCTCATTACGAATTAGGAATATTTTAGCATACTCAATATTTATGTGTATCAAAGGAATCCTTTTTATTCTATAACAAATTTCATGAAATATTTATATAAAGCTAACGTTATGACTTGGATAGTAAATTGATTTAAACACAGTTATAAATATCTACTGTATAGTTAAATACAATTAAGTTAACACTGCACTTTAGGAATCTCGAAATGTTCTTGGCATAACATAACTTCTTCGAGATTAAGCTGCCATATGACCTCCTTCGGGAATTGGTTATCTTTCGTCTCAGTTATATATAAGGGGGGTTGTTACAGAATCAAACAGAAATCTTCCTTGTGTATGAACGCCTCCTCTGGGGCTAAAGGAGATTTCGGAGAACGTTTGCCTTGCCAACCCTCACATCGACCATTCTAAACGTCGGGTTAATGCCACAAGGATTAAAGTGCTCCGTCACACCGTCAACACTAGTCTCTGGAGTCTCGACTATAGATGGCTTAATGGTAATTTCATTCCACGCCTTAAATAATGACCCTTTCAAACATGTAACCTCACTTTTCGAATTAAGTCGACGTTTTGGAATTTCTATTCATCAAGTTAAACCGAAGCTAATAAAATTCCACGCATTAATTAAAGATTCCATTAATGAATGAATATTTACGCCAATGAACGATAGTATAGTTATTAAGAAACACCGATGATTACATGATCTTTGCAGTGTCTATGATGGATCAAACTTTCCAAATACAAATCTGACTTCAAAATATGATTTTCTTATGTTTTTTATAACTCTGTTGTTTCAAACGTGTTTGATTAGTGAATTTTATTCCAATCATGTTAATTGGAAACTACAAAACATTGAAAGCTGCCATGCTAATTGACTTCTTGATAAATCTACGATTAAAATCGGTCAACAGACGATTTGAGTTGCCACGTAACGGGCTATAGAAGATCAAAGGGCAAAACTTGTGGATATATTTGCTTCTCCATGTCTATAATCGTAGAGAACCATCACGAGCTTATCTTTGAAAGCAATTTTCTTCTCCAATATGTTTTTTTTTCTATCATCTCTTTTTTCTCTCCTTTTGTATGTGTTGTGACTTTTTCGCTCTCGCAAATTTGCTGGAAGAAAATAACGCCGTACGTATTTGGTTCAGTGGCCCAGGAAGCGTATCCGGAAGGCTTCGTAATACTGTCTCTGAATACAGTGTGTGTGAATATCTACTGGAGTTCGCTCGAGGCAGTTAGAGAGAGAGAAAGTGAAAGAGAGAGAGATATAGTGTGCGAGAGAAGTATGTAAAGGGATCGAATCGGGAAATGCTTTACCGATATCGTAATGTCGATGTTTGCCTACGTCGTGTGTGGCAGAGGATAGGACTAGTGGATTTTCACCCTATTTACCTACAATCTCGATAGCCTTCCTCTCTGGTAACGCACTGTAGAGACACGTGGCTCAACACGAAATTCGTTCGATTTGCTCGACACAACGATTGGGATGTATGGGATAGTGAACTGCGGATGCGCTTGTTGAAAGAAGGTTTCTCGACATGATATTCGCAACGAGACGAGATGATAGGAGTACACACAGCACACCCAACCCCTACTATGCACATATACTCATCAAACTATGTATTTTCCTATCTACTCGTTATAAAATGTTTGTTCTACGTCTCATTGATCAGGTTGATCGCAGTCATTCACTCTGCTCTGGGCAAATTCAATTAAGTTGAAATTTTCATTAATATAATCCGTTTCAACGATAATTAGTTTACGTACTGTCTCATTATTCCTCCTTTCTCTCTTTGACCATATGTGTCAAACCAGGCTAAGGTAAATGTCACGAGTAAAATGATAAATACGATCGACAAAGCCATTAATGGATAGAAAAATTATTATGAGATAAACCAAAGAACATCTAGAAAAGTCCAAAAATTCGATTTGTCAACAAGATTTTCATACCATGACGTCATACTTTATGATTTCCAAAAAAATAAATCCAGGCGTCGATAACACATCGCAGCTATCAAAAGTTCATTTCATCTCTCGATTTCACAGAAGCTCAAACAGCAATACGATTTTTCTTCGAAATGGTTTTTTTGAAAACGGCAACCATTTCAACTCGACAACTAAAGTATCGGTTTTGATGAATTTTTTTTTTTTTTACAGAGGAACCTTTTTTTTAAATGTTGACAACATCCTGACTATTCGATTCAAACCTTTGCCACTTTGTGAAAAATGCATTTAAAACGAATCGGCATCGACAAAGACTGGTTTTTTGTTAGCTATGGAAAAAAAAAATTGTATTTTTGTTTGGGGATGAAACGTACTCATCTAATTTTGTTTTCATAATGAAAATTTTCACTTGAAATCACAAAAATGTGTCCTTGCGAATGAACAAAAATAAATTTTGATGGATACATTTTTTTAGTATAAAATATTACTTTTCAAATGGGCCTTATTTTTGATATTTTTAGATGCACATCAGCCTTCGAATGAAATTTGTTAAAAATTAAAAGAAAATCCACATTTTTCTCATTGTCTTTTTGGTCCAATATCGTTTTCCGTAATTTCGAAACTGCACTATTGATTTTTCATCTCAATTGCGATTTGTACACATGTAGGAAATTTCATGTACACGTTCATATAAAGATACAAAGCGAACAAGCGAGTTCGAATGAGAAGATGCAACATGATTCGTTATAGAAATGGGTAGCGAGTAGAAAAAAAAAAAAAATTGCGGACTGAAAGAAATTCTGTGCTCTCCGGCGAAATGGAAGTGAGCACGAAAAAAAGAGCCGCTCTAGGCTTGTGGTTGCATGAAACGAGTAGGACAGATTTGTTTACGGTCTCTCAGAGAGAATGAAAAAAACTTTGCACTGTAGAGATGAGCGTGAACAGAAAAGAGCGAAAGAGAAAGAGAAAGCACGATGTTGGATGGTGGCTGATGGCGTAGAGAGCATTCACGAGATAAATAGTAAAGTTAATCTCTTCAACGTTGATGGTATATTGTTATAATATGTGTATATACACTTCATACGTATATTTTTTTGACGTTCGATATATGTATTTAAAAAAATGGTTTGCTAGAGTGTTATCCTCAATGAAAGTTATGAGCCAGTTCCAGCTCCGAATAGCACAGAGCGGATCTCTCTCTCGATATCCGCAACCGAAATAAGCACGACAATTTTTATACTTTATCGCATATAGCGCAATTTCATACGTGGTCTATCGGTGTATCTTGAAAGGAAAAAAAGATTGGAATGAAAAATTCTCGTCTCTGTAGCAAGTGGACTAGAAAAAGATTTGGAGAAGGATATTGGACTGGATTTTCTTTTACCCCATTGGGGATTAAGTAGGATCGATGAAATGTCTGCAATAGACGATTTTTTCGACCAACTCTCATCATAGATACGTTCGTCAAATTAAAAGATTCAAATAAACTCATATTTTGACGTGAATCCATCGTTGTTGCGACTAGTGCAGGGTTCCGGATTTCATGTATATTTTTCGTTCAATATGCTGTTTTGGAAATCAATGGGATTCATTTGGAGGATAGTGTAGGGAACTTTGAAGATTTTTCGTGGATAAGAATAATATGATTTTTTGTTGTTGTAGAATCATTTTTTATTGGAACGCAATGCCGTGATTGAATACAGTTGTTAAAGTGATGATGAAAGGAAAAATATATGCATATACGATTATGACGTAGAGCTGTTGGTTCGAAGCGATAGCGAAATATTAATTTTAACTGCTTTTGTACGGATTCTCATAGCCCTGAAATTTCTACGTCACGTGTTCATACGTACGGCCGTTATGGAAGTTCAAGTGCTTTGCATATCCGGAAGCGTATGAATGAAAGTTTTAATGAATGAAAGTTTAATTCAAATGTTAACAAGCTTAACAATATTGGTTTTAAAGTAATAACAAAGATTCCACACGTTATGAGAAAGGCAAACTGGTATTTTTTTCCCTTAATATCAGACAAACAGTATAAAACGTCTACTTTGTTTGATTTTGGTAAATTTCTTGAAGGAAAAAAGTATCATGGGGAAAATGCTGTGCAACATTGTTTAGTGCAAATAAATGATAATTTTTTTTTATAGTTCATTACATCGTGACGTGATATATTTTCTTTTTTAGATATTCGGGGGTTGTTTTTGAACACGTAACAAAAAGGTTTTTCTTATTGCCGTAGCGCGTTTCTCTCGCCGGCCAGTAATCTTTTTCGAGCAATCCAACAGGGCTTAATATTTTTTGTAAATACACACCAGCGAACGACAGACTCTCGACGTCGCTCGACGTAGTGTCTTAACCGTACTAGTGAGCGATCGATTAGCTCTAATTTCAGTTTTTCCTGTTTCTTGGATATTGGATATTTCGGTGCCTTCGGTTCTGGTTTCCCGACAGGGTTCGATATTATTTCAGTGAGTTCTTTTTTCGTGTCGTAAAATAATGTAACGCTTTCTACGCGAACGGTTATTGAAGAATGGGAAAGAAAGAAAAGAAACTCTTGAATATCGGATTTTTGCAAGGTTTAAAAATTATCAATGAGTGGAAAATAGTGTTTTTACACTTAGCCCCACTTTTCTGTATTATTATGGTAATTTTTTATCGTGAATATCAGCACGTGTATACCTTAATAATTCTTTCACTATGTAATTTCTTATTTTTGAAAGGAATCTCGTGAAATATTCGTCAAAGATATTCTTTCTGGATGCTACATATGGTGCTTACAGATTCTGAAGTCATTTTATAAAAGAAAAGGTCGTAAAGGATGAGATTTCAAGGTAGGGATCGATAGAGTTGAGGCCTTTTCACTTCTAAACTGGGGTCGAAATATTACAAGTCTCAAAAGCTTGCTCAAGTTTTGACGTTAGCCATAATTATTCCAGTCTCGTATAAGAAGCAGTCACAGAGTACGCTGGTGCCAATGGCAAGAAATTTATCGACGAGGTGAAGAGCCCCGAGGCATATATTGAGTAAGAATCCAGAAAATACCATAGAGAAAGAGGGGGAGAGAGAGAGAGAAAGAACGAAAGAGAGAAAACAAGACAGGGAAGGAGATGGAATATGAGGTACGAGAAGAAAACTCTTTCCATTGCATTTCTACTTGCCAAGAACGGGGACCATGAAAGCTTACGAGAGAACGCCCGTCTTTCACGCCTTCTCTATATTCTGATCCAGAATGCCCTCCGTTTCTCCATTTGTTCACAATACTTGGAGACTTTCCACGAGTCAAATATTCCTGTGAGAATAAAAAAGCCCTGTCCATCGTTACGACTCTCTCAACCAAATATATTCTTGAGAAATAAAAATTCGAAGAAAAACTGTTCCTGATTGCATTTTCAAGTTATGATGACAAAATAAAAGATAAATGCTCGATTGAACATAAATATATGTGAGTTCGATAACCAATTTTCTGAGTGCTCGAATAAGGTCACATATCTGTCACTGAACGGAGAGAAACATTGGAATCTTTTCGGAAACAACACTCTCCAAAACTATACTTTGTCTCCACTTACTTATCCTCCCTGTCCAACTCTCAATTCGTGTATGATAAACCTTTGTTTCAAGCAAATAATCTCAATCGATAAACAAAAGGAACAATTTACTCCAAAGAGTTAGTTCCATTTGAAGGGAAAACTGAGCAAAGAATAACATCAAAGGAGCATCGCGTTGCCCGACGAGAACAAGAGCAACAGGATAGACGAAATTTTCTGCATCGCGAATTTTCGCTGACGCGTTCACACGCTCGATATCCGACGATGAGACCCTGCGGCACATACAAAGAGGCTGGATGGGTTTTCGCGTCGCTTTCTTTAGTTTTTATTAAATGCTTTATCCCGAACATTCTTTGTTCACCAACAAACTTTCCCACGGACTAAAAATCGTCGAGCATAATATCAAAACTTAATAAAAAAAAGTATGGAAAAAGACAAAGACTTCTGAGGTACGATTCGGAAATAGAAGATCTCTCGGTTTCCTGCATTTTTACTCTGTGTGATTAAAGACGATGAATCTGCTGCGAACGTCACTGGCACACAGTTTTCCTGTAAATTTCCTTAAATCTTTCTCTCAGCCTCGTTTCGCTCTTTCATTTGAACTTGATTTCATTGACAAAAGCACCAGGTGCGAAGTACAATAAACCCTTGACATTATACTAAGAATGTTCCAGACAAACGACGCACGGGCGAAAAAACTTCCGTAAACATTTCTACGGCACCATATAGTGTCAAGGCTCCATACAGTCCATTCCGCGGTTCATTCTCATGGTTGTTAGCAAAAACATTGTCTATTATGTCTATTGTGTTATTAAAGAAGTCTAAAAATTGGTATTTTTATGTTGATTTTTAATGAAAAATATTATAAAATTTATCCAAACTACTGGGAGTAAAATCAAACATTTTTGAACCAATGTTCAGTCATACCTAATCGATTACTGATTTTTTAGTGAATTTTCATTCCTATAAGGCTTAAATTTGTTCCATAAACAAACAAAATGTAAAATAAGTATATCATACAAAAATACACGTCATATAAAAACGAAAGACATTAAGGTGATGTTTTTACCAGTAGCCCGATACATGCGAGGAGCGTGTATCTTCGCTGAGATGATCGATTTTCGGGTCGGGGTATCCCGACCAAGCAAGGGATTAGCCAAGCAAGGGGAAAAAAGTCCGACTATCGGGTCGCTGTGTGGCTGACTACTGGTCAAAATGACGTTTTTTCAATAAATTCTGTGATTTAATCTTCCGATGTTAATTTTATCGTTTTTAAAACGTTCATTATCAAAATATTATGAATGATGTTTCAGTTAAATTTTGTTGTATTATAATATATTTTCATCCCTTCACAGGACAATATTTCTAAGTTGAAAATTGCGTTCAGAGGCTGACTACTGGTTGGTTTATTTTGGTTACTTTTACAAAAATCTTCTTTCTGGGCACGTTTTTTAAAGATGTGATTTTTATTTCTTTCTTAAGCAGAGGGTTCCATGGCAAATGGAATTATCATAATCAGCTGGTAGCTTTAAGTGGATTGCAATAGTTTTTTAGGTCCTATGAGAACGCCCATACATCTTGAAAATATAGTAAGCGAGACATTGACTATGTATATGAAGTAGAGATGAACGAAATGTCGTTGTACAGTGCAAATGCGAAACTCTAGTGCGAAAATTGGCTTTGAACTTCGTCTAAAAGCCGCGCACTTGAATTATAAAGCAACGAAGAAGATGTACGTCATAGTAGGCGGATGAGGTGAAATTGGGAGTCAGGTGACTTGGCTACTGGAGTTCTGACGGTGCAAACTATACTCTGAGATGCATCTTGACCCCCTTCCTCCGATGGCGCCTTGAGCGTTTTCCAACGAGAATATATGTATGAGTTATCATGCTAACTGCTTCGAGAGCGGACTTCATTAAAATTTCTATAAGCTCGTGAACACGTCAGAAAGAGAGAAGGCGAAGTACCGATTCTCAAGTTTCGTCTACCATTTCCACACTTCACTTCCAGTCTCTTTTTCGCTTACCACAGCGTGAACTTCCGGTAGTTTACGCCTCCGGTTATCCTCGCTCATTGACTGTGATAATAGCATTCAACTGTTTTATTAATTTCTCCATTATTCCGTAGAGGGATGGAAATTTTTATTGTGCCCCAAAAAGCCATAGAATAAAAGGCTAAAAATGTATATTTTTTCGTGATGTTAAAATAAAATAATAATCATGACGTTGGTGGTCATCAGCTGAAGTTTGATTTTTATTATCATTATTTTGATAATTGAGAAAATTTAAATGAACATTTTCAGACGTCTACTTGAAATTTTCTGGGTTATTAAGCGATCAATCGTTATGGGAAATTCTCAAGAACTTATTGAAGAGAATTATTTCTCCATAATTGGGAGACGTGAAAGAGAGTCAGTCGGATTATTTAATAAACGACCGTTTAGGAATCCATGAGCTTTCCAGATCGAATGATTTTTCCCCAACGATCAAGTACGCAAGGGAAAACTAATGCTCGACAGTCTTTGATGTTGAGGCTTTATCTATCAGGGCAACGAATACTTCGTAAAAATGGTAGAAAAGAAAAAAGCTGAGAGATGTTCTGCTGGTTTCAACGGAGCTTTTCTTTCACTGAGAGTAATTGCGCGTTGAATCAGTTCGTTCCACTAGAATCAATTCACGCTGGTAAAAGCGATCGAATGACCGAGATCGTTTTTCTATATAGATCCTGCTTTTTGGCTCATTTGGCAGTTCTCGAAGACCTCGACGAGTTCAGAATTTTCGTACATTCTCGAGTACTATCTCGTGGGGATCTCTTGATAGTCTTGATTTATTCTGCTGCGTTAAACAGAAGTGCAATCAGTAAAAAAAAAGTTGAAAAAAAAAGTTGAGTTTCGACCAAACTTTTTCTGCAAAGTCAATCTTAATACCAATTACATCAGAAGAAAAGTTACTCTGTTTTTTTTGTTTCTGACGCTCAGCTGATTCAGGTGCTAATGTTTTGCAACCGTTTTTCTTCAAAACCTATTCCTTTGCTCGTTAAGAATCTCGCAATGCTAGAAAAGTTTTTCATCAAAAGCAACCTCCGAATTATCGAAAAATTAATAAACTGATCTGAATATCCATCATTTTCTCGATCATTTTATCAAGTTCCTTAACGAATTTACTTTATAACTCTTCCTGTTTTTAATTCTTAATTGTTGAAAATCACGGTTAGACATTCTCAAGAAAAAATTCCTTGAAAATATCATGCATACAGTCTAAGAACTTTTCATTCTCATAAGTCTCGTAAGGGCTTAACCCTGATGTAAAAATACGTATAAGCACTAGTCCGAAAAATATCTGATGACAACAGCACTGCTCAACTAATAATATCAGAGTCTGTTAGTGTTCATTAGTATTTTTCCACAAACGTAAGTATTTAAAATTCGTATTCGAAATAGTTCGCAGCAGTTGGATAATCATTCTACGGTGATGAATCAAGTTTACAAATTGACATATTCAGCTTTCATGAACCACGTTACAGTTGAAAAAAAAATGGAAAAATCCATGAAAATACGACTATACGTTTTATTCTGACAACGAAGAGGACGAGAGAATAAAGCCGCCCGAATCTCGTCGTTTCCGACGAGGGCCAGCTCTTCGTGATCCTCCTCGTTGTCGTAGTCGTTGACGCCAGCTTCTCCTCGACCTCCATCTACACTGGGATCGAGGTCCCTCTTGTTCCATTGTGCCTCATTCCATTCCTTTCCATCCCTATATCTATGTATCTATCTGTACATGGACGATCGTTCGAGGATCAATGGGAGAAATGGCTGGAGTTCCCAAACGTCCCAACGATCACGACCAAAACTCGGTTAACCTGGGGCCATTTTGTGGATGTATAGAATGTTACATACATGCAGCCGAATCTTTCACCAGGATAAGCAGTTTCGTATCTAGACTTTCTATACGTTCTACTTTCTCATACTTTTTTCTTTGCACTTAGAAAATTTATTGTCTTTACTTTTATCACTCACGTATCGCTACATCTGTGAGGGTAAGGAAACATTTTTAAAAGATTATGTTTCGAAAATTTGTAATAGGAAACCAAAACGTAAATCACGTTTTCATTATTTATCAAATTATTCATATCGACCCGATAGAAATTTATTCGTATTACTACGGTTGCGAAAAGAAACGATTCTCGAATGTTGATTAAATATGGATGTTTTCAAGACAGAACCTTTTTTCTCATGAAAATACATACGAATATTGTCAATTGACCCACATAATCCAGCTCTTTATATCTTATATGTATCATCGAATCCAGGCCACCGAGGCTTGAAGAGATCCACTCGAACACGTGACACAACGCTGTTACCGCGAAGATTCTGTGCAAAATTAAAATGGCCACTCGAATCGACTGCTGTCTTATGCCCTCCACAGAAGGAGAACTTTTTTCTCTTCTTCTAATATTTATTTGAACCTTTCGAACTTAATGAGCTTGATAAAATTTAACGATTTATTTTTATTCCAAAATTTTGACTGCCATTGAATATCTTTCTAAACATAAGCTTCGAGCTCATTTTAAAAGTTTTATTAGTTTTTGTAAAAAAAACAAACATTACTTGTTTAAAATAATAATATTTTTCATAATTTTTTCTTGAATTTTTTGTATAAAACGGAAAATTGTGAAATATTTTATTGGAAATTATGATCCTGTCGATTCGTCATGAAATACCCCATATATATCGACGATGTGTACCCTTCGTAGACATAAAGTGGCCTTCCTAAAGAACCCGATGTATGGCCTCCTTGGACTATGTGTCTAGTAGATATTGCCAGTAACCCTCGAACCTTCGAGCTATGAAGTGACACGAGTGTCTCGTTTCGAGGCCTCGTAGATGAGGAGCAAAAACGTTTGCAATATTCGATGAGATTGATTTTTCTTTCAAGGTCCATCGATTGGAGGTCGCACAATTTTTGTAAATAAAGCCTAGTTTTTTGAAACTACTAAAAAATCCATATATATTTATAGTCTGAAAGTACTTCAGCATCAAATTAATTATACACTTTTGATTATGTCTAAATAAAATTATTACGTTTTGGGATATTCTGAATTATACAAACACTTCTTTTTTATATTGTCGTCATTTTCACAATGACTGTGAGGTGAAACTCGAAACTTATTTTTTTCGATTATGAGTGCAATCGTTTGGAATATTTTTATTGTGTCGAACTATAAGAAAAAATATACTCAATGTTAGATAAGGTAACGAGAAATCCTGTTTCTAGCTGTCTCGTTTTGAACTTCGTATTATAAATCGACCCACAACTGTGATACGAGCGACAGATATAACAGTAAAATCTGAGAGTTCACGAGCTTATGTGGAATAGTAAATGTATATGGTCGATGAGCTCGCATAACGCTTCGAGTTCATGGAACGAATGGGCCATCCGCCAGAACAGCAAGTGCCAGAGGAGATTGTGAGGAGTGCTTCACAGCGTAAGACGTAGCTTCACGACTATCATTTTATTATGATAAACACGAACGAGTCTTCAAAATATGTATTGAAAAGTTACAATTGCAGATTTGAAAAATTATTTTTATGTAGTTTCATTTTTTAATGTTATTCGCTTAATCGTAAACTAACAATATTAAAATTGAAAAAAAAAAAAACTAAATGAAATATTTAAAGAATTACGAAATATTGAAATTTTTAATCAATCCACGAATATAGTTGCACCTTATTTTCTATTAAATACTGAACCCCCAGCTCCCACTCATTCTCTTTGTTTTCGAATTATATCTTTTCAGCAAATAGACTTTTTTTTTTTAGTTGTCCGTATTTTCGAATCATCAGTTAATTTTCAAAGTTAGACGAATGAATAAAAAATTGAATTTTTCTTTTTGCATTTCTATGAGAAACAGTTCACCAGAATGTCAGGACTTGGTTTGAATCATGACCTTCGTTCCTGTGAATAAAAATGTTGGGGTGGAAAGCAGCCAAACACAATTTTGATTTACAGATTTATATACTGAGAGAAGACATGTGAAAAAAAAATTGATTTTAAAAGTAACTAGAATGGCAACAATGTAGAATAAAAATAGATCAATCAAAATAGCCCGATAGTTGAACGCGTGTTTTAATCGGTTTCGATTCATCTCACATTATGCACCGTTGGCAAATCTGCATCGTCGAAACGGTACGAAACCGGAGCATCGATTTATCGGTTAATTTAACTGGCGATTTTTCTTTCAAATGAACGACGAGTCCGATTTTTTTATGAGACATGTGTCCTGTGACTTCCTGAATAATTAAGGTTTTTTTATACGTGGTGTCTAATTGCGAACAATTTGTATTTTCTCGTCAAATCTCTAACGATGCGAAATTCACATAAAATGTGAATTGAATCTCTTGACTATCTCAATGATTTGTTGCTTTAAATGATCGGTGACCAGCTCACAAATTTTGCAGACTTCATAGCACGTGCTTTGAGTCACCATTGAAAAAACATTCTACATCTTCTTATAACTTCAAAAAAAAAATCGTATAGACACGATAAAAAACTGTTTTTTTTTGGAAATTTATAAATTTGTTAGTCAGCCTTCTCCTGGTCAATAAATTATGATTCAAAGTCTCGGGCTTGAGAATTTTGTTCATTTTCGTTGAAAAACTTTTCATAAAGACTGACGTGACTGGGTGTGAGATTTTAGTTCAAAACTTTGTTTCAAATTAGGTTGAAGGAAACAAAGAAAATCAATATAGCTGGAAATAGTATTGTTACTTCGTCCATATCTTTTTTGCCATGTCTCTTTTTTCCATCGCTTTTTGTCTGTCTCTCTTTATTTCCTTCATCGCTGACTGTCTCATTAACGATTTGTGACGAAAAGAAACCATGCAAAAATAATCGAATTGACAAACGCTCCGTTAGCATTGCCTCGTTATCAACGATATTCCATTTCGCATTTTGTATTTTCACTGAACATTTCAGGCTAAGAAGGTCGAGATCGTCGACAATTAAATCATGAAAAATAAAAGCTTTCGATTCCTCATCAATGGAAAGAGAAGCTGAACATTTGTTTTGAAGAAAAACACGAAATGCTAGATTTGAAAAATCAAAAAAAAAAAAAAAAAAAAAAAACAAAACAAAACACGACCTGCTCCTATAATAAGAATGGCTTTCTATCAAAACGAAAAGTTGGACAAATATTTTTAAGAAAGATTCGCTTTCATTGATACCGATACAAATCTAAATACCAGAATTAAAAAAAAAAAAAAAACACTCACATAATGTGTGTCATCGTGAATGGTCGTCTTACTCTAGCGCATGAAATCTGCGATTGGCCCTCAAATAACTAGTTTTCATAGAGACACACATCAATGTATATATGTGTGTACATATGATCCAGAAAAGACAATCACTTAATCCCCCTCATGCGACTTTATCCCCTATGAGAATTGCTTGCACAGGCTTTGACCCAATTCACTTGGAATTTATCTTGGCAAGAGAATCCTTCGAGTTTTATTCGAAACGAAATTGTCAGCAGCTGGATCATTAGAGGAATGATTTCAAAACCGAAACGACGATTAATTATTAACAAATATAATTGTTATTTACCAATTCATCAATTTCCAGACGTTTTTTTTTACTGGTAAACACTTTATTTTGTATACATGAACCCGAAAATTTCAAGGGTTCTCATACTGTTCTTTGTGGCTCTGCGAGTTCACGTTGCAAAAAAGTTTGATTTTTCATCGTATATAAAAGTTAAACGTATATAAAATTTATCATATCGATTGGTTGATTGTTTACAGAGTTGTAAAGTAACGAAAAAACAATTTTTAATATTTTAAATGTCAGTTATTAAAATTATAATTAAACTGACCTTTTTTGGATGCATGGAAAGAGTCATCTTTGGGCACGTACTGAATATCGTAGATCAAATTCGTTTTTGGCAGTATAACTTTGTCCTTGTTTATTTTGTATACGGCGTACTTGAACGCCAGCTCCGTGCTGCTATCCTTTTGGTCATGAGTAAATATCGCACCTGGAAAAACAAAATAATTGCTCTATTGATTTTCGGTTTTTTTTCCAGACTACAATTTTCTGATCCAATAAACAGAACGAATAAAGTCATGGATCTTTTAATATCATTAAAAGATTTTGGATAATCGTACATTTAAAATAATACATCGTGACCATAATGTCACTCAAAAAAGTATGATTTCTTTTTAAACATTTTTTCGAATTCGTACTTCCAGATTCTTCAAAATCTCTAGCATGGAAATTCGAAATCGCCCGGCCAGATCATAAGTCATTTATACTATTACTTTGCCGCAGGGTCTGACTATATGTCACAGCAGTTCACTAGAGAAATCAACGAAACGATTCATGAAAGGGGAGAAAAGCTATTTTTTGTGCACCCCAGACAATTCTAGTTCATATAAAATAAAAAATAAAAACAAAAAAAAAAGTTATTGTAATCTTGATTCATGACTCCGATTTTGTATAAACTGGAAACTGTTCGGACTAAAAAATCGTTACCATGAAATGATCACTCCCAGCGAACATTTCCGCAACTTTTACATAAAGTTTACAAAAACTGTCCAACTTTACATAAAACTTATATATAAATTATTAAAATTGGGTTTTCTCAGCTGAAATCAAAGAATTTACAGATGAATTTGTATGTACAATTATTGTTGAAATAACAAAAATGGGAAATTTCTCTTAATTTATCATAGGAAAATATATTTTTGTTTTGTTTAAATAATTCCTATTAATAGTTTCCTGTTTATACAACGGTCATCACAACGATGTATTTATAACTTTTTCTTTTGGCTTCAATCTCAAACACTTCACACAAGTTGATTTTTAATCTGCGATCTATGTGATGTTGAACTTTTTTCTGTTCAACATGCAGGTGGGGAAGAGAAGAGGGATTTTTTCTAAGTTGAGGTTTACGGGTTAAAAGGCAGTTCTGAGAAATCCAAGGAGATATATGATCATTGGTACACGCCATAGGGGTTGTCCTACAGCCTTTGGCTGTATGAGATCGCGCCTTGTACAAGCGAAACTCGTGATGGATAAACGAAAATGGAGTTTCAAAGAGTGAATGAAATTTTTTGATGAGATGTCTCGTGTTGGGAAAAAAATATATATGACGAAGAAAAATTGCATATGCAACGTAAAAAAAACCTTGGGGCTGAGTCACGTTCCATTTCTTCAGGGTGCTTATCAATATGAGAATAAATTATGTATGAGACACATTGACGATGTAGAAAGCGAGAAAGCGAACATTTGTAAACAAATGTGATTTGTTTTTAAAATTCATTTACGTCTTTTGTTCTAGAACAGCATTGTGCGGATTTTTTTTTTTTAACTCACAAACACTGTCTTGCCCCAAAATAAGTTTTGTAAAATTCGACGCATTTTAACACAATTATCCTGTTTTAAGTTCCACTGGATAATATTTATTGTCGCTACAGACTAATCGTTAATTCTGGTGAATTCAATTCTCCAGTCAAGTCCACGTACGTGTAATTTTGTTCTAGTTCAGTTTATAAATAATCGCAGATATTTTGTCGTTGAAAGACAAATTGGCCAATCAGTGTCGTTCCCTTTGAGGTTTTGTTCCCGATCCTCTGTGTCGTTACAGCGCTTACGAGCCAATTTTTTTACAGGAATTTAGCAGGCTGCATCATCAATATTTCACAAACGTTTCATGTAACTGCCTTAAAAATCTATAGCCGAATATTCAATATTATAAATAAATAATACCCGCAATAAGTACTTAAACAAAATTTTTAAATGCACTCCAAGCGGATCATCGTCGCGTTGGTAATTGAGCAAGGAAAATGTTCCACTAGATAACGATCGCACGTCCTTGCCAAACTGTGGTTTGTGCAAACTTATCACATAATGAAAAGTTAATGAAATGGAAAAATACTTTGAAGGTATAGCTGGAAAATCTGCGGCTGAAAGCTAAGGTTGATTGTCTTCCAAGTCCATGGAAATAGATGACGATGAAGTTCATGGATGTCTGTTTTGTTATGAAATGGATATATTCAGAATCAACTAAATTTTTCATTCAGTTTCAATGTTACACAGGTAGCACGTGATTCATATGTTGGGATTGAAATGAAATGTAATAAAAAATATTGCGTGCTCTACTCGATGCCAGGTACACCGCTTTGCCTCAGTTTTCCCTACTCACATCATAAAATATATCCGCAGCACACGAGAGGGACAAATGAAAACGTGACTGAGTAGTGCAGAGTGTGAAAGAGGATTGATGCCTTTGGTTAAACGAACGGTTCGTTGAAACGCATCGCGAACTACCGCAGATCTACTCCCACTGCGCTAACCAAGTTTCGATGGCTTTATCGGAACTATTTTTTTGTTCCTGTTTTCTGCAACGCAGTAGCACGTGCAAAGCGCATCGTCCATTTTCTCTTTTCTTCTCTCTCTCTCTCTCTTTCCCTATCTCTCATTCTGTCCTTCTCTGTAGTCCCAAAAGGACCCCTTCAACAGTTGCGTCGTTTATTTTCACGTACCTCAACCGGTAACTAACTAATCCATTTATCTTCGCCTGTGGCTAGCGTGGTCTCAATATATATATATATGCATGAGTGTATAAGTGATGAAAATAGAAAAAGAAATTTACAGCATCCTGTACAAAAATCTATACACGTATATATTTATATTATGGGTGTAAATGTTTTTTTTTTTAGTTCCTCTGCACATCTTCCAATTCCCTTCCGAGTCTCTCATCCATGTTAACCCGTTAACGCGCTGAGCACCTATTGCGACCCGGCTGCATTGGAGTATCTTTTTCGCAGGGTTCTTTACACCCCCCTACCTTTCCTTCCGACAACCACACAATGTTTGTTAACCCGTTTCGGTAATATTTCACTTGCTGCTGTTTTTTTCTTCATCATTTTGCCTCTATTACGGTAAACCTCGACTGGAGTTATTTGTTCTTAATGGAAGCCTCATACAAGATTTATGAGGAAAATGTTTGCAAAAAGGATGAATGATCGTTGGATAAAACATTTGAATAGTCCATTTGCTATATTCGTGGGATGGGGGAGCAAATCTTCATGATTTCTGGTTTTTTTTTGTGTGTTTTCTTTTTGAGTTTTGTTCTCCCATGAGCTCTCATCACATGAAATTCTCATTTCATTGATACATAATACGGTATTTAGAGCCTTGAGATATTTTCACAAATAATTGATAAAAATATCATCAACTTGGTAGCAATTTGAATATATATATATATGTCGAAAACATCCTTAATTGAATGTTCGATGTTCATTAATTCAACTTTCGTTATCAGTTTTCCAATTTCAATTGTTTTTAAAGTTTACTACTATGTGTTTCTTTCTTTAATCCCCGCGATTGAAGTTTTTTGACTAGTGGAATTAACGGGTATCGATTTTTCATTCTAGAAAGAAAATCTTCGGTAGGATTATAAATCGAAGGATGTTGGCAGATTGTAAACACTACCTTAATTCATGACTCGCTCGAGTTGAGAACACAGGTATGCAATGACACGAGTATAGATAACATAAACATCGTGTTCAGAGCTTGTACCTCGGAATCTCCATTTACGGGAGACAATCTTCAACAATCCCCTTAGGATGTTAAGTGAGATCCTCCGGATCTAAGGTTGGTTAGTCGCTCGAACGTTGCTCATACTGGTCGATAGTGGTTAATCTCGATAATGCCTCGTAAACAGAGTTTCGATGGGTACACAAGCTCCATAACCTTAGTTACATAGTTCGTGCAGGAACGATACACTTAGTGGAATCAGTGTCCTCTCACATGCAGTTTTTGATGATAACATTCTCAATGAAATTGATCAATATTTCCATTTCCATATTTCTCATTTTTATTTATTAACTTTCTACCAAAACCTTTAACATTTTTGATATAATAAATTGCAATAATTCCGACGAGTGCATTTGTGGATGTTCTCTGAAATAATTAAAAGTTGTAAACATGTGAGCTCGTCGTTAGTAGACTAAAAAAAAAGAATTCTAGATTTATTTTGATCACTTTTCTAATTTGTCGAACTTTACAAATTTAAAATATGATTTAATAGAATTTCTAGGTCTGTATGAATGAAATATTTTAATTTCATCTAAATATTTGTTGCAATAATGTTGTATTTGTGATTAATAAGTACCAGCAGTTATTTTATTCATTATCACTCGTAAAAATGCTTGTGAGCCTCATGAATATCTCACTAACACTGATCAATAACTAATCGTGTGCATTAGTGCTCACTGGTATTGCAATTCTACAAGGCTCTTCATTCACGTTATGTTTATGTCACGTTTGTTATTACAAATATTACAAAAAAAAATCGAACAAATGATCCTAGTAGAATAAAATAAATCTTTTTTTTTTTTTTTTTTTTGATGCAGAAAATTTACTTTCGTATGGGTCTGTACAAGCTAGTTTAGTTAATATATACGTGGGTCAATCTAGGTAACAATAAATATACACATACACGAAACTTTCGTGTTACGCTCGATCCTGTTTGAAAGTCCAGGAGATAAAAACAATTTTACGAGCTTGGAGCAGCAGTAAACCGCGTCACACTCCTGAAAAGGTTCTCTGTCAGTGCGAGAGATTCTTTAGCTCATACTCGTTTTTCGCATGCAAAGCAACTTTTCTCGAGCAAGTTCTCATAAATCCAATAAAAAAAAGTGTTGCCGACACATGTCGTTGATTTGTCTTTTGTATCAATTTTATACACAGGTGAGTGTCAAATGGAAAAACATCTAAAAAATATTACAGTGTATACAAAACTTGTATTAATTGACGAAACAACATTGAGAGATTTGTAACTATCGTTTTTTTTATAAATACAATTCTTGAACAGATTTTCTAATTAAATGATGAATTATTTTTTAATTTTTTTAAAAATGATAAAACAAAGTTTTAAGGATTATAATCATGTCTCTATCCTCAAACGTTTCATAGATTCCAAAAGAATATACTTCTTTCTTGTGCTTGTCTTTCTAGGGATTTACTACGTAGACTTGCTCCTCTATCGCGAATATTTTTTCTTCTTTTTTTTAATTCTGTGGTCGCCTTCCATTATTAATCCATGCTCGAGCGGATCTACTGGTAACAAAGTGGAGGAAGCTCGTAAACTGGGCGAGACGGTAACTTTTCGCTCGTAGGAAGAATAACATCACGAAGGATACGAAACGTTTTCTCTCACTCTCTCTTACTAATTCAAATTACCACAGGATAATAGGGCTCGCGGTAGGAGCCGTTAGGATGGAAAAGAAAATGAAACTGATAAAGGCAGAACCATGGCTTTGAAAAAAAGTAATTTTAGAGAAAAAAGAGTACGGAAAAAGTGAGTGTCAGATCAATAAAAAGAACTTGATTTCTAACGGAGGTAAATTACGAAAAAGCCAAAATAATTATACTCTTAATAGAATTAGCTCAGTTAATAACAGGGATCTGGATTGAAATTCGTATTACCATCAATTTCCATTGTGAAAACGTACAATCCTTCGATTTTTTTCTTCTTCTTCTTTACATCAAACTTTACGAGTGCTAATTATTTAACTTTCATTATGAAAAAAACTCATGTAATAATCCGGAAGCAGAAAAATCGTAAAATCTATAATCAAGTTTAAAAGTAATCTACCGTTGAGTTGTCAAATAAATGAAATTATCCAACAGGCTGATATGGTTTTCTCTTGTCATGGGACCGTGTGCGAGTAACTGAAATAATAAAAAAAATAATTATATTATTTTTCCCTTTTTTTTATGCTTGGATAAGCTTTCCTTTATCAGACGAGTCTCCCAATCGCGACTGTATAATGTTGAGTTTGAATTTCCACACGGGTTATCCGAAAAGTTTTGAGTTGCACGTATAAATTTATCGTTACGTACTCGCCCGAATTTAAAACGCAGCCTGACACCGCTTCCTGTAAAAATTTGCTAGAGAGGATGTTTCTCAGACGAGTTTTTGGTTGTGTGTACAGCCTGAAAGATACGAATGAAATTTTACCGTTACGAATCAGATTTACTTGATGCACTCGAATCCTTCCAGGAAACCCATAGCATCTTTCTTCTTTTTTTTTATCTCTTTTTCTCCTTATACCATCATTTCCTTTTCGAACTTAGGATTTTTCACAGGAAAAATGTTCACCTTGGCATAGCGTCACGAACTATACAGAACTGGTGTTTCGATTCTCACGTCGTCCATGTATAGCGTCGTTCTTTCCTTATTCCACGTCCTTAACTCACTCCATCGCTATTTTCCTTTTTCTCATGATCTCTCCCTTCCCTGATTTTTCACTCAACGTTTTCTTTTATTCGTTTCTTGACACCAGGATGGAATACAATCCACGAAAAAGTATATTTGCACATCAAATGAGAGATTTTCTCTTTGAAAAATGAATTTATTTGTGTTTGTCAAATAAATATGCAATCTCGAACATCAGACACAACATTTTTCCACCCAAAAGCACAAATGGTACGTACTTATCGCTCAAGCTGATCCGTTCAATATATAAATCTGTAAATGAATTTCGAACAAACGATTTTAGGCTCCAGTGAATATGACCTCGATTAAAAATCAATATGATAAAACATTATTCGTTAATAATCGGTTCATAAAATTCATTTAAAGTTTTATTAATTATTTTAACTGCCGAAGCATAAATCAAACGGTAGAATCCAGACATTCCGGTAATTCCATAAATTATACCTTCGGGAGAAATTCAATTCGTCACATTTACATGATAATTCGATTAGAACATTCAACGCTGAAATTTACAGAGTGAAATTTCACTATTGTTCTATTAATATATACGAAAATAGTTAAATTGATTTTCTTTCTCGATTCGAATCGTTTTATCATATTACGTCGATTATTTTAAAGCATTGGACCATTACATAGAGACCACAGATTGCTCGAGCTTATTACATCAAGACTTCTCAAACTCGGGACGGTCAACCCTAATTCAACGTGATCGAAACCGTAGCAGTGTAAGTTTAATGTGATGCGGTATAGTTTCTGGCTCGAATTTCCGATCTCAAAGGTCCCTTATACTCAATTATTAACGTGTGCATCAGTTTGACTGCGTTCCTAATCATTAAATTATTAGAATTCCTATCACAAGATGGAACCTTTAATCTCATTGTCAAATCATAATTAATCGTGAAAAAATCAAATCAAGAATTTTGCATGGTATGCTTGATAGTACCAAATAATTTGACACCATTCCTGTTACGATGTCACAAACTCAAAATTAATTTAACTTTACAACAAATGAAAGTTTAGAAATAGCCATTTTATTGAAATTTTCGATGCCACTTGCAGGAGAACGGAATGTTGATTTACGTCACTTTTTGGTATGATTCTGAAGAAAAACTTCCGTATACATCGTTGGAATTATTTAGTAATTTTATCAGTTTATAGTTTTGTATTGACGTTTTTGAAAACTTTAAGAATCAAATGTGCTTTATCATAACTAACGTTAGAATTAGTGCGAACTCCACGTCAATGAAAAACTTGTTACTTTTTGTTACTTTGTGATCAGATAAAATGAAGTAAAAGTTCCTTATTTTTAATATCTTTTATATTTACGATGATGTAAACTTGACAGTTGAAAAATTGAACGGTTTTTTCTTTTTCCTCGCTTCTCAAATTGACTGCTATTTCAAATACGCTGCACAATCTTTAGAGTTGAGCATAAATATTCCAGTTATACAAATGAGGCTGTAGGGAGAACTATTGATAAGCGAGTATTGTGAGTGAATTTGGATTCAAGGAACCTCTCATGTGATCTCTGAATTAATAGCCTAAATAGCGCACGTGCTCGAAAACCAGAATTCGGTACATTAACACCATCGCTTGTGCATAGTTTGTAGTTCGCTACATGAAGTCTAGTTGAAGTGTTGGTAACAAGTTATTGAACTAATGTTTCTGTACATATCTATGTATACACGAGCAAGATGTACATACAATCTAATATTAGAATTTTGAAGGACTGAGGGTATGTAAGTGTAAGCATCCTTCGACAGTGTAAATATATTCAAATACGTGATGTTTACTCCTAGTACAAGGTTATATAACACCATTAATACAGAACTTTTTAAAACAGACGGGAGAACTGTCACATTTCAGGAAATTTTAAAAACTCCTTATTTATTGGTTTGAAATGATTAAGTCATTACGTAAACTAGCCCTGGGTCGAATTTCGAGTCTCAAAAATTCTGGACCGATGTATATTTATCTGAATCACTTGCATATTAATTATTGCCTTGAAAAAATTGTACAAGTTTTCGGCACAATAAAGAAAAATTATTTTAAAATGAAATGAAAAATGGTCCAGTAGTTCATGTCAATGTTTAGTCGGCCCTCAGCTAAAATTAAGTTCATCGCATGTTTTGAAACAACTTGTTTATGTTAGCGCACCACTTTTGATCCCGATGGTATTGTCGATATAACACACCACGGTGAAAATATTTCATGTGGTTTCAACAGTGTGAGGAAAAGTTAGTAGAGAGGGAGAAAGAGAAAAAGAGAGAGAAAGAGGGAAAAAGGGAGAGAGAATTAAAATGTGCCCATAAGAGAATTCTCGTTCGAGTATATATAGCACTATGTAGCTCTAGCAGAGAAATACAAATTTGAAAATTGAACTCATTAACAATGGCCGACGTGCGAAGTTCGTCGTACTGGGCGAACAATTCTCTCTGTCTCATCCCTGTGGAACCATTTAGCCACCTCTGGTTGTTCGACATCGTGCCTGGTTCGATGTTCTATATGTGACATTTATATACATGTATACTAAACTGCACGACGAATTGCACTATGTGTTGAATTCTGGAAAATCGAGTGGTGACCAGAGCTGTAACTTTTCGAGTGAAAAAGGCTTGTTCAGGAGTGATTGATGTTTCGATTGTTCTCCAAAATTTATCGTTTTCAAAATCATTATTTTTATTCTCTTTTTAATAACAAGCCTAACGAGACACAATCATTTTGCAATTCATAGTTTACTATTTTTAGTTATTTCTTTCGTGTGACTTTATTCAACTGAATCGGGGCATGAAATCTCGTCAAATTTTACAGAATAAACCAGTTATGTTTTATTACATTTTTTTTGAATTAGAATTTACTGATTATAAGTTTTTTTTTGTAGAATATCTGCTTCATTTATTATTATTATTATTATTATTTTTTTTTTTTAAACGCTCGACAAGACCGTTTTGACTCACGGGAAATTCCTGAATGGTCGTCCCATATTGTCAGTTTTTGCACTCCTATACACAAATGGACGTACACGCAGTTCTGCTGGTTTTCATGAATAGTAGATCAGAGAACAATTGGATTTTCTTTATTCGTCGAATTTTTGCATTTTTCGCTTTAAAGCTCATGCTCATATAGAAACATGTTATCGAATTCATATCTGCACATATGTAGCCAAGTTTCTACATGACTGAATGCGTCAAAAACCAAGGGATCGACATGAGATTGGATGTATGGATGAAATGAATTGATGAAATATTAAGCATGTATTCATTACTGCTCGTCCTGGTCCCTGATGTGAAAGTCATGAACGATCAAAATTAGACATGGACGAAAAAAAGAAACTTTTTAGTGCAAAATAATTGAATTTAGTTGCAACGAGAATCACCGATGTAGCCCAAAGACGTAAAGTCAAATGCTGTAAAGAAACAAACTTGAAGGTGCGAGAATAATTAACACTGGTTCCTTTTTATTTTCCTTGAAAATTGAATTGAAAAAACCCGGCTATTAAGAGTACGGAAGATTGGTCTTAGTAATTTGTCATATTTCACTACTTTTTTCCTCCAGGTTGAAGGATTCACCGAGAGCTTTTTTCGTCCTGTCTCTTTAACCATTAATCACACACCATCCTTCGGAGAGTCATAAATTTTCCATAAATTAAATACCAAAGAGTTCATGTAAATTACGACATCGAATATATATTTTGTGAAAAAGTAATTAATAACATCTTGAAATTGTTAATGAACTGTTGCAGTTTTCTTTTCATTACCACAAGCCGAAAGAATAGAAAAAAATAAAGTAACAATTAAGTTTGCCATTTTCGCAGCAATTACCAGAAATTGTGAAGTGGTGAAAGTTGAAAAAGTATATATTTGAAATTTAATAGGAATAACAAAAAAAAAAAAGAAAAATTCCAATTATTTTCGTCCAGAAGGTAAAAAATGGCAAAAAATTGAAACAGAAGAAAATGGTATTACGAAATATACGTGAGCACTGGGCTCTTCCAGAACAGCTTCCGTAATATTATCATGTGAAAATATAGACTCGGGTGTTTTCATCCTTTGGGAAAAGAATCACGCCTATGAGGGTCGTTTCTCTTGCCTCACTCCAATGCAACGTAGATTCATCGATCACCGTCAAATTCAGAACACGACGGAAATAGTGGAAGAGTTTGAGAATCTCAGAGAAGAATCGAAAGAAAGAAACAGTTGCATATATACATATATGTAAACAGACGCTTCGCGACGTCTCAGAGGCCACATTGTTTCTATATATATGTTTATGATGTACTCAAAAGCGCAACGAAGTGTAAGGGCGAAGCTTCGAACTATATTGAAGGAACGAGAACTCCATCGACCGTCGCATTATACGATATACCTGCAAACTATAGCGTTATGCGCGACGCATCAGGAAACCACGAACCGCGAGAATCGCTGGTGGAAAGGGTGAGTGGCAGGAGAACCGGTTGTACCAACCCAACGAATGGACTCGTGAATTATTCACGTATCCAACGAGGAGACCCGCCAGCTTCCCAGTTACACCGCCAAGGGACAGATACATTAGTGTGTAGCGTCCCAACGTCGTCCGAACCCAGAGAGATAGGGAGTGAGTGAGAGAAAAAGAGGGAGAGAGAGAGAAAAAGATGGAAAGAATAAGACAGAAAGAGAGAAGAGATGAAAAGGAAGGATGTGGGAGTGTTGCGTTGCCGGTAAACTTGCTTTTCCTTCTGACGCGTTTCCCAAAGTTAACCTGTGCCTATGGTAATAACATTATTGCGACGGTAGTCAGGCCTGACACTCCCCTTAATGAGGCCAAGAATTTTCATTAAAAGTCTCGCGGACGAGGTGCTAAAGAAACGTGAGACAAAAAGGAATTTCTCTCTCGCTCTCCTCTTTTTCCTCTCCCTCTGAATTTTTATTTCACTCGGATTAGAAGAATTCTTTTTTCCGTTTTTCATTTACTTTCATATCTTCCAACAACTGCAGGCTCCAATGTTTTTTTTTTTCTTGGCTTTAAAAATGAGGAAAATATAGTTAACATAATTTGGAAAATGACGGCCTCATTACGTTGACAATTCAATTATAAATCGCTGTGGTTTGAATCAAAATGAATAAAACATCGTCAAGTTTTTCTGAATTAAGCTTGAAGATAAAAACCTCTTTCATTATATAAAACAGGAGCGTTTGCAACATTGCAAAATGTTATGTCCTTGAAACCACCGCAACCATGTGACGACGTAGCAGAATTTCATCCTCGTCGTTAGAACGTTTATCGCTAGTTTCACAGCCGTGATAAACCCTTCGTACACACTTCGTTCTTCTCTCTTTCCCTCTCTCTCTCTCTGTCACTCTCTCTCTTCCTCTCTCCGATCGTGAACACAAACTAAGTCCCTAATTGCCACTTGCACTACAACGTGAGCTCATCGTCGGAAGGTCCTTCTATTTACATGCGTAAGGTACGTTGTTCAACCTTATACTATACATCCAGGGTCACCCAGAATCGTGGACACGATACTCTGCCATAGTAAGTAATTTTGGAAACTTCCAGAAACAAATTATTTAATTATGTAAACGATACTTATTCATAAATACCGCCAACGATGGGTACATGGTCGATGTATGGCTTTACCCATCACCAAAGTTAAGTAGCATTGGGGTGAGGTCAAAAATTGGTTGGGTGACGGGTTAGCCATGCACTGCTCTCGTGTCTACCGGGTTTTCCACAGTTTCCTTCAGCCCTGAGGTGCAGACACTGGACAGTAGTGAATTAGAAAAGCGTGGAACACTCGGAAGAATCTCACATCAACCGGACCAATGAAGCGGGAAAAAAGTAATGAGATGGGCTGTCAAAAACCCGTAAGAGTATACGCAGCAGCAATAAAAAAACAAACAAACAAAATATATACAACATCACACAAACGTCTGATTTCTGTGGTCAATTAAAACATCATTCATGGAAACCTCAAATTAAAAAAACCACAGAACCATTTCTATGTATTACCATAAACTATCATATCGAAGAAAAAGTTCTTATGTGTTACACTTCGACAAAATGGTCAGCACCTTGAAAGGAACGACTCGCTTAAAGTATCGATTTTCGCGAAAAAAAAAAACAGATTTTTGTTGGTCCAAAAGTTTTAACGGTTGCAGAGGTTCGTCCATATTGACGTATCTCCAACGACGTGATAATGGTTCTCATTATAGGAAGGTTTAATTAAGAGCGTAACCATGAGCAATTAGTGAGCTTCAGTGGTCCTTCACACTTAGTGGGACACGCACACATCTACATATATTGCGTATAGATAGGATGAGGTGCAATGTGTGCTGAAAACGTCCTTAGAGGAAACGTACGTAAACCTCAATGGGAGCAGTGCTTTGGAGTAACACGGAATCTCAACTGATATGTGCTGAGGGACATATATAGTCATTGTCATATACATGTAAGGCATTTGTACACATAGCAATGAGTATGCGCGTAATTTCGAGACTGCAGACGTACTTTCTGGCCACAAGTATCCATGCAAATTCTCGTACACTTTCTCTCTCTTTTCGCTCTCTCTTTCTATATATACGAGGCTGCTAACCAGTTCGAGAAACCATCCCGTTCAAGGATCAACCATGTGGTCGCTTCGGAGAGGCTGTGTCTCTCTTATTGAGAACAAGGTGCTTTGGCTGTGTTCTCTCTCTGCCTGCTTTTTAGACCAGAGAAACTCTGGCAAGTTTCCAATCCTCCGTCCAATGGCCTTTGGAAACCTACATCAATGGTCGGTGACACCATCCACTAGCATTTTCCGATCCTACGTTTGACGCAAACGGAATTTCACGGTGAAAACATAATTGTGATGAAGCTCCGCGTCTCCATAAACCACTTGAAACTACTATGTCTACTTTTTGGACTTAAATTCATATCATATTTCTGAGTTTTAGATTCGTTTGTAGATTATTTTGATAGATATATTGTCACGGAAAGGTAAAAGTGGACCTAAATGTAGCCATTGTTTCGTGAAGTTAAAATTCGTGGTAGCAAAACGAAACAAGGCTTTCACTTGATTAGAATTCATTTTATAATCGTATTTAGGGAGCTCGGCATTTTTCGAGGCTTCAAGCCACTCGAAATACAATAAAAACAATTGATTATAAATGTTAATTGGTTAAGAGTTTTTGAATGGTTCAACTTGAATTAAATCTTTATAAACAAATGATTGTGGATTTTGCACCGATGAAAATTAAGGGCCATAACTTAATAACAGTCAAAATATCTGTATTTATTTTACGAAATTGGTGTACCACGATTATTCAGTTGTTTTTTTTTTTTTTTTTAATTGCGAGTTGGTCTATAAGTATTTTACTGGAATAGGAAAAACAAAAAAATATATATAAAAAAGTGAAAGTTCAAAAGCAGGTAATTTCAATCTATTTACTCGATTTCCACGCGGTACACGCTTATTTCCTGAAAAATATTTACCTTCCGTCTAGCGCCGGAGAAATTTTGTGAAAGTTTTTCCTCGTTTCTCGTAGTACTCTCGCGGGATCTCGATGATCGAGAGCCCAGTATATCAGTCATAGTGATTTCGACGTTAGGTGATAAGGTATTTGGGTGCTCTTTTTCGTACACTAGTACAAATCAGAGGAGAATTAATGGGACTGGTTGTAGCCGAAGTGGAAAAATTTATTGAATAATGGAAGATATATCGTTATTTATTGACGATAAATATTTATTATGATTTGGTAACTCCGGGGAAAGCGGAATTCCCGTAAGATCGAAAAAACTTATAAATTTATTTCACGAGGGGATAATTGTGAGTCATTGAACGTGAAAGCGCATTTTAGCATCTTTTTTTAAATACATTTTGCAAATGTTGAGTCATAGGTGCGCTTGCTTACGATTTTTGTAAATATTTCATTTTCATTCTCATTTAATTTTTACTCGGTATTTCTTTTTTTTTTTGCGTTTTACGCATGGCGCTATGAGTAAAATTGAGTCAAATGATTAGCCCCTAGCCACACCAGACAAGAATCGTTGAAATCCGTTAGGTCCAGAAAGGTAGTTGGCTGAAGCCATCGAGTATAATCGCATTATGAGCCCTCTCGTCTATAGCTCTGTCATTACTGCGCACCTTCACGTACACAGTATTCCGTATGGCCATGCAAAGCTCTATTCGTAGGCTAACACCTTCACAATCCAACCAGAATGTCTACTAAAAAAATTGCTAATTTTCCGCAGCTTTGAAAAAAAATTTACTTTATTTGAATACATTTTTAATGGAGCAATTAAATTCGGATTAAGATTACGTCCTTAACTACATTAAAAAAAAAAAAAAAACAAAACGTTTCTCAGAAATTTGCAAAAAAAAAATCCTATTGAGACAAAGTAAACATACCTCTCAGGCGTAACGTTATCAGCAAAAATATTTGATAAATCTCAAGTCATAAAAGAGCAGCAAAATACGAAAGTGTTTCATTGAGAGAAAGAGCACTCTTCTTCTGAAAAGAATAAAAATAACTTTTCACATTTTGGCAACGTATACTGTCGAATTTAATTGGACGATATTCCGTTTCACAGTCGAAGCACCAGGAACAATATGGAACGTAAAAGTTAGATCGTAAAAATTCGAAGACGCTATTCTTTCTTCGACTTTTATTTCGCGAAAAATAAATTCATTAACATTGTTATCTTGGTGATTGTACAGATGTTAAGATAGTTTGATAATTTTGTCAATAATTATAAAAAAAAAAACATTAAATTTGAAGGAAGGTCGTGGAAAACGACAAATACAAGGGATGATTTTCGAAATTATTTTGAATGCCCAGATAAAAAGATGGGGGCGTTATTAGCAAAAATTGATTCTTAGACATTAAACTATTTGAATGAATTTTCCAAACTTATGGGATTGAGTAAAAATATTTCAAAATATATAAATACAAATTAACGAAATTATAGTTGTTATTGCATTAAGATTTGCAGAAGCTGAGATGGCCAAAAGTTTTCCAAGTTCTTGGCGCGCCAGAATTAATTTGTATACGAATGCCGTAGAAATAACAAATAACATATATATCTATATATTGAGAAAATAGAAGAAATCCGAATCGCAGACTTTGCCGGTGGTAAGTTTGCGAAGGACTGCAAAGAGGAAACATTTTCTCATTTGTATTCGGTATTTTCCTTGATGTTCAAACCTACGGAGACTGAATTCAGAATCGTCGTGGTTACTTGTGACCAAATATAAGTTACCAATCATTCTTTCTGGTGACAAAAGAATGACCGAAAAAGATGAAGAATGTACTAGACGAAGATAGGGTCAAAGGGAAAAAAAGAATAAAATAAAATAAGGGAAGAAAGAACGTGAAATCTCGAACCGAGGTAGAGACTTCTTTCTCTCTAAAGCTTACCACGTTTATGGCAATTGTTTCGAGCGTTTGGCCAGTTATCGAAGTTTCTTTCCTGACGACAAATGAAGTCGACAATGGTCGATATATATGTGTATAGATATTTACGAGTCTTTTCTTTCGGCGCCAACATCCTTCTTTCATTTTCTTTTCTTTTTTCTTTTTACCGCATTATTGGGTGTACTGTATCTATTGGTAAACGTATATGTACGTGCAATGAATAGTAGGACAGAAATTATCCAGCCAGCGATAAACTTACGAGATCACTCGTGTGGACACTCGTAGAGTTTACCAACAAATAAAAGTCTTGCCTGTCACTAGTCTTTGTATTGAAAGTTGATAAAAATAAAGACAATAAAGCGTCCATTAATTATTTGAAAAAGAGGTAACGATAGATTTTTATTTTTTTCTTTGGCACATTATTCACTTTTTTTTAGCATTTTTATTTTATTTTTCTTTGGCACTAGATTTATTAGTTTAGTCAATTTTATTTCCGTTCATGACCTTTTTAGACTTGGCTGCTGCTAAGCGGTCGCCCAACCAAGTATTGGCCTGGAAGGGGCTGCTGTATTTAGGGATCGCTCGACTTACGCACCGACCACACAACGATCTTTGTCGGTAATGGAATATATCTGGGAATATAAAATGAAAAAAATCATCGTTTTTAAAACGAAATATTATAATAAATATGACAGATTTATATTTAAAGAAGCTATGATTCAACATTCTACAAAATTCTTGCAACACATTCAAAAATAAAGTCTAATAATAAGAAAACTTAACTTTTATATTTTTCTACGTCTCCCCTAAGAAGTTTGTATAGCGAGCCACGCGACAGTCATTTGAATGACAGTTGTCGCCCTCTTGGGCGTTAACACAGAAGAGTTATCAGATTTTTTCGAATTCAGTACTCGGGGAAGCGAATAAAAAAGAAATGAGACCAAGGTGGAAATCGGACATCGTAGTGAATATGAAAGGGTCTTGAAGGTTGTGTCCTGAGGGTTGTGTTTAGTCAGCCGTGTCGTAGGGGTCATTCGGAAAGTACAGAGCCCTCTGGGGATAACAAGGGCAGTACGGAAGGACAAAATCTCAAAAGAGTAAAAAAGAAAGGAATAAAAAAAAAAAAAAAAACAGAAAACACAAGAAAAAATTCGTCGATGTAAACGACGTAGGGAAGGGCAGTGAAAAAGATAGTGAAGGAAGAGGCATCTTTTACGAGGAATCACCCCTGGCCCAAAGCAACCGAAAATTGTCGATGTTATACTCCACCGAGGGTTGAATTATGAGCTTCGATGGCTCTGGACGAGAAATTCGATGGCTCCCTTTTTTCTCGCCCATAACCACCGATGTATTTATAAGTCTAGTCTGGTTTTCGATGTGTATACTCGATAGGATGTAATAACGTGAAGGAGGGAACCTGGAAGTAGGTTGAACTTCCAGAGTAATAAAAATAACGCCACGGGGCGAAAAAAGTAATCCAAAAATTTCGATTTCTTACATAACTTTTAAAAATATTTCTATTCACCCTGAAAATCGACAGCTTGTCATTAATTAACTTTTGAATGAAATTACAATTACCTGATATTTTAGAATCGATTCCACGTCGGTTAGGAAAAAAAAACATAGTAGGATAAAGTAGGATTTGCATTTTACTTCATCACGTTTGCTTCGATGAAGCTCTTTAGAAATGTCAGAACGACAGGCATTGACGATTGAGCTAAAGATTCCTTTTGTTATTTTTCAATGGTGATTGAAAGCCATATCAAGAGTTCGATGATTCAGATTCTCTTTTCTATCGAACTGCTACTACAAATCCTACTCTCCTCACCTTGGATGAGTTAAGAAACTTTCAGGAGAACTTGTCCCGTCACAGACATAAATTCATGCGAGTGTACGATTTTCTCTCGTCCTCGTCAATGCGATAGAAATTAGACGTATTTTTCATGATTTCAGCTCAAGCATTTTTTTCTCTAGATTTGACAGTGCTGTCCTTCATTCTAAACTCTTTGGTACATGCAATTCATTCATTTTTTACGATTTTTCGATGCAAATTTTTCTCAAACGAATCGTCGTGGAGTGAATTATATTTTGGAGTTCGAAAACAGTTATTCGATCACCAGATAGTTGAATGAACTTAAAATCGTTGTGTTCAATATTTTGAACCCGATTTGGATAATTTACTAATGGAAGCTAGAACTGATGTTGAAGTAGGAATAAAAAAATGTCAAGCCAATTTCGATGATGATGAGATGTTAGTCATTCAGACGAATCCGGTTAGCAAAGTGAAAAATTTTCAATGGCTGAGTCGCAGAGCTGGGAAAAATAATTCCAAAAACTAATCTTGCGAACTGACAGGTTTAGTCGAGGGCGCTGATTCCTCATTGTCAGTTTGAAGATTGAACGGAGAACATCCGTCGACTGTTGAATATTAAGGATGAGAGGTTACACTGATGAAATTTGAGATTTGGCAGAAGAGTAGTCCATAGGACGCTGCGTTGACGATTGAGTAAGTAGGAAGAGAAGCGTGCAAAGATATCTCATGAAAGCTTAAAATGGGTATGGGCGTGAACAACAAATCTCTTACGAGCACAGAGAGCAACCCTAAGAAAGAATATCCAAATTGTGAAGAAAGAGGCGAAACCAGATGTTGTATTAACCAATAACTGCGTTTACTTATGTGAAAATCATAATGATTCTATTTTCACGTGATGTCAAGCTGTTCAAGTTACTCGTGATAGTTTTTTTCAGAAGTTGTAGTGGAAACTATCTATTGAATACTTTAGCCCGCTTTTACATCTCCAAGCACATTTCATATCGTTACTTCGAACTCTTTGAATTCCTTTTCAGCTTCTTTGAACAACGAGATATTTCTTGGAGTGGGGTTTTGCCTTCGCAAAGAGTAGAAACGGTACAGAGCAACCAGCAGACAGAATAGAGCCTTTCCGCATTACGTTTAAGTTGCTCCTTAAGATATCTCGTACCCTGATCGTCCAAGAACCTTGGACTATCTTTATCTCTCTCTCTCTCACCATTGTGTCTATGTACACATCTACGACGGTGCGAAAACGTAGAGTCGAGAGTCGCTCAGATAACATTTAAGGGCAATGGGTTGTGAGGCGTTGTACCGAATGCTCAAGAATTCCCTTGCCTCGTTCAAGGAATATGGAACAATTCTTGGTGTTTCGGGTACTGTGTACTCCTTAGGGGAAGGGATCATCTATATATATTATATATAGATGTCGATATATATTATGCTATGTATAAATGTCTATATATATTCTATATAGATGTCACGGTGATGCTGTGGGTTTCTATGAGACCTAAGAATACGAAGCTCTGGTTGCAACTGAGGTTCTGAGACTCGACCCTCGAGAATTTCACTAGCCCAATCTTTGTATAACGCATTTGAGGGTAGCAAACTCCAACACGTGTTATTTCATTCATGAAATTTTAAATTACTGAACATGGGGGTCAATTTGACGGTCAGTTGTCAGTCTCATCTATCTATAAAATTTTACAGGTAAAAATTTGATTGGATTGACGTATTTCAGTATTCAGTACACAAATTTTGGAATTCCGCACTATATAGTGGAAGTTTCCGAAAAAAGAACTTCAGAGAGATGGGAAATTTTCCTCGCGATGAAATTTATGTTTTTTTTACCAATGAATGACTGTTTATTGATTTTCCTTATAATTCTTCAATTTTTGATCGAAAATTCTTACCGCAAACGATACTGTTTAAGTAAATATGGTGGAATCCTCATTAGATTATGGAACGTTTTTCATCATTGATTTAATGGACAATATGAACGTCCACTGCCAAAATTTCTTTACTTATGATGCGAGAACTTATGGTTTTCAAGGTTCATTTTTTTTTTTTCATTCTTTCAGTTGATTCCATTGGACTATTGGAAAAATTGATGGGTCACTTGAAATCCATAATATATGGAAGACGTATTTTCGACGATCAGAGTTTCCCAAAGCATTTACGCAATTATTAGATGTTCGGACGAAGCTTATCGTGTGTTTACAATGGGATGGACTGTTGTAAGAGGTTTATCGTAATAGAGGACCAGACACATGAGTCAATATACTTATAAGTAGGGAGAACGTATCGGGTGTAGTTGGAGGATACTGACTTAGGCTGAATATGAGACAAACCTTTTTTGATATGGAAAGAAAATGAGGAAAACCGAGAACCTTGTGGATCATGAAAAATCAAGAAACTACTAATAAAAGTAACGTCTTCGAAATCATTTTCATTTTTATTCCCCATACTATTTGTTGAATAAATAATCTTTTCGTTTCTAGTGAATTCAGTGATTATTTTGAAAATATCGATCTATAAATACCCTCTCGTTCAACAAACAAATAATTCGATCTTTTCTTAGGTGTATAGACACATTAAAGATTATACTTACACCAGAGTTTGTTTTATTAGATCAATCGATCTTCCTACAGATCAAGCTTCATATCAGACTTGTCGTTTTTCTTAAGCTAACAGCACTGTCGATCGTTATCAGTGACTCATCAAACACTGAACTGTCATGAAGTTAGTGGGCAAATATCGAAGATTCATCTAGAGTTTTATGGGATTAGAAAAATGAGCATCACTGCGAATGATAGAGGTTCGAATACGCGAGGAAAAATGGTTCAGTGTCGTATAAAATTCAGAACAACGATCAATATGTCGTTTTATTCCAGTGGAAGAAAAATAATTAATTGTAATTAAATTTTCATTCTTTGAACTCCAGGTCTTGAAATGGCTGTCGATAACTTGAAACCAAAGTCCCTCTAGTGTTTCTTTACTGAAAATGGCGAAATCGAATATCTCGTTCAGTTCAAGAGTCGATGAAAAACTATGCAGCCAAAGGGTACGAAAGAGTGTACTCTTGCCTTTCCCACCGTAGTCTCAGAGTTATTAAAAGCATTTTCCTGTTTCTATCTAGCACGAAAAAAAAAGGAATCGGATTTCATGGAGCTTTGCCCGCGCGTTCGAAACGGGATGGCTGCAAAGTTGCAGTTGCTATAGTATAAGACATTTCCAGTGAATATAAAAGAGAAAACTCCAAAAATGCAAAGTCAAAAAAGTGAGACATCAATTTATGTGTCCCTTGGAAAAAACTATATATATCTCTTTAGGGTCAAGGCCTCAAGGGTCACTAGTAAATGATTCTAAGATTCGTGTATGGCAAAAATAAAAAAGAATTCCTTTGATTGAAGGCATCTTCTCAGCGTAAAATTTACAAAATCCACAATCTTGTCGTTACATTCTTTCATATAAAAAAGGACTTGATCAGCTGTGCTGACCCTCTCCAAACTTCCAACGCGTTTTCCTCGCAACGTCGATCTCCCTAACGATGAACCATTCCCAACGAACAGTTTCCAGGCAACTCTTGACAAATTTGGACGCATGATTCTTCTAGATATTTCACGAAGGGCTATGCAAGTTTTTTTTAATAAACTTCAAAACTTTATGTTCTTTTGAATGAAAAATTGTTGAAAGAAAGACCGAATTTGACACTTACTTTTGAAATGGTCGCCCAAATAAATCGTTATTATGACTCGATTCGCTAGAGAAAAGTTATCCTACAAAAAAGTGTATGAGATATGAAATATACACCATTAGAAATAGAGAGTGAAGGTGCAGTTTTAAAAAAAAGTGTGGCGCCTCACAGTCGAAACACGGACCATTCTGTGTTCTCGTGTCGCCAGGACACAGAGTGGGCAACACATAGTTATAGTCTTCATTCATTTTTTTTTTTTTTTCATTCTACAAGAGCATTTCTTGACTCAACCTGCTGCTTTCTTTTCCAGCAGCTCGGGCATTGCAAGTCATTCTTTTCTTTCTCTCACCACAGCTTTTGCACAACGGTGCAAGTACATATATCCTGCCGAGAATGGAGCGTGAAGCTTTCGCAGTGCCAGGAATCTTATGCGTAAAAGCAAATGTTGGTTATGTGTGTTTTCCCTCTACTGTGTACAAGTGATAAGAAAAATAAATAATTATTAAAGTTCGAGAGGAAATAGAACGCGAAAGGTTGATAGCAATCTCACCTTTGATGGAAGTAAATAATTTGAAAAATTTCCAAAAATATACAAAGAAAAATTTGAATACTTTTAGGAATATCATAATGTTCAAGAAAAAGGATGTACAGTGATTATTTTCTACTTCATTGTTATATAGCACGTTAAGTAACAGCAATTTATAGTTTTCGGTGTTATTAATAATTTGGGAAAGTTGTTGCTACGATTTTCCTTCCTTTTGTGCTCTCAGAAATTTGTACGTACAACAACTGCGTATAGGAAATCATTGTTTCAGTACAGTGTATCGTGTTTTTCTGTCTCATTTTATCAAGTTACTTGAAGGGGAGGATTCCGCGCCTGGTTAGATATGGTGACACTCGAGGGGGTCGCGGGGGGGCAGAAAGCAAAGGCGGGGGGTTGAATAGCGTAAAACTCAACGACAGTCTATAGGGACATAAGGAAAAGAAATAATAGAGTGTGAGTGTGTACGAGATCCAGGACAAAGTTTCCATCGTACCGAAGAACGACGTAACTTCCTGGTTCGTCAAACAAGACAGTGGATAGTGAAACAGAAAGAAAAAAAATGAAAGAGAGCAACTTTCTCGTTACTGTCTTCGCTATTTTGTCGCACATTCTTCGACTTTATTTTTCACGTACGAACGAAACAGTCTTCAGAAGAAAATAAAATGGAGAGCTTTGTTGATTGTTTTTTTGAAATTAATTACTTGAAGAATTGCTTAGGTGTTTGGAGTTGACCGATTTTCAGTTCAAATTTTCCAAAAACGTACTTTCCAGAACAAAATGTTATCTGCAAATAATTCTCTACTTATCGGTCACTCCGTACAAAGTTCTCATGCATAACTTTGTTTATCGTCCGCAAAAGTCTTATGAAAGGCAGCAATGATGCTATTTTGACCAGAAATTCAATATTTATTTGGAAATTCGTACCAAACGTCACATGAATGTTTCTCATATTCTGTAAAATTTATAGTAGATGTAAAAAAAATTCAAAAACAAACTTAGCAATAAATTCAGTCCACCCACTAGCCCCACGTTTTTTTGAGTATCGATATAATTTTTGCGGTGAACTTTGCAGTAAAATTTACTTGCGGAACCCTTCATGTACCGCGTTTAATTTTTTATCGCTCGATTTACTGACAATCGGAAATAGCAATTAACAAAATATATATATATATAAATGAAAAGAACACCGATCACGATTTATAACGGAAAATGGACACGGGCGATTAAGCTGAAAGCAACTATCCGGTATTTCCTCTCGACTTTACTTCGGGGTATTTTTTCGTTTTTTCATTTTTGCTTCGTTACACAAACTCCCTCTCTCTCTCTCTCTCTTATTCCTTTGCTCGTGCGATCGTAATCGTTGAGTCGTGAAAAGCCATTATCTTAAGATTCAATACCATCCACTCGCAAGAGATACTAAATTAGTTTTCTTATTTAAGTTTTGAGCGGAAGATTAACTTTTTTTCTTCTCTACTTTATCAATGGCGAAAAAAAAAACTATTCCTACACGTATTATGTACCACGTTGTGTAACTTTTATCAATTCAGTTGTCGTCAACAAACTTTCCATTTAATATAAAAAAAACCTTTTTTTTTTAATGTTATATCGCTCAACACATGCGGATGAAAATTTCCACGCTGTGTGAAGATTCACCTTCACCCCAATTCAGATTGTAGTGACTTTTGAAGCACTCCTGAAATAGTCTGAAGTGACAAGCTGAGCTCGTTTCAAGCCAATGGATAAAATGTCAAAGTATATGATTTTTGAATATGATCCTCGAAATTGGCTAAAGCGTATGTAAGGAGATGGAGGATAATAAAGTCTCGAAAGTGGAAATTTTAGTCCGTTTAAAGGACACTTAGAAACTTGAGGGTTGCTGAAGGGTCGGGTCGTAACGTGTATACAGTTGATGATGATAACTGGGAAAGTCGATAGCCCGTAAGAATTCACTAATTAGTTAGTGTCTCATCAAAAAGTAGGAGCTCGCTCTAGATCAGCAAAAAAGCATTTCTTTTTAGTCTTGAATTAAACGTAACTCTGAAACTTATGTAAAGAAATTAACATTCGATCATTACAGTTATTTTTGATCTCTTCATAGCTGAAGGAAAAAGACAGAAGAAAGGTTAACATTATCGTAACGTATATACTCGTAGTTATACTCTGACAGAAAGAAAAAGCTCTGTCGGAAATGAAGGGCCATTTGTCGTGCCAAAACGGAAGTGTACGTGAAGGTGCTTGAAGTACAAAAGGCATGCGCATCATTGTTTTACATGCTGTACACAAAAGGACAAAAGCTTTTCTTGCGGGATGTTTGGATCGCTCAATTTGGCAATGAACGAGGTTGTTCAGCTACCCGGAAAAAGACATCAAGGAAAACGTGAATAAAACAAAGTGCAAACGATACAACTACGAAGCGACATGCAACGTAAGGTTTTTAGAAATACTGTCCATTGTCCGAGCGTCAACCCATTATGTTGACAGGCCTATTTCTTTCTTTTCTCTGGTTCGACATTTAGGAGGAGAATACGAATTCTTGGACAAGTGGTTAACTATACAGCTGGGATGGGACTTGTGTCTCTCACTCGTCGCAAGCAAAGGGAAGAAGCTTCGTGCGACCGTACAAACGTAAATACACATGCAGAGGTCGATGCTCTTCTGCTCTCGAGCACAAAGCACGTTTCGTCTTCACAGTTTCAGGCAATACAATCTACGAAGAGTTAAAAGTCTTGTTTTCGTAAAAGCATCATTGCCACCGACATTCACAACGAAAGAGGGATTGTACATAGCAAATAAAAGGCCAAGAAAGCAACGTAACTTCAGCTATTCTTCTCTAGTGTTCACCATATCTTAACAAAACTTTTCATCCTTCATTTTACCCAGATAATCGCAAAGTACGAGAATGAAAAAAAAAGCACTTGTTAAGGTCACAAAGAACGCCATTGACGATAAGTACCCGGCTGGAGGGCGGAAAGTAGATCGAAATTTATTCGTTACTCCAAAAATAGCGAATGCAGCACTGAAAAAATATTTATTCATTCCGGATATATGTGTTCAATAAAACCGGAGCTACGTTTTAGTAAAACATATGAAAAATCATTTTCTTTCGTTCGGAAAATTCATCCAGATAAACAAACGAATGTTTTACTCTTTTCTCGATTCAATTCGATTTCTCATTCAATTATTATGAGAATATCGTAACAGTACCTGAAAATGATGGTAAAGGCACAATCATTCGAGAAGAACAGCAAAAAAGGAGAACCTTGACCATAAATTATGTGCCTGTAAAAAATTCTTTAAAATCGTTTCAGTCGTTTTGAAAATATTATAAAACTTCAAGTCCGACATACATATTCTTATTCTTATAGATTTGAGTCGATTGGAGATCAAGTAAAATAAATGTCAACGATTTTCTTTTCGTTTTCGTCGACATTTTTATTTATTTCAAAAAAATTCTATTTCTTGTAACGTATCTGAAATTCTTTAAAATGAACTTCGTATTCGGAATATGCTCCATTTTTACTAGTCAATTAACATAATAACAATATTGAGCAAAATTCGAAAGTGTGACTGGTCGTTAATTGGTCAAAATAAACTTCTGATTGCACAAATGCACAACGAACACGGTAATTGCAACACGGATAAAAAAAATAATAGAACCGCATCCAATCAAGCTGGTGGTCACGCAATCATTGACAAAATGATTGACGCAAATCATGTCACTGGAGTGGAAGAGACGGATGACCAGAGAATGGTCCGGGAATAATAATAAACTGTGATAAAACTCAAGCACAGAAACAAGAGCAGGAATCTCAATCACAACGAATCGAACAACAATATTATTCATAACAATATAAATAAAGAAAATGTATCGAAAAAACAGATGTTTATTTACCTATTTTGACGACAGGTGGTAGAGCTGTGGCATAAAAGTTCGACCAATGAAGTTGGAAAATCAAGACAGAGGCGAGCAGGCAGCCCAGGACGCTCTTCATAGCTCATTTCGAAGACCCACCCTCGAGGCACTCCACCCTTCCAGCGAACACACACGCACACACACTTGCACGCGCACGTAGCCGCACACGCGCGAAAATCGACGGTTTCACTTTGTTTTGTGTCCTGCTCCTGTTGAAGCCAGTTCTTCCATTCAGGATTTCAAATGATTCGTAATGATTTCAAATTGTAACTGAAATCACAAATAACAAGAAAATTGAGAAAAAAACATTGGCAAAACGATCAGAATTTTTAATTATCGACATTTTTTTGTGACTTTTTTAGATATACGAACAAGAATTTATCTGGGATTGCATTTTAATTTTCATTTATTGTTGTTTCCTAAAGATCAATATATTCTATCCTCTTTTTCGTATCTCTGGCGTCCTCAGTAGAGTCTGTTGTATTATCCGCTTAATCTACTCTGCTTGTAATCCTTAATCTGTTTTCCGAAACTCGCTCTGACGTTTAATATCAGATTTTTCAGACTCCAGCCGAGTGCACTTTAGTACAGCATATATTGCATAAGGCTTTCAATAGTTGTAAATGCAAATGGTAGTACATTCAGCCATGCAAAATGTTGAATATTAACAGAGTGCTTCATCAGTAATTAAAGGATTTCCAAAGAAGTGAAACATGCTAAAGATCTTTGCTCATTTTTGCCAAACAAAAGTGCTACGATCCATCAAAGAAATTTTTGACTAAACTTTTGTCGAAAGTCGAGAAAAAGGAACTGTTTTGATTTATTAAAAAATTTCGAAATATTTTACGTATGTCATGAAATCGAAAATTTCTTTTTCACCGAAACCCCGCCGAAAATTTGACTTGACCTACGGGGAAAGTCGAAATTCCGGAGAATCTTCAGAAATCTTCTCAGAGTAACGAGCATTTATATCCCTCGAAACGATAGTAATTCAAGTAAATATATATATATTGTTTTCTTTTTTTTCCATTGCTCATATAAGACCAGTGAAGAAATTTTGTCACGTAATCGCTTAATCTCCGGAGTCTCGGCTATTGGGTAGAATTTATTGAAAAAACGATATCGCAATTGAATTCAATAAAGCGAGTTCAATAGGAGAGATCAATAACTCAGTAAAATGGTTTCGTGTTTTTATTTTTTTTTTGTTTTTTACTTCTGATTAATGCACTTTTTGGTACTGGCACATGTATGCATGTAGATCAATAGACGGCCCGTGGAAAGGGTTGAAAAAACATGGTTAAAAAAAGCTTCACACCAGACGGTGCGGTGATTTTTTTTCTCTTTTCCTATATCGGTAACATTTCCTACGAACTTTCACAACGTTTTATTCTCGTGTCATTGCAAATCGAGTTTTATCGTCGATTCGCCTACCAACCATAACTTGTTTTTGTCAGGACACTTGACTCCGTAAAAAAGTGGGATAAAAAATATAAAGAAGTACCTTCCACCACCCATGCATTTAAAGCCATATTACTATACGACCAGGTTACATGATGGATTGGATGATTTAATTTCTTTCCATATTTCGGTATATATCATACTTTGTTTTTTGCCTGTAAAGTCAACTTTTATTCGTTGAACTCACTGCCGTTCCAGCCACATCATATTTATATAAAAAGCCTTGAATAGCGAGTGCATAAAGTTTGCAAATGTAAAAGAAAGAGAAAATGAGTTTTATTCGCCCTCCTACCTCCCTCTCCTTAAGATTTTGATATTGTACATAAAGTGGAAAAAATCATCCTAAATGTAATAATAATAAAAAAAACTACGATCCACCTCAGGTTTTGATATTAAATTGCCGCAACAGACGGTAACATTCACTTGGGGAATATAATTTTCTTCGCCCTCTTTCTTTCGCCTCCCCCCCCCCCCCCCCCCCGCTACCAAACTTCTTTGCTTTTTATATTTGCGACCGTTGGACTCTCGAGAAATTTACTGAGGACAATGTTCACGACTTTTCGAATACCATCCAAGGTTGTCATCAGATGTGCTGGCAAGGTATTCGGTAGATTCTCAAAAAAAAAGTCATTTCGGTACATTATTTTATAAAATATATTATTGTAATGCTATTTTAAATAAGTTAATTGAACGTGTGACCAAAAAAAATATGTAAAGTAAACCAAAAAATTAGAATACAGTTTTTTCCGTGATTTCTTATGGAGTAAAAATGTGATCGATAATGTGGTTCGACCATTTGGACTCTCCACGTTATTCCAAAGTAGGAATCGTAGTTCGGCCATCAGTACATGACCACAAATAATCGTAAATGCGGTTCATCCCTCGTGAATATAAAGAAAAAGAGGTGGATAAAGTCGTTTCTTTTCATGTGTTTTTTTCACTTCGAATATTATCTCCAGGTCGTTTTTTTTCTTCCCCCATCTGTGACTCACAGAGAATGAGAGACAAACGGTAAATGGATTGGCTCGGTGCGATACGAAGGAATTTGTTCGGGCATTCAACTACGGTTTGTTTCTTGTATTTCTCTCGCTTTCCTCGCTCTGTTCTCTCGTTTACTACACGTATATACATTTATATATATATATATATGTGTGCAACCAAGATCTTCGAAACGTTAAGGGTAACTGATGCAGCAAACAAGCTGGACAATAACATTATTTCCACTACTCGAATTATTCGCGATAAAAATGTAGTTTACAAAATGTCTTATTAAACCTCTAATTCACATTTTGATTGCCTCAAACTATAACGGTTTCATTTTAAAAATATGAGTTTTTTTTTGTAAAAATTAACGTTTTTGAACAACTTATGGTTCGTTATCTTGAATAATATTTTGTTACTATAAAATAATAGTAAATGGCTATTCAATTAGTAAACCCCCATGAAATTTATACCCTCAATATCGTCGTTATTGAAATTTCAGAGCACGTACTTTATTTTTCTAATATTTATAGAGAAAAACAAGCTTCGGGCTAAATTAAATGCATGGTCGTCCAAGAAATTCGAAGTTTCTTTACGAGAGTCTAGTTCGTGGATAGAACATGGTGTTTGGTAGCAAAATATCTATATGTGTTTGTATATACATATAAAAAAGTTTTTTCTTGTAGATTTACTCGTGGCTCTTACGACATTATGTAACCTGACAGAGTACGAGTTCTTAAGGTGGAGGTTTGCTCCAACTTCTCACCCGCTTTATCGCTTTCCTAGGACACGGTTCTTATGCGTGGAAAGTATTTCGAAAAAGGTAAAAATATAAAAGAATAAAAAACTTAGTAAATCCAAGTGCTAAGCTCGAGCCAAAAATGCTCGATACATCAGCAAACTCAAGTTTCTCGTGTGTCGAAGCTCTTCGAATGCCTCTTTCGTTTACAGGAGGTGAGAAAAATTCGGTTCTGCCACTTTCATATGATATAGTTATACGAGTAAACAACGAACAACAATAATTCGATTTATGGTGAAATAATACTAATAAAGACTATTAACAAAATAATAATCATCGTTAAATCGTTTTGAAACGCTTTTTTTATATATTTTTCATTCAATAAAAAGCGACCATTCTCCTTTAGAAACAATATAGAAGGTAAAATAATAGCTGCCATATTAGCATTATCATAAATCTACATACATCACAAAAGAATAGCGCCGAGTATCCTCATTTGTTATAACAGAATGGCGTGAGAAAAAGCGACGAGAATTGAAGGGTGTGCGAAGCAAGAATCGCGTAGAACCGATGAGGATGACTCTCTTGTGTGTCAGGAGACTCTTGAATCTATCTACGTCAGTTGCCAACGGTCTCGGAAACGAGTTAGTCGTTAAGGGAGAATTCTTCCGATTTTCTCTGCCATACCCAAGCGGTTTCCATACCCTCAGATGCCTCTTTATTCAGCGGTAATTCGTCGAGATTATGAAAACGCCTTAATCACTAACTGGAAGGCAAAACGTGGACTTTTTCTCTTTGGATTCTCTTCACGTGTAATACTTATATACATACATTGAGATAGAGATCTCGCTAAATAATGTTTTTACAGAATTCTAAAAAAATTGTATAGACACATTTGTCGAGACTCTTTTATTTATTTATTTATTTATTTATTTTTGTTCTGCAAGTTACATCCAAGTTTTCAAACATCAACAGGAAAGTTAACTTTATGATTGTAAATGTGACGAAACTAATACTTTAATAAGTAGGAGATTACGTGATGTAAGAAGAAATTTTTTTTTTTTCATAGACCTGTTTGAATGCATGAAATCGGGAGTAAAGAATTTTGTTTTTGTTCAGCTGTTTCACGTCATTTTTGACTCAACCCTGATACGTTTTCTTCAATATATTCCTACTTGATTCATAGTCACTCTCACGTAGTTCGTTCAATTTCTCTCCAACATAATATTCTCGAGGAATAATAACTCCGCAATATCTTTCAGCCTCACTCAAAAACTCGACGCGTTCAGAATTTATAGCGTGGAGGTGTGCATATTTTTATTTTGATAAGTAAAATTTTAACTTCGATAGTAATGGGATTTGATAATAAAAAAATTAATGAATAATTTATTATATCGTTTAATAGAATAAACTCCGCATATAAAGTCTCTTTTAAAATAATCAAATGTAAAAAAAATTGTATGGATTCAAATAAGAAAACTCAGCCATGAGAAAAAGTCAAGATTTCGCGTTAGAACAACGATGAAATTTGTAATTCTTTCTGATTATGTGGCTCATGATAAAATATGAAGCGAACTCGAATAGGAAAATGAGCAAGAACCAGCTGTAAAATTGAATTTTTCGCAGCATAAATTCTACCAACAGTTGAATGAAAAAAAGAAGACGAATAAGAAGTAGAGAAAAAATGGAGGGTGACCGAGGAGATTGCCTTTCTCTATGTTATCTCATCTCCCAGATTACATTAATGCAGGACTTTCGTGAGGATTAACTCAATTGGAAAAAATAAATCGTCGAGAATAATGGTGGGAGCTCTGGAGCATGTAATTATTAGAGAAAATTTCAGAAGAAAGTGTAATCTGGGAATAACTAAAGATAGTTTAAAACACACATATTCTATACATATGTAACGTTTGTCATTTTAAATGATCATTTTTAATGATAAGTGTTGTTAAAATTGTTTGCAACAATAATTCAGTGTCAACCAATCAACGAATATATTATAACGCAATAACTCGATGCACTAAAGTGCATCGAACTTCATTCGTGCACACTAAACTAAAGTGCACACAATGTAATGTGTGTACTTCTTAAAATGGCTCATTTTAAGTAGATCCAGTACATTTTTATTTTTTTAAAGCTTTACATTGCAGTGGCATGCTGGAATCAAAAATTTCATCGAATCAATGGTGATATTTTTTTATTCGTAAATATTTTCCTCAGTCTACAAATATTTGGTTGTCAAAAATCTCGCTGAAAAAGCTTTCGGGTATTTTAATTGAAAAAAAAAATTAATCTGAGTGATCACTTCGTCTGATCAATCGGGTACAAAACGAAAAAATTTAATGGATATATTCACCTGTTCGATATCAAAAGCAATAAAACAAATAACAATGAAACCAAAGTGGTCACATTTTTTTTAGTGACTTTTTTTTCCACAATAGCTTGATGGAACTTCGATGGTATATTGAAATAATAGTTGGTCAGCTGAATTGAAATAAAAAGAAACCTCCCACATTTACACGATGTACATATGGCGAATATGGAAGCCATGAGCATCGTCGTTTGTTGATCGATTTGTTAATCGGTGAGCAGCGTGTGTTCAGCGAATCGCATGTACCTGTTATTTTTACGCGAATCGCACACGACGAATTTTCTAATTCATAAAAACTGCATTTTTTAAAGAGGTCATAAAAATATCAAGCGGTATAAAATATATACAGCGTGCATATGCGTCCAATACACATTTTCGTAATTGGTTCGTATCTTTTACATGAAATTTTCAAATTTGGGCAACGAGATTTCAAAAATGTCAATATTTAGATAACAAAACCTTAAGTTTCATTACAATAATCATGCAGTTCAATAAATTTGAAGTCTTACGAAAAAAAAATAAAAAATGTATATTTATATAACAAACCCCATGATAAACGAACGTTCTACCGTTTTTTATCCAATCATTGCAATCCTTAAATAAAAATTCGATCACTTTCTAATAAATTATAAAAGTATTGATAAATACAGAGTAATTTTAAGTAAATGTTTTTTTTTTCTAAATAACTTAGTTTTCTCGATTAAATAAGAAATTGAATTATAAAGAGTGAAAATCGTTTTACTATGTGCTCAACATAATGACACTCCAAAGTTTGTCATTACTTTCTTGCTACCTCAGGGAGGATGGCATAACAAACAATTAGGCACGTGCGTTCTATAGAAGACTAAACAAATATGGTTGAGTAATCTTACCGTTTGAAGTCCTTCTCCGAGTGATTTTGTAGCCTTGCGTCAGTGGAAAGCCGAGTTTGTTGCCTTATCCTCGTAATCTGGAAGCCTCTAGTTTACTGAGGCGATCGTTTGATGTTTTACGTTCGAAAGAAAAAAAAACGCGAAACCATGTTACGTTGAAGGAATGAGAAAAGTGTCAACAGTGCAGAAAAAAGTAGATGAAAGAACAATAAAAAACAAAGAAAAAAACAATAACAGTAAGAAAACTTCTTAATGATAAAAGAATTTTAAGTAAATCGAGCTGCTGAATAAGAGAAAAGAAAATAGTTGTTTAACATAAATCGTTTTGTTAAGGCTAAATCTCATGAGAGGCGCGCGCGCTTTTTTTTTTTTAGTGACCGAGGAATGAGGGAGGGAAAAAGATTGATGGTGGGGTGCGGTTTGGATTTTTGACGAAGGTTTTATCGAAATGGGGATTTAATACACACGTGGGATACAACCGTGTCAGCGGCCGGCGCGCGACTGAAAGCTCCACGGTTTCTTCGTACAGAGAAACTCACCGAAGCGCCACCCTTCGTTCGTACGTACCGCGAACGCGATGCGAATCCTACCCTCGCGCGAGTCACGATACTTCCTCTCTTACTTCTCCCTCTAGATTCCTACAAAATTCAAGCACGTGCTTTGCTTTATCCTGTCGAATGCGCACGCGCACCACGTGTCGAGTAACGCCAATAATACGCGGGAAAACAGGGTGAAGATCCTTTTCATATATGAAATATCAACAATCCCTGCTCGCTGTCTCGCTTTCAACCTCCAGCTTTTCTATCCTAACTGTACTGATTCTCGTTCGAGCTTCCGGAATCCGGTCTAGTCACTTGACCCACTTGTATACGGTGCCCTGTACATCGAGCTTTTCCCACTACAATGACCTCGTCTCGTAATCGTTAACCTCTCTAGCAGACATGAACTGTGAGAATTTCTGCAAACACTCTAATCGAATAATTCTCCATCGACGTTTCCGAAACATCGATTTATATTATTATATCGAAAAACGACAACAACAATTTTATTCGTAAGTATTTTTCGAATTGTAAGCTTTGGTATTGTCTAGCAAAATGGAAAAGCTTCGATCTTTTGACATTTGGACGACACCACTTGAACACGATGCATTTTCGATATTTCAGGATATATTAATTCCTTTTATTTTGTTGCAATCTTACAGAATTATCGATTAACAAAAAACATAGATTCCATTTTTTCCAAATCTCAATCTTCAATATTAAATATATTTAAAAACACTGCTTTTGTGCGGTAATATTATTTTTAATAGTTTTTCATCTGCAAGTAGTGTGTCAGTGGTGTGTACAATATATCGGCAGGTGTGTACGTCAGGTAGGATGAAAATGAGGAGCAGGATAGAGAGACGTAGTGTAAGTAGGTAATAAAGTTGTTATACGAACGTATAACTCGATCATTACTTTCCACTGTTGTGTGACTTGTTATATACCTTTTCCTCATTACTCAGTATACCTGGGAGCTAAAAATTTTCGAGGTAAGACGTTTTATCTCGTAGTCTATAACACGAACCCTAGGGTTACGGATTTTTTATATTTTTTCATTTTTTTTTTTTTTTTTGGTCGGTTGGCACGAGCGAGGTTATCACGTATTTAATAAAGTGGATACATAAGTACACATAACCTTCGGTTATGACGCTGGTATAAAACTCTCGTGGAACTTGCATATGTAGCTATGCACCAACGGCATATATCAAATCCCTGCTAGAATCGTATTTCAGGACGAACTGAAAGAGCCACACGATACGCTCGACAGAAACTCGTATATTTTCATCAGTTGACCCCATAAAGTTTCACTCTACACCGAGTATCACATTCGGATTATGGCTTTTGGATTAGAACATTGGAAGTCTGATGTACATTTGGTTATACTTTTTGTCAATTAAACCAACGTTTTTTCTCTATTTTTTTCATGTCATTTATAAGTTTTTACTACACTACTTAAAAAAGACTGTGTGTGGGAAAATAATGAAAATTTCGATCGGAGTCTAGTCTTTTCTGATTTTTTTTGTTCACCATTTGTTGACTATTTGTATTAATTTTTTTGAGTGTCGCATGACTACTACTTCTAAGGCACGTATATTCATTTTAAGAATAAATTGAAAAGGTTTACTACTTGGTGTCAAGACGCAAGCGCGTCTCGATATAACGCGGTCATCGCGATTTAAAAAGCAAATTTTCAAGATAATTTTTAAGGAGTGTATAATTTTTTTTGTGTACATGTATTGGAAGAATTAATCGATACGAGCATAAAATTTTTATAAAAAAATTCTAACAATTATGAATTTATTTAAACGAGACATAAAAAAATTTACCTCACGTTATTTTTGAGGACCAAGTTTTGTCACCGCGTTTTATTCAATAGTTTATTGATTCTCTATAATTCTCCTTGAGATATTATTGAATATTTCGATGATCAGTTTAATAAAAATTCAATAAATTCCAAGAGCATTCTTCCAACTCGAGTTGATCGAGTGAAATGTGTTACTCTGTTTCATTCAATCTCAAAACCTACGTTTTGGCGTATGGAAAAAAATTGAGAATTTGACCGAACAAACAATTCCATTGGTTTGCTGAAATGCAGCCGTAGCGTATCATCAGTGAAAACTACTTCGGAGAGCAACGTTTCATGACCTATACGATATATTTCAAAAGTGTGAGAAAATGATAAAATGAAAATAAAACAGTGAGATAGAGTTGACTATAATTTTAAATTAAACTTTCACTGACTCTCCATCTGATCCTCGAATTAGTTCTTTCTTGTTTGCTTATTTTTCTACATTTCGCTTCCCCTGCACGAATTTCCTTTCAAATGTTTCTTGTTTGGTTCAGCGCATTGTTGCTTGCACACAAACTCATGAAAATTTTGTTGACAACGATCTCTTCATTTTTACCACATTTTATACATGTATATCGTGATAAATTTTTCATGCATTTGTGTGTGTTGTGTGTGTGTGTGTTGTTTTAGCTACCAAAATATTATGTTATGCTAAATTGGATGGTGAAGCAGCAAGTTTGAGGTTTGGCTCACACGATCCAAATATTGGTCACGAATCAATCGATCTAGAGTGCTCGAATAGTCTGGAGTTATATATACATGTGTCAGTTTATGAATACACTCCGTGCTGTGAATTTGACTCTGCAACTTCATCTTATTTCTTATCATGTTGGTAGTGGTGATGGAATTTCGAATTTCCACTTTAAATTTTCAATCTCTCAACTATTTTCTGACAAGTTTGTTTGAACTTTCTGGGAAAAATAATAAATATTTTATGGAACTCGAGCTTTACGATGTGGGAAAATTGAGAATGAAAAGTATTTTCTTCCAATGAATTATGCAAATGAATTCGACATGCAATGTTTCCTTTTTTGAAATATTTTGTGCTCAATGTTTGAAGTGTCAATTTTTTTCTAATTTTACGAACGTACATTTTTTTCAATACAAGGATATGTACGTCCTTCAAAAGTTATTTGTTATTAAATCACAGTTTTTACATTTATGAACGTCTTACAAATCATGTAAAACAAATAAGTTGGGTATTTGTTATTGAAATAGTCATTTAATAATCGAATAACTGAAAAAAAAAAGAAAACAGGAAATACAACGTAAGTCCTGCCATGGCTAAAAATTTAATAACATTGTCATGAGTTATAAAATTTTTGTACCGAGTACAAAAAAAAAAAATCGTTGAGTATTTTGTGCCATTCATTTGATAAATAATTCTTTTCAATTCCTCCATCTCTCTCTACCTTTAGTTCAGACGCGAACCTTATCACCACCGATAATACCATTTGCGGATCTCAATGTCGACCAGTTTCTTCGAGTTGCCGTGCGATGACGCCTGTCTCGAAGCCATACCAGGTTTTACCTTTACCTACTCATTTTTGTAGTTTCATATTGACAAAAACCATTTTCTATATACTTGAAGCCTTCAGTTTCAATTCATTTATACTAAATTATATGAAATATTTAGACAATGAAAAGAATCAAATTGAGTGAGGCTCGTATACAAAAATATTCCAAATGATATAACGAGAGTGACAAGGGCAAAGAATTTATTACACGAACGTTCGCTGTTCAGCAAAAATCATTCTATGAATTTGTTGATAAAAAAAAAAAAAAAAAAAAAAAAAAAAAAAAAAAAAAAACACGTCTCCTCTTCAGTTTTCATTCAAGTTTTGTTTTCCAACAAATTTTATGCTCTAAAAATAAAAGTCACTGAATTTTTCATTCAAATTGAATGTTGGAAAAATATCATTGTCTTTATGAATTTAGAGGTTTCGAAAGTAATTAAATATTCCGAACTCTGATCGAAATCGTCTTCCATTTCATGAACCAAATGGAACTTCGTTCTATCGAGTATGAAAAAAGGGGTAAAAACGGAAATGAGATTTGAAAGTAAATGACGACACGGACTTTCGTATAACTTCCGTCTGTTTTCCTGATCTTGCGGTTCTCACGAGGAGATATTCATCATAAACTTAGCTTCAAGTCTCTCGTGCAGAATCGATTCATGAGACTACCCCAGTAATTTTGGTAGCCAGCCTGCCCTCTATTAGAGTAACTCTCCAACGAGGCGTCCCGAGGGCAAATTATGTTCATAGATTTCCGTCGTTTTCTTCGGCGTCCCCATTAGTAATGGTTTTAATTTGTGCGAAGAACTTTCCAAGCTCGAAAGTTGCTATCAATCATGTCTATTAACTCTTGGATAGAGAAAAGGTACGACTGTAATTTAAATTGCCAAATTTTTCTTGTTGTTTCAATTAAAAATGAAAGATTACAACAATTTTAACAATTTTTCTTGACATTCAGCATTTATTACAAATTAATTTTCAGAAATATCAGTAAAAAATTGTTCTTTTCATTGGTTAAGATTCTAAAAGACCTTCTAATTCATTTCACTCACTGTTGGATATGTTATAATTCATTACAAATTAATTGAAATAAATATTATTAAAAAAATTGTTATTTTCATCGATCAAGATTCTAAAAAACCTTCATATTTATTTCGCTTACTGTAAGATCTGTTTTACAACGTCTCACAACTTCTGCTCTGATGGAAATGAGCAAGTCTATTCGATGGCAGCGATAATGTTGATACGGAAAAAGAAAACAGGTTTTACGAGGTGCTGAAGAAAAGTTTTTATTAACATTGGAGCAGCAAAGATTTTTTTTTATAGGTTTCGATATAAAAGATATCACGATAAAGTGAGTATTGTATTATGACCTTTTGTCAGAAAGCATTTATATTTTTTTATCATTGTAAATATTGTGATAAACGTAAGAGGAAGAATTATTTACAAGGTGAAATGAAAGATTTTGTATTTCTTCGAGACTGAAATATAAAAATTATTAAACTATTATATTGAACTTGGCCTATCAGTTTTTTCACGTCGATCCCAAGTTTCATTTGTCATAATCACATGTTAATTGTAAATAATCAAACAATATATGAAACAATGGAAAAGGATTTTCATGTTCATCCTGTTATTTAAGGGGATCATTAACATACATATTATTCGTATTTCTACAAAATATACGCTTCGTGTGAAAGAATTAAAAAAATATTATTTTCATGGTGCGATGTGCGAGAGGTGCAAATGTGTTGACTCATTCTGTGTTACCTAATATACAAAGCCTCTCAGCGTGTATAATCGACCTGCAGAAGAGGTGCGGGTATGTTGCCAGCATTACAGCTCCACTTTATCGTCGGATAATCCTTTCGCAGCTCCAGCTAACGTAAAAAAACTCTTTCGTGGTGGAAAATCATCCCCTTTAATCCTGGTATATCACCACAGAGACCTCATCCTTCCCAATCTCTACATTTTCACTTTTTCTTGAGCCCAATCGTGTATAACACTCAGTCGTAAGGTATAAAGATGAATGCAGCATTAAGTACATTAAAAAGTCACTGTATGCTGAATTCTGCATTCATTTAGACGTTGAATCATGAATTTTAAGATTCGTTGGTGTTGCTCTACACGTTTTCAATGAGAAATAACATTTTTATGCAAGAGTATACTCTTTTTTGATAAAAATACCGTATTATACAATAAGCATCCCGGTATTTGTGTGTATGTGGGTTTGTGTGAATAAATAATCTGTCCTTTGAGTTCCTCGGTCGTTTCACCCTTATATCTTAATGCTTTCTTTTTCTTTCTTTTCCGTCCTTTCTCACTTATTCGCAGCTATCAACCTTTATCATTCTTTCTCATCCCTTACTTTTCCTTCCTTACCCTTTGCCCCTGTCGTTTTTTCTCTTCTTCTTGCCCTTCCCCCACCACCCATTGGATTCTCTCTTTCTTTCTGGTCGCTGTGTGATATGCCATGAGTTACGGCCTAGGCGTAATCCACGAGTCGCAATCTGCGACCAAGAATTTGAACGTTTGCAAGCCTCCAACTAGAAAGAGAGAGAAAGAAAAAGAAAGAAAAGCGTGATTTACGTTTTTCTCCTGTTCACTTCGCAAGCTCTCTTCTCTCATCTTCCTCCATGACTTTTTTCTACATCCTCTTCTCTGTATATCCTCTTTGGCGTCTTGTGATTTCCTTTGCTTGCAGCCTTCGTATCGACCGAAAATCCTGACTAACGACTAGATTTTCAACCCAAGACACCGGCGAAAATTGTTTTTAGACATTAGCCCTGTTTTTATCAGGCCCAGCGAACGGATTTTTCATTTAAACATTTTTTCTTTCTTTTGTTTTGCCATCTCTAGGTTTCACACTGATTTTTTATATACTTCATCATATCATCATACTGTCTTAGAGCTTTGTTTTGAATTGAGATTTGCAATTCGACCTAATTCTTCAATTACTTGGTGTTCGTTAACAATTGTAGTTTCGTTTTTCATTCTACGCTATCTATTTAATATCAAAAAGATTCGTGTACGCGGAGTTTAGTCTAAATTCGTGTACTATATCGAAACAAATTACTTTTCAACTGGATCCTCGGAAAATATTTCTTTCGGTAGACGCACATTGTAATATTGTTTGGTACAAATCGAATTGATAGCCAGTTCCTGGATGACTGATTTAATTATAGGGCAATAACCAATATTGTGTCTGTAGAGTGAAACATGAAAATTGTGCATTGTCGCTGGCATGCAACTCCTGTCTTCGTACGATATTTTGTGGACCACTCTGATGGACAGCAAGAGAGATACCATTTTTTTGTAACTCTTAAAAGTCTTGAAAAATTCGATTAATTTGAGCAGAACTCGAGAGTTTTAGTTCTTCTTGTGATCACGTTTTATTCTCTCGCCATATTTAATATTTATATTTTTAAGAGTCAGTTCGTTTTTGTAAAATCATGAAAATGAAATATTGGTGAGTAGAATTACAGAAATTTAGTAAGTTCACTGTTTTCGAATGTTAACACTTTTTTAAATAAAATTCAAGAAATGTAGAATGGAAGATGAACTCAATTGGTTTGTTTGAATACCGTTTTTTTTCCCTGTATTTCAACGCTTTTTATTCTTGCTGTTCATGAATAAATTAACGTTGTATTTTTTTTTTATACTGCAACTGCAAACAGAAAAATTGCAAAATATGAGCAAGGGCCAATTTGGGGTGCAATGCCCCATTTGCATCTGTGCACATATGTCAACATAATATACACAATGTCATATATTTGTTCCATCATTATATATATATGTTTAAAATGAGTTGTACTAGTCCGTAGTATGCATTCATGTTTAGTGAGTTGGATTTTCCTGGTGGGCCAACCGCAAAAAGCATCAGAGCAAAGTGCATCATATCCGGCGTTGACCCACAACTATTTCATACATTGCGTGTCCCATTACTACAATTTTGATCCAGTATATAAAAGCTCTTGTTTCGAATAATATAAATTTTTCTTCAATGCCATACGATGAAGCTTTTTAATTCCTTAATTTCATTATAAACATTATAATATTAATTGAAAAAACATTCCAGTTATATTTATTTTGATTCGACAAATTCTTATATTTTTTTCATACAATTGTTTTTTTTTTCTGTACGTTTTCTTACTTCTTCATTATCTTTTAAACATTATTGTATTGAATGAAAAAAAAAAAAAAAAAAACAAAGTTCCAGTAATATTTATTATAACTCGATAAATTCGTAGAAGTTATTTCTCTGTACCGTCGGTGTTTGGACTAACAGAAAAGGAAAAGAAAAGGATTCAAATATGAAGTACAGCGAGTAGATCGAAATTGTAAGCATACCGTCATACCATTCGAGGGACATCAAAGAGCATAAACTTATAAGGGAGGGACAAAACTGTCACAGCAAATGAAATTACACCAAACTTGTAATTCTTTAATATTGAACCGGGTCGAAGTTTATGGGTCAGTAATACAAAGTAATTTCACAAAAGCGTAACTCAGAGAAACAGCAATGAGAATGAAAAAGAAGAAGAGACCATGAGAGAGCCAGAGCTCGTATCTTCTTTTGTGTTCATCTTCAATTCCGTCTTTCAGGAAATTCATTCCAATTGAGATAACGAGGTCGTAATTTTCATTGGCAAGTGAATGAACCTTAAAATTCTCATTACCCTTAAGACCCGTGCGTATTACTTGTACTTTTTTATTCACATTACATGTGACCTCCAACAAAATTATTCTCATTTTTTTCTCGCTCTGTCGCTTTCATGAATAACAACGATCGATAATTTGGTTAAAGAGAGTAAATAAAATGACTTTTGCGTGTTTACTGAAGGAAAAAAATGAAGAAAAGTTATAAAGAAAAAAAAGATTTTTTGGTTTAGAGCGAACGAAAATTCGATGGGATAGAGCTTAAAAAGAGTAAATTGTTCGCAGTTTTTACTAGTGTTTTCTTCAAGTTCAACGTTGGATTCAAGTATAGAATTACTGTGAACTTTGCAACGGTTCTATATATGGGTGTAAACGTTAAGGGGGGCTGTAGCATTCGGGTTTACGTATATTTCTATATAACTATATATTCTATATATATATTCAATCTCAGGACAATGCACTTCTGTCAGACCCAGAACAGTAGAACACGTACAGAAACACATATTTTTCTGATCTCGTTAAAGCGGTAACTCAAAAATAACGAGCAAAAAGTCGCCATCGTGTATCTGAGTACTTGGGTAGCACAGAAAATGTAGACTCGGACGTAGACGTCGGAAAAAATGCAGTCAAAAGTCACGAAGGTGTAATAAAAAAGAAAAAAAACACAAGCGCTTAACAATTTAAGTTGCCAATGTTGATTTTAGCCGGGATAGAAGAAAAGTGTATTTCACAGTAAAACCTCTAATCTAGAAAATCCTTTCATTAATTTGAATTATTTTATTCGCCATAGATTCGTATAAATTTATATTCGCAATAATTTCATTTTGGTCGTAATTTCACTCACATATTACGAATTTCTGCATAATTGTCGGATATACGTATTTCTACATGAAATAATCGCACATGAAATTTAAGTGATAAATTCGCGGAACGTAGAGAAATCTGAGGAAGTTGGCAGAACCGCAATAGAGGTCGTTAGAAACGCATGTACATTTGATGTACATGGTAGCACTGCTAACGGAGAGTAAGCATCAAAATCAACGGGTTTCTCTCATATGCATGCACTCGACTTCACTTGGAAGTGAAGCTGTGCGTTGCTCATGCGTTGCTATAAAATAGAGAGTGCATTACGAGGTTTACGTCTAAGCATTCGATTACTGACTCTATGTACTCAGTAAAGTACAATACCTTGCTCTGTGCCATATCAGATATATCTATATACACGTTTCTCATGATGAATATATATGTCAGAATATTGATTTACTATATTGCACTTGGCACGAACTTATCCATGAGAAATATGCATTCAATATCGATTTGAGGCTTTCATGGCCATCGTTGTTGCACATATTCTTACCAGAGGCTTCCGGATGGACGCCGTGTAGTTTATCAGCGTATTGCCGAGGTTTTGAAAACGTTACAGTTTGCATCATGGAGGTCATCGTTCTAAATGACATCAACAGCCAATCAGAGTTATTAATTGATCAGCTGATCAATTAACTAATCAAAATTTTTTCAAAAGCGAAAAGAAATCTAATTATGTATTGTACAAATTTTATAAATTTCGCGTTGTTCCTTATAGTTTTGATTATTTGTATAGTGTCAATCATAACGTGCGGACCAAGCATAGTTGTTACGAAAACACGTCAATCTTCGTTACCAGGTGTCGAGGTGCTGAAAGTATTTTATTGCTAACGAGATTCGGTTTCTATATATATTTCTGAATAGACCCTAAAAGGAATTGGAATAGAAAACCAAATTGGTCTGTTCGTTAGTTTCCTGTCTCTAATAACGCGAGTTGTCAAATTATCTTGCTATTTTCTAGCTACAAATCACTGATTGGTTGAAATATCGTATCGACAAATGTGTTAATAAATAATATCTCATGGAATTGCAAATTCATACAATTGATATCCTCTCATTATTTTGTTGAGCAGTCACAATATCTGGGGGATTTTCATGAGTTGTCGGATTTCAATCGAATAGCACGAGGCACAAATAATGTCTTATACTTTGATGGATAGACAAAAGGGTCTGAAGGTCTCCTGACGTCCTCAGGACTCCATGTTTGATTTCAAACACATAAATAATGTCGTGAAAATATGAATATATCTGCACGACATATTTGGGTGTATATGCATCGTTCATCTCGGAAATCGTCGAATTGATTACATGCGCTCGGTGATATCGCACGAGCAAGTGAGTGAAGGCAACGAGATGAGTTTCCTTTCGATTAACCATACGGTCAGGACATCCACCCATTCTGGGTGACAGATACGCGAGAGAATGATTAATGGCTTTCGCTTTTTCTCTGAGAAATGCTGTATTATCGCATATTATGAAGACATTTTTCTCTTCCTTCTGTGTATTTTGACAGCCATCGGATTCCACTGGTCGATAATTATTCACACAACTATAAATTGAATAAATTTTCTTTTTTAATAATATTGATTGATACGAAGGTTTCGTATTTGATCTTCAACGTCAATGTAAGAATATGCGTATAGAAAATTGGTGAAATATTGCTGTCTCTTATTCCCCAAAAGTACAAGAACAACAGATGATTTGGCTGCCTCAAATTTTTCCTTTTGAAATATTTCTTTCGGAGGACTAGGTCCAGCATTTCCAGACTTTGCAGTCATCATCAATTGGCTAAGAAAGTTAAGTGTCTGGAGATATCCCTTAAAACTGTAAGAGTTGGCTCCACATACGAATTTTCGTGGTTGATGAGTGAAATACGTCATGAAGATTGGTCTTTGTGAAAACTTGAAAAAAGTTTTGAGACGTTAGCAACACACGATGGATACGAACTGTATATTTCATAAACGTACATAGCTGTACTTCAACTTCTTACGCGAAAGTTTAAAACTGTTTTCAGCGCCAAACTTATAAATACATTGGAAGGTGAATGAACGTGTGTGGAAGAAATATAAAGATCGCAGGGGTGCGGGGGGGTCGCAGTAGTTGGGGAACAGTGTCAGCTCCTCGTGGGACTATTTCTGTATATATTTTAACGCGGTCTTAATATATAGATGCATGTACGTGTTACTGTAACTGTGTAACTGAACCGAGTGAGATGCACTCGACCACGGTATTTTCACTCTCCTTACGTAGAGTCAACCACCGAGAGTGGCGTTGGAGTATTACGAAGATAAATCCACAGCAGCCGGGCGGAAGTTGCTCGAGATAAACCACCCGTCCATTTGTTCCACGCCTCGAAGAGAAGAACAAAAAGAGAGAGAGTGAGAAAAAGAATGCCACACGAATTTGTAGCGCCAACTAGCATCCCGGGACTACCGTTATAAAACTCACCCTCCTTTTATAATTCTATACCATTCCTGTACACACCCTATAAACTTTAATAGCATCTCTTCTTTACCGCGTGTTCGGCGATTCAACTTCACCAATAGACATGTATATATGTAAACTCATAATTTGACCTAACAAAATGCCTCGTCATTTCTATTTTAAAATGGAAGCTTTTTGTCATTCTGTATGTTAGATTTATTAAAGCTGTTCTTCAAATAAGAACGGAGTGTTGTTATTATTTAAAAAAACTTTTTTTTGTTGAATAAATACGACCAAAATAAGATTTAAGAATCGTATTGATTTTTTACTATTTCTGCCTTCACTACCTCAACGTTCGACACTTTTACTATATTTAAAGCATTCCGCAAAAATAAGCCGTTGACGTATGAATCGTTGGTGGAGACAGCCTATAAATGAGCCGAGTGAAATGATGTCGAATCTTGGTTTGTTTGAATAATTGCTCAATTTTCAACATGGTTCATAACTTGACTGTAGCAGATTTTGATTTTCCAGTGAAATTCGCTGGGTAACATTTCACTGTTGATTAGACAATTAATAAAGCAAGTGTGCTTTTCGGTATCAATCAGTTAATATACATGTAACAAATTCATGATAACGATATGAAGTTATCCAAAATCTAAGTAATTACGAACGATAATTTTACTGTATTATAACCTGACGTTATTCCTCGTCAAATTCACTATTTCAACAGTGCTCAACATGATGTGTGTTCTGATTAAAGCAGCAGAATATAATATACACGTTTATACACGTCATGAAAGCGAACTGGTGCGATGCTATCCCTTGTCGTGCAACTGCATTCCGGAGTGTATGAGTGGCAAGTGGTTCATAATGCGATGCTTATTAAGATCCGTGATATTAATGTGTAACGTTACCATGTAAAGTTTACGAAGGATGTTTGAAATGCGAGTTTTTGATGGCATCAAAGCTTAGAACTTATTTCAGGCAACGATATTCATGGATCTCATATGACCGGTGCTAGAATATTTATTCGATACAGATTCATAGAATCAAATTGAGATGATTTATTGGCGTTTTTTGTCCATGGACAAAGTGACAGAAACTAAACGTCTACTTTCTTCCTGAGGTTGAAATAGTTCCCGATGGTCCGGATACAACAGTTGTCGCAGGTCGTGGTCCAGCAATTGCAACGTTGTCAGTTGATGGTCCAGAGATCGCTATTTTTGGTGGCCCAACAACATCAACCGCAATGGCTGGTGGTGCGGTAAGCAATTTCAATTTTGGTTGACGCACAATTATCGTGTTGTCAAGAATCTCTTGTGAAATAACTTGACCTGCTGCAGAATCATGTATCACTGTTGGATCCGATGTAGATCCTGAAATATGTTACAACGCGGATAATTTTGGAAAGGTAGCTACTGAAAACAACTTTGCAATGATTTTCCAAGCTCATCAGTACCTTTGATGAGAACTGGACCTCCTGAGGCACCAATTATTCCAACGTTCGCTTCGGGAAGTCCAACGACATCGGGTACAGGAACAACCACCGGGATCGCTGGAAGTTGAACAGCGTCTGGCCCAGCAACGACAACTGGTCCCGTTGCAGGTCCTACTACTGCCGTAGAGGTGGATCCATCCAATCCCCCAGTGACAGTGATTGATCCATCAGAAGGACTCCCTACTGTTACTGAACCTTGAGATAGACCTACAACCGAATCCTGCCTGAAGGTTCATCCACCTCATGACATTAACTAGTTGAGCATTCGCTATTCAAGCCCCAACTTACTCCCTTGAACAGCCGCTAGTGATCCAATCGCAGAGGTCACTGCAGCACTAAACCCAGCCTTTATGGTGACAGGGCCAGCGACAGATCCTTTGACGACAGTTGCACCAGAATTTGGACCTGCAATGACCGTGCCCTTTACAGGTTCTGGACTAATTGCCACCGGTTGGACGATTGTGGCACCCAAAGGACCAGCAGTGAGAATCGCACCTGTTGCTGGCGGTACCAGAGCCAACGATCCATGATGCGGCCAAACGCTGCCGTAGGCATTGGAAATCAGGAAAATCGATCCCACCAACTGTTAAACACATTAATAAAATCCATTCAAAGGCCTCCAGCGGCCGAGAAATTGTTATCTATATTCAATACGTCCTTTTTGGTATCGCCACAAATATCCTCCATTATCATAATTAGTTTCTGTAAGCTTAACAGTGCTGGGAAATAAACACGTGGTTGGAGTTTTGTAAAATAATCTCCGTAAAATAAATGTTTCAGTTCATTGTTCGCCATGTACTGTATTTCAAATCGATGGTTTCAGTTAATATTGAATGAAAAACTCGATTCATTAGGGGGTTCGAATAAACCATTTAGACGACGAAATTCAACAAGTTCAGAAATTGAATGCGAAAATGTTTCCTCGTGGGTCGCCTACATTGAGAATGTTGATATTTGATCGAACAGATCTGGGTCGTAGTTCCATTAAATACCAAGTATAGGAGACATTGGTTGGTTACCATTGAGAAGAAACAGAAAGGAAAGCAGGTTCAGAAAGTTCTTTGACTATTTTGTATCATTTTATAGTGTATCACAAGATCATTGGGGCTGAGAGCTTCAATTTAAAACGCAAAAGTTGTTGTTGATGGTCGATACGTATAAGTGAAGGGATGTTCCGTATAAGTGAAGGGATGTTCCGGTACCGTAATAAGCTCTTGAACGACTGACGACTTACACAGTCGTAACCCGTCTTATATCGATCATCATACTCATAGCTGGTTAAGTAAATTACCGTCGTCGACTTTTGAAGACGTAAAACTCTGCAACTTTCGAATAATTTTGCTATAAAATGTTCAGGTTTAATAATATTTTATCCAAGTAGATAGAAAAGCTGTCTGAGATATCACATTTATCGCAGATTACATTTAGGAACACCGAGTGTATGCGTAATAAATTCTCAAAAACGATTAAAAGCACGCACATCACTTTAAAAAAACCAGAATTTTGTTCTAACCGCAGGTAACGGGAATTATAAAATTTCACATCAATGAACGTGGTTTAATATTTCTTCCGAACCCTTTCGAAAAGTTCCAGCACGTTAGTTTCATGGCCCTTGAGACGTTCAAGTATGACGTTTAAGGTTTCTTTTCAGCTCTGATCAAAGGTTTGGGCACGTTACGTTCATGCACAGTAAATTATCAAACATGACCTATAAAATGTTTTTTTGACCCGTTGCCGTTAATTAGAAAAAAAAAAAAAAAAAAAAAAACACACAAATTTAATGATTCCTACGATGTATCACGATACATCCTCGTCACGAAAAAAAAAAAAAAAAACATTCCCTATCGTTACCGATGATTCAAAATGTATGTCGAAGTGTATGACAATGAAGCTTGAAATCACATACGAATAATATTTTGTATCCGTTTCCTTAGATCGTAGAACGTAATGGTAATTAGTACATGATGGCATTAGAGTTATCTGGATAATTAATGACGAAGTGACTGATTTCAAAGTTTATTTATCTCTTCTGCCATGAATCCAGTCTCCTGGTGGATACCTAATCAGTTATAACTATAACTATATTTTGAATACGCTCATTACCCAGTAGTTACTCCTGCAGAAATGTCAGAAATGTACGTAACATTTCTGGAGCCCTATGTTCATCTTCATTATTACGTGAACCTACTCCCTCTTAGGCAGCAATGATTAAACTTGACGAGCGACAGGTGGCATCCACTTCACAGCCAGTCAAGTTTATTCGTACACCCTGACAATAAGATACTATAGTAACAATAGCAACCATAACTACTTATTGCTGTTATTCCCACGTCACCGTGGGCCACTTTCCGCTCGTTGAACTGATGACCTCTCTTTCTCTCTCTCTCTCTCTCTCTCTCTCTCTCTCTCGGCTTTCGGTCTTTCTCACAACTTACGGTGCAAGTTCGTGCACTGAGTACTAGAATGTTCAAATTCAAATTTACCTCAACTCAATTTCATGTGCGAGACGTTAGTTTTAATAGGTAAAATAGTTGGATGCTACGTCGATCTGTATCACTGCCACATATGACAATATATAGAATGCATTGGAACACCATTAACAAATCTCTAATCTCATCAAACAAAATTTCCACATAACCATCAACGTACGTAAATGTACCACAAAAAAATTATACCGTGCATTTAATCCTTCAAACAGTATTCAAGTCCTCAAACAAATTTCAAATGAAGGCAGTCTTCCTGGAAATAATTAAACCTTTTAAAATATTTTCGAACCCTCTGCAAAAGAAACATTATCTCTTTTTATTTATTAATCGTTATTTTTTTATCTTTATTTTTCATTATGTAGATTGGGTACTGATATCGCATGTGATATGGATCTGCTGTACAACCACATGCATGTTTGGGTTTTCTAATATATTCCTAATGCAAGGAGTATCTTCCACGAAATTCCGGTAGATGAATATTCCCGAGCTCTCGAAGTTCTGATCTCCATACACACAAACGCACACACACATAGTCACCAGTACTGAAGTTTGTAGCACGAAAGTCATCCCCGAAAATTCTTAACATAGATCCTTTGCGAAGATTCCGATATAAAAATTGTAGAATATAAAGTGATGAAATAGTAGCAGAAAAAAAATCGCGTAAAGAGAAAAGAAGTAAAGCGCCAATATTCCGCAAAAGCTTTGATCTCTCAAGTGGTATAAAATTCGATAAACGAAGTTGTGCGCCTGAAGCTTTACATTCACATTGTTTCTCGTATACTCTTTTGGTTCTTTTTAACCTCTGCTGAGTTCTTGATACAAGTGACTATATATGCATGTATTTTGTGGATATATGTATACATAGAAACTTGACGTTTCCAAACCCTTGCTTTCGTGCCATACACCAGCAGGACATGTGTTCTTGAGATTAACTTTTACGGAAAACGAAAACTATTTCTGTTCGGCAGCATACTGATGTTGGCGAAAACCATGTTCTACTTCTCGCAGATGGAGAAAGAAAAAAAAATGTTCATGCAGGTTAAGAAAAAACGATTTTTCAACGAGAAAACGCATGAAACGGCCGACGATTGAAGTAAATTTAAGTGCAAATGAGGCTCAGTCAATATGACGAATAAGAAAATTACCAGTAACATCATTTTTTTCGTAATTCCTTCCGGTAAATGAAAAGTAAATTCAACAAAACACCCACTTCACTACTGATACACGCGACTACTAATCACTACCATTTATATATCGGCATCCAAGATCTTACATTTTCTGGGATAAGAAAAAATGTTGAACTTGAATCAATAATGAATCCTATCGGTAAGATTATACTCCTGGCGACCTTGGAGTCGTGACTGTTCCAGATTGAATTTACCGTTCGAAAGTGTAGCGGAGCAGTCTTCCTTGAATAGAATTCTCTCTCTCAAACTACGTGAGCAAGAATAATTAAGTTCAATATGAAACCATAGTACGCGTTTGATCAATTATCTTATGTGTTAAACTTCTAATGCAAATCAATGATACGATTGTTCATCTATGTGCAGTGAATATGTTTTTCCGGACTCGTCAGTGAATCGATAATTCACCTCGTTATCTAATTTGCGTCGTAAGAACTTTTGAACTATATACTAGAGAACGTTTTCATTAGCATATCATTAAAATACACTTTCTGACGCAACTAATATTTCACCGGAAAATTGTATTATAAAGGAGATATACTGCAAATCCAGTTACGGGATTTACCGGTCGAAACATCTTTCAATGTTAGCCATGGCACGAGAATGATGAATAAATATACAAAATTATCATAGATAAAAAATGGTAACTGCCATGAGGGTGAACTTGTATGTCTACTCATGCGAATTAAGGAAAAAAAGCCGTCACTATGTTCTGACGACGAGTATAAAAGCTAGATTCAAACATAGGGTCGACATCAGTTCTTTCTCATTATCAGTTCTAAGAGCTCAGAACAAAATACAATAAAAATGAAAACTTTGGTAATATCTGGTTTGAGTGAGAAAAAAGAATCAGTTCTTTCTAACCTCATAAGAAATCTTGTAATTCATCGATTATATTGTTACTAATTTGATCTTATTTTTCAATCAGTTCGTCATACTGGCTGTTGCTGTTGTTGCCACTGTGGCTCATCCTGATAGAGAACGTCGCAGTGTTTTGGGCGTTCCACTTTTAGCTCCTGCCACTACGGTCCTCGGACATACTCTTGGAGGTGCTATCGTCACTGCTCCTGTCCATGGTGAGTTCTTCTCCTATATGATCTTTCCAAGTATCCGTGCAAAATTTCGATATTGAACAGAATGATGATTCATGGGGTGGTATTCTCTTTACTGCCTGCTTCGAATAAATATTTTGATGTATCTTACAGGAGCCACAGTAGTTACAGGACCTGGGGGTACAGTTGTCTCTGCTGCTCATCCATGGGGTCATGCTGTTGTATCTCATGGACTCTGGGGTTGGTAAACAACGTCTGAATCATTGAATACAATTATTGACTGGACTTCTGGCGAATATTCATCACTCCGATACGTGTGATTTAGCTTGAGATCATTTGAATAGAACTCGAGAGTTTCCACCACGTGAATAAATTCATAAGAAATAACGTTATTTTTTTACCTGAAAATTATATCATCTCGACTACAATGTGTTAAATAAATTATTATATGCAACATAATTCATTTGCTGAAGATTTTTTATGGATCTGTTGGTGCGTGGAACCATGACCTTCCGATCACTTTAATCCTCCTTTCTCTTTATTCATTTTCACACTCCTTCAAGACCCTCCACCCCTCGCCTCAGAAGTGCTGCTTACTTTCCTCTTTCCTAATATTCTAATATAGTGAGCTTCACGTAGTCAACATCACGAGAAACTCAGGAAAAACTGTCGGTTGCGAAAATATTCAAAATTCATCGAATATTGATTAAAAAAAATTCAACTTGTGACTATTAATTCTGAAAACTGAACAAAAAGAAATTTAGAAATTTGAAATGTTTATAAATTAGACTCGATTTTTGTACAAAGAATGTTAGAAGCAATTATCTGATAAACGAAGATTTGAAAAGAAAAGCGGGCAGCATGTCATCTTCATAAAAAATCGTATGATTAGGGGATTTCCAAAATTTCACTTCTTTGCCAAAAATTCAGTAACTTGACTCAATATTCTCCCGATGCAATTGGATATATTTTGAATTTATTGGAAAAGAATGCCTTCAATTTTTTAACGTTGCGTGTGTGCAGAATAAGTCATCACGCATTTTATTTGCTATTATTTGGAACATTAACTTATTCATTATTCATCCCACGAGATGAGATGTAAGGAACAGCAATTCGAGAAAAGAATCGTTCGATCTCATGATGTCTATAAGTTAGAAAAATATATATTTTCACGTTATATATTTCGCCCATAAAACATGTTCGTGAGAAAAGTGGTCGGAAGAATTTCTGGTCGAATAACTAACGTCATACAACGCCTCATTAAAGCTTGTCATGCCCAGAGTTTTAACGTCTTAGAGGACTAGGGTCTAAATTTACTTGCAAATCTGCATAGAGTATTAAATTTTACAATATTCTAAAAAGTCTGCTTTAGGTTATTTATTCAGGATGTAAGGCAACGTTTGAAAAATTGAAATAAATTTTCACTCAATATTTCAATATTTATAATACTTCTGACAATGCGTAATCAAACGAAATGAATTTTTTTTAGAACACTGATAAAATTTGCAATTTGCAAAATGTTATTAAAAATGCATTTGTATCTTTTCCCAGCTTTCCAATATTATTTATTTTTGAACCAGGTCAAAAAGGCAAATGAATTAAAGAACGTCATGGCAAAATTCTCGGTTCAGTGGTTTCACCTATAGATATCAGTGGAATGAGAAAACTTTGAGGTGGGTAACTCATCCGGCACGGATAGGTCACTCGATTCATGAGTACGGTAAAGGTCTCATCGAGTAGTGATCGATTGTGCAAATAGAAGAGACAGCTCACAGGCTAATTATAAATTTTGAATGAAGAACAGAAATGAAATGGGAAATAAGGAAGCGAAGTAATATTCCAAGTTATACACGAGATATTGTCTTTGCGAATACGGACTATTATTTTCAAAATTGATTGTCGGTAGTGTTTACATATTTTTGATTGAACGGTGAGTTTTCATGATATTTCCATTGGGAAATATTGAACGAAAATCGTGTTTACAAAATTGAATTTGCAGGATAAGCTGGAATTGGGTAGAATGCTGTGTTGCAGTTTCTGTTCGTCTGTTGGGGAAACTTGGTGAGCTTCAGTAGTCCATGAATGATTTACCAAAGTCCATGGGCACCAAGAAGACCAGCAGTAGAAATGACAGCTCCGTGACCAGCGAGTCCTGGGCTTGTAACGATTGAACCAGATGGTCCAGCGACGACTGCGCTTCCTGAATAATTACGTGTACATCGGTCATATCAGTGATTAGATAATGTTCTGCTTTTCTGATGATGTGAAATTTGATTTCAATCGATAGAGCATTTTGAAAATCTTTTTCCAGCGACTTACCAGCGGATGGTCCAAGAACTGCAGCTGATCCTGCATTAGGACCAACTACGGCAGCACTATGAGCTGAGGGTCCAACGACAGCGACCGAAGGAGACAGAGGCCCGAGCACTGCAGCAGCAGGTCCAAGAGGACCAGCAAGTGCGATTCCGTGTCCGTGACCACCAACAATCACAGCTCCATCATGACCCCATCCTCCCCAACCCCAGCCAAGAGAACGACGTTGGCGCTCGGGGCTAGCGGAAGCGGCTACCGCGACGAGAACGATGATGAACTGCGTGGATAGAAAAAATAAAAAATTTCGATCATCAAAACAGTTTTAGTCCACAGTTTTCTCCACTGTCTGCACTCTTTTACGATTTTATCAAAATTCTACTGTGAAAACAGCTTTCTTCCATTTTGACATTCTTTCGAACTCACCAAGACCTTCATGGTTGATCGGGATGTTTTCTCGGTTAGATGAGCTGAGTGTTGCTGTTAGTCGTTGGCGTTGACTGATGCTCAACCCTCCAACGTTATAGCTTTTATACAAAGCCATTAACCGTTATGTCCTGGCACGTGTAGACAGCCTTCATCGTGTTGATTCAACCCCGCACGCATTAACTCGATCAAAGAGGTGGAGCCTACTTTTTCTTGTCTTGGACTGGGTGTGGTTGACTGTACGACATTTTATTGGAATTTGAATATAATGAAAACCCATATACCGGAAGATCAATTAGCGGTATTCTCCATTGTTTTTTTCTTAATCGTTCATCGCCTCCGGCTACTAAGAACATTAAATCCTTGCATGTTCGTTAAGTAATCTATCATTCTGGAAGTTATGTCATCGGGGAATAGGGATTTTGCACTATTTGCATTTCATGATTCATTTTGATCATTGTTCAATATATTTGTGACAGTTTCTCAATTACTAGAAGGGACGTAAATAATTCGGTTTGTATTTATAATGGCTTTTGAAATTTTGAACGTCATTGAGATTATAATCGAGTCCTTCTCGGAATTTATTGACAGAGTTAAGATTGATACCAAACGATCAGCCAAAAGTTCGAGAGAGATAGATACAAATTTGAAAAATGAATGTTTTTCACACCGTTTATTCGTTTACAAGTTGTATTTTAGTTCGTTAGGACCATTAGAAACTCAAAACACATCACTGTGAGTATCAATATTCAATATTTTCGACCTCTTTTATCATATTCAACAATTTTCCTCTTTATAAATGCAGTTATTTATTGTCCATTCGGTTTATTTGGAACATTTGTCATTCCATCTCGACTCAATGGTTCAGACAAAAAGCCCAATCAATTGTTAGTAATGCACAAATGACAGGTTATAGCCATTTGGTTATCGAAGCACAATACAAAATCCTTCATCATTAAATATTGCTGAATTAAACATGAACTGAATTAAACACATTGACGATTTTTTCACATTCACTTTTCATCAGCTTCCATCGTTTATAAGCATACCCACAGTTGGTTCGGGAATAAAATTGTGTTAGAAAAAAATTATGTTAGAAAATAATGTCTCATTATGAAGTGTTTATCAAATATACGATCACATTATTATAATCTATCGAACAACTGCACTATCTTAAAATGAAAGTGCAAATCCATTATGACTGAAGAAGCGGTGGTTGAATCAAAGAAATTCGATCTATAGTTTCAATCAGTAACCATTTTCCCTTTTAGTTTGATAATGAGGAAGCATGGCTCTTATAAATTCCTCTTTTACAAATGCTTTGCCATGTGTACAGCTCACAAATGATTTTCATATGCAATTCACATGCATTTTCCCTTCCAGCATTGATTGGAATAATGTTTCTAGACAAATATATTATTCAATTCATGAGGCACAGCTGACTGCCTGTGATACTGTTATACAACGAACCAAAATAATTAGTTGCTGGATGATAACGAGACCATATGCAGGGATCATACATAGTTTCGTTGTGAGTGTAATTGCAGAGAGTTGGGATATAGATCCGACAATGCAAAGCAAACGGACCCTACAAATTTGTTGCTGCCAGTTCTCTCGGTCCCTTGAACGTTCCGTAGAATACCAGTAACCAACCTTTCCCGATCGTTGGTGCGTGGTTAAATGTGAATGCTTTTGCACGAGTACGTTTTCCGGACTAGTAACAAATTTGAATTCTATCTTCTACTGTATGGAACATACGTTCCGTGATTGCCGTAGTATTAGTAGGGATCACATTCGAATTGGAGTGGTGGATTTGTCAAGTTTGAGTTGATGGGGAAAAAAAATTATTTCAGGTGTACGTTTCCCGGAATAAAACATAGTAGAGCATGTACTGGCGATGTGTTAATTTAAACCAGAGAAATCTTGTTATCAATTGTCTCTCCGTTTGGATTGTAAGGTTAAGCGGCCTTGATAGTGGCGTCAAGATTTAATCGATTGAGGAACCGCAATCAGTCAGTCGACAATAATGAAAAACCATTCAATTTGCTTATAGAGCGATATGCTCAATGGCTGTCCTTGATCACATACGTGGTTTTATCACAAACCTTAGTAATTCACTCAATTACTGTACCACTTAGAAAATAATTCTACTAAATAATAAGGTCATGTACAAAAGGTCATTGAGAAATGATATTTATGCAGAAATTTGTTAAACATTCCTTTATTCCTTTTCTTTCATGTTTTCATGGCGAAAAATATCGCAGAGCAATACTATACCACTACACATAGAAAGATATTTCGATGTCAAGTACAAGTTGGAATTTATGCGGAGGATAGAAGAAATTCGACTTCTTCTTTCAATCTTGAAAAATCCGGGTTCACCACAGACCATGAAGTCCGTGATGTGAACCCGCGAGAATGGCCCCATGTCCGGATCCATGGGTTGAGATAGATTCACCTCCCGGCCCAGCAACGAGAACGGAACCTGAATCAGGTCCTACAATAGCGGCAGCACCTGCATGAGGTCCAGCGACAAGGGCTCCATGACCCCATCCTCCATGAACCCAAGCTCCGTGATCTACCCAGCCTCCTGAAAACGTTAAAGAAATAAATTGAATTTTCGAAGGGTTTGGACTTTTATATCAGAAGTCATTGAAAAAGATACAATTTTTTTGGCTGTCGATATTTTTCGACGGGTCAGTTAATATTACCATCAACGACGGATAATCCAAGAGATGGCTCAGACACGATTGTTGGCCCGGCAACGGACCCGATAACAGCAGACGGCCCAGCAACTGCTCCTTTTACTAGAGTTGGACCAGCAACTGCACCAGAGACCACGGAACCACCGGCTACAGGTCCAGCTACGGTAGCTGCGCCCACGTGGGGTCCCGCAATGCTTGCACCACTGACGACCGTACCAGTCCACCCAGCCAGCCCGTGCAAGTCAAGGATTCCACTGGGGGCGGCCGCAACCGCAGCTACGCTTGCAACGAGGACGATCTACCGAGAGACATAGTTATTTAATTGTCGATGTTCAATTGAGGTACATTTTTTTAACCCTCTGAACTTGATGTACCAAGAATTTCATGATGGCTGCTTTCAACAAATTCTCTTGAAATGATCGCAAGAAGTTGTACCTGGAGACTGTGTCGATTTACCGTGTTTGATGAGCTTTTATAGTGCTCCACTAACCTTGATCGTGTGCACAATCATTACGTATGTGCTTGTTTTTTTCATTAGATGATCCGTTACTTTTACAGGAAATGTGAGCATGCGTATGTCGTTATATTATTTTCTCTGATAATTTTATTCACGTAATCACTTGACCTATGAGAACTCCAATGAGCCCCGCAATCACAACATTAGCCATCTTTCTTTCACTTTTCTTGGCGCTTGATATTGTCTGCTCTTATTCTTCAAAGAGTTGATGATCGAATCTCCACACCAATGGATTGAGTCCGTCGTCGTTGAAAATAAGTGAAAATCTAAGTTCCCAGAAAAACTTTTTCAAATTTTCCTCACTGTCCCATTAAGTGCAATGGTGAAATGGACGTAATCGATTACCAATAAGAATTTTGATATTCAATTTGATTTTCATGTGACATATTAAGATTAAGACTGGAATGCTAAGAACTGATAGTCCATCGGAACATAGAAATTACATGTTTTGTGAGAAGTTTTGGTTAAGTCTGCAAGTTAAGTCTCCAACGGCTTCGATTCCGGGATTTTTTTATATGCATTCCATTCACCCCACAGACTGAATGGAAAATCGAGATTAAAGCGACAGCGTGAAAAGGAATAATAAGAATCGTAATAATAATAATAACAATAAGAACGAAAGCATATAGTAGAAGAAATGGCGAACGAAAACCCGGATGTTTATGGAACTGATGGCTGAAGACTAGGTTCATCCGGTTCGTTGCTTGACAAAGAAGACGGAAAAAACTCATCTATAACCTTTTTTACAATAAGTACAGGATATCGGATCGGGGTTGAACACCACGAGCATCACCGCATAGCCTCAGAGAGAGCTTTAACGTCATCTACCTTTCGTTCTCAGCTTCACCCTATGCCACACAGAGAATACTCGACTGATTGGACCGGCGTTAAAGCAATTTCCGACAATTACTGCAGACTCCGGTATCGCCATACCACCAAAGCCGTACCTCGTATTGTCGGCACAATGGACCTCGGAACGGAGGTCAAACTTGATAAGGTCCTAAACCGTTGAATGCTATTATACTCGGATATAGGTTATACGCAATATGTATATATATATGTATAAATAAGGTATAGATAATATGAAAGTAACAGCAATATTCTTTATTGGAATAGTCGATACTGGCTTATGCGAGTATTGTCAAGTATATAATATACCAGACTATTAATATATAGATAGAAAATAGTGCATATAGCTCCAGAGAAGGTATTATCCGTGAGAATGAAACGCAAGGCACACGAAAGAGACGTGGAATAGTCGCTTCGAATCCTCGCGAAATCTTGAGACTCCCGTCGAGTTTCCATTATTTCCAGATTTCACGCCTTTTTGCTGCACCTCAATAGTCGACAGTGCCGAATAGGAGATAGATTTGAAAAAAGAAAAAAACCTATCATCGCCGTAGGCAGAGAACTTCAAAATTGTCACCAGAATTTCATTTGTAGCCTTATAAGAATCCAATGTTCTCCATGGCGTTTATTTACACGGAATAAATAGATCTGTATTAAAATTTTCATTCAAAATGTCATCTACACTTTTCACAGGGAATGAGACTTTCAATAACAATTACCATGAGGCATTTGTACAGCTCTTCTGCCAAATAAAGTTCAAAGTACAAGTCTGTCTAATATTTAGAGGATATTTTAAAAGAAAATTCTCCGTTTTTTTTTCAGACCCGTTTTCTACGCGTAGCTCATACTCAATAGAATATCATCTTTAATGTAATGAGGAATGTCGAACCGTGATTGCGTCAATAAGTAAAACTATGGACGAGATATTTTGATTTTCACAGGGGTATGCATTTATTATTATTTAGAGATTACATTCAAATGGTATAGTATGCATGTAACATTCTTTATATGAATACACACGGACAGTACAACGAGTCAATAAAATAAAATATTGAACGTTGTGTGAGGTACTATAGCGGTATAAAATGAATGAACGAGATCATAACGTTGGTCGGCATATTTTTCGAAGGCTGTTTTGAGGTCATCGATTGGTTGGTGAGAAAAGTTGAGGTAAGATGGTTATTTGGCCTCTTAGGATCGATATGTGGATTACCAATATCCTCCAACCAGACCACGAGCAACACCACCGTGACCACCGTAGCCAGCAACAATGCTACCGGATGGTCCAGCGACGACTGCGGGAGCGGAAACTGGTCCAGCAACAGCAGCATGGCCAGCAGCAGGTCCAGCAATAACCGCACCATGACCTGTTGACATTGCGAAAACAAATTTCAGAATGATGTTGTCAAATATGATGGCAACGAAACTAAAACGATTGGAAAGTCAATTCAACTTCATATAAATTAATCCTTGATCCCTGATCGTTAAAAGATCTTATTATTAACAACCAAAAAAGTTTACCGTGTCCGAGTCCCCAACCGTTAACACCCAATCCGTGGACACCTAATCCATGAACGCCCAATCCGTGTCCAGCCAGTCCATGTCCTCCCAATCCATAACCGCCCCAGCCAAGACCAGCTGGTCCAAGAACGGCAGTTCCACCGACCACGCTTCCAGAAACAACGGATGGACCTGCGACTGAACCAGTAACTACTGCACCTCCATCAACAGCTCCAGAAATCCTTGCAGGTCCTGCCACGGGTCCAGCGAGAGAAGCTGGACCAACTCCTGGGCCAGCTAGAGCAGACGGCCCCAAAACAGGTCCAGCGAGTGTTGCACCATGTCCCCAAAGACCAGAGGGTGCCGCTGAGGTGATGGCCACACTCGCTACCAACAAAATTGCTACTTGACTGCACATTTTTGAATAATTATGAGATATCACTTTCGAGATATATCGTTGTTAACGAAGACTGCTTCGGTGGTTGAATGAGGTAGAACTGTTGCCCGTTGACGGATAACGATGATGTGCTGTTGAGTACCCCGGCTGTGCCAGCTTTTATAGGAGACGCTATTGTCTATTCTCCCGGGGCACAGACCGATTGCACTTGGTGGAGTTGGGCGGGGCAGGACACGCCAAACATTCTCGCTCTGCACCCGTCTTACTTGCGCCTCTTGGGTAGCTTGGCACCAACGCACTACCGAGGTCTCTTATCAGTATTGAGTCAATAATACGATCGTAATATGATTGTATGTGTTTGCATCTCGTGGCTACCGATCCCGCCAAGGCCTCGACATAGCTGCGTTGGGTTCTCTTTCCAGTTTTACTCCGTCCCACCCCAGAGGAACCTTGTCAGCGTAAGGTCCTTCAACGCAACGACGTTTAGATACTATTTGCCCACGTGCCTATACATATGTACAATATGTACATCCGTTTTGCTCATACGATTCATGGATTGAGTGATAGGTGAATTCATGAAGGAATTAAAAGTTCTTGTTATGGCTAGAGATGAATAAATCCCAAAATGGAAATAAAAATCTTGGAATTAACGATTTCAAGTCTCCAAAATTTTGTGAATATCATAGACTACCGGGCTACAGGTTGTCAGGTTATTGCAATAACGTTTATGTCATTGCTTAGAGATGCTATCGGAGGACGTGTCAATACATATTCGCGATGCATCAATGATTTGAGTCATCGCACCGGGACGACCTTGCGAAGAAGGAGCCGAGTCATCAAACGCAAGCTTAGAAAAAGTATTATCCACGGATAATAGGAACAGAATGGGACAGTTATGTTATAAGTGGGGCGTGGGCAATGAGCCACGCTAATCTTTCTGCTGTTGCAACGTCGTAGTTTCGCATTGTGCATCCGTTTAGGGAAAGCATAGCCCACGCAAGTGAGATCGAGATTGTCGAGAGAAAATCGCATAATTGCATTGTCTGGGTGATTGTTTCGAGGCTCCATAATAATTTCTACAGAAGGTTGTAGCGTTATGGATCATTTGCGAATCCCGTAGGCATCATTAATTGTAGTTAAATAATCTGCATTGGTAACAGAATTATATGCGTTGCTGATAACACTCACTGAAATAATGCACCATTCGGCATCCAATAAAGAGCATTTCACCACCTGACTTTTGGCCATAGCGACGAAATATTTCACCATAAATTAGACAGTAGCTACAATGGGGAATAGCAGTAAAATCTGCGTATCATGCTACAAAAGGACGAATAAAGTCTAATAAATACGTGCTCAACAGTATAACGATGCATGAGATATTCGTGTTGTCATTTTTTTACGTATAATATGTAGATTGTTTGAGAGCTTCTGAATCATACAGTTTACGTGCATATTGCTCAGCCGTAATACATATCTGGCAGGCAGTTACGGATTTTCCATTATACCATAGCGATTACACGCAAAAGAGGATTAACGCGGAGCTGTTCATAGTCCCTACGTGTATACAAGTACGAAAAGTTAAACGTTACTGGGGCAATCATACAATATGCGAGACTGCGAATCCAGGAATTTTCGTAGTCCTACTACCATACTATTTATGTCAGTTAATTTTTCAAATTATTCGTACTGCGTGCCAACAGCAAACCTTTCATCAAGAACATAAATGAATAACACACTGGTAATATCCGTTTGTGTTTTCATTATCATTGCCTGAACCCGTATGACATTTTTATTCCAATTTGATCGACGATTAATTTCCTATTTATACTGCAGGAAGATATCGAAATCCATAGCCGAAATCAAAATTAAATCGCCGTTTTATAATCGAATCTATATAATGAATCTGTACATACTATTACGTGATAAAGTATCTTATTGAAAAACTGGAGCTTTTCAACAGGTTCTGCTTATTATTCTTTCGAAGTGATATCTCTCCAGTGTTACCGCAACATAAAAAATGATGTAACAATAGAATTTCATTGCCTTTTGTTCTGTATGATGCCCTCAATTTCCTAAATGTCATTCGCTGATTTTTGGATTGTTATTCGATGCACAACTTGAATTACATGTTAATTAACGGACATTAATATCCAAAGATCAAATTCGCATCAAGTTGTCCCAGACTCTGTGTAAACCTACGCCTGTCACCGTCTCTTCTTACGCACACGATATGATGCTGAGTTATTGCAGATCTCGTTAGAACGATTGTCACGAAAAGTAATTGTTGTTTATCGGACCTACTAGGTTACAAAGCGTTCACGAACACATGCACACGATGTTTTTCATGCTTTATTCTTAGGCTTAGAGAATATTACGAGTCCAAGTTAATTGTTCGGGTCTGTATGGGGTCAAATTTGCGGTTGACCCGAAGGAAACGTGTTTTGTGGGGGAAAATACAAAACCCGGATACACCAAGGGTCGATCGACATTCCACAATTGACTCTAACGGAAATTCCATCGTTTGCATATGTGTTAACTTGCCACATAAGCATTTTTTTACACATCTATTACAAAGTGTCTCACTGACGCCAACATCGCGTCCCACCTCTCTTACACCCCATTATGTTAACCAAGTGTGCATATCGACAACAACTATACGTATTAACAGCACTCCCTACACGTGGCAATAAATGTCAACCGTATGTTTATACGACTCGAATTGAACAAATATATCTTAAATTTTTTTTCAGACCCCGAATCGTATTTTCTTCAAGTGATTTTTATACAAAGGTCTTTGTGATTTATATGTTGATACCCATTCTATCTGTATCTTCAACAATGTCCAAGCCTTTGCCCCGCCTTTGCCCCACGATAGCACCAGCCAACAAGTTCACCGACCCACACATGTCACTTATTGTCGAACCAACAGATCCAATGAATATAAGTTGGCGCTTATAAAGGTTCTCTTTCAATCGACGCGCGTGTCAATGTTTCCATGGATTCGGGTGGATCGACTACAACATCTCTTACCATACAATCCTTTTTTTTTTGCTCGTTACGGTGAGTTTTCTATCCAATATTCTGACACAAAAAGGTGTTCACGTATGGAAAAATTATAGTGTTGCAGGAACAGACATTTCGATGGAAAAACTATTGTCCTACAAATAGCAGACTTTAAAATTTCCTTTTTATTCGTTTTTTTATGGAGAAGGTTTCGGATTTCTGCCGTTATCTTCATGACAATGTATTGAGTCGAATCCTGATGTATGAAATCGTTTTACAAATCCCTACAAATTTTAAATCATGATTTTTATAAGCAATTTATTCAAATTTGAGATATTTTTCATCCGTAATAACTGTTGCAGATATATTTTCATATGAAAATATCAGTAATTTATTGAACGATACGTCTGCCACTGTGTTGATTATTCCACGATCATGAGAGATTTTTTTTTAGGCAGAAGTCTTCTTTCGTAATACTAATTTTTATTTAATTTCAACTAAAAATTCGTATTGGGCGAGAGTTTCTTCTGCGTTCGCGCCTATTGAAATTGGTTGAGCAAGTTTTACTATCAGTCTATTATTGGTTTTCGGAATATCGAGGACGGAAAAAGTACAAGTTAATTATTGATTCTGTGGGAATATTCATGTCCCTCGATATCCTATAATGCTCTCTCCGATATGTACCTTTCTACTTCCGGCTTCAACCATTCACTTCCGATTCTATCACACTGGTCGAATTTTATACACACTTGCATCACATAACTACATTTTATTTACATACGGGCTATTCAATGTAGAGATAACAAAGTTTAAAACAAGAATTTTAAACACCTGCTTAATTTATAGATAATTCCTTTCATGTTAACTATTTCAGAATTGTAATTAAATTGCTTTAAACACTGTCTCATTTACCTTTTTTTTTTTTTTAATTTCACGTTTTTAAAAAACATGGTATTGTAGGGTTTTGGCATGAAATCTTAAGTTAAAAATGAATGAGCTGTGTTGATGTTTTTAAATATTGACGAAAAAGTTGAGCATAAAAATGTATTTACATTTTGTTTAATTCATTACGGATCTGTAGAGTTCTTCTTTCTAATCAGAGCTGAGACTTCAATGCAAGTCACTAATTTCGTTTGTATTCGGATAAATCTTCAACTTTATGTAGTGTAGTTCTCATAATGGATTATAAAAACCGTCCGCAATATAAATATAAAAATTCGTTTAATAGTCCTTCAAATTGACATTTACCGACAAACTTTTTCCCCTAAAACATTTACATATATGTCATAAAAGTATTGGTGCGTGTACACATGAATACGATACACCGTTATCAGCGGATCTATCACAATCGATAATTCGAACGACCTTGCCTTACAATCCGTTGCACAAAGCTGCTATCTGTCAGCGATGTAAATACACAGACGTATATGTATTCAAACGTGGTTTATCCACCACATATCGACCACACCTTTCGAGATGCACTCTTGCAGTGACCAATCTTACTCCAATAATATTACAGATCCCACATTGAATACTTTTCATTACTGGTTTATACGAGGAAAAAAATATTAATAAGAAAAATAATGCATTTGATACTTGATCTTGTCAAGCTTTGTTGTAACATATTTGAGCAATTTACAAAAATCGATTAAAGAAACTGTAAGAGAACAATTATAAAAATACTCAATTTCTAGACAGCTTGAAATTAATAATTATTTATTTGATATGAATTTATTGCATAAAAATTGCTGTAATCTGAAATTCAAGTGCTCGAGAAGTTCAATGGAAATTATGATCACGACGTGATCTTGGGATTTTGCAACCTATAGAATTCCATTGGCAGGGACTTGACCTCCAGGGTCAAATGACTCCGTAATTGAAATCATATGGCATTATATATCACTGGCATTTATACTTTTTATGTGTGTGCATGGCTGGTAGTCGCTGACCGCACAAACTCTCTCACACTATCCGGTATAGACGATTGATTTACTGCGACATTGAGCTAGCAATAGTACGTACACTCGATGTGCATTATATAGAATATACGGTGTGAACATGCATCCCTATATACTCTAATACACGCCGTCAAGATATATCAAATTGGAATCTCAACGACAACCTTCGACTTGTCACGTTTGGCGTAACTGCAAGTGCACAATGTTACCAGCACGTTCGACCGGTATTACGATCATTTTACATACACATACGACACTTTTGTATTAACCTACAAATGACAATGACACGTACGTGTGACTATATTCGCAAAAATCTTTAAAAAGTATTAATTAAATGAATTTCAAGTCCATTTGAGTATAATTGGAAGATTGATCATACATAACGAATGAATATCCAAAAAGGACTATAGGAAGTTGCTCTGAATCGGAATGCAAATCCATGAAACCATTGACAAATACTTAAAAGTTCTTCAACTTTTAATGAACGAAAAAAAAAAAACGTTTACTCAAAAATTCCATCCGGTGACAACGTTGAATGTGTCGTCCACGAACGGTGTGCAAGCAACACGTTTCTTTTGAAATTATTATATTTGTGTCACAGTTGATAATAGAAGGTTTCAATATTGTGTGATCGAATTTTTTACAGTTTGCAATCACAGGTTAACCCTGATTCAAAATTTGGTTTCTTGTGGTTTAATGATTCAATTCAACGATTCATCAATGGCCATAAAATATTGTCTTTACTCGTATCGACAATACACTAATTTTGATGTTGAAATGCTCTGTCCCATAAAATCCTGAAACTATCGAGAAACAAGATCTTTTATTTGTTTGAGAGTTTCGGACGCTGTGTGCAAACAGGTGAGATATCCTTTGTTACATTTCGTTTTTTATCCGGTGCAACGATCATTACAGAAGACTAGAGAGTGATAGATACACATTGGGAAAATTGGGGGCTTCGAGTACGATTCTCTTCTCGTATGAGAGTGGAGTTCTCGAGGATATGGACGAATATTCGTTGGGAATATGTGTGTAATGCAGTACAAATACCGGTTCGACACGCACGACGCTTTTGTTCGCAAATGTTTGTCCACATTGTGCAAGTAAAGGATATATCCATGTGATATTGAGCAACATCATCGATTGTTGCTTGCGACGTTATCCGCACTACAAACAATGGTGGACGTAACTATAATACCAATCCCCATGCGTTACCATGCACTCGCAATTCGCGCACCAACTTTTATCCATCAATGTGTAAAAATGAGAACACGACGTAAAAAAATTGTTATCCAGTTTCTAAAAATTCTATATGTGCACGTAGCTACCTAAAATATAACATTTTTGGATGTATTAAGACTGTGGCCACAGTAGTGACAGTTCTTATTCGTCCCTCTATGAATTTGCTTCCAATATAATAGATTTATTTTCTTATTTTAAGAAAACTATTATTAGAACCCCTTGTGGAAGGAGTCATAGACATAAACAATTTTAAGTCACTGATCACACGATTAGAAGATCGAGTAGGCGTTCGTCCGATCGTAGTGGGTGACCTTTAGGAATTTGTGGAGGTTCAGCCGAGTTGGAGCAAATAATAGTGGCTTTCTCACAATGCATTGGATCTTGAAGAAGGTTGTGCCACGCCTGAGAGGTTGGGAACTCTGAAACGAGTCGTCGTATCGTAAAATATAATCCAATATGACGAAAGTGCATAGAAATCACGCTGAAGCAAAACAGGACTAGTGTCATGAATACCAGTCAATGGAAAATGCGTGAATATTGATTTTGTGCGTGTTTAATCCCATGGTAAACACGTGATTGTTTGTTGACATTTTTGTGTTACTTTATTCATCAGTTTACAGTTTATGCAAATTATACGATGTCATGATTCGGAGAAGTCTGTGAAATGCATAGCTCTCTAGACCAGCAGAGCAGTCAGAGGGCATCATTTTCTCATGGAGAATCCACACTTGCCGCTTAGCTATGAATACCAAACTTAACCTCGAGAGTATGGGCGCGCTATCCTTTTCCCTCGTTCTGGTAGAAGTTCGAGGCTCGTTCTCTTTTTCTATCTCATTTAAATAATACTCTCCCGGTTTTAATATCATGAACTGATCAATCGGTTTAATCAAACTTTTATTAAAAACTTGATCATCAATATCATCTACATAAATATCATTTTCTATATCTTTTTTAGAATCCCTTGTGAAAAAATATTAATGAGCAGTAACAGACATTACCAGCGATTCATTATGAGTCCCATAAGCGTTTCCGTCAGTGATAATAAATCAGAACTTCTGATACTTATAATTACAGTGTGTTTGGAACACATTCAATTATCAACAGAATTCAGTAATTCCGTGGGATGCATGGTTCACGTTATTCAACATAACCTGTTACTGTAATATTTTGAGCGTCCTGTCAGCTGCAAAGATGTGTTGATATATAGGGAACGCATTGAATTCGTTAGAGGAAAACAGTGATGGAAGCCAGTATTGTAGAATTGTATGCGTCAGTTGCAAGGAAAATGAAATCTGGGCGCAACAAAATTATTCTACTTGGTAACATTGATAGCGTTACATGGAGATTTTATCTTTGACTTTGATGCGAAATTTTTAGGGAAATTAATGGACCGATCTGTAAAAGTAAAGCCGGTTTAGAGTGCGCCGTCTTATAGAAGAAAAAAAAATAGGCAAAAGTATAATTTTCCCTTCATTGAGAACGTAGCAGGATTCTATTTTCTTCACCCACTGTCTTAACGAAATTCTCATGTTGGTATAAAAACGCTTTTATGTACGAATAAAAGTATGAGGTGTTACAAAGTATTCAATTCAGCGATGACATTGGCTCCAGGATGTTTACTTGGGCTATCCATCTAATAATTGTATTTAGGTAGATTCAGTTTAATTCAATTTGGGGGTGATTTATATTCATTATAAATGAATAAAAACTTGTTTATTCAGATATAAAGATTTGAGGTGCCTATCAAGGATAACGTGAAATTTAGTAGTGACCGTGAACGCCATAACCATGGCCAGCATAACCCGTGTGTACCGCAGCTCCATGACCGGCACCATGAGCAGTTATTTTTCCTGATGGTCCAGAAATGACGACTGAACCAGCGTGCGGGCCGGATACCGCAGCACCACCGGCATGTGGACCAGCTACGACAGCACCATGACTTGCGGGACCAGCTAGGATTGCACCATGATGTGATGGTCCAGCGAGCACGGCACCATGAGATGCCGGACCTGCGAGTACCACACCGTGACCATGTCCGCCGTGACCATAGCCTGAACAATGAACATTTAAAGTGACTATCATAATCGGGGAGTGCCACATAACTTCATCATTATCTTAAATGAAGGCACGAGGATTTGTCGTCTCGTAGTGCATTTCTCATATCTCATTGACTATGCATTGTAATACTGGTGGAAAAGATTGTTCAAAATAAGTTTTTACAATTTCTTCGATTTCCTTACGCCATGAATGATGTTAGAATTGGGATTAACGAAGAAAAAAAAGATAAGATTTTCTAGAAATCCTTACCGCTAACGTAAGGAGCTCCCACATAACCGTGGTGTCCATCATAAGCGCCGTAACCAGCATAACCGACGTGGTCACCGCCATAAGCTCCATCGTAATGTCCACTACCGTAGCCTTCAACATGAGCAGGACCGGCAACCGACCCAGTTACAACAGCTGGTCCGGCAACGGCACCGGAAACGTGTACTGGTCCGGCAACCGAGCCAGACAGATGCGAAGGTCCGATGGCTGGTCCAGCGAGTGAAGAAGCCCCAACATGAGGTCCTGCAAGACTGGCATGGCCGAGAGCAGGACCAGCTAGTGCGACGCCATGTGCACCATATGCACCATGACCGTACGCACCATGACCGTAAGCTCCATGATCAGATACCGCGTAAGCCCCATGACCAGTTCCATAAGGTCCGTAAGCTCCGTGACCACCGTAACCACCGTAACCAGTGAAAACGGCACCGCGACGTTCACGGGATGGTGCGGCGGTTGCCACTCCAAGTAAAGCCAATCCAACAATCTGTGGACACGCGTACACAAACACACATTCGTTATTCAATCAATATTCTTTCACTGATTAATATAACGCTCTCGTCGAACGAGGGACTCTTGGCCCCTTTGATTCCCACGTTTTATCATCACACTTTTGTCACACTGTACTAATGGAAGTTCTAGAACATCTGATACCAGTTTCCAAAAAACGTCTTCATTTAACGTATTTCTAACCAATCGATTTTCAACCGCTCTTTCTTTACTTACAAAAGTCTTCATCTCGCTGACTGTCGGTCGCTGAGTGTGTCAAGATGCTCCATCGTACCAGCTTATATACTTTACAATCCCGATGATCGGGACCGCGCCCCCGCGCGCTTAATCCCTTCAAATCATATCCGCTGATGGGAGCTGTATTCACCCATTGCACAAGAAGGCCACTGACGCCACGCCCCAAGTTCTTACGGAACCGCAACATCATCAGGGACCCCCTTTGCCTCTCTTACTCTCTCAGCGCCATTATTTTACCTTGCGTCCTTCGAGCTTCAGGGGTACTACGAGCAATTCTTCGTTGCATATTTGCAAGTATGTGTTATTATTAACCGAGTGCCGATACGTTATTTAATTACGTATACTATCCCGGAACCACAACCGGACTCTAACGTAGTACACGTGTTTAGACATACATGCTACAAATGAGGTTTCAAGGGGGTTAAATATTTATAGTAGCAGAACTAAGGTAGTAGTTGCACCGAAGCATTTTGCTGTACATATTTTTGGTTTTGTTCACAGTTGGAATTAGGAGAACGATTTTCCGACCAATTTTTGTAGTAGTAAACTTGTCTGCTTCACAGTTTTCTATGGAATCCAAATATTTTTAGGTCGAAATTGTACGGGGGAACAGAATCTGCAAATCTGGCTTAAGGAGGATTATACTGTAGTGAAAAGAACATCTCGAAAAATCGTGATGCCAGATCCACGCTATATCATAAAATTATTTATGTGGGGTGTTAGTCATTCCGTAGGTGTATCGACTTGCAACGTAATCGAACTAATAATCGTTGCAATTCATTTATTGGCTCATACAAGTTTTTCACACGGGATTCTTGACACATCGTATACAGTTATTCCACGAGCAGGATATTCACATGGTTTTATGGGGTTTTCTAGAATTTGAGAAATATTGACTGTCTCTGCAGCAATTACACATTTAAAGATGTTTTATCAAAAGATCAACTTCGGAAGATTGAGTACCAACTGAATATGCGTTATGTAAGAGCAATTCCACGTGAAACTTCGTATTTAAAAGTAAACAATTTCGACAAAATTCTATGAAATCAAAAATTTTGGAACGTTTGTTCTAACGGACTGTTTTTTTAACCCTACATTTACATTGTTTGCTTATATTGAAAAAAAGCGTGTAATTGTAGGAAGATTGTTGATATCGATTGTAAATAATGAAAATCCAAAATTGCAGGAAATGAAGTGTGCTTTACAGAAACTTGGAATTCAATATTTCCATGAAATTCAAACTTTTCATGAAACTCCCCATGCCAAAAAAGAGTGATAATTGTCTATGTAACAATGTCCATGTTATATACAAGTTGAAATGATGGATATCTGTTTGCGAAGGGAAAAAAGGGATAAAGAGGGCAAAGTACTAACGAAACGAGGGCGCGTGATTCACGATCGAATTTTGCACTGATATTTTCTTTCACTCTGCAATTAAATCCAAAGCGATCAGTCTAGTAGGCTCACGAGATGATCCAAGCACTTTTCTCTTGGCTCGAGAAGTCGCGAACTCGACCTTTAAGCCATCTAACGTTACGAAATAAAGTGTACCTGTAATGGCATGTTTAGGTTTCTAGAGCTCTCCACCATGGGCTTAGGTTATAACATAATCGATCGAGTTCGCTGACGAAACACTGAGAAACAAAACTTTCCTACAAAATCATCTAATTACAATGTAAAAAATTAAAATGTCGGGAACTTTCATTTGATTACGTGCAAAATATAAACATTTTTTGGTATGTTTTGGATCTTGTGAAATATTTACAAAAAAATACAATAGGCTGGTGGTGAAATATATTTCGTGTTATTTTTTTCAATCAGTAAAAAGATTTGCACAATGCAATAACCTTTGGAATCGACTTTTCAATGACAAACATTTTTTTGTACCTTTGTCATAATAGCATCAAATTCAACACAGGAAAAATAAATCAGGATTATGAAGACCGCGTAGAAAAATATGAGAAACTAGTATGTAAAACAAATTTGTTTGTATAAGAAATAGATGCAGCGGTGGTGAAATTTACGTGAGATATACTGAAATTGAGTTGAAAGAATTGAGAGGTGGACGGGGTCGTTCAATCGAACGTGATCCGAGCTAATGGTGAGACTGACATTTCCATTCATTGTTCCCAACTGTTGCTGTAGATGTAATTTACCATCGGTCATGGTGGCGAAGTTAAACTTATCCGCGGTATAAGAGTAAACACAGTGAAGTTACCAGATAAATAAAAAGTCAGTTCATGACCTACTTTACATTCGAGACTAGTATATATAATCAAAGCGCGTAGTTCTCTGTTAATTCTGATTTGTTAAAAGTTGACGGCAGATACTTTTTTTTAATCAGCAGTTCGAATGCGTACAAGGCTCTAACTTTCTGGCGTAATGAAATATCAATTGTGGTGCTAAAACTTTGCATTTCGAGGACTGATCTGTTTTGTTCTATGATGAGAATAATACTTTGGTAATAAGTTTTTTGATCGCTCAAAATTGACATCTCCAATTGGTTATGATTCAATCATGTTATTCAATTGAAATTTATAATCAGACTTTCTTGAGAAAATTAAATTTCCGGTGAGCCACAGATTTTTTTCGAGCACGGCCCACATGCTTTGGGATCCTGAATTTTTTTTTTCAAATATGTGGTAATATAATTAATGCTGAGAAAAAAAATGAAAAAGTTGTTTAGAAGAGTTCTGATGGATGAAAATAATTCCTCAGTGTTTGATGAAAATGACAATGTTTTTGTTTATTTTCTTCTACCACGAATGCGGTTAAATACCAATGATTTAACCCCTGCAGGACGACTTATGTATTTCGTATGTATACGTTCAGAAACAGTTGATATCAATCGAACAGGAATCGGAAGTACAGACTTTAATGAACATATTCATATAAAAGTTTTCATTTTGGAGTCAGAGTTTGCATCTCAATGGTCAGAATATGAAAGTTACAATGTCAAAATTATCGAATTGGTTGTTATAATTTTATTCTATGGACCCAAAGTAGAGGTTTAACATAATATGAAAAATATCATCTTTCTTTCCTGCATTACAAAAAATGGTCTTAAAATAAACTAAAAGATAAACATCGAAGTACGAGATATTGTCGTGATACGAGTACAGATATTTCCCTCTAGGTAAAGGAAAGCTCCTCCAATGGCCTCACCGAGCAAACAATATTCATAGGCTGGGGTCATGCGTGACCTCCGTGCGTAGCGTAAGGGTTAATAGACAAACTAGGCCATGAATATATATATAATCATCAAATGGTCACGTTATGATTAGAGCGACAAATAGCCCGAGAGATCTCATCGAAAATCCCATTGAAATGTTGTCAAAGTGAGATCACTTGGACTGACAATGACGTTCATGAAATTTCCCTGATAGCTATTCGGATACTAAATGGGCTGTGCTCATTAGCAGGAGCCAATTAATTAGACAATTCGAACTATTAATGACTGTGGATTGGTCCCAAATAAAGATTCTGTGGTTGAGGGTATCAGCTTGATTCAGTAGTTGAGGAGAACAAAAGATGGTTTTAGTTCATAACGCGAATAAGTGCAGGAACGTGACATTTAGCCACAAAGAGTAATATATATGTAATGCATCCGTCATATTCTACAGCTAGAGAAGGGATGCCGTCTCTACCCATTAATGACAATTATTGAACTAATTTGGATGCCTTCAGCGTGATATGATCGTGGAACAGTTCGATGAACGACGACCGGATGTAGCCGGGAGCCATTCGGTGCTTCTCTTTAGTAGAATCTCTTGCATAGCCGAAGTGGACATCCCAGGGCTTGAGCGAGCCGGTTGGTCATGTGCTTGGTAGTCCATCGAATCCGTGTGAATTTAGCCATCTCATACTAGTGCATTAGAGTACACATCGAAAATGTACTTCTATGGTCCGGTAATTGGTACCCATAATTGCTGGAAAATCAATTAGATACAGAACATTGTGCAAGCAACTTCCACAAACGATGAAACTGACGGGTTCCAATTGCTTGAATCTAGTGGCTTGAATTATCAAAATGGCCAATTTCCAAAATAGCTATAACTATTGATACACCCTCCAACAATGCCTTTCGGTACAATTATCCTGTTTCAAACTCAATCAGAGATAGCCCAACGAGATCGAAAATAATTTTTTTTTTTTACTTTCTCGAAATCACATCTCTGTCATTACACCTGCATGCATTCAATGGATTTTAAATTTGAGATAAGAAGATTATTTGTGGAGCCCAAACGATAAGAAACGTCAGCTAACAATTGCTTGTTAATTTACCGATTTAAGCTAATGGAATTATTGGGTAGAGAGTTTGGTTGCATTCTCAATAAGTTTACCTTTGTCAATTTTGCCAGCTGTGAGTTTTTATACTTCAAATGTATGTGTCAGGAGCAAAAACTTTCGATGCTGCGCGCTAAAGCTCGACTCACTTACTAATGACACTTAATTCCTTATCCTTCGGATCCAAGCTTCGAAGACTTATCTCAATGCAAAGAAGAAGTCCTTCGTTCTCACTTGACGTATCAACACATGATTTTTTTCTGCTGTAACGATAGATACTCATTCATAAATGTACATGTGCACATGGTGGATATTAAAATCTACGAATACATAAAACCGACGAACTCACTTGAATAATGTCAGAAGCTCGGTGATGATGTGTCTCTTAATTTGACACTAACCCGCTGACTCCGTTCCCTTGCAGGATATTATTGACTCCAGATTTAACTTGCGTGGGGTGTACAAATAGTGATTTGAACCCTTTATTTCTTGTTAGTCCTTTATAAACAATGCTCGAATGTCGGGCTGAACGACCACTTAGATCGTGTAACAATATTGGAGGTCGAACTGCAGGTCACCTGCAAAGGAAAAGTTAACAATGTAATGTTAAACTTTGATATCATACTATTTGCTTTTGTAAAGTGACACAATTTTTGTTCGAACGTTTCAGCATTACCTCAAGTGGTTGAAAAAATATTGACCTTTTTTCAACGTAACAAACCAAATGGTTGGAACAATATGAATCGATTAGAAGAAGAGTTAAAGGACTTTTGGCGTAGACTTTGCTTCAAAAGCTGTAAACTCAGTGTCCAGAGAATGCCAGTCAAGTTTTATGGTGTTGTCAAAAGAAATTGTGTGCGTGTTCCAGAAGTCGTTAGATTATGTGATCTGCTGATTTTATTGAAATTCGATGTCCGCCATGTGAAGTTTAGCCGCATGATGATTTTCATTAATAAGACAACAACTTCATTCACAAAATGAATATTATCTTAAAATTGAAACGATCCTTATTAGATCCTTATATGTGCTGAATGTTTTAATGTATTAGCTAATCTATGATCGTATCACCGAATGTAGCAGCAAATTATTTGTGATAGTTATGAATGAGATCGCAATAATCCTGACATAGTAATTGATGAATCAGAAAATTTTTGACATGTCGAATACTGGTTGATGAAGTGATGGGTAAATGTGATTGATGTAAGAACAGAAGAGCATAGACAGGTAAGATTGAGTTTTAAATACTGATGCTTTATTTTATATAAAGTATTGTATAAATGTATAAACGCTATAAATACGTGGTATCTATCTATGGTGGTGGTGGGGTGCTAGTAGTGATCGCATAGAAAGGGTATGACGAGGGCGGGCGGGGTCGGGGGCCGGCGGCGGCGCGCCTTCTATGTACATTCATTCACTCACGGGAACGGCTGACCTACCATAATCTACCGGTCTCCTTCACATAACACGGGTACTTGTATGTATATGCATGTATATATATACGTCCATACTAAAGACACATTGCGTTAGCTCTGCATTTTATGTACTTGATATATATATGTGTGAAGAAGTAGTAGGTATAGTAATAGTATACATATATATATGTAGATATATATATATATATAGAAGACATATGCATGGACGAGTATGTAATAATAATATGTATGCTTGGGTGCGGCAGTGAGTATAACAACTGTGAGGAAACTTGCGATTCTTCAACAAGGGATAGTATATGTGAGTGAGAGCGTCGGCCTACAAAAGATGGAAGATGTAAGAGAATTGGAAGTGTCGAGAAGCAAGCGAGTCGATTGTTCAGAAAACAGAACAATCAGCTCGGTTGTGTTTCGACCATAGAAGCGCCAAAGCTTGTCCTATGACTGGGCTCATGACGGAGCTTATCGCGTAATCTCGATGTTCCTGAGAAGTCCGCTCGATTTACGAGATTCGTATCAACATACGATCGAGCCATTGTAGCACTGTCGTTGCACGATATTGCGGTTGTAGTCTCACGATGAACTGAAAATTTACTAGATTTTCCCACGAATGGATTTCCCATGGTGGGTAATAAACCGCTTGATCGCGCCTCGCCAGGCACTGGTCGAATTGTCTGTTTAACACGTTTCTCATTGTCTCTCGCGGTGATCACATGATGTTACGATGATTGGTCGAGCAATTCGGTACTGACGGACTGTCCGACTGACTACTCTTTAGCTGCCATGCTCCGAGGTTGGATGAAGCTCTGACGTTGATAACGCGTTCGCTGACCGGTATGACCGTGGTGGGTTTGCCGCCGTCGCCGAGCCGAGATCGCTGGGGTCTAAGACCGTCTTACCACTTGTGGATGGGGGCGGGGATGATAGCTCCGTGGGAGCCAAGACCGGCGTGGATGGCGCCAGATGGTCCGTTGATCACAGCAACTCCGGCGTCGTGTCCGCCAATTCCACCGGCGATGCCGGGGCCTCCTCCTCCGATGACAGCGATGGCACCAGCACCACCGAATCCACCACCAAGACCTCCGAATCCACCTCCGGGAGCAGCAGCAGCAGCGGAGCCAGAGCTACCGTCGTCACCGTTGATTCCACCGGCTCCGGCGTAGAAAGCGACTCCACCGTAGCTGGGTCCGACGAGGTTAGCGGTAGCCTGGGATGGTCCTACGAGGGTGGCAGTTCCTTGGGATGGTCCTACGAGGGTGGATGGGCCGGCAGCGGGTCCAACAAGGCTGGATGGTCCGGTACGGGGTCCTCCAACGGATTTGGCTCCCTCTTGGGGTCCAACGAGGTCAGATGGGCCAGATTGGGGTCCTACGTTGGCCTTGGGTCCCTCAGCGGGTCCAATGTCGGACCTTCCACCGGTGACTCCTGCGAAACGATGCAACTGGTTAGTTGTTCTATTACATCGCTTGAGACTGAGATCGCGATACTAACCACCAGAGACAATCTGTTGGACTCCCGCGGCACCAGCAGCGGCAGCAGCACCAGCAGCGTAGCTGGCACCAAGACCACCGGATCCCAAGCTAGCGGCACCACCCTGGAGGGAGGCAGCGGTACCAGCACCAGCGGCGAGACCACCGCTAAGTCCGGCTCCTCCGTGTCCTCCGTATCCGGCGTATCCGTAGCCACCTCCGTGACCACCACCGTAACCACCACCGTATCCACCGTGGGCGATACCAGCGCGCGCCGTCGCTACGGCCAGACAAGCGAAAACGATCTGAAAGAATCGAGAGGATTCGCCCCGTTAGTTCGCCTGTTCGCTTGTCAAGGCAATTATCAATTGTTGCCAGAGTTTTCGAAGTACACATTGGCCGTACTTGTGTTCAATATACTGGAGGCAGGTAATGTAATTGAGCTAATGCACAAGAATCAAATTACGGAAGCTGGTACAAGAGTCACGGAACGATCATCGTAGAGTCGTAATGTACGGGATACTAGCATTACTATACAATCGAGTAAGTCGACGTGGTACCGATTACGGGCTAGAGAAGTGCGCGCGCGAGCTCGAGACCCCAGGAAGCATAATCGCGTCGGCTTTCACTTTCAATGGGAGCGCGTTGCACGTGGTATGCAAGTATATGTTGGACTCAACAAGAGTTAGGAAGAATCTAAGAAGCTAATGCGAAGTTGCCATTCTTGAAGTATACGCGAAGGCATATTGCCGATCATTAAAAAAAAAAAAAGATTAATGTTTCTGTACTGAACGCGAGTGATGCTCGTGGAACTGAACCGCGTTGCAAGCGTGAATTTAAAAATTTCCAATTCCGGTCACATTAGATCGTTGTGTCACGCAAAACGAGTTCGGAGACTTGAACAAAATGGTAAAACTCGCGAATGGACTAGTTGGTGGGGTAAAATGACTTTTGAGAAGAGATTTAAACGTAACCGTAGATATGCCGTAACGTTTCGTAATTGGATCGATAGCCCGCATGGATTGCATTTTCGCATAGTTAACGATTTTCTTAGTCCGTCGAAGCTGCGATACCATATTTGGCGGGAAAAGACATCGCGAGACTTGAAACTGTTGCGTTTGAAACAGGCTCGCATATTTGTGCTTTCCCGGTGTTGAATCGAGGCAATTGAATTTAAACGTGGTCAAGCAAAGCAGCACATTAGGTGTGCCAGCGTAATAGTGAACTCTGAATTCGCAATGCAAAACTCTATTTGTGGTTTTTTGTAATTAAGTGAATTACTGGATAAGCTCAAGATGTCTTATTATTCCAAATGGAACCGCCGATTGGATATGCGAGAAAGATCGAGTTCTTTTTCTGTTATTTTTGTTCATTCAAGATACTCTATCAACTAAAAACATGGATAATCAAATTCCTCTTTCAGGCCATTAGCAGCCGAATAACGCAATTATAGATTTTCCCGTGGACTCCAAGAATCAGCCCGAGCTCTTGGCAACCAAGAGGTTGTTAAACGAGGTTTAGAAAGGAAGTTTTTAGCGGACAATGAGCGCGATCGAGGCGAACAGTAAATTATATTTATCTGGGTTCCGCCAACGTGACAGAGATATCGAGAACCGAGGCAAAATCTTCCCCGTCTATGTTTGGCTGTATTTACTCACGATACTCTTTACTTTTACCGTTACTAGTGGCGAACGAATGACTTGGGAATTTACATACGCGTGATAGTGCGTCAGTACTCGTTACAAAAAGAAAATGATTCATTTTTTTGGCATTTTATAAGATCTGATTTGGAGTGCTAACGAAAAACTTTTGTAACTCATTTGAGGTTCAATAATGTGAGCAGATATAAGAAACGATACCAAGTACAATTGCCGGGCAAAATTTGTAACTACCGGAAATGCATTTTCATATTTACTGTACATAAATCAAAAACCAATTTATAAAGATATGATGCTACAGTTATACGCGTTAATAAATGTAGATTCAATGAAAAACAACCAGTTTGCCGCGAAAAGATGACTCGTGTTTGTGATGGTAACCGGTTTGCGAGACTACGGTTCACGCGTTTTTGCTCGTTTTTGATCGCAAGGGAGTGCCGAGTTTGTGAATGAAATATCGTAAAAACTGAGGTTAATGAAAGCGGATAAGAACACGAGTGTTCATCAACCGGAGTTTTTAAAAATTTGGTGACATTGAATGTAAGTTGAACTCTTTAATAAGTGATTTTATATATTAAAAATCCAGAAGAATGATTTTAAGTGTAAACGAGTGAGTGATAAGTAAAGAGGAAGAAATATCAGGCAAAAATATTCATTGGAAATTTGATAATATTGGCAAGCGATATAGAAAAGTGTTGGAACGAAAAATCAAATAGTAAAATTTTGAATAATGTTCAGAATATCAAGATTAATTTTTCTGATTCAACTTGAATTATGTATCGAACATTATTAAATGATTTTGTAAGAAATCGAGTGAAAAAGATTGATGAAATTTGAAAATTTTGAATAAGAACACTTTGAAAGAAAATGAGAAAATTTTGAATAATAAAACTGAATATTTCGCCACAGATGAAGAGCCTCTGAGAGGACACCCCACAACCCACCCCGTTATACTCACAAAGCACTTCATGTTTGGTGTGTGTTTGGTGGGTTGGTAGTCCAGTGAATGACTGACTTGGGCTGGGTCGACGGGCCTTATATACGCCCAAGTCTACACTCTGGCCACCGCTCCACAATCACCATCCTTTCGAAAGCCGTGCTCTCCTCCACCCTCCTCCTCCCCCAGAAAAACTATAATCCTCCAGTTGCAATGAACGGTGGTCGTTCTAGGCTTCGTGCGTTTGAGAGAGACCCAGTGAGAGTCGTGTGAGGTAAGGGGAGGGTCGCGGACAGACGGGGTAGTGGCTCTCCGTAGGCAGAGTTAGGTGGTAGGCAAGTATATAGATTGGGTAAAGCATGTAGACAAGCTAAGCAAAAGCAAAAAGGCCTTAGCTACCAACCGCCCGCCGCCCATTCGCCCGGCTAGGAATCGTCGTCTCGGCGAAGTCTCTTGCCACCGATCTCTCTTTCTATTCCTATCTAAACGACTATTTCTATCTTTCTCATCCTCTCATATGAGATCGTGGCTATAGCAATGGCAGAAAAGGCTCCAGGATAGTTGGTACCAAGTGCACCAGGCACCTGGTCACCTACGATACACTCGCGGGCGTGGTACGTTTTTTCATTCCAAACCACTCGTTTCGCTTATCGTTTGAACTACATTTGTATATAGACTAACAAATTGTGTTTCGTTTAATGATGATCCATCGACGAAAGATTGGATTTTCAGAGTTAAAAGTATAAGGTATGAGAGCAGCTAATGAAGGATCATTGATACATGGACTGTTGGTGAACAATAGAACTAGAAACTTCTATCGTAGTATCCACTCATGCAATCCGTTGCTTATTCGATTCATACCGAAAGTATTTTCTAGAACGAGACTAAAGTCATTCAATTATCCTTCTCCATTTTTATGGATAAAAAAATTCTATTGTTGACCTAATGGTTTTCCATTGATCCATCGACAACAATGTCCAGCATTTACGGACTAGAAAACTATCATGTGCAAATTGTTTTGGCAGAACAATTGACATCTCACCAAATTACGTTCTATGTATGCGAAAATCTTGATCCAAATGCATATTATTTGTTGCACGATAGCGAAAATCTTTTTATTTCAGAAAAAATAGGTTCTGTGGGAAAATTCGTAATTGACCAAGTATTGAAAAACTCGATCAGTCACTTGCCATATGAGCTGTTTGAAAAGATTTAGAATTGGAGCGAACGACATCCGAGCTGACGACATATAGCCAAGCATTACATTCTGAAACTTTGTCTATGATTCCACTGTAAAATGTATGAAGGCGTCATCAACGCTCGGATGGTATTTCTATTATCACTCTAACTTTTTTTTATCATATTTGCCATTGAAATAAATTGCGTCAAGGAAATAATGTTTGAGTGGAAAGCTGGAAAAAAACTTTATTAGAATCTTGAAATTTTTCATTTTATGAGATTCATGGGCAATTTTTCATCATTTAATACATTTTTACGAATAAAACTATAAAAAGCTGGTCAATTCTATGACGATAAGAGGGAAATAAAATAAAAGGTTGATATCCTGGTTCGTGTGAAAATTTCATGTTATCAGTCAGGATACAGATTTATGAGTCGTCCTCTCTTTGATACTAGAATATAACCATCGATCGACATGTCTCTATATGTATATTTGGTCATAACAGAGTTGTGAACAAACTCAATGAACAAAGTTCGCCGGGTTACCAGGACCGCTTTGAAACTCGAGGTCATACTCAGCACATCGCGAGGTCCTTAGCTGGCTACCTGGTATAACACATTCACATGCATATGTATATTGTATGTAGAAGATAGTAGAGTCGAATTTCAGATTTCAAGCTTGGATGATGAGTTTTCGTCATGGGAATTTGCCCTTTAATTATCACGTGCCAATACCCTGAAGAATGTTAACACCTAGAAACCATTTTTTTGTTTTAATTGCCTCGAAGTTCTCCAAGTGTCCAATTTCAATAGGCTTTAATTTTTCTGTAATTGTATTTTCATAAATCCTCTATTTCCGCCTATAAATTTCCATCAAGTTCGGAAGGAGAGTCGATCGGGCAATAGAGCTTAATGGTGATTGCCGAATTACCTCAAGAAACTTAAATTTTTTTTTTTAACATAACTTGCTCGTAAGCAGCTCTGTTTCTCTCCCTCTCTCTCTCTCTCTCTCTGCCGTTTTTTCCATCTGTACTCTTTCAGCATATTTTTGCCTCTTGATCGATCATCTCAACCTACTAATTTGAGCGAGCATCATAACATCTCACCGTGGCGGTTTCAAATTCCACATCAATCAATTTGAACGCTCTGGGATCGAACAACTTGCAATATTTCAATTGATCCTTTGCATTGCACAGCAAGTTCGATCAGAGAATTCACAAGAAAAGATTATTGTCAAAGAACTTCTTGCGTTAGAAGATAAAAAATGTCGTATCACGTAAAAATGTCTTTAAAACGTTTCGCTTTTTTCTCTTTCATTCGATTTCCAAAAGCGTGCATTGAGCCATTTATCGTATGCAGATGTGAACTTGTATTTAAAAAAAATACTTTCCGTCGCCTCTATGTATGATCGTAGAAAGTGAAAGCCATTATATTCGCTCGCTGGTGTGCGAGGGGATCGTGTGAAAAATTCCTCCCACCGTCAATCGTCCAATCGGACTCTCGCGGGCGCGAATCTTTTTCATCCCGGCCATGACCGGTTTGAATATAAGATACGTCGTCGAACAGACTCGAGTCTCATTTGCCTTCACCCCGAAGAGAGCAAGTACCGATAGAGAGGCTGCAGGCTCGGCATTATAGATAAATACATATATATATATATTTTTCTATATATCTGTGCCGTTTGCGAGAAACATAATAAGTTATACTTGGTCTAGTGTCTTTCTCCCAAACGCCACAGAAATATAAATATCGGTACTTGAGCATAGAATGATACATAGCAGTGTGTGTGTGTTTGTGTGTGTGTTCGTGTAGGTGGGTGCACATATGTTATCGGCCAAGCGCGATTTCAGGTCAAACCAGGTTTTTCAACGTCAAACTAGTTTGTCCTGAAATCGGGTTTGGCCAGTAAGAGATTTGTATGTCGTCGTTTCTATGCTTGATTGCCGATAACGTTGAGATACCTAGAGCCTGATATTCGGTGATTTTTATTTGTCACAGAAACATCAATTAAACGTCATATTTGCATCTCCACGATGTGTACACCCGAGAAGACTGATAATACGTATAGGGATCGTATGATATTAAAAGAAACATTTTGGGATAAAAGGAATGACGGAAAATATTGAATTATTGAGACGAAAGAATTATTGGGAAAGGTTTGGTTTAAGTTTTTCTTTATTTTGCTGGAGCTTGTTGACAACAGAGAAAAACTGGGGCATCTGAAAATAACAATAATAATGTTTTGTGTTGCTGGCAACATTCGGAACAGAAAATATTGCTATTTTTGTCAAACATTAATCGCTTTCAATTTATTTTCGAGGTCAAAAAACCTGCATATCTGCCGATAATCACACACTCGTATTCACACTGCGTATATTGATCAAAAGATTAAGTATTAAAAATTCAATGGTTTTTAGTCTATGAAATATGTTTGATCTCTTTGGCGCGTGTGCGAGACGATATGCAACGCGTGGTTTCAATAAACCAACTTTCTAGGTGGAAATTATAACTGGTTTGCTATATAGCACATGCAACGAGATCGTGACACCCTATACACACGACCATCTCGTTAGGCCGCTGTTGGAAATATAGTAGTTTGTAAACTGGTACAGCGTAGCGCGCACCGTTCTTGCGAGGACAGGCGGTGCCGCGAATTTTATATCTGCAAATGCATGACTATCAACAGCACTAGCGTGCTTTAACAAACTCTGGTGGTCTCACCAACGTATTTTTACCTCTCGTTAGAAGAAAAAAAAAACAAACATTATTTAATTTTCACTGCCTTATTATTCACAACACTTGATAACCTCGTTAAACACACGGTGAACCAAGCCGCAGCAATTTCAATAAACTCACATTTTCAAGTTACACATTAATGACTATATATGAAGTTCCCTAGGGTAGTCAATTTCCATGTGTTTCCTCAACGGCTTTTTTTCTAGTGAATATGAGAAAAAAAACATTATTAATTGAGCTAAAGTAATCGATTGCACATAGAATTTAACGAAAAAAAAAATTGGAACAAAAAATTTACAAATATTTATTATTCTTCGGAATTATAAGCAGTTGGGTGGCAAAAATTCTCCATGTCTAATTATATCCAACAGCCATACCGTCATCCGGTTTCTATTCAAGTTTTAAATCATGTGTTCTCAATAATTCTTGATAAACTGACCGCAATTCAACACGATTGCATTGGATAAAAATTCGGTAGAAACTGCCGGGAAGGAAAAATACTAATTGTTTTTTTTTTTTTCGTCCTCGATTGAACAGCATGATATGTACGATTTAGGATCACTGATAAAACTCATACGTTTCAAAGCTGGTATTGCTCGCTCTACCGGAAACTATCACGCGACGATGTAGCCTAAATGCGGCTATGTAGAAAGATTAAAAAGAGTGAGACCGGCGGAGAGATATTCGCTGATTATGTGGGCGATGAGATCTCCTCGGAACTATGACCAGCCCAGCTTTGAAGCGAAAGTCCGATGTATCTTGGTGGTGCATATCAATTACTATTTCCAGACAGTTTATCGCTTGATAACTACTGCTGTATCTCCTATGAAGAAACTGGAAAGTGAATGCATAATCTGGTGAATTATTACCATTATTATTGCCATATTTTTCCCATTACTGAACAAGGGAAAAAATTCCATGCAAATTCCAAGTCAAGTTTTAACTTCTGAAGTAGCATTTTTTTCCAAAATGCAATCGAAGTATAAATGAAGTTATTTGGAAAAACTCCTCCATGATATCAAACAGAAAATTTTTTCCTAATTAGCAACGACGTCGACACTGCAGTTCAACAGTTTTATTTCAGAATGTTCGGGGAGCAACGTACGCGGAAAACTTTTTCAGACGACATATGTACTTTTGATAAGTGGCATAAACGCTCATTAATTCGAGATCGAAAAATAAGCGAATAAAAAAATATTCCCATAAGGTTATATATTCACTTTCCAGTTTCCTTAAATGGATTGCAAAGATAGTTGAGGACTAGGTAATACAAGTCATAGTTATTAGAAGAAAAAGAGAGAGAGACAGGAGAAAAAATAGAAAGAGAGAGAAATAAAAAGACGTAAGAAATAAATAAAAAGGCACTATTCGCCATAGAAAGTTTTCTCCTTGGTATGTCATTTTTTCTTGCTCTAATTTTAATACTCAGTTTCAGACACGAACATTACACAGATTAAACATGTATATAAGTATTTTTATATTTATACATATATATATACATATAAATATATATAATGATACACAAATATTGCAAAAATTTTAACTTTATGAGAAGCGGAAGGAGACATATTTTACATACGATATGTACACCGTTCATATTATCATGTAAAGCCTGTGTATACACGTGTGAATAATATACTACAATATATACGTAAGTTATACATAGGAAGTAATGGAGAGGGAACGGGTCGACACGCTTGCAGTTGCTCCCAGTGGAGACATTCCGTCTGCAGTCAGACGACTGTGATCTTCCGTCTGGGTCAGGTGTGCCTCGGTGTGCAACGGTGAGCGCGGTCAAGGCTGAATCTTCATCTCGTGTTTTATTAGAAATCTCGTGACTGGCTGATGTGCTGAGGAATATAATTGTACGAATCGGTGATATATCTTGCAATACTTTTGCTAAACGTCCAATTGAAACGTTTTACATTTATTTTCATTGTAATAATCTTTTTCTTCGAAATACAGAATTTTGCAAATAAATATATTTATTGTATCAGATAATTCGTTATCATAACTCCAAGTCCTTTGAAAGACCAAATAAAATTATTTGAAATATTAAAATCCATACAGAATTTGCGCCTTCTGAAACTAACTGTTTCCGCACATACGAAAATCTTTATGGAAAATTCATTTTCCATATTTCAATAAATTTGTTCTCTCTGATACGTTAAAACTGATTGAAATTCATGGAAACGATACTTCGTTCGAATGAACTGCTATCAATTTTTTTTCCTTCGGGAATATCCTCGAAATCTCGTAGTATCGATTAAAATAATTGTTTTTATTAATGAAAATTCGTTGTTATTCTTTCATGTATCCTGGTTTTGTATCACGTTTCAAATGAAATATCGTTTTCACCTTATAAAAAATTACTACCGAAGTGGAATCGAGCAGAATTATTCGGGTGTAAAAATCGAGTTTTAACTCGTCGTTTTAATTGAATGTTTGGGACAAAATTCTGCAAAATATAATACCGTTACATTGCTATTATGTATCTATACATTTCATCAAAATCCATTCCATACAATATCCTGCAAAATTTAATATCGTTACATTGCCATATGCATCTATACATTCCAATATAATGAGCACCTGTGGTACACGTACACCTGATTTCACAATAGAGAAACTCGAATATTTAAAAAAATATAAATAAAAAATAAAAATATACTTTTCCGTGTTTAATCATATATATAGACTAGAAGATAAAACGTAATAAGTATAACCGGCGCTAATGTAGTAGCACTGGCACGTAAAGAAGGAAAGTAAAGAGGAAGCGATTCGCACGCTGAGGCCGGACGTGCCTCAAGGTTATGTAATACGTGGAGTACATTTTATAGCATATAACTTTGAACATAAATACGCATAAACTTATGTATTATGTATATGTATGTATCCATAGGGCAGATTATATCGATACATCGATATATCGATATCCTTAAGATAGTTTATTCTTCGCGTATCGGGAAGCTTTTGATACAGACGTAACGGGACATGAATATGCAGTTTTGCAACAGTCGGTCAGTCAGCCTGTAAAAGTGAAAGATTCGGAGCATATAGGAACTATTTAAACGTTGAAGTAGCGCCAATAGACTCAGCCAAAAAGGACATATTTGCATGCGGGCCAGCTTCTTTTTTTATTCGTCGCCATTTAGAGATAAACAACCAGCGGTTTTCGTGTATAAAATATAAAAAGATAGGACACATTACGAGACACATCAGCGTGATGATAATAATTTTACACTGTGCATTTCTAGTGCATTTCCCTTATTTGTTTGAGTTTGATATGAGTTTAAACAAAAACACTTTGAAAATATGAAAATTTTGGTACGTGATAGAATTTTAATCACATTAATGCTGCAGATGAACTTTTCACACTCTTTTCTAAATTAAAAGGTGTTACTGTTTTTTACTTGAAGGGTGTAAAATATCATGGTGTGAAATTTTCTTCTTATTTGCTCGCCTCTTCGTGCAGTTTTATTTATTCCTTTCATCACGTCGAACAAGAAAATGATGAAGACTGAAATTAAAAGGACAGAGAAAGAGCTCGTTTATTATGACAACTCCGAGGTGCATAATAATAAAAAGTGTCATATAAACGAAAAATTAAAATAAAACTTTTATCCACTCACATGTAATACGGAGCTTGCAGCTTTAGCATACATCCTGAAAGTGTATGACTGTAGATGTTTGTACTAAGACCGAGGGTGGAGCACAACGACAACTAGGATGACAACGACGTTAGCTGATGAGAAACTAAGTAGAAACAGCAAGTATGTACACAGGCAAGCAGTCTTACTATGTTTTCGGACGAAATTATCCACCTCGGTGGATTCTTGAATTACTCTGTCTCGAAAATAATGACCATCAAATAACAAGATAATTTGTTTTCTAAGAATCATCGTTTTTCTTTTACCATTCCTATTAATTATTCTTCTTTTATATTTTTTTCTCAATACTCATAACTTATTATATAACTACGTCAATTTTGCGTTGCACTAAAAAAATATTGAGTCCTCATATCGCACACTGTAACTAAATAATGGAGAATATTCTTGCAGCAATAATAATAATTAATTATTTTTTAAAAGTAGGATTACTTAGCAAGTTTTTTAAATGATTTATTATGTTTCAACCACATCGAAGCCCACGTTGTTCGCAGTGAGCTCACAACGAGTATGTTTTTATGCATAAAAGTAAAATAAACATTGATATTCTCGTCTCAAAAAATGCCACGATCGTTTGGAAATGAAACGTAAATAACGGATATGCAATATTCTATAATTGGAAATGAAATTTTATTTACATTTCAAAACGATCACTGTTCTCTCTAATGTATTCATCTCTCATTTATTTTTTATTTTTTCTTCATATACATCAACGTTTTTCTTATTAGAGCAGTATTAAGACCAGGAAGATCTATAAAAACGTGGAAGACAGCAAGGCCAAAGACGCAAATCAGCTGCATCCCCTTGTTATGTAACGTCGAGGATACGTGAAAAAGTGAAGGGAATAAAAGAATATGATAAAAAGCAGTAAAACTGGTGTGGCCACACGGCAGATTCGCAAGATTTGCTGTAAACGATTCAACGTTAAACTAGCACATTTTCCAAGCAAATAAGTTCAGAAAGGGCGAGGAAAAAGTGAGAAAATCTTGTGCGAGGCCATATCTTCAAACAGTTTTTTACGTGCCCTTTCCTTCTTTATGCATCTTTTTCATCCTCGTTACACCTTTTCCACTATTTTCCTCAGAGCTTTTCGTATTCTCAGAAAACCGTTATATATATACATATATAGCATATATTTGTAACTAACAAATCGAAGAAATAAAACCTGGTAAGTATCTTCGCAACCAAAGAAAAATCTCCCCTTGTCGAAAATGCCTGAGTCTGTGGTTAGTATTCACTGATTTTTCACCAGTTTCTCGTCAGGGATTTTATCGAGAGTATATACGTTTCATGCTCAGACTCAAAAACTGTGCACCACTCGCTTCATCTTTTTCTCTCTTTTACTCAATACGCGTAGAGCCTTTTATTACATATACTTGTTTTTTATTCGTATCGTACACAACCACGTGTACATACGCGATACATACATGCTATTTACATACAAATCCATATATATATATATCAAAAAACTGTATGCACCTTAATGCATCCGCAGCACAAAACAGCCATGTATCCCGTTCATGTTGTCGTGGTTCTGAATCGTCTCGCCACTTGACACCGTTCCAAAAGCCACTACTCACAACCCATACGATCTTCATTTCTTTCTTTTTTGTTCCTCTCTCGTTGCTATAAAGCTCAAGGATATCTCACCTCACTGGCAAATTTTTCGGTAATCACAAAAATAAACACTGTATAAACTGTTTAACAAAAGAATAAGGAAAAGATCTTAATCACTTATTTCTAATTATTTTATCACTTGATTATACAGAGTTTTGTTGTATTACATAACGGAAAATGATATTAAAAAAAAAAAAAATTAAACAAAGATTGATTTGTTATCAACCATCAAATAGTAATTTTTTTTAACAGCTTCGGCCTCTGTAGACCAAGAAAAAATCGGTATTGTTTTTAGCGAAATTATGAAACGCATCGAAATTCTTCACATATTTATTCACTGCAAACAGTATCTTTTTCGTATTTATTAATAGAAAAAATGGCGGCTATACACAGTATTTTTTGACTCGTTATCGGAAAAATGCTTTACAATCGATATTGTTTCATCCCAAACATCCTCTTTCTATGTGAAAAATCACCAAAGACTGAACCGATACTTCGATTTTGCTCTAGTGCCTCAACTCCTCGAAACGTTATTCTTTCGTAGACAAACAAGAAAGAAAATATAGAAACTATTCATTTTATTTTGAGGAAAAAAATATAAAGAGACTTTTTCCAGATGGCGAATTAGAACGAGAGAGTTTTTTTTCCAATATTCGTGAGAGTATCAGCAAGTCATATATTTTACATAACACGCTATACGGTTATACCTATTTCTCGATCAATCCCGTTACAAAGTGGTGATACAGGACATGTGCTTCTATATCGATATATTTCAAAGTACGAAGTCTTGATTCAAGACGTGGGGAAAATGAATCTATGCGTTGAGGCTACGGAGAGAGTGTCCACTGGATTCGTATATATAGTGGTCTGCTGGACACTGCAGCTCTCAGACGAGCGATCACGCGCCAGCCATGTACATCACATACTTCTCGTCTCCTGCAGCATAACAACCTATATTCATGTACTTTTGAACAAAAGGCATTTCACATCGACTCAACCGAATCGAATTTTTCTGTTAAGATTTGATTTTTTACAAGACTGCCTCGAGCATCCAAATCGTCACAAAAATTTAGCCGAAATAAATATTTTCATTAGCAACATTCATATGGTCCCTTCGAATAATCGAAATAAAAAAGTCATTTCAGGCCAAATAACTATCCTTAAAACTTTCAACAAAGAAAAATTTCACGTTTATTTCAAATCAAATTTAGTTATCTGATTGATAACAGTATCATTTTTTAAAATTAAATTGTGTTTTTTTTTTTTTTTATCGATTTATCTTTACCTTTATTCCATTATATTTATTCAGTGATAAGTTTCGATTTATGTGGCAGTTGGTTGGTAAATAGTAAAAAAAAAGTGTCTTAAAAAGTTAATCTGAATCTCCATTGTGACTCGATTTGACTTTGGATATAAATATGTGAATTTCCTTTTGAATGATATATCATTGATATTTATTTTGAAGAAAAAGGATCGAGTGCATAACGATTCAACGTTGAACGGTCCATATGCATATAGGCAAGGTGTACAACGCAGTAGACGCAGCATGTGGACTGTGGAAAGTGCTGTGCATGAGAGCGAAACTTGTATATATATCTATATATATATTTTAGCAAAGGATTATTGCGTAACGCAATGTGAAGCAGAGTTAGAGAGACCAATGTGAGCTGTACTGATGACTCTATAGGAGAGATGGTTGTGTTTCACGTTCTATTAGATGGTGAGCTCTCTATGTGCACCCATCATTTCCGTGTTCCAACAGCCATGAGAAGCAACTTCTTGTAGCCAAGCTGACCACGCAGTATATTCTCGCTAAGATATACAATGAGATAGTATGGTACAAATGTAAAAGGATACTCGCTGAAGTCAGAAGATCTGGGTCACTTCATGCAAATCTAATTTTTATTTGACCCTGACTTTCAATAAATTGAATCCATAATATTCCTGAATCTTCTAATTGATTTTAAATCGAAGTTTTATTTGTTTTCCCATAATTTATAACAATAATTAGAATATTGTGAAAATAATGATTATTGAAATTTCATTGTTATCAAATTTCGTCAAAAAATAAAATATATATCAAGAGTGTGGCTGAACTGTATGATTTAAACTTTCGAACAGAAGAAACAATGGATGTGCATAATGTGATTAGATTTGATTTCTATGATTGTTTATAAAAATTACAAGCACGTATTCTATGTGACGTAATAGATTAAATAATGTGAGAAACGACCTTTTAAGTTTGAGCTGCCGATTATATTCCCACAGATTCATCTGTGTGTACTTATGATTTCTTCATATAAATATGTAATCTTTTTTTTTATCGAGTATTATTGAAGACAAATAATTCAATGATTAGAACTTTTAAATTGGCTGAATTTAACGCTGCCTTAAAAATAACTTTTATAGTGTAAAAGTATTGTTGAAAATCATGCTCCCAAAACAGCATTGCCACAATATATGCAGACATTTATTTAGCGATTAATACTTACGTGGGAACGTGGACGATTAGTGGAATTTCTATCGGGCGCGACTCGATATCTGTTGCACTCGGTAGTAGTTAAAGATATACTTATAATATGCTTTGTATATTTATATATTTATATGTATATGTGCATCATTTGAAAGCGAGAGTGCGGTCGAGGCCAAGCTATAAAATCCATTGCTGAAGATCGACGTGCAGATACGAATAACGAGACACAGAATCGTCCCATGTGCCTTCACTATTAACTATCATTTTTTTTCCATTCAAACAATGCTCAACGACCGTTTTTAATTTGGACATATCGTTATGGCAACCTGTTCAAATGAAGCTTGAAGAAGTACCAGTTAAATGTGATATATGTTGCTCTTTCTCACGACATTACTTTTTGCTTTTGTGTATTTATTTGGCTGTTTGCTAAATTTTGACAAATGCTGTCGTTTTTTTGTGTCGATCGGCAGTAGTGGATATTGTCTGTCGCTCATACTATTAGGCAAAATAATTGAAAACAAATTTAAAAAGTCGATTTCAGACAATCAAAAACTTTTGATTGCATCGAAACATATAAGAAATCACATGAAACAGCGTTTCCCCCGTAAGAAATATTTCGAGAGGGTTCTACAGGCAAGCAAGTCCATTCCTATACGTATTCTGTAAAATGCGTTAAATAATAACTGCATTCCACAAATGCGAACGAGTGAGGGATAAGTTGCAGTGTATTCAGACCATGCACATATATGTATATATAGGTGTGTGATTTCGTGCCGAGCCCTATTGCTCATTCGAAATAACAAGTTTGTCAACGTTGATAGCGTAGACATAAAATATAAAAAAAACTTATCTGAATTAAAAGAAAACGGAAAATTTTTTCGAAATATTCATCAAAATGCATTTTTTTCCGAACTGTGTGTGACATTCTCGACTCTAATTGATCAATTTAACTTTCTCCCGAATAATATTTTCATCGCAAATCAAAGGCGTGACGGCGTCACCGTGATACTCAATTAGAAGAAAGTTTTGATATAATTATTAATCCTGCCATAGATTTCTTATACGTAAACCAAAAACAAAACAAAATAAAAAACATGTAGAATTTCGTTAAACTTCTAACGCATGTCTGTTTTTAGAAATTTTTTTTGAAAAAATCTATTCTGTTTTTTTTTTCACAGAATAATTACGTTATCGTAAAAATATCAAAAGTGCAGCAAACGCTCAACATTACACTCGCCTGCGTATATGAGTCTTCGTAATTTTTTATTGTTGCAACAACGATTGACTCTATAATAATTATGTATATTATTGTATTCATTGCAATGATATACATTCTTGGAAATATCTCGTGGGCTAGTAATGAAAAATATCTTGAATCGTTCAACTATATAATAATTGCTTCAGCTACAGGCGTTACAAGTATATGGAGCCTATATTGCTGGTATAATAAATATATATATATATATACATATATTGTGTGTATACACATATATAGACAAACATACATAAACTATGTTATATATACTATGAGAATGTACTCCAGCGGTGCGAGACAAGCAATTATCATCATATAGCTATGTCGTTGTGTAGAACTAGTGGTATGAGCTGCCAGTGGTCTGAAGCCTCGTGTACGAGCAATAAAGCACAAGCAATTAACGTTTAATATCGAGCTGGTCGAGACAGTTTTGCGAAAAGGTGGCAGGGAGGGGTTCCTTTTCTCGTTGGACTTCTCGAGTAAGAGCTCTGAATGTACTGTGCAATTATTATTACATTTATATATCTTTATACTTATATATGTCTTTTTATTTTGTTGTCCCTCTGTCTGTCTTTCTCTTTCTCTCTCTCTCTTTTTATGTAGTTTTTATATAATATAGAGTCAGGATCGTATGGGTACACAACTAGATTCTGTACAGTATTAGTGCATTGAGCCTTTTACTCCGATACTTAAGAAAAACGTTGAGGACAATTAGACCTAACTCATTATTCCGAAGGACGAATGTTTTAAGCGCCAAATCTATAAGCAGGTTGAAATCCTGCACTTCGTAATAGTTGGTTTTTTCCTAACGAAATATTCTGACGTTCTAGTTGATAATCAAATGGGCTCATTTAATTATAATTCACATGAAACTTTACGTGTAAAAAAATAAAATATTTATTTATAAAGTCAGTATATTAATACAGAATGTTTTTTTTTTATATTTTTGACCAATGTACACATTGTGGGAACCACCAATTTATTTTGGTATTTTACTCTGATTGTATTTGTTGTAACAAAAAATTCAATTGTAAACGTCCTTCATAGTGCATCATTGTGCTTGTATCAATATATCAGCGAGTTTGGATGTGTGTAGTTGCGTGTTTATAAGCAACAATGGTTGCAATCCAAAGAGCTCCAGGCTACGATATCCCACGACCGAAATGTACGGTGCGAAGAACATCGTCTTTGCTTTCATCGTGCAATACGTTTTTGTGTAGCCTGAACGATAAAAGTCAAAAAGACGTAAGATTTATTGTAAACAAGACGGGATGCGTCTCATTTGATGTCATATATTCTGAATTTTAGTTTTTGCCCAACACCCAATGTTCGACGAGCTTTTATTGGTTCACTCTCATTCTCAAGTTACGTACGTGTTTTGCTTTGGCAATGAAAGAACTATCCAACCGTATTGGAGCTTTGATGTGGTTTTAAAAACTTATATAAGTTCATACATTCATTGTGTACAAATAAACACATAAACACATAGTATATAATCGTACTTGGGGCACAATATATTGTTGTTAATGTGACATCAGTGAATTGGTACCATTAGTACTTTCAGAGATTCTATTAGTGACGTCACTAGTCATTTCTGCAACATTTTCACCAGTTATGTCATCCGTGATTTCATTGGTGATTTTATAACGATGTAATTACTGTTAAATTTATCTTTGAATTATGATATTATAAGAAAGAGATTAAGAGAAATATCAAAAAACAGAAGGCATGTAAGTAAACAGTTTGTTTATTAAGATTTTTTCACTTTTTCATAATCGTTTTAGGGAACAGTTTTCATCAATGATCGTAAGTAACAGAAGTGATTAATATAATCATCAATAATAAAAAAAAGTACGTGTGAGTAATATTCGTGCATCGATCGTTCTTTTAATCAGTTTCTATTAGTGGTTGAAACTCATCACCGATTAAAACACTTTTGAGACTCATGCACTGATCTATTAAATGATTAATTTGCTCTATTAATGCTTGTTTGTATTTTTTCACAAAGATTTAGTTACTGACTGAAAAAAAAGTTTTCAATCATCAAATTTGTGTTGACAAACAAACGTTTTTGACATATCGTTGAATAAACTCATGATGACGATAATCTGGATTCATCCCAGGGCGACAAAATTATGATGGTCTAATACAACTTCTCCAAATCCAGTGGGAGAAGATAGTCAAATGATATATTGCCAGCAGAGATCACGAATACTTGGTCATCCACCGTACATAGAGTACATCAGAGAGCGAGATCATCAATCATTTTAGTGAAGTGAACCCTGAAATGTGTATGTACTGTCATGCGTGTAATTGTACATCGATCGAGAACTCAATCGACACCACAAATATTGTGAATTATTCATATGCGTCTTTCATGAATTCTGATAATTACTAAAAAGTTAATGGATTTCATAAAATGCTATTGTTCTTTAAATACTTTTTTTTTAATCCGCGTTCACACATAGGTCATGCGTTATTTGGTTTCTGTCAATGTTTGAAACGAAAGATTGTCTCAACATGACGATGAAAAAGCATTCGCGATATTTTCGTGTGTTACTCCTTCTCTCGTTTATCATCGATTTTTTCTCTTTCCATTTTATCATCTGTTCCTGTGTCAATAAAAGTCTCTTTTTACCAACGAAGTCCCCGATACAGTTTTCATCCATCAAAGAGATTTTTTCTCAAACTTAAATATTTCGTTTTTGATGTTTCAGTATCGGAAAAAGTTTCCAAAGAAATAGAGACGATTTGTTGTATTAATTTTGAAGCTTGATTCATTTATTATTTGCGATAAAAAAAATATAATTTTTTCTTCCAATATTTCTTTCATTTTGATGGGAATTTATTTATATGGAAAATTACTGAGTCCTATGTTCAAATAGGGCGTTTCTATGTAAATTTATTGATCCATTGTTCCGTTGATCTCGTAATCGTTTCCAATAATTAAATCGAATATTCATCATGTTCTATTCGTTTATAGCAGAGATTGAAGACTAAGATATGACAAAGTGAAAAAAATATCGTTGGTCTCTCCGAACGAGGTATTCGCGCTGAGAGAATTGTCTGTAAAGTGCAACCAGAGCAAAGGAGCCTGTAGAGTGTCACAAGTTTGTTGAGAAAGTCTAGAGGAAGGTGCTTCACATCCATAGCTGAAAAGGATTTGGGTTCGGTTTTAACCCCTCAGAGACTCGTAGAAGATATCGTCCGGTTTGCTCTTCTCCTCAAACGCGGTCTCTGTCTCTCTTTCTCTCTTTCTTTCTACATCTTGTTATTCCTTCCCTTTTACGTACCTTATCCATAAAGGGAATTCTCTGTCAACATAACATTAAATCTTGGCCCATTTACACCATCCCTATCCTTCGTTTAGCTCTGCTCCACCTCTTCTACTTTATTTTCATTTATAATAATTTTCATCAAGCTAAATTTGAGCAAACTTGACCTGAGTTAGCTTCCGCCAAACTTTGTTACGAAGGAACGAAATTTGGTGTCCATTATGAAAAAATCTGAATATTCATTTGTATAATTTATTTTTGAAATTCTTACTTGTTTCATTTGATTTCTTGTGGTGGAAAAAATCAGTGGGGATTACAAAATTGACAAATTTTTCTCTCTACATTAGTGATTGAAAAATCATAGCAAGAAATGTGAAAAATCAATTCAAAAATGGTCAGAATCGACGGTAAGTCACGCTCGTAGGAATAGGACCACAAAAGTTCAGAAAGTAGCCGAGCTACGGAAAAGAGTTTATCCGATAAGTCGTTGCTGCACTTGGCGAGGGATTAAGGTATTTCTTAGCTTTGCTTCTTGGAGAAGTGGTCGAGTGAAGTTTTGCAGTCGGTTCTTTTTTCCATTGAGTATATGAAGAAAAGGGGATAAACGTGGTATATACGAATCGCCTTCGTTCGAAGATCCATTTTTCCGAATGGAAAATCGGCTAAAGCGTTAGACACTTGAGACCGGTCGAAGGATCCTTGGCATATTCGATGAGTGTGCGAGGTATAAGGAAAGTCAGGCCAAAAGAGCTCTAGTAACTTCTCACGAATGGCCCTTTTCACTTATCCTCAAACTGTAGGTACGTAAATTATAATAGAATTGTCTTCAAATAAAGAACCCGACTGATTTTGCTACTTTATATTAATATAAAATATCCACCAATTGACGATCTTTTCGCTCAACAGCTTCCACCGAAGTAATAGGCCGATGACAGAAGAGAATTTTTTCATAGTCACAATATTACATATTAATAGAAACGGTTTTTTATTAATTTCGAGCTTCAAGTATGAAAAAATCCAACAAAAAATTTCAGTCACTGGATTAAAGGAGACGGCTCCATAAACGCCATCAAAAAATTTGAAAACGACACGTAAATAGCTGTCATTTTACAATCTGTTGTAGAGAAACTTTGAAAAAAAATAATAATAAATTTTTCTGGATTTTTATATATAAACAGTCGATAAAAGCTCCACAAATTACTTTTGTATGAACAAAATGAAAATAGCTACGCATTAAGCTGGAAGGGTGTTGCTTAGATTTTTTGTTTTGTTGTCAACTTGGTGAAAAATGTTTTTATCCTATTAAAACCTCTTGACTGAAAAATTAATAAATATTGGATCGACTGCTTTAAAGTTAATTCTTTTTTCTCATTTTTCAATTTAACTTCAAAGAAAATCGATACAATCATTGAGATTGACTTTAATTTTGGTCTTGAAAGTTACAATAATTCATCTGTACCGGACAGTGAGTGAAATTAAGATCGAAAACTTTCTACCGACTGAGATCTAATGACGAAGCGTACAACGGCAACATAACTCGAGCCAACCGAGTGCCGTTTCTAACTAAAGGCGTGTTAAGTGTGCTCTCGATATATAACTTTCTTGTAACCCACTGATTTTCTTTTATCTCCTTTTTGCGTACGATTTATACAATTTGTACTTTCAACTTGAAGGGGACGAACTCTCTAGAAACACTTGCATAATAAGGTCATTTAAAAAGTTAAAAAAAAAAAAAAAAAAGAAAACCATTAAACAAGTGTCATTAGATCGAAAAGTTTGATCATTCAACTAATTATTCATTAGATTGAAAAATTCATTTCGAACTAGATTTAAAAATTGCTGGTAGAGTCCAATGCAAAAACGATTTAATTATTTCAATGTTATTTCTCTTCAACCCCTTTTAAATAATAACACCCATAAAAAATATTTAAAAAAATATATTAAAATTCCTCATCGATATAAAAATTAAAAAATAATTTGTTCACATCGATTCCAGCATAAATATAGATCGTAGAACAACTCGTGAGCTCGAGTGACTGGCATGCATAAAACGTATATACGTCGTTCGTAATAATACGTCTTGTGCGACTGTCGCCAGGAAAGTAAAAAATAGTTACTCCGCAAAATACCAATAATTATATGGAGATAGGAGAGCGCCAAGTAACCCTCCACGACTTTTGATATTCGCGCTTGACCGCGTTCGAGCACAAGAGACAAAAGGAAATGTGGCTGAGAAAAAGGGTAAAAAAAAAAGTTGTAAAAAAAAAGAACCCAAAGAAAAATGCATACTCGGCGAACTGGAGAGCCGCGACCTTTATCGTTTCATCTAACTTGAATTCTGCTCGTTTCTAAGTTGTATATATAAATCTCCTATATACCAGGTTATCGATACACACATACACAAGTTCACATGATACATAAATAGGTAAAAAAAACTCGTAACTCTCGTTCGTTTCGCAATTACGCAATAACCACGCCTAATGGCGTAGAGCTGCTCAACAGGCTGCACCGTTACATCGTATGGCTAAACTCTCCCTGATGTTTCTGTATGCTCTCCTTTCCTATGTATTTTGTACATCGATACACTACGATATTCTCACTAACACTAACTCATCAACTATTTCCACCGTTACCGCGTAACCCGTTGACTTTATTGCTGTATTATTACGTAGACGCGGATAGTGCAAAGATTTTCCACGTCAATCATATCTCCGATAGTCACGAAGACCATCGAAAGTGAGTTTGCCAATAGCGAAGAGTTTGCGATCATGCTCAAACTTCGGTTGCCAATACTCTTACAAAAAAAAAAGGTAAATTCATATGATAAAGTCATTTACAAATGATTTTTCAAGATAAAAATTTTGCCAGGATTTGGAAGAAAATGGTTATTTAATTTTTGTTTTTATTTATAATGGAGGAGGAATTCTTTATGATGTAATTCTGTAACTCTCAGTGGTATGAGAACTGAATAAAAAATAATTAAAAAAACAATAATTCGATTGGGAGTTATTTTAACACATGTTGGTTTTCAACTATGGACAATTATTTTGTTGATATTTTCATGTTTATTTCATCAGTTTTTATTATAAAATACTTAATAAATATTCTATGGGACATAAAAATTCCAGAATTCTTCTTTAATCGGAGAATTTATGTAAAATTCTTCTTGTAAAACGAGTCTCTTGAGCAAGAAATACTTAAAAGATCTTTGCATCACTAGCACGTCAGACAAAGTAAAGTAGACTGCAAACTACCGGGGATTTCGTGACTTTGCTTGATTGATCGTAATTGACTATCGTTCAACGAATATTCGTCGATTCTGAATTCGGTACAATGAAAATAAACAAAGCCGTGTTGTTCGGAGAAATTTTACTATTTAAAAGGTATTTTCATCGAAAATAGTCATAGAAAAGCAACATTTCATCCTTTTTCCAGTCCTCGCTATTTCGAAAAAAGGAAAACTCAACTCTATTTTCTGGAGATTCTTATAGCTTTGTTTTTCTGAAAGAATCAACTGCTGTGTTGAAGAAAAATAAGAAGCGGAATTTTTTCTGGCTAAACGCACCACTGATTTTGTTGCTCATCTCATTTTTTTCTTTTTTTCATCAATGAACTTGCCTTCTAATTCCGAACTGTTGCAAAACTGTGTGTTTCGTTTTAATGATATGCATTGAAACATTATTTTATTTTTTTATTAAAAAAATTTTTTTTTTTTTCGATGATCACGAGTGATCGAGAAATTTTGATCTGCAGAACAAGAGTTAGCTTAGAGCGAAAGAGGAGAACATCGTTGGAAGTGCATCATTAAAGAGCACTCCAAGAAAATCCCGAGGAGCACTCTTTAGTATTGGTTTTTCTTTTCGCCTCGTTGATCTCGACGTTTCCGCTCGCCTTTTGCACATGCCCTCGTCCGTTCGAGATTTCCGTTGCTCTGCTTCAACTGCTGTTTTATTCTCGTGTCCCGATCAGCGAACACCACGGATACATCGAGACAGAGAATGGGGAAAAATCCAGAAATCTTTTCGTCTCGCAGCAAAAGATCGTCTCCCAAGTGCAGAGAACGCGTTCGAGCGGTACACTCGTAGTGTCGTTTCTAGGTCAAGGTTCACGATCAATGAGGCACTTCGAATATTTGTCTCTTCAATATTAATCTATTATATAAATTGTATCAACGTCACAAGTATTCACGAATCATTATTGTTTGAATGAAATAATACTTCATTCGATACAGAGCTTGATGTTTTTATTATTGTCATTATTGAGTTGTTGTTGTCGTTTATCGTTTCGATCATCATTTAAAACAACTTCAATTAAATGTTCTCAATCAGAGTGCCTTTTAAAGTGATGAACACGAATTGAAGGAGGAAAAGTACATGAAAAATAAATAATATCTTCGTGTAAGGAATTAAAAAAAAAAAACTCGACAAGCTTTGAATTCATTATATCCTTGAAATCATCCCTAGACATTTTTAAATAAAACCTCGGCCATTATGAATAATTTTAGGGATTCCAAGTGATTTGTTCCTTCCTATGAGTCTTATGGTAACTTTTAGCAATTGAGTGCAATTATAAAATCATAGGAAAAAAAGACTGCACTACATTTAAACGTTAAAATGTTGTATTTGAGAGAAAAAAGTTCACATTTCATGATCTAGGATGTACAAAGTAATGAAGAGCTTTTGACTATAGTTTGATTCTGTACTGCAGAGCCAAAAGAAGAGAAAATACGAGATCGACAGGAAATTGATTTCAACTGATCCTACAGAGCGTGTTTGTAACCATGCTCAACAGTCGAAAGCTGCCCGGAGGCTGATAATCTCTGCTCTTCCGTTTATATTCTCTAACATTATCGCACTCTCTCGTATACACATTCACGTCGAATTCCTCCAATTCTCGTGCGAACTGGCGTGACTGCGATGATTCACAATTATCACGACTTTTGTAATCAGTTGCATGTTCCACATCCGCAACATTCTGGTTTCACCTCGGGAGGAGATTGATGAAGAACTTCACACGTTTGTTTCCATGGATATATATATAAGAGGTTGAAATAGTCACGAGCATATGTTGAGATTGTGATTACTGTTTGCATTGTCTTCAGCTTTCGGTCCTTTTCCGTGGACCTTGGTTGCTTTTGGGATGAATGATATCATCCTAAAAGCTCTGATTCCAGCGAGTGCTCCGCAACAACAGCAACGTTTAATTAATTACAAAATTGTTTATGTTGTTACTAGAATATACAATTTATTGAAACCTTTTTATCAATACTTTGAAGTCTTTATAATTTAGTAAAATATTAGCAATTGAATAAAAGAAAATATTTCTATGAAACTGATTAAGAGGAATCGGTTATTAATTAATGGACAATTAAGAAGAACCAAATCACTAAAATGTGCTTTTTTTCATTAACGATTATTAATCACTTCTGCTACTTTATAATCACTAGAGACAACTGTTTACCAAAACAATTCCAGTTGCAGATTTCAATTCATGTTCTTTTTTTATGTTAAAAATAATATAATTAGTTAAATATTTGAATTTCTACTAATTTTCGTAAAAGTCAATATATTGTTGATAATTAATAAGGAAAAAGTAACTATTGAGTACATGAAAAACTATACATCGAATACGCAATTGAAAATGTAATGAGAGCAGCTTCAAAACATGATCTTTGCATAACACAGCCACAAAGTTTGCAGAAACAGAAGCAGTTCGACGTTCAACTCAATGTCGTAAGTTTCTGTCAGCTATCACATACGTGTGGTCGGTGGTTCTACGAGTTCTATCGATAAATATATGTATCGGAACGTTACAACGCCTACAGTAAAATCACTTGCTTTACGTCATTCGCAGCTCCACCAGAATATAGCACAATTTTTTTGTATTATATATATTTTCCACTATGATACGTCAATTGCAGCTGACCGTTATGAACATTTTTGAGTAAATCCAGGGAGAAAAAAAAAAGAATGTTAAATGGAAGCTCTTCGTTATTTAATTGACAAACCCTCAATTATTATCATTATTTATCAAGCGAAAAATGAAAAAAATACATTTCTTTCATTCGTACCCTGTTCTAAATTTGATTGACACTAGTCTCTTGTTGCTTGGATTTAATCGATAATATCTGTCGTTGGCAGCGTTTCCGTAATGCGAGCCGTAACGAACGAATCTCTTTGATTGCATTTTCAGCTTTTATTATTCCTTCATTATTTTTATACCGTAAAATATCACTACCTTTTCTGATATGACAGTATACATGGAACATGGAATTACGAGGATAGCGAAGGTACGTCAATGATAATAAACTTTTACCCACTGCTAGCGGTTGTATCCTATATCCATGTACGTTACGTGATCGTATATAATGTTTTCTTATAATCCATTGATAACTATATACATATGCAGCACAATACAAAGTGTATTGACGTAATTTATTTTTAGATATAAATAAAAATAGATAAAATGATAACATTTTAATGAATACGTTTCGATATGTTTATTATTGAAATTGTTTATCAGTACAGCTGTAAATCGGAACTTGTTACTTGAAAGGAGTTCCTGGACAAATATTGAACCTTCTCAGCAAATCTGACATGTATTTGGATTGGACGTTGGTTAAGGGGGTTCATAGAGCCTAAGGCGGTTGAATTCTGCCTCAAGCGTATCTAAAGTATTAATATAGAGGTTTTAATGTAAATATAACTCCATCGATATATCTTGTGCACATGAAAATTTATCAATATTATTCGCTTTCGCCTGCAATTGGCAGTATTGGCACTAATTTATTGAATTTCTTGAAAGTCGTGATTGCGTTCGATCGCCTTTAATTCTGTTCGAAATATCCAGAACTAATGTAAGAGCTTCTGTCAGTCCGTACACTACATAATCTTTTGCGCATACAGATTGAGACGATAATTCTCTTCAGAAAAAATATCGCTTAATATTTTATAAGACTCGAGATTAAACTTTCGAAGTTTTGTGGATATTTTTCCTCGACAGTCGAGTTATCGCTCCACCCGGTATATTAATATATATTCGTGTATATCAAAAAGTATCATATACTAAATATATATCTTCATCTGGATCCGTCTTATGTAATCAACCTCAAATGTATTATAAACATACATGTATCTATTTTTTTCTATATTTATGCCTAATTATATCAAGAAAAAAGAGACAGCCTAATAAAACAAAACAAAAAATATTGAGTTATCTTAACGCTTATCATAAAAATTCACCATATAACTCAATTCGCACGTTCCTTTTTTTCGTGATCAACGAATGAGAGTGAAAAAAGACGGAAACAACTATGAGGGAAAGTAATAATTTATATTGAATTTAAATTCGCCATGGTCCGTAGAACCGATAACTTTTTCTTTCAGTGGTTCCACTTTTATTACGCTATATATTATCCGACGTATCCTCGAAGTGCATTTGTGACGCGATTAAATGCTATTCTTTCGTTCGGTTCACAGGCTTATGTAACGATGGTGAAAATACATGAATTGAACTATGAGAACTGCAGTTTTTTTTCTGACTGTGAACTTTATTACAAAAATTTCCATTTACAAAAAGTTATCAACATTGGCGTCTTTGAATCGTATAAGTAAAAGTCATTTTTTGTGGTTTTGTTTTTTCGTTGACAAACGTACTTCTGACCATTTTCAAAAATTTCTTAAAAAAGTTTTTCTTCTAGAAAAACTGTTTACTAAAACAATATCAAAGTTGTTTCAATTTTCAATAGTTTTTAGATAAAAAATCGGCGAGGGAGCTATAAAAATATTTTCGAAGAAAAAAATAAATGAATTAAATAAGTGCCTTATGAGTTTATTTCCAAAATGAAAAAAACTTTAATTCCGATGAAAAATTGTTGGTAGTTGTCGAAAATATTTCTAGGCTAATAATAATTTCCGTCGAAAATTTGTCCCGGGTCAAAAAGACCCAGTGTGTCTACGAAGGGTTACCAAAAATATGAGCTTCGAAATATCTCACTTTGATACATATTAATGATTAAATTCGATCGAGCTTGAGCATATGCCAATTATAATTAATTATGACTAGTTGCCAAATACGATTTAAAGTAGAGCAGTTTCGTGTTATTTGGTTAAGCCTAAAGAGCAAATATCATGTACGGCAACCTTATGGGTCTCAAACTAAATATAGATGAAGGCAGTTATATATATCGAGGTGAGTGAGTTCTGAACCTTAACCGAACGATAAATAAATGAACAGATTATATTTTGCTCTCTGTTTTCTTTTAATTTTTTTTTTTATCGAAGCTATTAAGAATGAAAATTCGCGTTGATACTTAACCTAAATAATTATAACATCGCGATTCATCCGCGTATATGAGGAGTAACAAGTCTTTGCCCCGCACGTGCAACTCGGTTAATTAATGGTCGTATATCTGAGATAATTAAGTAATACTGAGATATTTAATAAAGACGTTTGAGAAACCGGTAGTAATAGGAACGTCATTAAATACCCAATGGCTTTGTGTATATATCTAACTAATGACGGTGGTTGTAACTTTTGATCCTGGACTGGGTCATGATTTTACACCGATTAAAAAAAGGTCTTGATGAATAAAATCGTTTTCATACTCGTTTCATGTTTTTTTTTTTTTGCTTACATAGTGTGAAATTTTCATATAAATCATCGTTTATACACGATATCGTTGTGAAATTTTGATCTTTATAAATAATTTTATTATATCAATTTAATCGCCTGTTTTTTCACGCAGTTTTTTTTCTTTGTTTATATTTCTGATTAATTTTTCTTGTTTCTATTATTACTAGTCCAATATTTTTCTTAACTTACTCACAACCTGTAACGATACAATCGAGTACGGAAAGAGATTCGTTGCACCAAGAGTGTGAAAATGTTATTATTACGATGTGCTTTGTACACATCGCTGATAATACCGAGCGTGCTCAACGTACTGACTTCAACTTCTGTAATCAGCAATAATTCTCGAAGCGCTCCAAGACTGCAACAAGCCTCTTTCTCTCTCTTGCTGTTATACTCTTTTGTCTATTGTTGAGTCGTGACGTGAGAATTCCTTAGTTCACTTTCTATAAGCAACGAATTCGTACCACGGTGTTTTTCATTAAATACGAACCTGCTTGCATTTATTTACACTGTGGTTATGTAACCTTTTTAATTATACCTTTTGCGTAAACAATGCAGAGTCAAACTTTGTGAATATATTATACTACGAAGCTTAACTATCGAACGATAGAAATTTCTGCTTTTCAATGAAAATCAAACCGACACAAGAAAGCAGTTAGCAAATTTTGCTCCTCTTTTCAACTAGCAAACGACGCTCATTAATTTTCCAATTAAATTTCTTTATGTTCAATATTATTGAGAAATAATTATTATTGACGGTTGAACTATTTCGTTACTTACGTGAGTACAGTTTTCTATGACTAATAATTGACAACAATAAATATATCTTCATGATTTTCTTTCTCAATTAATGAAAACTGATAACTAATAGTTCGTTTTTTTTCGTTTAATCAAATGAATTAAGAACGATTATGTTGATTTTTGACTTTTATATTTTTTTTTGTTTTTTTTTTGGGCACTCTTCAGAGGTGCCTCTCAAAGGAATTAACAAATGGAAAGGACCGAAAATATTAGTCGTTTAATTTTTCGTCGGGAATATTCTCATAACGCTCGAGGGGAAACTGTTTAATTTAACAGGATGGAAATTTCTCGTTTCTTCCAGAGCATTTTGCTCTTGCTATACATACGCTCCACTTGTATGCCTGTCGTTCTCAGTCGACCACACCTTATATATTTAATCTTTATACACACACGAATAGATATATATGCATTAAAGCGTGTCCTTAACGTCCTTAACGGTGAAAATACCAGACCACGGTGTCCAATCGCTCGTAAGAGTTGAATTAGTTTCGTAAGCTTGTCGCGCTCTGTTTCAGTTCGCGATGTTAAATTGCCGAGAGCCATACGCAATTTTCCAATTAGGTTACAGCCGCGCGTTCGCGACAGCGAGATCTCGTTACTTCGTTTTACTTACAAGTCGCCTGATCTATCGATAAAGTTGATGACCTCGTTAAATAATATTTTTTTTCGAAGAATCACCTCAATTTTCAATGCATTGATAGTTGATTATTTGTAAATGAGTTGTGTGCAGTCCGAATCGATCCACTTGGTAAAGGACTTTTTCATAAAAATCGATCTTACACCAGCGATTTGACAGTTATCTCAAAAGTTTGAAAATATGTTTGTCTTTGTATTGACAAAATTTTTAAAATATCTTCTGGCAAAAATTCATTTAATGGTTGAATCAAAATCATTTAATTATTAGCAGATTAGCAACAAAAATTGCCATAATTTCATTCCTGTTCATTGCAGTGTCTCATTTTTTTGAAATTTAGAAAATAGAAAAACAAATCGTCTGCGTCAAAATATGCTCACAAGACGCAGCCTCTTGTCTAGTTATTTAAGTGCACACATGAGTACAATATATGTGTGTGTCTGTGCATTGAAACCCGCATAGCATACTTTCCCAAAGACGGAAACAATATTCCAAATGAGAAATAGTTTGCTCGTGTATTTTTGTGGAACGAGAGAAAGGAAGAGAGAGAAAAAAATAGGTATTTCTGATGGGATGCTCGATGATCAAAAATTCGTGATAGGAAACCGTCAACAAGGGAAGAACAGAAAAGCACCAGCGATTGATGAATAAAATACGAAGCAAGTGGGAGGAACATCACTTAAAGAGGAACCAATTTTCGTCTCCGAGCTTTGGATAAAATTGTCTGCATCAATAAGCTTCACAGGCTTATGAATTTTTATTTATTATCAGTTGTGAATTAATCATCTCGCAGTAGATGTAAACATTCTTTAATATGTGTCCTTTTCATAAAAATTCTTGATACTTAAAAAACACGAGATTTATTATAGTGACGTGAATTTATTCAGAAATTCTTGAAAATCCTTGAATCCTGTGTATATTGTTGCAATGATTTTATTTTATTATTACAAAACTTGTTTTCTCGGACTTATTTACAATTTTAATAACTTCCAAATTAAAAATACCAAAAGTTATTACAAATCTGTCAATAAATCAAATAAAATTTTGATTCAACAAGGTAATTAAAGTTACGAAGATAAAGTGTTTACTCTGAAGGGAAAAAATTGTTCGATCAATCAAATATCTCACAGTTGAATGCCGAAAAAATCATATCTTCAACGCAAATGGTCAAGTATTGAACAAATACACGTTTATTTTTTAACAAACCAAACGTTTATGGTGAGCGAAAACCCTGCGATTGAATCAACAAAATCTTCCAATAACATCAATTACTATCGAATCGACGATTTTTTTTCCCGAGGTTATTTCCAAACACGAGAAATTCTACGAATTTTTATTTATTTCGTCAGCAAATAAAATTTTTCCAAATATAGTCAATTCATTTTTTTTGTAGAGTTGGTTCGAGATTATTGAATATGATGAAGCTATATAACAGTGACCTCCTGACGACGATCGATCGAATAGTCCGACATGTATCCAGATACACACAACCATTGACTTATATACGTTATAAACGAGTATTAAGCACATATAGTAGTTAAAAATACAGAAAAAACTTGCAAGCTGCCAATTAAACTATCACGCCCCGCGCAGCATTTACACCTTGAACGTTAACGGTCGTGCTTTGAACGATTTTTCCACATGCATAGTTTTGAGTACTCAACTTAATGAATGAGAACTTGACAATCCCTTCGTCACTCTAATCCTAACATTTAATGAAGTTAAATTAAGGTATTAAAAGTACAACGGTGTTAAAAAGCTTCGAGCCTATTTCTAGAAAAAAAAAAATTGAATCTGTGCTAAAGTTAACCGTCAAATTAATACTTTTAATTAATATTTTTAGGCAAATTTGCTTTTTAACGATTTTTCATCATCGTTGCTTTTGTTATTGATGGTTGTTGAGATAAAAATTATGTTACCAACCAAGGGAGCAAGTATCTGAAGCATTTACAGCAACCAACAGTCTCTGAGAATCCATTAATCACTGACTAGGTGATAATAAACACCGCCTGTGCACCTAATGGTTTTCACACACCGAGAAGCTCGATCTCTCTCTCTCTCTCTCTCTCTCTCTCTTTCTCTTCCCATTCCGCTCTGTCTGTCCTTCTCTCTCGTCCTCTCTCTTCCTCTCTGTCTGTCTCATTCTTCTTATCAACGTTCAATCGACCGGCACACAACGGTAGATTCTGGATATCTATGCGCACGCAATAAAAATAAAAAATATTGACAATATGAGATACATCGCAAGTATATATGGAGGTGCATACGGAAGAACTATATTGCGAATCTTTAGACACACTAGAAAAGTACTCGACAGTGTCGACGGTCGTTTACCTTTGAGTTCTCGCTCCGGTTATTTCCTGACACATACTTCCTCCATTTTCTCACGCCACACTTCGATGTAAAACAAAGAAAAGTCCAGATTTTAGCATTCGAGTTAAAACCCATCACTAATTTAATTGAGCGAAATATTAATTCCGAAAAATTCATCTTTCTCACGTTTCCAACAAGAATTCAAAAACAAATTCGCATTAATTGGTTTCACATGTTCAACTAACGTTTTGATTTCTATAAACAAGGAATTTTCATACGATGTTTTCATCAGACAGTATAAACAGTCGAAATATGTCTGTGAGACGTTTTCAAGACATCAGAAAGATGTTTTAATCTTTCTGATGACACGCGCTTCTTTGTGGTGTCTGGGCATGAACTCTTACTAAGTAAAATATTCGCCCAACCCAAAAAAAAAACCACAGTAACATTTTTTCATACCATTCTAAACAAAGAAATACTTTTCATAATGATTTAAATTATTTTATAATAGTTACGACATTTAGGTTTTTATGATTGATGAAAAAAGAATGTAAATATCGAACGAAATCCCATGTTGGACAAAAAATTGTGGTTCCAGTTATTTTTCATTTCTTTAATGATTAAACTAAATAATTTGTTAATTACCAACAAAAAAACGTTTTATTTACAGTTTTTCGTTCAACTGAAGGAATTTTCTTCAATGAATAATTTTTGACGGTGATAAACCAAGTTTGAAATGAACGAATACTTTCAACAGGATTGACGTGAGTTATGTGTGGGTGGATAGATGAACTTAAAAAAGGCTTCTTATGAGAGCACATCGTATCTATCTGGATTTTGCATCAATGTATTTGTGACGCGATTGAGAATGACGGGGTGTTGGTGGGAGAACGAGACTGATACCGTTTCGAGCTTTACGATCGATAAATGCACTTTTCAAGATGGTACCGACGTTAGCCCTGAGAATGACGGGACATTCCACATGTGTGTATGTGTTACAGAGAAAACGTAAGTATGTGTGGATAAATTTGTATTGTCAGCGTGATAAGGTTCGGGAGTGAAAGCCTATGTGTGTGAGAGGAAATCGAGGACAGGGGATAGTGTAAGACGGTCGTAAAAAGCAGCGGTATATTGAGAAACGAAGAGAACAAGGTAGCGGAAAAGATGGAGTCGAAAAGAGAAAGAGAGAAAGAGAGATTCAACAATACGTTAGTAAGCAATGACAAAAGTGCATGACCAGGGCGGCTTCGGTTTCTCTTGCGAGGTCAAGAACAGACAACTCGGCCTGGATCTCAATGTTCTTTCTATCTTTGTTCTGCTCTCTATTATTACTTCTTTCTTCTTTATATTTTTCTATATATATATAAAGAAAAATCCAGGAAAAAATACTGTTTATATCTACTATAAAATTGTTTATTTGATTTTTTTGTTATTTAAATTAATATCGAAGTTACCATTTGCTTCTACTAAGAAACTGTATTTTAATAAATTTATAATCGATATTGTATCGACGTTAAAGTGTTTCGCTCTGACCAGAGCTTCCAGGCATTTTTTATATACGAATAGGGCTCTTGAATATGCATTGATTACTGAAATCCAAGTATTTTTCTTACTTCGATTAATTGCTGACCACCTCTAGAGAAAAAAAGTGGATCGTACGTGCAGCTTTTATACCGATACAGGATTGGAAATTTATGAGAATATTATAAATAATGATATAATTGAATACATGATATAAATAATATTCAACTCGATTCTAGTTGAATCTTAATTTTTAGATCTTAAATGAAATTAATTATATTATAATAATGAATATCTTTGTTCAAGCCGTTTATCTGTATCTTGTTTTCATATTTATTTCAGCCACGTTCCTCATTTGTTTAACATTTTGTATTACTCACCCACGCTCTCGTATTTGAACTATGTAAATGGCTAAACCGCAGAAATCTTGTGGGCAAACTTAGCAAAGGCGTTGGTCCGTTCCGCTCGAGATATTTTCACTAACGCGGAGGCGATGCTCAAACTCGAGAAACTTCTGATTTCGCAGGAGCGTACGAGACACAAAAGTGATAAATTAGGTGCGAAAGAGAGAAGCAAAAGATTCAAAGATTACAAATTGTTCATCGATGTGAAAATGTCTTATGTTCATATCTGAGATAGGTTGAGCCTAACCTCAATATCAATTTTTATTGCAAATATATAAACAAAGTGAGTCAGTTTTTGAAAATTAACTTATTTACAGAGAAAAAAAAAGGAATTTGACAAATTAATAACTTAAACACAGGACGTAGTTATTGGTAAAAATAACAATGTTCTTTTTTTTACAGATGAGAATGACAGAAAACTTATTCATCAAATTTTGTTGTAGACACAAACGATTGATTTTTTTCGAACGACAATTAATTATAATTAATGAGTTGATAGTCTTTCGTGGTATATTTTTGCTCATGACGAAGAATCGCACTTCGAAAAATCAGAGCAGCATCGCTTAAAAATACGTTTTATTATTATTTTGATTTTTTTATTAACCGTCATTTACGGTGGAAGATTGTACGCGCAGTGCGCGTGGCTGATCAACTCTCGTAAGTGAGCTCACTGGGACGTATATAGACAAACGGGAAAATCAATTACCTGGTTCGAGTCTCTCGGTTTTGACGTAAAACACACAAGCAATGACTGTATATGGGGACGAGAGCTGCTCTTCCGTGGCTCTTATTTGCAGTGAGCCGTAATGAGACACTAATGAGAGTAAGTAACGATGAGAGAAATGTTGAAAAATTTTAATTCCGTAAAAATTGTCACCTAGTCATTAATTTTACCAGAAGACAGTCTTTCCGCTGCATCAACTGATGCGATTTGATTACAATTTTCAGGCGTGTTTGATTGACGGTAATTGATCCGTGAAAAAAAAATGAAGAAAAACAGCATCAGGATTAAAAAATTCTGTAAAATTTATAATTTTAAAAATTCTACAAAATTACAGTTGAGCACAAAACTGAATGGAAGTTCTTCCCGATTCGTTGGTGCCAGCCCAGTTTTTCTCTTCACTACTCTCTTTTTTGCCTTTTTTATCATGCTAATTAAAGAGGTTGCTAATGGTGCGAGTGCTAAGAAGACAAAGGTGTTGGTCCGTTTAATATTCCAGTCTGGGGCTGAATTCGCAGGCTGACATCTTAGTTTGGCCATTTTCCTCTGCTCCTACATAGCACTCTCATTCTCTCTGTCTCTCTCTGTCTCTCTCTCTCTCTCTCTCTCTTTGACCAAAAAGCGAGGCTTTAATCACAGAACTGGTGCACGTCGTGAATTCGACCCTCATCGGAGCAGACTTAGTTCCTTTATTCTTTTCCTCTCATGAGCCACCAAGTTCACTTCATCTTTGTCTTACATCGTAGATTTTTACAAAGGAAAAAATGTAGATTACAAGCACCAGTTTCAATTCGTTCGTTTCCAACTTTTTACAAGGATTTGTTATTCTTCGACGCACCACAAGACAAAATTATACTTAAACACACCATGTCAGAGAAACCAGGAACCATATCATGAAGTGGTCGTTCATGCAGGTAGGAAAAAAGTGTATAATTTCTTCATATTCATATATCATCCCAACTATTTCATCGAACAATTTAAATTGTCATTTACTCGCGTAGGTTAAGCAAATAAAGCGATTTATGAAATTGGATTGACCACCCACAACTGCGTCGAGTACCTTTACAAAGTATTTGTATCAAGGCTGCGTGATACGCGGCCCACTGCCTGATACAGCGTTAGATTTCCACTTACGTTTATATACATACATATGTATGTATAATCGATATGTTTATATAGACTTAATATTGGCAAGTAGTTGGAAACAGCGAGTGAGCGACCTACCTCAACGTACTCAAGCGATTTGGCCAGGATCCAAGAGTTTGCATGGTAATCAATATATATAAACTTGGAGGCTGAGGCAGCTTATGAACAATGGACTTGAATATCGGTGGGGACAAGAGCTCTTGGGATTTCTAGGTTTCACGCTATCGGATTATTTGTTGTCGACGCGCGCACCAACGTAAATTTTAACGCGTAATACCTTTGGTACGATTTTCGAATTATATCACTGTCGATTCTCAAACGTAAACAGAATTCGATTCAATATTCATTTTTTATAAACTCTTTTGGTTAATCAAACACTATGTTTTGTGCAAAATACAATAGGGTTTCGAGGAATCCAATATATTTATTGAATGCGCTGAATATTATATTACTTTATCATTACATTACAAACATATTTGAAATTCGTACGTATTTACAATTTCATGAATAAACAATCTTTGAATATTTCGGTGGAAAATAATAATATACTTCAGTTATTCTCTCTTTGGTAAATGAGGAATTACTCGTCAATAGATTTGCTTTATTATCGAGGATTTAATTTTCGTTTCATTTTATTTATTTAAATAAATCAATCATAAAAATAAAAAGAATCGTGACAGTTCTCAGTGCGAATAGAGACAGTGATATATATCTTATATTTAGTGTGGTCGTATTCCGAACAACACAACAAGGTAGACGAAAATGTGGTCGAAGAGTTCACGGTATAGTATCCTAAAGTTTTCGTATCTAGTGCTTAGCTGCAGATATTTACCCTAATTCACGTGAAATTAGACTCTGGAGAAACGTTGAATTATACGGAGCGTATCCCAGACTCGAGATTCAGTTCTCCGGAGTATTCTAAAGTTAAACTTTCTCCCAAAACGAGGCTTCTTCAGTTTCCAACGTCCACTTAAAGTCTCATGATTTTATTTTAAGAAAACGATCCTCTGACGTCCGATTGCTAATTGAAAACTCCATGGTGATAGTGTATTTAATTTCAATACTAATTTTCCATTCCACAGATTTTAATAGCATCTGACATTTCTCTACAACGTTTTAAAATGCTGTTAAAATCATGAACGTTACTGAACTGAACAAAGTTAAAGTTCTTTTCTCAGGTTTCAACGAAATCTCAAAGTATTTTCAGAAAACAAAAAAAAAATGAAGCAACTGGCAATAAAAGTGAGTGGATGCTGATGCTCGTCATGAAAATGTATGTCTACGTTGCTTTGTAAACTGGTCGACAACATTTTATCGGGACAAAAGAAGGTTAAAAAAAGGTGGAGGTGTCTGAAGTCAAGATTTTCAAAAAGTTCAGGTTTGCTCGAGACTCGCTAAGAATGAGGGTCCTCGTCGTTTGCGCCCCGTAATTTTATACTAGAAGAGGATCTTTTCTTTGTATTATATGTGTTGTATCATGGGAACTGCCAGTCGCGTGTTTCCATGGAAATCTCGTCTTCGTAGCTCCGTATCTTGGAGGATATAGGTTGGATCCTCTCGTTGTAAGAAGATCCGTCGAGGGACGTTCGCAAGAGCCAAGAAACGATTCACTACACATATTAATATATATATATATATATATATATATAATCAAGGATAATCCGGGCTTCTTCGTAACCGTTAAAATTAATTGCGGCTGCGTACACGAATAGCCTCCTGGGGGTGAAGCGTCGAGTAGTAGTTTTCTCTCTTACTCTGCCGGTGAATGATAACGACCTTGAAACTGGTCACATGACAATGAGAGAGAAAGAGAAGGAGAGCGAGAGAGAGAGAGAAAGGGAAGAGTGCACATCCCCGTCACGGTTCAAGACCCGTCGACACCCTCGTTTCTCTCTGTCGTTGTTCCCTCCCTCTGCCTCACTCTCTCGTTTGAAGTAATCAGAAATTTCTTAACGAACGTTCGTGAACAACGACAAGAAAAGCCCTGCCTTTTCTTTTTATCCCCAAATGATATTTAACGATTCTTTTTTTTCCATAATCCATCTTCATTCATTCATAGCCCTTAAAAAGACGAAGAACGTAAGGTTTGCAATTTATCCTCTTAATTGTTTAAATGATACTCGATCATTCCACAAGTTGTAAAATTTATTACGCCACGCGAAACAACGAGACGAGAGGGCTCAATTGAGATATTTAATTGGAATGATATAAATTCCCTTCTGGAATTCGGATATTTATAATATTCATTATATTTATATATATAGATATATATTTCGCATATTTATGGAATTTCGGTTATTTATGAGTCCCACCGGTATTTTAATCAGTCATAATAAGTAAAGAATTTTGATACTTATGATTACTAATGGTAACTGATAAGGAAGGATCGGTGCACGCATATCACTAATTTGTGTTCGTTCCACTGACGATTAGTGATCACTTCTGTTACTTGTAATAACTAATAAAGACTGTTGCCCGAAACATGCAAAACTGCAAAAATCCAATCAACATTTTTGTACCAGACATTTTTTGCCACAAAAAGCGACAAAATGTAATTGTAATGACCATTATCATCAAAATAACGAATACGTTTTTCTGGTCCCACGTTTTTCATCAGTCATCCATTAATAAGAACATTGACGAACGATATCATTGCTCATAAACTTTTCATAACATTTTTTCATTCTATTGACAGGTGATTGAAGAAAAAAGAGATGCATGGCTGTAGTTTTTATTCGGGAAAATCGACTCCGTTGTACTGGTTGCATTGGAGGTCGAAAGTCATTGGTCACGACTTGTCCACTAACCCAGATTTACAGACAGAAAATTGGGGAGCGCTTGCGCGCGATTTATATTTCGCACACAAATCATTCCTCTTTGGCATTGACGATATTTGGCTGTCGCGTCATACACAGATGAATAAAAAGAGAAATCTTACGATTTTGGAAAAAAAGTAAAACAAAAAGAGAGAGGGAGAGAGAGAGAGAGAGAAAGAGAGAGAGGAAAAAAGAGGAAAAAAACGAATGTATGATCGCGTGGCATGTATCGGTACGAATTGCGCCAGCGCGTTTTCTCTCTCACCCTTATGTCCGCGAGGGTGCCAACCCCCGTCGTTCATCCCCCCCGGCTGGAAGTTCGCGCGCGCAAGTCTCATCGTTCGTAAGTTTGGCGAGTCAGTGCACGCGCGTCTTCCGCGATCGTCGGATCCTCACCAATTTCGAAATCTTCCAAATTTTCGAACATATAAATATGTATATATAATTACATATATGTAAACGTGTGTGTTTTTTGTCACGTGTGTGTAAACATTATTACTAATAATTAGTATTATTGTAATGTTTACATCTTGTTAATTATTTCACGCACGTTCGAATATTCAAAACGTTCGTTAATCAATTTTATTCATAATTATTGTGATGCCAACAAAAAAAATTGAGTACATTTAAATGAATAATACGTTAATGGTGATAAAATGAAAATGAATAATCGTGTTGAATTGTGGACGAATTTCTAAAGGAATTTAAAGGTGAATTTATTATTGAAGAACTCTTTTATTTAGGGCTCGAAGAAATTATTGATATTCGACTGCAACTCGTAATATTATTTGGTAATAACAATTTACAGAAAAATCGTAAATTCATTAAAACAAAATTTATTGCCTAAATTGGGAAAGATTCAATAAAAATGAATCCAACCGTACAGCGATTTTGTCATGATTTTTTTCATGAAAAGGGAAAATTTGCGTTAGTTTTTGACAGCAAATAGAAAATAACAAACATTTTAGAAAATCTTTCACGATCTTGAGGCCAAACACGAGCAAGCAACGAAAAGTCGAGTTTGTCCTCCGGAAGTTAGTTGTTCGTTTGAAAAGTCCTGCATCATGCATTTTAGAGCTTCTTTTCGATGGACGACTGGAAACTTATACAGGATTATCGTCTCAGGATTTGTCTGTCCATATACGTGTTTGTTTATAAATTCACAAAAAAAGAGTTGAATTTAAAACTTATATCGAATATTAAAAAGTTACTGATGTCACTAGAATTTATCGTTATTACGCTTATAATTATTAGTCACAGAAATGATTGATTAATCGTAATTTAATATTGCACGTGGACTGTGCACGAGTCGGATTATTTTCAATGTTCACTAATTGAATAAAAAATTCTCTTTGATGAATTCGGATTACGTGTGTGATGAGCAAAATGACTGTCCAAATAAGTAATGAAATTGCAAAATTTAGGAAAATTTAATCTCCAAATTATGTGAATATTCGTGCTCGAAATGGTGAAAGTTTTCCAATCATTTCGTTTGTTCAATCATGATCGAAATAAAATTCTTAATGAGGCTCAATTTTGACTAGTTTTTCTACTCCATTATTAAGATCGTTAATTATTTACAATCCCAAAAAAAAAAATAGTAAGAAATTATCACACTTTTTATAATCGTAACAAACTCATTAATTTTATTCATAAAGTGTTGGAGTAATGATAATTTAATCAGGAAAGAACAGGGTTGTGAAAATCAACGAGACGAGAAAAGAGAGAAAGAGTTATCGCGCGATGTAACAAAGCGTTCCAAATGATTTCGCTGGAGATATTTAACCTGAAAAGACGATAGAGAACTTTCATGGTCGCCGCGGTGGTGCTTTTCGTACATGGGGCGACCCGTGCGGTCACGTTAAGGATAACGGGGGTCGTTCGCATCCAAGATAGTGTTCCGCGACGTTAACGTTAATAGAGACAGACCGTATACTTCGCGATTTTCTCATCCAAGAAAGTCTCATCTACCACACTTGTAATTTCTTCGCTTTCTCGCTCGATAATAATAGTTACAATCTAAGAAGTTTGTCCTTCGATAAGGTGTCGCTGATTCCAAATCGGTTTCCTATAATGTCTCTTTCCTTTTGTTCCCTGTGTAATCGTGTATTACAACTTGAACAAAAGATTAAAATCGATCATTACGTCGATTAATTACCCGAACTTTCCCCTTCAATTCCGGACCTTATAATGAATATAATGAACTTATGAACGGTTGAAATAGAATAGAATTCGTTTAGCACAAAGTCAACGATTACACTTGTTTCAAAGGATAAATCGTCGAGAAGTTCTCCTCTGTATCGGAGTTAGTGCGATAATTTTTTTTTGTCGTGTACAGTGCATCGATTGTGTGACGTCTACGTAATTATTTCACGGCTATTGTTCCAGGAGTCGAGAATCAAAAACAGAACCATAAAATACTGAATCGGGTAAGCAAGTTCAATGTTTTTTTTCTTTTTGTTCTTTTTTTTAATCGATAACATTTTGTAAAAAATAACTTGTGACGTAAGTCTGCTCACGAAACCTATGCATTAAAATGAAAATTAAAACAGCACCTTAGGAAAATTACGAAATTTCTGACTTTAGCCTTCAAATTGAATGGTTTGTACTTCAAAAAAAGTGACGAAACATGAGTGAATTATACTTCAGGCGAAATTCTTTTGTAAATACTAAATGAAAATATTGAAATTTTCTATAGCCTAATTTTCGAGAAACCTTTGCGTTTAAATAAAAAACCTTGAAATTCAAAGCAAGCATTCATTCGTTGACTATAGCATCCCCTTTAAAATGCTTTACTCGAGAGTAAAATAATTCGGGTAAAAAGGAAACATTTCAGGCTGAAAAACCTAAAAATATAAAACTACTATAAGTTATAGGGACTTTCAATGACTTGTTTTGATTCCGCACAAGTCGAAATGTTTGGCGAATTATGTCGTCAGGACACTGGAAATCAATATTACTTGCGAAAATGTCTGTCGATCGTAGAAGTTAAATGATCAATGAAAGAGTAATAATATGATCGAACTTTTTTCATAGCATTATTTCGAACGACGTGCTTGAAAAAGGGTTAGTAGGAAACCTTGCTGAAAACTTTCATCGTTGCTATATACACACATTCATACATACATATAAAATCCATAGTAATAGACGTAGTAGAGTTTGTGAAGCCGATACACTGGCAGCTTATCGAAAGAGGTCACGATGGGCATTGCCTAAAGAGCAGCTATCGTTAAATAAAAAAAATATGCGAAGCTTCCTTTACAACTGATGAAAACGAGACAAATTTTTCCTATTTTCGAAAATGCTACTAAAGTGGTAAAAATAACAAAATGGCATGAGTAAATAAAAAAGGGAAAATTAAAGAAAGGCTTTTTCATCACTCTCACCAATAACGAGAAAAACTTCCCTCTGAGGGTGTTTACGAGTATACGATAATGAATTATTCCATCCCTTGGGTGACTCTCTCCCTCACTTATTAAATGCTCTCTCAAAACTTTCACGACTAAGCGGCAGTTTGCGAAATATCGCAAACGTTCGTTAAATAAAAAACGTTGATAAAATATGTATATTTACAAGTCTGGCCAGATTAAGACCCTATCGTCGAAAAAAAGTGAATCATTTAAAATGTATTTCTTGATACACGAAGGATTTACATGTATTAGAAAAATTTCGATTGGAATGCTGTGATGATTGAATTCACTTTTTTAATTGTGGATACGGACAAGATTTTTATAAAACCAACAATTTTTATGGAGCGCTACAATTAATTGACTACCTTTTTCAGGATCCAAAAATTAAAGCTGGTAAAATATATTAGGTGGGTCGTGTTCCAAAGATTCAAAATTCAACACCATGCAAAAATTTCAAATTAATTGAAACGTTGTGATTAAGTTCCCATGCTTCAACTCTTTTTTTTTTATTGAGTATCGCTTTTATTAATCAGTCTGTATATCGCGGTTGTATTTTTGGTACATGTATCGTCAAGGCCTAACAATGTGGACGAAGAAATACTTGATTTTACATTCACGTTCATTGGTTTACATGTTTATTGATATGAAGGTTCGTTAAATTCCTGTATTTTAAGGGAATAATATACAAACCAGTCAATTTGATAAGCGTTAAATTGTAAATTTACTTGTTTGTGATTGGTCTCGCATGGTTTCATGAGCACATTCCAATCGAAAATCACGTTCCACCGAACGAGCTCAAAAATGTTGTAAATAAAATGCTGCGTGCATATGAATGATGAGCTGTAACCATTTATACTGTAAATTGAATTTGATTGAATGGCAATAGGATTTATGACATTTTACGAACTGATTTTAAAGAATTCATTTAGCCACATTCAGAGGATATGAGTTCAGTGACAAACAGGTTGAAATGAATATTTCCGAAGTCACTAAAAATTCTCTTCCATCAAAGACTTTAAATGCATTAATATTTAATATTTTTTTAATTAGAGAGAAATTAATATTTTTAATTAGACAAGAAATTAATATTTTTGGACTTGAAAGTGGCTTGAGAAAATTGATGAAAGAGCTAAGTAGAGTGTGTGTTTTTTTTTTTTTTTTTTTTTTTTTTTTAAGTCAATTATGAGAATATTTCGTGCTTGCCATCGGCTGAAAAGCACACAGTTCTGCAATGAAAATCAATTGGTAGGGTCACTGCAGAATCTGTATAGTGCACGTAAAATTCGCTTGTAAAAAAATTTGAAAGATAATGTTGAAGGTTTTTGATGGAAGCCAGAGTGGTCCGAGGCTACTGTCGACACTCGACCTCATATGTTTTATTTTTGTACGTCATTTTGTTATCCTTGTATTTATTATGAATAACAGAGATAAAAAGAAAAATCGTTTGTTCCTCAAACCGAACGAAATGAAAAAAAATGGTACATACGAATTTAAAATATCTAAAAAAATTCAAACAATATACTTCGAAAAATGCGTACCTCCGTATTTTATCACATTTCCAGCTCAGTTTCAAAACAACGATGCCCCAATTTTCCATCACTTTTTTTTTTAATTTTTGACCACTATCCAAAGCACTGATTCAAAAGAGACATTTTTTCGTATCACCTGCCTCAAAAATTTGATTTTTATTTCATGTATTTCGTGCGAAAGGCCTCACCGCAGGGGTTTCAAAAAAAAAAAAAAAAAATAATAATCTAGCGTAATTATTTCAATGCACTGACTGACGAGAGAGTTTCCTATTCACCAACTTTTGGTTTTTGAACTTTAAATCAAACTTGTAAAGCACACCCAGAAAAAACATCTAGTTATTTCAATCACGAGAGGTATAGTTCAATCAAAGAAGTTTTTTTTTGTTATCTCACGATCTAACAAAAGCTCTATTTAATTGAACTTGTTCACGGTATTCTACAGTCAAATATGTTCAATGCTAAATTTATACATTGTTTTCATACCCAGAATAATGAACTTCTTCAACGTAGTGCACTGAAAAAGTGATTTGCAAATTATTCTTCAATTGTGGTACATAAATTGAAATAATGTGAACAAAATGTACTGTTGAAAAATTCAGCAAAACATTTGGTTAATAATATTGTTTAGTTCACTTTTTGATATATTTATGGCTTTTCCGACATATTTGTTTCTTTCAGTGGAACACTTTTTTGGAAGAGCTGGACATAATCGTGATTAAAATATCCCCTTTGTTGATTTATCTAATTCTGTGTTTACAATAATAACCAAACGCTGTAGGTCATTTGAATGATTTTTAATTTACGGTAATTAACAAAATCTTTCAATGTGTTGGTAGATTTAAATAGATCGGATTTTTTTCATCTGTGTAATAGATTCCAAGCTTTGAATGTTTCATTTCAGTGAACTTTCGTTATCGATGAGGCTCAGGTGTCGTATTTTTGGTCCTTTGTGAAAGTTCACAATACAATATCCAAAAATATTTATACTAGATACATACATAAAAAACCTTTGAACATTCTATGCTTCTTGTCTTTCCTGCTGCTAAAAAGGCATAGACAAAAAAGCCTAGTTTTGTTTTCCAGGCTTGAATGTAGTGAAGATCAGAGTTTTGAAGGCTTGTTTTAACCTTTTGCTAGTGTTTTTCTTTTTTCTTCATCGTCTCCTTATTCTTTTTTCCTGGGGGTACGGTTGGTCGAACGATATCTTCAAGTCTCCTTCCATACGTAAATCCCAAGAGTCTCTGTCCTCATAGATAGCTTCTGGCGATTCGAAGAAAAAGAAGAAAAAAAAATTCGATGTTTTCATCTCGTGTGACTGGCGCGCTGGTCGGCCGAGTGGTTCGTTCACAACGTTTTTTTTTGTCCCAAGGGCTGATTCGCGCTAGGGCTCAAGTTTTATTCTGTCGAACTTACACATGCCTTTACGTCCATGCACACATCTATATTCCCCTTACTCTGCTGGTGAATCAAACTTTTGTCCCTCTGTATCACTCCAATATATATATTTATGAAGATAAATGGAAAAAAAAAATTACTCCTATAGGAGACCCGTCGCAATGAGAGACGAGATAGTTTACGGAAGATTGAGAGACTTCGTAGGTTTTTTGGCGCAACTTTCTGTTCGTTGCGATCGCGTCTTGACAACTTTTATTTTCTTGCCCTCGACTGGCATACCGAATGAAGAAGACCCTCGCACTCATTTTGATGAGAGCAGCTTATACGCTCAATCGTTCAACGCAATCCCAGTTATATTTTTTACCTCCTCATTTTATTTATTTATTTATTTTAGTTTAATCGTAAAATCTATCGTGAACTTTTCTAATGTTTCCAAAGTTCGCGCTGGATCCAGTAGAACTTTACCTTTTGTAGTGACGTTCATTATCTCTCGTGCACTGGATATAGTCCGCAGCTTTATGTATGCAGTTTAACTGTTTTCCTCATCGTTCCTGTGTTCAGTCACAAAACAGAAATAGCTTGGAATAAAATCCACCTGCGGAGTTCCACTGTCACGTGCATCCATGAGAAACTTGAAACTTTAACTGGTATTTTATACCATCGAATTCGATTGAGTGTACTGACGTTTAATTGGTGATTTGGATAATGATCTTCCACTTATCCACTGGGGATTATAAAAAAATAAAATAAACGATTGAATTTAATTATAATGACATTAACGGCATCGATTAGAATCAAACCAGGCAATGAGAGCATACAAAAAATTCGCTGCCACCAGATATTGTTCTGTAGTGAAACATCACTGATGCTAAAATCACGAGAAATCAGTAGAAAGAGAATTTAAAAAAAGGCACAAAAAATTATCATATATTCCTGCTTTGGAAGCTCATTGTGTCAAAAGTCATGACGAGACTCGTGGTAGCCGGTTGCTGGCATCGTGACATCGAGCCTAATAGTGTGATGTCCAAGGGAGAGGAAGAGAGAAAGAGAATGCGAGGGTGAAACGCACCCCTCTACGAGAGGCGAGAAAGGGTTGCAGTTCGCCGGGCCGCATGCCACTCACGCTCTCGCCATTAGAGTTACCCTAAAGGGATTTACGCTAACCTAATTTAGGAACGGGTAACTTTGCCTCCCCCGTAGTGTTTGTTTGCCGGTCCCACTCTCTCGCTCTTTCTCTTTCTGTCTCTTTCCTTTTTTCCTTCTCTGTCTTTGTTCTTCTATGGCTATTGTAAGCGATCCGTCTGATTACGTACCTCGTATTAAATAGATTGGAGCAAACTCTTATTTCTCCTTGTTAGCAATTTTTTTTTTTTTTTTTACAATTTATTTTGTACAAATAATATTACAAAAGTTCATTGATTTTTTAATTTATCAATACTCAGTCTTTCGGTAGTATTTCTACTTGACATTTTTTTCTAACGCATTGGTAAAGCTTTTTTTTTCTTTATTGATAAAGCTTTTTTCCATTTACTTACTACTCTTTTATTTAGGCACAGTAGAAATTTAGATGAAAAATTTAGAAAAAATTGGCTGAGTCCAGTAGAGATAATTAGAGCGAGTTTTTCTTTTCTTAAAATACTAGATATTGAATATTTTTATAAATATATTGATGAGTAAATCTGATTCATTTCGAATTCTTATAAATGTCAAAACCCGTAAAAGAACTAGACTAAACCTAAAATCAGATGTTCATTTTATTCCTCTCGAAATCATAATTGTTACTGCCGTCGTTACTTTTAATGATTTTGTTACAGATTTTTTTTCACCAATTTCACTCTCAGTTTATTTTCAGGATTTCAAGATCATACAATCTTCAATATATCTGCAGGAAATCCCACTAGTATCCCTCGGGATACAAACAATACCCTACGGCAATCCTACCTCTAACGTCGAAATGTCTTCCCTGCCCAAATATCCGTTGGAATTCCGAACAATATCCTTTAGGGAGTCTTTCTATATCAGTTGACAATATCCACGGACCTCCATAACCCACATCCCTTAAGATGACCACGGGAACCTTAAGAAATATTGGCAATAAGTACACGTTTGGATTGTTTGAATATGTTTGGTATTGAAACACATGAATAAGGAAGAAGCTTTTTCATCATTCATTCATATTTTTTACCATTGCCTTCACCTTTATATGTTTATCCAATAATGGATTCTTTTTGAAGTGTGTTTTACAACGCAGTGATGATTATTTGTGATTATTTTTATACAATCGTTCATTGATTATTCAGAATTTATCATATGATTCGTTTCAATTAAAATATTCAGCATCAAGTGACAAAATGTACGTAAATGCGTAGAATTTGTGCTGTCATCATCATTTCGATCGTTATTGAGGATGAAGAGCACATGCCAATAGTATTACGTTTATCTAACATGAAGAAAGCTAACAAAGACGCCTGGTTGGCATCTTGAACTTTCACAATGTAGTAAAATTCGTGGAGATCGTTTATAGAAATCGGAACGAAAAACAGCTCCACCCATTGTCACATTACTCTCGCTGAGCTCGCAATAAGATAGAACGTTGACAGTTTACTGTCGATAAAACGAGGTACTTCGATCCTCAGACGTTCACACGTTTTACAGAATGAAATTTAACAATCGTATTATAGGTGTTTATCGTGTTTGGGACGATCGAAACGTCTGCCACGCTCTCGTAAGTAACTTTCAATGTTCATGAGTGTTCTCGTTTATTATGGAAAATCTTTCAGTAGCCATCAATTTTCCTGAGTGCCAAACTAGAAGCCAAAGTCAACAAAAATGTTTCCTATTAAAATAAAAAAGATATCAGAAAACTAGAAATAACAATGCAATACTTTTTCATAATTATTTACCTCAGGAGTATGCATAAAAAAAAATGACAAGGTAGCGAAACAACAGTGGAAAAAGAAACAAATGTAAAAGCATGTATGAAAAAAGAGAACCCCGTGAACAGAATCCCACGCATGAAACTTCAGAACAGAACGTGTACGCTGATGATTTACAAGGGAAATTCGAGATTCATCCTTTCCCTCGCTGCTCTTGTCTCGTATACGCAAACCACCCTCCCATACCCGTCAGAGACCCGTACGGTTCGTGAAACCTGCTCTGTATTACGTGAGCGAGGTTACAAGCCAGATTTTTTAGACTCACTCACAAGCGGGTTCAATCTTTAATTTCTTTCGACTAGAATTTCGTTTGTTGCTACGATTTCGGTATTCCCTTGAAATAAAAGAAAATTGGATTTCGGTAAGTAATCATTTGATCAAACAATCAAATTCATTGGGATTTTAGAGGAAAAAAAATTATTGAGTAAAAATTGTTTATAAATAGCGAAAAAAGTGAATCCCAAGAGGCTCCGTCTGTTTATTTTTCTTATTGTTTAAATCTACAAAATGATAGTTTTGCATATAATATTACGTCGTTTACGTATCCCTTTCACAGTTTTCTCCCTGGAACCCGCTGTGCACCCGTAATTGAGACTTTCTGGCTGTTGACATTTTTCATGACGGGAACTGCGATAAAAATTGCTGTTGTGAGGACACTCAAACACGCTAAAGATCGCTCAAACGAGAATCATCTGCTGAATTGTCGCGTTATTTTATTTGAAAGAATTATCGAGAGGAATTCTGCTTTTTATTTGTGTCCGAACGAGAGTCTCTAGGTTAAAATGAATTACGTGTGAATTTTCGAGTGTTGGTTAATTGGAGTTTCGATTGAGGTTCGTATTCAAATGTTTTACTGACGGTTTGAGCGAAACTTTGATTATCGAAAATGGTGGAAGTCTGTTTTTTCTCCGAACGTATTTCGTTAAAAAGATTAATTAAACAACTTTGTTTTTTTTTTTTTTTATAAATAAATAAGCTCACACTTAGGAAAATATAATTTGCCCAGGATCTAAACTTATGAAAATCTAAAGACTTTTTTTGTCTAGACAAAAGTGCGATTACTAATTGGTTTGAAAAAAAAAAAATTTATAACGCTCTGCAATCTATCAAAACTGTTTTAAATTTACTCGTTCTCTCTGTCGATGTTTTTAGGTCTCTTTTTGGGGTAAACCCATACGTCGAGCACTTATAATCTCAAATTGTATGAAAAACGGGAAGAAGAATGAAGCCCCAAAAAACAAACGAAGAAAATAGTATAAGCGGTAAAACTAATTTACATGCAGTGCGTCGAGCTAAATGAAATTGGATTTGCATCAACAAATAGATGAGACAGAAAAACCCCAGTTGGGTAAATGTTTGACAAAGCGAACCTCCAGTATTTAGGAAACAGATTGTATATCCTTCACTCAACCATGTCCAAACTCATATTTTAAATGAAAAGAAACAAGATATAACGTACAATTTGGTGCAAGCGGTTTTATAACTTTATGTAAATATAAAACTATTATAATAAATGATTTTGTGCATTGAGTCTGTGAGTTCACGTGTGTAATCTCGTTTGCCATCGTCCCGTCACTGTGATTGAATATATAACGAAGCTTTTCTTCGACATACGCATATTTTTGTTGGGGCAAAAAAAAGGGGGGAAAAAGCTGGAGTTACATAATATAATATTTGAGCTGTCCATCACTCATGAAAAATTGGAAAATTTTTGAAAATGCAGGATTTGATAAAATTCTGTCGAAATTAACGCGACGCGATAATACAATCAAACTTTCTATACCGTAATTTATCGCGATCTCAGATTTCATAATCAAGATAATTTACGATATTTATTGACGTAAAAAATAAAAATAATTTATTGAAAACCCAAAGTGGCGAACATTCACACATGTGAGAAAACCAAGAGACCTAACTGGACGATTCTGAGAGCTGTTGAGTTTTAACGAAAAGACGAAAAGCTTCCTCCATGAGGAGTTTGTACTCTTCAACAAAGTATACATGTCAGCTCATAAAAGCTTGAATCCCGAGAGTTTTTTTTCACAGTTGTACAACCTCTTGACGTGCATCTCTCTTGGGCAGCAACCATGAAGCAAGAGAGAGAAAGAGAGAGAGAGAGAAAAAAAAGTACTCTGAGTCTGCTGATGCTGAGCTCAAACCTGCTGACTCTAATTGAATATATAAATATACTTTTCCATTTCACATTTGTGCATAAAAAGAGTACAAATCTCAACGATAAATGAGATCGAGTCACTCAACTGACATTCGTTCTTTGCTGAAAATAAACTGCAGTTGAATGTTCGTGTGTCCTCTTTTTTCCTCTCGTTGCTTTCCTGTAAAATCTTTGGAGAGGAAAGTTTTTGAATAAGAATGGCGTCAAGCGAGTAACTCTGAAAATTTATCAAAGTACCAACAATTTTTAATGAGATGATTTTTTAAATTAAAAAAAAAACTTATTAAGCTCGTGCTTCAAATACTTGTTATGGATTACGCGACAAACTGTGTTAAAGTCGTGAATTTTGATTATTTATTAATGTGTTCATCCAGGGCTCATGAGGAACTTATGTTTCAGAATCAGATCGTCGTGGACCGGTGCTTTAACGAAACATCGAGGATTATCCCATGACTGCTGAGTTCCAAGGACTCCAAGGACCTACCAAGGATGTGCAGTTTTGTGTTGGTGTGTTGGTGACGATAGATAATACCGACGAATCAATATGTACTAATACGCGAGCAAATGCACCACCGGAATTATTGTTTAAAGTTGATACTGTTTTCAATTAAAACTCGTACATCGAAAGTGTGGGTGGTTGGCAGCGCTAATAACAAGCGCACGCGAGAACGATGTTGTAGTCGCGTGTGCTAGTAATCCACGGCGGAACTGTGAGATTTTTAACACACAGAGACGAGATACACGATGGCACTACTATACGCCCTCATAGTTATTCTCGTTACAACCGCAATGTCTTTGCCGCCAGTCATCAGAATCGGTGAGTCGAATTTATTAGTAACATATAAATAACACGTAAAATATTTGTAGAATCTACGAATAATAATAATAATAATAATAATAATAATAATAATAATACTCGAATAATCCCATCAGTAACACCGAACTTGTACTATTTTTGTTTCTTCTGTGCAAAATTTTGAAATTTATGTACAGTTTACATAAACAGTTACAAAAACACTTATAATTTATGAATGGGAGTACTTACATTATTAATTATCAAACGGTTCGATCGATGTACATACCATTAAGCAATTTTCTCTCATTCAAGATTCGTTAAAATTAAATTGAATCTAAGATTAAATTAAATCTAAAGATGAAAACAGAATCCCTAAAACCATATATGTAGAGAATGAGATTTTCCACGGATTATTCGTATTGAATAAATCATAAATAATAGTCATATGTTTGTTAACGGTGTAGTAATAGAGGAAGAAACAAGAATCCTCGATATATAAGTTGAATTATGAATCACGAATTGGTTTGAGGATGAAAATATACATAACGTTCTATATGTATACACGCAAAGTTCATTCGGTGTGCCACCTGTTAACGGGGTGCCTCTGGGACTTGCGAGGAAAAGGCTTGCAAAAGTGATTTCGTAAGAGAGAATAAGACGAGAAAAAGAGAGACAAAGATCCAGACGTTGAAAGGATTGTTCGAAGAAACGAGAGGCAGCAGTCGCCATTTGAGTTTGAACTCGAGCAGAATTGAACGACGAAACTTTACGGTGTAAGAGCACATATCGAAAGGTCCTTCCTTTTTCGTTATTTTCTCTTCCTTCCTTCACCTTTCCTGCTACGTATAATCCACTGACATTCTTCGAATTTAAGTTCTGAGCTTTTGTTACTGGTGACGTTGGTATGAGCTCCAAAATCTACCCCCTGATAGTTTCACCACCAGAAAAACTAGAATCATGACTTTCCGGAAGATGTTTTGTTCCGTATTGTATTTCTCGTATAAATATCTATATATACATATTTATCTGGATAGTAATAAAAAGCTGGGAGTTCAAACTTCGATGCATACATACACGTAAATTTCATATAAATAACATTGTATATACAATATTTCACATGATCATTCTATCGAGTTTATGATAAAAAATATGCCACATCACTATCGTTTCCCATGTTGACATCCTTGACATAGGGCCTTGAGTCTCTAAACTATTTTTATGTGCACTTACTCGTTGATGAAAAGTTGGAGACGCTACTGTTCAATATCCAACGTTACGACTGCTTGGAAATTCCTCATGACTAAGAATATTTATCGTCAAGGAAACTTGATTGGGATTGGATGCATGTAAAATTTAAAATGTGAAAAACCTTAACTAACATATGTTTAGTCAAAAAAGAAAATAGAATATGGAATGTTCTTCAAAGTTCTCCATTGCTTTTGGAAGCCATGCATGGTCAGTATATCAACAAAATTCGTTTGTCAAAGGATATTATATCCCTTTACAGTATGATATAATGAACTTTAATCTAATCTAATTTTGAAAATTTCAATGCATCCTCAAAAGCTGGGAGTGGTTCAAAGCCGGAGAGATCGAGCGTTACACTGGTGCAGTGAAGCATGGATTAGAGTTCATGAGAGTTTTAGCCCAAACTTGACAGCAATTTCGCCTTCCGAACTCTATATTAACAAAACTTTAGATTAGCTACAGAAGCAATGCACTAAATCATAAGTCGAAAATATTAGAGTTATATCAAATATAAAAAAAGAATGTGAAATAAACACCAGAGAAATCGCACAATAACAAGAATCCCCAATTGTCAGTGTGCATTTATTAATGTTGAATCATAAATCTCTTCTGCTTTTGCTTTTTTGAAAATATCTAATTCCTTAAGGAGTGTTATTAGGGTGAGAAAATGATCGAAAAAAACATTTAAGCAGTTAAATTCGGCAGGATAATCAAATGATAAGAAACAATGGGCCGAATGGAAATTATAGTCAGGATCTGGAGTTGGTTGAATTGGCATGAAGTGTCCTATACATTCGTATGGTTTGCAGATCTCTATATCTACATTAGATCGTCCGCTCTGGCCAAGCGCCATTGCATTTACATTTCCGCAAGAGTCGGAGCATTGTTTCACGCTTTATGGGGTCACATACGAATATATATATTTTTCTTTCCTCTCTCTGTCTCTCTTTCATTCGATATGAGAATCTACTGCTCAACTTATAAATATATAATTATTATAGACTGTCAGAGATGAGTGCACCGTCAGTATGTGGTTCCAGCGCGATCACTAAAGTTAAGTAATATTGGACATGGTCAACACTCGGTTGGATGGGCGCTTAACTGGTTTGTGTATTAATAATCGCTGAGGGGTAGGCAGTTTTTCTGAGTTTCTCATTTTGCTAACTAACCGGAACTCAATACAAATTCAGTAGCTTCTGATGGACAGGTTTTCCACAGTTTCCCTTGGCCCTCGAAAGAGGCAGCAGTCCGTAATACTCTCGGAAGGGTCTTCTAGACACAGGAACATCAGTGAAGTAGGGAAAAAGTGGGATAGATTCAACTCATTATCGATTTTGATCCGAGTTTATCAAACTTCTCACAATGGATTGATTCTCCGGTCAAAAAAAAATTTCGAACAGTACAGTATCAAAGGAGTTCTTATGCGTCATTTTCTCTTCCACTCCACGTTGGTCAATAGTGTTCGACTTTAGGTACAAACGCTGCGACTGTTTTCTGCACTAACGAAATTAGTGCTTTATCAAGCTGAGGTCGTAGGCACAGTCTGTTAAAGAATTTTAATATGCTTAGAAGCTCTATGAAAGTGTGACAATGCTTCCTGCCTCGGTCGTTAAATATATTTCGAAGAATATTTCAGTATTTGTCAAAAACACTGAAAATGAACTGCGCAATTATTTTATTTAGATCCACAAATAAAAAATATTTTTGATGCACTATGAGCCATCCAGTCACTAGCATCGATCCAATTTTTTTTTTTTTTTTGTTTTTCTTCATATTTTAATCCCGCCGGGCGGCAGTGATCGGTGAATTCTTCAAGTTTATATAACTATATATTATATTTACATGGGATTGAGAACTATAAAATATAAACTGATAAAAACTTTTAACCTCGGTTGGATGTGAAATTTTAAATAATGTTTTAGGCGCCAACGGACGTTAATACCTTCATAATTTTCACAAAAATTTATTCGCTATCAGGAAAGACCTCATATATATAAGATTGTGGCAGTGTTTGAGAAATATTGCGATTTTCCTGTTAAAAGGTTCTTTTAATACTCGGCGTTGAGCCGTTGCCGCTTCTGTTGTTTTAGACCAAGCTCTGAATATTTAACCATTTTCCTACTATTCTTTCGTGGTATTTACTGCATGGTTTAACTTTTATTATCTTTTTATTATTATTAAAGATATACATAACTGACATAACACGCCTGTGACATCGTTGTGTACATATATATTTATGTTGCTATAATAATTCAATGATTCAGCGAGACGAAAAAGCCATGGAATCCTATAACCAGGTGGTGCATCCAAACCTTTCCATACTTTATAAAATCCTACCGTAGTTTGTATATGTATATACATATGTCTATATTATATATCGGGTGTGCATTATAGTATCTCGATTCGCTCGTATTTGAAGCACGATCCAGACACGCTCGAAGAATTTATACCGCACGAAGCTCGACATTGAGGAGGGGAGATCCTTCCCCATGTCACACACACGTCTCTTACGCGTTCTTACGTAAAGCTCTCGGGTTACACGAATACCTGGTAGAAGACTTTATCTGAATTTCTTTATATATATCGATACTCACACTCTTTTTTAAATCCACGAGCTTTATTTCCTGGCTTTAGGAAACGTGCATGATGCTTCATCGGTCCATACAGTGCAAAAGGAAGAAATTTACGTTGGGAATAAAAGAAATGATAGCTGTGCATTCAATGGTGTTATTACAAAATAAATAATGAAAGGGAGACTGAGATTAGAAAAGAACTTTTAATTTTCTTCGGAAATTTCAATCTTGGAATTAATTTTATAAGAGTTATCAAAATTATTTGACATTTACTCGATCAATGAAAAGCCCTGTCACTTTTGACAACATTCTGTCAAAATGATAAGGTAGACCGGACATTTTTCATGACAAAATTATTACAAAAGAACACTAAACCTCACATATATGTGAATAATTTTGTAAGTTTATTCATAAACGAAATATTCACAAATCTCATGAATAATTCATCATGATAAGCCAGAAATTTCAAATCGAATGCAATATTTTTTATGTAAATGAGAATAAAAATGTATGCATCATATAAATATGAGTTGCTTGTAGCCTTGTGATGTGCAGGAGGCTCCCGGTCACCATCATCCAATCTTGGTAAACAGTTTGTCAAACTCGCGTTCGCTCTACACTCTTGACGAAGCTACCGCCAGGATCTTGTTAGAATCGGTGAAGGGAGAAAGATAGAGACAGGAAGACGTAAATGTTGCGACTGAATTCTATACCGGATGACTCAGAATACACTTCTGATAGATGAGATCATAAAAAAGCAAGATCAATTGTCATTCTTGTCGTAAAAAAAAAGTTTTGCAACTTTATGTTAATTCGAAAACATTGAAACATAAATAAATATTGCTATCAAGTACATTTCGTCCTGAAAATTCTAGTCTAAATATATAAAAAATTGCAATGCCGAAAAAATTAGTTAGTTAGTCATTAAATTAGTTCCATTACTAGGATTAAAAAGATTAAAGTTGCTTTTATTTGTTTAAAACGAAGACTCATATATTTTTTCCATATTAAAACGTACAGCTTTACTACCATGGAAAAAATATAATTTATTCTGAATCACTCTGTAAATATATATGCATATATGCATCCCTATCCAACCCTCTTTTCTCTCTCTCTCTCTCTCTTTTCTCTTTTGTTCATCAGGTATTCCCGCCGGCTAGGAAACGAGCTGTCGCTGCTCCACGTGGATATTACATACATGTATTTACTACGTATACAGCATTATGTATATATTACAAATACCAATTCTGATGCACCAATACGAATACTTAACATTCACATGCATTGGAACACCATTCGTGTGTTTACTCTCTGTTTAACTATATGACGTAGCAGAACGCTGAGTTGCAATATCGGAATTCCTACTAAGTAAGTACATCGACTCAGGCCTTGATCCAGATTGTATACATGCATAGAAAAGTAAAAGCTGCGCACCTTCGACCGTTGTCTTTCTCTCTTGTTCGAGATCCCAGATCCCAAAGTACCAGCTTCTTGGAAATTCAATATTGTTCAATCTTGCATAAAATTTACAATGGAAATGTTAGTTCCTAGATATAAAAAACTGTTAACGAAAAAAAGTTTGTCTGTCTGTACGATTGACGATTTATAATTTACGGACTACTCAAACGATTTGAGATCGATTTTCACAAAATCGAATTTTTTTGTTGAATACATAATGAACTGGATATTAATTGAAATGGCACAAAATATTTGGTTATTTTTGTGAACAAATAGTTGCGTGGATCAACAAAGGAAATGATTTAATCACTACTGTGTCAAGGTCATCTAACAAAATATTTCATCAATAACGATCAGAGTAAGATCTCCTGAATACAAACGATCGTATCGTAACAATTCTACCATCTCGTGCAAGTGTTTCAAAAGAGATGTGACGGTCTTTTGTAAATGTAATTAACTTCTGTTCCGAGCAATAGAGATCTCATATGAGAGCTTAATGGGAGAGATAAAATAAGAGAGAAAGAGAAGGAGAAAGTATAAGAGAACCTACTGAAAGCTCGTTAGCATCTAAGTACATGTTACAGAAAAGCCAGCTGGTGTGCTGCTGTGGGTGTAAGGACTTTACCGAACGATCTTGGATTACTAATTATTCCACGTGGCACACGGGTGCACACATACGCTTGTTAGTTTCCAGATCAGTGGATTACCGTTCATAATATATCTGTAAATATATGTTTGTATACGATCAATTAATCTGGTCTGAATATACGGTGCATACCACGAATTTAATTGCATCACAAAATTTCGAATTCATCTTATCTGACGTTTTGTCTTTCTTTTCCTTTAATTCTAAAGTTTTTTCTAAACCTTAAAACGAAAGAAATAACGAAATTGTAGGGAAAATGATGGCGATGAATTTATTATTTTAATGAAGGTAATTGGTAACCCATAAAGAGTGTTAGTTAACGTGGAAAAAACGTACATCATCAACTTCGGTCGTCATGGAAGTGAGCTGGCTCTCGTTCATTGTCGGTGATAACTATTTGAAGAATCTCACGTTCCGACGACGATGACGACGTCGAAGAGGAGAAAAAGAGAAAGAAAAATCCTAACCAGCCCTTCCATGAGTGCAAAACCGTCAACGAGAGGAAACCGAGCACGCTTAGGCTTCAAGAGTGATAGCTATCACTCTGGTGCCAGAAGTCTCTAGTTACCACGAAGAATTCCCATATTGAGACCCCCTCACTGCTCTTACTCGAGAAGATTCTTGCAATTGATCACGTATTAATCCTATTCACAGGCAAACAACCTTCACTGTGAGAATTCAATGATTCTCGTGACAGTTTTGATATTCTATTTCGTCGAACTATTGAACGAACAATTTATTTTCTTATTATTTTTCATTCTGAAGAACTTCACAGGCTTGGAATCTGACTTTTCAAGTGGAAACCACTCGTGATGGTTTTTTCAGATATTTTGCTGCATAAATACCACATCAGTTTTTGCCTCCAATCTATTTTCCTACCTTTGAGGTCATAATTTTATTCGGATTCTTAATCGATATTCAAATATCCTTTGAATTGTATGTCAGTTCCGTTAAACCTTCCACCAAAAAATGAAAAACAGAAGTCAATTGCATTATAATCACTCAAAGAAATCACTCATTGGTTTCGTAAATTCAAGCGTGTTCAATCAATTCGTTCTATCGACTTTGTGTACATTGCCAGAGGATAATATAGAGTGTTTCGATACCTTCTCATAGCTTTTATGCGCTCCCGTGTTTTTTATTTTTTTTTATTCCATATTCTCTCTAATTCTCGTTTATTCGACGTTGTAAGCTTTCGACAATTGCTCAAACGGAAGAGAAGTTCACTGAGGAAAACTATCCGGTAGTGATCAACCAGCAGGGTATCGTAATCACCGAAGTACCTCTTGTTACCCTTTGACCAATTTTGTCTTTTTTCATCTCTTCGCTTTGGCTTCAAACTTACAGTATTGCAAATTTTCCTCAATCGTTTGACAAATTAAACTAGTAAACAAAAGTATTGTTTTCACATGGAAATAAAAGTGAAACTTTCTTGATTGACATATAAAATGCTTCTGTTAAAAAACCTATTAGAATTACTGTTTCGGTTAATGTTCAATTGAATTTTTGCAAAATTAGATTTGATTCCATGAAGCTGTCTCATCCAACAAACGTTTTCTTCATTTCTAGAAAGTAATCACCGTTCGTCTAGAAGTAATGAGATTACCGTTACTTGATGCATTAATTATCCATCCATTTGATTAATAGTCTCCACGAGAGAGACTATTACAAATTATCTGAACCTTTTTAATTAATGAATTATCGTCTCGTTGAAAAGAGATCGTTTGCATACAAAAAAAAATCGTCACTGTGTCGAAAGAACAAATAAAAATCAACCGTCGAAGCTTTTTGTTTGACACAGGAAAAGATGAGAAAGGCTGAGAAGAGATAAAGATTTACGAAAGAAGAGAGCTTGTGAGAATAAAGGCAGTGGGATTTCTTTATTCGGTTGACCCAAGATAACAATCAACTTTTTCCAATAGTGCGGAAACCGCCTCTCATTTATCCAGCCATTATTCGCAAACACCATCGCATTTATATTTTGTAACACCAACAAGAATTCATCGCTTTATCTTTATAGAGTTTTTGATGCATCGGGTGGTCAACTTTTGGATAAAATTTCATCAATTCGTCGACATGAAGTTCGCTGCGCATTTTTTTTTACAGCTCCAAATTTAATTTCTATCAATTTTCATTACCCACGTCACACTGATTAATTATTATCACTTCTAAGAATAATTTATAATTATATTGGAACAAGAATTACGTCTACTTGTTCGTTTGAAAGGGTTCGTTCTCAAGGGCAGGGTTAGCAGGCTGATATTGTCGGGCGGGGTGTGGATAAAATAATCATTTCGGCGATGAGATCAGCCTGTCGAACCCGGCACCGTATCTATAATTAACCACGAATAATTAATTTTGTCAATGTTTTTTTTTTTTGTCGTTTGGATCCAAAGTTGGTTTTGGAGGAAATATATTTTATCATTTATCAATTATTTCAAGTTCTCTTTCCCTTTCATAGTCCCAGCTGGGATATAAATAAATGTTTATAGAAAATAAATGTATGCAGAATAAAGACCTTCAAACAGATTTCGTGTTATTCGGGTATTTAAAATTGCAAATAATTCATTTTTCATTTAGGTCAACAATGCAGCCGACTAACGAGTTTATATCAGAAAATGAAAAACTCGACTAATTGACTGTGACGAGTTAGAAACCAAATTGATGGTAATGTCTGTGCCAGCAAAGTCGTTAAAAAAAAATGATAAACATGACATGAGTGAATGGCGATATTTCGGGAATAAGAGGCTTTTGGAAGTTTAATTATTGATTTTGAAGACATTAAAAAAAAATGTTTTAAAACCAATGGATAGGAACCCGGAAAACTAATTTAACAAAAAAAAAAAATTTGCTCGGAGAAGTAAAAAAAATGACAAATTGAGATGTTCGATAGGTTGATTGGGTTCTCGAGGTACAGACAGCATTTTACGTTAATTAAATATATTTCAGGCGGGATTCGTGAAGGTTTCCCTGCTCTTTTTCTTCTCCCCTCCTCCGTCTATCCGTCTTTCCCTTTTTTATCCAGCAAGCTAATGATGCATGAGATTTCGCGTAACGTGTTGAAACCGTAGTTTTTCCCCTCAATGAACGAAAGTATTTTAAGCTCAATTAGCAACCCATCAATTCATTTGATCGACGTGAGACACTTCTTCCTAATATTTTCATCCTCAATGAGCAACGAACAAACTATAGTAAAATCTTCGTTATTCAGCGTGAAAAAAGACTAAAAATTTCGCTTTATTTATTTTCCTTTGTGTGGATTTTTTAATTGTCATTTCTTGACTTTGCTTTGAAGAAAAAAAACCGTATTATAGTATCAGCAACACATTATGAGCCTCTTTACTTATGAATTCTTTTGTTTGAACGTGTCACTATATAATTAGACCTATAAACAAATCTCTATAAAAATCCGAATCTTTTCATTTACGATATAGACAAAATTTACATTTGAAAATGGCTAAAGGCTCAGCTCTGATTTGCTTTCACAAAAGTTTTGAGCTTTACCCTCTCATTCAATCATGCATTCATTTATTAAAATCATTCACCCATGTTACGCTTTACATAAATCCTACACGCTTTTCACTTAATAATTGTTTCTTTGTATATACATAGGAGTCTAAAATTTCCACATAAAACATCGACGCACTTGCGAAAGTCCAAAAGGACTGAAAAAGGCACGTCAGTCGAGATTTTGGACTCTTTAATCATAAAGGGCTGCTTTTCGTACCAAGTCTTTCTCTACTCCAAACACATACGTTGTGTGTATACTTCGTGCAGGCGGTTCTCTCAGCAGATAAAGCTCTCAGCAGTGAGTTAACATAGACTTCATTGTTTCATAACACCGCACTAAATTCATGAATACGTGATCATTTCGACATGGATAATTCTCTAAAGCCAAGTTCGCTTCCATATAATGTCTTGAAACTAATTAAATTCCTCACAACTCTTTTTTTTACGCTTTTATACAATTTTCCACTTCGGTTTTGTCTAAAGCTGTCGAAATCCCGTGGAGTTATCTTTCGTAATAAACATTGTTGGTAAACTCAAACACGAATTGGACAAACATATGTTTTTTGATAAATCTTTGATATCAAAGAAACTTTGGTTAATAAACTCAACTAAAATTATCTTCTATTCTAGTATGGATCGTAGTTTTAGCTCATGTTTGAAGTACGTTGATCACTGCTCTGTGAAACCTTCTAATCAACACTTTGTACTAATAAAGTTTTCAGGCATTGAAACGATGTTGGACCTAGAACGAGGAATTTGATTTAAATTATCTTTGAAGAAGAGTTTAAAAACCGGATCAGCAGTTGATACTTGTTGTTGAAGAGATAGTTCGATACTGAATAGGCAACGGGTGGAAGAGAGATAAAGATAGTTTATTTGGAGAAAGCTTTGGAGACTCAAAACTTGGTTTACACGAAGTGTCCACATGCTCCAGACTCATCACCAGCCAAAGCAAAGGTACAAACTAATGTCCGACGATATTTCAGACCTTCGAACACAACTGTGCTGTAAAAATTAATAAAAATTCATGACATATGTACTTGAAAAAAAAAATCTGCAAGTTTTTTGGCTCTAAAAAACATTGAAAAATAGTATCTAAGCATACAATTCGTTAATAATTAACATTTTTATCAATATAAATATTTAAACGTATAATATGCTCGTGAAAAGTTTTTTTGGGTTTCTTTATAGAAAAAAAAGGATTCTTTTTTAATTTCCCTATTTATTCAAATTCAGGTCCTCGGGAATTTATTTTTATAAGATGTTAGAATGAACAATGACTTGCCAAAAATTATAATTTTTACCTATAGTAGAAAATATTTATTGTTGTTCAGAGTTGAAATTATTTAATTATGATTATTGTTAACATTGATAAAATACATTATTTAATTTTTTATCTCAACCAATATTCGCAGATGTTTTTTTTTTTTTTTCGGTACGAACGCATTACGCAGATCCTTGTTGAGCCGATCTGATCTAAATTGAGATATACATTTATATATATATCTATAAATGCGTATATTTCAGGCTCCCTCAATAAAATGTATATGTATATATATATAAGTATATGCTCGGAAAGAACACGATCTCATTTTCTTTCAGATTCGTTTCACGGCTCTATCTGTCAGTCTCATCCTCTGTCGGAAATATCCATGTCTGGCGCCGCAATGTCGCGAAAACCCCTCCTCAAAATGACCCATGAAGCCTTGAACTTCTCTCCTATTTGTATAAATCCGACTAGTGCTCTGATTCGGAGACAGGCAGAAACCGCTAAAAAAAGAGTTTGTTGTTCGATTCTTTGTCTTGTTGACAGAAACATTTTGTCATAAAGTTGAATGATTTTTTAAAAATTACCATTGAACGAAGTGTTCAAACCTCATTTTCCTGTTTTTGTGACTTTCCCAAACCGAACCCTCAATAATCGACTTTTATTGACTATTTATTGTTCAATGAATAAGAAAAATGATAGAATACTCGTCATTTCTATTTTTCTAACGTTTGGAAAGTGCATAATTCTAATTTCATTTAGTTATAACATTATACGAGTTACACAATGAAAAGCTTTTCAATTCATAGAAACAGAAATTCCCTTAATTACACGTCCTCTCCAGTTCTACAGGAAAATTTAACCAGAGAACATCAAACGCATTGTAATTAAGCACTTTTAAATAGAGAGGAAAGCGTAATTGAAAACACTGATGTTTACGTTTGCCAAACCACTTGCACCAGAAAAACACCAGTTTTTAACACTGGATTGAAGCATTTTTCGGTCTCGTAGTCCTTTTGTTTTTATAGACTTATAGATTTCGTGAAAATTATCTTCACATGTAATTACTTTTATGGTAATTTGTAAGTTTCAATTCTATCCACGTGGAAATGATTTTCTTGCAGGATATTAAAGTTTTCGGTAAATATGTCGAATCATGAAATAAAATATCTGATTGCTAAAAAATTCAACAGCGCCGAGGATTGCCATTTTAAAAACTTGGTAAATATGTCGAATGAGAGCTGCAGCTCAAAATGTATTCGTGTGTTTTTTTAAGTTTTGATCTTGGAATATACGTATTTTTCATCGTTCTGTGCGATCACCTGCACCGGTCAGGATGTCATTGCATAAAGGAAAAACTCAGTAAAGGCATGTATGATGGAAAGAGCTTGGATAAAAAGGTAAAAGTTTTTGGCGGAAATGCGTACATGAGCTCGAGTAATTCCATGCTCGAAATGGAAGGTACAGATACTTTTAAAGTTGGCAACTGTGTGCTATGGTCGTTCGAGGCTTGGCCACAATGCCAAAAGCACGATTTTCCAGCACGGCTAGCTTTTAATTCCGTTCGGTTGCCACACGTCCGGTGCTTTATATATATATACGTTTACAATATTTTCGTTCAACTCGGCACCGATGTAGTTTCGATTTTTCGCGGACATAGTTCGGCAAACCCCGCGGTTCTACTACCGACTGAGCGAATATGATGCAGCGATTTTAAGCAAAAAAACTTAATCCTCTTCACTTCTTATTTTTCGATAGAATTTTATTGCTATCGATAAATGAAATTGTGAAAACTCAAACCATCATCTCAACGAGTGTTCGCATCACCCGAATAGAAAAAAAAAAAAAACATATTGAGAAATTGAACACTAGGAAAAAAAGTAATAAAATGCAAGTATAATTGCCTGTACAAATTCTTTCATTATCTGTTGCAATCATGAGAAAATATTGATTCCGGGATATTTGCAATGATTATCATTGTTGAGCAATGAAAAACGAAGCAAACAATGAAAACCTATGAATCCTTTATTGAATTACGGTTTTTGATGGAATAAAATTCACAGAAGAAAATATCATTAAACAGAAACGAAATGAAAATGTACGCTTGTTTTCTGCTTATTAAAAATGCTTCAGTTTTCTTTACGAATCAACAATCTTATCCCAATATATATTCAATTGTAATTGAAATAATCACATGGATTCATTTCTAAGAATATTTTTTCTTTCGCTGTCCCCACTTCAACGAAATAAAAACGTGCAAAGTTAGCAATGAAATGAAAAAGACTGAGGGGAGTATAAAAAGGATATTTGATTTAATCGGTTACAGTAAAATGAATTTTATAGCGGCGGATTACAGCGGGATTTTACTACTTACACGAACGTTATAACGTTGAGGTAAGAAAAAAAAAGAAAAAGCGGTCAGTAAGAACACTCCTATATTTGTCAAGTCGACGAAGCGAGGAGGATCAAACACTCTCCGGACGTTTCATTCTCCTCTCCTCCCGCACGGAAATCCAGCCACGACCAAAAGGACTAGACCAAAGCTCGCCACTGTGCAAGAGATAACGGAAGCCAAAGGCCATTTAGATAAAAGCGAAGGTTATATTAAATTTACACTCTTTCCGGGAACCCCTCAGTCCGGACGTTCTGCAGATACTATCGAGGACAAAAGTGTAGAAAAGAAGTTAAGATGCATAAGGAAATAGAGTTTTCTTCAATTCTACGAAATTTCGAGCTACTTTTCCAAATAAATATGTTTTAAGCAGGTTCAACGGGTATGGGTCAGACAGTTCCGAAATTTTATATTTTTTTTGTCAATCAGTACATTTTTTTTCACCTTTATTTTTGTGTTAAAATTATTCTGTCCATCATATAAACCTTTAACAACTATGTGCACCATTTTCATCAGAAATTATTGAAAATATTGACAGTTAATTTAAGAAGAAGAAAAAATTATTTTAGTCGCTACCATTTTTTTCCAAGTTGATGTTTCTCCTTGAAGAAAACCTTCAATATAAAATGGAACACTTGAAAATAAATAAAGATTCTTGACGGGATTTATATGGAACTATAGACCAAAGATTTTTTATATCAAAAAAAGGATAGAACTATGGCTTTTTGGGGATGCTCTGGATTCTGTCAGCACTCATTCTATTCAAGTCTCTAATTTCCTCTGCGGGTGGAATGTACTTTTTCATAGCGGATGAATTTCAATGAGAGCATAAAGCGATTCGCACTTTTCCTCGCGTTTTTATCTCTTCCCGCGGGTTTACTGTTTTTATCCTCGTCGTGCAGACTATCCTTTTTTTCCAATCTTGCAAAAACGTTCACCTGAATGAACACAGAATAAACGAACGATGTGAGATAAAGCTCGTGATTTGACGTGAGTTTTGAGAGGTTGCGGTTTTTTTAATTATCTTGTACATTCATATACTGTTTTTATTATCAAAACTCGTATTGTTGTTCATCATTTTATTTTCGAAGAACATTTTCAGTATACAATAAATTCAGGACCGTTTGACTTTTCAATCTAAAATTTTTAATACTAATAATTAAATTCTTTAAAAATAGCTAAAAATTATTTTCCTCCGTTTCAGTAAACGATTCTAATAAACTATAAGATAAAACTCAAAAAAATCGCTGTTCCGCATTTTTTATACGTTTCTAAACAAACAAAAATTACATGTACGAAATTCAAAAACTTTTTTAACTCGAAAAGTTTCAAACTTCTCTCCAGAAAATCATTCTTTGCAAACAAAATTCTGACAACAATACTGTTCATTTGCAACTTTATTCGGCATCGTTTTCGTTGATATTTTTTTCCAAATCTATGATTTTCGAAGGACCAAAAAAATATACGAAAAAAAAAAAATAACATTCACGTTATTTTTTTATGATAAAAATAATAAACGAATGACAGACTAGTTAATCCCTGACTGACGTGACGTTTATCAGAAAAGTTTTTTTTTAAATATTTTGATTCGCATATTTGATTGAAATATTTCAACAGTTTTGGGGCCACGTTTTCGTGATATTTAATCTTTAGAGTAGATATATATATACAGAAGCAAAAGGTTTCTTTACTCTTGCTCGTGTTTCCGGCACTGAGATAGCTATAATATACATGCGGTAAGACTTACAGGTGGCTTCATAATTTACGCTTTATGGGTCGTGTTCAACGTTATATCGGGCGTTCTTCCGGTCTCTATACAGTTTTCTCTATTCCCTCTAACCGTTTCCACAAATTTCCTCTTCCCGATCAAACGCTTTCTCTTTCCCTCTCTCTCTCTTTACATCGATCGTTTCTTCCCAATAATTCCATCCCTTGGTGGATCCCCGCGCGTTCGACATCGTTCTCTATCCCCTCGTCGGCAGGTCATAAAATTGCACCACCGTTCCCACGAGTATACTGACCAGTCAAAATAAAATATTAACCTATATGCTATATGCCTTCGACATGATATCGAGTATCCCGTTGTGGGTGGATTTTAGACGAGCCGTTGTATGTATTTACGAGAGCAGAGGGCGAGAGGGTGGAGGATCGTTGAGAAGAGATGAGGGCGGGAGGGTGAAGGGATTTCCCAGGACACAAAGAGCTATTGATAAACTCTGCAACCATTTGTTATTTCTCTACGCACAAATGCATTTGTATCAATAAAAAGGAATAAAAGAAAAAATTTATTTATGTATTTACACCGAGGATCGTTCTGCGTACCGGGGATAGCACAGGTGGATGGCATATTGAATTTTTATGTTGTCGAACGAGAAATAACTGACAGAAGCCAAAAGCATAATCTCCCGAGAACGCATGTGACAATACGCGATAACCAAACCGATCAACAATTTTTCATACGAAAACATTTTCCTGAATCGGTGCTTCGTTTATTCGTTTACCTATCGTTTACAACGGAAATAAATTTCAGCATCGATTTGCTATTGTTAAATAAATTTTAAAATAACAATAATAAATAGCACTTGAAAACTCTCACGTATCTGCCACAAAATCGCTTTTCTCTAAATTACTTTTTTCGAAATATTTTGAATTAAATAAATTTTCATCCCGCAGTCCTTATGGGTGCGAGTTTTTGTGTCAGAGATTCAAAGACTGGAAGTGAAGAAAAAATGAGGTGTAGGAAAGAATGATTTTTTTTTTTCATCACAAAGAGAAGAAAGAAAAAAAGAATCGGTGAAAATTCACAAAGAACGCACTTGTGCACAAAAACATCTTTTTTTTCTTACTGCATTTTCTCGAAAGAAAGAAAATAACGAGTATGGTCTCTTACAAGCCTCACAGGAATGGGAAAACTGAAAGAGGAAGGAGGGGTAATACGTGCCGCTGGCGCACCACTTCTCCAGATTCTCAGACTTTAACAGCTCCCTTCAATCTTAAATAAATATATATCTATATATCACTATTTTCATTATTTACATATATATATATATGTGTGTGTGTGAGTGTCTGTGGGTCTGTGTATGTGTATTTTATTCTAATATGCGACTATGTTGAGCTTTCTCTCTCAGTGCGACGATGAATAAAGTCTGAGACTGCGTACATAGCGAGAGATGGGAAGGTGCCTCTGTGTCTGGTTATATTCAACACTCCTTCATCTTCCTCTTCCGGCCACGAGCGGAACTCATGCACCTCCGGGCAACTCTGAAATCTCGGACCTCTCTAGAGATTCGTAGTTTTCAGCCACCTCATCTTTACACTTTCATTCCTTTTCTCAACCTCCTCTTCGCCCTTTTTACTCTTTTTCTCGGTTGTTGTTACGCACTTTGTTATTTATTGTCTGTCTTTTCATTATTTTATTCATAGATTTCTAAAAGGTCTTACGATATTTTCATTTTATTGCACTCCTTCCACATTTCGTTAAAAGGGACTGAATTTAAAAGCAAATAATAAATTTGTTGGTAGACTTTAAAAATAATGGTAAAAAAAAAAGAATAAATTTATTCGAAAAATATGACTTTATTCGTATCTTTGACGATCTTCTTCATAATTTTTTCAATTTTTATTACGTATACACTTGTGTGTGAAATACTTAAAAAAAAAAAAAAAAACGTTATTTACAATACATTTGGCGTGAAACTGAAAAACTCAAAAAGGGACATAAATTTTATGAATTTTGAGCATTTTTGTTTGATGCATTTTTTGCTTTTATTTCTTCTGCACGTGTATATTATTTTCAACTCAATATTATACACAGTCAGTTATCTTGAATGATCAAAATATTCTAGTCTCACATAACTATCGAAGTGCTGAGAGTGCGAATAAACCGTTCACAGGCAAGAAGCCAACGTTTACTATTTCTATGCTAAATATATTAACATTGTTGAATATAAATATCTACACATCGATGTATGTAGATATTTACATAAATTTATATCTATATTGCAGCTCACACCCACGCAATGTGTATAAATGTGATCTTTCCAATTTCGTTCGAGGTAGAGAATTACAATGGTTCCTCCATATTGTGTTCTCACCCGGGATTCAATTCTATCGGATGCAGTCCCTTTGTCTCCAATTCTTCGAATACGCCATATCACGAAACATCTGTGCTCTAAGATTTCGTTATTTTGTGTCACATGGAGGATTTTCAATTTAATTCGTGAACCTTATGTTTGTTGCTAAACCTTGTGGCCGAAATCACGCACCTCGGTAAACATCGATATTGATATCGTCATCACCACCAACCTAATTAACTCCATTTTCCAAATAATATCAAAGATTTTGTGGAAACCGTAAACCTCATAATTTCGCCATCCGTTTATGCATCGTAAATTTAAAAGTCCCAGATAATCTCGAACATTCCATGGAAAGCTGGAAATTCGTTCAACTTTTGAAGCAATAGATTTTCGAATAATATCGAAGATTTCGTGGAAACTGAAAACCTCATAATTTTCACATCAATTTATGCGTCGTAAATTTAAAAATTCATATAAGTTCGATAATTCCATGGGAATCTGAAATTTCGTTTAACTTTTGGATCGATAGATTTTCAAATAATATCAAAAATTTTGTGGAAACTAAAAACCTCATAATTTTCACTTGAATTTGTGCATCGTAAATTTAAAAGTCCAGTTTATTTCGAACATTCCATGGAAATCTGAAAATTCGTTCAATTTTTCGATCGATAACAAAGCTTCTGAGTCTCGTCACTGAAGCTAATTAGTAGTCATCAATCGATATTTACCAATTAGCGGTCGAATGATAATAGATGATGACGTGGTAACATCAGACTTTCGGGACATCGCTCCGATGAATTACGATGTTTTGGTTCCGGTGACGTTTTCCAATATCCATTATGGAAATCACATAATTTTGATGACTTCCATGAGTCTAGTCAATTCAGCTAATAAGAATATGGCGTAAAATAATCGGATCATGACATATTATACTGAATATGGATTTTATGTTGAAAATGATTGATTATGTTTTGAATTTTTCTTTAGACGATTATTAGCTGTGAATTTTATAGTTGTTATGAAAAATAATGTTATGCCTTAATCATTGATAATTGGATTTTCAATTGGAGCATTATTTTTCAATCTTTTAAACACATCGTGTCAAGGCCATGACAATATGATATCATGGATTAGTTTTCCTCTCGTTCTAACCACATTATAAGATCAGTAAATGCGTTTGATCGTTTGAACACGAATGAATGCCAGATCGCTGACGTGAATAAATCATAATGATCTCACGACTATAGTATTTCATGTTGTCTCCTTTTCATTCCTAATCCTATCGTCCATGTTCATTCCAAGCTCTCGTGATATCAACTTTTCTCTCCCTCTCTCTCTCTCTCTACGATTCTCTCCATTTCGAAGTATGGAAACTGCTGCCACTGTACGATGTTACGGTATCAAACTTTCCCGTATTGTCAATTCTTCATCGCGACTAAACTTAAGAGAAACTTGAGGTCTGAAACTAACAAATATGGTAAAGTGAAGTTGGCAAGTTTGATATCATTGGCTGATGAGTTTTCAAAGTGTCGAAAAGTTGCCAAAAATTCTGGATTTGTCACTAACTTTTGGGTTTGACCAATATTTCGAATGGTTATCATAACACTAGAGATATTCGAGCAGCTATGAACAATTTTAAAGGAAGTCTCTTTAACAGCGATGTAAAAAAAATTGGATTCGATATTCCGCTAGACCTGTGAAGGAGTATTTTTCTAAATGGAATAATAGTAAATTGCAATCCCTAAAAACATACAAAATTTGTTTTCATCCTTTTGTCATTTTTTAAATCACAAAAATCTTCACGAGCACTATAATCTCATTTTTAGATAAACAAAAAGCACAAATGAAAAAAGCAACCAAATCCAAATCATACCAAGCTTTTCAATTTATTTTATTCGAGGGTTTATGAAAAAAAAAATGAAATGTCGTCAAAACGACGAAAAGCTTTTTCGCATTGGATTTTAGGCTGGTTAGCCTGTTTTTATTTTAATTTTCCAATCTTCTGCGTGTCCATGAATAATTGGAATATCTCAGGCTTGGCTCTGGTATCCTTTGATAAGGGAACCTACTGACCCTTTAGAAATGTATACTCTTCAGTTCTCTTGATGCTCCATGCTCCTTGATTTACATACGAGTTTGGGTTTCATTTAAGGGGAGTTTGAGTATTACGATCGTTAAAGCAAAGTAGGATATTCACGGTCCTTTAAGTACTTCCGCATCGTCAAGTCTTTAGTCGTATTTGCTCTAATAAGCCACGTGGTGGTTTGCTCGGTTTGTTTCTCATACTTCCCTTCATTCGTATTCCATTTCCAGTCTTTCATCTCGGGACTGACAACTTAGATGCTTATCACGCAATCTTTGAATAGAATCAAGCAAATTGGAAGCCTTAATTTCTGCCTCAAAGTAAGATTCACGTACACACGTTAATTATAACCGAGAAAAGTAATCAAGAATAATAAATTCGTACGGATAATTGAAAGAAATTACAGTTGAAATAATTGATTGTCTGCAGTTCATAATTGAGTTTCAACGGGAATTTTATTGAGTACTCAACGAGATATCGTCTTTTGGTTTTTTTTAGAATTAGAAAAGCGTTCATTTTCTTTAATTCTCACGAGGGGCACACGATGAACTTTTCGGAATGGTTGGAAAATCCTTCTACGGTTACGAAACTGGGATTTCTGATTGTCTTCTTGCTCGAGCCTTCCATTGCGCGTACAGAGAACTTTCTCCATCTCTCTAGCTCGAATAGCTCTGTTCTATACCTACATACACACGTACTTTGAAATGAAGTACGCATATATATATATGTACACTGAAAACTGGACCGAATCCTCTGCAATCTCCTACCGACGAGAGCTGACTCGACTTTTTTTGCCGTCGTGTATTCCTCTTTCTCCCTTCTTTATCTCTCGTACCATTCATCTAGAAATATACCAGCAGGGCACATCTCCGTACGTATAGACTCATGGATGAACGTACTTTTTCGGATATTTTCACTCATCCGTTTCAAGATGTTTCACTCGTTGTTCACAAAGACTATCGAACAATTTTGCTCCATTTCTTCGCGTTTAATCAGTCGGTTAAAAATGACAAATTTTTATGAAATATGCCTCTCCACAATGATTTTTATTCGCAATAGCCCCAAAATTGTTGGCCTTTTCTGTTTTATTTTTTAGATCAAAAAATCTCAATGATTTCTTGACATTTTTATAGAAATTGACAATCGTTTTCAATTTTCTTTTATATCAGTAAACGAAAATACTATTTTTCCATTGACGTCAAATAAAAGTATTTAGAAAAAAATGTGATTCATATTAATGCTGTAAATATTTAATTCCTTTAACTTTTCTGTTTTATGGATAATTGATGAGAACGAAGCTATACTGTTGGAAATGATTTTTCATTCTCTAGCGTGTTTTTGTGGCAACATCCATATGCGCAGAATTAGACGAAAATTTCGACGAAATAGATAACTACGAACGATTTGTCCTAAATAAAAATAATAAAATAATCTAAAAAGGACGTTTTCCTTTATATAAATTTTCCTCCGAACAGACCGAAGAAATAAAATAATAAAGCCACTTCCATTTTCGGAGGAACTTTAACGATGTGCCTACCAGGGATTTTATGGTCCTTTTTAGTTTGCCTTAAGTGCCCTGTAAATGTGAGTCGGTATAGCCAGAGAGGAAAGATATTACTCCGAACTTGCATGCTTTACGTGTAAGTTTTACCAACACGTATTTATATAGGACATCTGTGATAACGAGATCCAAAGATTTACGGGAAGTCAACACAGCGTCTAACGTCGCGATAAATCCGTATGCTTGTAAAATCCATTTTCCGGATATTATCACCCTGTAAAATCGTGGCTTATCGTACATAAATATTCGCATAACCATTTATGAGTAATCATACATGTCCTCGTAATCGTCAGGATATTTTTCTATGAATATACAACGTATTTCCTAATAACCATTTAAGCTTTCAGATGTACTAATAATAGCACCAAAATATCAGAACAAAATAGTCTGATATCAAGTTCAGAGATTCTTGTATTATCGGTGAAGACAAGATTTTAGCACAAAGAATTTCTAAGTTAATCTGCGGTCAAAATCAACGACACAGATTTCCGTGACACGCTGGAACGTTGGGACCAAGTCGATTTATTATATTTATTAGGAAGCGTGAATGTAAATGTAAAAAGGACTGTAAAATAAACAAAAATAAAAATTTTATCGAGCTGAAAAATAGGAATTTAATATAGATAATAAAATAAAAAGTTCATTGCATTGGATAATTCTAGTATTTTAACCCCTGAAGATTTAATGCCCCCACTAAAAATATCCAAGCACTTTTTTTGAAGATGAAAAACAAGTGAGTTACAGATTGGTCAAAGATTTATCAAAGCAGGAAGTTTTCCTTGAGATATTCTGTTGTTAACACGTACAGTAACGCAGATTAATAACCGTGGGGTAATTTTGTACTTGGGGTAGAAGAGGGATTTATCAAGTTTGCGAAGCGGTACGTTGAGTTTCAAGTAAAAATAGCAATTGAGTAACTAACTTGAGACGTGAAAAAAGAGAAAAAAGTTCTTGCTCATTTGGCACAGCTTTCAACGGGATGTATGGTTTTCGTAAGGCTGTGGAAAATAAAAAAGCGAAACCAACTATTTTTCTACCGGGACGATCCACCTGAGGCAATGAAACGGAAGAAGAAAAAGCATACCACTGACCGTACTTCTCTTGCTGTTGTGTGCAACACGCAAAAGAACGTTTTGAGAGGCAGAAACGACAATGAGTTTTCTCGCAAGAAAACTCAACACTAGAAGGCCAGATAAACATTCCAAGGGGATGTGTTTCGCGAACCTTACGTACCATAATACATCAGTGCTAGTAACAACAATAATTACACTTAAGCAAGAAATCCTGAGAGGAAGCTGCCTAGTTATTCGTAACTTCCGGTCTTCCACTTCGTATACTGCAAAGGGCGATGAAAAAACGGTGAAAAAATCTTGGAAATGTAACAATTTTGCTAAGAGACCATTACATGACTTAATCTTTCAGAAATGTCCAACAAGAAAAGCTTTTATGATGGAATAGTTCTTAATATAACGGATCGGTGACCTAGCTCCACGTCGAATTTTCGAAATTGGAATTCTTCGACATGCGGTAAGAGCAATTACGAAACGACCTTGTCAGCGGACGCAGTAGGATGGCAAAAATCCGCTGAAAGAGGCTTTTTGGGATGGATCAACCGGTTTTCGAAGAATTTCAATTTAGTAATTTGCAAATATTATATTACTCTCGCACTTACGGAAGCGAGAGTAATATCTGCTCCATAACTTTAATGATCGAAGTTTCGCTACCGGGAAGCGAAAGCAAAAAAAAATGCAACATATGAAGAACCACTGTTCGGGACTCATAATGATTACAATTATAAATTTCTCCGTAAATCTCAATTACAGTGAGACATGATAGTGACATGAATGTTAAAAAAATTCAACAAAAATGATGATCAAAGTGGAAAATCTTTATTCTCAGAATTTCTTTACTAAAATAAACAACGTTGAAGCGAGTTGTAATATGGGCCACGTTGTCAAGTAACAAATATCAAGTACGTAAAATGAAACTGGAATACTTGAGACAAAATAACGCCATGAACCACGGAGACACAAGCTCACTGATAATGGGCATGACAGAAAATAAGAAGTGAAACAAAAACCTATTCTTTTTCGAACGTCTTAAACATTAATATAGAAAAGAGAATAATCCCTTTATGAACGAAAACAAAACACTTACATTTTTTCCAAAATAAATACACTTCTTATTATCAAAACTTCGTCAACGCTTCACAAAAATGCAAACACAAAGGGTATAAAAAAATTGCATGGAGACGAAAAAGCTTCTTGTCTCATTAGTCTTCTCTGAACATTTATCATACACCGTTGACGATGAAAATGGATGTAACACGTTTTGTGGGAAGATAAGAAAAAGCCTGATTCTCGTAAAGCAAAATGGATTTTCAACTCGAAAAAGCTGAAGTACAAATCACGCTGTTACAAACTCTTATTACAAACAGTTTCACGTCTACCGGCAAGTGTGATTACAGAGATGGACGAAAGAGAGATTGGATAAGGGTAGAACAATCAGAAGAAAAAACACTCGTCCGTATAGCGAGAGCGATATTTTACTCACACCGTTAACCAGTGATGAAGCTATTTGTGGCATGTCGTCATTTAAAATATCGAACGATGTTAATGAAACATATATTTTCATTAAAACAATAAAAATATCATAAAAGAGAAAAATAGTTCTAATCAATCGAATTGATGGCCTAATTATATTTATAAATAGAAATGATAAAAGTGAGGTAATGAAAATCGATAATAATTCTCAAAACATAATGAAAAATGTTTATAAATATTTCATTCGAATCCTTAGTAAATGCGGATCTAACGATAATTCTAAAAAATTGTCACATTCCCATTCGATGCCTATAAGTTTCATTAAACCTGATTTGAAAATCAACTGAACTTTAGGGATTCATGATAATACAGAGCCAAAGAAGCAGAGATAAGGAGTTTATGTAGAACGAGGCACAGTGTTCCTTGGAAAATAAGTGGAACGATGTGAGAGTATACCTCAAGTTTGGAGAAAGGCCATTGGATCGTAGCCAAGTCGGTGAAAAACGAAACGTACTGTGCTGGGTAACAAAGCAGCAAGAATTCACGCGCTGTTATATACAACGATATACCACCGTATTATTGTAGATGTTACTACCAAAAAGAGTTATTCCAAACAGCCGACAAACGATGTTATTCATAATACACGTTGCTCCGTATCACAATCTATAGTGGCAAGATAATCGGGCGCCAAATTTATTCTGAGATTGTCATAACATTCAGATAACATTGGGTGTTAACTCTTCAACACCACACTACACGTATCAATGACCTAAATCCAGCATCTACGAGTTTTTTTGGTCCACAGAATTCTTTGGTGACTGTTGGCAATAAAATTAATAGTTTTCAATAAAATTCATAATCTCAGTGGTTTCTCTAATATCAATGAATCAAAAATAAATCGTTAGTTTAGTTCTTAATTTAATGCTCATTCCAAGCTTTTTTTTTTATAATAAATTAACCAAATCGACGAAAACTGAAAGAAAAAAACAGACCCCAAAACGTATGATGTTTAGAATCTCTATTGATTTTCTTTAAAATCTTAATAAATGTTCAGTTCTTTGGTTTGTGTAAGGCTAAGGATTCACATTCTGCTGGACATCGCTCAGATGTTGCAATTACAGGATGCAGGAGCCCACTGTCCAGCGTTATGGGACCTTGATCCTCGTAATTAGTCCGATGGTCCATGAAGACCGTCGCCTGCTCTATACTACCCTCGTACCTGAATCCATAAACCGCAACATCGCCTTTGGTGCACGCTTGAATTGCTCCTTGACAAACGGCATCGACAGACCCGTTTGAATGTCCAAAGCATCTTGTTATGCATTACCACTGTATACATTATTGTCAATGCGAGCGGCATCGATGCTGTGGCCTTTATCCTGATCATTACTAAATCTGCAGACCTATAAAATTCTTCAATCAACTTATGTTTAGTAGACAGAGTTGAATTTTTAAGAACGATAAAATTTGCTCGTTCTTGTTATTTAATCAACGAATTTTTCTCGAAATATCAAACGTCGATTTATCTTCTACCAGACTTTTTACTAGTCCACTTCCCAAGCGTTATGAATTCATGTTGTATAATTAAATTTTGTACGATTTCTGAATGCTTTTTACAAGTCCATATATAATGAATGGCTTAGCAGTAAAACGAATTGCGAGACTATCAATGCTGGGATATCGAATCGTTTTCATTCACTCGCTAAATGAACGCATTCCATCATGGGAATTTCATCATCATAATGTAATTCTTTTGTTCCCCGACTATCATCAACTTTATAAAGCAACAGCAGTCTGGCGCCTAACGAAAAGTTTAAAAAGGAGAAAATAAAAGATGGGGTTGGTTAATAGAGAGTGTAGCTGGACGAGGCAGAGATCAAAGCCCTCCGAGAGCACTGAGTGAGAGTTTCGTTTTTTTTTTCGTAGAGTTTCTCACTTCGTCTAGTTTTGCGCCTAGTGGCGCTCAATCTTTTCTCGGCACTGCATGTAGATCTACGCTCAAAGAAATGACTACAAAATGGCAAAGAAAAAAATTCACGGACGAACGGACACACACATCTAAGATAAGGCTTAAAAGAAGAAACGAACTACAACAATAAGAACGAAAAGGGAAACGAAGTTTTGCTACATTAGAGATAATTTAAACGATGTAAAATTGTTGATTGACGAAATATTAGTGTTAAAGTAAAACAGCGGACTTGGATTTCCTTGATAAATATTTGATACAATCATTAGGGATGAAAATGACCGAATTAATGGGTGAAACTTGTTTCAACGATGAATGGTTTTATTTTCGCAAGGGAGATTGGGAAGAAAAGCTTTTCCACTTCAATTCGCTGAAATAAAAAAAGATGAACCGCGGGTCGGGGAATCCAGCCTGCGGGAAACCTTAGGTTATCTTTACCTACGATACTTCGGTCTATCTTGCTTCTTATAGTCTACGAGAAAATTTCTCTAGAAGCGACAGAGGCTTCCTCGTTGCTTGAATGTCGACCTGAATCGCCAGCTCCGTGAAATTACCCGACTGCTAATCCGACGCTCTTTCCCATGGGGAAGACCCCTGGTACCGGAAAGATGGAGCAGAGGCGAGAGGGCAATAGCAAGATCCTTCGTGTCCTGCTTCCGATAAAAGCAGCCCTGTTGCCTCGTTGCCGAGGACATTAAGTAATTGAATGCAATCGCAAATACATCCTTCCTCACCCTTCCGTATCTGTTTTCTTCTCTCCTCTGGATTTTCCATCTTGTCACGAGACGGCAGCGCACCCTCAAAGTCAATCCCACAAGCAATGGAACCCACCGGATCCTACAGACAACACCCGGGATCACCTCTACTCTCTTGTCTCCTCGTCTCTCGTGCCATCTATTCCTCGAATGTTAACGAGCCTCGTAGAGAGCTAAGAGCTTTTATTCTCAACTCGTATCCATTCACGAACGAATGAATACCATCTTCTCGCATGGTACTCTTAGCTTCAAGACGATCCATCACGGAACTATGCCAGCATACAAATTCGAAAGACAATTGAAGTTAAGTTACTTTGATGGAATCCAGGTCGTTTGAATTGAACTTCAACTTGTTATTTAATTATAATTGGAAATTAAATGAACACAAATAATAATGAAAAGTCGCAACCAGTCAATTGAACTCAAAATTACCGCAAATTTCAGATTATATGACGATAAGTCTGAATATAAGCAGCGAAATATAAATCAGATCACGCTCATACCACTGGATCTATAAATCCAAAGATAAACTGCGTTTTCGCATATGCCTGACCATACCGTGGACGAACTACTGAGTGTGATGATATACTATGCCGCTATGAGTCAAAGCACGGCCAATGACGCTTTTGGCCAATCATCGTCGAGTTAACAGTCGTAAAGAAAGAAAAAAGATGGAGAAAAAGTCTGATAGTGCCGTGACCATGGTTTTGGAGAAACGCCAGTCCCAATGATAGAGGACGGAAAGCTTCGGATACTCTGCTATATAGAGGTGGTTGGTAGAGAGGAAATGTCGAGTGGAGTAGAATAGAAGGGGTCAGGGCGACGTACGAAAGGGTCGACAAAGCAGTGAGGGAGCGAGGGAAGAAACCGAGGTACGTACGGTCTAAGGGGTGCGCTACCATTGCGAACTTTTATACGTGTATAGATATATATCGGGTCCTATGTACATGGGCGAAGCCCACCAAGAGCGTTTGAGATATAGTGGACGGCCGGAATCGTTCCTGTCGGCTTGAAAGACGCATCGACCAACTCCCTCTCACCCATTTCTACCACCGCTCTCGATATCTTCACACGGCCAAATGGCTTTTGTGCTAATGGTCCTATTGATGGGTGACTTCAAGCTAGTAAAAATGATGAAGGGAAGCTTGGATCGTTCAACCTTACGAAAGAGTGTAAACTGAAGTGACAAGTCCAGTGAGTCGAGCAACGGAACAGTTCAGCTCATGTGTAAAAAAGAGATCTCAAGTTCCACTACCATTTCGTTATTTTCAGACAGGATTTTTTTACGTCTTTCGCAACTTCTGCCGTGGCCATGCTCCGTTCGACGACAGGGCTCTATTTTTACAATTTATGGAATTCTCTATTTTATTTATCATGACGTGGTAATTGAATGTAGAAAATATTTGATAAATCGTAACCAATGGATAAGCAATGTCGATGACAATGTAGACAACGAATATCCGTTTCGCCATCAGCTTCGCCAAAAGTTGAACAGTATATGATTCGGGTGATCAAATAACCAAAAAATAACCACGGGTCTTGAACGTTTGTAGATGGTATTATTCCCTAGAGTTCCAAAAACTTTCATTACCTACCACGATGTCGATCCGTCTATATTACAAACCATCAAGATGTTAATTAAACCCACAGAAATGTTAACTAATATGCACCTTGCTGGTGAAGTTCTAATATTATTCCTACCATCGATACTTGTAGGGTACTCAATGGTTGTATCTAATACATACTGTCCTACAGGCTGTGTGTAAACTAGTGAATAGCGCAGGTTCATGTTGCGTGTTGTTTAGTGGATGTACGCAGTTCATTATTACTCTCTGGGGAGTATAGCTGGAGCATACAACTGACTACCACGGTAGAAGCAATGAAATAGGAAACCATGGGTCGATAGTACAGGTATTAGGAGTGAGTCAAATCCGGTACTTTATCGATGCTGGTACAGGTAGTAGCATTGCCAGGCATGTACCTATTGTGTTGTTGAACACAATAAAATGGAGAATATTGAGGAATGAACGAAAATCACCCACTGACCAAAAACTGTGTTTCAAATGGACCGTGCGTTGCACTTCACACTACACTTTGGTGCACTGTTGTTGCATCGTTAAGGAATGCTGAGCACGTATCAGGCAATTGGTGGTCTATTGGTCCAAGTGTTAAGGCATAATATTCTCTATTCGCCTGGTACCATACTGACTCAATGATAACCCCTGAGGGCTGGATATTGGGGTTCGTTTATTTTTGACACCCTCGAGTGTTAAGTGTTGTATGTTAAACAAAACTTGGTATAATATTTATTCCCTAGGCTTCAGATATTTTAATTGAAATTTATGAAAACCAAAAGCTACCGTTTGCGCATGAAGACACTCCGATCGTACATACATTCTTGCATGCAGATCTGCCCCAACGAATGGTGAACAGTCACTTCCATTACGCCAAAAGACCCTTCCCGGAAAGCTCTTACGTTCCATTAACGAGGAAGCTCACCCCTTTCTCTGTCTCTCTCCCTTTCTTTCTCGTATAATCTGTACGTGGCCTGATGCTGCATTGCGATTCTCTATTCCATACGATTAAAGCACGACCGGTCACAAGGAATTTATGCAAATATGTTGGGTCACAGGCAAAATTGCTCGCTGTTGCGGAAATTCGATGCAAGAGACCAATCTTGATCCAATTTCCGCATTATGATTATTTAGAGCCAGAAAACTTGAACAACCGAGACATTGGTAGTTGATAGAATCTTTTACCTATGATGAAGGAATTTTACAGCGACCTTTGAACAGTATGGATGTCAAAATTGATGAAGTATAAAACTTATCTTTACTAGCAGGTACTATGAAGAGGTTGTAAGGAGGATTACAAAATCGCACTCAGACTGTACTAAATACGTGTGTATATATATATTGGAACTCAACATCCTGTATAGTCCTTGGATAGTGCATAGAATGACCGAATAGGGTCCTCGGTAGCCACAGTGAAAGCGCTATTCATGAATAATGCACGGGCACCTAATACGCTCTTAATGCGCTTTCACCCAGTGACGTGGAATATATAGCATACGCGCAGCACGTGCGATTTTGCGGGCTCTTTGACCAACCGCTTAAGAGAGGCAGGTGCTACAAAAGCTTCTTGTAATTGTGGTCGTCCCATCAATGACAATTGTAACCATTTTTCAAATAGTACTTCCCATTTCTAAATCAATTCCTTATCGTATATTTATTGATGTTATTAAAAAGCACTACACAAACTGGTCATCATCAGCACGTACATGTGTTAATAATCGAAAGGGAAAAGTGACATATCAGAGATTCCTTTGGTCACATAATCTTTTTGTACCTAACGTAACCAGACGACACGTGAACATTTTCATCGAAAGGGCAAAAATAATAATTTAAAAAATTGCACCGTCTGCGTCAAGTGTAGATGGTAAACAAGTTAATTTTCAAAGAATGCCTGCCTCCTTTTTGAGTGCCTTGAGAAGTTTCCGAGTCAGCTACATCGTAAATTCAATTGTGAACTATATGAAGGGCCTACAATACCCGACCCTCTTTGCTGAAGTGGCTGAGGCTGTACAGCATTTGAGTTTGTGTCCATGCGAGAAGGAGGCTAACGAGGTTTCGGTTTAACGAGTCTCCTCGACCATTCGGGCATACCCGACATAAGGAAATCACAAGGGCCTCCTTTGACGAGCTTTTAGTATGTGCATATGACATTTATTGTTGCACCTTGCAGTCCGTGTTGGATATGCTTCAATCGCCATTATGGTAGAAAAATAGACGTGATTTATTGTTGAGTTGCAAATTCCGTTTGAGATCAAACTAAAGCCGACCTCATATAAAAAGGGTAATAAGTATGAGGAAGAAGATTTTTTTTTTTAAGTATAATGACTAACTTTAAATGATTTAAGTAAATAGTCAACAAAAATCGCATTCATTTTAAAATCCCACCGTTCATAGTCAATCCATATATTTCATAATTCTGGGTTCTCTCATCCCAACTGGCCTATAACGTGAGCCTGAAGAAGTACGTTTCATAATAGAGTATACGTGCTTGAGAAAAAAAAAAAAAAAAAGACGTTAACTGATGGATCCCATTCACACGGTATACATTCAATCGTTTCCTTTATTTCTTCAACTCGCCAAAACAACAGCCATGTTAAGGAAGTACACAGAGGGCCTAGGTGCCAGGTTGAAATAGAGGTAAAATAAAAAAATAAAAATGAAAGGGATGGAACAAGAGAGAGAGAGAGAGAGAGAGAGAGAGAGAGAGAGAGAGCAATGACCGGACACAATGTGCGATGGTAATCGCTTAAGTCAACTGAGAGCCATGGTAGCGAGGACAGTAGAGGGTAACTATTGTCTATGACCTACGTGATCGGCATGTTAGAGAAGTCTTTAGCGAACACTCGAGCTCCACTGTTATTTGAGGTGATGTATGGCGAGAGTGTTAGAGACGTTTGGAGAGCGAATCGTTTATTCTTTACACACACATATATAAATAAACAAATAAGAATACATCTCCTCTGCATTACATTTGTACCTGCGGAATCTTTCCCTCAATTCGTGAAAGCATATGTTCGACTTCCGAGTCTAGACACAGGAACTCTGTATGTTTAGTTGTGCTCGGGGGAGTCTGGATAAACGACGGATGAGGGCGTGCACCCGTTTCACGACGTCCCCCAAGAGTACAGCTTCGAAATTGATGGCTGTCATTACTGGAATCGTGATAACTGATGTATGTACATATAGTTACTGGTGTGAAACATATTTATCCAGCATCCAATGGACCTATAACCAAATCTTTACATTCTCATGATCATCAGTCACAATAAGTCATTTTCCAAACGAACATATTCATACCTCACTGTGTTCAGTCCACTCATTATTGACTGCAAACGGATTATTGTATTCAAACCATGCTTTAAACCGACTTGACCAAAAATGCTCTCTGGCAAGGCTTGTGAATCCACAATATACACATTACTGTATTTGTTCATGTCAATGCTTGTCATCGTCGCGTTTTGTACACGCCCGAAAGCATCCTCTGACGGTCTGGACCCGGTGACCTCATGATTTTACGTTCGAGTGCATCATACACGTCGTTGAATACACTATGTGGGCATGTAGCTACGAGGGAAGGTGTCGAGACTGCAGACCAATACAAACACTACGTTACCCAGAGTCAAGGGGTTCATATAAATGTGAGGGTCCCAGAGAAAGGATAGAGACAATACAACTACTGACTCCCAAGTAGCATAGCGTGCTTCGTCGGACAAACTATGAAAGAGGGCGCGAAAGTAGCATGTACGCTCAGACACTGAGTGAAGCCGGGGAAGCCCTGCATTGCCATGCTTAGTTAAGTCCGCATCTACCTCAATATATATATATATATATATATATTTTTTTTTCATGTGTCTATATGTCAGCACGACTCTTTCGTTCTTTGCACAACCTATCGGTGCTTTAAGTTTAAAAAACTAAATGGTATTCCAATACAGTATGATTTCATTACATAGTCCGAATAAAGCCTGTTCCTATAAATCGTTAACTCCCGTAGTAATGCATTCAAAAATATGATATTATATGAAACACGTTAAAGTGGTTGAAAATAAGATAAAACTATCATATTCTACACATACATAGGTGGCCATATGCGGTTTATGGTTTTACCTAAGTGCCGATTGTGTATTAAATACCACATATATGTGTGCTATGGTTTCCAATCATCGGAGCCATGTGCAATGAATTCATCAATAGCAGCAGAGCGATAATTCGACTTCGTTCCTCGTTATATGGATTAGTGCGGGTTGCACCAGTGCAAGTTGGAAAACATAAAATGGCAAACAACCCACCGCAATCGATGGATGAAACACCGATTAGCCACTATTTGATGACAGCTGGAGGACATAACCTTTTTTTCATATGGTGACTGCACCTAAAGCTTTGGCCGAAAGTTCACTTTGAAAAAAATTTAAGCTCATAAAGTAAATTACAATTCAAGTGGAAACTTATTAATTCCCAAATGAACAGTTGGTTTTCGTCTTATATGTTTAATTTATTGCGTTTGCGTATTTTTCACCGCTTTTAATTAATTATGTTTCGTCACATAAAACAGAATAGCCTGGACCATTTATCTTTAAAGTCGAAACTGCTGCTATTTTTAAGCTAAATCACTTATGCAGATGAACTTCATATCGCGATTAAAATCCAACTTACTTTTTGTACCCATTAAAATGCTATTCAAAAGACCCGCCAATCGAGTGCCAACAATTAAATTTACTGCTGCAATTACAATTTTCGAAATGTCAGATTTCAAAATCATTCATTCGTTTTTCGTGCACTCATTTAAAAAAAATGTCAACAAATATAATGTTTGACTCGATCGTCGTTAGAAAAAAGTCAAAAGACTTTATTTTTACTTTCAGAAAGTTCATATTACGAAAAAAATGATCGTTGGGACTCCTCTCGCAACGATCAGTATTTCTTTTGAAATAAAAATAAAGGAAGTAACCGAGGCGCATTGTTCGTTATTAGCGTTTGTAAAATGGAACTGCATTGAGAACTCTGGAAGCGCAAAAGAAACGAAGAAATCCCTAGACGATCGTTATGCCAGACGCCGGAGGAAAAAAGAAGAAAAAAATGAAATGGCTTGATATCGCGCACCCGATAAAATTGATAAGGACGCGAGAATCGGTTTACTGTTAACGGGTGGGCGTTTCCTTTTTCAAATGCAGGCGTACTCACATGTGAGAATGAAGCGTTGCGGAAATACGAGAATGCGAAGGTCTAGTGCTGGATATTTCACAAACATTTTTGTAATTGTACCCTTCAACCATGCCTACGCCTTTCCATTTCAATGCAGAATCGTTATATCGATATACGTTTTATAGTGCACGTGAAAATCCTCTCTGCAATTTCGTACATCCTGGGAACTTCCGACGAACCATAGATATCTCAAAAAAAAACACGGTTTTGAATCCGGAAAATAATGGCTTTTTGATGCATGGGAAATGTCTACACTGGTAGAATTTTGTAGAAATCGTTCTTGCATTTGATAGACAGACGATGGTTTCACTCCCTATTGACCAACTCTACATGACCTAGGTCACGAGAAAAAAATCCTGATTTGTATGACGATTCAATGAAAGTTCTTTTACAATCTTTGCAAGCTGTGAAATGGAAAATCAATGACGAAATTCTAGAATGAACTCTATGATTCTCATTGTTATTTTTTCACCATGAAATCGTTGATTTTGCGTCATTGAAAATATTTCTAAAAAGTATAAAATCGCAAAAGTTAGTCGTTGTAGTTTGAACGGACAGTAGGAATGTCGTATCATGATAAAAAAAATATAAAACAGGAAAAAAGACTTTCTGATCTGATATCTGATTATTATTTGCCAATTATAAAGTTGTTCCCCATCATTACGACGGATTATTAAACTTATAAAACTCTTCCTCCTTTCCTTCGAGATATTCTTCAAGATGAATATAAAATATTTATTTAATTGATTAACAAACATGTTTCCGAATGGGTTACAATGTTTTGTTCAACTATATCGCCTTTGATGTATTTGACTTTTTAATTATCAATTTTGCTGCTCGACAATATTTGTCAAATGGCAGTCATGTTATTATATTTCCTTCTGGTTTTTCCTGAAGATCGGAACGCACCAACTCGACTCTCATAAAGATCAGAAAATTCAACAGAAATGTAGTAAAATAGAACTACCAAGTATCCATTCCTGCGTTCTCTTCTGTTTCCGCATTTCTCAGTATTCCATCTGTAAGTTTTTTCACCTTTCTTTGAATATTTGCTCTGTCTCGTAGGGAGCTTTTTCTTCCTCGACCTTTCTTTTTTGACATCAATTCCATTCTCTCTATTTTTATCTTATTTTCTTTTGCCTCCTAGTTGAAAATGGATACCAAAAGAAGCTATCGTTGAATTAGTGGCTTCTTGTTCGCGGTTCTCTTAGACAAGCCCAGCTTTATTCCTTAAACCTCCTCTTTTACCTCCTTTCTTTTTACCGCCATTGATCTTTCAAGCTCATCGTCAGAAACGTGCTCTTTTCTCCTTTCTGACACTCTCGTTTCTCAATCCCATACGTTTTTTCGGCCTTTTCAGAGTTCCTTGATTTTTGCACTCTGCTTTGATAGACTTCTTGATTTTTACTTCCATTCTGATATATGTCTGCAATGCTGAGGTGAAATCCTCACCTTTTATTCAGGTTGTTCCAAGAATCTTTGGCTTTTTCTCATTTTGTTAAAAAAATTCCCGAACGCCTATAAATCTCAATGCAAACGCTACAATCACATTTTTTTACAAAAGATTAGCATTTTTTTTTCGCGCCCTGAAATATTTTAAACATCTCGGGAAATAACCTCATTTGATTTGTTTTCGTGAAAATGTAACATGCACAAACTTTAAATGTAAAATTCATTAAAATGGCAGTCAATGTTATTGAATAACGAAATACATTCCTGCAACGTCAGTAACATTACAATGTCGTACAAAATTGTATTTCCATATTTAGAACGCAACTTAAAGAGGAAAAAAACATTAATTTATAAAAAGCATATATTTAGCTATTGAGTATGCCACAGAGTATTGAAATTCAGATGCAGTAACGGATTAAGGATTCACCGATGCAACTAACTCTATTGGCAATCTCGTATTCGTGACCCTAAAGTTTTCACTGAATTACGAGTTTGACGCCCTCTGAAAGACTCCGCCGCGACACACCTTTTCATGCCTCTCATCCCCTTGAGTTTCTGTCCTTAAGTCCATGGCAATCGGAGATGCGAATCCATTCTCCAAGTTCTATTAACTATTCATATTCGTCCTCGAATACTCGTTGAAAAAAATAAAGTTTTTGTATCCGACAGAAAAGTGAGGGAGAGAACGAGAGTAACAACCGAAGGCAAAGTGATTTATTTATTTTTTGCTTCGACTCTGTAGCTAACAACTGTGAAACTTTTCAACTCTTCCAAAAATCTTTTCCATACCGTTTTTCGCAATCATTTATATTCAACTTTCAATTTATCACAGTAAGGAGAACCTAAAATATTCGTGGTTTTGAAGGTGTCGTAATTGACGTGATTTAATTACGAAATATACAAAAGTGCGGTAGCGTGAAAACTCCTGTCACACCAGTTATTGAAATTTCTTTTTACTTTCTTGAATACTCGACATTGAGCTACTCGACGCCTCTTTATTGCGTTGTGACGATTTTCTCGAGTATTGTGGCATAAACGATATAAAAATTCGTATCCCAATTTTAAACTCCATTTAATTTTTTTTTTTTTTTTTTGTATGCCGCACTAAAATTTAGCATGTCCTTACAAAAACAAAGTGAATTTAAGAAGTAGCTAAGAGCATACGAAGGTATGTAAATCTATATAATATTGATAAAACGATAAAATGCATTGTAAACGGATTAGATTACGATAAGTGGATTGGGACTACGTGAAAATGTGAATTCCCATAAGATCGAGATAGATCGAATTTTCGACAAAGGATCTCGTACCAAATGTACATTTTTCTGGAGGCTTCACAGCTATTTCGATTTTCCTCTTTTTTGGCATGAGTACGACGAATATGTGCTATTGAAAAAAATTTCAAAGAATCTCGTTCCCCATTTACATCGATCTCTATGTGCTAAGCTTATACGTTAGTGTTTTTATATCTATGCATGCAGATAAAACGTTTTATGATCTTGGCTCCACACTATTGATATTATCACATTTCCTGTATTCATCATACACTCGCGTATCACTTTCTACTCTTAAGGTTTCTCAGTCAGAAAACAGAAGTGTAAATTCTTTAATACTGATGTAATTAATTGTAAAAATGTGAAGAAAAAGAGCGAAAAACAATTTTATAGAATTTTGAATTTATGTTATTTCCCTGGATCGCACATTAATTCAGATCCAACTGATTTATTTACTTTTTTTTGTTACCTATTGTTTTTATCTGTACCGCAAGCAATCTGCCATGATATCCACGTGCACATACATATGAAGGAATAATGCACATACATAAGTGTACATTGAACATTTTTCTCCATGCATATAGAAGATACAGTGCAGAACGATCTGCATCATAAATTTAAAGCACGACATTTATGCTGGTTCGCGAGAAAATATTATTGAAAATAATAAGAAGAGCGTAGGCGATCTTGCACGGGGTGCAAGTCTGGATATTTCGATATCGCAAGCTGCGACGTCAGGAACGAGTTCCTATAAAGTCCATTTTCATTGAAGGTATACCCGCGAAATCGAATCTTCAGTGTGAACTGTTAGTTAATTTATTCGATCCTTTGCAGTAATAGAAAGAGAGAGAGAGAGAGAGGGATAAAGTTACTGTATTCTATGAATTTCAAAATCTCGTAACGAGAGAAGAGCCCGAATCAAGAATGACGGAATCACACTGAAATATTCTCTTCTCTTATTACTACTTTCGAAAATTTGAAAGAGTTGAAAAAGTTACGCTGATGATTCATCAGTTCGTCCTTTTTTCCCCACTACACTTCGACGAAAAAGTACCCCAAACCATGAACTTTAAAGCCCCAAGTTCTTTTTTGCGAGACTTTTTCAACTCGTGGTTTTAATTAACTGGAACAAAAGTGCACAGAAAAGTAATCCGAGAATAGTTCTTTTTCATTTGTGAAATATTTTGCCAGTGACTCTTCCCAATATGCACTTAAAACAAAAAGAGTTAAACCGTTTCATTCTTACTTATGAATTATTGGAATTCTATGGAAAAGCTCTAGTTGCTTTTCAGACAAAGCTTCATTATTATATTACTCGACGACTTAATTTTTACTACAGTAATTTCTAGCAATATTACAAACTGTGCGTAACATTTTTCTGCCAATCAAACTCGAAAATGTTCCAAATTCCTCTTAATACTTATAAAAGCGTGGAATGTTGAACAACTGTCAAGTATTATTTGTTAGAGTTCGTTTTTATCCAAACCAACAGAAGGTTACACTTGATTGACGTAGGGTCCAAGTAAATTGTTTTGTTTTGTTCTTTCATTTTTACAAAACGAATACAAAACCACAAACTCTGGTAACACTGCTGATTAATTTAATTGATTTATGTGAATTTTCCTCTAGATTTAGACGTCAAAGCTGATAGCCAGATTTATACCAGAAAATAATGTAAATCAACGTACTTTGATCAATTAATTCGATTAGTTACATGTTACGTTGGGTTTATGACAAAGAAACAAGGATTCGCTGCGTTTCCTCTATTTGATATGGAACGTGATGTCATTGCATCACTTTGCAGTCTAATTGAATGAAAAATTAGGTCGTAATGAGTCTTCATTCGAAGCTGTAAATGAAACATCAGAAACATTGGTTTCTGGGATATTACAATCATGTAGTGCTCTTTGTGATCCCTTTTAACTGTTCCATGTTCTTCCTACCTCGGTTCCCCTTATTTCTTTACCATACCATAAAACATAACACATCATTGAACGATTCAGATGCTCTATAACAGCTGTGCAATCGTTATAAATTTACCAAAATGTTATCCCCAGCCTGTTATTCCATGTGTAATGCTTTCACGTACCATTCACTAAGAGTTGCTGCACACAATATTCATATGTATGTATTATTTAAACGTATACACTCGCACACATGTTTGATCAATTACGTATGCATGTCCATGCAATGCCCATTGAATTTCCTAAAGCCAAATTGAGCTGCAACGTTCCGAATGTTCTGATTCAAGATTCAAAGTTTTTCACGATACACGAATGGTGACGATAAATTATATTGAGACCCTGCATCGGTTCCATAATGACGAATAAAATCTACAACATTTATTAAATACTTCAAAAGATTTGATTTTTAATCAGTTTGCAACTTATTCGTCAACACGTCCCCTCAATCTTTACTACTATCCATCCGTAAAGTTATTGTTTCGCTCCATCTACACATTGACTAAACTGGACATAATGAATCCTTGTTAAAACACAGGTACATTGTGCATCTTTTTAATAACAAACAAAATGCATAATTTTGGCTAAAAATGAGAGATTGAAAGCGAAATGTTTCGGAAATAACGAAAGGGTTGTTTCAGAGAAGAATAGATTTCTTCTCTCGCCTAACAAAAGGAATTAACGAGTGAAAGCAATGTTGCTGGGCCATAGGATTGTACCTATGTACTACTCCATAGCGAGACCTCGGAAACGACGGAATTAAGGACGGTGATAAGTCCATGTAGTAATTAGAGAAGCAATTCCCCGGAAGATAACCCGGTGGAAAAATACCCTCGGGATGTACACCGCGGAATAGTGAGAGAGAAAGAGAGGCCCCAATGAAACGTTGACAATGGGACCGAAGGGAAGATTCTGCTAATTGGATTCGTTGCGATACAGAAAAGCCAAATAAAACGGAATGCAATGTATATATGTATTGATAAACTATAATGCTAAAAGAGTTTCGAACATAGAAATCACAAGACAAATGTAGTAAATATGAAAACAAGAGTGAAGAATTGTGAAAATGAAGGGATCGAAAAAAAAAAATAATGCAAACGAAGAAAACTCCACAATTGTAGAAATCATGCAGTTCCTCGACTGCACGTCACATCGATTTAATGTTAACATATCATCCAAAGTTCCCTTGATCATTTGCCTCTTTGAAAATGTCTGTAAGTAAATGTCTTCATGGGGAAAACGAAGTTTTACAGTTTCTAAAAAAAATGTATACATATATTTTTTTGTGTGGTTTTCCCGAGATTCTCATAGTGTTCTTTGAAGGATAAGCACAGACAAAAGAAAGTACGTAACACAATTTACAGGCAAGAAGAACGAATGAGAACATCAAAGAGAAATTATGATGAATTTTCGCCAGTCTATCTCGGTCAGTAGCGGCTTCAAATCCACATTTTGTGGAGCAGAGTGTTGTACTGACCCCTAAACAGGATTTATCGCAGAGGGGTTGTCAACATGTATCCACCCACATTCTCATTTATCCTAACAAGCCGAACTATACGTGAAAGAGATGCTGAATTTTCGTGTTGCAGGAGCTTAAGATTTACGGTTGTGACAAGAGAACATTTATGATAAAGTCGAGGAAGTGTTTGTCCTTACAATTAATGAGAATTATGGCGATAAGAACTAAAAAGTAACTGTTGTCGAAGAAGTGCGTGAAATTAATCATGTTCTAAGTTTAATCGCGTAAATTAATGAAACACAAAATTTTGTTGTCACATAAAATTTCGTAATCGCTGTCAAATCTTACTCCAACTTCGGGTGGTATATGTTACGTTGGAAAACATGAAAATGAGATAAAGTTTCGGTGTATTTGTTCAACAAGTAATTTAATAATGAATCAAATAAAATGGTATCTCGTTAATTAGCGAGATGAAATTTTGAGATACCTTGCATGGTGTGTATTGACGTGGAAAATTTGTGAAATATCGGGTGACTAACGACCTATTAAGGACTGCTACCTTAGTTTTCTTTCTGTCTCTCTCTCCCTCTCTCTCTCTCTCTCTCTCTCTCTCTCTCTCTCTCTATCTCTTCTCGTTCTTCTTCTCAGTAGGTTTATGCGATGTTGCCAGGATTCGGATGCTGTTGAACCTCACGAACCGCACTTTGGCGTCTCACACCAACCGGATAACCACCGATAAGGAACTTCGTAAAGCCAAAAGTTGTGATTTCACGTACTCTCGCCGTGTACCTTTTCATCGTAATTACGATTCTCATTTGTGATTGCGATTAAAACGCTTGAATCAGCTCCGAAATATAACGTTTTTTTCTATAGTAAAATATATACGCTTTAGTTTTTCACTATTATTTATGGACGAGAGAAACGAGTAAGAGTAAATGAAACCTTTCGTCGACTTCGCATACGAAACTATATTTGTCGAATCCGGTTGATAACGTCTCGTGATGAACGGTCCATGAGGCACGATTTGCCAATAGCTGTTCCCGTTCTCACTCAAATATACACACTCACTAAATATATATGTATCGATACATCCACTGCCAACAGCAATATGATGGATTTGAATGTTCACTCTGTATATATTTATATCTCGAAATTCCATGTATCGGTGACTCGATAACGCTAGGATCCGTTAACTTAATGAATTATTAGTCCTCTACGCGATAACTTATCCATATCTGAATAATAAATTCAACAATGGCGGTTGACAACCCAGATGGAGATATAGAAACGATCGATGCGCCGGTTGGTCTGCTGCAAACTTTACAGCTTTGCCTAAATGGCAACGCATCAGAAGCGTTCAAACGAGAACGTTTTCTGCTCAATATATCAAACACCAACCAACACGTATCGTTATTACTTTATCTCCTAATTCTCGTTTGTTGAATAAACGCGTAATCTACTTTTTGCATTAATCAATCTTCTCGCCACTTGTACTCGTGTTTCTAAACGTCCAACGAACTCATTTATACACAAAATCTATTCAGCGACAAATTTGAACTGAATGGAAAATTAGTTTGTCACTAAACTAATTGCCAGTAATGTGCCATTCAGTCAACATTATGAAATTGAATAGTTTGACCGATTTAATGGACTATTTCTTGACATTTAATTCTCGAACAACCCCTGAGACCAATTTTTTTTTTCTCATTTTGAGTCGATCCTTTTCTAAAACTTTATTACAAAATCACATGGTACATACGAATAATAAAACAATGGTCACAATAAAGAGCTAAAAAAGATATTATAATCGGATTACGCGACGATTCCATCATCATTTCCAACAGCAATATAACCTCGAACTCACATGTCTTATATGTGAGGATTTATGGCCTCTATAGAGAACGAAGAGGGTCCGGTACATCCAAAAGAATTTAGAAGCGACAAGATGGCAAAAAGAGAGCAGAAAACGAGTAAAATGATATATTTCTATGCCATAAGAGGTAAGAGAAGATAAAAGATGATGAAAGCTACTTTGCTGCAAAATTTAAGATCATACAAAGTCTCTGAAGATGCTACGAGCAACTATTATTTAGTGGGAGCATCCAATGACATCAAAGTTACGGCATTATTGCGTAACATGAGGGATTTTTATTCCGTAATTATGTGCAGTTTCATATACGAGAAGAGAACATAAAGAGCAAGAGAATAAGAAAGAGAGAGAGAGAGAGTGCAAACAAAAATATAGACAAAAAGTTGTTGACACGAGTGAGAGGATCATGTTGACCAGACATTGTATAAACATCACCATAGAATGCGTTGTCTGAGGTATAACCGCTCACTGGAAAAAAGATATGGCAAAAGCAAACAAATTTAATAAAGACATAACCCTCTTTCGTGGTTGATATTAAACAAAGCTTGTAACAGAAAGTGGATACAGTGCAGAGGAAAATAACCCCAACGATGGAGAAAACTTCCGGATTACAACATAATGTAAAACAAAAAGTCGAAGGTGTAGGGAAGATTGTTAAGGATTGACGAAAAAATGATTCTCCTAAAATTGATCGTTTAAAAAAAAAAAGAAAAGAAATTCAGGGCAAAGGAGTATATCAAATGGATCAAGTAAAAATATAATTATTATTTGACCATGCCAGGATTTACACTCAATCAAAAATTCGGTTCATTTGAATACAGCTCGTGATCAATCAGATATCCAGTATATACAGATTCAGAATATGTTTTGTTTTTTATCCATAGAACGTTCAAAGCTCCGGCCATCAATCAATTTTTTTTTCGTGCAGTGTGATAGAAAATCATACAAAACTATGAGGTAAAATTTGTTATTTTTATGCAATTTTGACATGTGTCAGAAGTTTCAAATAACGAAAGTCAAAATGTTGTGACGTTTTCTCTCCAGGAAATGAGCAGTGAAATTTTAATGATAGCAGGTCAACAATATTTAAAAAATACATTCAAGACCCATTTGAGAAAATGTTGTGGATTTTTAAACTACGAGCGTATAGTCATGACAACGTTCTTGGGAATCAATAAGAATATAATTTTTCTCAACATACCCTGCTTTGCCCTGGTCGCCCCTGTAATAGTCTTGATCCTTCGTCTAAGAAGATGGACTTGAGAACGAAGACGACAAACGACGAAAAAACGATCTGAAAAGTTTTACGGCAACGAGCAATTCAACTTCTCGCAAAGTGCAGTCGATAATCGAATTGAATTGGAACTCATGAACCATTGGCGAAGTACACACACATATATATAGCTATAAATATATCCATTAAAGTAATCGACACATCCCACGTTAGATTCGTCGCTATTATCTTTAGCTCAAGCTGAAGTAACGGAGTTTCCTAATAAAGGATAACATAAAATTCACCCTTGTCAGAATCCAATTTCAGTCTTGACCAAATGTTTTTTTTTTTTTTTTTTTTTTTCAGCTCCAAATACTCGAACTTTAGATTCAGAATAAAGATAAAAAAAACAATTAAAAAAAAAAAACAACAACGGTCGATCAGATCATCAAGATGTCAAAGTTTTGCAAACGGTTCTCCGCTTTCGAACGATTGCTTTTAGCTGAATTTACGACTGTACTGCGTCCAGTTTCGGGAACTTTCGCATCATAACTCAATATTTTTCAAATTTACAAGCAAAACTCCAACGGTTTTGCTGCTCGTATCGCAATGATATATTCAGATTGGGAAGATTTTCACTCGTCGATCGAACCCAACTGCAAATTAGAGTGCGAATACTACGGAAATGGTTGCAATGGAGAAGTCTTTCAGAATGCGGCATTTTGCCAATCCTATACCTCAAATGACTCTCAAACTAAAAGGCTAAAGCTGCCTTGTAGAAAAAGTATCGCTGAAGGACTTGTGACACGCACAATCTTCTTGGATACGATCTATTTTCTTTATTTTTCTATTTATTCAGCCAGCGAACAGACTATAAAATGATCGCAAGTTTTATATAAACTTTACATAGTGCGAGCCAGTATTTAGTTGAACGGTCATCCAACCGAGTACTGGAAAAAATTAAGTCATATGATAAACAAATAAACTTTCCGTAACCTTCAAATGAAAGTTATGAAAAGTTTATTTGTTTATTGTATGGCTTTGTTTTTCAAAAGCTACAAGCGACGTACAAAAGCTATTCAGTGGCGTGAAGTAAAAAAAAAATCCAAAATGATTGAAGTGTAAGTGCACGTGAGTGCGTGTGTGTGTTTTACATTCTACATGTTCTACATTCGATCATCCGTGCTGTAAAATTTGTGATGGATATGAACGCACATTCCCACTATGAGGACTGGCGCATGACGAATATGAAACACATCCTCCAAACATTTCGTGATATTGGCTGCGGCACATCTGCTCGTTTGGTTTGTAGATTTACGATAATAAAAGTGCAAGCGATGGCGAAGAATGATCATGAAAACCTTTTGCGGAAGAATTTCATGTTGCAACCCATCGTCATCGAAGCAATAACGTTAACGCCAAAGGATAAATCATCATCAATAAAAGAAAGATACTCTTCACTATCATATTTCATCTCTATTGATGTTGGCTGATCATAAATAATCTCTATAGAACTAACGTGCCAGGGGAGAACAGACAAAAATAAAAAATTCAATTTTCATTGAATCTGTGAATGACTGTAAAATTTTGATTTTCTTTATCACGGAATGTCCTACTTTGGCTGTCGTATTCTTACAGGTTTATATCTACGTAGTAACTAAAAAAGTGTAACTTCGATTACAATCAGTAAGAACCATTGATATGAATGACGTAGAACGTTCACGTGTAGATTGACTTGCAGTCTCATGGACGTCCGTGTCCCCATTTATAAAATCATATAGTGACTTACAGTATATGATTTCTTATAAATATATACATGAATGAAATATATCGATGGCCGTGTGGTTTTTGCAGAAAAGTTTGGGATCTCGTTGGTCTTCAGTGACCAACGAGGGAGCTTCGAATTTCATCGATAAAACGACGATATCAACTACTTGTCCACGTACAAAGACGTATATAACTATATGTACATGAATAGATATGGTACGTAACCTGGTATCTACTTGTTCAAGTGTCTCGGTTGAATTTCCAATTTCTGTGAGAACGAGAAAAACATACACCCGAGGGAAATGGAACAAAACGAAAGAACAAGATAAAAACATATAGGTATATAGAGACGTGTACATAAAAATACGAGAAAAAGGCGTAATCCGCACTCTTTTTAACTGAAAATTATGTCAGCCAAGTCCTTTTGTTTGTCAGCGTAATATCTACTTTTTTATACTCCTTTGCACGCTGGAAGATCGGCAACGTTTGCAAGTCTCTTATCTCTTGAGACTCCATAAGATACGCTCGATTTCAATAACCCGATCGCCAAGAAAAGGGACAACTTCCATCAAACATCTACAATGTGTTCCAGAAGCAATATTCAAGGCTTGCAAAACAGAAAACTATTGAAATCCTGGAACTAATTGTCATCATCTTTATTCCCATGTCTTTATAAAATATTCACCGATTTTTTTTAACTCGGTCCTGTTGTGTAACCTGTTGGGAAACCTGCCACTATATTCTCCAATAAAGACTTCGGATTGGCTATCAGTTTCTTACCAATTATTTATCTGTATTAAACTTTCAGCCCCTGTCAAACGAATGATTGCTTTTCGTCATTAATTCATTTATCAATATAGAGAATGATCAATTATGGCATTTCGCCTCAAAACTTTATAATCTTTATGAACAATAACCAATAAATATGAACAATTTGTTCTGGAACTCCCTGTACACTATTGCACATGTTTATGGATGGAGGTACAATGGAATAAAGTTCTCGACCACATTTGAAGACCACTCTATTTATGTATACGTTGAAAGATCGTGAAGGAGGTTAAATTTGCAGTTGAAATGGGAACCAACGATCTGAGAGAAACCATTGCGATCGAAAAGAAATCGGAGAAGAAAAAGAAGCTGACGATGTGATATAGTCATAACCAATGTAGTTGCCAGTATCTGGATACCACTGGGAGACTCTTTAGAGACGCTCGATCGACTAAGATTGCCTCATAGGATCGACTACGAATCTCAAAATAGCTTTGAGAATACCGAACCTCAAACGTATATTCTCCAATTCCTTTGAACTGCTATATACAGGTTTACAGGTACATTCTTCCGGCAGGTTTGACATTAATGTCTGGGGAGCACCATCGATGCTGGACTTTTTCGAACCTTTCAACTTTACAAATCAATGTAACACAAAAAACTCGTCATCATTCGAGCTTTGGTCAAAAGCTACTTCTTTTTTATCGTTCCACCATGAATTGCCAGAGAAATTATTGAATGAAGAATAAAATAATGATATGCTATCGAATAATAATGTACGAAATTGGTCAAGATTTTTAGTGAATGGAGATTAACATTAGAATAAATCAGTTGTAAATTTCGTTTTCTTGAAAAATATGATTTTCGAAAAATTGAATAACTTCAAAAAAATAGTTTTCGACCATCCACCACAGCTTTTCGTCAATTTAAAAATTGAGTTCGTAAAACATTTTTTGCAACGTTATCATAACGTTCGAGACAGTAGTAAAAAGGAAATAAGCGAAGAAAAGTCACACGGTTCTGTCGATTTGAAAAACACGTGTATAGACATTTAGTATTATGGTGTAAACGATAACTCGAGAAACACTCTACAACACTCGAGAAACAGGCTACATAAACTCAAAATCGTAAACTCAATGTTCCTTGGCCAACATATATAGCAGGAAAAGAGCATTTGTTGTTCCCTCGTGTGTGCATCCGTGCACACCAGTATTTTTTTTCTATACATCTTACCCAAGAAGAACGTAAAAGCTCGCGAATCTTGAAGTTAATGTGCCCGTCAAATTTGTTGTTTGAAGAAATTGCTCGTGCTATTCGTCTCGTTCATGCATCATCAACGACGAACCATTTTTTTCTCTATACATCTCTGAATTTACGTACTTTTTCTTAAGCTCTCGAAACGAATTACTATATAAACCTCACGGAAGAAAAAATGTATAAAAAGTTCATTACTTTGTCGGCGAAATCGGAAGGGAGTTTGCAAATGAGATCTACTCGAGAATTCCATTCGAGACACTATAATTATTCGATATCCCAAGCTACCAGGTAATTGGATTCAATCAGGGGACCATATAACGAGAATGGATAGACTCTGCGAACAACCCTCAGGAATTTTTAGTGATGCAGTTATTAAAGCATACATTTTTATTCTTTTTCTCATCTACTTGCAACACTTGTCGGTTCAACAAATTATAATCTCAAACTAAGCGATTGTCGCATCAATAACTTTCTGTATTCACAAAGTAATATTCAACGTTCTCTTTCTTGACTCTTTTTCCTTTTTCGTTGCCCCCTTCATTCTATCACCGAAAAATCTATTGTACCTGAACTAATATCAAAGAAATCTGAAAAAAGTAGAGCTTTTTGTGGAATGAAAATCCATAATTGAGGAACTTGAATGTGTTTCAGAATCGCACAATGTGACTGATATCTTAAGACAAATTTTTTTTTTTTTTTTCTATAAATACCAAGCCAAATATACGACTGCATAAAGTTGGGCGAGCAGGCTGTGCTTTATCGATTTCTTCAAACTGAAATAATTAATATAATTTAATTAAATCTAATTCAAAGAACAATGTGGCCACAAAAAGTGGTTTTATCCATAACGGCATTTAAATTCCAATTTTCAGGAACTCCATTCATAAAATATAACCAGACTTTTTTTACCTCATCAACCACATCAGAGACCTACACCATTTTGAGGTAGAAAATTCTTTAAAAACGCTCGTAAATTCGTTTATTTTATAGCACAGAATTTTTTTTGATAAATAATAAAATAGTTCACAATCGATACAATTTTATCGGGAACGCTGAAATTTAACGAATTTATAAAATACGAAAAATTCGAGGCTGACCACTGTCTATCGATTGTCGGAAATTCCGGTTTGCACCAAAGTCTCACCTTTCATAGTGACTAAAGTAAATTGACTGCGTCACGGTATTCGAATGATTTGTAAAGTTTCACTACAAATTCATCCAAAGTTTAATCCAGTAATTAAATGATTTGAAGTTTTATTACACCATATTTTAAATAACCAGGAAAAATATAAATAATGTGAGATTTGGAAAACAAATGAATGAAAACTGGCATAATGCAATTTTTTCATTGTGACAATTTCTCACAAAATATATATTTATATATATATATATATATATATATATATATATTTTAATGATTGATTGCACTATTGAAACGATTAGAAGCTCGAAAAAATCTACACAGCCATTTTGTAAATAATCCAGAAACAAACTAAACTATGTTTTCTTGTTTTACCAAATATACTATTGAAATGGCAAGAATTTAGTTCATTTTATACAAATCAAATTTTGTTCAACGTATTCAACAAAATATTTGCCTTTACAACAAAATCAAGTTTTCAATGTAGTTTGATGCAGTTTACCAGAACATACTGGAAAACTAGCTGTAAAGTTAATCGATCGATGGTCAGGTTCTTTGGTTGACGTCAAAGGATTATACATAATCGACTATACATTCCTCGTTATATGTATTCCTATCGTTCATATCTTCCTATACCTCGTTAAGAGGAATTTAATCAGTGGTATGGGAAACCATAACGAAAATGCTAGAAAGCTTTATCCGAACGTTGCTATGACGTATAATTCTTACACTCCCTTTGATGGTTTCAATTGATTTTCCATCAATGGATGCTTTTGTTGATTCACAAGAGCTTAGTTAAGTATCGTCATTGATAATGCTCCCCAACAAAAGAAAATAATAAATTTTCCACACACGCAATCACTGCTTTGTGTAAAACAAAAATTTCGTCCTGAGATGAGAAGAATTTTCAATAATGAAAAGAGCACAACGTGTCATCTCATTAACTGTCACGTCTTAACATAGTTGTTTATCAAGCTTTATTCGATGGTGGGTTACGCCTTTATAATTCTTCAACCATGTCAATATCTTTTTCAATATATAAATATGCATGTATAACTAAATGGTAGAAGCTGGAACGAAAATTATACCAAACCTTTTCCTCCTGGTCTCTTCCAATGTTCTCGTCGATTACTAATACTCTGGTTTGAGCAGCACGCACCAGCGATTTCATTTCCATTTATTCGTGGAAAAGGTCTTAAACCCCTGAACTCATCTCTTCTTATTATGGACTGTAGCTCGGAATTATTTTGTTATGTTTTTCTTTTTATGTCCTTTCACATAGAAAAGACCTCTATATATTAAGCTCCTTGCAACGAATGTTGGTCCAATTGATAATATTGTATCGTGCTACGCGAAATGTTACCATCAATATATGAAAACCATTTACCAAAATTGAGGCTGAATCAATTCATTGAGGCTTTTTTCTTCGTGAGTAAAGATTGAGAACCAAGTAATAATTATTGCGTGAAAAAATGTTGAACATAAAAAATTATTTTATGTGAAATTTTAATCGACATAACATTTTTGTGTTACAGGTGCTATTTTTACGGAGGATCAAAAGGATAGTCCATCAGAAATGGCATTTAAATATGCTGTTTACAGGATCAACAAGGATAAAAATTTGCTACCCAACACTACTCTGGTTTACGACATCCAATATGTACCCAAGGACGATTCCTTTAGAACGTCGAAAAAGGGTGAGGACAAAGGAATTCATTTACATAATCAAATATGTCAACTTTAGTTTTACGGTTGTTGTTAAAACATTTTCATTATATTTAATAATTATCTTTCGCGAACTAAAAATATTCAATAAATTAAATAATCAAATGAAAAAACAACTACGTTCATGGTGAATTGAAAAAAATTGGTATGATTTTATATGAAATGCTGAAGAGTTGGTCGATTTATTCGTTGGTCGAAAGATTTTAAAGTTTCATTATTTCCGATTTTAAACTCATCGTCCTAGATGTAAACAAATTTTTCACATTCAAAAAAATTTTGAACAAAATCTATCGAAACTTTTTTCTTCGAGGAATAATATAAAGGTATAAGATAGTAAGTTGCAAATGGTTAACAAGTATTCAGAGGTATTTTTCTTCATAAATTTTTGATGTGGTGAAATCTGGAAAATTGTAGCAGTTCCTGAAGAACGTTTGAAGAGAGGCGAGTGAAATGTTTGTCACCCTTATGTTAGAAGAGAAAGAAGAGATTTATTTTCTCGCATTCCCCTAAGCCAACTCGATGCTTTTGGCAATAAATATATAGAATATATATGGGAAAGAATGAGGTTGGTAGTGAAGTTGGTGAAGGCCATGCTAAGAAACAATAAAAAGAAAACTCTCTCACAGAAGGGATGAAAAAGTTCGACGCTTCTTTTACGTCAAAATAAAGTCTCTGTCAAATATTTCCACCCTTACTTCACATACACGTGAAATATATAAACACATATGGACCACGTGCTAGGGGGCTTTACTAAGAGAGTAGAAATCATCCACTTATGTCTGAACTGGCTACCTAAAAATTCTTACACGAACAAAATAAGTTTGATTTATATCTGAAAATGTCAGCAGAGATTGTTGTTCGGATAAACGAAATTGGTTCTGAAGCTTTTTTGATTTTCAAATGTCATATTTTTTTAATGACATTTATAAAGAAAATTGTAAAATGTCTTTTTGGATTTGAAAGTTTCGTTCCTTTGGTGCATTATCTAGAAGAATAATAATATGTAGAAGACATCAATCCAAGGGTTGGATATTGACATTTGTATTGTGTACGACTGACGTTAAAATTGAAGTGATTTATAAAATATTATTTTTCAATTTTACAAGCGTAGTAAACAAATTTATACACCAGAAAATATATTCGCATGAAGATCGAAAGAGAAATGATTGATTGTATGATACAGAAAGAAAAGATTTTAACATTTCCAATGGCAACGGACGTTCCAATATTTTTATCTATCCAATTGCATCTGTATATATATATTCTCTTCTCGTTTAACCAGTAATTTAATAGTAACGAATATCATTGAAGAATTCTCACTTAAAGATTCTCGATTCATACGTCCTTGGCCCTTATTCGTCATCTTTCGTTTCATCATCGATTTTCATCCCCTTCAAAGTCGTCGACGTGTCTTCATATCCGTTCTCCCCTTGTTCCTGCCACGAAACATGCAAATTGCCGAGAAATTTCTCTCATCGCTTGGGAACGGGGACGTACATTTGAATATTTCATTCTGAAAAGCTCTTTCTTTCTCTCTCGATTTCTTCTTTGGATGAGAAAAGAGAGCAACAAAGAATGACGAAGAGCACGAGGAAAGGACACTCATCTATGTTCACCACTTTCGTTCCTTCATCCAGTTTTGCATAGACTTTTCTACCTCTTCTACTTTAGCTTTTTCTGACGCACTATTTCTTCCTTACGTCCTTGATCGGCATCATCACTCTTAACCAGCTCCCCTCGATTTATCTTGAGGTCTATCATTTCCACGCATTATATCTCTGTCGTTGGAATTTTCCTTTCAGATATTCTTGCTTGGCTTGCACTTTGAATAGCTTTGAATTGATGTTCATAAATAAAAGTTTGGATGAATATGATTGCCGGGACCGTAGTTGGTTTGAAGAAATAAGTTGAGAACACTCGAGGGTCTTCATAGGTCAGTGAGTATTTCGCTCAATGAAATACTTCGATTTAAGTTGAACGAGAAGTTGAGTCGTCGTAGAAATTCATGATTAAAAATAGTTTTCTCTTTCTATGTTTCATTACGAAATAATCTTGATTTCAAAGTGACGATGAATTTGAAAAAAAATTACTCGGTCTCAGCAATAATATTTTAAAGAGATTCCTGTTTGATTATAGTTCAATGGAGAAAAGTTTTTTTTTAAAGCGGTGAGTACCTTTTCCCGCTGCAAACGTATAACTGAAAGAATAAAAAAAAAAAAAAGATTCTTTCGCTCGATTAAACTCAACACTGCCAACGCCTACAGATGGACTTAATAAGGACCTTCCCACGATTCCTAGAGTACGAAGAAACGTGTTAGCCTCGTAATGCCTATTCTGTCTGAACCTTCGACATTCGCATCACTTTTTTTTCCACATCTTCTCTTTTCGTACAAGGCTGTATGAGGTTGTGATAGTCAAAAGTTTTCTCGAGGGTCGACAATCTCTCTTGAATAATTCAAGACGCGTCGATCAAAACGGTGGACAGTGTAACGCCTTTTGCCACCGTTATGCATTGACCTTAAGGTGGTAGGAAGAAAAGACGAGACGAGGCCGTTGAGTAAAGGGAGTCTCAAATCGAGGGGAAAAAAATCGCAAACTATAAGCTCTCCGAGCATGAACGACCGTTGCGATCTCTTGAACAAACGTGACAGAAATATTTAGCATGAGTAAAAAATGCATGTTACTATGAACATTCGAAAATTCCGTACTCTCTCATTTTCGTAACATATACATACGGGATAAAAGTATATTTCCGAGTAGATTCGATACAGTTATCGAAAAATGGAACTTTTTCATCCTCCTATATAAAAAAGACTACGTATAAAACCGTGAGGAAAACGTCACGTGTCCCGAATCCATTGAAGAAACGATGACACACACCCTCCCTAAAGCGTATCAATTTCCGATCTATTTTTTTTTTTTTTTTTTAATATATTTTTTTAGTCGGACTTGGAATTTACCGCCTACCCCAAAAGCTTCCCGATCGTTGAGACCATTGTTTGTTCCCCATCTCTATTGTAGCCTCCGTGTTCATTGTTGTGTCTCTAAAAATTGGTCAAACGAGTGACGCAAATAACTAAAAGGTGTGTTGCAAGCCATTGTATAATGTACCGTTGTGTACATTCATGAATTGTTTTACTGAAAATGGAGGTTATCCATTTGTATCGAGTCTTTATTGAGTCAGAAATATTTGACAGATCAATTTGCTTAAAGGCTGAGAAATACTGACGTCTGGTTCCAGCAGTTGAAGAGTTTCTCAATGGTTAAAAAACTTCAGAGAAACTTTGTACGGCGTGTTTTTCCATAGTCAAGGATTTTTGTTTGTTTTTTTTTTTAACTGAAATTCGGCTTTGGAACGTGTGCATTTTGTATCAATATTCTATAAACGCTTTGATGTCTTGGATGGTAAAGTTTTTTTTGTCGTTTTGTTTCAGCTTGCAAGCAATTATCGAGGTCGGTGCAAGGAATTTTTGGACCGTCTGATCCTCTCCTTGGAGCACATATCCAAAGTATTTGCGAAGCTCTCGATGTACCACACCTCGAGGCACGAGTTGACTTTGAACCAACGTTCAAAGAATTTAGCATCAATCTATATCCCGCACAGGATCATCTGAATCGTGCTTTCAAAGATCTAATGTCCTTTTTAAATTGGACACGAGTGGCAATAATCTACGAGGAAAATTTTGGTGAGTTTTGCTTCTCTCATTATTCTTTTTAACTTCATTTTTTTTCATCCGAAAAGTAGCGATGGCAACTGTACCAGTAAAAAAAAGCGTACGTGCGACAGAATAGATATTTTTTTCGCAAAAAAACCACAACATCAATAATTTTTCGTAGACGTTTACGTTTCGCATATACGAAGACGTATATAGAAAGACGTTACCGGGGTCGAAGCAGTACATTCATCATCTCGGACAACTTAAACTTCTTCCATTTCGTGAACACAAAAGCGAGCCACGAGATCTATTTATTTATTTGTTGCTTCATCATTTCTCAATTTCATCTGTCTCGTCTGTCGCACTTTCCTCCAGGCTTTAGCTTCATTTATCCCTACGGATCTCGTTTCCGTTCCGGTTTTTATCCCCGATTCAGGCAAATCCGTTCATTTCCACAACTTCCCTCAACTTTTTGCGGCCCACGTGTAACAAGAAAATAAACGAATGTGTTTCTAGAACCGTGTCGCACTACGGTTAAGGTGATCGAAAAAGTAACGCAGTAGTTTGATTCACGAGTAATTCCGGCTCAGAACGTATCAAATTAAAAACAACAATTGCACGTCAATGAGAGGATTACATTAAGCTCCATCCATCGATATTTCAAGTGCCAATCTCAACCCATCCATGGACGTGCTTCCAACGTCGAGTGTTGAGTTAATACGAAACCAAATATTCTTGGATCCATATTCGATACAAATTTACTAAATGTTTGTAAAAAATGATGTTTCAATACAAAAATATTTTAAAAAATTACACTCGGCAAAGTCTGGAGGACGGAAAAAAGCTCCTCCGTACCAAATTTTACTCAAATCAATCATTCCAGACAGAAAGATTACCGTATTTAAAAACACCACTCGGAAATAATGCATTTCGATGTTTAAGCATCTTCCCTATAGCTGTCGAATCTCGGTAAATAAAAAATAAAAATAAATTGTGAATTAAGGGGAACCTATCGAATGAAAATATTTCTGAACAATTCGTCCTCAATCGTGACACCAAGACTTAGCTGTCGCATCTGTAAATTCAGTGAATTTTTTCCCTACGGAAATGTGATCTGGCATTTATCGAATAAAGTTCAATTAGTAAAGTGTGGGCAAAAGCATCGCGCAACTTTTCAATGAAAGAACGCTCCATAATGTTCCTTCCAGTAATTTCAAAGGACCGGTCTTCATGGTTGGTTATTTTTTATTATTTTTAAATAATAAATTGACTGTTGCACCCGAAATACGAATTGCACGTATTCCAGTCTCTATAAATACTGTCCTTGTCGTCTTATTCATACAATTCTGGTGGTCGACTCTAGTCGACTTCACGTCTTTACTCTTAAAATTTATGCACACAGCGTTTCGTTGCGGAATCCAACAGGAAGCATCTTTCTTCTTATATTGGCGTGGTTTTCTAGGTGTATTTTTTTACGAGAACATAGTTTGGTGTGTCTGACCAAGTTTATTCTATTGGGTGACTCATAAACCGAGCTCCGGGTTCCTTTGTCCTTCGATTACAGAACGCATGGAGCCATGAACAGGTATATACCCTGGAACGTTCACTGTTCGGTTAACAGGAGAACTAAGTGCGGCAGTGCACGATCTGCCGTGAAGCTCAAAGCCCCTGTAATTGGACGACTGCGGCTACACTGGGTTCAATTGCCATGAAAAACGTCGACTTTGTTATTTTTCAATTTCCACGTATTCGGCGTACTACCTTTGCGCGGAGCCGCGAGCAGCGCTATCTTCCATTGTCACATCATCATTCCTCGCCATCCTCTGTTCGTCGACTATCACGATCGGAAAATGCGACTGGGGTATCAACGAGATACGTCAACATGAAAACCTCCGGCTATAAATCTATATTTTGTGATTTTGTATTCGAAACACCATCATACTGAGCCCAATTTTGTTACTGGATTATCACCACGTTTGTAGCAACAGGAAAAAAAAAACACAAAATGACCCAGTGTGTGAAAAATTCCAATGATAATATTTAATAGTAATTCACCTGCTGTTTTTATTCATCGTACACAGAAATGCTGAACGGAGGCATCCAAATGGAAATATTGTCTTAACTATTTCGTAGCTAATAAGAACTGCTCAAGAAATTAAAAATTTCAAAAGGGATAGTGATTGAAAGATCGGGGGTGAAACGTTTAGAGAATCGCGTCCGATTAGTTTTGAAAGTTTTATGAAAACCCTTAGAATGTCTCCGTAGAGGAATTGAATTTTAATTGACCACAGCGATAGAAAATATCATGAGGAATCGTCTTTCATTTCCTCTCGTCACTCAAACAGAAAGATGCTTGAAACTTGAGCTGTAAATATACGAAGTTGAATAATAAGCTTAGAGCAAAAGAGAATTTGCAAAGACCACTTGGATCGTAGATAGAGAGTGCTTATGAACAAATTCGAACTTGTTTAAAGAGTTAATTGAACGAGATAAGGGTTGGGCAGAGATTGAGTGAATCGAGCCATGATACGCCCTGGACAAACCTTACGTGAGCTATATATTACACGGGAAGAGGAGAAAAGTAGTATTTACTGCCATAAGGGTGATGACAAGGACGTAAGGGAGGGTGATGCGATGTGGAAGATGCTGGGTAAACGACTTCACGTTGACTACCAGCAACGTCGTATAACGACGTAGACGAAGAATTGGATGAGGATGAGGAACTGTAACGTTCATACTCGGTGCTATAGAGCTATACATACCTATATGTTTTCACACATATACGAAGTGTCCCAGAAATTACATTGTAAAATTGCCGAGTAGATAAACCATGAAATTCTGAAGAGGAAAAAACATTCTTTAAATTTCCAATAATGCATCATTAATGAGATGCCGATTTATTGGTAAAAACTAATCGCTCTCGTGATGAAAACAGAGTGTCGAGTGGTTACAGGGCTGCAGCACAATGACTTTTCGGTGTCCACTGCTTTCTCACTCTCTCTCATAACTGGCCACCAAATCGTTTATCAATGATTTATATTGATATCTTTTCAACGTTGTATTAATAAAAATAATGACAGATTTTTTTTTTCTTCCACATTTTGTAATCCCACGATTAACGACTTAGGCACGCCACCACGCACGACTTAGTGACCCCCTGTATACTAAATTTCACACAAAAGACACGAAATACAGGGAGTAACTGTTATAGTCATAGTTACGACAAGCCAGCAGGAAAATGCTGAAGGAAGTGCCGAACGTTGCAGGAGGTAAGAACGAAGGAAGATTGAACGGAAACGGAAGTGACAAGTTCCAACTCCGCTTACTTCAAGCTCCGCTAAAACTCCTATCCACCCTCGCACTTTCTCCATTTCTTTCTGTCACAAATTCTCTCTTCTTTTGCTTTTCTCAGCTTTTTTTTCTGCCCTCACACGCGGTCTTTCGTCGTGGTACGTTGTAAAAGTCGTTGCAAAGATCCACAAGCACACCACTAAATGGTACAGCCATATCTACATGCCATTCATCCTCGGTGATTACTTCATTCCCCGTCGTAATGTGAAGCTATTCTACATCATGTCCCAGTAGAAATGTTCATACCAGTTTCAGAGCAATTGTAATAAATTATTGTGAAAAAATGTCCACTTCTTACGGAAATCATAATCTTAACTCATAAGCGTCTTTTTAGAAATTTGAATACGTCTCCGATGAAATAAAAGGAACTTGTAAAAAGATTTCTCATTTAAGCAAACTAACAAAAAAATTCGAAGAATAAATCATTCTATTAATTAACGATAAGAGTAAAAAAACTTTGCTAGAATGAACGTAAATATGAATATAGTTCTCAGAATTTTCATCACATAAATGAATAAATATATATTCAGCTAAAAAGGGGATTATTGGGATTGTACAAATTTAAGGCGGACCGTCCGATCGTTATCCCAATTCGATCCGTCGAAACGATAAATTAATTAGTTACAGCGCACTGTACCGCAATAACTAGACGATTGTATTTCCGGGCCGTAAGTAACGAACGAGAGAACATTAGAGGTGAAGAGGAGGTACCTCCCGAGTGCGGTGGCAAGTTAGTGGACTCGCGGAATGGGGAGAAACTCGCGAGTTTGGGCAATTTGTCCTCGAATTTACGATCAAAGATACGAATCGCCAATCGGCCGTGTTTTACTCCTACGTCTATATCTTTCTCTCTTCCTCTTTCTCTTCTACCATTCTCTTTTTATCTGTTGGTCTCACTGCCTACCTATCTAGTTGACTGTCGTTACTATCGAGAAAAGCACCCTCACAAAACGCCTCTCTCTCTCTCTTTCTCTCTTTCTATATCGATTGAATTACTACTCGAAATCTTTCTGCTGGAAACGATTTCTCTCCCTTTCGGCAGTGTTAAACGCATGTGTACGTTTCGAGCTTTTACACCGTTGACTATACGTCGTTACGGATTTTCAAGGGATTAATTCCCCCCAATTGACAATACTTGAACTTCTGCTCGCAGTGATCGAAAAACATTGAAAACAAAATCACTTTCAAAGAATTTCGAAAACAACATGAAGCTTTTGTATTTTTCAAATAACATCAATTAGTTAACAGGTTTAATGAACTAATTAATTGAAAACAATTCTTGGAATCATTAGCATGTGTTTTTCTTTTTATAGTTGTGTTGTCGATGTGTGGCTAAAGGGATCTCCTAAGTTTATAAGCCTCGAGCGAGGTCAGTACTTGGATGGGTGATCGCTCATCTTTCATCGACTTCTGTATCGATTTCTCAGCTGGAGGCGGTTTTCCTGAGTTGGGAAGACCAGGATTAGATTTTTACTTGTAAAAAAAAAAGTAAACAAAAGGGAAAGCAGTTGAGAGTAGTGTTGTCCTTCACGACCAACCCGAATTTTTTTTGCAATGAATCATAAGATGAACATTTTTTTCACGTATTAGCAAAATTGAAGGCCTTTTCATCGTCTAGTTTTTGAAAAACCAGCTTTTATAAATATTAAGTCCAATTAAAAGACCTGATAACATCACGTCGAACTATTTTTATATGTTGCAGGACTCTTCAAGCTTCAGGACCTCGTGAAAACTCCACCATCTTCAAAAACAGAGATGTACATACGTCAGGCTGGACCTGGTTCGTACAGGCAGGTCTTGCGGGAAGTCAGGCACAAAGAAATTTACAAATTGATTATTGACACAGATCCCGCAAATATGCAGCAATTCTTCAGAGCTGTGAGTATGAATAACTTTTTTTTTGCTCTACATTTTTTTGGCTGTAAGAATGAAAAATAATAATAATTCATGAGGAAGGAGATAAATACACAGTCGCTGATAATTTTCTTTGAAATTCGCAACCTTCAACGCTTCAATTTGAAATTACTTTGCATTCACGTCATAAAATATTCCGAGAATGTTCATACGCGTTAAAATGATTTATTTCATGTTTTTACTGACAAATAAATTGCTAGCTATCGGCGTAATTTTTCTCTCCTATTCTCTCTGGTGAAAATCTTTGCAAAATTGGCCATAACTTTGTTGGAAGAGAGGAATAGAATGATATAAGTTAAATACCGTCCAGTGCAAGTATCTTTATTCTTCCCTGTCCCGTTCCCTTTTTATTCTCCTTCCTTTCTTTCTTTTTATCCACCTTGCAGCCCCATCCCCTTTTTTCTAACGTTGCTCGATCAAGAAATGAGGCTGTACGCAAGTCGGACTGGGAAAATTAAAAACTTTATATCCTCGTTTCTGCCTCGGCACGCTCGGACTCTTAGCGCACGAAACAATTTTCCCAACTGATTCTCTCGCTCCTTCCTTTTTCTCTTTTCCTCTGCCATTCATAGGTACTTAAAAGCGAGACATTGTCGTAACATCAAGAGCATTGTACTGTCCTGTGTCCCCCAAAGTAGTCCAAGATTTTTTTTCTCTTTCTTATTCACCGACAAAAAAGAGCAAAAATATTTATGACTTTTCCAACAATATTGAAATCGATTATAACATAAATCCATCGATTTGTGCCATAAGCAAAAATTATATCAAATTGTACAAATTAAAAAAAAAAAATTTCTTCGATTGAAGTTGAACTTTGAAAGTTAACAATTCAAATACAACAAAATATGAAGATAAAAAAGTCAATTAACCGCCTCAGCAATGTCCGTATAATATGAAACCTGCTGGGGTCCTATTGACTGGCACCATAATTCCAATCACTGAAAAGTTCATTTTTGTCTCTTGCCTGCCTGCAGGTTGAAAAGCCAAGAGTTGTGTGTTGAATTGTGATCAGCTGATGGGGATGTTCCTCTACAGCAACTTTTTTTAATGAATAAAGACACCTTTAGCACTCAAACGCTGGGAGCTTCTAGAGCTTGTCGGTATATCATTCACCAGTGCATTAGAAAAAAATATAAACGAAGAGTTCAAACTGCTAGGGGCTCTTGCCCACTCCTCTTCTTTTTCCCTCTGTTTACAACGTCTATTTCGATATATTGACACGAAACATTCGTTTGCATAGGTAAATAGTCTGCATATAAAAAAAAAATCGATGCAAAGTAAAATTGTGAAATAAATCAAGCACTTTCCATAACACGAGTGAATTTATTCAACTGCAAAAAAAATGTCAACATCGACGATATATATCGAATCAAGTGGGCTGGACGGATTATTAGCATAAAAACCAGAAGGGTCGCCAAGGGAAAAGTATCAAAGATTGATAGGATATATTTTTGCTAGAGGTTTCTGGTTTATCGTAACAAAGGATAGGAAAACGATATCGCAAGTTGGCGATTGGCGCGAAGATGGAGCCCAGTCGGAGGTGATCAACTTCACTCATATACATATATAAACATATATATAGGTAGAAAAGCTGAAGAGAAAAGAGAAGCAAAAGATGGAGTTAAGAGGAACATAACTTGAGACGAAATTTAATCGAATTCCAATTATTAATCGTCTCAGTGGCGTTTCCGGGTGCAGGTGCTCTGTAAACTCAGTTATAATATCCCGATAGCTTCCAAGGACGATAACCTTTCATGAAATGTGAATATCCTTGGAAAGAAATTGTATAAAAGTGCTTGACAACGAATACCCCAAGGGATATTAAATGTACACAGATCTTGTGCTCGACTTGCAACAAAAATACATCGAGTTAATGGAAAAAGTAAAGGAATTGTTTTTTTCATTCACGAAGTTGGATTACAGTCACAAATACGTAATTATACCATCGGCTTTGTAGCAAATTATTTCAACAGAACGACAAAGAGAGAAAGAGCGTGCAAAACTTTAAGCAAATACACAAGAAAACATTCCTAATGGATAAGAAGATTCAGGGTAGAGCAGATTCGAAATTTTTTGAATCAAATTAGGTACATTTACAATTCAATAGAAATGTATGAAATAAGAAGAATATATGGAGAAGGTGAAATTGATATACAAAGTTTTAGACAAATTAATAGTGTGGGTTATAGACAAATCGATTGATAATGGATGCCAAAAGTTAGAAAGCCCGGACTAGTAAGTTTTCGTTAAAGTAAAAGGCTATGTACAGGCGGTAGAACTAGGATAGGAGTTTAGAGTAAAAAATAAATAAAGGAAGAGGAAGAAAGACTAAAAAGATTTGGGATTATGGTATATACGAAGAAGCGGCGAAAAACGTGCTTCACGCAGCAGCATTTCGTTTTCCTTACTGCGTTACGTGCTCTCGTATGGACGATATTGCAAGTGGTAACGTTAGAGAACTGGATCTCATTCGCTACTGGACGGTTATTCACCGCGAAACGAAACGAATGGCCCCGCATCCGTAACCGAAGTATACCCGAAGAGTGTACAAGCGACGATCGAAAGAAAGAGAGAGAGAAGAAAAGAAAGGAAGAATTTATTGGCTTTGGAAAGAAAATACAAAGTCACCACCAATCTCAAGAAAATGCGGTTTCTGTTGAATCACGAACGATCTATGTATTGCAACACGTTCAACTATTGAGATTTTCACGAGTCAACCAACTTACATACTACGAAAAAATATACGTAGCTATAAATAAGCCCACGTATGAATAAAATCCGAATTTCCGGTACTTGCCTCTGAACCAAACTTAGCATGAAATCCGTGAATTTTATCATTCGAAAGCCCATAGTATCTTATGCACTTATACTCGATCAAATCGCCAATCTTTGCACAGTTCGCTGCGCATGATTCACACGAAAAGTTATAGAAAAGAAGCAGAAGAATGGAAGAGGTGTTTACTGCGTGTGTATGACTTGTTTTTATAACATGTTCGTAAGTTAAGACAAAAAATCATTGAAATCTGCTCCGCTCTTCATCGTTGAATTGACTTTAACTTTACGCTGGCAATTTGACACTCTTATTACTTACTCTTACTTATTCTTATATATTACTACCTTTGTTACTGATGCAAAATTTCGTTATTTTTACGAATCCACATTTGATTTACTCTGTTCCAGATTCTCCAATTGCAGATGAACGACTATCGTTATCATTACATGTTCACCACTTTCGTAAGTAAATAACATACCAGTTTCTAGTGCAGTCTCTTTTTATAGCGAATAATCTTTCTTTTATCCGAAGCTTAAGATAATCCTCTATTCGTGCATCCAATTTGATAGCTGCATCAACACTTGAATATTTACCTGCTCATGATTGAATGATTCGCAATCTATGGATTTGAACTTCGATCCGAGCCAAGCGATTTAATAAAAAAAGATCGAAACATCCAACCTGTGACAGATCCAAATATATTTTCAAGCCCCAGCTACATGTGCACTGGGAAAACAAATAGACAAGTTCGTTGAGGCAACAGAATGTGATGAAAAAAAAAAAATCTGTTAATTAAACAATCGTTTTGTCGTAGTAAGCGATATTTATTCCAGCCATCAAATTAAGTGGCTGGAACAATGGAATATTTGTTGATTGAACAGAATGTTTTGTTGGGCATCTATCACCGCAACATTAATTGATTAGCCGAAAATTTTGTTGACCCAACAAATTTATTTTCCTATTGTTAGTGCATTATCTTGTTGGAGACAATTTAAATCAGCCCGAAATAAGGTCTTTGAAGCAATGAATATGATTGCTGGAAAAAGTTAAAAATACCAAGACCATTGAAGCAGTGAAGCATTAAAGTCTGTGCTTATTTGAGATTGCGGACTGCCGCATTTTCGAACTGTATATTGAAGACGACTATATACACCGATGATTGGACGTTTTATCAAGAATCCTATAGCATCGAAGGTCTTCCTTCGATTCTCCATTTACGTTGTGCTATGCATGACGACCGTCATGCGAAACCCTGTTCACAGTCGGTGCATGTAAACACGTACTTTACCGTCGAGACGTCTTCCAACTTCGAAACCCCAGGGACACCGTTTTGGACTAGCAATCTATACACATCAATACTTCTTGCTTGCGATCTTGAAGAGAAGGTTGCAATGGTGGAGGGAAATTTACTAGATCACAGGTCAATAAGCATTTTCACAGCAGATATTTAAATTACAAACGGTTCCATTACAAAGGACAAAGTGCTGTGCAACTTATCTCCGAACACCACATGCGCATCGCGGATTCATCCGATCTTCAACTCCACAGTACTGAGAGCCAGTTTCTTCAACCCCATCGAAGTTTAAACTCAATTTTTCTCATGTCAAAACTTTATGGATCAAATTTTTATAAAACTCAGTATAAACCACTTTCCAGGAAATGACCATCAATGACTAATCTGCAGGTCTGATCGACAATCGGTATCACCTAGTTTCAAACTTCGATTTTGAACGTGAACTTCGATTCCTCTGTGACCTCCCAAGGTGGAGAACCCTGTAGTATTAAATTTGTACGACGGAACTTTGATACACATTACAAAGAAGGCTCCAGCACAGCATCCGGAGTTTCCCACAACCTTTAGACATATATAAAATAGAAGTGCAGAGCTGTTGAAGTCAGGTCGACCGGAAGCTCGACTACTATCGCGATCCTCACCGGCCAGTACTCGTCCATGACTGAGAAACGTTCCTTCGTAACAGAAGGGAGTTTTATCCGTTAGCCCAAAACTTGCTGGGATGGCGGGAAGGGAAGAACGAACAGTAGTCTGCAGCACAACGAACTCATTCCGGCATTGTCGTCGTCGACGTTCCGCCACTGACCACGAGCGGTCGTCGACCGGATTGTGGAGCTGCGAAAACTGTGTTATTTTAACGATTCTCTGCCCTACGATATATCACCGTATCATTATAAATTGTAGTTGTTGAAAGTCTGTCCAAAAAGGAATAGACACATGTAACAAATCACTTTGCACTCGTGGATCAAATGAATTTATTCACTTAGTTTCTTCGCCGGATGTGTTCAAATCCAAAAGATCTTTTCATGAACCATTTGAGAAATGCAAAATCAATAGAACTCGCTCGTAGTGTAGCTTCAATGGCATTCCAAACACTTAATATGTATTTCCATTAATTGATGATGTTCTTATGTATATTTTTTTTAATCATTTTCAGGATATCGAAACTTTTGACCTTGAAGATTTCAAGTACAACAGTGTCAACATGACAGCTTTTCGTTTAGTGGATTTGGAACAACCAAAAGTTTCTGAAATTCTTCGGCAAATGGAGCGTTTTCAACCTATTGGTCACGCAATACTTAACAGAACAGGAGTCATCCAGGTTGGTATTGGAATCTTTATTAAAAACTTACAATGGTCGTAGAAATTGATTTCCATAAATTTTCTATCATTTTTCATCACGAACAACTACAAATCGCCTGTAAAGGTCGTTTGAACCGATTCAAAGGACTGTCCATAACAGAAACCACCTTAACCAACGTATTACACTTGTCATCCAATTCTCACTTCGGACTTTAATTGTGTTTTTTGCTCTTTATCACTATCTGATACAAACAGAGCTAATGACTCTCGACTGTCTATCTTTAAACGCCATTGAACTTAGTCCAATCCACGAATCTCATGAAATAAATGATCATGTCATGGAAACTTGTTGAATACAACTTCCTGCCAAGTTTTCTTCAATACTAATGTAAATGTTGACACTTTAAGGTCGCAAACGGTCCCCCTTATTATTTTATCTCTCCAACGGATAGATCTGACGTATGTTCCAGGCAGAACCGGCTCTGGTGTACGATAGCGTCCAGGTTTTTGCTCATGGCCTTGCTGCTCTCGATCGCAGTCATGTTTTACGTCCTGCCAATCTATCCTGCGAAAAGGAAGAGCCATGGGACGATGGATTGTCTCTCTACAATTACATCAATTCCGTAAGTTCTTTTTTTATTATTATGATTTTTATACGGTCGGTGATCTATGATTATTTATAGTTGTGGCTATCCCGTGGAAAATATCGTCAGATTGACTCAACTGGCAGAATTGAAGTTTCTAATAAATTCAAAAAGTTATGGATTACAAAGAATTTGACAGAACACGTTCTTAAATTCATCCCTCAACGTAGACATTTTTCGGATAACCTGGACCCAAGAATCTTGAAAATCGCTTGCTAAAATCACTTTAGTTTTATCGTTAAATTTCCGCAGGCGATTATTTGCCACCTTGCATAAGAATAGGAAGCGAGGCATTGATTTCTCAAAGTGTATTTGACAAAAGAAGTCTTTGGCCGGGAGCGTCCCAACAAGACTGACTTTCTCAGCTCATGTCCTAACAAACTTTTCTTTTTTCCTGGCGGCCACGTCAGGAAATTAGCTCCAGGACGAATTGAGGCAGGGCTTGAATGTGATCAACGATTCCCGTAACTCTTACTTTGCAAATGAGTCTCGTCCAACAATGTTAAAAAACTAAAAAAATTGCTGTTAATTTTCCTCGAGTAGTAAAACTTTTGCAGAAACTTTATCGCCATAGTTATCAACCTGAGCTTTCGCATAACCATAAAAAAAGTAATTCTTTTGTTTCAATCCAAAACTCATGTGAATTAACAAAAATTCAAGACTGATTACACGATTGACCAAAGTTTTCTGCACGAAGAAATCGATAATTAGAACGAAAGCATGTAAAAGTTTAAATATGCCGATCGATGCGAGATTGAACAATAATTACACTAATGGAAGACCACTTTCCCTCATCGAATATTAAAAATACAAAATGTTCCAATTATCAGCGCAGTCTAGACGGTATTTCGATTAAAAATGTACAGGAACATGCTAGACCGAGTATACGTTCCATATTTCAATGCTTTGTGTTTCAAATTTTTTTTTTAACGTTCCTTTTTTTTACCAATGTATATACAGTGCAATATTTCACAAGTGTATGAACGAGTCCGGGGGGGATTTGCGACTGAAAGTGTACTCGAGTTTGTGTGTAGTGTACGCACTCGAGAATACTAAACAGAGCTACAGGCGGCTATAATAGCGATACAGAACGAGACGAGTGTGCGGATGGAATGCAGATTTCAAGTCTTTCTATATATAAACGTATAAACTATCACAATATAAATACATATTTATATATATATATATTTGAGGTGAGTCTGAGAGTACTTCAAGCAGGAGTTAATCACCGGCAAAGTTTCCATTGTCTTTTCCTTCGAAAAACTCTGCAAAAACTTGAGAAACAGTGCACAGCGACGATCTTAATGTACCGCAAGTTTGAAAAACATTCTTCCAACATTCTTTGCCTCTAATACCAAAAATTCTTATTGGAATTCTCGAGTCAGTTCCACCAGAAAATCATAAAGTATAAGCATAAATCATAAATCATAAAGTATAATTATAATTAAGCGAAGAAATCATGAAAAACAGTAATTTTTATGTCTCTCACGCACTATTATGTCACTCAAGCGGTCCCTTAACTTCCTCATTGTTTATTTCTCAAAATTTTCTTCCAGAATTGGCCCAAAATTAAATGCTCATTAGTAATAAATGAGAAACAATTGGTTCGCTTTTACATGTGAACACTCATTAATATTCTTAACGAACTGCATTTACATCCATATGTGGTATGGAATTGTATGTGGCGAGATTTTCCGAATTATTTTACAACGAGAATTTCAAACATGGCACTAAAAGAGGAAGAGAGAGAAAGAGAGAAAACCTCGCGAGAGGCGTAGCGAACGACACGATGCTCGCACTCTGTAACTGAGCGCTTGCAAATGGATTTATGTTCGTGGCCCCGTATATAATTCACTCACCGGCATCGGCGTGTTCATGAGGCGTTGAGAACGGAGGGGGATGTTGAGACCGACATCCCAACGAAACCACTCACTTTTATCTCCCTCACTATCGTTTTCTCTCTTTCCCCCCTTCTCTTTGGAGTTTCAGTGGTAATTAACCCTTGAATCTGCCGCGTATGAGTCCGCCATAAAATCGTTTCATCCCCGTAACTCCATGTGCTTCGTAAACGGAGTATCAACCCTCAGCAACCGTGCAACACACTTTCTCTCATTTTGTTGCTAAACTGTATGCAAATAAAGACCTTTGGACACTACTGAACGCTCTGTACATAAATATATTTATATGGTCCATTTTACGCTCTCAAATTAAAAACATCGTCAACGTATGCACCGTTTCAACAAATAGAATCTCAAGAACTTGACTTTCTTGCATAGAAATTCACATTCACAGACATTTTTTCAATAAAAGTGTGTAAAGCATCTCACAATCTTCATTCATATATATATTTTTTTTCCAAAGATACGTTTCACTTGAAACCAATGGGTCTTTATATTGGGAATAAAAGATCCCGCTATCCTCGCAACTGGCATCCGACAGATCTCAAACTCCAGTTCCTTTCCACACCAAACGTTTGTAGAACAGTTCACCACGTACTAAAAAGCGAACCCAACATGTTCCCCCCATTCAATAGCATTGCCAAGTTCCGAATGCCCCAAAGGGCGGTTCAAAAATGTCTGATTGAGGTTGAACCTTTACACGCAATCCTCTTTGGCAAAGAAACCGATACCGGATTGTACGACCGGAAAAATTTGGGTTTATGTAGAATAAAAACAACCTTAGTATGTGCCCACGTAGAAAGTGAATGTTAAAAATTACTTGAGGTCTTTGGTGACCTTTCAGACACAACAAAAGTCGTCGTTGCTTCGATTGTCTGATCTAAACACAGCTGATGTCATCAAAATTAAATAGGAATAAAATAAATTAATATTCGAAATATTTTACATGCTTTAATTGTAAATTAATCGAGAGGTGAATATTTCGAGTCCGTTTTTTTTTGTTTACGATTTTACAGGCTGATTTACACGGGCTGACAGGTCACATAGAATTCAACGAAGGCAAAAGAAACAACTTCAAATTGGATTTGTTGAAGTTAAAAAAGGAAGAATTGGTGAAAGTCGGTGAATGGAAACCCGGAAGTGGTGTTAACGTAACGGACGTCAGTGCGTTTTACGAGACAACAGCGGCGAACATTACCCTCGTTGTCATGACCAGAGAGGTTAGTCATATTTTTTATAACCCACAAAAAAAGATTTATTTTTTCTTTTTTTTCTACGCTTCAACGATGGTAAACATTGGTTTGAACGAAACAGGAAAAACCGTACGTGATGGTGAGGGAGGACAAGAATCTCACGGGGAACGCGAGGTTCGAAGGTTTTTGCATAGATTTATTGAAGTGGATTGCTGCCCAAGTTGGATTTCAATACGCAATTCGTTTGGTGCCTGATCATATGTATGGAGTTTACGACCCTGAAACAAAAGAATGGAATGGGATCGTACGTGAGCTCATGGAAAAGGTAAACCTCATACATTTGACCTTTAAATGTTTACTAAATTCTTTCGAATGAGATGTTTTTTTTTTTTAATTTTCATCATTTATTTTGTTTCCTCACGGACGACTTCTTAATAAATATTTAAACATAAAATTGTTTAACACGAACGTTCAAAAGAATTTTATTGTGTGAGGAGAATTGAAATCTCACGATTTAAACGCATACGGAATAACTTACACGTGTTGCCATGGATATTAACATCACAATGGTTATATATATATATATATATATACATACATCACCATTTTACGTTATTTGAAATTCAAAATTTAATAAAAATCGGTTAGTCTGCCTGAGGGAGAACGAGAAGCAAGGGACGTCCGATTTTATTAGAATTTAATACTGCTATCTACGAACGAGAATATCGACTTGAGCCTGAAAAGAAATTATACTTTGAAATGCACATTCCATTAGGATTCATTACATCAAAGAGTTCGAAGTATTAATTTTCATGAAATTTTTTCATTACAAGGTAAACTTCATTAAAGTCCAAATCATAAAAGTGTTTTTCGATCGAAAAATACCTTTGAATAATATATGTTGTTTCAATTTAGCAAAAATTTCATTATCATACTCGTGACCCGACATTTTGTGCTTTTGACAATATTCCTGTTTCACCCTAACTTAACGTGGGTCATGTTACCACCGTTACGAATGTGGCCAAAGTTGTTGGCCTGTGTTTCTTTTTTTCCCATGAAAACATGAGTATTTAATCTTCAATACGTTTCAAATGTATTATTCTGTCTAATATTAATCGAACTTTCTGTACGACCTCCTTAATTAGTTTAGCTGTGTGCCCGAGGAGACACTTAATTGTTTATCACTGACCATCTTGTTTCTCCATAAACTATTTAACGACTGCAAATGGTGGTCAAGTCCTATACCAATCAATTAAAAAATTGATACATCCCAGTTCGAAATCTTTCCCCTTAATTACCGTTGCTAACTATCGTTAAAGTACAAACTAAGTCGTACGAGCTTTTGAACAAGAATGAACGGCGTATCCAGCATTACTTCGATGCACTGTACAATCATGATAAAGGTCATCTATATCGTGATCCTTGTACACATATATGAATGCACACAGCTATAGTTTAAAACTTAGTTGCTACTCTGGCATCTCTCAGTGCACAACGCCGCGTTGCATCGTTCACAGTCTAAAGTCATTCAGTCCCGTATTTACGGATAGGAGTTAACCACTTGCGAGCTTCAAAATGGTTATGTAAACTTGCCAGTTATAACGACCTTCCAAGGAGTTCTGGAGAGTGCAGTTGGATCTCGTTTTCACTCTCTTTGGTCCACCACGTTCTCCATAATATTTGTTTGTTCGTTGAAAATAGGTTTCATGTGCAAAAAAAATTTTAATTGCACCAACATTGGATGCAAGGGAAATGCTCATTTCTACCAAATCAGATGACACAATTCCCTGACTTTGATCAACCTAAATGAATAGATGATTCGGTCCAATTTAGAATAATTTACCCATTGGAGTTTTTTTTTTTTTTTCATGTTCATACATTTTTAACACTCCATCAAATGTTATTTTAACTTCAAGTTAATCTGAAATACAATGATTGAGGTAAAAAAGAAGATAGAAATAAAAATAGTTCGTCAGAGCCTGATGTACACGTAATGTGTGGGCACTTGGAAACGCGAATGTCTTCCCTCGCTTTTAGAAGAGATCTTGGCAGTTTCAGCAAACGTTTGCCTTGCAAAATAGCAGCATGCATTTTTAATGGACGACACGTCACCAAAAGTCGCCCTGAGCATGTTCCAGTGTGTAACCTGCAAAGAGTGCAACCCTTCATACCCCTCCGCATTTTTTAAAACAACCGCGGTATTAGTCTAGCTTGTTCAAGACTTTGCTCTAGGTTGTGCATTCGTATTCCCGCTTACTCGCTATCCTACATCATGAATTCTCCAAGGCTTTAAAGCGTAGGTTGAATACTCACAACGGCACACAGAATGTGGTGAAAGATCGTTTCTCTTTCGTTCCACGGAATATCGTTTCCCACGTGCCAAGGATGATTGCTTTGAATCTTTTATACAGCCTCTAACGTCTCTCGTCGGAACCAGCCAAATATATAACTTTAAGAACCACGCGTTTCAAGTACTATACACAAAAACATGAATACCCTTAGTTTATCACTTTTTCCCGATTTAAAAACGTCACTTCCAAGTATAAGAAAACTTCAAACTCTAATAATTCCCACTTGTGTCATAATAAACATCAGAATTTATTATATTTTTTGTTTATTATTCAAAAGGATACAAAAAGAGGAATAGAGTCTCAAACCATGACATCATCAAGTCTTTTTCCATAAAATATAATAGAATTTATAATTTTAAAAACAAAACCCTAATGGGCTGCTATCCTTTTTTTCACCCTCAGCGTGCAGACCTTGCAGTTGCATCAATGACGATAAACTACGCAAGGGAAAGTGTAATTGACTTTACAAAACCGTTCATGAATCTCGGTATCGGGATACTGTTCAAGGTGAGTCCGAAGTGAGGATCACTTCTTTTTTCTTCCATATAATTCTAAAAAGATTCATCAATATCCTGATTTTTGGATATGAAACAGTACTTGCACATTCGGTTTTAATAGGTTGGAAAAAATCGTTTAAATTATAACTTGTCAACAACAGCATTCAGTGACTGATTCATGTCCGAACATTAGAGTTTTATGTCAGTGACGTAACGTAGGACATCGGAATGATTTTGGACTTTGGTTTTGGTCCAAACTTTGAAAGTTGGTGTTTGAAGGTTAAAATCACTTTTAAAAATGGAATAAACCATGTGAAAATATCAACGGACTTGGAAATTGTACTAGATGTATATACATTATTGGTGCGCCCTTATTTACATCGCAAGGGTTCGGCCACCAGGTCGTTTTTAATTAAAGTTGTAGCCTAACGTAATTTAGGTACCATCCAGCCAACCAACGCGTCTATTCTCCTTCATGAATCCTCTCGCCGTTGAGATATGGCTCTACGTATTGGCTGCCTATATGCTAGTCAGTTTCACTCTATTCGTGATGGCTCGATTCAGCCCGTACGAGTGGAACAACCCACATCCTTGTTTGGCGGAGAGTGAGGTCGTCGAGAATCAATTTAGCGTCAGCAACAGCTTTTGGTTCATCACCGGAACATTTCTCAGACAAGGAAGCGGTCTCAATCCGAAGGTACAGCATCTTCGCATGGAGACGACTGCGGAAATAAAGAATTTTTGTTTCTGTTGCATGGCAATATTGTCGTTATTATTATTTTTACATTTTTTTTTTGTTTTTTTATTATCTACAATCATTTAGCGGTTTCGTCTGACATAGAAATGTCTCGTAAAAAGTATTAGTCCAGGAGAATAAGCACAAACCATCTACGATCGATGAACTTTTCCTTCAAAACTCGATCTTACATGGAGGAATATTTTTTTTTAGAAGTTATTATACACTAATTTTCATTAATTTGTTCGCTATAAATGTTTCTAGCACGTTTTTTCATCCTCCTTAAACTTCCTTGTTCATCAACTTCCGTCTTTCACATTCATCCTGCCATTTAAACCATAAAACGAATCCAGAGGAATATAACGAGCGATGGAGAGCGAGACGGCGAAAGTTTTATTTCAATAAAATAATCTCAATGATTTATAAACCAAAAGAAACTAAGAGTGAGCTTTGAAAATGAGGGAATTTCATCATCAAAGGCAAAAACACAATAATGTGGATGCTTCAGGTGTCAGGTCGTGTGCCCTCTCGACTCTTCTCGTTCATGAATCCACTCGCTGTGGAAATTTGGCTCTCGATGCTCGGCGCTTACGTGATGGTCTCGCTGACGATTTGGATAGTGGCTCGGTTCTCACCGTACGAATGGGTTGAACCGTCACCGTGTCCCAGCTGCAAATGTCCTTTGCAGGTAGGCTCCCGTCGGGCCGGTGTGTTAATGAACAAATGAATTTTGAAAAAGAAGGATTTTCTTCTTTTAAATCTTATCGAATATCGAAACGAATCTGTTTTGTTTTTTCTTTTCTTCTTTTTTTATGAGACTTCTTTGAAGAAGTCAGTCATCGATACAGAAAATGATGCGTCGATCGGTAAACCATGCGTCGGAATACTTTCTTTTTTCATTCGAACCATAAACTGGAGCATAGAATCAATTTTTCACGTTTTTATCATTTCTGAGCCACCCGATGAAACGTCAAAATAATTTTCGAAGCAAATTTTCTCAAGATTTTAAAATCAGTCTTAAAGATTTTCAATGAAATCGATAACATGTGGCAGCAATTTAATCTCAATTTCCCCAAAGTTTATATGTTTTTATATTCCTGTAAGATATAAAAACTAAAATAATTAAATTATTCCGCAAGGTAATATAAAAGTTTTAGAAAATGAATGAGACAGTTAGCTTTTGAACGTGATTGTGGCGAGACTGTTACGTTAAATCTCAACCCAATACTCGTTTGGAAGAATCTTACGACAAAACGGCGACTCTATCGTCATATCTTTAAGTTTATTTCCCGTTTTATCAATTTCGATAACCGGTACAAAGCCGGATAAACAGTTTTGCTTGTCCATTGAGCCGTGAGTAGAAAACCCACGAGCAGACATCGTTGTAACATAGTCGTTTCTAGGCGAACATTTCGCACACGTTGACTCGGCTGTTTTCCATAAATTTCCATAAAGTGTGATGAATGGGACGGGCAGCCGCGTGTATTCAGGATATACAAAATGTATACTCTTTTTCTTGTGTCATCCTGGTTTTCCGGAAAGAGCTTGGAGCAATCCACGATTCTCCGGGGGCTTTTCTTTTTTTCACTGTTTTTTTTTTTTTTTTAACAATTTTCTTTTTTTCTCCATCTTTTTCATACATCCACCAGATTCACTCTCGTGGTTGAGATTTTGCTTCTCGTGTCTCGAGGAATTTACATGATGAATCGGAATGTAACGAGATGTTTTAAAAATTTATTGTCACAAGAGTTCGGTTTAATGAATGAAATAATAATTAATCATTAAAGAAAAATAAATGGGTAACCGATCGACGCCTCAGTCCCAATGTCGATCTTCGATATTTAATAATCAAAAAAATCGCCGATTTATGGCTTTTTATAAATTTTATACGTTCGCGATTGCTTAACCCTTCGCGTTATCGAAAGAACAGCCCGTGTAATTGTAATTATCATTATGCACCACTTGGCGGGGGCTATCAGGGCGGTCACGTCAGCGCCTTGGAACCGGACAGCGACGACATCCCTTTGCCGATTACGGTCAACGAGTTCACCCTGGCCAACAGCTTTTGGTTTACCGTCGGCACGCTAATGCAACAGGGAAGCGACCTCAACCCGAAGGTAAAACTCATGTAACAGAGTTGGCAAAGCAAAACCATCGAGCTTACTAAAATCTATAATAAATATCCATACTAAATAAAAAATAGCACAAAAACTCAGGTTGATATAGTTAAAAAAAAAATCTAAACCGAAAAAAAAGATGACCTGGCATTTTTTTTCGAGCCAGAATTTTTATAACGCCGTTGCGAACCGGAACAAAAAGTCCATCATAAAGTATTTTCAAGCGTTAAAAGCGTTGAGAGGGACTGTATTTTTTTTGTCCATTTCACATTTTCTTCTTTTTTCACTAAACATCGCTTTTTTCATATTATACATCGCGTCGGAGCCAATGAAAAGAGTTGTAAAAAAAAAACAATGTCAAACATTAACGAACGTTCGTAGACGTAATCAATCGTCTATAGCTCAGAAATTGCTTCAGCTTAAAATATTGTATTCTGCACTATAGTAGAGCCAATAATCCCTTCTTCGTTGCAACAAAGTAATAACAAACAATTAAAATAATATTTATGTTCAAATGTTCAATGACATTTATATATTAAATAATAATAACAATCATAGCAAGTTTATTAACAATTATTAGGATAATAGAATGGCGAAGGAAACAATTTGTTGGAGGTCCAAAGTGACATAAAGGCAGTTGCAATTTTCTACACACCCTCTTCGAGATATTTATATCATGGGCAAAAACTCGTAGAACACACAAACATCTGAGCAAACCAACTCAACGTACCGTCGTTTTTACATTACTGAAACGAGTTTGCCGTAAATGGTCGAGTTAGGGTTGAGCTTTTCACGATCTTATACAGACCATTTTTCCAACAGGAACTTATTCATTTATACACATAAATGCGTGTGTGTATGTTAGTTCAAAAACCTTGTAAGTGGAACTGAGTATTTGGTGTGAACAATTTTAGGTTAAATCGACTTGGCTTAGCAGCCTTTCTATGGTCTCATTTTTTTCGTGTTCTCTTCGTTGTAAAATGATACGTAAAAAACACTTCTCAGCACTTGAAATCTTTGTTGAACGTTGAAGAGATCATAGTCGACCAAATGACCTCTATATCTTGGCTTATGGAATGTTTTCAACACTCTTTATCTCGAAAAAGCTTTTTGCTCAAGTACCAACAGATGATTTTTACCATTTTATGCTCTTATAAAGTTTATTTTATCAATGATTGTTGAATTATTCACCTGACAATTTTTTTTTCTTTTTTATAAAAACATTTTTTAGGCAGAAAGTTACCACGGATTTTCCGATAACCACATACCAAACTATCGGTCCATACCAAACGGTTTTTCATTTCACTCTTTTTGCACGGAATTCTCTCGACACTTTTCGTGTTGCGGTGATTGGAATTTTGATAAAGCTCTTCCAGCGATATAATAACGTTTTACGTGATCCTTTCATCATACCGCGAATCTCTGGCAGTCGAATATTGTGGTTTTTATGTAAAAAAAATTCATTTGTTTTTTTTTTTTGTTTTTCAATCGGTATTTGTAGTGGACATCTATCATTGACTTGGTGTTTCGTAGAGTGTAGAAAATCGGGCGAAATGACTTGTTCCAACAATATTTCCACATCCCAATATTTTTATCGCTTTTTCTGAAGAAAAAAGTTATGTAAAAAAAAAACATCAGTTAACGTGACGGAAAAATTCGCTTCACAGAAAAAATCTGACGGAAGAAATGGGAACATGAAAGAGAGTTGTTTTTTTGTTGTTGTATATTTCATGCGAAATATGACAGGAAAATTTTTCAATGCAAAAAAAGTTCGAAAAAAATGCTCGTAGCTCGTGAGAACTTTATCCATGAAAAAAAAATTCATTTGATAAGTGCCTCGACACTGCGTCACGCAGAGGTCAACGCGAGAGGTTTTAAAGCGAGTACTCAAATAAATGGACTCAAACAGCTATTTGTTTTATTCAAAAACAGTCGTTTAATGGGAGCAAATTAGATACTTGTTAATACAAAAGATTTTTTCTTTTTGGTCTAAGACAACCTTCGCAACAATTTGAGTTGGTTATTTTTTTTAATAATTTCTCTTTTTTTTTTTATACTAGGCACCGAGCCGCTACCGCGTCTCTTCGTATATCTAAAACATTCAACACTCGATTATTAAGGCAGTTAACCCATTAAGCCAGTATATCGAATCCTCACTACACTTGTCGTACGCATTCGGTACTAGCAAATGCGATTAAACGTGACTGATTCGAATCGAAAGCATTCGCGTGGTCTGGTTGTTCTATTCGAAGAAGATACTTGCAAGCACGTACGATTCGACCAACGCATTCGCTGATACGACTATGCGTACGCGAACTCGCGTTCCATTCAATATTTTACAAAAGGCATTCCAATTGGACTCGATCCAATCAGAGTGAAACAATATTTTTGTACAGTAGTTTCTGTCAACGACCAATCGACTAGAGGCTTATGATGTCGATCGTACAAATAAATACAAAAAAAAAAGTCGAAGAAAAGCAATTAAATTTTAATTAAAACGAAATATTCGACAATTGTTTTAGAAAACTTGTCATAGGACTATTTTAATTTATATTCATTCTGACAAATGCTCGTAAAAATGAAATGGGAAAACCGTTGACTTTCTCCAGGGGGGAAAAAAATGGAGGATTATGGAGCTATCTGTCGATTTTAAATTACAGGAGAAATATTTTTAAATAAAAATGAAGAAATAAAAACATTGAAATTTGCGATTTTTTTATTTTGGTTTCATTTTCTATAGTTTCGCGTTACTCAAGTAAACTTTGAGGCCAAAATCGATTTGAAATTAAATAACCCATAGAATTACCGAGAGTATGAAAACCGGACACCGTTCTACCACAATTTAAAGTATCGAAGCGTGCATGTAGTTTGGTAATTCAATGGACCCACGGGTCCGGGCCAATAGCCCGAAACGGTGTAAATTTATACCGCGCATTATATTGTAGGTGACTAGTCGAATGAGGGCGTAACACGTTCTGAAATCAAGCTCCCGGAAATTCAGAGTATTTCGCTCCTTTTTTACTTTTATACAAACTTTTTATCCATATAAAAAATTGCAGGTAATTAGTTATTCGTTTTCATGCTTCTTGAAAACTCACTCATCTATGGTTAATTTTTTTTTTTAAATATATATTTTCGTGCGCCAATGGTGTCGGCACAAACACGGCTATGGTGGTAGAATAAACAAAAAAATATTACGAGATCGATGAGAAAAAAGCGATTAAAAAAAGAAAAAGTAGAAAAAAACGAGAATAGTCAGCCTTGTGACGTGAGCCGACGAATCGACATCAAAAGAAAACGTTCGTTATACTGCGTTCGTATCAAAATAACAAATAAATCGTCTCAATTAAACGTTATATGTGTGAACGTGTATGTGATATTTGTTCACAATATTTTAATTGACTTTTTATAACCAAAAAACACATAGCTTCGAATCGTAATTAATATGAGACTCCACAAAAAAACTGAAACTTCGTGTGACATTTTTTTAAGCCTAACTTAAGCTTAGAACGAAAGATTTTTTTGATCTTCGGATAAGATCGTATTGTTGTGAATATCGATTTAAAAATACAACTAAATTTTTACTTCGCCCCGATGGCAAACATAAAATGGAATGAATGAAAAAGAAATGATGGAATGAAAAAATGGAAACTCGTTAAAAAAATACGAAAATGGCAAGAACAATTTTTGGTGTAAGTTAAATTAAATTCAAGTCTAAACATTTAACACATTTTTCTGAAATATTCTTTGGAACTTGAAATAAAAATATATACATATTTTATTACGATGGAAAAAGTCTTATATTGGTTAATTCACAAGAAGACTAAAAAAATATTCGTGTTTTTATATTTGGGCAGTGTATAAAAAGAGTACGTTTTATAACTACGTACTTCTCATCAACTTTAATCTTTACTCCTGTCGTCGTTATCGTCCCTCTTGCAGACTCGCGCGTGAGGGTGTGGTACGCAAAAAAAAAGAATACTATATTTTATTTCGCACTAACCCCTTTTCCCAACTTCCGGAAAAAAAAAGTATCTTGTGTGAATACATATATATTTATATTTTCACTCTTGAAGATATAAGTCATTTTTCTGGCGTTGCCGCATCGTGAACAAAGAATTTATTCTCACTTGAATATTTCCAAGTTTTTTTTTTTTTTTTCATAATTACGAGAGATGGAAACTTTTTTCTATACGTTTAGCTCTTTAACACTTTTTTCTCTCTATCCATTCTACTCAATCTTCTCTACGTACTTTTAGCGCTACTTTTGCTTTCGTTCTGGATTCTGTATACTTTTTTTTTATCTTCTACTGAATCCTTGAGCTCAACTTCTTTTTTTTCGATTACAGAGAAACTGTACACGCCGTGCACAACATAGATATATATAAACATATTCTCTATAAATGTACGTACGTGTAGAGCATTGTAAATTCGTGGTGCAAGATAAAATGGCAAGAATGGAGAAAAAATTGTCTACATCCGTGGTCGCTGATCCTCTCTGGTAAAACAAAACATTCCAAAGGGGAGAATAATATGCTATGATTTAAAAAACAACGTAAATTTGTTTTAACGATGTGCTCAGATATATCGGTGCAAATTTGTACCATTTAATTTTATTCGTATTTCAATTATCAGATTCAAAGTGATGTATACAAAAGTGCGAACAGATATTTGAGACAATAATTGTCGTAATGCCTTAATTGACAATTATTATTTTTATTATTCTGCAATAAGTAAATACTACATCACGAGATCGTGAATTAAAACATAAAAACAAAAAACTATGTAATTCGATCTAGTTTTTTACGCTGCATACAGTTTAAGGGTTAATTATTAAGGCGTTGATTAGTAGAGAACGGATTATAGGTGCAGGTATATCCAGATAAATACAGTCAAATACAAATTCACCACATGGTTGTAATTTGCATCAACTTCGACAGCTCAGTACCTAATAGAGGCAAATTATGTATTAATTAATTATGCTAAGTTAATAATCGACCTGTGGTGCTTAGCTGACTCTGTTGGCATGTGTTTACCAATCAAATTCGGTATGACGTTGCTGTTTTGTGGATGATTGAATAAGCATAAAATCAACCCTTTAATGATGAAATTTTTTAATGATAAAATCTTATTTTTTTTTCTCAATCATTATGATACAAGTTCGAAAACTGTGAAAGCCCTGTGTGCTACGATGAATGTGAAAAAAAAAATCATTTGAAAAAAATATGCAAGAAAATCGAAAAGTGGAAGAAATGACAGCCTGCAATTTTGACCCTCTTTTTGTTGTTCATCTCTTTTGCCCGTTCGTATTTCATAATATCATGATTTTTCATATCCACACAAACATATTTGTATCATGTTCCTCAACTTTCCCATTACTCCCCATGCCGCATGTGGTATAATCGCACGCTCGTTGTAACCGTAGAAAAAAATTCATTTCCACGTGAAAAAAAGTGCAATACACGATTTTAATATTTTTTACTTGTATTCTACTCGTCATATGTGTGTACATACAATTGACAATACGTTAAGGAAACGGGAGAAGTATAAAAAAATGAAGAGAATACGAAATCCTGATGCACGAACGAACCGCTCTCATATTGCATTCTTTGAGTTCGACGAAGGGAGAAACTAAGCCCCAACATTTTCAGTCCTATCCATGTAATATATATGCATACGTCTGTATATGGCACTGTGAATTGTGTACTACGGCCTGGATTACAGATTCTGAAACGAGCAGAGAGAGCAAAAAACCTCGAGGCATTTTCCTTCCTCGCACCAGACTCAAACATCGAATTTCACGTAGACATACCAGAATTTCAAAAATGCCTTAGGCTTTTATAACCTCTCTATGCTTTAAAGCTACGTGATGAAACGCTCCATAAAGATTTCTTCTAAAAATAAATTCTATTCATCAATCTCTATTCAAATTCATTTGAAAAATGACTTCTTTTATTCTATAAAATTGATTAAAAATAAACAAAAGTATTCGTTTTTTTCTTCTTCTAAATATACAGTGATGTAGTAAACGAGAGGGGCCTGAAGTTCTCATTCAAGAGCTGATAGAATTAGCTAGAAATTACTTCTCTAATATTTATATATTTTTTTGTTAATCGTTAAATTTTAAAGGAATTAATTTTCAAAGTAAAAAATATTATTTTGTTTTGAATTTGAAGACAATTTTGTCTTCATCCATTGTATTTGTTTTGATTGTGAAAATGTGTAATGTTATTATTTATTTTTAATGACATTCGTTGCTGCACTAACGTTTCACGTGGAATGAATAGTTCGTTTAAATATAATGATAAAGAGAATAATTAATTTCGAAACAAATTAATTTAAAATATAGAAAAAATATTCAGCCTGGAATATTTGATTGAAATTTGACAGGCAACTAGCACAAGAATAGTCGGTGGTATCTGGTGGTTTTTCACCCTTATCATCATATCATCGTACACCGCTAATCTCGCAGCTTTTCTCACCGTCGAGAGAATGATAACCCCGATAGAGAATGCTGCGGATCTTGCGGAGCAAACAGAGATAGCATACGGCACCCTCGAGGGTGGTAGCACCATGACATTCTTCAGGGTAAGTGGATCGACACATTAACCAAATTCCCTTTATCCATCATCATCAAGATTAATTTATCATGCTCTACATTTTCAAGTGATATACACTCGTTCTATAATTATAAACTGAATATAAATACAAACGAAAGCAAAAGCCTTTACATATGTAAGAGAGTTTCTTAATTCTTCAAATTTCGTATTTTTAAATTGTAAAAAAAAAATTCATTTTCGATTGAAAATATTTCTATTATCATTTGATTTTTTTTTTTTTTTTGCTATTTCAATGTCTCATTACTTTTTACATCATTACATTTTATAACAACGATAAATATTATTTTTTCTTGATAAGCGAATTTCGTACGGTTTTCTACAGTCAGATTTATTATTTGTAGCAAGTTTCTCCCTCAGAGAAATTAAAATCAGAAAAATTGTTCCAAACTGTCGTAGTCGATGATATAAGGATGGAGCAGAACTCGCGCTGATTTTTTTTCTAAGCTGATTAGTAATGGATAAAAAAAATTAAAAATTTAAAATCGCGTATGTAGGGGGTCCATGTACGGTGCTGAATTTATTATGTATACCATGTGGTGCATTAAAGATACATTTTCACAAGTTATTCCACGTATATCCTGAGGATTCTGCGGTGTGTTTCTCGATAAGCCAGAAAGATCTTTCGTCCGCATGTTAAAGAGAAGAGTACAAAACGAAATTTGTCGACGTTTCGTTGCTGCACAAACGCTCGCGCTTTCATCTACAGACTTTTTCGACTTAAAACGATAAACACAAACTTTGCTGTGCTAATTATACATGAACCGAGCGGAAAATTTGCATTTCACTGGGTGAAACGTAATGTGGCAATGGGGAGGGAAAAAAAATCTGAAAAAAAATGGTTGAGAAACCCCGTCATAAAATTTGCATTTCGTAAAGTTTTCACGAGTCCACGAAATCGCTTGGCTTTGTGTATCGCCATATCACGTATACCTTTTAAAAGACCTACCAGGTTGCATTATAAAACTATTAAAATAAAAGTTTCACTGTTTTCTTATGGAGAAGAAGATTTTATATTCATTTGTGTGAAAAAAACTCTTGATTTTTTGACTAATTGATAAATTAATTCTCATCACTTTTATTCTTAAAAAAGCACAAAAGTACGAAATCCAATCCTCCAACGATACAAATTAAAATACATTTTTGGTACTTAATCAAATACCATTTTTGTTTTTTGTCTATTCACACGAAAATCTTGTAGGATTCGAAGATAGGAATTTATCAAAAAATGTGGAGATTCATGGAGGCCAAGAGATCAACGGTGTTCGTGTCAACGTACGAGGAAGGAGTGAAGAGAGTCCTCGAAGGTGATTATGCATTTCTCATGGAATCAACGATGTTGGATTACGCTGTGCAGCGCGATTGCAATCTTACACAAATCGGTGGTTTACTGGATAGTAAAGGATATGGAATTGCAACACCAAAAGGTGAGATAAAAATTGATTGATTGAAGGTCATACAAATAAAATTCCATTCATTTGAATTCCAAACTATTTTGTCGTGTCTTTTTATTTGTTTTCTATAAGTTTGATACCATTATATTTAATGAAATAATCCAAAATAACAAAGTTTCAAATCGGATTTCCAACGAGACAAAATGTTTGGTTCTCTGGTAGTTGTCACTTATTATTTGAGACGAATACAAATTATTATTTTTCATATCCAACACACTAGCCCAGAATCCTTATTCCACTTGTCATAAAAACTTGAAATGGATCATAACGAGTTTCGTTGAGGTGTTTTTGATGAAATAAAAAGATGCGTCAACATCACACAGAAGTCAAGATGGGTGAACGTCATGTTTTTTCCGCTCTTTTTTGTTCCCAGGATCTCCATGGCGGGACAAAATATCACTAGCTATTCTGGAGCTGCAGGAAAAAGGCGTCATACAAATATTGTACGACAAGTGGTGGAAAAACACCGGGGACGTATGTAACAGAGATGAAAAGAGCAAAGAGAGCAAAGCGAATGCTCTCGGGGTCGAGAACATAGGTGAGTTTCAAATAAAAATATATATAAAAATAAATTTCAAAAAAATTCGAAAAATAAATGAAAAAATTCTTACACCAGTGTATTTTTCCTTGTTATCTGGTCTTCTTTCGTTACGATCGGACCTTCCAGTACTTTAAACTGGAAACGGGAGACTAATATTTTTTCACTACATTCCATCGCAGGCTCCTTGGCCATGCGCCAGAATATAGTTTTTTATATCAAATTAATCATATACATCGCACAATTTCGCATAGTTTTTGTCTTTATCTGAACATATTGTAAAAACCTAAAACCCAGGAAAGATACGTTTGATTCTGATTTGTAACAAATTTGATCTTGTTCAATTATCGGTGATCTCATGGAAAACAAGCTAGAACTGAATATATGTATTTTTTTTTGTACAGTATTTGTCGTTAAACAGCAGAATATACAGTTGGGATGACAAAAATTTGGTTAATGTCTGCAAATAATTTCGGCGAATGTATCTGCCAAAACATTTGGAGTTCCGACAACATCTGGTGTGAGGCCAATAAGCGGATCTTTTTCATCGAGTAATATTTCAAATGTTTGTTGTACAGAATATGATTATTAAGGCAACATTTGATATAAATCATTCATTTTTTCGGAAAAGTTGCAAAAAACACTATGGTTTATAGTAAATTTTACTTAAATTCTCATAATCTGTAAAAAGTTATTACATAGCTGTAGTGGATATTTGAAAGCAATATTTTAAACATTATTTGATGAAATAGATTCGTTTTCTCTTGTTTCGTTGATGAAACAGTTTTTCTGACGAGTTTTCGATGGTGTTAACCAACTGGATTCCAGAAAAAAAATAGAGCTGCCTGTATCGCTTAGATTTTTCACTGTTTCCTTTGGCCCTGACCCAAATGTGATACGATACTGCATTACGAAAGTGTTCATACTGTGCAGGGGTTGCCCAGGAAAGTGGAAAATAGTGGAGGAGGAAAAAAGTGGGGTTAAAATTATGCTTGTTATCGAAAACCTGAAATCAATAAGTTTTCGTTTTTCGAAAACGAAACCTCAAAATATCACTTATCACTATCTGAAAAAATCCATTAAGAATATTTTCCATAGAAAAAAAAAATATTCAAAGTTATGGGCTGTTAAAAAAATGTTTAATGTTAAAGAGAGAAAAAAAAAGAAACACGACAACTCAAGCGTGTATGATAAAAGGGCTGATTCAAGTATTTTAATCGCCATGCACGAGCTGCATGTAAATTCACAGGCTTTGGGTTGGTATTTTCTCCGGAATTAATGAGTTGCTCTGCCAGAAGAGAGTCTAATGAGAAGAAAATATATACTTAAACTTATATATACGTATAAAGATAATTGAGCGTCTGGTAATCTTAGGCTGCTCTTACATCCAGACGAGGAAGTTTTAGTTGAAAAAAAAAAATGAGTTTGTTTTTTAAGAAAATCAAGAAATGGGCTAAAATATTTATTTTTTATTCACAAACTTATTACACAACAAATCGAGAAAACTAACAGAAACGAAATGAAACTTGGCACACATTGGTTTTTTTTTTTTTTTAATTTCGTGAATACTGTTACTACAATCTGGTTCAGCAAAACTCCGATAATTTTTTTCCACAAGAGTGTACAAAACTGGGAATGTGCATCCTTACGGAAATCATTGCCTAGAGCTCACGTTTTTTTATTTTTTATTTCTATTTTTAGTCTAAAAATACTTTCTTTGCAACTCATGAAAGTCGCAACAAGTTTTTGCTATTGAACGACACGCGCTTCGTTTCCTCCTTTTCTTCCTTATGTTTCTTCTCTTCTCTAATGTATGTGAACGCTCGGGCGTGTGTCGAAACCGCAGAGCTTTTCACCACTGTTTCAACTCGTTTTGCTACTAAATCTCTTTCCACCCTTAACACACAGCAGCCTCATTCTCTACCCTCACTTTCTCACACTCTATATATTTTATACTCCCCTGTTTCTTCTCATCGTTGCACCGCACCAACGACACTTTTCCTAGTGACTTCTTTTGCGCACCCCTCATTCTTCTTCTTACCTTTCCTACTGTGTAACTTTAGCACGAGTGGCCACTTTACCGCACTGGCAAATGTACTCGACAGAACGTCTTTCCTGAAGTAAAAGACGCCGAGAGCTCCTCTAATATGAAATATATACGTATATACATAGCTTTATATATAATTTTATTTTTTCACATATTTATATATGAAGTTACACATATATTTACATTTTAATACAAATACATATATATGTCAAGAAATGTGGGATATGGAGCAACAGAGCCACAAAACGCACTCGGAATATAAAGCAGCAACTTATCTCACCCTTCGTTTAATCGTACATTCTGACGATTACGTGTGACTGTCTTTTGAAAATTATGACACTAACCTAAAGTAGCTTTTTCTAAAATTCAAACTGTTATCTTTAGACACCTTTTTTTCTACTTTTATTTACATTAAACCTATTTCAGAACTTATGAAACTTAGGAAAACGTTACAAGACGTGGATTACTCAAAAAAAATCTTTTAATAAAAAGCGTGCTTTGATCTTTGCTGAAAATCTTAGCCAAGAACTCTTAGAAACAAAAAGACTTTTCCTGCCATGGATCTATCACGACTCTCCTCAGGATTTTTATTATACAGCAAAGCAAAACTTTTATTAAGTTGTATCTTTGGATTAGTCTTGCAAATATGATGTTATGAAATGTTGATTAAGTACGAACGAGGGGAAAGAGCGTCGTGGATAATTAGCCCTCGATTAATGGAGCACGTTTCTCTCTTGACCAAAATTTCAATCGCGAAAAGATTTACCTTCCACAAATGTGACAACTTTCTGTAAAGTTGATGGTGAATATGAGCAAACCACCCTGTTCTCTTCCTCTTTTTCTCTCTCTGTTCGGTGCTCTCGTTTCTTCAAACCTACGTCTTGAGGGCTGACGAAAATTTCCAATTTCAAAGTAAATCGGCAGTGTCTATAACTATGTGCACCTCGATGTCCACATAGACTTGTATTTACAGGGTGGGGCAATAACTTTATCCAGAAAAGAAACACTATTTTTAACTAAATTCTGATTCAATCAATCAGATGGCTTTCCTGGTTGTATCGCCGCCTATTTTTTGAGGCACAATGATTTGTTGTAGCAGAAGTTTTATAGTATTAAAATAACTATTATGTGCGAAAGTGTTTTTTCGTTTTTTGTTTTCGTAGAGGGGTAGCAGGTTTGTGGAAGTTATTAAGCTTTTTTCTCGCAACGAAAGACCAATTTGGCTATGCCAATTGAATTAATTTTGTAATTCTCCATTTTGTTCACCCACTGTTTAACTGTTGGAAATACTCAACACAAGATTTGGTCAATAATACTGTCATCATTTAGTTCACTCTTTGACATATTTATGGCTTGTTACGATACTACTGCCATTGCAATTATTTTCAGTTGACTGTATTTAACGAAATGCATCCACTACAGAAACCACATTTTCACCTTCATAACAAAATCAGTTTTTCAGTGCAGACGTAATTATTGTCCCACTCGGTATATGTGTTTATATATATGTATACGAATGCGAATGACGCACTCGTCTTTTCGCGGACGCAGAGTTTCAAGAGATTGTCCAAGTTTGTCTCGTTAATCACAGTTTCCTCTAGTATATATATTTATACATATATATACGAGTACAATTTGTAATGTTAGTGTGACGTACCTTAGTGTATACGGAAAGGAGAAACTGGTTGTCGAGTGTGAGCGATGTACAAGTAAGTTCTACTAGAAACGGACAAAATCGGTACTTGGAAAGGAAAAAGCGTAAGGAAGAAATCAAATGATTTGAGGCAGAAAAGTGTACAAGGGAATAGTGGACAAAACTCAAGGTGAGCTGCACGTCCGTCGTGCTCTGGCTGTTTCAGAGTTTTCTAGTTTTAAGGGTGACGATGTTGAAGGCATTCCTCGACAAGGAAAAATAAAAAGAGGGAGAGAGAGAGAAAGAAAAAAAAGTGTGTCCTCGTGTCAAAGCAACGAGAGAAGAGGCTTGAACTTACCTTGCACATGGCACGGAACTCGTTACTTCAAAAGTGGCGATCGGAACTTTTCATCAGTCATTTCGAGTTTAAAGTATGTTATTATAGACTGAACGTTAGGAAAGTGGAAAAACTCAGGCAGCTTCGACCTCGAGCATACTTTTGCTGTTCCTGGATTGGTCTTTGGATTTACGAAGGAATTTGTTGACTTGTTTTTCAAGTATATTTCTAATACGTGAAAATTCGTAGCAAACAAAATATTTCTGCATTTTAAAAAATCAGCTTGTCAGATGAAGATTGACCAAAAGAAGTTAAGAATTTGGACCATTGAGTTTTGAAAATACTGGGATGTAAAGTATTAGCTCCAGTGTTCAACCGCGGCAAGGGCAAGACGAGCAGCGCATCTATACTCGAGATTAGCCGATTCCTCTCACTTTTGGAATTCTAGTGGTTTTATATTTGGCAAAGACTATCATTTCTCAAACTCTAAACTTCATGATAGACATTTTTTTGGATTTTTGGATAGATGTGTGGTATACTTTCAGAAAATTAATTAACGCGTCATTGCCGAGAACCAGGACAATCAATTTATTATTCTTGGCAATTAACACACACTACAGATTCTTGTACAGCTCTATATACTGTGAAATATTCACGGATCTTCGAAACTTTGCATAATTGCATGTTGCTACACGGCCTTAACAGGAGATTTCCTCTATCTCTTCCTATCTCTCTCTCTCTCTCTCTATACATGCACCTGGGGGAAACTTGGCTCGATGACGATAATTATTAACACATTTTGATATACTATGGCTTCGAGATAGATGTTCTGTCATTTCAGTTCACTAAATTTATATACGGCTGTTAAGATCTCATTCACGGTATATTATAACAAAACGCATACATATGCACATAACAGTTTCATATTTCTGAAACTGAATTGAATTTCATATGAGGGAGCTTGTAAAATGTAAACATTCGTAAAAAATAGTAAATCCACCAGGTTTTCCATTGGGTGTGCAAAACTCTTTTCGTGTTGAGAGTTTAAGTAACTCGTAATGGAACACAAATTTCTGAAAATGTCAGTATTTTCGTTCGCGTACGTACAGACGAAATTTAGGGGAGTATCGTATTTCTAAAACTTACCAAAAGCGAAATGCAACCGGATGAAAACGATACCATGACGTTGCCCTACCCTTTCGGTTCCACAGCTCTGCTCTTTTTTTCTTGTTTCGTCTTTTTATCTTCTCTCTCTCTCTCTCTCTCTCCCTTAGACTAAACTTTCTATATCTATGCGTTCCTCTAACGGGTGTCCCAACGATTCGAAACTTTGGGTTTCCTGGTTGTCTACGGATGTCACCTAAATCACTGAGTCCCGTGGGATTATGCAAATCCACGTGCGTCGTCGGAACACTTCTTCCTTGTCTCTCCCTCTCGTATTCATTACATCCTTATTCTTATCCTCTTTCTCTCTCACTTCGTAATTTTCATGTGTGAAACAAAGAGAGATATATAACAACGAAGCGAGTGTGACGAAGGATTCTTCATCTTCGTTGCCCTTCCGCACGGTCTCACCGACACAGCCGATAAGTGGAGAACTCTCGGCTTTCCGTCCTGCACGTTCACTTCATCATCCGCTCGTAAATCCTCCTGAATTAACTATCTGTGACCCACCGCGAACAGCTCAAGCTCTCTATTTAATTTTACCTTAAAATACTGCTGAAACAGATATTTTTCTGACATATAGTGAAGCATGACGATTTTAAAGAAACCATCAAAAGTTCGTGATGTTTCAAGTCAAATATGACTCGAATCAATTACAACAGTTACAATTTTACTGGCATATTTTTTCATAAGAAGTCACGATCATTTCATTAACAATGTATCCACCCATAAAAGTGAAAAAACGTAATAAACTTTAAAAACAACAATAGATAAATTTGCTTCAGGAATAGCGTTTCAATGAAATCCACAAAGATCGAGGATGGCTTACGTGAAAAATATCGAATTGATGATCGTAAAATTTCATTTTCACATCAGCGGTAAAAAGGGAATGATGAAGACGGTCTGTTCTCACTTACCGCTTCTCATCTTTCGATAGATATATCCCAGGATATCAGAGTTCAACCACAATGCCTTCTATGAGAATAGTGAAGAGAAGAAAAGAGCGAGAAAAATGCTCAAAGTCTATAAAGGGAGAGAGCTCTCGGAATCTCTGGCTCTTCGTTTCTTCCGGCAATAAGCCTGCGCCTTTATCGATAGACCCTCGAGCTCTCGATCAACTGGAAGCTCTCGAAGCACGCAATTTTATATATGTACATATTATGGTTCTTACTCCCTCGAAGTCTAGACCAGAACGTTAATAATATATATAAAAAAAACTGCTCTTTATCTCTTTCTCATTGGCTTTTCAAGATGCTTTAAAAAGCTCGAAATACGCTTTCACGAGAGAGTTTTACTTTGATGCACATCATGCTCTATCATTAATTTCGATATTCTGAACCCCCTTCTATCCAACAATCCCTACCTAGTGTGTCTGTTTATGGGTTTAGGGCATTCTCAATATAATCCTTAAAGAGATAGCGACAGAACGTTGTCTCTTATTGGTTTTTTTTTTTTTTTTTTTTTTTATAACGAAAACCAACTTTACTTCCAAGATCCTATATGAGAGATCACAATACTTTTTAAACTTATCAAAAATGTATCTTAAGAAGTTGTTTGAAAAATGATGGAACCTATAAAATTGATGTATGAGTGATGTTGAGGGAGCTCCTTCGGGTCATATATTATTTTGTTATTTCCTTGAAAAATAATATGTAAAAAAATATTCGAAGTTTCAATCGAGATAATCCGAGTTCGAATTATTGAGGTATTAAAAAATTTTGATTAAATAATCCACCTGTGTTCGAATTAATCTCGAATAATATTAGATTTTTTTTCAACGCGCCTAAATCTTTCGCCAGTTGAAACAATGAATTTTCTTTGAACTTAAAAAAAGGTTTTGATCGAAAAAAAAACATGCAGAGTTCAAGAGAGACGAAAAGATAAATTCTTTTTCACGAACATTCGAAGCACGAAACGGATGAAGGGTAGTCGAGAGTTCCGGTCTATCAAAACGAGTGAGGAGGAGCTTCAGAACTTCTACTGTTGCTCTGATCCACGGCTCCAATGCCTATAACCAAGAGAATGTCCCGTTGGATCTCCAGTGGATCAAAAGAGAGAATGACACAGAAAATGAGAGAAAGAGAGGGAGAGAAAAAAAGAGATGATGGCATAGTTCTCGGACTGAGAGATGACCAACTTTTGATAAAGTAGAGGGAACACCGACCACTCCCATGAATACATAGTGGGCTTTGTTCTTCGTTTTTCGCTTTTCTCTCTACGAAGTAGAATATTTCGTGCAGTAGGACAACGTACAGAACATTCGCGTGCAGTCCTAAGGAAAATGAAGGTACTCGAGAGAAGAAGAAAAAAAAATCAACGTAAGCCAGATCAATGAGCTCGACCAAGAAACGTTGTACATAGATCTTGGTCAAATATATAAATATATAAATATATATATGACAGTAGTTAGATATAGAACGAGAGACATTCTGAAAAATGCATTCAGAATTCTTTCTAACGCATGTAGCAAAAATGATTTTACAAAAAAAAACGTTGTCAACGTACATGTCTGAAAAGGAAATATTTTTACACCCATTGGACACTTGATTGAAAAAGTTTTTATCAGAGAATTCTTCGCCTTCTTAAGGCTATTGTCATTTTTAGTTTCTTTTTTATGAAACGTTGCTTTTTCATCTTGGAAAATATTCTCAGGTATTATAGAATGAAACATTGAATTTACAAACTGTGAATACAAGAAGTTGATACAAATTCACTAGGAACTCTGTCAGGTGAAAAAAAAACAACAAATTAATTTAATCTTGTTCGAGGTGGGATGCGAACACGCAGCTCAACTCGAGATTCTCTTTTACTATGTCACTGTGGGAAGCCAATGCACTTTGAATGCAACTTGTATGCATCTCGCTATCCGTGACTCGAGATTCTCCAGGAGATTTGAAAGAACAGTATGGGAGATTGTCTTCTGACCTGAGCTGCACAGTCAATAAATATTCTGCTCACTGAACCGGGTGGACAGAGGCTTCAATTTTTCTCTACTCAAACTTTTACGTGTGTGTGTGTTTGCATCATATATACAAATCAACAAAAAACAATGACATCGAAGTTTCATATGATGAAAATATAAAATTTACATCATAGAAAACTATGGACTAAAGATAAAACATATTCTTCTCCGAGTTGCAAATATTTCAGGAGCGCCTGAGTAACTCGAGATATGCAAACATTTTAAATCCATGGAAGTGTTTCGCTTTTATTTAATTTTCAATTACAATCAACGGTGTTTTTCATTTTTATTCGTAGCATATGGTTTCTCCACGATCGTAAAAATATCAATTACGAACAATACCTCCTGGAAATAAATAGGTTTAGAATTAAAAAAATAAAATCAATGAAACAATTACTGGGGCTACAATATTTTGAATGTTCGTTTTGAAAAACGATTTTTTTTTTTACTTTGTTGAATCCGAACTCTATGTCGTAAAGCTCTTGAACAAATATTAATAACACACAACAATAGAAACATATCAACAATGTTTCTAACACAAATAACCCCACGTCAATAAACAGTGTATATTCGTTTTTTTTTTTTTTTTTTTTTTTTTTTTAATAAGCAAAGAATTTATGTTTCACTGTAAATTAATATCGCAGGAAGTATACAGACCAATTCCCTGTTAAAATATTTGTTCATCGTTGGAACCGTTAACAAACGCACGAAACGAAATTGAAGAAGCAAAGCAGTGGACTTTATGTTCTAAAAAGCAATTTGGATGTTAAAAATCGCTTGTGAAATTGTGTTTAGCGACTAAAAAGCGACGAAATTTTCTAGAGGCACTAAAAATTGTGATCAACTTCATTTTACCGTTTTTATTAATTCAGAAAGTTGACTTATTGATGTCTTTAAAAAATAAGTAAAATCGAGTAATCCCAGAAAATGAACGAACGCTCATAACATTTAATATGATTTTCTACTGAGAGACATTTCCATAAATAATCTTTTAGAACTCACTTAGTCTTGGATTGCTAGAAACGCTGCAGAGTCTCAATAATTTATTCGGCTAATTCGAACTATTACAGACATTAATCATTTTGAAGAGCTCTTATTTTCTTGAAATCATTAATTTTCATACATACAGAAACTTTGAAACTAAAATAATATATGGAAATTGTCTACTGCATGATTAATGGTCAATGATAAGATGACTGTCTTGAATTGAACGTTATCGAACATATTTATATGCGAATGTCCAACCATTTGAGTCACCGTTCATCACTCGGTAATCTCTTCGATTACAAGCTCTTCTACGACATCGATTCTCATACATCGCAATTTAATTGGAAAACTTGAACGAAAGCTTTGCGGCTATGAGATGCATATATATATTAAGGGGCACATAACCAACGATCTCGCAAAAGATTTGTAACGCAGTCTCGAAGGATTTCATGGAAAAACTTTGAGCGCCTTTGGGCTTTTACAACATATACATATAGACAGACATGTTTATAGCATCGCGGTGTAGTAAAACATGGTCCCTTGCTTTATCCGCGCTCGTTAGATATTGCGCTCACGATTTTCCAGCCGTGGCTTCTGATTCTCTTTTTTTCTTACGTCAAGTAAACATCATACCGGAGAACGCGGTTCAAGAAACTTCACTAGAAAAAAAATCGGTTGTGTCAATCTTGCCTTAAAGGTTTGTTCTGCGAGAGGGTCAAATTTTATTCGTTGTACCAACTCCAGCAATTTTTGTGCAAAGTTCAAAAAGAACGCGAGGTTATAATTGAGGAAATGAGCATTTTTTTTCCTTCTGCAGTTTGATAAGTTATTCCGAAAAGAACGAACAGTTTAACGAATACAATTGTCTCATGATTATGACTTCAAAATTTGTCCACTTATTTTTTGAAAAACGTTTTTTCAAATGAATTTATGAAAAAACGTTACACCGATAAAATTGTTCTTTAATCCCAAGGAATTTCGAAAGAAATTCAAAAAAGAAACACCTCCGGCACAAAACTAATGAGCCACTTCCATTTTCCTTCGTGCCTTCGAATTCGTTCTCTTAATTCTCCTAATTTTTTTATTTTTTTTTTCCTTTTTTTATGTCTCTTTCTCCAGGAGGAGTCTTCGTCGTTCTGCTGTGCGGACTCGCCCTCGCAATTGTCGTTGCCATACTCGAGTTTTGTTGGAACTCGAAGAAGAACGCCCAGTCCAGCAGGGTGAGCATAATTTCTTATCTTCATCGTTTAATACATACAGACACTCACACACGGACACGAATACAAGAAAAAGCGCAAGTATAATCTATACACGGCATACTTTATCAAAATTTCCATCTGATTTGTTGGACAAACGGTTTTTAGTTCTTAATTTAAAAAAAAAAAAAACTCTAATAAGTATATTTTCTTTTTGCACGTCAAACCTTAATCAGCTCTTTGACAATTTTACTGACGAAAGTCTTTGTTCTGCATAATGCAATATATAGTTTTTTTATTGAATTTCTTTTTCTAATTAAACGTCAAATAGAAAAATAAACATGACGGTATTTGATATAAAATTGCCATTATATTTCGCGTGCAAGATTCATTGAATGTCGAATTGTTGGATAAAATCAAACGCTATAGTTAAATGTATTCAACTCTTAATTAGAGGATGTTACGATTATTGGAATTGTAAAGAAATTACTCTGGTCGATCATTGTGCAAAAAAACGATTATTGAGGTCATTTCACGATGGTAACAAAAATGTTGAAAATAAAAAAATAAAAAATAAACCAAAAAAATCTACAATACATTTGTAACTACAGAATAAAGTTTGTCTCAATTTACGATGAAATCAATTCCAATATTTTCGTATATTCTCACCATTGCATGATACCAACAAAAACAATAAATAATTTTTATGTCTCGTATTTCGTACATATTTATATATATATATATATGTTTTGTTAATTTTTTTTAACTGTCATCTTATTGTAATATTTTTGTGTATTGTTGGCTGTGCTGCTCCGCCCGTTCGTCACTACTCGTCCGGCCGTCTCTCTGTCGCTCTATCTGTCACGCTCGTTCTCTATCAATCTCAACGAACGCCTCGGCCATCATGTATTTGTAAACGTGACGTTTACCTCGAAACTCGGTCTCTCGATAACCACTTCGGGCTTTCCTAATTATCGTCTCCACTTGACGAAATTGTTCCATCACCGCTCATCCTCCAATTGAACCAAAACTTTTGAACGCCCTTTACTATCGTACAAACCGCTTTGTACAACGTTCCGGTTTTCGCTTTTCGTCCGCACAATCATTCCCATGACGACAACTATCACCGTGGTCACGCAACTTTCACCCTTTCAAACATCCCCAACCCAATACTCCATCCCATCCTAAACTCCACTTTTCCGCTCACCTCTTTGCTCCATTTCCTGGAAACCCACCTATGACGCCTTGAGTTATTGGAAAACCACGTAATCGGTGTCACAATGAAATTGCTTTATTTTCGTGGCAATTCTATTTGCCTTTTTTTAAATCTTCACTTCTTCCTCCGTTTTCCTTTTCGTCGGGTTATTTGAATCCTGACTGTAATCCGATTCTACTAAACAAATGATAATTAATTTTAAACGAATTTTCATAAATCTTATACTTCAATAATAATTAATAAATCGTAACGATGAACCGTAAATACAAATAATACATTTATTAATGATTTATTCATATAAATAAATGGCAAATAATCAATTGGGTCGAATAAATGATGATTAATAAATTTTTCTTCATTAATTTATAAATGGATTACTCTCAACGCTATGTATTGGAATTTTTAATAATTAATAACAACGCGGTAACGAACGAACGGTAAAATTTCAATTAATTGATTAAAATTTTTTATTTTCTTCTTCTAATCGATTATAAATGAAACAAAACAATGACCGACAATTACCGAACATTCATCAACATATCAACAACAGTCATTGTGTGCTGAAATGGCCTCGGAATTACGTTTTGCGGTACGTTGTGGTTCACGTCAAAAACCGTCCGCTAAAGCACGATCACGGTCTGCGGTGACACACTGCAGTCGATGCAGTCCCCATTCGTCATTACGAAGAAGTCGCTATTGCAGCGGCAGCCTAAATGAGGAAACAACGTACATACCGAGCATCGAGATACCTCGGTTAAATGGTGTAAGTCCTGTCCTGCATGACGAGCCCGTGGATCTAACGACGAAAAACACTTCCAAACAATTATCTCATCACTGCATTTTTCATATAAATATTTACATATATATTTTTTTATTTTATCGAGTTTTTATTTCTTTAGACATTTTTCTAAAAATTTAATCGCATTTGTTTTTATAAACTTTACATTATTGAACTGAACTCACTCCTTATGAAAAAAAAAAAAAAGTATGAGCACTAATCGCAGGACGACGAATGATACTAACGACGAACATATAGCTCCGTCCACCTAGTGGATTAGTTTCATTAGTAATTTTACATATTTTATTAGTGACATCAGTCACGTCACGAATGATTTATTCAGTAATTTTATTAATTAATTCGATTACAGTCTAATTAGTGCTGAACTTGTCGATTTTTTTTTGACAAATCAGAAGAACTCCAACTCCTTAAGTTCTTGCAGGATTGAATGTTCGTCCAACAATAAACTGTACCTGCCTTTCGATTAATAATTCGGGTAATAAACTGAAGTGCTGTGGACATTTGTTTCATTGACACATGCAGATTTTCTGAAAATTTGATTACTGATTAAACGAGGAGAATAAGATTGTCTTGGAAGGGTCGTCGACAGATTCCGGAGTCGAACTCTTCTCGTATTACGCATAAATCCCCTCGTACATGTCACGCAAAACTCGATAACGATTTATGCCGTGTTTTGTATCCGAATGCTCTCTATATATTTAGTACACGCTTGAAAATGGAGAAACGCGACAGGATTTGTTGCCTCTCAACGCATGAGTAGATTTCCCATAACTTATATCGACAATGGTTGGCGAATACGAGGAGGAGAGAGAAATTGCCGCTATACGAGAGTTCGATCTCCAAGTGGCTCGATAATTTATTAGTTATTGATAGCGAGTGTGCTTTCGTAATTACCGGTTTGCACAAAACCGATTTATGCGTGTAAACACATATACATTTTCACGTACATTGTACTTTATCACACGCTGTTCTATTAACGATGTTGTTTGCTTGACCAATAATCAGTTAAATTCGTCGAAACAATTGCACGACGATAATAAACACATGAAACAAATCATTGTGCAATTTTTTCTGACGTATCGCAGCTTGAATGGCTTTTTTTCACGTCCACGTCAAACAGTTCATTGAATTTTTTTTTTTGCTTTTTCTGTTAAAAAAATTTAAGGAGTACTTCAAATTTCAATATTTTTGTTGTGATGGTGTCGAAACAAAAACTGGGATGTCAGTCCGTTGAGATGAACACGTCAATGCTTTTTTTTTTTTTCTTCAGATAATTTCAAATATTTATTTTCACTTAGGATACAGAACAGTATTTATTTTTCTAACGAACACCAATTCAATTTAAAGTGCACCAGCTCCCAAAGCGTGGTGTATCAATATTTGGAATCATACGCAAACATACAAACTAGTATTTCAGCAGGATTACTTGCAATCAAAATTTCAATCACTTACGGAGATTCGATCTACAAATATTTATTTATTTATATTTTCATGCATTATTTCTTAACGTTTTTTATTTTATCCGTCAAACTGATTTGCATGGTTCGTACAATATTGTAATTGCAATTAAATGTTAAAATATTCGTACATATTTGACGAACGTTTTAGTGTTCGATTTTTTCTGTTTTTTTAACAAATTCGGAATGAATTATTGGATAGAATATCGATTTAATAAATTACAACTGGAATAGGTAAGGTGTTAAAAATATAACCATGAAAAATTGTCTGATACTAATTATTTTATTGTGTATTTTCCTATAATTATTCATTGATATCTTTTTAGAGAAGAATTACAAGTGCTAAACCTTTGACACACAATAGTGTTGTAACATTGATGTGCAATCATCGGTAGAGCATGATTTTTCTTTTGTAGAAAAATAATAAATCTCATAGCAGAATTTTATGAGGGACAGACGTTATAAGTCACCAAAGTTCCTATCCCATGTAACGAAATCTGGGTAAAAATACATTGTAGTCCGAGCGACCAAGGTCTCGTGGCCAATCATATTTTCCCCTGGGGCGTGTGAAACGTTTTTTGCACGATTATACGATTGCAGTCCTGGTTGGAGAACATTCCAGTCACTGGTTATAACAAGAATATTTTTTTAATTGCAAAAAGTAGTCTCATCCCCTTTGCAGTCTTTGCATACGAAAAATCCAACATAAAATCCTTTGTTTTATACCAAACAAAGAAATTGCATAACTTTTCGGGGTTATTTGTTCGAGGAATTTGATTATTCATTTCGTGATATCGTGAGGATGCGATATAACTAAGTGCAGGGCAAAATGGTTTACTTTTAAAATGGTTTGAAAATCATATGAAATTATTTCCGAATTTCGTTATGCTTTATTACATTTTTTTAAAATAATTTATTCCTAAATGATGTTTCTATCCAAATTTTTAGAACAGTTTATAACGTTTACAAATTACAATTATTGTGTATAATATCGAATATTCCTCTATTTATTAATTCGCATATAAAAATCAGGAAAAATATAATGAAAAATTAAAAACGTTGATAAACATTGAATTTTCGATGTGGCTAACATTGGGACTTGGGTCAAATGATTATATCAGCAGGAGGCTGGTGCATTGCCGATGACGGAGATGAAGAAATCATTGAGCTTCGATCAAGTGGCTCCGTGCCGTGGAGGGAACACCTAGCACAGGCCTCCTGCTCAGCATCATCGTCAACAGCAACAGCAGCAGCCGCAACAGCAATTGCAGCAAGCGCCGCCGCCGCCACCACCATCGGCGTGTCGGGTTACACCCACGCACACACGTCACACACACTGCCACTCCCATTCCCACAGTCACAGTCACACGCACAAACATCAACAACCACCCCCGAGGACGAGACGGGGTTCTTCGGGCATTACTCTGGGTCAAGGTCAGTCAATATGCTTCCTTAGATAATTGGCTAAACCTGATTTCAGGACCGTCTAACTTTTTCTAGGATAAACTTATTATTCCATTAAACCAGGTGGGAAAAAGAGAGTTTTTCCGAAAATCGAATCTGGCCAATAAAATGTTTATCACATTGTATAACTTAATTTTTAAGTTCTTTCAATAAATCTATCGTTACACTCCCGGAGCAAAGATCTAATTAGTTCCCATCGATTTGCAATTTCCCGTTGCAAATCGATGGGAATAATATTGAATAATAATATTATTCGAAACTGTGTCGAAAGAATTTTAAAAATTTTTGAAGTTTTAAACTCAAAACCTAGCTGCCAGTTTATTATAAATGGGAAAATGATAAATTGAATTTCTCGAAAATTGAATAAAACTTTATGAGACTGCGAGGAAAAGGAAAAAAAATGATTTTATTTAACGAGATTATAATTTTAATGTATTAATTGACCATATTATGAAATCGGAATTATTTTTATGAATTTCTCATTATTTATCACAAGTTGGTGGAGGAAAAAAACTCCAGGAAAAATCATGATTGACCTGCAGTTTTTCAAAGCCATATAATCGTAATGAAGACAAGGGTTTTATTTCGATATAAAAAGCAAAGTAAAAGCATTCTCGTTCTCTTGCCCGAATGATTATTCTCTTCATCAGGAGGTGACCACCCTGAGAGTATTTTATGGAGGTTCGACTGCGATCTCGCGGGTGAACCTGACGTAGTTATTTCGCCACCTCCGCCACCGCCTCCGCCCTCGGCGGCGGTATCAAGGACGACGACCCTTTGACCAATACTTGAGGAGATTCCCACGGGTGTTACAGCCCAAAAGGAACTCCCGAATCAGGAAACCGTGATCGTAAATGTCGATCAGAAGGAAACGTGCTTATAGCACACGTGATCTCCGGCTCGGAGTGATGCCGGTGTCGATGGTATTGTCGTATCCCAAAACTATTAAGACACACGAAATAAAATGAAAAAAACATATAATATATAAACATATATGTATATATATTGCATAAAAGCACATGCGAGGCATTTGAAGAAAAATTTTTCAATGGATTTTTCGCGAGAAAGCCCAAAATTTTCCCCTCACAATAACCCAGCAGATTTGAAATAAAAAAAATCACGAAAAAAACAATATAAATATTTATAATAATTACAACAACAATAAAAAAGGATCAAAAAGACGAGATTTGACCGCTCGATAGCGGCCGATATCTCGCCATTTATTTATGCTGTCTCTGTCGCGCAGGTGCCAAATTTCCCGGACCAATAAAATTCTCATAATAATTCGTCACTGCCACGTTCTTGAGAAAATTTAAATGAACACAAAAGAAAACAAAAAATCCAATGCATTTGCAAAAAACCGTGAGAAAATGTTCAATGAAATTTCATCCATGTGCGACGATCGTTGCGACGAAACTCAACTATTCAACTTGAACCTCAGCAAAAAAAAATTGAAAACATACCTAATTGGGACATTTTGCCATTGTATATTATGTATATTTGTAGTTACGTAGTCTAAAGCTGAGAGACTAAAGGAAAGAAATGGAAGAAGATGTACAGTGTACGTACGTTTCATAAATGTGCTATAAAAACGTGCCATTCGGGTACGAAATTATATAAATAAAGGAGCAGTAGGATAACTCTATTTTTTACTTCTCTATATTTATTTTCACATAACTTCGTGATCAATTAAAGTCTATTTGTCAAAATCTTAGTCATGTAAAGATCTGGATACGAAAATATTATAATTCTAAAACATCTCGATGTTTCAATATATTTTAATTCAAAAATATATCGATTCCTGATACGACCAGTAGGTCATCTCTACACGGAGAGGAGTCAAAATACAAAAAAACAAATTTTGACAATGATTTATTTTCAACTATTATTTTAATTCACATCATCCCTGAGGTAACAATTAACAAACAAAAATTCGAGAAAACAAGAATACATGAAAGTCATAATTTCTTTTTTAGTCCTTTTTTAACAAAGTACAATCCATCGATTGAACCAACGAAATCTTCCAATTAAATCAATCATAATTTTCACGCTTATAACACTGGGAGAGTCCCTTGACATACATAGAAACATTTTGTTATAAAAATATCTTGGAACAGAGATGTCTCCGACATTATTATCGAATAGTGAAAATATTTGACCACAGAGATGTTAATGAATAAAATTATTTACGAATAAAGTTGAATGATCCACAAAGTTATTCAGAATAAAGACATCAAACGATAAATTTGTCTCAAAACAGAAATTTTCACGTGATAATTTTTGAAGAATGGTGAAATAAAGAATAGAATTATCCCACAGCCATGAAATGTATAATAAATAATGATATACATATAAATATGTGGGTCAGATCCAGTAAAACTATTTCAGTGATTATCGCAACTTTGTATATCGAATAATTAAGTTTAGATAGATAGGCAAGAGATTTTTATAACGAATGTGAAGTAAAAACCTGGTACAAATTCACTCTTTGATCCTAATACACACGCATCTATTAATAAAGACACATACATAGATTAATGTGTACTGTTACATGAACGAAATTATTTGAAAAAACAAAAACAAAAACAAAACATCGTAATTACCTGTCCGACCAAGCTTTTTGATTTCCATCCGATTATTCAGCCCGGTAACAGGGGCAACTGGTAAGTTTGATGTTTTTGTTGTCTTCCTTTTTTCATTCGGGTTACTCCCTGATCGTACTGCCACACGATGCAATATCTGCGCTCTTATCTCTAGACCGAAAGTCAATTTGATACCATACTGTGGATTATGGGTTGTCCGGACACAAACTACTCTGGACAAAGCGCGTATATATAGTTCAATAGAGTATCACATAACAGATTAAACGTCGAGAGCCCGAGCTCAAAAAGGAAAGAACTAAAAGTGATATCGGAATGGCCGATTTATTGAAGGTAACGATAAATAAATAAAAAATAATTATAAAAATAATATTAATGTGTAAATATCATGGCCTATGAAAAAGAAAAAAAATTATCATCATTTATCGTGTCCACGATAAATTTCGACATACTCAACGTACGTGGACATGTTAAATGGTAAAAACAATTGTTAAGATTAATTATGTACGCATGTGAGTGTATTTGTTAAATTTAAAATAAGAACAACAAATTATCGTGTAATTGCGTGTACATATAGATACGAAAAACTAAAAAATTATAAAAGAACATCAGGTAATAAGGGTCTGTACGTTGTTTACATATGAGAATCGATGTAGTTATTGAATCATAATTATTGTTTTATGAAAATTAGGTACTATATATATATATATATATATATATGTATAAGAATACTTAGTCGTATTTTGACACACGAGAGAAAGAATCACGCGTTTACATTGTTATCGAATTATCATCATTATTATTGGAATTTAACCATTTGTTACAAAATCATTCACCATTGGACTCCAAATTCTGCTCATACTTAACACAACGATTGACAAACGATGGAGAAGATTTGTTAATTTTTAATATGTTCGTTTATTTGGAATAAAAAAAAGCGATAAATTTTGGCAAATTAATATCTCGAATGAGAACAAATTTTCTACCAGTCATTTCTTCGGAGGACACAAAATAAAAAATTCCAATTTGTGAAATCTGCATAGAATTGTTCGATCGTTGAATTGTTCGCTAGCTTTGAATTATCTTCATTTTTATGGAATAAACCTTCGACCTCAAATTAATAGGAAAATGAAGTTGGAATTTTAACAAAAGAATCGAAACACGTTTAAAAATAATAAATTAAAAAAAAAAACGAGAACATTAAATTCAAGTATACAACGAATTGTAAGTTTTGAAGATTATTCAAAAAATTAACGTTCTGGCCTGTTTTTCAAGTTACTGGTGCAGCTTCAAAAGCTTCCTCTACGCTGTTTTATTTTTTTGACAATAGAATTCTGAAAACATAATTGAAAAAGGAGGAGATCGAAATTATTTAGAGGTAAATGCACTACGACCAACTCGAGAATATCAAATTTTGTTATTTTTCTCACAATCGTTTTTTGTTCTTCGCCTGTTATGCTATTATATAATATATGTGTAAATATTATATCAACTTTGTTACCTAGACTGTATCGAGTCATTTTATCAATACAAATTGAAAAGTTAGTTCATCTATTCGACATTTGATATTTTTTTGTTTTCTTCTTTTTCGTTGAGCCAATGTGCGTGAACGTGATACGTTATTAATGGAGAAGTTGAAACATGAAATGGAGGTTGAAAAACTATTATTATACGGATTTCAAAAAAAAAAAGTATGTGTCTGAATTCGTGTACGTGTAAAAAAAAAGGGAAGAAGAGGGCGAGGAGAAGATTTGAAATTTGCCAAATGTAAACAATGCAAAAAAAAATAAATAAAACGAAATAATTCAAAAAAACTCATGCTGCCACTGCACTCTATTTTTAAAATCCGTTGACGAGCTAATGAAACAATGGGTTCAGCATTTTTTTCTTTCGTTCTTACGCTCTCGAAAAATCCTGATATTACAAATTGAAAAAAAGAAATTGGTCCATCAAACGTCACTCACACGCCTATGAAATTTTTTCATCAACCTTTTTTTTTCCATTTTCCTATATTGATGCAAAGTGAATGATTTCTTTTTTTATATAAAGTTTCATTCAAGTGATGTATGATTGAAGTGCGGCTGCTAAAATGTGTCGGAATAAAAATATTCGCCGAATACAAAACCCTGGAAACTTTATGTCGAGAAAACGAATGAGAAAAGAATCAAATAAAAAAGTGTATAAACAACCGATCAGTCCATTTTTTTATGATTATTTCTTTCACACTATTTCCGATGCCACATCATCTTTCAGATAATAATTAACAAACAATAATTAAAGGTAAGATGTGTTAAAATTAATAATTTATTTCGTACATTCTGTGTTATAATCGAATCGTAATAAATTATTTCGAAAGTCCGTTCAAGAGTAACATTTTTCAACAGCATTCGACTGAACAGAATAAAAATGTTAAACCCATGCATGAAAATGGCAAAAATCTTTCCACCCTGCACTCATGGGCTTCTCATACCGATTAATCCCATACTCTTAATGTTTAATGAACCGAATTCGACGAACGTAAAAAAAAGTAATCGCAAAGCGAGCGCACAGTCTCTCGAACAAACTTTCACTAATAATATCTTTTATGAGACGGATAAAAAGATGAGGACTGTTTGTTTAACGCTCGGTTTTCACGGACTTCGCAAGACGGACTCAAACAGAATTCTCTGTGACGCTCGTTCGCTCGACGGTCTTTCTTATTACGCGCTTCGGTTAAGACTCTCTTTCTCGTTACACGATTCGTACACGACTCTCTCCGATCCCTTTACTGAATTATAATTCGATTCCCAATCATCATGATCCGCAATGAGACAGACAAATTTAGACAAAATGAATGTCAAGTGCTTTCCACATTCAGTACCTTGGGGTTATTGGGGTCAGTGAACACGTTGATAAGATCAGACTCAAAAAAAGTTCCAAGGTACTCATTTTTATATAGATCCAAAAGTTTTACTGGATTTTCAATAGTCCATAATGCCATGTTCGAATTCAGAACCTCGAAAACTTTCGGACTAGACAGACAAGTTCAGGAAATAGTGTCGATCGTTGGAACGTGACGATTTTTAATCGAATCATCACAATTTCTTCGCTGTAATAGTTTTCGGGAGAAAGAAAATGGTTGAATTATCGTAGCACGTCAATAAAATGAGTGGCTCAATTGGGATACAAAGTAACCTGCAATTTGTCATCTGAAATTTTGTTTTCTTTCATTAATGTTTGTGATCGCTGTTAATTTAAAGACGTCATCAAAATTGTACACTTCCATGAAATACATTGAAAAGTAATCTTTATTTTCCTGGATTTCATTGGAAGCAGGAAATACATGATAAAGCAAAACAAACCATAAAATTTGCAGCGTTCTGACAGAAGATCTGAAAAATATTAGTGCTGGCAGAATCCTAATTGGCACTAAACACACAGTCACACAAACCACATTTTTCTGATCTTGATTTCGCCATAGTCGAGTAAATATCTTGGACGTTTCAAATGAATTAGTCGCAAAAGTCGTTACGAATCATTTGACACATAAGAAATATGAGAACATGGGCTTATCTCTCAGCTTTTTGTCTCTGTCTCTTGCTTTAATTCTTCGTTATACCCTCATCAACGCAGAGACAAAGAGAAATTAAGTAAAAAGAAACAGAGGTGGAAACATTCGTGTTTTTTTTTCCTTTTTCTTAAATCTCTTTTTTCCGGAGGGGAAGTTAACGGCCAATGACAGATGAAGCATGGCAATTTTCCTTTGTCATCGCGTTGATTAATTCAACGGATCCTAGAGCCCGAATCTTTTGTCGAACCCCACGGAGTCACTCTCGTAACGTCTCTGTCCAACGATCTTGCCAAAGAGAAAAGACTTTTCACTTCCGTTATCCTTTTTTTCATCCCCCTTCAAATCTTCTTTTTTTTTCTTGTCACAACTATTTTTCGCCTTCCTGGCTCGTAGCGGAAACACGAGAAGACGCCTCTGCACATAATTTATTTTTCCAGGGATTATATAAGATCGATATGTGAAAGTCGATCCATTATCTTGTAAAAAAAAAGGATCTTGTCTCTGTTGTTGAAGCATGCGGGCACACTAACGAGCAATCCAAACATAATGGGAAATCTAGATAAGACATAATTATTGGAAAACAAAAAAAAACACATCAGAGTATGGGGTATTCGATCGAAAATATAGTCTTAATCGATGTGAAATTTGTACACGACTCCTTGAATATTTCATATAAAAACATACCAAATTTTTAGAGTTCTATCATCGTTCTCGATTTTAATATCCTTAAAGATGTCAAAGTAATGATAATAAAATTCTTAAGAAGTTAAATTATGTTTGATTTCAAACTCAACATCCTTAATATTGTGGAAAAAAGACAATAAAAAAATGGAATGCTCTTGAAAAAATGACGAACGGTGTAAAATTGTAAAAATGAAATTTGAGCTGTTCAATATCCGATGTTGATTAAATTCGACAGAGAAGTCTCCGCACATTTAACGAACTATGGTAACCTCATCAATCACATTGCTAATTCTTTGATATCCCTTAGGGGATAGAATTTCAGAGTTTCTCCTCGATACCACCGCAGCCAAGGCTCTTTTATTATATTATTCATGCAAATATCATTTTCATATCATCGTGACGAAAGAACTTGCCTTGACGTTCGATCGGGTGAATACATATATATATCCATGCCATTATCATTTCTATAGGGACTCCGAATTCAATTGGCTATGTTTATGCATGTAGCACAAATTCTTTATTTGGAATAATTGCAAAAAAAAAATAAAGAAAATTGTGTAACTTCGACAACCCGATGGATAAATATTTGAATTGGTGATTCGGAGAAATCTTCAATTACATTTCAAATCATTATTAATTATTCAATTTATTTTTATAAAATTCAATCTACATCCACAGTTATGAAAAACCTTCTTTCAATCGTATTTTTTAAATCTGTATTCGTCTTGCAGAATGTCCTGTGAACACAGATTTTAGCCACAAATCCCCTCAGCCTCGATATCATCGACAAAGAATCCTTTTTATCTGATTCTTCGATTTTTTAAATAAAAATGATTTCATAATTATCAGAATAAATAATTAAAAAAATATATACTATTACGAACGAACGCAACTCTCATTAACATGCAAAAAATGATATTGTTATTGTTATCAATACAATGATCGTAACAATCCTGAATTTGTTCGTAATTATGCGAATAATTATTACGCAAAGATTTTATCATAATTTCCAATTAACCTATGCAATTAATAATAAATATAATTTATGAATATACAGTGAAATATATATGTGTTTTCATGTGTACTTAACATATAAAACACGTAGAATCGAGTAATTCCATGTACACATACTAAATATATATTTGCATTTCGAAAGCGAATTCTGAATTATTCGTCTGCGGAACTCGTCGCTTTCACACCCTCAAGTCGGTCTCAAGCAAGTCCGTAGTACACCCTTAGCTATAAGTGACAGATTCTCTTCTACTATAAAGCCCCTTGCACACGATGTTATCTTTCGTTCTGAAAGGCATGCGAGATGTACTTCGGTATAAAGCACGCATGCTATTTAACGCGAAAAAGTGGTCCCGTGTGCAAGGAGCTTAAAGATGTGGTGCGAGAACCAACTCACTCTCCGTAGAACCATTTTACTTCAACACGACTTTCCCTTAACCACATTCTCTTCAGTATTATCGAGGTTTCCTTGAAAATGGAAAAAATAATTTTTTTCTCCCGATTACAGTGCCGTGCGGTATTAAATTTTTTTTTTTGTCATATGCAAAGTCTTCTCTTAGGAATAAAATAATCTTAAAAACCTCTTTAAAATTGTTGACACATTAAATAAAAAAAACTCATAATATTTACTGCTGTATAATATTTTTATGTCGTTACTTTAAGGTCGTAGTCTCGCCTAAGTGTTTTGTACAATTTTTCATTTATTTTGACCACATATTCATGATACTATTATGAAACGATGTGCAAAAATTTTAGAAGCTTTCACTATCTCGTATTTGAGATATTGAAAATGGAAGCTTGCACCGATTTACACTCGTTCGTTAACTTAACTTTTTAAGTCAATTTTTCTACACGACTGTTGCGAAATTACAACCATAAAATCTTGTTGTTTTATATAATAACTGTTTAAAATTTTGAATGAATGTGTCAATTTTTCAAATGTCCTATTTGTATAAAGTCTATCTAAATTTTTGAAATTTGTGCTGTTATGTAGTAGTTATTTTTTTTTTTTTAACTTTTCTCAATTTTTATTTTATTTTTCCAAAGTTTTATTTAGTTATCACCTTGTATTATCAAGCTATCACATTCACACACATACACACACAAATTATCAAATTTTCTTCTCGCTTATGTTTCTCTTTGAACTATAATATCGTAAATAAATGATGAGCTAGTATTGGTATCAGTTGATGTCTATGTCGTTTGGAAAAAACCGAATATGCACATAGGGAACGCATGCAGAACAGGTTTCTCTCACACGCTGCAGATTTAAAAATGGTTCTGAGAATTTTCCGCTAATATTCGGTGTTCGACACGCTGCACCAACTTTTATACAATAGAGATCGTTAGTACTGGGTAACACGAAATTTTAATGATTTATGATTTTTTCTTTTCTGTTTTTTCAAAATAGTGCATGAAACAAAAGAGTTCATTTGACGAAGCTTTTTTCAATAAACTGCAGCGAGTTCTTTACAAGAGAAGTGTATCATAATGTGAGCATTTTTTATGATACAGAGAATATTTAAATCGTGAGTAAGAGTTATAATGATGTTTTGTACAAATATGAACGAAAAAATCACTTTTGTTTTTAATTGCCTTTTGTCCGATAGAAAAATAGAATTTTCAATCGTGCCTGCATGAGCGAGAGTTTTGCTAGTTCAGATTTTTTATGTATCATGGTGCTGTTCTCATTGGGGCGAGAAAATTGATGATAGCAACGTGCAAGGGAGAAGCCCTCATCTTGCTCCAACTCTAAATCGTCTCAACGAGATGCTTTTCTCCTTTTTTTTCATTTTATCTCTATATACTTTGTCTCTTTATCTCCATTTTTTTTTCTCTTCTATTTCGCAAATTGCATTCGTTCGAAGTCTACCACTTGAAATGTACATCTGCGTCATTTATCGTTCGAAGGTACAGCGGCAGGAATAGGACGAACACTATCTCGAATACGAAAAAATTGCAACGATTTTATATCGAAGAATTTGTCCGATGTACGACTAATGAAGCCAGCAAACATTTCGTTCCTGGAACGAAAATTAATGCGGAACAGAGTCAATGGCCGTAACATTAAGATATTCGAAATTAAATGTTTAATTTATGAATCAAAACCAACATATCAGAACTGAAAGTCACTTTTTTTCAATTCAACGTACACTTTTAGAAATATTACCGATTTTTAGTTCAATTATAAAACACGTAACAAAAAACTACAAGAAAGATTGGCTGAAAAATCTAGATCTATAAAATATTCATATTAAAAAATGATTTAAAAGAAACCAACTCTTTGACATCTTTCTAATGATCACACGAATTTGTCGATTAATATATTCCCCTTTAATTTCGACGTGTATAGAGGAATGAAATATAAAGTTCTTTTTCTAATTCATACCAGAATCGTCGAACTGCATTCGAAGCATCGACCCTCATTAATGACAGTTTCGTTTCATTCGATTCGTTTTCTTATCAGTCTGACTAATCGTAGAATACTTCGAGAATCACGAATTTCTGGAGACTACATTCATGCCATTTATATACATGGATTGAATATAGAACGTCATTTGCACATAGAACAGTATACATATATATATATGATGTGAATGTATAGAATGGGGATGTGAAAAATGGAGGATACATCGCCGACCACAGTTCACATTTACATATTGATTGACAAACATACAAAACCCGGAGTCTCGTTCCTCTGGTAATACAGGATCGACGTGAAACTCTCGTAACCAACGAATCGTCGACTCGGTTCAGTGATGATTGTCTCCGTATCACGTTGCATCCACTTTTTTGTAGATAGAACTCATAAAATAATATGTAAATATGATTCTAACGTTGAAGAAAAAAATATGTAAATTTGGATGAGCACATTAGTTCGTTTTTTTATATTCATTTACAAATCTGAAAAAAAAACATTCATGTGATGTCCACGTATCAACAACTTTTATGTGCAATACTGAACGTGTCAGGACCTTAGCGTCAACAAAATAACAATATTTCAAAATGAATGCTCGTTGCTAAAAATCGAGAGTATTTAATTTCGTTTTGAAAATCAAAGTGTACAAAAATCATTGAATGAAGTATTGTTGATTTATTAAAAAATAAATAAAGTGGAATATCAATATTTTCACAGCGGTTCTTCGTCTGTTTATAATTTGAAAAAAAAAATTGCAAATACCCATATCGTCAATTGTTTACAATACAACGTTTTAATCCTCATATACCCATAACCTGTCACACATCTATTTCCATTCAGGGCGATTAATATCGAGACTCCTTCCACGAACGTCCTCGTATGCCATGTTACGATATGCTTGATCTGAACCGAGTTAATCGCCTATAACAGATTTATGTGTTACGGTACTTGCTACGAGCTCACATATACACATCAATAATCTGCTGCTGCTAACCGATACAGTAGAACGTTAATTTCAAAGGTGGTTACGTGATAAGCTTCAACAAATGTTTACTATTCATTTCGTACTATTCATTATCCCAATTTTTGTTAAAACCGATTTTTATTCCTAGAGAAAATACATATTGACTATAGAACATCAATAAGTGGTGGATCTTCGGTGTATATTTTTATCAGTGATTATAACGTTAGTTAAGCAGTATTCGATGAGCTCAACTCTTGGTTGATTGATCGCTTAGCCATGCATCGACTAAAGTATCAATCGTTTTATGAGAGACAGTTTTCCTGAGTTTTTGATAATGCTAACCAAGTAAAATATCCTAGTTTTGAAAAATTAACAGCAGCGTCATATTTTGAACGTAACTATGACGAAACTGTTACCTAAAATTTCAGAAGAAAAATTGTTTATTTTTTCTTCACATGTTTATTATTTCTTTTACATTATGAGACAGATGACAAAAATCTCGAAACTCCAGGTTGACATTCAACGATTTGATAAAATCAACAATTGACTGCGTACGACGATAAATATATCATTCGGTGGAATAATATTTCAATATACGCGTTTTTTATGTTCTTTGACGAAGGGATTCAATCATTTACTAAATGGAGCACGCTATCTCGAGAGATTCCATACTCCCTTAATGGGATCCCAAATTGATCCAATCTTTTTCGTTCATATCTGGAATTGAACAAATTATTTGACTTCTTACATCACATGGAATGCATGTTTAACTTTTTGTTGTTGTTGCTTTTATTCATTTATTTATTTCTTTTTTTTAATGAAAATCCTCAAATTTTTGAACGTTTCACTAATAAAATAATTTGATAATTTTTTTACATCTAAATCGATGCAACATTGATAAGCAACGTTGATTTGAATAATCAGAATATCATTTGAAAACTATTTTCTGAAAAAACAATAAAACCACTTGGTTCATTAAACTTAGAAAACAAACAGCCAAGTCGAGATCTGTTTTCGTAAAGAAACGAAAGAAAAATCTATACGACAACGTAATTAGAAAAAAAAAATTTAAGTACAAAATTACGTCTCACCCACTGATGATAATTTTGTAACTTCTCTGGCGACCCTTTGTTAACGCTTTATCCAACAGTTGATACAATTTTGCAACTGTATCATCGGCGGATACGTGGACCAGATAAACCGTGCTACCATTCATGGATCTTACCTTCAGTCGAAAACCACCAGGTTTTCCGGTTGATTTGTTGATTTCGCGAACGGTCGGTAACTTAAAGCAAAGAGCCAAATATTAATTCCTGTTTGATGAGAATTCAAATTGAAATATAATCATGCAGCAAAAAAATAGGAGACAATTTCACATTTTTGTGGTCATTATTCAATGTAAACAAAAAAAAAGAACAAGCATTATTCGATGATTTAAGCGATTCATTTAATTTCAAGAGAAGACGAACGAAAGGATTCAACAGAAAAACATAAAACAGAAAAAAATGAATTCTATTTACTTCGCTTTTTCTGTCAAGAGTTGCGGATCTTGAAATTCTTGGTTTGGCTGTCGTAGGACTCATTCCATGATGTATATTTCTTGGAGTTCCGTCGATGTCAGTCGGTGATGAAAATCTTGAGCACGAACGAATCGGAAGACGAGCACTGTTCAAACTCGCCGATCGGGGACGTGACTTAACGCGAGCAAATGATTTTTCCAACCGACTAAAACGCAGTGAAAAATTATATAAGTTTACGTCTTCAATCACTTTATTAGAATTGTAAAGCAGTTTTTTTTATAATTACACACGATGGTATAGACGATTATATTTAATTAGAAGTTGTGAGTGAATATTAAAAAATAATAATCAATTGTAATTTAAGTATATCGTTATCAGATCATTGCGCAAACATTCATTTACATCAATATACATTTTACTTTGTTTTCAATTTTGCTTGTATCAATGGGAATATATGGAGAATATTGACGGATAATTAAACAAAAAATTTTTAACCCACGACCGTTCATAATATCGTTCACATGACGACAATAAAAAAATGTACAAAGATTATTCTACAAATAATTCTTATAGTAAAAAAAAAAAGATGTAAAGAAATCGAAAGAATTTTGAAACTCGATATTTGGTATTTATGTTCTCGAAATGTTTTCCAATTCATTGAAAAAACAAAAATAAAAATAGTTGTAATTATTTTTCAATCAAAAAAAAAAAGAATAAAGTTGATATATATATTTTTTTAAACCTTGAAGAAAATCCGGATGACGAGCGATCGATCGAACCGTGTTGACTAGTTTTCCCTCTCCTGCTGGATAGAGAAACCGAATCTGGACGACTACCTCTGGTAGTCAGCGATTTTTCCTTTACCGACATATGATACTCCGTCGTTTTAGCTGCTGGAATCCGTTTCTAAAATTGAAAAAAAAAAGCAATGGAAAAAAAAGAAGTGCGAGATAGACAATTAATGGTTTTTTTAAGTAAAATATTCTTTTACTCGTTCAGTACGATTTCCAAGACCAAGTTCCGCATTCACATGGGACTGGAGATGGGAGTGGGAACAATTGTTGTTGTGAGAAGCGAGGATTTGTGATCGGAGATCAAGGAGTTCTACCGACATTGGCGAAGGACAAATTCTTTGCTTCGAAGATCTTCATTAATACCCAAAATAATTCGGAAATTTTTTTTTAGTGATGATCATTTTTTAATTGGAATTCGAATGAATGATGTTGAGAGAAAGATGTTGTTGATAAATTCAAAATCGCTATTTTGTGGATTATGTAAACACGTTGGAAATGTTTAATTTATACCTGGCACTCGAAGAACCAGAAGGCATTCCCGATTTGTAACTGTGACTACATTTTTTTTGACTATCGATCGAAAAATAAGGCGATTTGGATGGTTGGATACTGGTGGTAGTAGGCGATTTGACAATCGATGAGGAAGGTCGTTTGACTATTAAACCCTGTTTTCCCAGACGATAACCATGTCCTGGAAAACCCATAGCACCCAACAGATAAGTTTCTGTTCTGTGGTCTTCAACCTGCAAAGTTTCATTTATCCAACAACAAAACTGTAAATGATGGGTTGATAAAAAAAAACCATGAAAAAGTAATAATGAGATTTTATTATCGTTGTTATAATTTTGTGGCGATTTCTAAGTTGATTTTGTGTGTACAAAATGTTGTACTTTTGATAAAAATGATAAAAAAATTTATATAAAAATTATATTTCGCTTACTTTAAATGGTACACCGTTAGGATAAGATTTTTGTAATTCTGATGGAAAGTATCCATCGAGAATATCGCGAATGAATGAGACGGTGTTGGGGTCATTGTAAGGACGTAATTTTCCATCTTCAATGACCATACCATTCTTATAAAATCTTAGACACATGCAGGATGGAGTCTTAAATTGTAGAATAAATTAAACGTCATAATTAATTAGTTACATGAAATAATTACATAAAAATACTAATATTAGTTGTTTTTTCTTTCTTTTTGAATTTATTATTTACCTTAAAGGAAGCACCTGCTCCGTTTTGCTTAAGCTCCACGTAAACTTCGTCCTTACCAACAGCCAAATTGAGTTCTTCGATATTAGCCGTTAATTGTGCATAACAATTCTTGATAAAGTCACTGAAACGTAACGATAACTGAGAAGGTGATGTGAATCGATTGTTCATAAGATGCTTTGCACCAATCTACTAAAATTACTTGGGTGTGTTATTCTGACGCTTGCCTGAATCGGTTTTCGAATCGCCAATCCACACGAGGCCATAATCAGCAAGAAATTTCTATGAAAAATGAAACATAAGTTTGTCAAATAAATTCAATGAGATTCGTTTATTATTAAAATAAAAAATAATTGAATTGAATTTGTTTTTCTACTCGGACGAAATTTCGAGACCTCCATTTCGAATATTTTGTGTTCAAGACCCAAACATCGTTTGTACAGATAAGCAGAATTTTCAATTTCAGTTTTTTTCTTTTGTAAAACACTCTTGTGAATCGAGTCTTGATTTTTACTCTTGGCTTCCCAATCTTTGATCTGTTAGAAATAATTAATGATTGTTTTGTCGTAACTATCTATGGTGACGTAAAAGGATACTTGCAAGTTTTTTCGACTCACTTTTCGTTTCAGACGTGTAATCTCTTGATCCTTCATTTTCAAACGCTCTTCGGCTCTTTTTAAAACTGATTGCATCTTTTGCATCTGATTCTCTGCCAGATAAATTTGCCTCGTTAAAACGTCAACGAGTTCGTCTTCTGAAACAACACAAAATCCACAAAATGCTTTTACAGCCTACAACGCAATCTTTATAAGGAAAAAAAACATGATATCAAGTATCCACTTAAATTATTAAAAGACAATTAGACGTACGATCGCTTATTACGAGAACTTGTAATTGACTCAATTGAGTGGTTACAACACTCCACTATTTTTCTCTCTCGAGAAGGTAAATTTGAATGATAATCGACAGTTACTGCGTGTCTGACGATTGATTTTTTATTTTTATTTGGAAGAATATCATTTTTTGAAGTATTTTTTGAAATACTTTTTGATAAATTTTTTTTTTTTTTTACATCCTTATGCTCGGAGTAAATAAATTATGTTGTTGTAAAAGTTTTTGACGAATCAGGAAACCGGTTTTACGCTACGATTGAAACAGTGAATCGATTTTTTTCAATGCGTTCGAGCAATTGATCTTTATTGAATTACATCCTTCGAAATTATTGACGTCGGAAATAATTATGGGTCGAAAATTTCGAAACAAAAACATTTAATTACATTTACCATTTTCGAAGACGTCCGATCTTTCCGGGGATGAAGATTGTTCGGGTGTTTTGTTGGAAGCTGACTGATTGCAAACGTTATAAGAATATTACAAAACGAAAATAAAAAAATAAAATGAATATTAGAGTTTTACAGCTTTAAAAAGTTTATCGTAATGCAACCAAAAAAGTTTGACTAATTAGCAAATCATTGACGGTGTAAAAATTGGACTGGATGACAATTGATCCTTGAATATTGTCTCAAACGAACTCTTTTTATTTTATTTTTTATTTGCACATTATTTTCACTGACAGAGACAACTACCTGCGGTGCAATAATCGGTGTCTCCGTTTTATTAGAATTATAAGACGATTCTATCTTCGAATTACTTGAAAATTCACCTTTCGATTGATTCGGTATTTTTTCAGACATAGACGTACATAGCGAGGTTGAAGAAGCTCTTTTCATTCTGCAAAGACACGGAATACTTTACTGGTCAGAATTAAACGAAATGTTTAATAATACTAGAAATTTCCATCATGAATGTTTGAGACGAATTTTAAAAATACTTTTGAGTTAATGAAATTTCGACAGATCATTTGTACAATCGTCGCAAGGTTTGTTAAAAAATTTCAAGACGTTACACCAAAGCGTTTAAGGAAGTTGGAGATCGAAACAAAAATATTTGTGAAAATTAAAAATATAAACAATTAAGGTCTTTATTCAGGACATTGACGTTGCTAAGAAAATTGAAAGAATTTTGAAAAATTGAGCACCATTAAATTTACCTGTCAGCACTGTCGGGTGAGGAAGGCACAGAGTTTCGAGATTTATGTACTTTTTTTCTCGATGGTGATGAGATCCCTCGGTGACTCATCGTGCAAACAGCTAAATCAATCAACAAGCTTGAAAACATTTACGGCACAATTTAAATTGTTCAATTTTCAATTTGGTGGAGACATTTTGTTAGTAATATGAATTGTACACGTGGTTATTCGACAACATGTAGGTTATCACGATCAATCAGAGGGTTTTCCAAAACTAATATGACTGCTGAGGTATTGCGATCCAAAATACAGATTTAGATAACATTTTTAATACAAATCGATACGTTTGTTACTAGCTTCACGCGAGATGAAAACCGGAATGTAGTTGCAGGTGAGGCTTGTGATATACAGGGCGTTTTTTCAATTATTATCATTTGATCATGTTTTTTTTTATTCGGAATAATGAAATAAACATGAAAAAGTTCGTAAAAAACATTGAACTCTTTGATCCTGAATCAAGAATTCTTATTCAACGATATCAACGATATGGAAATCCCAGCGGTGCTAAAACGTGGAAACCAAATGAGAGAAAAATCAATTCACAGCCCAGAGATTCTGTAGATTTGAAAAAAGAATCAGCCATTCAGTCTATTCGACAAAAGACTTTTACAAAAATAAACTTTTTTATAGAATTTTTATACAGGTGTTGAAAATATTAATTCATTTCATCAAATTTACACGAATTAATGAGAATTCATTCTTATGAAGCAACGTATAAATTGACAATTTATTCGTGACTTAATTGAAAAGGTAATTGATGATTGAAACATTTTTCCAATGGCCTTAATAATTAATTATTCTTACTGACTTATTTAATGGCCTCTTTGCAATTATCGTGACACTTCCTCTTGAGGGGAGAGAGGAAACAATGAAAAATTACTCATGGAGTGCAAGTATAAAATCCAAATAACAGTAAATCTTTTTTTTTCCTCAACGTAATATCGCGCCACAGTCACGTTCAAAAGTTAACTCTGCTGTTAATTTTTGAAAACAGCGATATAACTTGCAGAATAATCTAATCATTTTTATTGTTATGTTTTATAAAAATATTTTAACGTTTGAACTTTTGGGAAAAATGTCTAATACAAGATTTGAAGTTTGAACTTTATTTACTTTACTTTTCCTTAACTCCATTTCGCACTTTTTTAGAGTTTAATCTTTAGATCGCTGTATTTTCAATTACAAATGGTCAAGATAATGGATTTAAAAAAAAAAACTCCATCACATGTCCCTCTGTAATTGAGAAAAAAAAAAGAAATAATTTGTTCAGAAGGCGTTCGGCTTTATTCCGTAAAATATGAATTATTGTTACTGCTCCCCATAAAGATTCACGAAAAACTACATGATCGTTGATTGTCAATATCAAGAATGGGAGACAGTGAATCCGTTTGCAATTTTTTAGGTTAATTATGTTGTCCTAAATGGATCCTTGGAAAAAAAAACAAAGTTTGCAGATAAACTTTTTGATGAGACTACTACCTTAAGATTCATTCAAACCTTGCAACCCACATCACAATTACATTGTCAGCGACTATTTATAATATTTACAGAGCTCGATACGTGATATATCATCTGGAAATGCAGAAATCTATGAAACAGCATTGTTAGCAGATGAATGATGTTAAACAAAAAAAGTATGCGAACTGTTCGGCACGTGATGATGATTCACTCAAGTATTGAGGTCACGGAACGATTGATTACAACGTTCATGAATTTTCTTCAAGTTTAAATGCTGCAGATCTTGTAACAATAATGTACAAATTTGGACTTTCGTCAACATTTTTTACGACACACTTTTTTTCATGATAAAAAAAAATACATTGATTTATCAATAATGTCCTGTATCATAGATCCGTCAAATCAATTCCTCAAATAATTTGAAAAATAAATCTGTATCCCTGCATGAAGATTCTTATTCTCGGGATTTTTTTTTTTTTTTTTCTTATAATTATTTACTGTTCATAAATATTGTACTTTTTCAACCTTTTGTCTTGATTTAGAATTTCAAATGTACCAACAATATAGACATATAATTTACGTCTCGTCTGCATAACTGCGTAGAACAAAAGTTATATCATCCTTGTTTCCAGTGCACACATTATGTGTGTGTATATAGATACATATATATCGATGAACGCAGAACACTCATAAACAGCAAAATGTAGATAAAATCTTTGGTGGCCATAGAAAAATATTCAGTCTCGCACTGGAAGACCGATTTGGCTGTATCAACTATAAATTTATTTTGTAATTCACCATCTTGTCAACTCAAATTTTATTTTATTATGGCTAATAAGTTAAAATAATGTAATCAAAATGAACTGTTGAAATACTCGACACAAAATTTGGTTAATCAATAATACTGACATCGTTTAGTTCCTTTTTTGATATATTTATGGCTTATTACGATATCTTTGTTTCTATTCATGAAATCTTTCGTTTTTGTTATTTATCAAATATTTTGTTGTATGGCCTGGATATAATGAGTCCGAAAGTTGAAATGTTTTAATTAATAAAAGGCCATTATCATCCGGGGCAGAAATGATTTAAAAGCCACGATAATTACGCTGTTAGATTTTTCCGATGGATTAAGAGATTAATTACAACACAAGAGCAAAAAAAATCAACGTATTTTGGGAATTTTTTTCAACGAAATTTGTGAATGAATCCAAATTAGCGTTATAAAATATTGGACTCGAATATTTGATTTGATCAAAGAGATTTTTCAAATTGAATTTTTTTTTTTTTTTTTTTTTTTTGGGTAACTGGGTAAACTGTTTCCCATAATCGTGAATAAATAGAACTTCTCGTGGGTGCGGAGATACATGAGTGCAGAATTTGAAGTTCCGGGTCTTCGCCAGCCGCTAAAAATAATTTTCAGTACAATTCGGATCAGTCTCTTGGTGTCTCGCGTGAGTCCCTCGATTCGAGTTTGTCTTCGATCAACATCGAACGAAGATTCCACAAAATTTCAGACTTGCAAATTCAAAAAGATTCATAGAAAATATCGTCAAAAAGTATGTTTAAAACTCAATAATAATAATAATTTTAAAAACCCTGTCAAAATTTAAAAAAAACCACCAAAAATCACTGCTCCAAGAAAATCTGAACGTGAATTAATCAAAAATTGTTTTTCGTAAAACCGATCGATACAATCGAATCTTGGAATGTCGATTTTTTAAATCCTTTTAGAACAAAAAGAGTGAGAAACAATGAATTGGCAAGTTTTTTATCCGCGTTTTAAATTGCCGCCAGAATTCTCGAGTCTGGTGCTCCCTACGGTCGAAAAATTGATCGTCTACTGGTGTGACGCGCCGACGTACGGAAACGGGATCACGTGACGCAAAATGTGTGACGTCATACCGCATTGAACCCGAGGTCGAGGCTACATTGAGCGGAGTGGCATTAAACCGAGAGGCGACCCCTCGCGCGACTGCACGTATGCAGACTTGACGCCCTTAAATCGGCCACGTCGACGTTCATTTTTCGCGTAATATTATCATATTGTTCAAAAATAAAGTGTAAAAAAATAAAATTAAAAAAGTTTGAAAAAAAGACAATTTATTTGGCATTTTAATCCGCGACTACGCCAAAAATTGCGCGATCAGTTACAATACCGGCAATTTTACTTTTTGTTTCTTCCCTCACTCACTACGCGTGCATGCCGTAGGCGTAAAATGTCGGTGATCGATTGATATAGCAGGGCACTCGTGTGCCGCAAAATCGAAGCGATTATCGTGCAAAAAAAATGACGGAAGAAAAGCGAGAACCTTTCGGATATCATCAACTGGCGTTTAGCAGTCTTGGAGTCAAGGTGAGCCACTTAACATTCACTTGATTTTTTTCAAAATGTTCCACTTTCGAACGATCGATTAGGTCATTATTTTAATCGATCGTGTGCATAATTAATACAATAATATTTTTATGAATTAAAAAGTGAGCGATAATCATTCAATTGATCGTGTCTTGCTGCCAAACAAATTATAAATAAATGTCTGTACAGAATATTCTATAAATTTATTTGCCGATGTCATTATTTTCATATTATTTTATAATTCGCTCAAAAATTTCATTATAATTGTACAAAACATTGTAAAGACATGATGCAATTTCGCGAAAAAAAAAAATACGTTGTTTCCATAAAATAAAAATTCGCAGATCTCGACCTAAAAATTAGATTCGAGTGATTTTTATCGTAATTTTTATTTGTACTCTGCATTGTACGAATATTTTTTTCTTTTCTTAAGCTGTTCAAATAATAAAGCATACGTAATGATCCCAAAGAGGTTTCAGAGGGTATATACATTCATGAGTCAGTATATTTGGCCATGATATATGCTTTGTATTATCTCATAGGGCTAGACCGTGCACTTCGTACGTCAGTCAACAAATGCATTCACGAATTGACGATTTTCACTATCATTTTAATGTTCACTATGACTATGGACATGTACATACAACAAACTCTCCAAATATTCGAAACGCAATATCGATGCATCGTATACATGGGGCATTTCAGGTAAATTAAACATTTTCGCAAATTTTACTTGCTGTAGATTATACAAAAAATTCCACCGACTCTGGATCTGCACTTAAGAATGTTGTGAATTCACAGATTATTCGGTATTATAATGATTTTTTTTTTTTTTAAGAAAAGGCTCATTTTTCAAATAAAATATTTCTTTTTAAACGTTTTGGAATTGTCAAAGAATTCGACAAAAAAGTGAAATATTCAAACAGCTATAAGAGTCGAAAAAATGGTCAAATTGAAAAATTCCATAATACGTGTTTACTTATTGCTCACATAGAAAAACATGTGAAAAAATCACAAGAATCAAATGGGTGCATTTTTTTTTTTTTTTTAATAATTTAAACGTCACGTGAAATGCCCCATACAAAGCACGTGGGTCAAAATTATTTATGACTACGCATATTCATGAACGTACATCTACGTTTATAGATATATATTTGGTGCTATAATGCGACGAGAACGAAATATATAGCGCAAATGAAGCGCGCGGCTAAAAAAAAAAAGAAGCAACCGGGCGCGATTCTTCTAAGAACCTTGAAACTGAATCTGCTTGAGAAGCAGCACGGCTTTATCGATTGGAATTTAATACTAAAAATGACATTTATCCCATCATAAATTTTTTTTAATCATCCCATTATTTTTATTATTTTATCGCTATCATTTACATTATATAAATGAACGTTATATAGAGAAACAAAAAGCACGAGGTGAACGGTCCTGATCATTGGCCGGACACCAAAAAGCCTCGAAGTATTTTCTAACGTACACATACGTAATCGCAAGATTTTTCATGTAATCTTTCATCAAATTTTTACTATTTTTAACATATTTTCCTACTTTATCGAATACATAATTGTGAATTTGTAGAAAAAATAATCCACGATTGTTTTTTATATTGCTAACCATGGTGCAATTTTCGATCGAAAGCACTCACGGTTTTTGCCTAAACTGCAAACTTGGAGTGGAAAAACTAAACAGTTGCTTAATGCGCTGAACTTTTGTTTATGGAGAAAAAAAAAGGCTAAGCCGACGATTATTTTTGCTTATCGCACATGTCACAAAACCAAGGTCACTTATATGCCATTATTTACTTTTTTATGCATCAGTTTTCACATCTATTCGATATCAACAAGCTTATCATTTTTACGTGGGAGTTTCCCGGGGTCGTTACAACTTGTTTGCCTGTCGATGTGGATAGACTTTCGCCTGCAAAATTCACACGTTTACTACTCGCGTAAAACTTTGCTCCAAACAGTAACAATCGGTTTAAAAAATAAAACAACGAGTTCTAAGCTTTGTAAATTAAAGGAATTTGCAATCAATGACAATGTGAATTACTTTTGACAAATGAGATCGATTTTATACGCAGGTAAATTACGTTGAATATGCCATATTTTCTCTTCATTTATTCAGTAATGAATACCTGAGTCTCCTAAATTTTCTTTACACTTGAACTTGTATCCAGCAATCTTTAATTACGTTATTGTTAGACAAACAATAATATATGTTCCCATGATATCAGTCATTACGGTTTCATTAAAGCTTCGCTTCAATTGCTTTTCGCCATCGATTTTCCATTATCATGTTAATTATTAAATAACCTGATGGGTGGTTCCCTGCAACGATGTTTCACGTAAAAATATAAAAGATTTTACATTGATTCATAAATATTATCCAGTGATCAATGAAATGTTAAAAGAAAAAAAAATGATACAATTTGATGAACACAATTTTGACGTTCTTTGGAATGATCGTTCTCTTTTATTTTCTGTTTAATGATTAATTATTTTCATTTCTAGTATCATTAGTAGGGTTTTTAAGAATTGTTTATTGTTTCAACCCATGTCAATGAAAAAAATACGAATGAGCGCCAGTAAACACTAATTGATCATGCAGTGACTGTCAGATACTCATGAGTCCTGCAACGGTTTTTATCAGGGTTAATAAATAATAACTTCTGGTTCTTATAACTACTAATGGAAACTGATTAAAAAGTATCATGAATATGTCTAATTCGTGCACTGAAAATTTCAATTTTTTTTATGTTCATTTATTAATCTATTATTATTGAATTCTATGGGAAATATATCGACAGTCCTTGCATGGAAGATCGCATGAATCGGCAATTACTCGAATGGCAGAAATGATGACAAAAATGAAATGTTCCAATTGAAAAACCACACCTTCTATTTTTAATCTCATCATATTTCCCTTTCTGGAAAAGCGTGTGTTCTGATTCGAATAAAGTTCCAAAGCCACATCTCAGTATCGAATAACTGAGAGAAATTTGAGAACTCGTGACAGAAAAGTCTATGAAGCTGACGTCTGAGGGATCGATCGTTAATTCGCATAATGCAAATTTGTTATTTATATATTTTTTTTCTTCCCAAGACAGAATTCTTCCGCGATAGACGATTTAATCATCATATGCTTCCAAATATCGTCCTTAAGCTTTCAAACATCAAATCAATTCGTTCGAGACAACAACATGACGTCTCGTGATCGATGAACCGAGTCTCGTGACTAAGCTGTTTCATTCGTTGTAGCATTCCATTGTAATCATAATTTATATCGATCGAATATAAAATACACATAATATCTATATACATTCATATAATTGTTGGTGTACGTTACGAACTGCAAAACTTTCAATGAACAAGCTTCGTGTGGATTAAATGACAGTATACATTTAAGTCGTGCGCAGTCTGGGCAGAACGATTTAATTGACAATTATCTGTCAACACGTGACCAAAAGTTTCATTGAACTCATGCTCTTGCTTATAATTAGACTCATAAATATTTTTATTCATAATCGTTTCTTTATCGTTTGGTAATTCATGCGTCGAATTATTACTTCATTGTGAAATCATAATTCATCGAATCTCAAACGACCAAGCAGCGTCTGGACATTAAGTCCACAAAAACGTGTTTATCATGGTTTTATTATTTTGATTAACAAATAAAAACGGAAAGAGCTTCTTTCCGTTTTTACGTCGAAAGGCCTATTCCAATGACATTAATTGCCTCACGAAATTTATTTGCGCAATCATGAAAAAATTAATTCTTCGCAGAAAGAAAAAGAAAAAAGTATCACGTGCGCATTAGTTCCAAACGTCTGTTCTCAACACAGATGTACATTCATATAAATGGGAAAGAAACGATGGTGGGGTTTGAGTGAACTCGTCGCGAGGATAGTGAACGCCTCGTGGTCTGAGACCGGCTTTCAGTGTCGATACTTCGGTCTGTTTGGTTCTTTCGACAAACCATACTTTTTCGCACCGCCACGCGTGTCACGTTGAACAGTGAGTGATTCGTTGTGACTAAATGGTTAATTTTTTTTCATTTATTTATTAATTTCGTGCTTCAGTACGATTATTGTATAAAGATAACTGCATTTACCTTAATTGTTCAAATTTCAAAAACCGTTTAGAAAATTCAATTCATCGATTATCAAACTTCCTATCAGTGAATGTAATTTATCGTTAATTACAAAAATGTTTACAAAGGTAAAGTTTCGATATAACGATATTATACCATGGTTTTTTTTTTTTTTTTTTTTAATACGTAACAAGTAAATATTTACTGCTCCCTACAATATTCCGAAAAAAAAACTTATCGATCGTCGAATTAACGAAAATTAATCAAATCAAAACCTTTGGTTATTTAATTAAATAATCAATTATACTCTGAATCAAGTATATTCAAGTTAACTACAACGATTTTTTTGTTTAAAACTTCGCCACGTTTTTCATCAACATTTTAATGAATTATCAACTTTATTATTATTATTATTCTTTGGTCTCCGCACCTTCATCGACATTGAGAAATTGGTGTGAACTGATAAGCCATTATTCAGGCATTATTTGCTCAAATTGTCCAACAATTTTAAATCGGTTTATATTTCTTAAAAAAAAAAAAAAAATAACATGCGCGCTCAATTACACGCTATCGTGTCACGTACAGCTGGCCGAGTCATCGTTCGTCGTCAAAATTGGAATGTCGTAATGACGGTCACAGCCATTTTACATACACATCAATTTATGGAGGTATACGTAATACAACTTCCAACATAAGAAGAAATATCACAAGTCACACGTATTACACCGAGAAAGATTGTAAACTATTCATCATGTTCGACAGAGTAAATCATTAAATAATCATTAACGGTAAATAAATATGACTTGAGTAAGACAGAATTTAAAAAGACATCAACTGGACATTCGTTAACATCAGGTGTTGCCAGAAAATGAAGAAAAATTGTTATTAATACAAATGTCGTGTCGATATTTTTGCTTTTTTATTTTTTGGCGAAGAAATTTATATCTCTTTGGCTTTTAAAATTGCACCGAAAATCAATTTTTCAATCATCTAAAAAATGACGTTTCAAAAGACATTTTGGAATGTATTTTTGGAATTGAAACACAATGTTATTTACTTAATAAAATTATACAACGTATAAATAATATTTGCGAACATGATGATATCTTCTGATTATCGTAAGAAATAAATCTCTGAAAAAATTAAATTTTATTTATGGGTTAAGCACTCAGTGTCAGAAGCGAATAAAAAATTCATGGAATCACCCCTTTTATGAGGTTTGTGCAGGAATTTGTTCATTTAATAATTCAGCGATGGAAGAAAAGTATGAAAAATGGGAAAGTCGGTAGAGGTATGCATCTTGATGATGCATTCCTTGGAATAGAACGTTAGTGAAGACAGCGACTATTATGTGGGGCTCTCGTTCTATATAAAGATCTATATCGACTCTTGCAGGAATCCGGTTCTTGGAACTTTTTTTTATTTTCCTTTGCCCTTATCGACTAAGAATGCCAAGCCTTGGATGTCATTACAGAATTCCTGGCGAACAATCTTAGGAGGATAATCGAGCAGGAGAAATATTTCAATATAAGTACAAGGCTGGTCCAGATTATTCGGTGGTTTTTTGAATCATCAATACAAAAAAAATGTGAATAAAAAATAGCCCTAATTAGCAATGAGGCTTATGTCGATTTTCTCAAATTTTCCGCTTCTCAATGAGATTTTTATCAACTTGTCTGTCATGTCAATTATATTTCTATCAGTTACTTAACGTGGTAGGCTTACGACAGCAATTTTTTTCCTGGTTATTTGATTTTTTTTCATGTTAAAAAAAACCGGAAAATAATTACGAAAACAGTAAATTCTAATTGCAATGGATTTGTAATTAAAAAACAGCATTGCTTCGATTCACTAGACTAATCAATAATCAGTATAAATCATTTTTGAAAAATAATCAATGACTTTTACTTCAATGGACATCTTGCAATCGGTTCCCAAAAATATTCGTCTGATTGGATAAATATAGAAATCCTACAAACTTCCTCTACGACAATAAAAACCAGCTTCGTGCAAATTAGAAACATTGCTAACGTAGGGCAATTCATAAGCAATCTATGATTTCTATCCACCTATAAAAAAGTGTTACGCAAAAAGTTTAAATGATCGTTGATCACCGTGAACCCGAACTCTGTATAATCACATTCTGAAGTTGTTCAGGATGTAAAAATAATTCGATATTCCGCTTATTTTTTTTTTTTTTCCTAAATCGTTTCTTATCTTTTTGTGTTTTACGTTCAAATAACGTATAACTACAATGCATGACAATTTCCATGACGTTGGTAAAAAAAAGGCAAATTTTATATGGCATTTGTGTGAAACAGAATTCATCATTTATAAATCGCAGTGGCGATGGCAAAATTTATGAACACTCATGACAATAAAAATGACAGAAAATGGATTATTTGTTGTTCGATTAAGTGATCCTGTGACAAACAACAGTGTAATAGATTTTTTTTCCTGATTTTCAAGAGTCTGTCTGCGATTATTCACAAAAAATTGACAATGACAATTTAAAAAATATTGAACTACGAAATAATGATGCGATGTAAATATTTTTTGAATATTTATTATCTCGATCTTTTTTAATGATGAGCATTCATTATTTTTGTTCATCCCTAGAATCCAAGGTGATTGTGGCTGAAAGGTGTAATCCGGCCGGTAAAAAACGTCAAAAATTCGATCGATACACTAGTGGCAGGTTTCAATTGAATCGAAACAATGGAGGATACACAAAGGTGAGAGATGAAAAAAAAAACCTTAATACAAGAGTAAAATTTATACCCACCAACGTTTGTCATTCTCATCGCATTGATAATCGATCAATTTAAAGAATTCTTGTCAATAAAAATAACCAGTAACGATCGAAAATATTATTGCGAAAAATGTTCCAAACAGAAATTCAATTGAAACAATATTTCAGACTGAAGGAAATAAAAATAACCTCAAACTTATTGTCACAGATACGAGGAACCGGTGATGTACAAACGCCCATCAACTTATAGTTTACGAAGGCTTTGTGGTAAGTAAATAAAATTTGTTTACCATTGTAGATTTATGACGACTCATCGAAAAAATGAATTTCTGTTCAGTTCCAACTGTTGACGTTCAAATAAATCAATAATATTTGAAATTAAAAGTTGTACTCCCGAAAAACCGTACGTATTAAATGAGCCAAATAAATTTTGTTGTCTTGGATGTCATTGGAGGGATATGCGAGATACTTTTCAATTAAAAATAATTGATTCGTTCAACTTTGGAGTTATTGCCATCAACGTATTTCATAAAGACACTTGGGTGACTCGACTAAGATATTTTCTCAATGTAGACGACAGAAATATTAAGGGTCCACCAGGGAAAAATAAATACAGAAGAGTTTTAAGTGTTTCCAGACCTAGAGTTAGATCTAGAGTCCGTTTTAATCATTTTGGATCAGTTACAGGCAAAAAATAAAACAGAATAGAAATTTATATAAAAACCTGATAGAATTCTGAAAATATGTAATGTTCCTACATTAGATTTTACATTTTCACAAGAAGAATCCGTATTTTTGCAACACTTTTAATATACCATCGTTCATTTTGTTCCTCAAAAATCCTCCAAAAGTTCATCAGATCGATTCGTTTGGAAGCTTGTTGATTTTGTAATAACGGCAAATATGTCTAATTAAGAAATCAGCTGGAACATTAAATTGAAAAAGTTCAGAAAAAAAATCGAAGTGGTAAATTTGTACTTTGAAGCAATTATGATACCTCAATTTTTTTTTTTTAAATCACTTCGTGTAATTTCATTTTTAATTTGTGTTTTTAAATCTGTCATTTTAAATAGACATGGTACCTGCACGAGTGGTACTATATATGCTCTCGTTCTCTGGATTCCTCGTCTCGTTTATGATGAGAACAGACATAAATCTGGCAATGGTAGCAATGGCAAAGCTTCAAGCACCGTCGGGCAACAGTTCTCAGGTTGCCATGTCGACACATTGTTATGCGAATTCGTCAATTGGTCTAGAAAATTCGACCATCCAACCAGAAGAGGTGCGTCTCATATTTATTCACCAGTTTTTCAAGATTTTCATCATTTTATTTCTTTACTTAACGTTTTCAATGACAATCTTCTTATTAATAAAAAGTTGCCTGGATATGTGCAATATTTAGTCAGCAAATAAATAACAGAGTTTTTCAACGAGGCTTGTTGCATGACATTGTTTCCTCAAATAGTTAGTTGCACAATATTGCGAATCGGCAATTTGCTACTATAAAGCACGCATTACGTAATTATAATTTCATGATAGTTACGAGAAGCATTAATCAGTCAACTTTGCTGTCACCAAAAAGATTGATGTTTTTTTATCAACCTTTTTTTAAATTTATTAACAATTTATATTTTTTGATATTATTTAATACAAATAAATATATGTGTTTTTATATATTTACGTATTCATGGATCATGGCATTGGTCAAATTTACTATAAACAAGAAAAACATTTAAATTACGCTTTAAATTCAATTGTGTTTTTGCTGTTTTTTATTTTATTTTTTTAATAAAAACTGTACAAAGTACTTTTTAATGAAGACCTTTATTAAAAAAGGAAAGTCACATTTAAAATTTCCGGTAGATGTTGATTGTTTTTTAATCGAAATTTATTACGGTTATCTGACAATTATATTAATTTTTTGTGTCTTTATTATTACTCAGGAAATGGGCGAATTCGATTGGAGTCCAGCTGTTCAATCAGCTATTCTCGGCTCGTTTTACTGGTGTTATATACTTTCTCAGGTCGTCGGTGGTGTACTTACTCAATATTTTGGAACGAAAACTGTATTTGGGGGCTCACAACTACTTACCGCAATATGCAGCCTTCTTATGCCAAGCGCAGCTGAACTGCATTACGGTGCAATGATCGCTCTGCGAAGTATTCAAGGAATAGCCAGTGTCAGTACAAAAATATGATCATTTTATTTTTTAAATCGCAGTGGCTAGTCGTCCGGATAGTCGGATGAATAATATTCGTCCGGATACGCTTTATCCAATGAGATATCCGCTTTACCCGGACGACCAAGGATTGCTTATTCGTCCGGACATGCTACCCGTATACAAACTATCCGGACGAGTAGCCACAGCCTTTTTAAATAATAAATAAAAATAAAGATAAGAAAACGTTTGTTCAAATAATTCGTTAGTGATATGAATAAAATTTTTAAAAAATCATTGAAAGTTAATGAAAATTTAATTTGAATGAACGAGTTGGTAATTATTTGAGAATAACGTGTTATGTTGATTTATTTTTCCAGGGTTTAACGTGGCCAGCAATGTATGCAATAGTGGGACATTGGATACCGCCTGTCGAACGCTCACGATTTATGTCTTCTTTTCAAGGTGAGTCATCCATTTATAAAAATGAAAAAAAAAAAAAAATAAAGAAAAAAAACAACAACAAACTTGTAATAAATTTTGCAGAAATGTTGTTTCTTTGTTCAAAGCGTCTCCAGGAAGCTTGGCCAATTAATTGAACGAGATTAAAAAAATGTTTTATGTGTTACAGTGAAACTTCGATACGCTCGCCTAAGACTATGTATAACATGCAATATAACATTATCCGCAAATTTTCTCACATTGTATATATTATGCTTTTGTTTGTTGATTTGTAATCGACCGAATTATCGGGCTCGAATTCTCCAATGATTAAACTCGTAAATACGAAATATGAAAAAAAGAAAAGAAAAACAAAAACAAATAGAAAAATATGTGCAAAATATTTTTCATTTGCAAGATTACTAATGCGAATTTTTTTCAGTACAATGACAAAATGCGAAATGGATATTACGTTCGTGAGCCCGGAAATACGATAATAATCTTCGTCGAAATTCGTTTTTTCAGTCTCTTTTTCAGTTCAAAATTTCTATGCTTCGCTATTCTCCAATAACATATTTATATACGTATATATAAACCATATATATGCCTATAAATATATCCATAAATATTTACTCGGTTATTTATTTATTTATTCGTCTCACATATTTATCATTATTGTTATATTTCATTGTAGCTGCTACTGCGAATTATAATATCGAAATATTTGTATAAACATGTGTACATAATCTGATGCGAATGATAATGAATGTTTACACTGATTTTTCGTTAATTTAGCTCTCAACACGTGTTACTTGGGTTGAATTCGCCGGATCTCGGGGTATACTCGATCAGCGACCGCTCAACAGCATGAGAACGGCAAGAGTATACTTCCAGCCTGGTTGAATCAGCCGAGATCTCCTTGTGTATATATATATTAATATATATAAACATATACATTACTTATTCTCTTTCTATCACTCCTCTCTCTCTCGCTCTTTCTCGTAAAACACACTCATACACGCAACATTTTCTTTTAAATAATTTCGAGTCAATTGTTTGTTAAACACGTTGTAATAATTACGTCAAAAGTTATATGACGTCCCAAATTATTGGCTTATAGAAAAAAAAGGACACTAAATTGTCGTAGAGCGGGAATAACAATATTTTTTGAAACGTAACTTAATCAATCGAATCATTTTTCTGAGACTTCAGGTTTAACGATCAAAATATCATAATGAAGATTCTGAAAAAGGAAATCATTGCAAAGACACTCAAAGGAATCGCATTTATTTGGTTTTCGATTCTTTCAAACACACGGTCTCTAATGTTTGGCTTAGTTTTCTGTTTTTGGAAAAAAAAAAGAAATGACGAAATTGGAATACAATGAAATAATAAATGAAGTGAATATAGAGGAAACAATCAACACGAAACAGAGCAACGCACCGCAACGTCATCGTTTTGGTAGTCCTCGTCATCTCATTACTAAATATTCATTTAAATCGCATTACAGAAACCCCCTGAATGAGACAAAAAAACGGAATTGCAAGGAGCAAAAAAAAAATCGGCGATGACGCGAGAGCAGTGTTGTCGACATGCGAGACAGAGAGAGAGAGAGCCCCGATGCTTCTCGTCAAGTTCATCATGTTTCATCTACTACCGGCTCAAAGTGTGTGGGTGAGCTACCGCGCCTAACGTCTAGATTATCTATATTCAAGGGTTCAGTTTCGGCATCGGGATAACCTACTTCCTGTGCGGATTTATCATCGCTCACTTTGGCTGGCGGTATGTCTTCTACACGACCGGAAGCATTGGAGTTTTTTGGTGTCTTATTTGGTACCTGCTCGCCTTCGACACGCCGGCCTCTCATCCAAGGATAATGCAGCAGGAATTGCGATTCATTCAGGGAAGCGTCGTTAATCAGGTCGTCGGTAATGAGGTAAATTAATCGAAAAAAAAAAACCAATCAAATATTCCATTATTTAAAATTTTCGGGATCATCATTACGAGTAAGTCGAAGACTTTTTATGGCAGATTCGTACACGAGTACGAATGTGAATCATAAGTCGAGGCAAAAGCGGGATTCGTCCAATTATTTATTAATTGTGTTAATTAATTAATAATCAATTAATAATTCGTGTTACCAACATTTTCTCTTCATTCATTATTTTTGTTTCGTACCTGCCTCAGAAGTTTCATTTGAAATTGAAAAATCAAGAATCTTGAAGGAAGAAGAAAGTTTCTTTGTCAGTCAGGGACAATTATTTTCGGAATGACGACGATTATTATTTTAGAAGTTGCTCAATAATTGAATAATTACCAATTGAAATTTTGATATCCTGATAAATTGAACGATGATGATCTGGATGATTGAATTAATTGAATAATTTGTTAATTTTATTTCGTTCAGGCTATGCCCGTACCATGGAGATCGATACTGACGTCATGGCCTGCATGGGCGATCGGTATAACAACATTCGGCAGAATATGGGTTCACTATGTCTTTATCATTCCTGGTCCTACGTACATGAAGACTGTGCTTGGATTCAGCATTCAAACTGTGAGCATACAAACATTATTTTCTACATTAAATACTAAAATTATTTTCATTCACTCAAAATGTTGACTAAAAAGAGTGAAACCTTTCAAATAAATTCAGCTTTAATAAAGTTCAATTAAATAAATAAACTACATAACAGTTTTTTGTCACAGGTGTTTTTCCTAAAACAGTTACATGTGTCTTGACCAATTTTTTGGTGTTTTTTTTATTGTTTTCAGAACGGTCTCTTGTCAGGGGCACCATTCATCTGCAGCTACCTCAGTTCAGTAGTATTTTGCTATGTTGCTGATGTTCTCGTAACTCGAAGAATTATGACACTTACGAATGTCAGAAAGCTGTTTACCGCCCTGTGTAAGTTTTTCTTTTTTACATTGCTATGAAATTGTACATCGTTCAATTATCGACTTCTATACAAACACAGGTAACAGTTTTCAAACGTCCCTATGACAATTGTATCCAAATAAGGACGAAAAACAAGACAATAAAAAATTAACTCTCTCTCTCTTCAATAATACTGAATATAATTTCATATTAGACGAAGGAAAACAGCATTACATGACACAATTGAATTATTTTCCAAACGCTCCATCACAGGAATCACTAATCCACGTGATATTTTTATTTTTTAATTACAGCTCAAGTTGTACCAGGCATTCTCGTTTTAGTTATCGGTTATTTAGGATGCAGCATTGTACTTGCACTGATCGTTTGGTTTATAGCTGTCACATTAATAACAGCTGCATATGCAGGTGCGATGGCCAACATCGTTGACATTGCACCAAACTTTGCTGGTGAGTGATGATTTTTTAAATATTTCATCCAATCCCAGACTCAATTAATAAGAACCATGAAGTAGTAAGTTTTTATAAATAAAAATAACAATGGAATCTTACTTAATTGTCGTAGGTCCTGTATTAGCATTTGCTCAGACAATCCACATGACGGCGAGCTTTTTATCGCCCATTGCAGCTGGTCTCCTGACCCAAAACAGCGTAAGTACATCTTTTTTTTCTCTCATTCATTCATCAACATTTTGACAAAGCCTTTTCCTACAAAATTTTTGAAAACCACTATCGCTCAGCAATTAATGTTCAAACCTGTGCATGGCTAAGCGGTCACCCAACCAAGTATTGACCTTGGCCAAAAGCATGCATCGACAGCGTGCCCATCGCTGTCGGTAATCGTTCAAAATGTTTTTTTAAATTTTTTCATTTTTATTCATTGTCTACTCGCTGCAATAATTCATAATTATTCAAATATGCCTATTCGCTTCGTTTTTAATCACTCGGTGGTCGATTAAAATAGTTAAAAAAAAAAGAAAAATGCCACTGTATAAGAATTTTTGCATCATGGATTATAAAAATTTTCTTTTTTGACAACAGCAAACGCTGGACGCTTGGAGAACTGTGTTTGGTCTGACAGCTTGCATAGCATGTGGAACATACGTAGTGTATCAAATATTTGGTACAGCAGATATTCAAGAATGGAATTATCCAGATCAAAAATATCCACAATCTATGGACGAGGATTCAACGCCATTGAATGAATCGTCTCATAAAAATGGCAAAATTGTGACAAGAAAATTGAGCCAATCGGAACAAGCGTAACATTACAATTAAAACTCTAAGATTATCACTTTTTTGTGATGAGTATTATATATGTATATGTACATGAATTAATTTACGTACACGTATATAATACTTCATATATGCGTATCTCTCATAGGCTCTTTTACGATAGAAATATTTCATTATAGTATAAACAAGATTGAAAAAAGAAACCCATGAAAAAGTAAGAAAAAAAAGACAGTAATATTATGTAAAAATTCGACATTAGAGTTCAGGGTACATCGATAGTTTATTGTAAAAAAGAAAAGTGAAAAAAAAAAAAAAAAACAAAGAGTATTTTTGTGAAAATGGGCATCTCAGGAAACCGTTAATTATCGCTTGAAAATAATTATCGCTATTTTTCAGCGAATACTCTCATAAGGCACCGTCTTGGCGAAGTAAACAAATAATTAAAAAATATTTATAAGATGGTTAACAATGGAAAAGACATAAAAATATAGTGCACAAGTACTCGATGAGCAAGACGTCCCCCCATTTATCTCATCTGCTATTTTCTGTGATCGAATTTTACGTTCAATTTTTACATACTAAACATGTCCCATGAAAAAATTTTTTTTTTAATATTTCTTCGAAATACTCTTCGTTACAATTTTGGTTACTTCGTCTATGAAAATAATGTTTTTTTTTTCCTCCATTCGTGTACTATTTTTCATCTGTGAAATATATAATAATTTAAGTTACATATTTTCTTAAATCCATAAATACGTATGTGAAGATCGATTACTTTTGAACTTCTTTATTTATGCAAACACTTATTTCAATTTCACAAGTTCGTTCGAACTTTTGTCTTCGCATTATATTCCGATTTAGTTATACACAATGAGGGTGAAAAGAACAAAAATGTACAAAGGAACGTTTAGAAGAAACAAAAATATTGGCAAAGTAATTAATCAGCGTTTAATTATTGTTTTTACTCACATTTATTTTATATCTGAATATTGTTTTTGTTTTTTTTTTACTTATTTCTTCCTGGGAACTAGTTCGAGTGCAGAAGAATTTTGTATACAAGACAATTGTTCTTTTTATTCTTTACTAATAAGCAGTATAGTTAAAATTACTCTTCTCATCAGTGCCTTGCCATAGGTCTCAAATTTGGATGGACCGATTTATTGAATCAAAAAAAAAAAATGAAAAATATCCTCAATCATTATTTTTTTCACCGTCTCATATTCGTTTTCACGTACAAAAAACGAGTATTTATTTGACATAATTTCGGTCAAAATTTCGATGAAAATAAATCAAAGGAAAAAGTATTTAAAAAACACGCAAAACGTGTCCTTTGATCTGTGTTTTATTTTTATTCACTGTCTGTTCGAATATTGTTTCATTATTTCTAAAAGAAAAACACAAACAAAAAAACAGAAGAACAAAAACAATTCGATCCCTACAACTGAAATAATTGAACAAATACATGAGACTTTTGAAATAAATTAATTAATTTTTATCAGAGAAATTGATAACGAAAAAAATTCTGATTAAAATATTTCATGAATCAAAAAATTCCTGTACGTTTCCGCAAAATAATATCCAACACTTATTGTCACGTTCACAAAATACGAGTGTTCAATTTAAAAAAAAAAAAGGGAGAACAAATCGAATTCCTTTTGGTTTGTCACAAAAGAGTAATGTCGTGCGAGTATTGTAATTTTAAATATTTTTATACTTATCCCAATACTAGTTAGTATCAATCACACAAAAAAAAACAAGCAAAATGTATCTTTCCGTTTGTTCAAGTATAAATAACGTTGAAACTCAGAACTTATAAATTCGTGAATGTTCCTCGTTATACGATCCTTCGATCGTCAGTGAAAATAAAATTTCAATTGGCTCGAAAACTCGAATGTAGAAGTGAAATTTAGACGTATGTTTAAAATGCTGGCATTTCATATATACTGTTGGTTTTTTCTAAATATATAGATATATATGCGAATGCTGATACGAGTAAAAAAAAATTGGGTTAAACCAAACTTTGCACAACGAGCATTCATAATGCCACGAATTCCAGCTTTTCGTCAAGCTGTAAAAAAACAAAAATACTTAAGTTATTTGAAAAAAAAAAAATGAATAAATAAATAAAGAGAGATGACAAATTCTCAAATTCTGATAACCATTGACGTTTGCGTCGAGTACTTATTTGATGATTTCATATACTAAAAGATAATACCGATAATATTTTGCAATATCGATATAATCATTTACGATAATATCGTGCAACATTCACAATTTAAGACTCGACACATGTTCGCGTATACAATTCAAAACATTTTCGATCTTACGATACAAAAAAAAATACAAAAAAAAATAATGTACTTTAAGAATGTTCTTATATCCGTATATAAATATATATTCTACGTGTAAAAACTACACTGTATAGCTACTCCAAAATGAGGAGTCAATACACGAGTATAATTTTCATAAAAATTTCAATGATTTATTCCTTATTCCCTCGTTTTATTGCTCCTGGAAATCGAAAATAACAAATAATTAAAGTAACAAAAATATAAGCCAACAAATGCTGTGATATCCATGTTTATTACATATTTATATGAATTTTCACAAAACGAAGGTGCGTCGTCGTTTTGTCAACCATAATCTGGATCATTGCTGACGTAATTAAAGATCGTAATCATGATTTTATTCCGCGCAATACTCGGTAGTTTAGAATATAACAACGTAAATAAGCAAATAATATTGTGAGAGGTCGTTATCTTATCGAATGAAAGTCGTCGACGTTTCTCACTGATTGTTAAAGTTCAGCATACAATTCGAATACAATCTTTCATAAAATTTGAATATTCACTTCCCCGTAATCAATAAACGGTATTTATTGATAATATCCAAAAGTTCGTAATCAATCGACAACATTAGTGAGGCTCAGGATTAAAGTCCAACAATTACTTTGGCTAAAATTGTTCTCTAGGAATCGAACAATAAATATTTTCACATTGACGAATTATTAAAATAACGAATCTATTGTTTTATCATTAATTTTAGTAGTTTTACGAACGATGAAAAGCAAGTTTTTAAATTCTTTTCATGATATTTTTTCAACGCTTGAAAAACTTATTAAATTTAGTCAAAATAGATATTGGAATTGAATGTTGATGTACGATAAGGAAAAGGCTGAACCTATGATATTTCTTATTGATAAAATTGATTATTTTTTTGTGCGTAAAGAACGACATTGGTGAACTTTCCAGAAGAAATCTAAAAGAATTTTTATTTCTTTTTTTTCACAGCATCGGATAATCAATTTTTTTTTTCAATAATATCGCAGAATCAGAAAGATATGCAAGTAGACCAACGTGTACGAACAACGATATCAGTATTATTCGTTCAGAATAGACTTAATTATCGCACAATGATTGTTCAAGGATTTTCCTCGGAGTCATATGAGAGTGTATAAAGGGCTATCGCCTTATTTGATAACGAGCATTCAAAGTGTTTAGTATTCGTCGACGTGTTCCTCAGATTCGTGTAGATCGAAATTCTCAATAATTAGAATTTCTTCAAACAGTTTAAAATCAGTGTTCGAAAAATCCAATTTCCAAAATGCGGTGAGTTTTATTTATTGTTTTTTTCTAACGTGAAAATCGGGACTGTTTATTCGATGAAATGTTACTTTTTAAGTGCATTCTCTGGAATGTTTTTATTTTACAACTTTGTTAATGTTCCAGCATTTTGGTCGCAGTCACTTTGTTTTTTCTCGTCGTGCTCATCGTTTCCAATGATGTTTCGGCTAAAAAATTCGATAAAAACAAACGAAGCCTGACAAACGAGGAAAGGAACAATCGTGAAAAGTGAATATACAACTTTATTATTCAAATAATTTATCATTCAACGTTTAATAGAAATTTATAAAAATTAAAAAAATTTAATACAAAATCTGCAATGAGGAATTCACTCCGCGCAGTTATCTGAAGTGAAAACTTTTATTTGTAATTATTTCATTGCTTGTAATTAATATATTGAAGAAATAAAAGTTGATATTTTCAAATTTTTATGATGCACATCAGTTAAGAAATATTGATAGTGTACTTTCGACTTTTTCAATGGAAATACAGGGTCAAATTGACCCAGAGAGACCGCGAGTTGAAGAGTTAAATCGAAGGATATTGATTTGATGAATTATTAACAATTTATTGTCACTGTTACAGAAATCATTCGCCGGATTATCGAAAAAAATCAAAAAACGTGAAGAACCATGAAAAATCTTATGACAAAAAGCATCATGTGAATGAGGGATCAGAGCCGGAAGTCGCAGGCAAAGAAAATTCCCGAACAAAGCGTGAGGTCAGTGAGGAAAAGAATGGAAAAAATTCGGGTTCGTTTGAGCAGAAAAACAAAAATCGGAAGCCGACGGAAGAAGCTTTGAAAAGCAAAAAAACCGTAAAGCAAAATAAAAAATTGGATTCGACGGTGCGACCAGGAAAGAAACCAAGTAAATCGTCATCGGATGAAAAACGTTCGAGTGTGAATGTTGAGGAAAAAAAAAGTCATTCAAGTGAAAAAGTTGCGTCTTCGAAATCCAGTTCGAAAGACGCGAAGAGTAGAAAAAATGTGGAAAAACAAGAACAATATTCAAAAGTAAGTGAAAAAGAAGGAGAAAAATTGTTGGATGAGACGAACGGAAAGAAAATTAAGGAGACGAAAGGAAAATCAAAGAACGAAAAAAGGAGAGAGAAAAGACAAGTGAACGATGAAAACGTTATTGAACCTCCTCAGAAAAAGAATAAAAAAATGAAAAAACAAGAACAATGCACAAGCGATAAACGCAATGACAAAAATTTGTCAGAACAATCGAAAAATCCGAACTCGAACGACGACCTTCAAGAAATCGAAAGTTCCTTTGAATTCCAAGAGAACGAAGAAAAATCTTTAAACGATGCTGACTACTCTCAGCAAGGCGATTCAATAAATACTGAAGAAGAAGAAAATGAAAAAGAAGAAGAAAACCCAGAAGAAAATCAAGGGAACGAGGAAGAGGACCAAGAAAATCAAAATGAGGACGAAGCTCCTGTAGAATCTTGTCGCAAAGACACAACTGACGAAGGTCAATTGTAATCGTTAAACACATTTTGATAAGAAATACACTTAAAAAATCAATTGTCTCCAAACCCTTGATCAAAAAAGTATTTACAATTTTCTTTCCTAAGAAAAAAAAAGAATATATTTACTGTCTCAGTGATAAAATTTCATACAATGGATCGGAAATGTATGTGAAATAAATAAAATCATACAATTTTTTTAATACTATATACAAATGTCATGTTTATTATAACAGGAATTGTCTGATTATATAAATCTATCATTATGATTTTGAGTTTTTTATTCCGCTTCTAAACAGTAAATTTTTTTGTTTTTTTTCTCATGCCGAAGAGTTTCTTGTTTTGAAATAATAAACGAAAAATCAATATTATTGTAAAGTTTAAACTTAAATTTATTCATTAAATAAGCATATGTATTTTTCTAAAATCGACTGATAACTTCGGTTAAAATGTTCATTCCATCAGTATCGGACGCGGCAATGTACGAGGAATGGTATATGCAACCGACTCATCGAATACGTCCGCTAAAAAATACCAAAAAATTAAGTTTTTTATTGAGAACTTTTCAAACGAGCATCTCCAGTAAAAAAAATTTGTTGAAACTTGTACTCACTGCTTTGCACAGCAACGAAATGAATCATCCAGCCGCTACCCGCGTTATTAACGCTCGAGAAATAAGTCACTTGAACAGAATTTCCAGAAGCTCTGAATGTTGCAGGAAGTTGCTAAAAACATTCCGAAGAAATCAAATATCAGTATTTTTTTTAAATTGATTAATATTTTTTTGTACCTTTGCTTCTCAATCCTTCGTTGGTGAAGCGAAAAGCGAAAGTGTTTCATTTGATAAATAAAACATTACAAATTTTCTAGGAACAGTCATTGTGACTTATAAACATAAAAAAAAAAAATTTGGACAGTTTTTTTTTTCTCCATTACAGAGAAACAGATGATGAAGTTTGTACAAGAAAATCAAGAATTTTGACCATCTAGTTTTGGAGGTACAGCGATATAAAGTACTCTGTCTATTGGATTTTTAAAAAGAGGTTATTTGTCAAACTCCAAATGTCACATTAGACATTTTTCCTCAAAGTTCATATGTTTTTACGTTTCCATAAAATATAACTTTATTAAATAAATTATTTCGTAAGTTATATCAAATTTTTCAAAAAATTACGAAACAGTCAACTGTTGAACGGGACTGTTTCATTGTCATGTGAAATTTTGGAGTAATTATCGTTTTAAATAAAAGTGTGAGAAAAAGTCTCAGCGCAACCACTGACGGATTGATTTGAAAGTACTTTGTAAATAAATTGATATAAATGATGATGCTTACTCCTCCACAATATCTCTCGCTACGTTCACCACCTGGGGAAGTGTCTACCACGGTAAGGAAATCTGTGTCGCAGTGATCGTTCGAACCAAGATCAAAGAAACTAAATCGTAAAGCAACTTGATAACCTCGAGGTACACTGATATCCCATGTGCAAACAGTGTCGTTTCTATAATTGTTTGGATACATCGGTGATGTAAACACACCGGCGTAATTAAACAATTGACCTCCGCATCCACGACCTGATTAAAAGTTCAACTTGAATCATTAATTTGTCAAATTTCAACCTTATCAATCAACTTTTTCTTTTTTTAATTATTAAACGAGTAATTCAACGACAAATACCGAGTTTTTTTTTGGTCTACATAATCTCTGGGACATTGATAAATATAGAAAAAAATATGAATAGTCATTATTTGTTAATTGCACAAATATCACATGAAAAAAAAATAGTCCAATCCCTTATTTATTCATGAAAAAATTCATTTTCTATTAAACTACTCAATAAACTCCATAAATTTTATAGAATATTTTCAAATTTTTTCATACAATGGTTTTTCGTTTCAAGAATCGTATCAAATTCAAAAAGCCTCGAAATTTTAAAGAAACATTTATGGCTCAAAGGATTTATAATAATCTTTATATTTTCATCATTATCATTGATCAATGAATTAACACTAGAAATAAAATAGAAATCGTCATGGCATACAACATTTTTGGCAAAAATTCATAAATGCTTTGAACGGAACGAAACGTCCCCACGAATTTCCAAACGAGTGTATTTTAATGTGAAACTTTGTTCATCATTATAATGAGAAAAATAAAAAAACATTAATTTCTTCTTATTTTTACACTAAATGATGTTGTTTTTCATCATTATTAATATTTCATCATCATTATTCATTATTATTATTATTTCATCAAAACAACTCACCCCGATCAGTCGTTGTATAAAGAATGTCGTATTTTTCGTGTCCATGACTAAAATCACTTCGGGTTTTTGCGTGGATACTCAACTTATTTCCGGTACTAAAAATTGGGCTTGGATCCATAAAGCCACAAAGTGTCTTCATGATAGGAGCGCTGAAGTCACCGTCATGTACCTTAAAAAAAAATATATTATATTTATTCTCATTCATAATTCATATTTCAACCGGTACCATAAAAGTAAAGAAAGAAAATTTAACACAAAAAAGAACTATTCTATTAAGCGTTCTTAATTTAATTATGATTCTTTAAATTTCATTTTATTGGAGTCAAATCTTCGAGTTTTTGAAAACCATACACTTGGTTCATTCTCAAATGTAAATCAAAATAAATACTTGAATGAAATTTTGTTTTTCGATTTTAAAGTACAAGAAATGAGTTCAGAAGTAAAAGCGTAAAAATTATGTCGGAAAATGTCGTGGTGTAGAAATTCCATGTCTCAATTAATTTGAAAATGTTGGATCGGACAAAAAAATTGAATTTTGTTCCTGAAATAAATGAAAGTTCCGGAAAAATTTCGACGAAGTAATCTGAAGAATCGTTTTTCTCATACCTGGACATAATTATCCGGACAATTTGGTGAATCGTAAAAAACAAAATCATTGAAATAAAGTGTTATCGTTTGATTTGGTAATGCGGTTATAGTTGTCCAACATTCTGTAATATCCTCGTGTACTATTCGTCCTTGTAGAGAAGTGTAATTACGATTGCAGGAAGCCTTGGAAACGTCGATCTTGAATTTTCGTGGTTTTGGCATATGCTCCGCGGTCGATTTCAAAGTTACACGTAACTCATAATTCGAACTTGAAAATAAACAAAACATAAAATTCATCGTAAGCTCAGATTGAATGTAAATATCCAAATAAATTTGACAGTTAAATAAAATCGTTTAAAAACATGCATTAAAATAACAATTTATATAAATAATAACGAAAATATTTGAATAATTGTATTTTCATGTATTTGTCTTAATAAAAATATTAGTTTTATAAAAATAAAATTGAAAAAAACAATATATTAATAAAAAAAAAACATTGAACAACTTTATTTGAGATTTTACATTGTTTTCTATCACTGACCTGTAATAATCAAAAGACTTTCCTTTTCCACAATATTTATAAGTAGCATCACCGTTGAATCTATGCTGAAAACGATAAATTGTTTATTATTTTATATTTTAATGAATTCATAGCCGATCATGTGAATCATAAATAAAGAAATAATTGTATATTTTTCATTATAAGTTGTTTAACGATAATGATCTAAAATTTTATTTTATTAAAAATTCAATTGATTGAAAAACATTTAAAAACTCACCAATCTCATTGATCTGCCTCGTGGCGCAACGACTCCATGGTATACAAAATCTTCACCCAAATCTTCGCTAATATATTTGCGAGACTGGAATTGTGAAATGTGTTAGGATTCGAATATATAGTAGAAGATTTTTTAATCATTAAACTCAAATAAAAATAGAAAAATAAGCTAATGAATAAGAATAATAAAGAAAAACAAAAAATCGCATTTACTAGATCTTTGATTTCAAGGTGATCGCCGTCACATTGTTCAGTATCTTCCAAATCCAATTCTTCGAAATGTACCCGCAATTTCCGGTAAGGCTGAAGCGTTTTAAATGTCCAAGAACACTGTATACCCGCAGGAAAATCAGCCGGATAATTCGGAGACTTGAAAACTTTAGGTTCGTCAATTTCCCATAAACTTTTGCCGCATGGAGCTGTCATATTTAAATCGAATATAATTAAAATACTATTTTAGAAAAAAATTGATGTTTCATAAGTCTCGCCAAAGCTTCTTTTCTACAGATTTTTCAAAAAAACAGTCAGAACATCATCAATCAAGACACGTCTATCGCTGATTTTTTTTTTCTTTTTTTTTTTCAAATTTTTGTTTGTGGTTGTTGTTTGGATTGATTAATTTTCAGAATGACGTTCAAGAGCGTGGTTGCTTTTTAGTTCCAAATAGTTGTTTTTATCTACCAGGAAACTCATTGAATATCAAATTGAATAATTTTATCAAAAATGATAATTATTAAATGATTGATTATTTGAAAATGTTGCTTACACTCAACAGGTTCGAGAGTTCCTACGACACCTTCACCCTCGAAAGTGTCATCAGTAAACATTCTAATCCACATTGTATTTGATGTCGTTATTATGGGTGATGGAATGACGTTTCCACAATAACGACCTACGAGATCTCCTAATGGTCCTGCACCGTCGCGGACTTCAAGATAATCTCCGGTACAATTGCCATCGGCGTTAGCGTGACTGCCATTAGCATTTTTCAAATCCATACGAGTTATCGTTAGTTTAACGTTCTTTCCTATTCCTGCATAAATTCGCCAGTGACAATCCTCGTAAGGATCGTACAACTCTGTTTTCTGGGTCTTGAACGATTCGGATTTTGTCAAATTTATTTTTCCACCACAACCACTTGACTCACTGTTCGTGAAAGAAACCTGTCAACATAATTTTCGTCTTTATAAATCAATTTTCAATGAATTATTCACTCTGAGTCATTAGTTGTTCAAATTTGTAAGGAAGTTAATTGTTGAATTCGATTTTTATTTTTCGTTAGCAAGAATCTGCCATCGAAAACGACAAAAACTCAGACAATTGAATGATTTTGTCGAACTGTCACGTTCTCTTCCAAAAATCATTCTAAAAAATGTAATGTAGTTGGAAAAAGGTGTCAACGGTTTAAAAGCTCTGTTGAAGGCCCTTTTAAGCAAGAACTGGTGGGAATTTCTCGTTAAGATTAAATTCTTTGACGTACCGATGCTGACATGCCTCCATAATGGTTGCTGCCATCAGATCGGAAGACGACAGTCATCTGGTTGGTGGCACTCTTTATCGGGAACAAATCGGTTATATTTCCACACAGCAGGGCAAGCTGTTTTTTATTCTGCCAATCTACACCCTCGTAAACTTCAACTCGATCGTAAACGCAGCTTCACAGGCAAAACATTTAAAAAAAGTGAATAAATAAAGTCGTAGGTTGTTTTCAAATGAAAAAAAAAGAAAATATCCTCAATTTCTTTGCCTACCGGTGACTGATTTCAATATCAAAGTTTTCGAAACGTAAGACCACACTTTTTCCTGCAGGTGCTGTGATCGTCCAAGTACAATTCAATCGTCCATAATATTGTTTGTCGTTTATTGACGGAGGACTAATTCTCATTGGTTCTGTTATTTCGCCTCCGCACTCTAAGAAATTTCAATTGAGATTATTTAGTATTTTACATAAAAATTGTTTCTTTTTTTCCAACTTTTCGTGGTGACTTTGCATAAATGTTAGGAGCTGGTTACACGGGGTCGTAGTGACCCCTGGTATTTTTAATTGGACGCTGGACCGATACCATCGGTCCAAGTACTTCCAAAACAAATGGATTATTCATTAAACGACATTTAAAAATCGTAAATCATGAAAACTTTGAAATAAAGACATAAAAAATCTTGGGGTCAGTAGGACCCGCATCGCTAGGACAGGTTAACTATGATTTTCAGTTCACAAATATATATTTACCATTCATGAAGTATTTGAATCGAAAACCACGTTTCTGTACGTAAGCATCGGTCATGAAAACGATATTAGCCGTTGTCAGAGAATTCACTAACGTTGGCATATTTTTACCACACCATACGGTCGTTCGGAAATATCCTCGAACATAGGGATGGGATTTGATAGTGACATTGTCGAATTCGCAATTTCCATGCCCTTGAAACCAAAAAGAAACAAAAAACAGGCAATGAAAATAGTAAAAAAAATGATTTACATTAATTAAATCGATAAGAACTAAAGACGTGGCATAATTTGTTTAAATTATTGTTAAAATCAATGGATCGAAAGATTAAAAGCTACTGGACTGGTTGTCCTTAATTAATTTTCATGAATAATCCAACCTGTTATATATGAATTCCCTGCTTTTTATTGTTTTGTAAATAAATAGAAAATTATGTGAAAAAGAAATAGAATTTTTATACTTTTAATAACTTCCATAGTCTACAAAAAAATTACTCACTGCCTTCGATATCAAAGTCCAAAAATTGGATCCATATCTCTCTATTCTTGGGAGCATTAATCGTGTAATTGCAAATTTGATTGGCCGGATAAATGTTTGGATAATGAGGCGATTCGATATACTGATCGCGACTCCGTGCCTCGAATACTCCACCGCAATTTTGTTCCCACTTTGCTTGAAATCCATCGCCTTGTATATCATCGTTTGATCGGAAAAGTACTTTTAATCGATTAGACGTAGAATTAAAAGTCGTTGGTGTATTGCGTCCGCAGAATTTTGGACCGTCTTTCCAAACACCAATTCCTTGTTCGTTCCATTCCCAGTCGAATATCTGCCAAATGTTTATTTGTAATTATTTATTCCATTTTGTTCCGTTTGCATTTTTTTTTCTCCCATGAATTCATTAATTCAGCTGAAGTCATTTTTCTGACAGAATTTTTACCTGCACAAAATCGTGTTCACAAGAATTACTGGTTTCTAGATTAAATCTATTGACGAAAAATAATCCAATGTTGTAACCAGGCTGGGCTGTTATTTCCCAAGTACATTCGGCGTTCTTTGGATACTGTTTGGGAAATCTATCGATAAATTTGTCATTGGTTATTCATCAGTTCATTAATAAACAGCAAATAAAAATTAAAAAAAAAACATCAAACAAAATTACAAATTTCCATTGATTTCAATATCAATGTGCGTAATAAAAATAAAAATATTTTCAAGTAGTTTTTAAAATGAGAATTTGAATATTTCTGCATAATTACCCAGGGGAAGTGAACTCATTGTTGGATCCACGTACGACCCCACCACAACTTTTGGAAACAAGATTAAGTTGAATCTCAAAATCTGCTGGTGCTTCACTCCCCCAATATTCGATCCACAATTGATTCATTGAACTCGTTATATTGTGTGGTTTTATATTACCGCAGAATTTGCCTATTTGTGGACTCAACGGTCCTCCATTTCTAAAAGTAATGTAATTTTTTTATATAAATAGCATTCCAAGGTGTAGATAAAAAATCTTTTTTTCTTTTTTTGGTGAATGTCAATAGACAGCAAAATTTTAAGTACCTAACGATAATGAATCCTTTGTCACAACTTCCCATATTCATTCGATTAAAAACCAAATTAATCGCTGATCCTGCATCCTCGTATTTTGCATGCCAAACGCAGCTCCTTGGATATTCGACATTCGTAGGGGTTCGAATGGTGTGATATGGACCAGTTAATATGCCACCACAAGGCTGCCACTTGTACTGAAGGTCGAAACTTATTGCAGGTCCAAACGTACCGTTTAGTACCTTGACAAAAATAATAAATAATATTGATAATTTTTGATCAACATGAAGAACATCAAATTTAACATAAAATAGAATGGAATCATCGAGCAAAAAAATAACTTTTTACAAAATTATTAGAACATTCGGCTGAAGGTTTTTATAGTTACGATCATACCTTTTCAGAAATTTTTAATCTTCTTTAAATTAATACTTTAAATCTTATATGATTTGTCTGATTTCTTACATCGACCATGTTCATACGCGAAGGACTTCGAACTGTGTAAACTTCGTGGGTCATATTACCGCAGGCAATTCCAACAGTTTCTTTTCCATCTGAAAATTGTTTTATCAAATGGATTATTTAATTGATTAAGAAAGAAAATATCGTTTTATGAAGAATATAAAATTTGGTTCGAACGCATAAACTCACCGTTAACTCGTATGTATTTGAGATTATAAGTACAGGCACTACTGCGCCTATCATAAAGTCCAATTAACCCGGAAATCGTAACAGTCAAAGTGGCTTCGGTACGATTTTCAGGATCAATTGCCGATGGTGGAACTTTGAGTTTCCATGGACAGAAAAATGATGTCTCGTTGTATGGCGTTGACGGTGGCAACAACGAACCCGACATGTCTTCAATTATTCCTCCGCAAGCTTGTGTGGAATAAACAAAATATTTTAAGCGACTTTTAAAACAAGGATTTCGTGTCTCAGTCAAAAAGCTATAAAGAGAGCGAATTTAAAGAAAGAAAATTTTCATCAAACGAGAAAACTAAAAAACAATAAAAATATCATTTCATACAAAATTCACTCAAATGACAATTTGTCACGCAGCATAACTCGTTGCTTTCCGCACTTGTAGCACAAATGATTATATTTTTTTTTAATCAAAAGAAATAGCATTTGGGAAACTTGACTTACGAGCCGGAGCTACAGCATTGAATCGTGCTTTCAAACCGCGATGTCCAACGTCCAACCAATACGCGATTCTCATGAAATTAGCGGTACTGTAGATTTTTTCTCTCATCAGAGTTGACTTGCGATACGTGATTTGTGATTTTGCCCCTACGTCGTTGTAGAACTAAAACAGAAGAAAACTCCACTCAAAATTGTTTCAATTTACTGCTTTTTTTTTCTTTTTTTTTTTTTTTACTATTAGAATATTTTGTCTTTTCACATGATTTTTTATAATAAATGTCTAAATTACTTTTTCAAAAATGTTCTTATACCGCAAGATAAAAATTATTAGAAGCACCAGCGTCGATACTACTCATGTCCAAATCAAGAATTTCCAATTCAACTTGACTTCCTTCTGGCACAGTAATCGTCCAGTCGCAATATCTGTACAAAAAAGTAAATGTTTAAGTCTCCAGTTTAATATAATTTTTAAAACATGTTTCGCAAAATTTCAGATGTTTGAACCGTACAGTTGAGATTTTGGTAAATTTTTTTTCGATTTTTTACTTATAAGATTTTTTTCATTTTTTTTATCAAATCCTGACATTTTTTTCATAAATTCAATATTAACGAAGAGATTAACGAATAAAAATTTTTCTTGTAAAAATATTAGATAGAAAAAAATATTTTAAGTTTTGACTCACCGTGAACGTGCGTTTGGATTCGGATAGCCGGTCGATTTGAACTCACCGGATATACCGGATAGTTCCCCGCTGCAAGCTGCGTTGAATTTATTTGGTCATTAGAGCAATAAAAATGGAAAAATTGAGAAATGAAGATTGAAATGTATTCTTTTTTTTTTAATATGAATTTCTACGTTTAATTATAATTTCATCAACACATTAACACTCACGATCTTTAGTTGCGGTATAATTCAAGCTGAATCCGCGATAATTTCCAGATGTTCTATTGTCACTGGTGAATGAAACAATGGCCTCGTTCAAAGATGTTTGTGGAATTTCAGGTTTGTTTGAACCGCAATAAACTCCAAGTGGATTGACTATTAAAATAATTTCCAATAAATCACCAAAATGCTTCATAAGTAACAAATTAGCGTGTGTTTTATTTTCGTATAATTATTTTCTATCCTTCGTTTAGTCTAAATTCAAAAATCGAAGAACCCAACTGACAATTTGACAGATTTTTCTTAATATCGCTTTGTTATCAATGTCGATTCTTTTTCAAAATGAAATTCCAGGAATTCAGTGATCAAAAAGAATAAAATCTTTCCACACTGACGATTAGTGATTGTTTCTGTTACTTATGATCAGTAATGAAAACTGTTGCCCAAAACAATAAGAAAAAACTGAAAAAATCCTATGAAACAACCAACGAAATCACTGATGGAATAGCTCGTGAGATTACTAAATAAATCACTGGTGAAATTACTAATAAAATATCAAAAAGAACTTCTGATGCTGATCCATTAGTGCTCAAAATTAAGGATTCATTAGTATGATCAGTGTTCTTGTGATTAGAGCTCATACGTATTTTTCCAGAAAAGGAAAAACCTCCAAATTATAGAAACAATCAAATCAATAGTTGTAACGATATATTAAAAAAGTATTTTTTTCAATTAAAATTCATAATCGACAAAAAAATGACTTCAGCCACATTTTTGTGAAATTTAATAAGAATTTAAGGCAAGTTGGTTTACCGGTATCATTGAAAGGTAATCTCTCACTGATCCTGACATAATCGGCATTTCCACATCGTCTTAATCCCGGCAGATTAATATCGCGGAACTCGAGTTTGAGAGTATGTTCGGGTGGCGCAGTAATCCACCAGCCGCATATCTCATCGACTGGATAAGTGGATGGATAATTAGGAGATTTTATGACGCCAGTCTTTCCTCGTAGAATGCCACCACAGACCTCTAAATAATGATAAATAAATAAATGAATAGATAAATAAAAAGTAAATCGGTTTCATTGAAATTGGCCGATGACAATTCTTATGGGTTCAAAATCGTATTTTTTCATATTTTAACTTACGCCCGGACGTAACCGCTGCCTGGAAACCGTTCTTTGGATCAGCGAGTTCGGTGTAATAGTGAACATAAAGCATATCGGTTTTCGTTGTCATACTGCTCGGTGCAATGTCGCGACAAAATCTGCCAAGTAGCGTGGAATATTCTGTTCCACCATCCCTCACTTCAACATATTCTCTCGTACAACTTCAAATAATAAGTTTCAATAAATAAATAATCAAAAAAAATGAAAATTTTCTTAAATATTTATGTCTTTCAATTATTAAGTTTATTAAATTGATTTTCAAAGTGTTTGATCGATAATTTGAAAAATTTATATCTGTGAATAAATAATTAATTAACCAAAAATTATAATAATCTGTTTTTAAAAAAATACATTAATAGATTAGACTTACTTTGGGGTTGAAGCAAGATCGAAACGTTCGATAAAGTGAAGTGACAATCTTTCACCATGAACAGCACGGAACTTCCAAGTACATTCGGTAAATGGTCGCGGTATGTTTGGATAATTCGGGGTACTAAATTGTACCTGATCGTCTACAGATTCGCCCAAGTTGAAGGAACCTCCACAAGCCATTCCTACTTCTCTGTACGTCATTTTGAATTTTATTTGAGGTCGTGAACTAACCACCTTGACGTAAAGCTTGTTACCGGTTGTTTCAAGGGTCGCTGGAAGTGTTTCTTGACCACAATATTTACCAATACCCAAAAGAGGAGCATCAGCACTTTCGCCGTTTTTCAACTGCGAATTAAAAGCAATAAAAAATTAAACATAATTTGTGGCTAAACTCAAATTATAAATAAAAAATCAATTTTTCATAAATCAATACGTAAAATAATTATTCTGCAAATTAAAAAATCCAACTGTAGATTTAAGGATGTAACACAAGATAATTGACTCTTTATTTTTAGACATTGCAGTATATTTTCTTACCAATACGTAATTGTCCTTGCAACCCGCAGTTCCAGTGCTTGGGACTTCGAAAATAGGAAAACTGATGGAGATGGTTTTACCAGTTTTTACTGTTATTTCCCACTCGCATACGTATCTGTACATTACCAGACTGTAAACGTTCATCGTTTCGTTGAAATTAATCACACCATTAGGCCCGAACAGTTCACCACCACAATCTGTTAAATAACAGATGAAAAATAATGAAAAGACAAAATCATTTTTTTTTTCCATCGTTTGAAAATGATGGAAAGTTTTATTCGTGTAAAATTTTGTAAATATTTGATTTATTTCGACTTGTGGTTAGATCTGCTTCGAGGCAGTTTTCAAAATTTGATAAAATTTGAAAAAAGTGTTTTCGTACTTTTCAGACTAAAATATATCGGGACTTTGATAATTATTTAACATTCCAAAAATGGATTTGACGTTGGGAAGAAATTTAGAAATTTTTTTTTCGAGTGAAGTGGAATTTTGATAAGTATTTTTTTAGTTTTTTATAAATTTTTAAAAAATTTCTATAAATATTCGTTCTTTGGAACATGCTGGAATAATCTGTAAAATTTTTTAAGTTTTTCCAATGTGATTTCCAGTTGTTTTAAAACTTTTGTTAGGAATTTGTATAAATTTATTATTTCACAATTGTTTCCTTCTCGGATTATCAATAAACTGTGGAATAAAAAGATAAATATTTGTTAAGAAAATAGAACTTACCTCGATAAACTTGACCTGAGAAACCAGTTTTGTTTTGATAAAAATCGGTTCGGAAGTTAACCGTCATTACAGATTTTTTTCCTATCGTTATAAATGATGTTTCGTTTCTATGACAAAGTCTATGCAGAGGGAGCACATCGTTGCGATTCTCTTGTAAAGCACGTCCATCATAGATCAATATATAATCATTTACACATCCTGGTGTTGCCTCAAGATCAATATCAATGAATTTTAAACGTAAGTGATGACCCGGTGAAACGGTAAAAATCCATGAACAATCAAGATCCCTGCCGTAACCGTCAGGCCATCCGACCGAGTGGAAATCCACGGAAATGTTATTAGCTTCGGTCAAATCGTACTCAAAAATACAATCAGCGACTGCAACGTCAATGACAAATTATTTTCATAATTTCTTTTTTGTGATAATTTTTGGTGTAATATTACGAATTCATTAACACACTGGGTCATTTTGACCCGGATTGATTTTTCGTCGTTAATTATTATGAAAAATCTTTCTTTTTTTTTTCAAAAAAATCGCATTTTTCATGTGTGATTCCTCGATTGTTAGAATCAAAAATGTAAAAAATTATGATTTTTTTAGTAAAATTCTCGTATTTTCAAAAGACATGATTTTCAACAATTGTTTGGAACAATCAAATTTCATTTTGTGCAAATTTTGATGATGCACACATGTTAAAGAATGTTTAAAGTGTAATTCTAATTTTTTTCGATAAAATTGACCGAAGGGCTGCTGATGGCAGGCGGAAGAATTTTGCTGCGAGTCCTTGACCCAGTGTCAATGCCGTGGACAAATTTAAGTGTGTCAACGACGACGTGGGTGTGTCTTTAAATGTGTAAAACACTATTTGAGCAAAATAGTCTGCGAAAAATGTAATTCTGTGATAAACCTTTCGAAATAGTGTCTATTTTAATGGTTGATCTTAATGAACGTCTTTAAACTCCATACTCACGTTGTTCCTTGGTATTTTTTGAGGAATCGAGCCTTGGGACTTGATACCAATGTAAATGGAAATAATTGCCTTCACGCCAGGTGTCACCAAAGAATTGTAAGAATAAAATGTTGCTGGATGATAAAATGGTCTCTTGAGGTGGCGACCGTCCACAAACGGTTGTCAACTCCGGAGCCTCTTCATTGTAACCGTCGTATATCTGAGATTATGTATTAATTTAATACGTTGAATTTGACAAGTTAAATTTATTTCTAAATGGACAAATTAATTTATCATTAAAAAGAGTATTACATCTCTAAAAAAAAACGTTTTTAGCCAGACAAATAATACAGAGATGATGACATTTTACTGAATAATAAAAAAATAATGTTAGTTTATTGCGATTTATTATTTGTGCAGTATGTAAAAAAAAATGTTCTTCCATGTTTAATGAATTATAACCAATCGATATAAATAATAATAAAAAATAAATGACAACGAAAAAAAAAATGGAATATATATTTACCACAACTTTGGAGACACAGTAATCATCATCGCCTTCAATATGAATGTCATCAAATTCGATTTTAACAGCCATTCCAAAATCGACCGTAATTCGCCAAGTTATTACCGTGTCTTGTTTCCAGGGTATTGGATAAAGTGGTGAAGCGATTTCACCACTGACACCAGTCAAGTCGTTGCCATGAATGAGGTTGTACTCGCCAAGAAAACCTTTGGCAGTTCCACTGTCATCGCTTCGAAATTTCACCCATAATTCGTCCGAAGCTTCAATAACTCCTGGTGATTCGCCGCAATAAGTTCCTATGAGTCGTCCAATACCGGACTTTTCTCGGATCTCGAGATAATCACGATCGCAGTTTGCACTCGACTCGATTTCGAATTCACTGAAGCTCAGACTTATACGATTTCCTGGTGATGTTTTTAGCTGCCATATGCACTCCGAGTTTATGGGATAACTTTCTGGGTACATGGGTGAAGCTATTGTACCGGAAAACGATTGATATTCTCCACCACAAGCTGCTCGAATATAAATTAAAAATAAATTAAGGATCCAGTTTCGACGCACTCACTGTTAGAAGCTCCTTAGTCAATATTTGAAAATTTCTATTCCACTTTTTTATGCTCATGTAAAAACACATTTGATGTCGAATTTTTGGTTCAAATAATTTTTTTTTATTTTTATTTTGATTAAAAATCAATTTTTAAGACGTTTCAAGGCGACTGACTACTTTTCAACGCCACGTCGAATTGTTATCAACATAAATTCTAATGAAAAAAAATTGTCGTTGAAGAAATTTTCCATTAAGAAGAATTCCATTAAAAATGGAAACAAACCTGAATTGAGAACAGAATACACGGCGCCGAATCTGTCGTCCGTAGTCCCATAGTTCGAAAACCAGTGAACGGTCAATGCGTTTCCAGTACTCGTTATTGGAAGTGGAGTTTTTGTGCCGCACCAAGTACCAAGAACGGGACCATCGAGATTGTCACCCTCGTAAAGACGAATGTAATGATCTTCGCAACTACCGTCCCAACTGTAATAACCGCTGAAATCCAAGTGGCGGAAACTCAAGGTCACGTGATCCGCTGTGAAAAAAGCATTTTTATAAATTTCTTAAATGAAGCAATCGAAAAATAAGATTTATCATTTTTCCATTGCAAGTGAAAAGGTAAAATTAACAAAATCTTTCCTCACAAAAAATTAGGAGGGAAATATATTTGAAAAATGTTCAATGATTTCAGGGGAAAAAGAGGAGAAGTTTTTAGGCTTTTTCATTACCTGGATCTTCGGCAACGATTATCCAAGTACAATTTATGATGGACTCGTCCATATGAAGAAGCGAAGAAGTTTCAAGAGTTCCTGATTCCTTCGCGATGATACGAGCACCGCAGGCTTTACTGAAGCTCGCCTGGAAACCTTTCGCTGGAAGGACACTATCGGTTCTCATAACCACGAGGATTGAATTTCCACTTGAAATTATCGGAGGAGGTAAAACGTTTTTGCAAAATGTTCCAAGCAACGTGTCTTCTCGTGTAGTTCCATCGAATACCTGACAATCACAAATAAAGCTTTCATCAGACAGCAAAAAATAATTGCTAATGATTTTTACTGTCAAGCCTTTGATTCCGAAATCAATTAATCAAAGAATATCATATTCCATAAGGGAAATCTTGAAAATGCCAGAAGTTGGCGTAATAAATGTGAATAAAAAAAAACTAATAAGAAAATCATCAAAAATTGATGAACTGATTTAAAATTCGACTTTGATTCTTCATATTGTTGAAAAAATGAAGAAAATTCTACCTTGACGTAGTCATCAGTACAATTGGTCGTGTCCTCGATATCAAAATCCGTGAAGGTGAAATTGACAACATGATTTTTATCGACTTGAATAAGCCATTCGCAGTTTTGATTGTTAGGATAGTCAAATGGATAATTAGCGGAATGGATGATACCGGTAGGAGCAGAAAAGCTTCCACCGCAAACAATATCGACGGTTTTGTACGTGGCCTTAAAGCCACGTCCAGCGAATGAAAAATCGCTGTAGAATTGAACGAAAAGTTTGTTAGTCGGACTGGTATATTTGATGGGTTTATCGGCATGACAAAGTTCGACCAATTTATATGCAGTTTCATCAGCACCTGCGTATAACGTGACTTTGTCATATTTACAAGCGGCAACCTTCTCCGTATTAATATCAAGGAAAGTAATTTCAATGCTCTGATCATGATCCGCTTCAATGAGCCATTCGCACTCAATATTCTCTGAGTAAGAGTTAGGATAACCAGGCGAAGTGATTTGACCATGTGGCGAAGTTAAATGACCCCCGCAACCCACGACGATCCATTCCAGACGAAAACCACCACTATTGACGTAACGATCCGTAACAAAATTCAAAAAAACTTGATTTCGTTGGGATGATATACGAGGTGGTAATTCTTCCGAGCCGCACAATGTTGCCAAATCTGTATCCGGTTGATCATTTTGTCCCTCTTTAATGGTTAAATAATCTTCCGTACAAAGTCCAGATAATGATTTTGCTTCGAGATCAAAATGTGAAAATGTCAGATTCAAAGTATTTCCTTGGGGCGCTTCGATCGTCCAGGAACAATTGATCGATGGTAAGTAGTTGTTCGGGAAATTAGGAGATTCTATTACTCCGCCGAAGCCATGAATTTTTCTAGTGCAAACTGTCAACACAAAGAGAATTTAAAATTCAAAATATTCGCTGGCATGTAAATTAATAATCGTGTTTTTTCATATTCTTCATAATTCACGTAGTAGACGGATAAAATTAATCATTAACTCACGCGTCTCGTATCTAATGTGAAAACCACGTCCAGAGTTCGTGTAATCGCTTCTGAAACGAATGCTAACGATGTTGCTGTCAATATCGATGTAAGTGGGACCATTCGGGCCGCAATATCTCGTGGGCTTTTTCTGAGGGTCGTAAGAACCTGATGTGATTTCGAGGTAGTCGTAACGACAATTCGAATGATCCTCAATATCAAAATCAACCACAACAAGCTGAACCATACTTCCAGCAGAAACAGCGATTTTCCAGACGCAAGAAGCGAGACGAGAATATGGTTGGGGGTAATTTGGTGACGTTATTTCACCACGTGAGCCACTCAACGTTCCTCCACAACCTGTTGTCGAACGTAAAAAAGTGCGAAATCCGTAAGGAAGATTTAAAAAAGTTAATTAAAGGATGAAATCAAAGAACCGAATAAATTTTAAATGATGATGATGGAAATCTGACCAGAAGTAGAACTGTCCCATTTTAGGCTGAAACCTCCCATGTGTCTGGACGAATCTGTCACTAACTTGACGAACAACTCGTTCGTCAAACTCTTGAAATTGTGAGGAATCTTTTCGCCACAATATCTACCAATTAAGGGCGATGTCTCGTAACCACCGTTTCTGTGAACGTTTATTGTGTTTTTATTTACGAAGAAGCACGACTATTATTTGATAATATCACGACATTGATCTTTTTAGTGAAATCATCGATTTATGGGTTAAAAGGAAAAATGAGGCTCACCGTAATTCAAGATAATCGTAAGTACATGGCGTGCCGTTCTCAAGTTCAAACTCCACAACTTCAAGATTGATCTGATGCTTATTCGCTGCTGTTATCACCCAAACGCACTCCCTGTTCGCTGGATATGGTTCAGGATAATTCGGAGAATTAATAACTCCAGTTTCCGCATAATAATGGCCGCCACAAACTTTCGATGCATCGATGAATACGTAGTGGGCTATAAAACCTTCTGCATTCATGGTGGCGTCTGTTTTAAAAACTATTGACATGCTCTCTGTCTGGGTCATCAATGAAGGAGGCATCGTTGATCCGCAAAATCTTCAAATATTAAATTAAAGATGGAAAAAACATTTTAATACTGGGTTTATGAACTTAATTGTTCATTCATTTTCATGGAACATTGAAAAATATATATATTCATTTAAAAAATATGATTTAATGTTATTCATCACCTTCCCATCTCTTGACCTGACGTACTGGAACCATCGTAAATGATTACATAATCGCTAAGGCAATGATAACTCATTTCCAGGTTGAAGGACGTGAAAGTGAGTTGTACAACGTGGCCGACTGGTGCTTTAATTGTCCAAGTACATGATTCATTATCGTCGTACATGCCGCCACCAGTGTGACTTTGAATTACACCTGTTGGAGTTTTTAATAAGCCACCGCATCCTGAAAAAAAATTATGTGAAATAGTATTCGCATATTAATCGATGCGAAAAATGATTGAAGTTAAATCAATGAATCTCAAAAGCATCGGAATCATCCGTAGTTTTCATCTGGCTGGATTTTCGTGAGGAAAATACAAAAAATTATGTTTTTGATACTCTTTACTCTCTATCATGATCAATAAATAATTCTTTTTTTGCTCTTTTCCAATATTATTTTTAAAAAGTCGACCAGACATCTTTCAATAACAATGAAAAATTAAATATTTTCAAAATTTTGTGAAAAAGTGCATAAAAGGTTCGTCTAAATAATAATAAAAAAATTAATGTCCGAGAGTTGGATTCGTCGTGACGATTGTACGATCGTAACTTGAAATAAAATGTATACGTACTTTGATCAACGGTCGTATAATTGGCCAAAAATCCACGACCGTTTATACTCGAATCAGTGCCAAACGTCAAATACATAAAGTTGTACGTCGAGTAAAATGGCTCACTGGGTATTCTTCGATTATCACCACAAAGACTTCCAAGAGTAGTAGAATTCTCATTGTCACCGTCATAAATTGCTAGTCTGTCAAAGTAACATGATTCTTGAAAACCACTCTCGATGTCCAAATCAACGAGAGTGAGTACGATCCTCTTGCCAGGAGGTTGAATAATTTCGTAGATGCAAGTACGTGATTCTGGATACTTGTTAGGATAATAGGGTGACTGAAGAGTACCAGAAGCCTCATGAAATTGACCACCACATATAGTCTCGTATTCCAGCTGAAAACCTTTATGCTCGTTGGACCAATCACTTTGAAAAACTATCAGAGCTTCGTTAGAATCAATCGTGACTTGTGCTGGCAAAGTCTTGCCACAATATGTGCCCACAATTGGTGAAGACACATCTGGACCAGCAAAAACCTAAACAAGCATTAAAAAAACATGAAAAATTTCTATTCAATTTTGAATTAGTAATTAAAAACTACATTGAATGTTGAAAACACCAAGAATGCATGATTTTTCTTCAATTTCCAGTTTCTGTCCCTAGTAAATCGAAGCAATCGGTTGCGAGTTAACTTTCAATTTCATTCTACTTGATTTCCGACTTTTTCACTAGTTCCCAGACAACGAGAAGAAAGAGAAACTTATCAGAAAGAAGCCTTTCAAACGTCTTGCCATCCGCTTCTTCTTTTTCTTGATGTCTGGGTTACCATTTCGTCGTCATTCTTTCGTATCAACTAACTAACTAGAGAATAACTTAAAATACCGTCAGATTGTATTTATCCTAAGGATTAATACCGTCTCATAAAGTTAGTTTCCAATGCGTGGCTGCTTTTTAGTTCCTTAGGGCTGCACGGGTTCATGAGAATCAGTTGTTATTTCTTCATCATCTTACTTATTCATTATGAAAGCTACATCTCAAATTTACTTGAATTTCTTACTTTTAAATAATCGAAATGGCAAGTTCTATGTGGTTCCAGATCAAAGCCGAGCCAGGTTAATCGAAGTCTTTCACTTTTTGGAAGTTGTATCTTCCAGTCGCAAAGCAACCGTGGTGCATAATTCGATGGATAACCAGGAGAGGTGATGACACCTTTGGGAGACGTGATAATGCCTCCGCAGCCAGGAATACCTTAAAAGAAGATGGTCAAATGAATTCAATCCTCATTATATTAATAATTGGTCGAGAAAAATAATGAGATGGTTCAAACTTTTCTAGACAGAGGCAAGTTTCGGCACATAAGATTACCTTCGATGGTGGCGTAATTTATTTGGAAACCCATATCGCTACCAGCTCCATCCGAATGAAAATGGACTGTAGCTGACGAACCGGAAGTCGTGAGTGGCATCGGATAGGTGTGATTACAGTATAGGCCCAACTGGACAGATCTATCACCCGTCGTTTCATTTATCTGCATTGTTCAATTTTATTCACTGTTAAGGTCTTTTATTATTATTTTAAACACAGAAATAAAGACTAAATTCTCGTTGAAAAAAAAAACCTTTTCTAAAAAAACGGTTGATATAATTTTGTTGTTCATTGAAACTTCCATAGACATGTATCTTTTCAAATCGCGAAAAACATTGTTGCAATAGAAAAAAATTACAATATTCTAAAGTTTTTTGAAATAGAACCTCATTGTGGCACATCCATATGCAAATAAAGTTAAATGCGAACTTACTTCAAGATAATCATTTTCACAAGTCGGATGTTCCTCCATCATGACAGAAAAGAAATGAAACTGAATCCTCTTTCCAGGTGTGACCTCAATCTCCCAATTGCAATCCCTGTTGTTTGGATATCTTCCGGGTGAACCTGGTGAATTTATTCTTCCATGGGCAGTAGTCAGACGACCACCACAACTTGGAACAACTGAATTCCAATGAAGGGCAAAACCTTGATTGGAACCGGAACTATCCGTTCTTAACCACAGATAAGCGGCGTTATGAGTCGTCATAAAACTTCCGCCGAGGGGGAAAGTTGTTCCACAAAATCGACCCATTTGATGTGCCCCAGCATTAGGCCCATCGTGAATCTATGATATAAAAATTTATCCCTCATGATTTCTTAACAGAAAGTGAAGAAAACGAGTGGAAGTTCACTATCTTAATGAGAAAAGGTCAGACGAAAAAGAAGAATATAAATTTCCACATTGACTGACCTGCAAAAAGTCGTACCGACAGTTCTGCGATTTTTCGAAGCCAAACCGAGTGAAGGTAATATTTAAGACCCTCGAGCTGTTGGTCAGAATGACGAAAGCGCAGTTAAGATCATGAGCGTAGTTACCACCGGTAGTTGGATATTCCAAAACACCACTTGGATTTTTAAACAGGCCACCGCAAGCCTGCCGTGGAGTCTCACATCTTGGACCCATATATTTCGAAGTACACTCGCAAGTGACGGTTTGAGAATCCGAAGATTTGCAAGTACCCTCGTTCAGGCAGGGATTCGGAGAACAGGGATTTACAGCGACGTCGCAATGAGTACCTTTAAAGTAACGAAAATGACTCGATGGATTTTATTATCAATAAAAATTACCAACGAGAGTATCACGTCCTGAATTATTTATCCTCGCAATTGTTCATCAAAGTTTTTCGCATTTTACACTTTTTTTGCCATCTCTTAAAAAAATGAATCGAATCGGCTTACCATCAGCCTCCGAGTCATCTCCGATTTTTGCTTATAATCAACATCGTCATCAATGAAAATTTCCTTCATCAAACATCTACAACTAATTTCGAATTATAAACTACGCTTCTGTGTCTCACCTGTGAATCCTGGATTGCACTGGCATGTGTAAAGACCTCCACGTGGGTGACAAGTACCATGAACACAAAGATTGTTGGAACAAGGATTAAGAGTGTCCGCACCAGGTACGCATCCCTGGGGTCCAATGCCATGTCCATGATAACCAGTTGGACAATTACATTGTGGATAAAGATTGTTGTAACTGGGATTTTCGACGCAGCTTGCGAGGGGGTGACAACCACCGTTGTTGATACCACATAAACCAACGTAAGTGCACGTCTTTCCATTGCCTTGATACCCTGTCGGGCATGGACCACAATTCGAAGATCCCATGGTGTTGATGCACTGGACTCTGGGTGTCAAGCTGCAGCCACCATTGTCAACTGAGCACTCGTCAATGTCTGTGCAGTAATGACCATTTCCGGTGTATCCTGGTGGACACGAAGCACACCGATAACTCCCAGGAACATTTAAACATGGTACGAAAGGATTCTTCGAACATGCTGGATGGTTTCCAGCGCACTCATCCACGTCAGTTGTACAAGCTGGATCTGTACCCGATGATTGCCAACCCTGGAAATTAATAGTCCGTGTACGACTTCGTAAAATCAAGTACAAAGAGCTGTTGTTTTAAAATTTCCTTCCAAAATCTACTGTCAGGTGAATGGTTGAAAACTTGAATTTTTTCGACACCACATAAAAGGATCCTGAGTATCTTCTCAAAAATTTCTATAGAAAAATGCTCTTGCGAGACTATTATCTTAAATCATTGATTATTTTAATTTATATGGATTGATCAGTGAAAAATTTCAATAATTTAGGCTTTTCGTACCGCATCACAGATACAAGTGTATCCAAGTATCGAGTCGGTTTTCGGTAAACAAGTTCCAAAACCGCAAAGTTCTCTGGAATCCTGAGCATCACAGGCATTTGATTTTGTTCTGCAATGAATTCCGTGCCAGCCATTTGTACAGGTGCATCTGCAGGGGGACAAAAAAATTTGTCATTTTATTGACGTATTAGCTACTTAATGTGACACAGTACGAAGATTAATTATTTATTCAATCCTGAGCCAGCATATAAAGAACTTTCAGGCAGAGTCAAAATTTCAACTACCGAGTTAAATAGAAGATTAAAGTTCATTCTTCTTCCGTAAAAATACCAAATGGCCTATTGAACTCTTTCATGGATACATTGGATCGTGAGGAGTCTGATTCTTTTTCAATTCAAGCGCAAAACTGAATGACCCAATATGCTGCCAATAGATCTTAAAAACATGATTGCTGGCGAAGGGTTTAGTAAGAATAAATTGTATTAAACAATAAATGATTCAATGATTTTTTTTTACTGACCGATAAGAGCCTCGTAAATTTGTGCACGACGCTCCATTTTGACAGCCCAAATCCGTACCAGCAAAATTATCACATTCATTTACGTCATCGTTACAATTTGGACCCTGTAATACAACAATTAGCTCTCATTTTTTGACAAAATCATCACTCTAATTCCACTGCTAGATATTTTCTTCTCGTTTTCATTATAATACCTCCCAATTTGGTGGACAAAGGCATTGATATCCGTTATAAAGTCTGATACATGTTCCCCCATGTCTACATGGATCGCTGGCGCACTCATTATTCAGTAAATCGCTCCGCATTGTATTTAAAGTGTTCTCTACATTACGAACCTTTGGAATGAGAAATGATTTATGAAAATCTTTTTATATCGAGAAAAACAAGACGTGAAAATGTTCAAATAGGAACTCACCCGTCTTGTTAAATTACGTAGAAGGGCTCCTACAATTAGTGGATCGTTGAGCTGTAATAAAATGTTTTCGTGGCACCAGAATATCAATAAACATTCAAAAGCTCTTCTGAATTAAAAGTAAATTAAAAAAAAAAAAGACAAAAAAGTATTGCAAATTTCACACAAGCTTGCAAACGAAATCGTTGATGATTTTTTAAAATTATTGTTCATCAAAAACGCTGAAGTGAATGCTATTTCAAATGAGAAAAAATCACAAACTTGATAACTATAAGTTAAGGACGCGGAGTACTTTAATTTTCGTCATACCCGATTTCCTCTCGCTCTTCCTGCCCTACCGGTGAGGTTCGAATCCAACCCAAGTTCAAGGTTACGCAAACGTCTTTGTAAACCGTTCGTACCCTCGATGGCTGTCACGATTCGATTAAGGTCTTTCGTCATTATTCGTAAATGTCCATTTTCCCAATTTTCGACAATTCGTGCGGCATCATGCGCCTGACAATCATAACAAATGGAATCAAATAATTTTTCTTCGAAAAATACAAAATGTAGGCCATGATCATTGAGCTAAACGTGTCACTCGTAATTTTTTGTTCTTTTATCCTTGTAGAAAAATACGTAGGTGCATTAATCTTAAGAACACAAATACCAATGGATTAGTACCACAAGTGCTTCTAAGATTTTATTAGTGTTGTCACTAGTGATTTTTTTTTACGTTTTTATTTCTTAGTAACTCACCCTTATCGAAACATCGACAAGATTTATGTCGTTTATATTAACAGTACTTTTTCCAAAAGTCAGTAATGTTATGTTTCTATCTTTTGCACTGGAGATCACGAGATTACCGTCTAGCGTCTCAAGGATCGGTCTGCCAAAAATGATTGAACGAATAATCGTTATTAAAATAACAAATTATCATAATTGTTAATCTATTTATATTATCGTGGCAATTATCCAAGAAATTGACGTACCTTTCTTCTGTCCAAGCACTACACAAACCGACTATCGAAACTAATAGCAACAATGACCTCGAGGCCATTTTTGCTATTCGCCTTTCGGCTTTTTTTATTTCCGCTTATTTAATTGTATTATTTATCATTTATTATTGTTTTACAAGATTACAAACAACCAAATCACTTTCTGTGTCAATGCAGAAAATGCTCGGCATTGGGGCACTCTTCGTCTATGACTGATCTCAAAAATTCCTCTTCATGGGATCTCCCAGAGTGCAAGTGGGCGTGTTTCGAGCATTTATCGAGTTCCACCCAATATCAAATTACGATTATTCTTACAAGCGTTTAAATTTTTTGGAAAAAAATTAACTTTCGATATCCAAATCACATAAAGTCCCGACTATTCGAGATTCGGGAAAACCATGGAACTACAGACCGAACATATACTTTTCTAGTCCATCACCAAAATATTATTAATGCAAAAAGAATATTTTTTTTTCGGAGATTAGATTTTCTATTGCTACTTTTTTCCAAATATTATTTTTCCAAGGATATCTTGTCGTATTCTGTATCAATTGATGCAGATTATGATGAAATTGATAATAATAATAAAAATGGGAACAAAATTAAAAAAAAAAAAAAAAAACTTAAACAGTTCTCCGGAAACAGAATTTCAAACGTTGATACAAAACGCTTATATTTATAAGACATTTTCATATTCATTCTCACGCTACAATTCCTCATCAATGCACCATCACATATTTTAATGCCCGCACCATGCATGGGTTATGACAATCGATCATAAAACATTGGACTCACGCTATTGTACATATATAAAAATGTTCCACATAAAACGTGCACGCAGTTATCTGCTCGTTTTATGAGGTGAAACGTTCTAGTTGAAAAGTGACATTATAAGAGAGCACTGCTTGCATTATCTGTTTTATTGACCAAAGAACCAAAGATGGTAAGTTTTTGTCAATTTATTAATTAATTTCTTCAATGAATTTTCCATAAATATCATTTTGTTTTAAGAATAAACATAATCAGCACAAATCAAAATAACTGAGTTTTTTCATTAAAAATCAAATCAGTCTCAACTCTTACCTACATTTATCTGTATTCGTTTCTAATTATCGAGGTCGAGGTTTGAAAAATTCATAAGTCTTGAGTTCTGGTTTAGCAGCACGATTAACTTTCTGTAAGATAATAAAAAATCGATAGGTACTTCGTTACCTACAAATTCATGATAAAAATTTAAAATCAGATTCCTCCTAACTGGATTCGTATTAATAACGAGATGGAAATAATCTACATTTGCTTATAAATGATTAATTAATCGGATATTTTTATAAGATTATTTACAATTATAAAAATAATTAGTTTTTATCATTTTTCGAATTATATCATCCAATAATTTGTACTGTTACAAAATTATGAATGAGGGAGATGTTAATTTTAATTTTTACTTTAGTTCATTATTTTTTAAAAATCATTAGTAATCGGCCCGAAGTAAAATAATGACTGAGATTACACCGATTTACGAAAATGATTTAGTCGTTTTCATTTATAAATATAAATATATTTATAGCGAATGTTGTACAGTACAAAATTGCTTTTTATTGAGCTACTATGGTTACACATCGTGACAACGTTTCAAATCGATTTTTCTTCAAGCCTATAGACACAGTACAGTTCAGAACTGCACAACTGCAATTTTTACATTGCAGTACCTGAGGATATATCTGTATTTTATAAAAGGGATTGCTACCGTCAGCTGTAAAGTAGAAATTCTTCGAGTAAAGGTTGCATTATTAATAATAATACTATACCTTTGACTGGGTCAAGGCGGATGGACATATAAGCATATCCTACATTATTGAACTTCCTGACAAGTAAGACTTATACTGGGTAGAAAAACTTTCGATGTTTTTCATGTTTCCGTCAGTCAGTTACCGGTCAACTATCGTGGAAGTTATATTTTCCTCATTTCTCCGAGTGAAAAGCCTTTTATTTTCCATGTGTCTTATTTTGGAAACTTTTTATAACAAACCTATCAACGAATCATTTAAAAATATTTCGTTTCATTGATTGTCATACCTTGGAAATCAACGATGAATTCGCAGTCGAAACTCCATGAAAAAATGTCGAAAAGGGTACTGATTTTAAGGAATTTAACAATAAGACCCAGTACGAAGTTTTAGGGCTTATAATAATTTTGTGGATCGATTCGAGTGGTTAATTTATTCAAACATATTTTTTTTTGATGGTTTTTTTTTTTACCAATCGTATTAAATCGTTGCTCCAAGTTATCTGCAAGTTAATCTGGAACCGTGTGTCTGGTTTTTGTTTCATGTAATCAGCGAGAATGCATATCTATACACATTGGACAGGCAGGCGTTCAAATGGGGAACGCCTGCTGGGAATTGTACTGTCTCGAGCATGGAATTCATCCAGATGGTCAAATGCCTAGTGATCTTACACCTGATTACGAAGATGATTCCTTCAATACATTCTTCGAGGAAACAGGATCGGGAAAACACGTGCCAAGGGCTGTTTTCATTGATCTTGAACCCACAGTAGTAGGCAAGCAAGACAAAGCAAAAACATACATATTTAGATAAAGTACGATCTGGGTCAAATTGACCCAGTGTGTCAATTCACTGGCGATTTTTAAGTGTGTCAACAAAGTGTTAACTGTTTGCAGTACACAAATATTGTAAAATAATTATTACAGAATAAAAATTAATTTAAAAAATGATTAAATTTTGTCGATGTACAGACGAAGTTCGTACTGGGACTTACAGGCAACTTTTTCATCCCCAGCAACTGATAACTGGAAAAGAAGACGCAGCTAATAATTACGCCCGTGGACATTACACAATTGGTATTTTTTTGTTTTCTCATTCATAATTATAATTATTTTTTAACTAAATTTTTTATTGAGAGTGCATTCGGACGTAACACTGCAATTATCGAATATTAACAGTCCAAATGTCGCACTGCAATCAGGAAAGGAGATAGTCGATCTTACGTTAGATCGAATAAGACGAATTTCTGAGCAATGCCGTGGTCTTCAGGGTTTTTTAATATTTCACTCGTTCGGCGGTGGTACCGGTTCCGGTTTCTCGAGTTTGTTGATGGAAAGGCTTTCCGTCGAATACCCCAAACGAAGCAAACTCACGTTCAGTATTTATCCAGCTCCTCAGGTCTGTCAAATTATTTTTTATATTATCAGACATAATTATACAATTGAAAAGTTCTTTTCCATTGCTATGCGTTTTTTTTTCCTTTTTTTACGTTCAACATTATGAAAATTGGAAATACTGGAAATAATTTTATTGATAACTTTTCTGTGCAGCTTGAATAAATTATTATAGTTCTCGATTAAATAAAATCGTGAACATCATTTATTTGCAGGTGTCGACCGCGGTAGTCGAGCCTTACAATGCGATACTGTACACGCATCCTACCCTTGAACATTGCGAGGTTGCTTTCATTGTCGACAATCAAGCAATTTACGAACTTTGTAGACGCAATTTGTCGATCGAAAGGCCAACTTATACAAATCTGAATCGTCTGATAGGACAAATTGTCTCATCAATCACAGCGAGTCTACGTTTCGATGGTGCTCTGAACGTCGATCTCACCGAGTTCCAAACCAATCTTGTACCTTATCCGAGAATACATTTTCCTCTCGTAAGTCCAATCATTGAAATATCTACAAAATTACAATATTTTCGCTTGGAGTCAATTCTCAAACTCAATCATTTCAATCCTTGCTTAGAGTTGAATTATTTTGATTATTATTTTCTTGTTAAATTATAAAGTTTGTGTTTTATTGTTTAAATCAATTTAAGAGTCTATCTATTGTTATTATAACAATAAATTTGAATACAAAACCATTGTTTCCATGAAAAAAAAATCAAGAAACAGTTTTTTCGCATTCTTAATACAATTTCTTTTGTTTTATCGGAATGATAGTTTTTCCGATACCAATCAGACACGTTTTCTTAATTAAAAACATTAAAACTATAAGTTGACCGCATTTTGGCTGATTTAGGCAACTTACGCTCCAGTAATGTCAGCGGAAAAAGCAGGCCACGAAAGAATGACCGTAGCCGAAATAACGAGTTCGTGCTTCGAGCCAAACCATCAAATGGTGAATTGTGATCCACGAAGAGGAAAATACATGGCAGTTTGCATGCTCTACAGGGGTGACGTTGTACCAAAAGATGTAAACGCTGCTATAGCAATGATTAAAGGACAAAAGCACGTAGAATTTGTCGAATGGTGTCCAACGGGTTTCAAAGTTCGTAAACTTCATTCATTCAATTTGCATTAAAACACATGTTATCGTCTTGTCCGTTTCTATAAATTTTTCATAAAGTCGTCCACATTTTTAATAAACTCTCACCAGAAATATCCAGAAAAAAATGAATGTGCGACTTGTCTCTAGGTTGGAATAAATTATCAACCACCTACAGTGGTGCCAGGTGGCGATCTTGCGAAAACCGAACGAGCAGTGTGCTGTCTGTGCAACACGACAGCGATTGTAGATGCCTGGGCACGAATCGATCATAAATTCGATTTGATGTACTCCAAACGAGCCTTCGTTCATTGGTACCTCAAAATTATTTATTTATTCAACTTTTATGGAAAAATACGTATCAACACTAATTCTAGGAACACTAACGACACTAATGATGACGTAATATTGCACAACAATGGATTAGTACCATTGGTACTTTTGCACATTATATTAGTGACGTCACTAATCATTTCATTAGTGATCTCAGTGCTGTCACTAGTGATTTCTTCAATAATCTAACGATTCATTCCAACATCTTATTAATTAGAATTTTTTTCAGTTCTCCATAATTGTTTTGGAGAACAGTTTTCATTAGTGCATGCACAATCAACAGAAGTGATCACTTATCAACAGTGAAAAGAGCACATTTTAATAATATTTTTACACAGATCCCTCTTGATGGGTTTTTATTAATGATTTTAAGTACTAGAAGTTATCATTTATTATTACTAATGAAAATGTTTATGGAACTCATGAATACCTGATTAGCACTGATCAATAACTAAAAACGTCTATCAGTGCCCTTTAGTATTTTTCCATAAAGAAAACGTATATGTATATTTATTTTTTTATTTTTTTAATCTGAGTTTATGAAGACAAAATTAAAGGAAAATAAAAATGTGAAATTGTTCTTAACACACCGCAATCGTGGAGACACCATTTAATTGAGTATTTTATTCGAATCCAGGTTTGTTGGAGAAGGCATGGAAGAGGGTGAATTTTCAGAAGCTAGAGAAGATTTAGCTGCTCTCGAGCTCGATTATCGTGAGGTTCAAGAGGACGCTACGGTGACCGAAGATGATGACGAAAATTAAATATACCTCATTAATAATTCTCCCTATATTTACAGAAACATTTAACCTTACTTTCCTACCTGGGGTCATATTGACCCAAGTCGAAATTAATGTTTGACTGCATGATTAATAAATTAAATGAAAATCGTTTGGTTGTTCAAAGCTGTCGTTCCTTACGGTGCTCATTTCCGGTATAGTATCATAATCAAAGTTCAAATAACTATTATTTTAATTGCTCTGTTCCTTTGTCATTTTCTTGATAGTAAAATCGTGTGATATTTGTACTTAATTATTAAGTTAAATTAATTTCATTAAATATTAATATTAAGGACTATTGAACACCTTCAAACCTAGTACTGCAAATGAGTCTTGAATCATCATATGTTGCTGTAACACATTTCAATATTTCTATATCGTTAATTGTATTGTAAAAATTCGTTTTTTAGCTTAGTATCTGAATTATTTAAACGTGTCATATTCTTTTTATTCATTTGTTTTTCTACTTGAACCGTGGTTCACTTAAGATTGTACAATTATGTAGCTTACAATAAAATATGCGATTATCGTGATAATAAACCGCGTAATTATTTCAAACTCCCTGTCAAATGACTTTAAATATTATTATTGAATTATTTCTGATCTCAATCGATTGGTTATTTGGAAGGGATGGGGTGGGAGTGAAAGATTGGCAAACGAAAATGAAACTGGGACAAAGGTAATGAAGATTCCTGTTCTCTGAAGATCGGGAGTCTCTAGTGGATGCGTGCGTTTCGTCGAACCCTTGAAATATTGATCCGAAGTAGAGATGAGAAACATAGGAAGATGTGAGCCACGGCACATGCCCGAATGACGCTCAGCTGGCTCTGCGCTTACGACGACCCCTTCGAAAAAGAAACAGCTAAATATGTACGAGGGCCATGCCGTCGATGTTTTTGTCAAAAATAATATGTATATTAATCGTTGATCGTGAAAGTTAATAATATGTGAGATGTAGTTTATTACGAGAAATTGCCTTGAGGGCAGAGTACTTTGTCGTTCGCATCGTCAATAAAAAGGTGAGTGTTTAAAAAGTTATCACTGAATAACAATTTTTTTTTTTTTCATCATTTAACCATGCATTGAACATTTTTTTCATTTATCTTCATTCTCACATTGACAAATCAACGTCACATTTTATTCTGATTTGAATATTCGTTTTATTGTTCCTATTAAAAGTTTATTCTGTCTCTTCAAAATGATCTTAACAGAGATTTTATTTTACCACACGCTCGATTATCTTTCTTGAACTGTACAGAAAAAAAAACAATGAACATCATTTCGTTACCAAATAAATTGACAGATTATTTTTTTCTAAATTCCTCATTGAAGCTGGACAACATGTTTATCAATATATATATGTGTCCTCTATAGTCCTGGGTAGGACGTGGTTAATCATTCGAAATATTTGTACCTGTTTATCTACTCGTGCGAAAATATTGTAATATTTATAAAATGTGTACAATATGAATATTTATAAATACTTATTGTGACAATTATCGCTTATGCTTTGAAAATAATTTTTCCAGCTAATGTTTTGACAATAATAACGGTGAAATTAAAATTGGGGCGACGTGAGTATTATAGAATGCATATATATATGCACTATATATATATGCGTGTGCTTGTCGAAAATGTCGTTATCTTTGTGATAAACGTGTGTCACGTTGTAAAATGGACTGTATCCGTGTGGTATTATTCTTTTGTTTTTGTTAACCCAGTAGATTGATTTGTTTGTAAAAAAAAAAGTCTTTGAAATTGGCCCCGAACGTAAAAGTCTTAAAACTTCGAAGAAGAAGGTGCAAAAGATCAAGTTTATAGACATTTGTCATTATTTTTCTGATGATCATCGATTAATATTTAAATGAATGTGCATGCAAGAAATTCGATCGCATAATATTCCGAAAAATTGATTAACTTTTAACTTCGATGAAAATAATATTTGTCCTCAGTTGATTATTTCCCAACCTCTTATCAAGGACTGAGAAAAACAGACAATACTTCAATTAATACAGTCGCCAAGTAATCGATTCGCTGATACTTTAGACAATAGTTTTTCTTGCAATTTTGCTTTTTGAAGAAAAATATATATCTAGGGAAATAAATCGTTATTTCTTATACTATGAGCTCTCGATTAATTAATCCTTTGAAGATTCATCCCTGGTGCATCAGAGCATAAGGAATAATAAAAAAACAACCATATGCTTTTGAAAGCCCCTTTGAAGCGAATTCAATCCTAAAGGCAACCACAAACGAATAGAATTATAAGTTGTAGGATATTTACGATAACGTAATAAAAATAAAATAAAAGAGAAAGCAACTGTAAGGCAGCGCATGATATTTTTATACAAATCCAGTTGAGTTATGGTTGTTTTTTGGTTGTAGGGTAACCTTTGCAATACTTTTAGATAATTGCTTTTTGCTTTTCCACAGGTAACGGAAAATAATTGAAACCTAAAAGTAAAATAACGTTTCACGTTTGCTTTTTTTTTCAAAAGAATTGTCGTGTTGGATTTGCACTTAAAAAGCAACTGTTTTGTTTCGAATGATTATACGGATGTCAATGAGTTACAACATTTTGTAATGTAAAAAAAAATCCACCATTCACAGAAACCAAATAGTCAAACATATGAGATTTATGATTTCGATTGTTTTGGGAATGAATTTATTTGTTTTTTGACTCAAAAGTAACGTGTGAGACTTCAAAGGATTAATGAGTAGGAAGTTGCGTAATGGTCGTATATTTAGTGACCAAAGGCAGTCAGTAAGCTTAATTAAACAGAGATAGGTTTTAGTATGTATTATATAAATAAATAAAAATGTTGTCGTATCGAAAAAAAAGTTTTTAAAACTGATTAAAGCTTTTATAAAATGTTCCTCGATCGCACGTGTCGCACTCGATCATCCTATTAGGATGAATCAGTCGAGGATTCCCTATTAAATGCACAAAGTCGTTTGAAACATTGAATTATCGAAACTTTAGATGCATATTGAATAATCAAATCGATGGTGTTTTATAGGCCTCACCATTGCGAACATAATCCCTATTATGATGTTGGGGCGGAAGCAGAGTCTCAAGGGGGAACCCGTTCTGGCTGACTACGGTCCAGAAGAGTCCCTCAATGAGAGCGCCGACATCGAATGGGTTAATAAGGTAAAAATTCATTCATGTTATTTTCCTATTTTCACGTTTGAAATCGAATTATTTCATTTCAATGAAAAGAATTCTTCTGAATCATTCTTCTATTTTCTTTCCTCAGCAATTATATTTTTGTTTTCTTAATTGGCAAAATTATAACAACCCAATTTTTCATATTTTCATTTCAACCGAATTTTTTTTTTTTTATGCTCAAATACAGGCAACTATTGAATTTCCATTTTCGATTGTAAATTTTTTTATTCGATGGAATTTTGCAATTTTTTCTTTACCGTATAAAACAAACATTTTTATTATTCAATTGGAATAATTTAAAAAGAAAATTTAATTCTCACTTTGATTCGAAATTTTTTAATAAATATAGGGTGATATATATAATTCAATTAAAATTTCGACACTACGAATAAGAATAAAATTTTTATCAAATTTTTATTCTCAGGACGTAACATAACTTGCAAAATTCATTATTTTTTCATAAATTATGAAAAAATTTGTACTTTTTGTAGCAATGGGTGCGAAGATCAATGAGACTATGCGCTCTGGTATCACTCGCCTCGGTCTGTCTCAACACCCCGAAGACATTCGAGAAGGTGCCAGAACTTCAGTGGGTCACTTTTACGTGCGATCTCATCGTAACATTCCTTTTCACCGCTGAAATGATCGCAAAAATGCATATCCGTGGAATATTGAAGGTAAACGAAATCCTATGATAAAACATTAATTTACACATAACAAGAATAAATTATATTATAAATTGGAAAAAAGTGATTTTTTGATTCCTAAAACTTAATCTTGAAAAAATATAATAAATATTTATCATTTGTCAAGAAAATTTCGAAGAATAAAATAACAAAAAATCTACCAAAAAAAAACATTGTTTAAAGATGAGACTTTCGATAATTTTATGAAGGAGCTCCGATGAAGTTTTTTTTTTTTTTTAATGACGTAAAACACGATACCAAAATGCTTTGCATTAATTTTTAGTAGAAGAGCATTTTTTCGTCAATTATATTGATTCTCTGTTTAAACAGAGAGACAAGTCCTACTTGAAGGATCACTGGTGCCAATTTGACGCGACGATGGTACTCTTCCTCTGGCTGTCAGTTATTCTCCAGATGTTTGAGATGCTGGGTTTAGTTTTAAAATTCAGTGCAGCATCGGTCATACGTTCACCAAGGCCCTTAATTATGATACGTTTTTTGCGCGTATTTCTTAAATTCTCAATGCCGAAGGCCCGAATCAACCAGATATTCAAGTTCGTATAAATAATTCAACATTTAAATAATTATTCTATTAAAATTATGAGTAAATAACAATTTGGTATTTTTTTTCTCTTTTTAGGCGTTCAAGTCAACAGATTTACAACGTGACATTATTTTTTCTCTTCTTCATGTCACTTTACGGTCTTCTGGGTGTACAATTTTTCGGTGAACTGAAAAATCACTGTGTTCTTAATACAACACATCCAAAGCATATTACGATCAACAGTTTGGCCATACCTGATACATTTTGTTCGACCGATCCCGAATCGGGTTACCAGTGTCCGGAGGGAATGACTTGCATGAAGCTTGAATTGTCAAAGTACATCATGGGGTTCAATGGATTCGACGAATTCGGTATTTTATTTAAAAATTTATTCAGTTTTATACCGAAAAAGATGATTTTTAAGTTCACTCGGTTGTGAAACGCAACGAAATATTTTTTTCACATCTAACGATTGCTTGATTTCTTGATTTTTTGATTTTTTAACTGTCGTCACTTTTCTTCGGGAATAAATTAATTCAAGTGCTAAATAAAAATAGACAAAATGTCTTCGACAAAGGAATGAATTTTGTTGCCTTCCATTCGTCAATTGGAAATTCACTCCAAAAAATAATCGACAAAATTTATTATTTGTTGCTATAGAGTCAGAAATCATCAAGTTTTAATTCAACTGGTTGTTTTTTTTTTTCTTTTTTCTAGCAACGAGTATATTCACCGTTTATCAGGCTGCTTCTCAAGAGGGTTGGGTTTTTATAATGTATCGTGCAATTGACAGTTTACCAGCGTGGAGAGCTGTCCTTTATTTCAGCACAATGATATTTTTCCTCGCATGGCTCGTTAAAAACGTATTTATCGCCGTTATAACCGAAACATTTAACGAAATTCGTGTGCAATTTCAACAAATGTGGGGAATACGAGGACACATTACAAACAGTTCAGCATCTCAAATATTATCCGGTGATGATAACGGTTGGAAATTAATAACACTCGATGAAAACAAACACGGAAGTTTGGCATCGCCTGTTTGTCACGCTATACTTCGATCTCCTCATTTTCGTATGGTCGTCATGTGTGCCATTCTTGCAAATGGCATTACTACTGCTTCCATGAACTTCAAACACGATGATCGACCGAGACACACTTATTATGACAATTATTATTACGCCGAAATAGCTTTCACCATTTTTCTCGATCTTGAAACTCTCTTCAAAATTTGGTGTCTTGGATTTCGCAGCTATTACAAACACTCCATTCACAAGTTTGAACTTTTACTCGCCATGGGCACGACAGTCCACATACTTCCCACGTTTTATGCATCGGCATTCACGTACTTCCAGGTAATTCAAACCATTTTTCGAAATTTTCATTTTTTTTTGTGATTTTTCAAATGTTCTTGCAGAGGATTTTCTTGAAAAACTATTATTTTAAAACCATTTATAGAGATTCTGTGGAAAAAGTAACTCAAAGTTGTAATTCGAGGTTTTTTAAATGAGAGTTTCGAAAAAATTCGAAGCTGTTAATGAAAAAAATAATAAAAAATTTTATTCGCAGGTTCTCAGGGTCGTCAGACTCATCAAAGCTTCGCCAATGCTCGAAGATTTTGTTTATAAAATTTTTGGACCAGGAAAAAAACTTGGAAGTTTAATTATTTTCACGATGTGCTTGCTCGTCATTTCTTCAAGTATTTCGATGCAACTTTTTTGCTTTTTATGCGATTTCACGAAATTTGAAACGTTTCCTGAGGTAAATAAAACTCGTTTCTTTTTTTCGAATAATTAATTGACACATTGTGTGATCGATAATCGCAGATAATGATTGTTTGATTGTTTTCTGTTAAACAGGCGTTTATGTCCATGTTCCAAATTCTGACGCAAGAGGCTTGGGTCGAAGTTATGGATGAAACGATGGTCAGAACTCACGAGACCATGGCACCGTTGGTCGCGGTTTATTTCATTCTGTACCATTTGTTCGTCACTCTGGTAAACAGCGCTATGATTTAATTATTAAAAATGATACTGAGAAAATTTATGTGTATCTAAAATGATAATTTAATGAACTTTTTTTTTTTTTTTTAATACACAGATCGTGTTGAGTCTTTTCGTCGCGGTAATCCTCGACAATCTCGAGCTTGACGAGGACATAAAAAAGCTGAAGCAATTAAAATTTCGTGAACAGAGCGCAGAAATAAAGGAAACTTTGCCATTTCGCTTGCGAATTTTTGAAAAATTTCCCGACAGTCCACAAATGACCTGTTTGCACAAAGTTCCTTCGGACTTTAATTTACCAAAGGTTCGTTAAATGAACCTTCAAAAGTATTAAAGAAATGCATTTTTTTTACTAATCGGTTTGTTTCACTTCTTAAAGGTGCGTGAAAGTTTTATGCGCCAATTCGTCTTCGAGGTCGAAGACGACGAGAATGAAAGTACGAAAAAAATTCATGAGACCTTCGACTCAAAAATGGTTTATCGAAAACAACGTCCTGTTAAAATATTGAACAATCCACCCAAAGTGCGAAATGTTGTTACGAGCCTGAAAAAAGCTGCCATAATTTATATAATCAAGTAAATTATTCATCTATTTATACGTATAAACTTAAATTAATTGAACTGCTTCACATTATAGTCATCAAAAACGTGTTCTATTCTCACAATAATTCAATCACTCATTCAATTAGGGTGAAGCAGCTTTTTTACCGAAATTATTGTAAATTTTTAACTGTTTCAATTTCAACTAAAAAAAACCTGTGCATCGTTACAAAAAATTTGGTTTCAGTGACTCAAATAACCAGAGATTATTACTCGGAGATTCAGCAATGATTCCGGTGCCTGGAAAAGGTCTTCTGAAGCCTCAGGGAACTGTCAGCAGTGCTAAACAATTGAGAATCGATCAAAAAAAGTAAGTCATCTTTCGATGAATTTTTTTCTCTCATTGAGAAACAAATGAAATAATTAGATTGATGGATGGAATTTGAAGTTTTGCAGGCAATCACATGGTAGTGTTAGAACAAAAAAACTAACAATTGAACTCGTAATATTTATTATAAATTATTTGTAAACACAAACTTTTTTCCTACTGTCCAGGTCCATACGCAGGAGCGTTAGAAGTGGTTCGATAAAACTAAAGCAAACGTATGAACATCTCGTAGAAAATGGTGACATAGGAGCAATGAATCGAGTCACTTCATCTCGAAGCAGACCCCACGACTTGGACATAAAATTACTTCAAGCAAAGCGTCAACAAGCCGAGATGCGAAGGTACATTTAAAAACGAAAATTCTACCCATTGACCCAGAAATTGAGATAAAAATGGTAAAAATTTGAAAAAAAAAACTTTCGTACTAATGATTTCGAATTTAAAAAAATTCTACTTGGATTTCTGTGTTTGTAGGAATCAACGAGAAGATGATTTGCGAGAAAATCATCCATTTTTTGATACGCCACTGTTTGCTGTACCGAGAGAAAGTAAATTTCGAAAAATCTGTCAATTACTCGTTTATGCACGATACGATGCAAGGCTGAAAGATCCACTGACAGGAAAGGAGCGAAAAGTTCAATACAAAAGTTTGCAGTGAGTATAAAACAATATTTCGTTTGGTATTTACTCCGAAATTTTTGTATTGTATTTTTTTTTTTTTTTTTTTACTTTCTCGTTATTAATTATTCTCTCAACTCAACAGCAACTTCTTAGGACTCGTGACGTACCTCGATTGGGTCATGATTTGTGCCACAACTCTTTCCTGCATTTCAATGATGTTTGAAACACCGAAATTTCGTGTTATGGAAGTCCCAGCTTTACAGGTCGCTGAATATGGATTTGTCATATTTATGAGCATCGAATTGGCACTTAAAATTCTTGCCGATGGCCTATTTTTCACCCCAAAAGCGTATATCAAAGACGTCGCTTCCGTTTTGGACGTATTCATTTACGTGGTAACTATATTTTCATTTTTTTTTTATCAACATCGAAAGTAGTGTTACCATTTTTCGACCATAGACTCACAAGTATCAAGTATCAAGTATCAAGTATCAATCTTTTTTGCAGCTCTGAAAAATGTATTTCTATTTATTTATAACTATTACTTTTTTATATAATTAGGTAAGTCTCGTGTTTTTGTGCTGGATGCCAAAAAGTGTCTCGCCAAATTCTGGAGCCCAATTATTAATGATCCTTCGATGTGTGAGACCGTTAAGAATTTTTACGCTCGTACCACACATGAGAAAAGTGGTTTACGAATTGTGTCGAGGTTTCAAAGAGATATTACTCGTATCGACACTCTTGGCTCTGCTGATGTTTGTTTTTGCTAGTTATGGTGTGCAATTGTACGGTGGACGATTAGCACGGTGCAACGATCCAACAATTTTGAAACGAGAAGATTGTGTCGGAGTTTTTATGAGACGAGTTTTTGTGACGAAAATGAAATTAAAACCAGGAGCTAATGAGAGTTACCCTTCAATTTTAGTCCCGAGAGTCTGGTGAGAATTGATTATTTTTTTTTTTTTTTTTTTACTTTGAAAAACTCTTATTTATTTTCACTGGATTTTATTTCTACGATTTAAGGGCCAATCCGAGAAGATTTAATTTCGATAACATCGGAGATGCAATGTTGGCCCTGTTCGAAGTACTTTCGTTCAAAGGATGGCTTGACGTCAGGGACGTTCTGATAAAAGCTCTTGGCCAAGTACGTTCATATTTTTTCAATTTGTTTTCAACATTTTAAATGAACTTATTTAACTTTTGAAATATGTTTGGGGTTTACAATACTGGAGGTCAAATTTAAGCCTCAATTTGAACAGCTGGTTTTTTGAAAATATTAGAGAAATATTATCAAGCCTCGGTGTCCATCGATTTTTATTTCAAGTTCCTTCAAAAGAGTCAGATAATCACTACAATTTTTTAGTAAAAAAACACCTTTTTTACACTTTTTCGAAACTTCTCAAAAATACTTTTCAAATACTTCAGGTGTTAACTATTTATTATTATATTAATAATGAATTATTAAACTTGCGAATATATTATTTCCATTACCGTCATTTAATTTAATTTTGATTAATTATAGGAATATAAAAAACAATATGAAAAATGCAACTTTTGAAATTTTTTTATATGAGGAAATAATTGATTTCAACAGGTCCACGCGATTTATATCCATATTTACATTTTCCTCGGCTGCATGATCGGTCTAACGCTATTTGTGGGCGTCGTTATTGCCAATTATTCAGAAAACAAAGGTACAGCTTTGTTAACGGTAGACCAGCGACGATGGTGCGATCTCAAAAAGAGATTAAAGATTGCCCAACCTTTGCATTTACCACCGAGACCGGATGGAAAAAAATTTCGTGCATTCATATACGACATAACTCAAAATATCTATTTCAAAAGATTCATCGCCGTTATGGTTTTAATCAACAGTGCACTGCTCTGTGTCTCGGTAAGATTATAATTTATATTCTAATTTTCAACTTTAAAAAATTTACCAGAGTACCTCAGAATGAAATTATCATGAGCAGAAGATCGGTCGTCGTTATATTTACGTGACGTAAAAAAAAAAAATTGATTTGAATAAGAAAGATTCGAAATTAAAAAATAAGTGGATAAGTCGTAAATAAATAAATAATTGTTAATTGGATTCAACAGTGGAGACGTGAGGAAAAACACACGGAAGCATTGGCTACTGTATCAACAATACTTGTTTTAATATTCGTCGTTGAAGTTATAATGAAAAACATCGCATTTACTCCACGTGGATATTGGCAATCAAGAAGAAATCGATATGACCTTCTCGTCACTGTCGTTGGTGTAATATGGATCGTTATTCATTGCACGATGATGGTATGTAGAAAAAAATCTAATAGATTTTTTATATTTTATTTTTTTTTAAATATAATTTATCAATTTTAATTAATCAGATAATGATTAGCGTCTAATAATTAAATATATTTTCTTTTTTTTTTGTCTGTTCTTTTGCTAACAGAATGATCTTTCCTACGTGATCGGTTTCATGGTGGTAATTTTACGTTTCTTCACCATAACCGGAAAGCACACGACCTTAAAAATGCTCATGCTCACTGTTGGTGTCTCTGTCTGCAAAAGTTTCTTCATTATTTTCGGAATGTTTCTTCTCGTTTTTTTCTACGCCCTCGCTGGTACTATTATCTTTGGCACTGTCAAATATGGCGAGGGAATTGGCAGGTAAGCTTGAAATATTATTATTTTTATACATTCATTGTCAGCATCGATGTTAAATTTGTGCAAAAGCTTCGAAGCGAACTAAATAAATTTCTGTAACTTTCCCGCATCGAAAAATGTAGAACAAAAAAATTGTCTAAATTTTTCAAGCTTCGAAATTGGACACGAATTCTGTTTCATTCCGTTTTTATCGATAATTCAAAAGCCAATTGGATTTTAATGATTTGTTTTTAATAACATTTTTACACTAGTAAATGAAAAAAAAAAAGATTTAAAAAAAAAATTTCTTTTTTTAGACGCGCTAATTTTGAATCTCCCGTTACTGGGGTTGCGATGCTGTTTCGTATCGTAACTGGTGAAGATTGGAACAAAATAATGCACGATTGTATGGTGCAACCTCCTTATTGTACACCCGCAGCGAATTATTGGGAAACGGATTGTGGAAATTTTCACGCTTCGCTGATATATTTCTGCACTTTTTACGTAATTATTACGTACATAGTTCTCAATCTTCTCGTGGGTAAGGTTTATCATTGTATTATTTTACAATAGATAATAATGAACTGAAAAATGATGAATTTTGAAGTTAACAATACCATTTTTTTCAGCTATTATCATGGAGAACTTTTCTCTTTTTTATTCGAACGAAGAGGATGCACTTTTGTCCTACGCGGATATAAGAAACTTTCAAAATACTTGGAACGTCGTGGATATCCATCAACGAGGAGTCATACCCGTCCGAAGAGTATGACCTTTATTTTTTCGTCTTTTTACTAAGTTTTCTCTGATTGATACATTGTTGTCTAGAATTTTATTATCATAGAATGATTTTTATTGCGCAATTTTATTTATTGCGCGATTTTTATTTACGCAATCAAAATCACAGACAATAATATAACAATTGTGTTTCAGGTGAAATTCATTTTGCGATTATTAAAAGGTCGATTGGAAACCGATCCACAAAAGGACAGACTTTTGTTCAAATATATGTGCTACGAGCTCGAGCGATTGCACAATGGCGAAGACGTTACTTTTCACGATGTCATCAAGCAAGTATCAAAAATCATTTTTTAATGATCATTTCAACCACTGAAGTGTTAATCGATATCGAATTGTGTTCATTTCGTTTTTTTTTTTCTACAGTATGTTGTCTTATCGTTCAGTCGACATACGAAAAGCTCTTCAACTCGAAGAACTTCTAGCTCGTGAAGAATTCGAGTACATAATAGAAGAAGAAGTTGCTAAGCAAACTATTCGAACGTGGCTCGAGGGATGTTTGAAAAAAATTCGAGCTGTTGGAGTAAGTTGCAAAATGTTCCTAATCACAAAAGAATACAGTAAAATATAAATTTTTATTTTTGGATGTTAATACGGTTTCAATATTTACTCATTTCGTCTTCTTCTTTAATTTATTTGGTTTTTTTTCCTTTTAGAGGCAACAAAACAGTTTAATCGCAGGTTTACGAGCGACAAACGATCTGGCAGCAACAGCTCAAGATCACACGGAAGAAAAGACTAAAGAAAACAGTGTCGATCGCGAAGAAGAAATTGAGAACAAGGTCAGTTTATTTATTGAACAATATCGTGAAAATTGACGAACAGAATTCAAATTTTGTCTGGAAAATTTCGTTGTATTTCTAATTTAAATGTTTATTCAGGAAAATGAGGGTATGAGGCACCGTGGCAAAAAGCCAGTTGTCCTGCCAAGATCGGACAGCATTGGTAGCGGTTCTGGAAGAAAATATCTCGCTCCAACATTGTCCGATCCAGCGTCCGTAAGGACCGAGAAAGAAAAGATGGCGGCCTCGAAAAAGCGGAATAGTCGACCAACTCGTAAGAAATTATGTTTTCTTTTTTCGTTCATTTTGGCCAAATAAACAAAAAAATGCATTTTATTCCAACCAAGCCTTGAAACCATACATTTTTTCTCATGAGAAATGAAGTTGCAATTTGGTACTCAGAAGTTTTTGGGATCCCAGATTTGAAAAATTTGAACTCAAAATTTGGAAATTCAAATTCAATTGTTTCTGTATTTTTTTGGAAAAAAAATATCCTACGAAATTTTTCATAAATATTCAGTCAAATTCTTTGGATCGTACAGAGATCGTAAAAAAATTGCGATTCCGATGTTCGTAATAGGTTAGTAGAAAATAAATTGATCCATTAAAAAAAAAAATCCTCGTCACTTTGAATGCATGGGGAGTATATATACTTTTTCTATAAATAAAAAAATTAGTCATACAGACTAAATTGGTATTTTGAAGTATTCTTTAAACTGTGATTGAGATAAAATAATTAATTACAGCGGTGACGAAAAACAATTTGCCTTATTTGACTGAGGGGAGTGAGCCAAATCGACAGCCTAGAGAAACGACGAGCACGAAGCAACCGTCTTCCAAAGTTTCAAGCGTTATGTTGGAGGTTCGTGAATGGTGGCGAGAGCAGCTCGCTTATAGCAGCGAATCCAGCGAGGATGAATTTTGAAAGTGTTTTAAAAATGTGTTAAATCGAAGAATTTAAAAGATAGAAGAAAGAAAAAAGCCAAAGAGAAACATAAAACAAATCAACGATAGAGTTGAACTCGATAAGCTCGAAAATAGAGAAAAAGAGAACATAATTCTCAACCAGGTTTACCCTGAACGGTGAACCTGAGGAAAAAAACGAAAATGGAGCAAAAGTATTGACGAAGGGCGAGGCTTCGACTGAAGCACGTGGTCAATTCGTTTCCCTCACATTGGGAACCCAAAATCTCCGTCACGACATTTAAATCATTTTTCCCAACTAATAAAACATCGCGTTTTAATCTGTGCCATTTTGTGACACTCGTACGGCAATTTTGCGTTCCCAATAAAAGGTTATTTATTCGTAAGTAGAGCCCGGGTGCCTAAGAATCGTTTCGAACGAATAATCCAATTCACTTGTCGAAATCGGCTCGTTATAATCCATTTTTTTTTCGTTTCAACATCTCGAAAGATCAGAGAATGATTAATAATGATAAACCAATTTTCGTTTATCTTTTCGAACCAGAGAAAGCCTCAAAAATTTGGAATAAGTAAAAGCTGGCTCATTGAAAATAAATACTTTGAATTAATCGACAACAGAATCGGTGATTAATAAGGTGTAGGCACTTTTAGATTTTATACGAGAAAGAGAGACGAATGGTGATGTGTTTAGATCACTGAAAAGTGAGATAGTTAAAAAAACAAAACAAAAAAAATGAAGAGTCGTCGAGATTTCGGAGTGTTTTAAAATGGGCAACTGTTAGTACAATGAGCACCGGATACGTGTCGAAGACTTCTTCAAAGGGATGGGAGAAACGTGTTCCGGCTCCTTTTATAAATATTAAGATTTTATTTTATCGAGAATCGAGCGATCAATTGTTTTGTTTTTTCTTCCATTATTTTTTGGCTAGTTTATAGTTGCATGCGAAACAGACTGAGTCGTTATATTTTTTATGATAACGATAGATCGCCTACGTCGGCTCTAACTTCCCATTTTTTTAGTCTCACCAAAACAAGGATTAAACGAAACGAACGTATACAGGAATCTGTAAACAAAAACAAACTGTTTCATAGAGAACAAACAAAATATTACGACATGCCTACTATAAATGAAGAAAAAAATAAGATGAGAAAAAACGTTGCACGTTTTGCCTGTATAGCTGTTGGTATTTCAATATTGTGAATGATCATCGTTTGCGCCTCGTAGTTTATTAAAACGTTATGTCGATAGTTCAATAAAATAGAAAACGTGAGTTCAAATAATCCACTGTATCGATAAATTTTTCAGAGGTTATTACCCCTTAAAAAATTGATCTGCAATCATTTAAACGTTGTCTAATTTTATGAGAAGTTAAACGAAATCATTGAAAAATCTGAAGATCATGGATTCATTTTATTTTACTGTATCTACCAATTTCTCAAAAATTATTAAGAGTTAAAAATGTCTTTCCAAAACCAACAAAAAATTTGTTTTTGGTTTTTTTTTTCTTTACACTTCGTCATTACGATGGAGTAAAAAAACTGATAATGCTTCAAAAAGATTGAGTAATTTTTTTTTTAGTTTTAGAATTTTTCGGTCTATTATTTTTGTTCACGATAATAAAAATCCCACAAATCAAAGCAACAACAAATCTCATTAACTTTCGATGAAAAATACAAAACTTTGCCATCAAACATTGTCTCAATGTGTTCACTGTTTGAGAGTTTTGTAAACTTTGAAAAATATTTACGAACGATGTTTGATGTGAAAAATTGAAAACAAAGCGAAATAAATGATTTGAAAAACAATCAATTTACGCGATACAGTGGATCATTCTGACTCGGAGTAAAAATGAATAGAAAATATTAAAACACAGATGGTTGGTTTTGAAATGTTGTAAAATATTTGAGATTTAATTTAAATCGATATATAGATTGCGAAAAAAGAAACGCAATTTGAACGCGAATGTGTTAAAAGTGTTTCGCTGTTTTAGCGATTTGTATAATTGTTATTTTCATCCGCATCGACGAAAGAAGAATCAATATTTTTTCAGAAAAGTTCACCGTCCCAAACTACGTTTTTGCGTAGCTTGTAAAAGTTCAGAGTAGCGATTGAAATTACTCATTTTATTATTTTATTTTTTAGAAAATTCGCGGGTAATGAAGCTGTAGAATAATCGTATACGTTGAGGAATACGCGGTGTTTGTAGGGAAATCGAAATAATAACAAATTCGGAAGAACAAGAATGGAAGAGTAGATTGAATTTAAATAATTATCAAATAAAAGAAGAAAAGGAATCCCTTCGAAGGGCTCAGCCTAAATGTGCACCATAAAAAAGAATTAGCTGAATTGATAATTAATATTGCGACTATATACAAGTATTAAGATATGAGTTGATTTTATATATACATATATATTAATATATAAATATATAATCAAAAAATATATACATTACAAGCCCAAAGTTGAGACACTCTGGTTACGATTTTGACTCTGATAAAAAGTTAGATATCTCAAGCAAAAAAGGATGAAAACCAATCCAGCTACGAATTCAGCGTTGTATAAAATTCTTGTTTAATTAATGCGATTTTTTTTTATTTTGGGCTTGTCACAGAATTTTGAAAATGGCAATTCTTATGTAAGTTTTTCACTACGGAAAATTTCAGATGATTTTTCGGTTTGAAAAGATCTCGGAAAGCTAATGATTGATGAATTTGTTCTCCTGGGAATAAACAAGCGATTATTTTTCTACATAATTACAAAAATCACAATTACCGATTTGGAGATTACTAAAATCGACCGAGATATTCCACTTTTTGTTCGGGTCGAAAAACCCACCAGTGTATCTAAACTTTTGGCCTGCAGTGTATGTATGTGTATATATACAGCGACGTACAAAACAAGTGGAGCAAAATGATTTTTGTCGACTGGTTCGAAAATTCGTTACATCGAAAATTTGGTCGATTCCACAAAAGCAAACAAGTAGACACCCAAAATGGCTGATTCTTGGAGAAAATAATTTAAAAAATCATGGTGGTTGCACTTGATTTGTACATCGCTGTGCGTATGAAGCATTTCACGCTACGTTTACATTCCAAGACTTGACGGCTTTGGATTTGTATGAATTTTAAATCCATTTTTCGACACAGAAAAAACAGTAGACACGTAATTTAGACTTTTTTCATTCGGAAAATCGCAAGTTTTTATTTTCGTTATAGAACTTACAGCTTCCTAGAAAATAGCCCGAAGTAAAAAGGGAAAGATGGCCGAATCGAAAAATTCAAAAAAACGTGCAGGGCTACTTTCTTTTATAGAAAGAAATTGAAAAAATCGCACGCATTCAAGCCATGGTTTTGGAATGTAAAAATAGCGGGCACTGCCTCATATTTATATAAGTAAATATAAATATATACATATATTTACATGAAAAAAGCAAAGATTGTAGAGATCGTGTGAATTACGTTTACGTTATTCGTGATAAATGTTGATAATTGTTGCCTAGTTTATGTGCCAATGTGTTGTACTGAACATGGAGCTAATAAATGTTATAAAATATACAACAACAACAACAAAAACACTCAATAACTGTTTGAGGTAATGAAAAAATATATATTCAGCGTTTTATTATAAAAGAGTAAAAAAATGTATTTTTTTTTTTCATTTTTTCTTTTTTTTACAGAAAAAATTGACCAATTATCAATTGTTTCGTCACTTCGAATTAATTAAAGTAAAACTCTTCACCTGCAAGTTAATTATATAAGGAATAATTGATCATCCGCAAGCATCAAATGATTCGCTTCGGTCATCTGATTTATGGCAGCTGTTATTTCACCAGAAGTGAATTCCGGGGTGTGCTGCTTGTTTATGTACTCTCGCACCTTCGACATTGGTAACGATTGTTCACGCTGTTCACGGAACAATTTGTTCAATGATTCTCGGAACAGTTTCAACCTGAAACAAGGATTTTTTTTCAATTAATTGACAGCAAAAAGAAAATTATTATTCTAATTTTCCTACAGAAAAAGCTTTTTCATGTATTTCTATTAAATCATAATAATGTTGATTTTTTATACTTTTCGCAATTGCTTAAAATAAATAAATAAAATTGTCAAAGTGATCTATCAGATCCGTGTCTGCAAAAAAGATAACTAAGAGGCACAAAAAAGTAAAAGTTTTACCTTATCCTCCTACCAAAAGAAAGCTTATAATTTTATTGAAATTTCAAGAACCTTCGAATACAAGGGGCGGCAGGATTTTTACCAACTGAACGACTGATAAATCACCTTAAGGTGATCTGTCAGTCTCGCGGTCGGCAAAAAACGTAGATACACGTTGTTCTTGGAGTCGCTTGATTTTTCGAGGAAAAAAAGAGTTACACATTATTCTGTCATTAAAAGAGCACAACGTGTAACTCTCCTTTTTCTTTAAAAATTAAGTGTGTCCGAGAAAAACGTGAAACTACTTTTCAGTGATCTCTTTGGCACTCATGCAACTGATAGATCGCCTTAAATGTGGTGAAAGTTTTTTAAGACTTTTGGCAAAGTCCCAAAATTTTTTGAGCAATACAATTAAGCCGTAATTTTGATCTTCAAAGCGAATCGCTCACCTGTCTGCAGAAATGGTGACAGGTGTTGAATCTGCACTCTCCATTGATTCTGGTGCTTGCGATTGTTCATCAGTGGTCGGAGTTTCCGTGAGAGTACCATCGGCAGTGGCTCTCGAACGCGTGATCCTTTGAACAGCATCGTCAACATGGGAATCATCGTCGCTCTCATACTCGTACGGGTCGTGTTCACCCCCGACCGTTTTTTCTTTTCTCGTGCGCTTCGATTTTCTAGACTCGTCCTCATCACCGCTAGCCCCGCCATCCTCGCTCTCGCGTCTACGTCTTTTTCGCTTTTCCTTCTCGAGCACTCGTTTGAAATACGCGAATTGTACCAGCTCGATCGCTGCGTAAGCGTCATCGATCGTTACATTTTTCGACAAACGAGCTTTCGCATGGGCTGTCGACAATCTTATAAGTGTTTCCAATGTTCGAGCGGTTATCGGTTGAGTCTGAAAGAAAAAAAAACATTCGTAGACGATAAAGAATTCGAATCCGCTTTTACGGAAGCACAATTTTGTTATTTGCGTTTTTCATCAATTTCTTAAGAGATAATTATTCGAACGAGCAAATAATCATTTTTAATATTGAAATATGAACTAAATTAAATTTTTCCGAGAAAAACGTGTGATTGAAAAAAAAAAACGAGAAGTTTCACTTTATTCTGTGACGATAGAAGAACAACGAGCAACTTTTATTTTTTACCAATCGTACGATTGAGAGAGTATATTAAAATCACCAATATTTTGAAAAAATACAAACCCTGGCAACATCCGATTCAACCATGTCTTCTGATCGAAGCCTCGAATATTCATCAGCTATTGTTTTACTCGCTTCTTCCGTGAGTTTTGGTTTCATGCATCGGGCAATATGAATATACTTCCGCATGAATGTGATACTTAGAATCTGATCGCTATAAAAAAATGTAAAAGATAAGTGATTTTGGTTCAATTACTTAAAAACAAGCAATGAAATAAACTCACGTTTTTGCGCGGGATTTTCCGTGCAAAAGAGGGTCATATTTTTCGAAAACCGGATTATCGTTTTCCTGCACAGTTTCAGCATCTGGATTTTTCGTGCTCAAAATATCTACATCGCTGTTGAGAGGAAGCGCCTCGCCATCCTGTTCCATTGGGTTTCTGTATCTGTGCATTCTTACAACGTGGTCACTGATTATGTGATCTTGATCGGAGTCAATGAGATCCAACATCACAAATAGAAGATCGAAACGGGAGAGCAACGAATCTTGGAGCCCGATATTTTCCATGGGGGTTCTGTACTGATCGTACTGAAAAAAATAGAAAGTTATAAAATTCATTAGTTTATAATTCTTGTGCATTCGTCAAACGAATTTCATTGAAGTTTCTTCGGTTGTGATGCAAGAAAAATGTTCATCTCATTTTCCAATATGCTTGTTTTTATAATCGCCAGAGTTTTATTGCGATCAAGTTAATTACAAAAAGCTACAAATCGAACAGAAAAATATGTTGACACCATTTTCGTAGCTAAAAATAGTGGAGATTGTATCAAAGTTCAAAAAATCTACCCCAATACTGAATTTTTCGAATATTCTTCAATATTATTAACTCGTATTTAATGTTCAATATAAAGAGATAAATATAACCGATCGAAGAAAAAATGCATAGAGTAAAAATTTTACCCGTCCATAAACAGGATTGGCAGCAGCAAGAACGGAACAACGAGCATTCAAACTGGCATGAATTCCAGCTTTGGCAATCGTCACTCTACCCTGCTCCATCACTTCGTGAATCGCAGTTCTGTCGATGTCGGACATTTTGTCAAACTCGTCAATGCAAATAACACCGCGATCGGCGAGTACCATAGCACCAGCTTCCAATCTACGTTCTCCAGTTTCTTGATCAGATGTAACAGCCGCCGTTAAACCAACGCCTGACGAGCCTCGTCCGGTCGTTGCTATGGCTCTTGGTGCGGTGCATAACACGTAACGTAACAGTTGAGATTTCGCCACTGACGGATCACCAATCAGAAGAATATTTATATCACTGCATCAAAAGAAAAAAAATGATAAAGATGTGTAATTCTCTGTAGAATATCAAATGTAAAAATACAAATTTTATTCCGCTTGAAAGTTTGTTAAAAAATTGAATAATAAATTGACAAAATTTTGTGAAAAATCATTTCTTTTTTCATCTGTTTAAATCAAATCTCAATACAGTAATACAACGATGAATGTGAAGAGGAATTGAAAAAAGTAGAAATAAATATTGTTTGCCATATACCCTCTGAGCCGCGTTCCATTCGGCAGTAATTTTTCCACTCCACCCAAAAGAAGACATAAAATCGCTTTCTTCACGTAATCATGACCATAAATCGAAGGTGCGAGCGATCGGCTGAGAAGCTCGAATATATCATTTCGTGGATTGCTCCTGGCTATTTTTTTGCACATTGCGACATCTTCGTGCGATATCGTCAAATTTGCTTCTTTGCTCAATTGCGTGATATTGTTGGCTATTAAAATCGTTCTGAAATATCGAAATTCTAAATTAGAAGGACCGAAAATACGTGTTCGTGACATTTTATTGAAGGGCAGACAACTTTTTTTTTTCATCGCAATGATAACAACGCGATAACTTAGAATTATACTTTAATGATGTGGAAAATATAGGAAAAAATAGAAATCAACAATTCGAGAAAGATAACTGTAGTTTCTCTTCATTCTCGTAGAATTCAATCGCAATTATTAATTATAACAATCGTATTATCAGAAACCCTTCTAGAAGATAATTTCCAATAAGAAGAAAATTTCGTATAATTACCTAAACGCTCCAGTAGTGTATCCATTTTGTTTCGCCGGCAAACACCGATAGTTGCCAACAATCTGAACTCTGTCACCAGGCTTGCAAATGTCTACCAAATCGTTGTCACAAATAATATCGATGCTCCGTGGCAGTTGACCAGCAGGGGCTTTTTCTGGCATCTCCTGAATCGTCAAAGTCTGATGATCTTTGTAAGTCGATAGACCAAACTCTGTTTCGAGTGGATTTCCATCATCATCCTACATCAAATCACCATTATCATGAGTTTTAAATGAGCAGATTTTTAGACACATTTTTATGATTAAATAATTTCCGAAACTTTTTCACATAATCGGTTAAGTTATGATGAATTATTGACATTTGAACAATATTAATAAAAATATAAAAATATTAATAATAATTAGTTCTACAAATTGATAAATTGAAATATATGTTATAGATTTTTGTTGTTTTTAATAAAATACCGTTGTAGGGTATACAGCTGATCCAGGAAAAGCATCGAATGACGTCAAATCTGTGTAAGCTCTTTCAATAACGGTCTTTGTAGCACTACAATAGTGTACACTTCTCACAATTTTTGGTCTAACGAGCGAGCCTGTTTAAATCATGATAAAAATTATTACAAAATATTGCAAGCAAATAAATAATTTTTTATTTATTTTAAAAAACTGTGGGCGAGCAATAATTCTATGATATAAATGCAAAAATAGTTTCAAACATCAGCTCACATTTTGTCGCAATTCCCTCTAGACAAACGAGATTGCCGAGAAACCTCGAAGTCAAAGTTCTTGGAGTGACGTGCTTGTTGCCAAAACTTCCTTCAAAAGCAACAAAAAATTCTGTGCTCCCTTTTGCATAAGATGTGTCGATGCTCATTACAAATTGCTTTAACGCACCATGAAAAGCCATTTGTTCCTCAAATGAATTTTCCAACAAACTAAAAGTATTTGAAAATGCAAATGAGATTGTGATCAGAGGAAATTTGCACTATTTCAAATATTTTTATTGTTTATTACAAGTTTGTCACCTCGCCTTTGATTTTTTCAAAATCAGTATAATTGGGTGTAATAATTTATCCTACAAGTACGGAGAGCAATAAATTCTACAGTACGTAACTTTGCCACAACTTAAATAATATTTCAAAGTTTATAACAGATACAGTTAAGTTTTGAAATTGAAGTAAAAAAAAAAGTATCCTTAAATAATCTGTAAATTGTAAAAAATTCTTACTTCATCGCCCGAACAGGATTTTTCCGTCTGAGATCGTTGATATTAACATACAATCTGTATTTGTTGTCCTCGATCATACTTTTCACGAGATTCGTGTAAATACCTTGGTCTTCCTGTTACAAAAATATGAATTTTATAGGTTACGATAGAAATTCAAACAATCGTCTGTAGATTGAAAAAGCTTACCGCATCATCCAAAAAATCAAGATATTCCCTCTCGATATCCTTTAATCGTTGATCCATTTCAAAGCCTTCCATTTTTTATGATTTTTAAATTCAATTGAATAGTTGAATAATAGGGAGAACGTGACTGATCTACACAACTTGGAACTTCATAATACTGTCCCGCCAACAATTGCTTGCTTAGCAAAATGACAACCAGTTTGCGCGGGAAAATGACAAAACGTTGCGGAGAGTATGAGAATCAACTGATGAGAATGAATACACGGAGTTTAGTGGAACGGAGGGGTAACTCAGCCTTCTGAAAATTGGTGAGAACTTGGCCCCTCGACATTGACTTTTCAAATTTTTTCTAATTCCATTCGTTTGTGATTCGTTTGTAGAGTTTGGTGAAATTATAAACAACTTTTGAGAGATGTATTAATCGCGAAAAAATAAAAAATAAAAATCAACGTGAAGTTAGCCCCTCCATTTTATTTTTGAAGCTTCATGAGTTTAATAGTAGGTGAAACGATGCGAAATCGTTTGTAAAATACGAATATTATTATAAAAACGTTTGTAGGACATCTATACTCGGGCAAAAAACAAAAACAAAATTTGCAAAAAAATGTCCGACTCAGTATCAATACGCGAAAAAATGGCTAGACTCCCGCGACTCCCGGAAGCACTCACCGTGTATCCGTGCATCAAAAAAACTTTTATCACGTGATGATTTGCTGAAACATCAGTTCGATCGAATCAATATCTTCTTTATTGGCTGATACTGGCAAAACAGGAATGTATATTATTTTCATCATCTAACCTGAAAATAGCAATGTTTACACAGTTGCATGGGTGAAGGGAGGCGGCGGAACAACTTCCGGCTCGCAGGACTTGTATCAACATTGAAACAAAAAAGAACTAGATTTAGTAAATTCACAATTAGAATGGTTAAAAAAACGAAAAAAAGTATCTGGAAGGCTGAAAACACGTGTGTGTGTGTGCGTGTATATGTTTATTTTTCTGTAAATAGTAAATATTGACAGCACAAATAGCACACACACATATGTAATGATCAGGCATCACGATTCACTGTCGTCATATGATATGTAATATTGTTTAGGAACCCAATTATACATTTTGTATTCTTTGTCATCAACAGATGTTTCATCTGACAAACCACAATAGTGTCAATGTATTATTACATAGTCTTTTTAAATTATTGACACGTTTTGGTACATGCATAATGTCGATGACATTTATGTACATAAATATATATATATATATTTATTTATTACAAACATAAAAATGCCTTTTACACGACAAAGGATAATTGACAAAAAATATAATCACTGGAAACAGACGCACAATAAATCCTCGAAAAAAAAGTTCCGTCTTTATTTTAATGATCACGAAGGATGCGAAAACTCTACAATTCCAATTATCCCGTGATTTTAAAGAAAAAAGAGCATCCAAGATACAACTACACACGAATATATATGAAAAAGAGCGAAAAAGCTAAGTCGCGCTCCATCTATTGATCGGTCCAAAGATACATAATTACATGAGCGCGTTGGCCTCGCGAGAACTCGTATTTCGTTGGATCGGTCGAATGCGAATTGTCAGATAATCGTTTCGATCGATAAAACGGTTTAAAGCATAGATCATTTATAAATAATCTACCGAATTGAATTCTAACAGAATAAATACGAGAATACAAGTCCATCAAAGACAAATCACTAAAAAAAAAAAAAAACAACATTAAATTCAGAGCTGACGACATACAGAATAATTTTTTCACGCGATGAGAAAAAAGAAATTGATTATTCAAAGTTGGCGCTCAAGTCCGTGGCTCGAGTGGGTACGAGCCCCGTAGCGCGTTGTTGTGATCTAACATGGCGGAGTGTAGTGTTGTGGCTGTTCGGTGGTCTACGTCAATTTTTAGCGTAAATATCGAGGCCCACGTAACGGAGTAATAGAAAAAAAAACGAATGATGCGTTTGTCAGTGATAGTTACTTAAGTGTAACAAAGTGAATTAATAAAAGTAATATACGTGATAGATAAGAAAAGGCGTGCCGCGTACACTTCGGACATTTGCGAAATCGCAAACGAGGAGTTATAATTTCCCGTGTACAGAAAGAAAAAAAAAGAAAGAAGAATATATATATATATATATACATTTCTCTCTCCTTGTGCCGTTTTGTGGATGGTAACACCGAACTCTTTCTACCTCTTTCTCTCTCTCTCCTCGTGAATCTCCCTCGTAACCCTCACAGAAAGACACACGCACACAAACACAGATTCACGCAAAAAAGAGCGGTGAGCGCGTAAAAAGATTTTTTTTTCTCGCTCGGGGGGAGGGGGGGATCTGTGTAACCGGGGCGGGAGGGGATCTCGTCTCCCTTTTTTTTGCACGTACGTACGTGTTTGCTTAATTCTGCCAAAAAATTGTTCTGATCCAAAGAAATTCGTACATTCTCCGTGCAAAATACGCGTTTTCTCGCATTCCTGTATCTGTGCTTGCGTTCGTGTGCGTCGTGTGTGGGTTTACGTACGTATACGTGCGTGCTCCAGAGCACGCACGTATCTTAGGCACGTTTATTCAGTGACTGACGGTGTGTGTCTAAAGGCTGAAAAAAGGCGAACAAAACGGGGTTGTAATAGAAAAGGCTTTCTTCCCGCGTGGACTATTGTGATTTTTCGGCATCATCACCTCATATATTTATTCTATTTGGATAAACCAATTAAATAAATACAGCGGAGCTTATGCAACGACGGCATAAACATAACTCTTGCCGTAAACAATACGCGAGGTGGCAACCCCTGCTAGTTTTCCTCACGGCTTTTATCCACCATTAAGTAGGGAGGGGAGGGGGCGCGAAAGAGAGAGAGAGAGAGAGACAGAGAAAGATAGATATTAATATACGTATATACACATGTACTTATAGATATATTGCGATATATCTGTATGCACATATCTATGTATACGTTTGCAAGAACGCACTATACGTTAAATAATAATAACATCAAAATAACGTGTGATCGCGTAAGAAAGTGTGATAAATACCGTTATACATCGACCAAACGAAATGGTCTAATTTTTTTTTTTTTTTCAACTTCATTCTCTTTCATACAGAGTTTCGGCACAAGCGTCGTTCCACGAGTGTTTCAATCACGTATTTATCACTGGCTGATGTGAAGTTTACACGAGCGGACAAGAAATAAGGGCAATATTTAAAAGACGCACAGTGAGTTTGTTTTTGCGTGAATTAATATTTAAAAAGAATAAATTAAAAAAACTGAAAATCGGTGATCGATCGTGCGTGTTGTTCGAGTACATGAAATCAATGATAATCGTTGATCGTCTCGGCTTTTCTTCTTATTCGTGTATTAATAAAAATACGGCAAAGATTTGCTGCGACGATGCTCGAGGAACAATTGGCAAAGCGACGGAGAAACAACGAGTGACGAATAAGAAACTCAACAAAAACTCTGTAGCCCCTGGTGCACGATCCTCTTTTTAATCATGCTACACCTCAATTGTCTTCATAGTTACTCGTCTCAATCGCAACTCTGATACTTGTAGTGAGTCGCACAAAGATTTTTCTTTGTTTGGGTTTGCGATAACGCCTTGCCCAGCAGTTTTTATTTACAAGCTCGCTCTTTTGTACTTTTCTTTTTGGCATTGGTTTCGTTTTTTTTTTCTTCTTTCCGTCCGTTTTTACCGAATCAGCGGCCAAGAGCTGGCCACCAGAATAGCAGATGGAATTGTGATACCGTTACGCCGTCTACAAAATTCCAGAAGAAACCCAGAGGCATGCTAATTTAGTTGGCGCACCGCGATAAGACGAGATTCAAGAAGAAGAGAAAGCAGCCAAACGGAGTTTCGTTCAATATCAACGAGATGACCGACACAAGAAGAAGAGTCAAGCTTTATGCTTTGAACGCCGACAGACAGTGGGACGATCGTGGCACGGGACACGTCTCCTCGTCCTATGTCGATCGACTCAAAGGAATTTCTCTACTTGTTAGAGCAGAGAGCGACGGTTCGCTCCTGCTCGAAAGCAAAATACAGCCGGATACGGCATATCAAAAACAACAGGTATAGAATTATTGAGACTTTGGAATGACGAAGTTTGGAAGATTTCATAACTAATTGTTATTTCGTTTGATTGCAGGACACCCTGATAGTATGGTCGGAAGGTGATAACTTTGATCTTGCGTTGAGTTTTCAAGAGAAAGCGGGTTGCGACGAGATATGGGAAAAAATATGTCAAGTACAAGGAAAGGATCCGTCAGTGGAAATCACGCAGGACATTGTGGAGGAGTCTGAGGATGAGAGATTCGACGATATGTCGGACTCGGCGCCGCCGATAGAATTGCCGCCCTGCGAGTTGGGTCGTTTAGACGACATAAACGAATTGATTGGCAATTGTTTATCATCGCCGATGAGAAAAGAAAAATTGGCAATGGCACTGGAGACGGAAGGTTACATAAGAAAATTATTAAATCTCTTTCACACGTGCGAGGATCTCGAAAATACGGAGGGATTGCATCATCTTTACGACATATTCAAAAATATTTTCCTACTAAACAAAAATGCCCTTTTTGAAGTGATGTTCAGCGACGACACGATATTCGACGTTGTAGGCTGTCTCGAATACGAACCATCGTTACCACAGCCCAAAAGACATCGTGAATATTTACGTCAATTAGCGAGATTCAAACAGGCAATACCAATCACAAACGCCGAATTATTAGCGAAAATACATCAGACTTATCGTGTACAGTACATTCAGGATGTTGTTCTACCGACCCCAAGCGTATTCGAGGATAATATGCTTAGTACACTGAGCAGCTTTATATTTTTCAACAAAGTCGAGATAGTAACGTTGATACAGGACGACGAGAGATTTCTTACAGAATTGTTTCGTCAATTGACCGACGAGTCAACCTCGGTCGGTAAGCGACGGGATTTGGTACTGTTCCTCAAAGAGTTTTGTAATTTTTCACAAAATCTACAACCACAGGGAAAAGAAGCCTTTTATCGTACACTGACGGCCCTCGGTATATTACCCGCTCTCGAAATAACACTAGCGATCAACGATGCACAAACTAAAACCGCCAGTATAGACATACTCACTTATATCGTAGAGTATTCACCGAGCGTCGTCAGAGATTACACCTTGCAACAGATCAACAATACGGAACAGGAACAAATGTTAATAAACGTCGTTGTTGCACAATTGGTCGGTGATACCGATCCGGAATTGGGTGGTGCTGTACAATTGGCAGGTGTACTCAGACTTCTTTTAGATCCAGAAAATATGCTCGCGTCCGTAAACAAATCTGAGAAAACTGATTTTCTCAATTATTTTTACAAAAACAGCATCGTCACTCTTATCGAGCCTCTCCTCGCAAATACCGTCGGTGACAAACCCTCCCGCGAAGATTATCGGACTGTACAATTGCTCGGTCTTATACTCGAACTTTTGTCCTTCTGCGTTGAGCATCACATGTACCAAATTAAAAATTGCATTTTGAATAAGGATCTACTTAGGAGAATACTTATACTCATGAAATCAACACACACCTTCCTCGTACTATGCGCACTCAGGTTTATGCGAAAAATCATTGCTCTGAAGGATGAATTTTACAACCGATACATTATCAAGGGCAATCTCTTTGCACCAGTTTTTGATGCTTTCGTACGTAACAACGGCCGATACAATCTCCTCGATTCGGCTATTCTCGAAATGTTCGAATTTATTAAATTGGTAAGTTTTCTCTTTCGTTTTTTACTAACTATTTTTCATCGAAACAACCACTTGCAACATTCCAACGGTAAATATTCTTTCAACCCAATTCCTCACATACTTTTTTTCTACTATTTTACAGGAGGATATCAAATCTTTGTGCTCGCACGTTGTGGAAAATTTCTCTAAGGAGTTGGAGGCTATTGATTATGTTCAAACGTTTAAGGCGCTAAAATTGAGGTACGAACAGCATCAAGATAAACTTAAGGATCGTGATAGAGCTACTCTGAGCTTGGAGAGGTATGTTTGCACGCGGATCAACATACTTATCAGTGTTGTAGATGCCATCCAAGCTTTTTTCTTGTTTATTCTCATCAACATTTCAGCCGGAGAACGTTACAATAAAACTAATACGAATTTCCGCCAATTTCTCTTTCAACCACCAAGAGTATCGAGACAACTGTTGAAAAATGCTCTTTACTGCAATAATTATTCTATATCTTGAAAGCTAAACGAAGAAATCTCGTTTTCTTGAAATATTTTTATCAACATATGTTGCTCAAAAAGTAAATTTAATCGGGCAAATTGTTTATTACTCTTTTTTCGTTGAATGTTGATTAAATACGAGTTTTCACGGGGACCACAATCGGTTTGTCCTCCACACGATAAACTTGAAATACGTGATTATTCACGAAGATATAATTTTGTATTTTTCGTTGAACAGCGTACCCTCGATATTAAGGAACAGTCGATATCGACGAGATCAAAGGCAACTTGACGAGGATGAAGAGATGTGGTTCAACGATGAGGAAGATTTTGACGAGGGCGAGGCGGTTGTACCTGCTGCCGCGGCTGATCTCGTACCCCCTGCCTCGGCTAAAAAACAACCACCAGCACCAAATCCAGCGCCAAATCCGATGCCTACAGATCCAAAGGGCCAACAGCAGACTGTCCTCAACAACAATACTGCCAATAATAATTCACCAACGCAACAGTTGCAAATAAACAACAGTGCTCCTACGGTTAACGAAACGTCTGTATCCGCGGGGATTATTGCCAGTTCGACCGATGATGCTCCCCTTGAGAAGGCAGCAGCAACTATCTTCAAAAAGGCACGAATAATAAAAACTTTTTTCCAATTCTATTATTTTATACTTATCACAGAAACTCAAACAAGGAAAACTTCTTCTCTCCTCTTGTGCCCCTCGAAATGCCACAAAATCCGTTTTGTTACGAACCTTTCAAAAAATGCATTTAAAAGAACCAATTTTCGTCATTTTATTTGCAAAAGTACCGCGAAATTTGTTTTATTCGACACTGCACTGACTGCATGAACGATGAATTTGCATTATTTTGTTTTTTTGTCGATATGATGAAAATTTAGTCATCGAATTTTTTTTTTAACTTTCTTCCAGAAAATGAATAATGTTGTCAATTTATAAATGCAGAAAATTGATGAAATTTATGTTTTACTCAACAAAGGCACTCAATCTGTGTTTTCTTGATATTCTGCAGGGTTTGGTGGATTACGAGGGTGACTCGGACGAGGAGGAGGAAGACTCGGAGTTGAGTCCTTCGCCGAAGAGGCAACGGCTGTCATAGTAGACGAATCACAGAACAGCAGCTCGTGTGCTGCGTTTATCGATCGCCGTTACAGTTACACCCCCAATAAGACCGCCTCGAGTCGATCCAAGATTGTTTTGATCCCGTTGTTATAAACGGGAATGATGAAAAACAAGAGAAAAATCTAAATAAATGAAAACAAACTAAGAAACGGAAGCAAATCAATCGAAATACTTGATGCAAAACGAACTAACGACATTAAATCATTATTAAAAAAAAAAAAACACACAAATACTGAGCAAAAAAAACTGTTTGGTCAATTCGCGCGATAGGTTGGGTTTAAAATTGGGGACTGCTTTTTAATTGATGACAGACAAAAAAAACGAAATGGACAACAACAAGAAAATGGAATAGCTGTAGTGTGTAGTGGACGTTTACACGCGTGTCTGTGCTAAACGGTGTACAGTAAAGGGAAAAAACGTATGCGAAGAAGAGAAAGATGAAGAGAACAAACGACAGGGATTCGAAGGTAGAACGAGGGACGAAGAAGTATTGAGAAAGAAGAGAAATGTGAAAGCAAACGAGAACGATCATGATGATGATAATGATGATGATGGAATTTGTAAAACGGAAAACAAACAAATAACACAAGGAACTTTGAATTTTCTTAATAAGGTAAATAAGGAATTTACACGCTATTGTACGACTATGTTGTGTAAAGAGATAGTAAATTTGAAGAAAAAACAAACCGTAGTTTATTCCAGTGGTTTGGGAGGCCCCATAACGCCGAATGAAACGTAAAAAAAAAAAAAAACAAAAAAGACCCTATCACGAAACGATAAACACAACAAATTTTTAATACAAATTAAATACGAAAAAAATAAATAAATAAATAAACGTACTCGTATATAAAAAAAAACCAAGATAAGTATATAAATAATTAATTAAACTATCGGGAAGGGAGAGAGGAAAGGGGCAGGGGGTGGAAGAAAAAGCACGCAATTTTACAAACGTGCGTGGGCTCTAGACTCGAGTGAAAAAATCGCAGCTCGGAATCGATGCGAACGTAATTGCGTGCGTATTTTCTTTCTTTCTTTTATTTTCACTTTTAATTCCTCTTCGTCTCGATAAATATATTCGCAGTAACGCACCGAAACATCGTGTCTTTCCGCAGCGCGAGAAAACAAATATTAATATCGTTAAATAGTGTATATCTTATTTGTTTTGTCATTATTTCTTTTTGAATACACTTAAATGTCAAATGTAACGATAAAAATCGAGATTATTCAGCGTATGCTTGAAAAATCGGTACGAACTTGATATATTCAGAAGGCTCTTCGATGTAATGACAAAACGTTAAACTATCTGCTTCATGAAGTTGCAGACGCGCAGCACCGTCAAGATCACGGGATTTTGAACTAAATCTCCCGTTGATCTTGACCGTATTATGTTTTTTCATTGATTCGTTACTTTGCTTTTATTGTTATTTTTTTTAATCAAAAAAACGCGACGTTTATTCTCTTTCCTTCTCGTTCGTCTCTTCGCATCTGAAAATCTGCAGGACGAAGAGAATTGCAAGATCACATGGTAAAAGCTACGACGAACCTTCGAATACGTTATTGAAAGTAAATAAAAAGTATATACACATATGTATGTACGAAAAATTTACATCTGGAACGAAAAATCGAAGTTTTCGAAAAACTTTCTTTTTTTTTAAATTTTAATACAGAAAGAGATTTTTTTTGGAGTCGAACGTAGCGATCATTCGTAGCGGTCCAATTGCAGATTCAGAATGTGGTAATAATCAGTGTACACATTTTTCATATTTGTACATCGAGCCTCGTAACGTCCACGGTATTTTCATGGTTAATAAAAAATCCGAACAAATAAACGAATTAAAAAACCACCACTGACCGATAAATGCACGTTCTAATTCTGCCTCACGACGGTCACTGCGTTCTTCCCCATAAATCATCCACGATCCTCTTTTTTCTTTTCTTTTTTGCCAATTTTTGTCGTCGTTTTCAACTATTTTCTTTATTCTTTTTCTACCACACTTATATTTGTTTTTTTTATAACGAATAACCAATCATCCAATCCAGAGAAAATGAAATAAAAATAAAATCATTAATACACGGGAAACCAAGAAAATTTACGTAAGATAAATGTACAGATTTGTAATGGCATTTCTACTTTTAAGAATATCCGAAAATCGGAGGTCTGTCCGAAGATCGGAATGCAATAGATATTTGTTCTCTTTGATTGCCGACCGTGACGAAAATAGACACGAGAAAAACACGAAAAAATCAAAGTTCTGAACAACTCCAATGAATTTGTACATATAGAAAGAGAAAAAAAATCATAATATCAATAACAGAAAAAAAGAATAATGAACAAAGAAAAAGAAAAAAGCTCGTGAGACTCGGTCTGCGATCATAGACACTGTAACAAAGGCTATCAATTAAATTAGTTGATTAGTTGCCAGTTGACGCATAATGTTGTCCCTTCCCACACCTTCATGCCCTTCATGTATTTTACAATATTTACCAGTTATCCGGTAATGGGAGAAAAAATCCGAATCCACACACACAAACCCGCGTTCAGAAGAAATCTTATTATTAAACGCTAAAGAGATAAAAATGCGCGAAATGTAAGTAAAAAAACTGGATGAATTAATGAAGTTAAATAAAACAGAATTCAAAAAGAAAAACATAAACAATATGAATTTTATCCGAGTGATTAATTGAAAAGAAGAGAGAAAAGAACGAGTGCGCGCGTCGAGTGTAACGAATTCGATGAAAAAGAAAAATAATAATAATCGTACAAAGTGTTTCGAGCGTTGTTGCGAATGATCGTTCCCGTTTGACAAGACAAAGAAAATAAAACTCTACATTTCGCGTATAAGCATAATAGGGATCATTGAAAAATTATACCTTTTCATCAATTTATTATTTATGATTATACGATCGAGAACATCTATTCGTCATGATTCAACATTTGGAAGGATTTATCTCGATCATTGATCTCGAAAGGTTCCACGTAAACTCATTAAAATAATAAAACTTATCGACACTTTCATTGTTGATTTCACATGCCTGCATAATAAAAATTGATACATTTAGATCTTTGAGTTTTTTTTTTTTTTTTTAATACTACACGACGCTTTCTTCCCCAACGAAATTTTCAAGAAGACATATTTCATTGAGGAATAATGTGTAAAAGCGTTTATAATATTTTTATGTTTCTTCACCCACCTCATCGGTACAGAAGCGATCACTCGAAATTTTACAGCCGTTACATCGATATTAATATTTAAATGAATGGAGGAAATAATGAATGCAATGTACAATATCAAATAAAATTGGTATTAAGCGTTCAATTTATACATATAAATATATATACATCATGTATATATGAACAATCACCGAAAGGTGTACATTTTTTTTCCCCGAACAAATTCAGACACAAATTTTTATATAAACGAGAAAAAATGAATATCGGTGAACTCTGCAAAGAAAAAAGTGTGTAGGCAGTAAGCAAAATTGAAAGAGCATTAAGTATTTATAAGCAAATCGTAATCATACAAAAAAAAATATGCATCGATATGATTTTTTTTCGTTTTTCGTTCGTTTCTCAAATAGTGTCTCGTTCGACAATGATTTTCGAACTGAACAACGACAGCCAGTGTGATTAAGTGTTTGGTTTCTTTTCAACAAGAATGAAAAAAAGAAGAAAAAAAAACATGTTCGTGTAACGAGAATTTACGTAACGAATTGTTCGTTTTTGTCCTTTTTTTTTGCTGTAAATCTTTATGCTCTTCGATAACTTTTTTCCGGCAATAAAGAGGTATATACAGAGTGATATGAATGAGTGTTATACGAATACAAGTGTGTTGTAGAAGTGCGAAGAATATTTAATAAAATAAAATTAAAATTTAGACGTACTGGGTCGTTTACGAGAGAAAAAAAGCACGAAAATGCAATAATCCTTTGTATTGTTTATCATCAACGTTACTGGTAATACGGAAACTTGGGGGAAATGAGAAACGAATATTTTTGTTCATTTATATTCGAGAGAAAAATAACGAGTTCGAACAATCAAGTTGATAATTATCGCAATTTTGTTCCCTCGATTTAGCTCTATCTTGAACGAATGTTTATCGTTGAAAATAACAAAAAAAAAATTGTATAAATAATACTCGTCAATTAATTGACAAATTCGCATTAAAACATACATCAATTTTTAATTAATTTCATTTTCATTAGGCCGTATTGTTGTTTAGAATTATGTTCTCAAAGAGCGTTTGCAGGATAAAATAAATTTCGAAACTGTTCGATTTTTTTTTTTTTTTTTCAATATTTTGTACACATATTTATTGATCCTTCAATAACACGTACAAATTTTTTTCAAGGAAAAGAAAAAATGACTAACAACTTAAGAGACATTTTCCCTAAAATATGCTGTTCGAATTGGTGGTCACGATATATCGACAACCGGGTGGTCGATTGAGTTTGAATTTCGTACACATCATTATTACACTGTTTTGAAGCAAAAAATAATATTTCTGGACGTAAATAACGTCCAGAACTCTGGTCGCCAATAAAAATTCCTTTTAGATCACCGTTTTACTAATTCTTACGAAACTACGGAATAAATTTTGTTCATGTTTTTTTTTTTCACGAATTTTTATTCAAACGTTCAATAAACACGGCGAAAAATTTTATTTTCTCCAGAGAATCTCTTCTGAAAACAGCATTTTAAACAACAATACAACCTTTAATTGAATGCTTACATATTATCGTGAAAATTTTGAATTATTTATTGATACACGACTAGTTATGAATTATTTAGAATAACTGTTAATTTAAACGAGATTTACAACAGTGTTAATTGGACTGAAAAAAAAAAAGATTTTTTTCTTTTTCGTTCATGGACCAACGACTTCAGCTTTCAAGCGCGCAGCCAAAACTTTTCGTACTTGAATAATCGATGGTTCTGGTATTTGTGATGCTTCGTAATTCTGCGTACCGTGAATACTCGCTTCGGCTGCTATTTTCGCGGAACCGGGCCTCGCTTTTGTCATCTCGAGTCTTTGACTACGTGCTTGTTTTTTCAACGCTACGAGCTTGTCGCGACGAGCTTTCAAATATTCTTCTCGTTTCTTCATATCTTCCGGACTCTCATCCTGAAAATTTATAATGAAATTTATAATTTATAATTTATATTTATTTAGAACATTTAATTGGACATTAACAACATTGATTTTCAAATTTTTATTAAAATTCAAAATTCTTTCAAAAACAATCTTGAAAATTACATTCTGTTCGGTGTTGTTCTGTAATTTTGAAAGTCATTATTTGAGGACAATTCTGACTCGTTGATTATAGTCGTGAATAACGTTTTTTACAAATATTTTTAAAAACTGCTGATAACAGATTTGAATTTTGATGGAGAAACAATTACCTTCAGTTTTGTTGGAGAACCCTCCGAAATTCGAAGATTTTTGACACGTGGTTTTTTACTCGGAGCCGCTATTATTGGTTCAAGTGGTAAGAATTTTTTCAATTCGGAATTTTCATGGTTGTTTGAATGCGATGTTTCAGGAACTTCGTTCTTTGTATCCTCCTTAATAATATTCGATCGTATCGGTTCCGGAGAACAACTCCTCAAAGATGTACTCGTGGAAGCTTTCAGAGCTTGTTCCAACAACACTTTTTCGCTGTGATATTTCGAGGCCAGTCTCTCGTGCTCTTCTTCAAAAGCTAAAGCATCTTTTTCTCCTG